>CM042685.1:164692465-165947279 GCA_023614405.1 Avena insularis | reverse complement strand
TCAAGCCATTTGATGGATTTAGGGCCCATCATAAACTTCTTTGCATGTAGTCATATATCTAAATCACATTTTCAAACTTATGCATATCATCCATGCATCCATGACCATATGTTTTTCATTTCAAACAAAACCACTTCAAAAGCGAGAACATATGGGCTCGATTATTTTTATAATGAAACGACTTTTTAGTGCTAAAAGCCACTCTCAATTGAAAAGAGTTAAATGTTTTTCAAACCAAGTCTTCCATATACTCTCTTGTGAATGTGTTGGATTGTTGAAGTTTTGGTACGAAATTTTACAAAACAAATTTATAGAAGCGAACCATTTCCAAAACTTGTTCAAATAATATGCTATGGTACTGCTTATCTTGTTTGAACTCAAAAGGACCAAGCTAGTACAAAGTGACCTGGTTTTATGCCCATAAATATATGAATATTTGCACCTATAAAATTCACGAAAAGATTTGATTTCAATTTGAGTTTGAAAATCATTTGAAATTCATTCAGAAAAAACAAATCAGAAATAGAAAAGGAATAAAAGAAAATTAGAAAAGGGTTAGACGCGCGGACTTGAGCCCATCGGCCAGGATCCAGCCATTCTAGCCCACCCGGGTCCCTTTCTCTCTCTCTGCAGCGCGAGAAGCACCCCAGTCGGCCCGACTTTTCGGACCCCTCTCTCTATTCTATTTAAACCAGCGGGCCCATCCATCGTCTGTCATCGTCGTCTTCCCCAAATTTAAACTGCGGCCGCTGCTGAGTCGTTGCCTCACGTTGATTCAGCGTAATTGCCATTGATTCGCCAGGCGTTCTTGTCGAGCCTCTGCTGCTTAAGCCCCTCCCTCTGCGACCATTTCCCTCACCCAATTTCCTCTCCACGCCACCGGGCTGCTTTCATAGCCTTCATGGGCTCTTGCCACTGTTCCAACGACCTCGTAGAAGCGAATTCCGGTGAGCACACCGTTACCCCTATGTCCATCCGTTCATACTAGCATGCTCTGCGACTCCATGCACATCTCACGACACCTCCCTTTTGCTTCGTGCATAGATCGTGCCCAGCCTCGCTTAGCAACCATGCGACCAGCGGTGAGCGTCGCCAGCTCTGCTTGCTCGAACTCGGCGACCTCTCCCAAGTAGTACCAGCAGCGCCTTGCCCTCTCAATACGTCGCCTGGAGATCCCCAGCGTCTTGCTTGCGTCTAGCAGTGCCCTCCCTTGTCTTAGCGCGGCTCGGAACCTGCGCCAGCGTCGACCGGCGGCCAGGTGCACAGCGGCGTTCGCGAAGGCTCCGACGAGCAATCCGCCTTTGGCGACTCGGCGCCCTTAATAACGGAGACACGTTGAGCTTCACCTCGTCGACAGCAGGTTAAACGGTAAGCATCCTCTCCCTCACCGGCGACCTAGAACTAAACACCAGCCAGCAGCGAGAACCACCTTGGCGTAGCCCGTCCAGCGCATGCCTCTAAGCCCCTAGGCTATGGTGGCCGCGGCAACGGCGGTAGTTAGATGTAGATCTTGCGGTCTAATTAGATCTGAAGCGAGCGTTTTCTTTTTGATAACGTGGCGTTGGATCTAACGGTGATGCGGCGGTGCGGCGTGATCTGACGATTGAAAGCGGTATCGACCAATAGGAAAAGAGCCCAGCAGTGGCTAGGGTTTGGTTTAAAACAAAATTTGAATCACGATTTATATCAAATTTGAATTAGCTATAACTTTTGATCCCCACGTTAGAAATTTGACAAATTTTTATACCGTTGGAATCAGGAAACAAGCTCTTTCTGATTATGCAATGTGTTTAATGTTTAGCTTCTATTAAAAGGTTTTATTTGCAGAAGTTTGTGTAGGACTAATTTGAGTGTTTGAAATGTTTAGGAAGGAAATGTTTTTGAAGGGTATAAATATTGGTTGTTGTATGGCAAGTTTTTATCTTGTTAGTCTGAATCAGTACCTTGCACTTGCTTGGTGGAGTTTTTGAAAATCATCACTTATCATTTTTCATGCATGCATATATTTATGTTTTGTATATGATTTGTGTGATATTTGTTACTTTGCTACCATTCTTTGTGTAGCATGAACTTTGGTGCTAGTGATTGTGATTGTGAAGAGTGCTTTACTCTCCCAACTACCAAGGCAAGTGGTACTTCCTTGAATATTTTATCCTATGTTTTCTACTAAGCATTAGAATTATTTTGCTAAGTCTTGCATGTTAATATTTCACCTAATGCCATGATGGGAATCCTAAGTGATTCTTAGAATTTCTAGGAAATTTCTAAGTTAAGTTTCCATCTATGCCATGTACTGTAGCCTAATGCTAATGTAGCAAACAAGGGTTGGTGAATTATACATGCTATGATGAAAATAACTCTAAGTCTTTGGACTTATGTTTTCTTAATAAAACAACTAAGTTAATAAAACACACACAGGTGGAAGGAAGGAATAGTTTTATGTTGAGTGGTTACACAAGAGTCCATTTCTATGGTTTACCTTGTGTATGCACACTTAATAGTAAACCACCCGGGGAACAAAGAGATTTTAGAGGCCAAATGTTAAGAAGCTTCCACTAAATGCAGCCACTTGTAATATGGGCTCTGCCTGGACCATATAAGTTGCTGAGAGACTTAGCCATTTGAACAGGTTAATTGGTGAGTGATGCAGGATGATAGGTTGGAGCGTCCATTTGGTCCTAAGGAAAAGCTTACGAAAGGTCTGTCTTGGTGAAACCAGAGTCTGGTGGGAAAGTCTGCACAACCTCTGCCCGGATGGAAAAATCTAAGTGCTTAGCCAAGTCCATGTGCATTTGAGACAACTTGAGCATCAAGACATGGAAGCTATCAAGAATCTCCTCATCCAATTTCTAAGTAAAAAACTTGTGTGTGCAGAGTGAACAAGGGTGAAGGACCTCAATGTCTATTGGTGGTTCCTTGGGAAAAGTTTTGACAAAGAAAAAACTTAGTGATTTCAACTAATAGGAAAAAATCTATTTTGAAGCCGAAAGCAAGCCAAGCTACACTTAGACAAATTTGCATATAGTATCTAGTCCACTTAAAATATAGTAAGGTATCACTTGCCAATACTATTCCAAAGTTATTGACCCCTTGTAGGCTGTAACTTGTGATGTTGGGAATTTACTTTCGATGAGATTAGGTGTCATGATCTACACTCAACATGTTTGCCTATGGCACATGAAGATGAAGACTTATATTTATTCTTATTCAAACTCTTGTATTAGGCCTGTGGCCTTGAGTTGTAAAGACTATATTTATCTACGGAATGGATGTAATAAATGACCTTTGTATCATGTACTTCATCTTAAGCTGTGGATGCTAGCAATGATCCGAGGACTAGCATTGCAATCCACAGGATCCTTTTCCTTTATAAGGAGGGATCTTACGGATGGTATCGAACCTTATGTTGCACGTGGGATTATGACCCTTGGTTACTGCAGGAAACCACTAAGGAAAATATTTGAGGAACTTCTACACTTGTCTATTCTTCTCGTAAAACTTTTCTAATCTTCTCTCTCTCTCTATTTGTAGATGAACTCCATCATGAAGCCGTAAGGAAAGGACCACTCCATGACAATGTCTTTGGAGTGAGGCAGAATTCCCCAAGGCTCTCAAAGGACCTCATGGTTGCATTAGAGATACAAGGTGCAGCTCTGTACATTAAAGGTTTCTGTGATGGATGAAGGGTGGAATCTTGGTGGGTGCAACTTCACTTGTATAAAAACAAGGAAGACAACTTAGCCAGGAAAAGGATTGCATGTTCACCAATTCGGTGGTGCACCCTACATTCTTTGAATACCAAGGGATGCAGCTTGGAAGACCATCGAAGAACTTGGTGATAGAGTCAAGTGGAATGCTTTCAACCTCCAAAATGATCTAAGGAAGAGAAGGAACATACCCAAGGTTCAAAGCTACCAACCAAACCTTAAGAGGAGACATTATAGACTTAGTGATGGAATCATGTCGACAAGATAAGTGATTGCTTCTAGAAACATTGTGTTAGCCAACAGATCGAGTGAGATAGGTTGTAGCGGACTTAAGTTAGTTGGACCACCATCTATCACCTTATTTTCCAAAATGTTGCTTTAAAATAAAGATTGAACCTTGGTTGTTGTAATGGTTTCATGTATGCATGACTTGTGTGTTTGCTTCCCAAGGATATGTATGTGATGTTATGTATTTTGTTTTATCTTGATTTGTGTTGTTCTAACTTTCTATCTTATAAATAGATACCTATTACCATCGGCCTTTGTTGAGGAGTTCAGGTTACCCGCTTTGGTCCTCGTGTCGTTGAGCTTACTACCTTGCTCAATCTCCTCTTCCCACCATCATGGTGCATCCCCTCACCAAGTTTGAGAGGAAGGACCACTAGGGCTTCAAGGTTGACCAGCCGGACGCCTTGGACAGGCCTACCACGGAGGCCATTGTCTTCAAGCTCATGCCACGATGGCGAGGAGAGAGGCCTTGAGGTAGTTATCACGGGATCTGATGGGGCGTCTGCTAGGCGACACTCCCGATGGGTTAGAGGTACCCACTTCCACGTCTTGGAAGGCGTGATGAGGATGGAAGTCCATCGACTTGAGGGCGATTCGAGGACACAATGAGCCGATACGCTGTACCTATAGGACTTAGGAGTCTCTCATTAGACGCGTGGACACAGACAGGACCAATGTCATGCTCGGCCAATGGCCGACTCGAGTCTTGACAGCGAGAAGGACATGCTCTTGAGCAAGGCAGAGATAATCAAGGAAATGGAGCAAGATTGAGACCAGGACAGGAAGTTCAAGAGTCGGAGAAGCGTGTCGAGTTGGAACAAGAAGATCCAGGACATGGTGAAGAACTCCAGTCCAAGGACTTCGAGCTAGAGCAGCGGCGACGGTGATTGAGAGAGCCGTTCCCGGAAGAGGGCTCTCAAGGCCAAGAATAGAGACCTTGACCACTAGCGTCGAGGAATACAAGACCCACGATGGAAACAGCAGGTCTTACCATTGTCGAGGAGGAGATTGATGCCGAGGAGTAGATTTGACTACTCGTTTATCTTTTGTTATCGTACTTGTTATTTGAGAACTTTTTATTTGACCATCCGACATGTGGATGGCTTGCTACTTGTGTGTTTTACTTTGTGAACTTGTTATCTTGTTGTTGAACCTTTATCTTTGTGTTTGCTTATGTGATGTAATGTGCATGAAAGCATCTATGGGTATCTCATTCTTATCTCTATTTGAACAAACCACAGACGCCTCCCCGTCGTGCAAACCCCAACCCTAACAACAACAACAACAACATCACTCTAGACATGCAACAAATGATGACTGCTCAAACTCAGCTAATGCAGATGATGACGACATTCATCTAGAACCAAAACAACAACAACAACAACAACAACAACAACAATAACAACAACAACAACAACAATAATAACAATAACAACCCACCGGGCTTTGACATGCTTGCCAGGTTTTTGAGATTGAGGCCAGCAAAGTTCTCGTGGAACGGATCCCATAATGGCCAATGTAGCTACCTCGATAAACAAGGACTTAGTAGTGATGGGTTGTCACGGATGCTGAAAAGGTCAGATTTGCGACATTTGCTGGAAGGACCAGCCGCCACTTGGTGGGACAACTTCGGATCACCACTCCATAGATGAAGTGACATGGGCTATCTTTGAGGATGGCTTTTGCCTGCTCATATCTCATCTGGAGTGATGAGTGCGAAAAGAAGGAGTTCCATAACCTAAAGCGATTACCCAAAGCGTGGCGTACTGAATATATTGAGGAGTTCAATAATGCGGCACGTTATGCACGGATGAAGTTGACCGATGCCAAGAGAAAGGAAAATTTTCTTGATGAAGCGATGAGCTGAATCTGCGATTGGGTACATGGCATATGTTCCCACTTATCAGTCGCTCTGTGAAAGGCTGCTATTTTGGAGAACAAAATGAAGCAAGTTGAGAGTAGAAAAGAAAGCACTCCGACAAGCACAGCTCGGGATCGTCTCACAAACGATCTCATTATGATGACATGAGCTCAGGATCCCACAAGCATGGGAAATTCAACAAGAACCACAACCACAACCGTCATGACAACAAGCATCACCGTAGTCATGACAATGACAAGTACAAGAACCACAAGAGTGGACATAGGAGCCACCACCATTGTAATGGAAGTGGAAGTGGAAGCCAGCCTATTAAGAGAGACATAAGTCAGGTTGAATGCTTCAAATGCAAGAAGATGGGGCATTATGCAAATGACTGCCCAGAGAACAAAGTTGAAGGACCCAACAAGCCCAATCCTTTCGAGACGGGACAGGTGAACCACATCGGTGTGGAGGGAGGTCTATGAGGAGCCTGATCTTTTGCTTTGGTAAGTTGGACTCAATTCTATTCCAGCATTTGTTCTTTTGATATTGGAGCATCGCATTCATTCATATCAAAAGCATTTGTTGATAGAAATGGGTTTCCAACTGAAAACATTGGGTGTCAATAAAAAGTTTGTTCTCCGGTGGAGATATGATAGTAAGTGTTGGATGCGGGATCTAGTAATAGAGTTTGGAAAACATAAATTTCAGATGAGTCTGGTAATCCTAGATTCCCAAGAATTTGGGCGTAATATTGGGAATGGATTGGATGGCTAAGTATGAAGGAGTACTAGATTGTGCTAATCGTCTTGTTGCACTCACAACCGGAAAAAAGCGGATTAAATTCAAGTACAACTTTGAATCTAAAGGAAGTAAGCTAAATTCTCTTAAGGAGTTAGCATGGACGGTGTGCCAATTGTGAGTGAGTATCTAGATGTGTTTAGGAAGAATTGCAGGAATGCCACCAGATAGAGATGTGGAATTTCTTATAGATTTGGTACAGTGCGGACCAATAGCAAAAGACCTTATAAAATGTCAGTTGATGAACTGAAAGAGCTCAAGAAACAACTTGGAGAACAGTTGTAGAAAGGATTTATTCAACCAAGTTCTTCTTCATCTTGGGGAGCCCCAGTTTTGTTTGTGGAGAAGAAAGATAGAAGTCAAAGGTTATGCATAGATTACCGTTCACTCAACGAGGTGACTATCAAGAACAAATACCCTTTGCCTAGAATCAATGACTTGTTTGATCAGCTAGAAGGAGCATGTGTGTTCTCAAAGATTGATCTCGGTCGGGCTATTTTCAACTCAAGATAAGAGAACAAAGACATAATTAAGACAATGTTCACTACAAGGTATGGATTGTATGAGTATCTTAGTAATGCCTTTTGGTTTGACCAATGCTCCAACATACTTCATGAATATGATGAACAAGGTGTTCATGGAATTCCTTGACAAATTTGTTGTCGTTTTCATCGATGACATCTTAGTCTATTCCAAGATCAAGGAAGAGCATGAAGGACATTTGCGTTTGATACTTGAGAAGTTAAGAGAGCATAAACTTTATGCCAAATTCAGCAAGTGTGAATTCTGGTTGGATGAAGTGGGATTTCTTGGTCATGTTATGACAAAGGATGGTGTAGCAATTGATCCTGCTAAAGTTTCATTTGTGTGAATGGGAATCTCCCAAGTCCGTGAAAGAAGTTCGTAGTTTTCTTGGCTTAG
This sequence comes from Avena insularis, assembly GCA_023614405.1. NCBI lineage: Eukaryota > Viridiplantae > Streptophyta > Magnoliopsida > Poales > Poaceae > Avena > Avena insularis. The sequence continues at coordinate 165,939,701 of CM042685.1, read as the reverse complement.
AGGTTACTACAGGAGGTTCATTGAGAATTTCTCCAAGGTAGCTAAGCCTATGACAGAATTCTTAAAGAAAGACAAGAAGTTTGCTTGGTGCGAAGGTTGTGAACTCAGCTTCGAGGGAATTGAAGAAGAGACTTGTGTGACACCGATCTTGTATATTGATTTGGAAAAAGATTTCCAAGTATATTGTGATGCATCTCATCAAGGTTTGGGTGCAGTACTTATGCAAGACGGTAAAGTTGTGGCTTATGCCTCGAGACAACTCAAAACTCATGAAGTGAACTATCCTACTCATGATTTAGAGTTAGCCTCTATTGTCCATGCACTCAAAACATGGAGACACTATCTTTTGGGAAAGCGTTGTGAAGTGTTCACAGATCACAAAAGTTTGAAGTATATCTTCACCCAGAAGGAAATTAATATGAGACAAAGAAGATGGCTAGAACTTATCAAGGACTATGACTTAAGTTTGCAATACCACCCTGGTAAAGCAAATGTTGTAGTAGATGCTCTAAGTCGTAAGGTTTTTGTGAATGGCCTTACCAAAGGAGAATTGCTAGATGAGCTGTGTACTCAATTTAGAAAGCTCAGATTTGAGATTGTACCTGAAGGGCATCTCATGTCTTTGGATGTTCAACCCACTTTGTTGGACAAGATCAAAGAAGCCCAGAAGACTGATAAGGAAATCAAAGAGATTAAAAAAAGATTAGCAAAGGTAAAGCCAAAGAGTTCCATGAAGACGAACAGGGTACTTTATGGCATGGGAAACGTATCTGTGTTCCACAAGATCCGGAACTGCGGAAACTAATTTTGCAAGAAGCACACAACTCTCCGTATTCCATTCATCTGGGTAACACCAAAATGTACATGGACATGAAAGAAAGATTTTGGTGGAATAATCTCAAGAAGGACATCGCCGAACATATTGCTTTGTGTGATGTGTGTAGTAGAGTGAAAGCGGAACATCACAAACCAGCAGGTTTGCTTCAACCACTACCTATTCCTGATTGGGAGTGGGACAAGATTGGTATGGATTTCATTACCGGATTACCAAGGACCCGGTCAGGATACGATTCTATTTGGGTCATAGTGGATCGCCTAACTAAAGTGGATCATTTCATACCCGTGAAGACAACCTACACAAGTGCTAAGTTAGCCAGAATCTACATGAGTAGAATTGTGTGTCTACATGGAGTGCCCAAGAGTATTGTGTCTGATAGGGGAACTTAGTTCACTTACCATTTTTGGAGACAGTTACATGAGTCATTAGGAACGAGGTTGGAATTCAGTACTGCTTTTCATCCTCAAACCGATGGACAAACGGAAAGGACTAATCAGATTCTCGAAGACATGTTGAGGGCATGTGCCCTAGACTATGGAGCCAGTTGGGATGAAAATCGCCTTTACAGAATTTTCTTATAACAACAGCTATCAAGCCAGCATTGAGATGGCACCGTTTGAGTTTCTCTACGGAAGAAAGTGTACCACCCCATTGTTATGGAATGGTGTGGGAGAAAGAAGTTTATTCGGGCCAGATCTTATCAAAGAAGCCGAAGAGAAGGTCAAATTGGTTAAGGACAGGTTGAAGATAGCATAGTCCAGACAGAAAAGCTACGTAGATCCTAAGCGTAGAGAAGTCACCTACGAAGTTGGTGATAGAGCTTATCTTAGAGTGTCACCACTTCGTGGAGTGAAGAGATTCGAAGTCAAAGGAAAATTGGCACCAAGATATGTTGGGCCATTCAAGATTCTGAGTCGCAAAGGAGAAGTTGCCTATGAAATTGAACTGCTGGAATCTCATCATTTGTCCATAATGTGTTTCATGTGAGCCAACTTAAGAAATGTCATCCAGAAATGGAAGAAACTTCTTTGAAGGATACTATACCTTTGGAGGAGGTTCAACTAGAAAGTGATCTCACTTATGAAGAGAAACCTATCAAGATTCTTTTGAGGCTGCGAGAAGAGTCACAAGGACTAAGACTATCAAGTTCTGCAAAGTGCGGTGGAATCATCATTCAAGAGGAGGCAACACGGGAAAGAGAAGATGATCTTCGGAAAGACCACCCTCACCTATTTGCTAGCCAATCTGAATCTCGAGGGCGAGATTCACCCTAAGGGGGTTAGATTTGTAACATCCCTAAAATCATGATTTCAAAGATTGCATATCATTCAAGCATGCATATAGTTTTGAGATCAATTTCAAACCAAATTCAAAAAAATAGAAGCACATAGTGCTATCATTTTATGTGACCAACTTAAATCAAATGACCGTCCCCATTTGAGAGATTAAGTGTTTTAAACCAAGTTTGTTTGCTTCCTTGTTGATTGGTTTGAGTGTGGATTTTGAACAAAATATACAAAATAAATATGGTTTCAAAACCATTTTCAAAATATTTGCAAATCAAGTGCTATAACACTGTTTATTTTGTTTATTCAAAAGAACCAAGCTTGAACAGAGAGACCACTTGGTTTTATGCCCAAATTTGTGACGGTTGCACACTGCAAAAATCCTGAAAAGTTTTGAATTCAAATAGAGTTTGAATTCATTTGAAAATCATTCCAGAAAATCAAATTATAAATAGAAAAGGATTAAAGAAAAGGAAAAGGGCGCATGGGACTTTGGGCCAACAATGAACCAGCCCAGCTAGCCCACCGGGTTTTCCTCTCTCTCTCTCTCACGCTGAGGACCAGTGAGTCATGCCACACCAGGACCCCACACCCTTCCTCTCGCGGAACAACTAGGCCCTCTCCATCGACTCCCTTCTTCCCCAAATCTACAGAACGCGTCGCCGCTGGCCGTTCTTTGCGTTGATTCCATGCGTAACTGCCATTGATTCACCGGACGTTTCTTGTCGAGCCTCTGCCTAATTAAACCCCTCCCCACTCTGCTCCATTCCCCTCACTCAATTTTCTCTCCACGCCACCAGGCTGCTCGCAACTCTCCAAACACCGCCGTAGCTCCGACGATCTCCGGCAGCAAATTCCGGTGAGTCTCGACCGCCCCTGTGCCTCTGGTTCAAACAAGTGTGTCCAGCAAGACCTCGTGCATCTTCTGACACCCTTTGCTTGCCTTCTTGTGAGCAGCGCCGTCCCGTTCGTTCCCGCAAACGACCGAGCCGCCACTCAACTCCGGCGACCTCTCCCCGTAAGTACCAGCCGCCCCTTGCCCTCTGTTTGATACGCCTAAGATCCCCAGCGTCTTGCACATCTAACGGCACCGTTGGTTTGTCTTAGCTCGCCCCAGAACCTCGCCTCCGTTGATGCCAAGGCCTGCCCGACGTCTGCCCCTACTCCGACGAGGAATTCCTGCCGTGTCCGCGCGCCCCTTGACGAACCATCGCCACCTTGAGCATCAGCAGCTCCCTGCGAGTCTGGTAAACCCCTTCTCCCTCTCCTGCGCGACCTAGAACGCCAGCTCCGCCACTGACAGAGGCGCCGCCGCTAGCGCCGCCCATCTCTGGTCAAAGCAATCAGGAGCGTTAGATGTAGATCTTACGGCTAGAATTAGAACTTAAACGAAGGGGTATGCGCGCATCTGAGCCACTAGATCTGACTTAAATCATGCGGCTCGCAGAGATCGATCCGCCCGAACCGGTACGGGCCAATAGGAAACAGACGCGTGGCAGTGAGTTAGATTTAAAATAGATTTTGAATCAGATTTTAGTTCAAATTTGTTTTGTTTGTAACTTTTGATTCCCACGTTAGATTTTGGCAAATTTTATACCATTGGAATCAGGAGAGCAAGCTCTATCAGATTATGCAATGTGTTTAATGTTTAGTCTCTGTTAAAAAGGTTTTATTTGCAGAAACATGTGTAGGGCTTATTTGAATATATGAATTGTTTTTAGTGTCAAATAAATTTGGTTTGGCAAGTTTTTGACTTGTTTAAGATTCAGTACTATGCACTTGATTGGTTGGGTTTTAAAAATCATCACCTAGCATCTTGCATGCATGCATATATATATTTTTGATTGTATATGTCTTGTATGTGATTGTGGCTATATTTTATGTGTAGATTTTGGTGCTAGTGGTTGTGATTGTGAAGAGTGCTACTCTCCCAACTACCAAGGCAAGTGGTACTTCATGAATAATTCTATCCCTATATTTTATACTAAGCATTAGAAATATTTTGCTAAGTCTTGCATGCTATTATTTTTGCCTATATGCCATGTTGGGAAATCCTAAGTAGTTGTAGAAATGCTAGGGAATTTCTAAGTTAAGTTACTATCTATGCCATTCTTAGCCTAGATAGTAGTAAACAAGGGTTGGTAAAATATACATGCTATGATGAAAATATTTCTAAGTCTTTGGACTTTTGTTTTGCTTAATAAAACAACTAAGTCAATGAATCACCTGGGTGGAAAGGGACTTGATTGGTGGTTTTGGTTGAGTGGTTACACAAGGCCCATGGCTATGGTTTACCTTGTGTATCTCACTTGTGGAAAGCCACCCAGGAACAAAGGGATTTTAGAGGCCAAGTGTTGAGAAGCTTCTAGTGTAGCCACTTGGCAATATGGGATCTGCCTGGATCAGATAAGTTGCTAGAACTTAGCCATTTGGACAGTTGGTGGTAGTGGGAATGATAGGTTGGATCCCGTCCATTTGGTCTAAGGGAAGGCTTCTAAAAGGTCTTGTATTGGTGAAACCAAGTCTGGTGGGGAAAGTGCACAACCTCTGCAGATGGAAAAATCTAAGTACTTAGCCAAGTCCATGGCAATGGACAACTTGAGCATCAAGGCATGGAAGCTATCAAGAATCTCCTCATCCCAATTTTCTAAGTAAAAATTTGTGGGTGAACAAGGGTGAAGGACCTCAATGTCTATTGGTGGTTCCTTGGGAAAAGTTTTGACAAAGAAAAACTTAGTGATTTCAACTAATAGGAAAAACCTATTTTGAGCAAAGCAAGCCAAGCTACACTTAGCCAAATTTGCATATAGTATCTAGTCCACTTAAAATATACTAAGGTATCACTTGCCAATACTATTCCAAAGTATTGACCTTTGTGGCTGTAACTTGTGATGTTGCAGGTTACTCTGATGAGGATTAGGTGTCATGAGTCTACACTCAACATGTTTGCTTGTGGCACATGAAGATGAAGACTTATATTTATTTACTTATTCAAACTCTTGTATTAGGCCTATGGCCTTGAGTTGTAAGGACTATGTTTATCTCTGGAATGGATGTAATAAATGACCTTTGTATCTGTGTACTTCATCTTAAACTGTGGATGCTAGCAATGATCCAGGGACTAGCATTGCAATCACAGGGATCCTTTTTCTTTATAAAGGAGGGATCTTACAGTTTTTTAAAGAAAAACTTAGTGTTTTCAACTATTAGGATAAAACTACTTTATGCAAAGCCAGCCTAAAACCACACTTAGCCAAATTCATGTAGTTGATAGTCTATATGTCACATCCCAAATTTTAGATTTGGTTCTTCATATCATTCATGCCATTGCATCATACTCTTCCATGCAAAACCATCGATTGAAAAGATTCGGCAAAACGCTATTTTCTAAACCCTACTCTATTTACTACAATGCTCTTGCCGGAGGTTTTACTAGGAATTGAGTTTTCCAGTCTTGTAGCCTAGTGTTTTCACTCATCCCTTGACCCGAGGTTGTTCCCCTTGATTTTACAAAAATTTAGGAACAAGAATCGCCCGATTCGGAGTTCGTATGAAGGAGTTACGGAGGTTTTACTAAAATGGAAAAAGGGAAAAAGAAAGGATCAAAAAAATCGGCGCCAGTCTGCTGGTAGCGCCAAGCCAACCGGCCTGACCGCCGCCGCCATGGCGAATAGTATCCGCCGCCGCCTCAGCGCCGCTGCCACCGACAGGTGGGGCCGAGTCCGTCTAGGACTCTGCGTGGGGGCCCCACATAAGCGGACCCCACCTGTGCGCCGCCTCGATCCACGCGCCCGCACCCCGTCGCCTCCCGCCTCGATCCGCGCGCCGCCTGCCTCGGGAGCCGTCCTGCCGCCGCCAGGTAAGCTCGCCGCTGCTCGCCTCCGCGCTCGCGCCGCCGCCACCGCCTCGCGCCGCCGCCGCCCGCGTGTGCACGCTGCCGCCGCCGCGCCTACCGCCGCCCTCCCGCGCTGACCACTCTCCCTCTCCGCGCGAGACCCGCCGACCACTTAAGCCGTCGACCGTCGAGCCGCGGGCGCCGCCTGATAGCCGCCGCCGCCTCTTCTCGGCCGTCGGATCTAAGATCTCACCGACGATCAGAGACCGTGGTTGACTGGTCAACGGTCAATAACCCACTGAAGTCGGGCCAGTCAGCCGAATATTCCCTTTTGATTTAAATCGTTTTAGAAATTGCAGAATCTTGTAGAAACTTGTAAATTGCGTAGAAATTAATCTACTGGGCCAAAAATTGCAAATAAAATATGTGTAGGTTCAGTAAGTCGTGTAGAATCTTTCTGTACCATTGTTTCACACTTTTGCAGCAATATTTAGTACAGTTTAATCAAATGAGTTAATGGCCTTTTTGGAGTAATTAATTCGTAGAAAAAGATCTGTAACTCCAAAAATTGCGTATAATATGTCCCTGGATTCAGTAGGACGAGGGGAATCTCATAGTGAATTAAAAGGATAGGCTTACAATAAAAACTTCTGCAGAAACTGTCTAGTGGCTTTCTGCAGTGTTTTAATTATTCAGGGAGTTTTATCATTCCTTTTTGAGTAATTCCAATTGGTACTGTTCCTAAATAGAAATGCCTATACAGTAGAATTTTCCCAATATTTTACAAACAGTATACTAACGGTAGTGAATTATTTGGGTTCTAGCTCTAGTTTTGAGCATTATATTTTGCATAATAGTTTTCCTTGCGCTACAACTATTTTCCATGCATGCAGTCAGTAGCTTTATTGAATAGGATTATGTGGTGCAGCTGTAGCACCAATTCACTTGGCGTGCATGCATTCATGCATCATCTTTGTTGCATATGCTTGTGGATTGTTTGTTTATGATTGCAATTGTATCGTGTAGATTGTGACGAGTGCAACGCTTGCTCGTGTGTGGATTGTTCTTCCGACCGCTACAACCAAGGCAAGTAGATGCTATTTTGTTCATGATATTGTCCTACTATTTTCTATGCATTGTCGTGTATTTTGTAGACGCATGTGAGGATGATACTATCGCTATGCTATGTCCTATTATGTGGTAGGGCCTTCCTTGTAGATGAACCACCGTTGGTAGATGTGCTTAGCCATGCTATGATGTACGAGGGCTGGTTTACATCACTGAGACTTCTTTCTAAAAGTATTGGTTTGTGAAAACTAAAACAACCTAATCAATGAATCTCCTGGGTGTGATGGGATTGATAATTTTGGTGGTTTCATTGCGGAAAGGCACCCAGGTATCGAGAGAAAATGATTGGCTTCTTTATTTTGTAGCTTACGTGTACAAGCATGTGCCAATAATGAAATGGGGGGTTGGTTGGACTTAGTAGGTTGTGGTAACTCGAACCCGCGTATCCAGAGATGTAGAATTTTGGTAGGTTGGACCGGTGCGCGTCGGGATTGTGGAGCTACTTCCCGAACAGTCTCTTCTTGGACTTCTCCCTATCATCACCCAAAATGAGAGTGATGGTACGAGCTGGGCTGGCCAAGTCACATGGGTAGAGTGTACTAACCCCTCAGGTGTGTAATCTAATCGATTAGCCGTGTCCCCGGTTATGGACAACTGAGTTGCTTGATATTGATTCCATGACACGTTTCTCGCTCATTCTAATTTCATAATTGCTTTAACATTGTTGGGTTAACTTAATTGGGATCTTTTCAAAGAAAACCAAAAATAGTTTATGAAAGTAGGACAAATGTATTTGCAAATGCAAGCCAGACACAGCTCCACTTGCCAAATATGCATGTAGATGTTAGTACTATTGTCTCCTTTACTAGCTCTACTTGCCATACATTCCATGTATTGACCCTTCGGGGCTGCTACGTTTCATGTTGCAGGTTATTCCAATTCTGAGTAATCGATATAGGCCATGGTACTCCACTCGGAACTTGTTCACTTGTGGGCAATTTGAAGAATGGAGGATTTACTTTATTTATGTTGCTACCTGAATAATTTGAGCTAGCCTTGAGCTAAGCTTTCATTGTAATAATGGTACTCTGGATCTTCGTTATTTATGATGCACGGATATTATGCTATGTTATTCATCTTATTCTATTGTGGGCCAATGAACCGATCCAGTGATTGGCATGTCACATAGAAGCCACGGTCTTTTCAGAACCGTGGTGTTACAAGATGGTATCAGAGCCCGTGTGTCGACTGTAGGATCGTGACCTAGGATTGGATTAGGAAGCTATAGATTTATTAAAGCCTATATTAACTCTGTCTTTCATCTTATGCCTTTCACTCTCGTAAATTCTTACCATATGCTATTCTCACACTTTCCTCTTTTAATTGATAGATGGGAGAAGTCAGGACTGAGTATGCAACCATGGAGTCACCAAGGCCCTTTGCAAGGCAGTTAGCACAGCTCTCGCAGTCATTGGGATTGCCACTGCCCATGTTCAAGGGAAGAAGGCTGTACACCTATGGATATGGTGAGGATGCATGGGAGATCACCACCTTCATCTTCAGGGATGCCGCCTTCCTAAACCCTGAGCACCTGATCTACACCAAGACATACTGCAACTGGGGACTTGGAATTAACTTGGCCATACATGAAGCCCTGTCTCGCCAGTGCCATCATGTCCGACACCTGCTGCCAGCAGATTCACCCTACCGTGACTATGGGAGGCGTGATGAAGATGGGCACATTGTGGTTACCCCGGGCGACAGGAACAACATGCCGCCCCGTCGGAGGCACATAGAGGACATGCAAAGGGAGAATGGAGCTCTAGCTGAGAAGGTGATGATGATAAAGGAGATTGCAGACTTTGCTAGCAATGGTATGGTGGTCCAAGGACAGGAGATTGACACCTTGCATGAAGCCGTGGGAGTTCTGGAGAATGCCCTGATAGCCAGAGATGCAACCATAGCTCATCTTCATGGTACTGTGCAGGAGAACACCCAGAACATACAACAGTTGCAAGGGACCGTCCAGGAAAGGGATCAAACTATTGAAGCTATGACAGCCCATATTGCCGCTCTCCAAGCACAGCTAAATCCACCCTCTGATGACGACAATGGAGATGATGGCAACAATGGTGATGATGATGACAGTGGGAACGATGATGATGATGAGGACGAGGATGATGATGATGGAGACGATGATGGTGGAGGAGATGAAGCTGTTGCAGTCGCAGCAGAGAGTGGAGAAGAAGAGGAGGATCCAGAAGAGGTGGAGTTTGAGATCTCAAGTGATGATTCAGGAGAAGTGTACACTCCGCCGCCATGGTTGAACCGTGGACCGAAGCGCCAACGCATGAGTGCAAGGACCTACCGCAACCTCTTCAAGAAGTAGATAGAAGTCCACCAATTAGTCCTCGTTAGGCAAAACCGTTAGGATTAGTCTCGATCGATGTGAAACTTAATTACTGTTAGTTTAAGAGTGTTTAGTTGCTTATTTGTGTACTCCAATATCCCAGGAATTATTTGTGCGAATTTTATGAAAGAGTTATGGCAAGTTTGGTTAACATCTGTGTTATTTTCGCTGCAGTTTTCTGCTGATACAGCAGTACTGTATGATTTTTCATATTTTTCTGGTAACTGGGGAAAATCTGAAAAAATAGGGCTGGTGCGAAACTCTCTGTACTGTATGTTCAAAAATCAGCTAAATTTTCTGACGAGTCTAAGTTAGGTAGAAAAATCCGTGAACGCTGCTGGACTGTTCTGGCAGATTGCTGTTTTTGCTGTTTAGTTGATCAACTGTTTAGTTAACCATTGCCAACTCTTGTAAAACTATTTCAGTAGGTATATAGTGCTAGGATAACCCCTTGGATATTGCTGGATCACTTGTTTGTTGATGTGTTGCTTGCTTGAGATTGCCTGCTATTGTATGTTGTTGTTTGATCATAATGCATGGGTAGAATCCTATTATCATAGTTGATTCTTTCTAAGCTTACCTGTGCTGAACCGCAGATGCCTCCCCGCCGTCAACCCACTGAGTTGGAGCAGCTCATGGTAGCTCAGGCACAGCTGACCCAAGTTATGACTCAGTTCATGGAAGCTCAGAACAACAACAACAATGGAAACAACCAGCCCCAGGGAGATGCTCTCACCAGATTTCTGAGGCTAAGGCCAGCTAAGTTCTCTACTGCAACGGAGCCAATGGTTGCTCTCGACTGGTTGCGTTCAGTCAACAAGGATCTGGTAACTGTTGGATGCACGGATGCTGAGTAGGTGATGTTTGCCGCTCACCTACTGGAGGGACCAGCCGCTTCTTGGTGGGACACTTTTCAGATCACCCACCCGCTGGATACTGTGACTTGGGCAATGTTTGAGGAATGTTTCAGGACCAACCACATGTCTTCAGGAGTTCTGAGCCTGAAGAGGAAGGAGTTCCGCAACTTGCACCAAACCAACCGCACTGTGGCTGAGTACATTGAGGAGTTCAACAACCTGTCCCGTTATGCACCTGAGGATGTTGACACTGATGCAAAAAGGAGGGAGAGATTCCTGGATGGCCTTAGTGATTAGCTTTTCGTGCAGCTACTGGTGGTTTATTGCCCCACTTTCCAGGAGCTTATGGACAAGGCCAGGATCTTGGAAGGGAAGCACAAACAGGTGGAGAACCGCAAGAGAAAGAGCAATAATCACCACTCTGGTTCACATCACAAGTCTCGCACTTCATATAATGGATACTCCAAGCATGGAGGGAGTGACCATGGGAGCCATGACCGCCACCACGACGGAGGCGATGGGCATCGTCATGACAACCACAAGAGCACCCACCACAGCCACAAGGGAGGACACTCTCACCACTCAGTAGGACACGGTGGACATGACTGCAACCGCGATCGCAGCTTTGTGAAGAAGGATCTGAGTGAGGTGACATGCTTCAAGTGTAAACAGAAGGGACACTATGCTGACAACTGTCCGGAGAGGAAGGGACTGAAGCCAACCAACAACGAGAAGGCCACAGTGAACCACATGAATGTGGAGGAGATTCCAGATGAGCCTGACCTTGTGATTGGTAAGTTTCCAATCAACACTCACCCAGCTTTCATACTTTTCGATACTGGTGCATCTCATTCATTCATATCAAGGGCATTTGTGGATAAGTATAAGTTACCTACTGAGTCTATGAAAGGGTCTATTAGAGTGAGTTCACCTGGAGGAGATATGATAGCTAGCGCGGGATGTCGCGGCTTGACTGTGAGGATTGGAACACACAACTTCATTGCACACCTGGTAGTGTTGGAATCGCAAGGGTTAGATGTTATTCTGGGTATGGATTGGATGTCTATGCATGGGGGACACATAGATTGTGCACAGCGAGCTGTTTCACTCAAAACCCCGGATGGTAAGAGAATTAGATTCAAGTCGGTTGCGCGACCGGGAAGATGTAAACTGAATTCTCTTAAGGGGGTTAGTATGGACACTGTGCCCGTGATTAGGGATTACCCCGACGTGTTTCCGGAAGAGCTGCCAGGGATGCCACCTGACAGGGAAGTGGAGTTTCTCATCGACCTGATGCCGGGAACAGGACCTATTGCAAAGAGACCATACAAGATGGATGTGGATGAGATGAAGGAATTGAAGAAGCAGCTAAAGGAGCAGTTGGACAAGGGATTCATTCAGCCTAGTTCGTCGTCATGGGGTGCACCTGTTCTGTTTGTGGAGAAGAAAGACAGCAGCAAGAGATTAGTGGTGGACTATCGCTCGCTGAATGAACTGACTATCAAGAACAAATACCCCCTGCCGAACATAAATGAATTGTTTGATCAACTGGAAGGAGCAAAGGTGTTTAGCAAGATTGATCTGCGATCGGGCTACTTCCAATTGAAGATCCGGGAGGAGGACATACCTAAAACCGCTTTCACTACTAGGTATGGTTTATATGAGTATATAGTTATGTCTTTTGGACTAACGAATGCCCCGGCATACTTCATGACCATGATGAACAAGGTATTTATGGAATACTTGGACAAGTTCATGGTGGTGTTTATTGATGACATACTGATATATTCCAAGGATGATGCCGAGCATGAGAAACATTTGCGACTGATTATGGAGAAGTTGAGGGAACACAAACTGTATGCCAAATTCAGCAAGTGTGAATTCTGGCTTAACACTGTTGGGTTTCTTGGACACGTAGTGTCAGGAGAAGGAGTCGCTGTTGATCCATGCAAAGTGACTGCAGTAACTGAGTGGGAAGCACCCAAGAATGCAGGAGAGATACGAAGCTTTTTGGGACTTGCTGGATATTACAGGAGGTTCATTGAAAACTTCTCCAAGATTGCTAAGCCGATGACCGGACTTCTAAAGAAGGAGAGGAAGTTTGAATGGTCAGACGTATGTGAAGCCAGCTTTTAGGAACTGAAGCATCGACTGGTGACCGCGCCTGTTCTGTGCTTACCAGACCTTCAGAAGGACTTCCAAGTGTACTGTGATGCCTCTCGGCAGGGACTTGGGAGTGTGCTGATGCAAGATGGGAGAGTAGTGTCATATGCCTCGCGACAACTCAAGCACCATGAGCGGAATTACCCCACACACGACTTGGAGTTAGCGTCAGTGGTTCATGCGCTCAAGGTGTGGAGGCATTACTTAATGGGAAGGCACTGTGATGTATACACCGACCACAAGAGCCTGAAGTACATATTCACGCAGAAGGAACTAAACATGAGGCAAAGGATATGGTTGGAGCTTATCAAGGACTATGATATTAATCTACAATACCACCCAGGAAAGGCCAATGTAGTAGCAGATGCTCTGAGCTGGAAGGTTTATGCCAATGGATTGACAATTGGGGAATTGCCCGAGGATTTGTGCAAGCAATTCAAGTACCTTAGGCTGGAGGTAGTGTCAGAAGGATACTTGGCAGCAATGGAAGTCCAACCAACGCTAGAGGACAGAATCAGGAAGGCTCAAGTGGGAGACAAAGAGATAGATGAAGTAAAGGAAAAGATGAAGGAGGATCGAGCGAGGGAATTCTGCGAGGATGAGCAAGGAACCTTGTGGTATGGAGATCGTTTGTGCGTTCCCAACGATCCCGAGATAAGGAAGTTGATTCTGCAGGAAGCCCATGACTCGCCGTACTCTATACATCCGGGCAATACGAAGATGTATATGGACCTAAAGGACAGATTCTGGTGGAACAACATGAAGGGAGACATCGCGGAGCATATTGCCCTATGTGATGTATGTAGCCGAGTGAAAGCGGAACACCAGAAGCCAGCAGGACTGCTATAGCCGTTGCCCGTGCCAGAATGGAAGTGGGATAGAGTGGGGATGGATTTTATCACAGGATTGCCCAGGACCAGGTCAGGATATGACTCCATTTGGGTAGTGGTCGACCATTTGACCAAGGTAGCCCACTTTATACCAGTAAAGACGACCTATACGAGTGCAAAGTTGGCCAAGATTTACATGGACAGGATTGTGTGCCTACATGGGGTTCCCAAGAGTATTGTATCAGATAGAGGCACCCAATTTACCTCCCACTTCTGGCGCCAGCTGCACGAGTCACTTGGTACTAGATTGGAGTTTAGACGTTTCACCCATGGTGATGGATGGACGAAAGGGTGAATCAGATTTTGGAGGACATGCTGAGAGCTTGCGCTTTGTCTCATGGTTCTAGTTGGGATGCGAATTTGACATATGCTGAGTTTTCCTACAACAACAGCTATCAAACCAGCATCAAGACGTCACCATTTGATGTACTATATGGGAAACGGTGCCGGACACCATTGCTATGGGATGGAGTAGGAGAACGTCAGTTGTTTGGACCTGATTTGATCAAGGACGCTGAGGAGAAGGTCGCCTTGATTAGGGACAGGCTGAAGGTAGCACAATCAAGGCAGAAGAGCTACGCAGACGCCAAGCGCAAGGAAGTGGTGTATGAGATAGGTGATAGAGCATACCTCAGAGTGTCGCCACTTCGTGGAATCAATAGATTTGGAATTAAGGGTAAGCTGGCACCTCGGTTTATTGGACCGTATCGGGTCTTAGCACGCAAAGGAGAAGTTGCTTATCAGTTGGAGTTGCCAGAGGCTCTGTCCACTGTTCACAATGTGTTCCACGTATCCCAGCTGAAGAAGTGCCATCCGGAGATGGTGGATACACCATTGAGAGACACTGTACCGCCAGAAGAGGTTCAGATTGAGAACGACTTGACCTATGAGGAGAAACCGGTCAAGATTCTGGAGACAGCGGAGAGGACTACCCGTACCAAGACGATCAGGTTCTGCAAGGTACAGTGGAGCCGCCACACCGAAGAGGAAGCCACTTGGGAGCGTGAGGATGACATCCGAGAAGACTACCCACACCTATTTGCTAGCCGCGCCGAATCTCGGGGACGAGATTCATCTTAAGGGGGTTAGTCTTGTCACATCCCAAATTTTAGATTTGGTTCTGCATATCATTCATGCCATGGCATCATACTCTTCCATGCAAAACCATCGATTGAAAAGATTCGGCAAAACGCTATTTTCTAAACCCTACTCTATTTTACTACAATGCTCCTGCGGGAGGTTTTAGTAGGACTTGAGTTTTCCACTCTTGTAGCCTAGTGGTTTCACTCATCCCTTGACACTAGGTTGTTCCCCTTGATTTTACAAAAATTTAGGAACAAGAATCGCCCGATTCGGAGTTCGTATGAAGGAGTTACGGAGGTTTTACTAAAATGGAAAAAGGGAAAAAGAAAGGATCAAAAAAAAATCGGCGCCAGTCTGCTGGGCCGCGCCGGCCCAGCCAGCCAGCACCGCCGCCGCCCGCGCGGCGGATAGTATCCGCCGCCGCCCCAGCGCCGCTGCCACCGACAGGTGGGGCCGAGTCCGTCTAGGACTCCGCGTGGGGGCCCCACATAAGCGGACCCCAGCCGCCGCCGCCTCTTCTCGGCCGTCGGATCTAAGATCTGCGGCCCAGATCGACCGGAGACCGCGCGGTTGACTGGTCAACGGCCAGTCAACCCGCGCTGAGTCAGCGGGGAATATTCCCGAAATATTCCCTTTTGATTTAAATCGTTTTAGAAATTGCAGAATCTTGTAGAAACTTATAAATTGCATAGAAATTAATCTACTGGGCCAAAAATTGCAAATAAAATATGTGTACGTTCAGTAAGTCGTGTATAATCTTGCTGGACCATTGTTTCACACTTTTGCAGCAAGATTTAGTACAGTTTAATCAAATGAGTTAATGGCCTTTTTAGAGTAATTAATTCGTAGAAAAAGATCTATAACTCCAAAAATTGCATATAATATGTCCCTGGATTCAGTAGGACGAGGGGAATCTCATCGTGAATTAAAAGGATAAGCTTACAGTAAAAACTTCTGCAGAAACTGTCTAGTGGCTTTCTGCAGTGTTTTAATTATTCAGGGAGTTTTATAATTCCTTTTTGAGTAATTCCAATTTGTACTGTTCCTAAATAGCAATGCCTATACAGTAGAATTTTCCAAGATTTTACAAACAGTATACTACCGGTAGTGAATTATTTGGGTTCTAGCTCTAGTTTTGAGCATTATATTTTGCATAATAGTTTTCCTTGCGCTAAAACTATTTTCCATGCATGCAGTCAGTAGCTTTATTGAATAGGATTATGTGGTGCAGCTGTAGCACCAATTCACTTGTCGTGCATGCAATCATGCATCATCTTTGTTGCATATGCTTGTGGATTGTTTGTTTATGATCGCAATTGTATCGTGTAGATTGTGACGAGTGCAACGCTTGCTCGTGTGTGGATTGTTCTTCCGACCGCTACAGCCAAGGCAAGTAGATGCTACCTTGTTCATGATGTTATCATACTATTTTCTATGCATTGTCGTGTATTTTGTAGACGCATGTGTAGGATGATACTATCGCTATGCTATGTCCTATTATGTGGTAGGGCCTTCCTTGTAGATGAAACACCGTTGGTAGATGTGCTTAGCCATGCTATGATGTACGAGGGTTGGGTTAAATCACTGAGACTTCTTTCTAAAAGTATGGGTTTGTGAAAACTAAAACAACCTAATCAATGAATCTCCTGGGTGTGATGGGATTGATAATTTTGGTGGTTTCATTGCGGAAAGGCACCCAGGTATCGAGAGAAAATGATTGGCTTCTTTATTTTGTAGCTTACGTGTACAACCATGTGCCAATAATGAAATTCGCGGTTGGTTGGACTTAGTAGGTTGTGGTAACTCGAACCCGCGTATCCAGAGATGTAGAATTTTGGTAGGTTGGACCGGTGCGCGTCGGGATTGGGGAGCTACTTCCCGAACAGTCTCTTCTTGGACTTCTCCCTATCATCACCCAAAATGAGAGTGATGGTACGAGCTGGGCTCGCCAAGTCACATGGGTAAAGTGTACTAACCCCTGCAGGGTGTGTAATCTAATCGATTAGCCGTGTCCCCGGTTATGGACAACTGAGTTGCTTGATATTGATTCCATGACACGTTTCTCGCTCATTCTAATTTCATAATTGCTTTAACATTGTTAGGTTAACTTAATTGGGATCTTTTCAAAGAAAACCAAAAACAGTTTATGAAAGTAGGACAAATGTATTTGCAAATGCAAGACAGACACAGCTCCACTTGCCAAATATGCATGTAGATGTTAGTACTATTGTCTCCTTTACTAGCTCTACTTGCCATACATTCCATGTATTGACCCTTCGGGGCTTCTACGTTTCATGTTGCAGGTTATTCCAATTCTGAGTAATCGATATAGGCCACGGTACTCCACTCGGCACTTGTTCACTTGTGGGCAATTTGAATAATGGAGGATTTACTTTATTTATGTTGCTACCTGAATAATTTGAGCTAGCCTTGAGCTAAGCTTTCATTGTAATAATGGTACTCTGGATCTTCGTTATTTATGATGCACGGATATTTTGCTATGTTATTCATCTTATTCTATTGTGGGCCAATGAACCGATCCAGGGATTGGCATGTCACATAGAAGCCACGGTCTTTTCAGAACCGCGGTGTTACACTATACTATATAACTATGATACCACTTGCCAATACAATTCCAAATGTATTGACCCCTTGTGGTTGTAACTTATTATGTTGCAGGTTACTATGATGGTGAGTAGGGTTACGAGTCTACACTCAACATGTTTGCCTGTGGCACATGAAGATGAAGACTTTATTTATATGCTATGTAATAAGAAATCTATGTGTTAGCCTTGGGCTAATAAGTTTTAAGAACTATTGTACTCCTGAAATTACGATGTAATAATGACCTTTGTATTTGTGTACTTCATCTTAAACTTCCTTAAAGGGTTAGGTATTACTGTTAACAGGATGCCACGGTGCCAGTTGCCTCTTTTGTTCTATTTTTAGTTCCAGCAAAGGCATAAAATCAATATTCTCGGAATTGGACGGGACAAAAGCCAAAGTCAATATTTTACCGTGGGGAACACGGAGCCAGAGTACGAGACGGAGGGGAGCCACCAGGGGGCCACACCCCTGGCCACGCTCCTAACCCTAGCCCACGCCTAGGCGGTGCGGCCGCCCTGGCTGCCCCCTGCCTCGCCTCTTCCCCTATAAAGACCCCCGGATACCAAAACCCTAAGTACCTAATCAATATTCCACGAACCCATCTCTAGCCGCCGCCACTATCGTCCATAGATCGGGGGGGTCTGAAGCTCTTCCTATCACCCTGCCAGAGGGGAGATCATGCTGGAGGCCTTCTTATTCATCATGTCAGCCTCCAGTATGAAGTGTGAGTAGTTCCACCTTGGACTACGGGTCCATGTAGTAGCTAGATGGTTGTCTCTTGTAAGACCCCACCTTTTGAAGGTAAAGGCCCCTGTGATTGCAATGCTAGTCCCTTGATCAAATGCTAGCATCCACAGTTTAAGATGAAGTACACAGATACAAAGGTCTTTATTACATCGTCATTCCAGAGATAAACATAGTCTTTACAACCCAATAGCCCAAGGCTAGTACAAGAGTTCATAAGATAAAGTAAATAACTATATAAGTCTTCATCTTCATGTGCCACAGGCAAGCATGTTGAGTTTAGACTCACAACCCTAATCTCCATCAGAGTCACCTGCAACATCATAAGTTACAGCCAGAGTGGGTCAATACATTTGGAATTGTATTGGCAAGTGATACCATGGTAGAGTAGTAGTATCTAACTTCTTTATGAATTTGGCTAAGTGTATCTTAGGATTTCTTTGCTCAAAATAGGTTTTTCTTGTCAGTTGAAAAACACTAAGTTTTTGTTTATCAAAAACACGCAAGGAACCACCAATAGCCATTGGTGAACCTTTACCCTTGTTCAACTACAATTTTTTAACTTAGAAATTGGGATGAGGAGATCCTTGATAGCTTCAATGTCTTTGATGCTCAAATTGTCCGTTGTCGGCGACACGGCTAAGTACTTAGGTTTTACCCTCTCGAGAGGTGGTGCACTTTCCCCACAAGACTCTACATGCATCATGGACGCGTTCCATCCTATCACCCTACCACCAACTTTCCACATGGCTAAGTTCTTGCAACCTATGTGGTCAAGGCAGAGCCCATATGCCATGTGGTTGCACTAGAAGCTTCTCAACACCAAACATCTCAAATCCCTTTTGTAAGGGTCCCAACGTTTTAATAAGGTAGAGATCCCTGTGTTTACAATGCTAGTCCCTGGATCAATAGCTAGCATCCACAGTTAAGATGTAATATCCAGAAACAAAGGTCATAATATAACTTTATAACCAGGAATAACATAATTTTATTACATCTTACATAGCTCATTTGGCTATTACATTACATTGCAGCAGAATAACTATAAGCATGGGGTCCTTCATCTTCAAAGTTCCACAGGCAAACATTTTGGTTGTAGACTTGTAATCCTAATCAATCAACTTCACTAATATCAAACAAACCTGCAACATAACAAGTTGCAGCCACAAGGGTCAATACATTTGAATTGTATTGGCAAGTTTTACTACTATGTAGAATATAAGTGGATCCTATCATTACATGCATTTTTGGCTAAGTAGGGTTTTAGGCTCATTTGTAGAAAGCAATAATTTATCCTACCTTTTAAAAATGGTTTTGATCTTTTGTCAAATCTTTCTGAACTCGTTGGTAAATCCCCAAGTGTTTCAAGTCTTTGTGAAAATCTCTTGAGCTCCATGGTAAATCCCCAAGTGCTTCAAGTTTTTATCCAAATCTCTTGAGCTCCTTGGTAACCCCAAGTGCTTCAAGTTTTATCAAAATCTCTTGAGCTCCTTGGTACCCCCAAGTGCTTCAAGTCTTTGTTGTCACTTTAAAGTTTTCTTTTAGAAATTGGAATGTCGAGATTTCCCATAGCTTCAAGCTTTAGTTGCTCAGTATTGTCCATAACCGGGGACACGGCTAAGTACTTAGATTTTATTATCTTCTGCAGAAGTTGTACACTTTACCCACGTGACACACTCTCATCTTGTTGCCACCAGTGGCCGCTGGATTGGTACTCACCAAGATGGAGTACTGGAAGATTGAGAATGTGACGAAGTCTTTCCAGAGGGTCCACCCATACACCATTGCTAGCTTGTCTTCAGGCACCCATGTAGGGTTTCGTGTTCCCTCATTTTCAGTACCTGAAGACAATGCATGGGTCTTCCCAATGTAGTTGACTAAGCCAGAGCCATATGTAGCATGTGGCTGTACACGAAAGCCACAATTGGAGAAACATGTTCAATCTCTAAGTCCCTAGGTGGTTTCCTTTTTGTGCACAACACAAAGAGATTGCCATAGACATGGTTCCTTTTGTTGCCACCTTCTCCAAAACTTGAGTATCCTTGTCCACCCAGGTGGTTCATTGAGTACTTGTTTTATTATATAAAACATAAGTCTTTTCTCAATTTCATAAAATCTCAACATGAATCCCTTCTGAAAATATTTAGCATGGCTAAGCATTTCATAACTACATTGTTTTCACTAAGGAATGTATAGGGTATCCTATTAGGATTTAGCATAGCATAAGTATAGAAATTCTTTTCATGCATGTTCCAAAATCCACTAAGTATAATGAAAATAGTAGGACTTTAGATGATAGTGTCACTTGCCTTTTTGGTTGGGAATGTTGGTTCACTTCTTGATCTTGCTAGTTTCACACTTTTCTAACTTCACTACAAATCAATCAAGCAAACACAATATCAACTAGCATTCCAACCAATAATCAATCAAACAAAACATCACACATAGAATAATAAAAACTAAGTCATGCATGCAAGCATGCAAAAATAGTTTTATTTGCAAGGGTGGTTTCTACTAGGCTCTATACATTGTAAGGTTCAAAGTGGTCATTTTCCAAGGTGGCAAAGTCATTTTGTAAAAGGGTTTTATCTATAACCCATTTTTAAATTCAATCAATATTTTATGTGGTGGAAAATGTTTTTAGCAAAGCAACAATTTTATGTTGTTCACCACATAAGTTGTTTAGTCCACAAAACTTGGTGTTTAGGGTCAGTAGGTTTGATTCAAATCATTTTCCCAAAGTTTTTACTCCAAAATCATTTTCATAACAAAATCAATATTTTTATTTGACTAGAAATGGCCTAATTCAATTAATCCATCCTAATCTTCACCAAATACATTTTTAAATCCACAGGTTGGTTCCTAGGGTCAGTAGGTTCACAACAAACCAATTTGCAAAGATTTCATCCTTAAAAATCATTTTGGAATAATTTTTCTAATTTAAACAAGCATACAAATGTTTCTGCAAAAACAAACATTTTACCAGAGGCTTTTTACTAAACAAATTGCATGATTGGCTAGGTCTTGTCTCACTGATTCCATTGATATAAAGTTTGCAATTTTTGGACGTGTGGATCAAAAGTTACAAGGTTTTCAAATCTGCATCTAAATCAGATTCAAAGTTTCTTTTAAATCATAGACTGGCCACGCGTCATGTTCTTATTGGGCGGTACCGCTTCGTGCGGATTAGCCTCTGCGGTTCGTTGGATCTAAACAGATCGCACGGTTCCGACTAGCCCGTACCTTTTCGTTAAATGAATCTATCATGGCCGCCAGATGGAAATCTAACGGTGCTGGTTGGCTTGACCAAACACGAGCGGCGCTGACGGCGGTGAGCATCGTCGACGAGCTAACAGCGATTACAGGAAGCAAAGAAGGCAGAGGAAGGTCTCACCATGCTCAGGGGATCGTGGCGATGCTCAACGTGGTTGCGAGGAGGCGAGGGGCGCACTGCGGTGGAACTAATCGCTCGCCGGAGACGTCGTCGGCGTCAGATGGTTCTGTTCGTTGTCGGGGGCGATGTTGCAGGTCGTCCTAAGACAAGATAAGAGCATGGTCAGATGCAGGAGAGTGTGGCGAGTGCGGGAGCATGAACGAGAGAGCGTGGGGCGGTCTGGGCTTACCAGGGAAGTTCGCCGAAGTTGCTTGCAGATGCGGCGGCGCTCAGCCGAGGTGGTTGCCGATGTTCTGGGGCGCCCGCGGGTGAACGGGTGGCACAGGCAGAAGCGCCAGAGGCTGGGAAGTGTGTGCGCTTGGTCAATGAGGCAAGGGGCAGTGTCTGCTGGCCGGAATTGGTTGCGGAGTTCGCCGGAGCAGTGAGAGCGCGGCTCGAAATTACGACGGACTAGGGGAGGAGGAAGAGAGTTGTCTGGGGGAAAAGAGAGGTAAGACGCGGGTGTTTAAATGGGCGTGGTCGCGAGGTGGAGTAATGGCCATTAACAACGCGAATTGATCGCCGGAGTAAAGGACAGGAAACGACGCGGAGGTTTTAGCGCGAGTTGAAGACGATGAACAGGAGAAGTGGGACCTTGCTGTCAGCGAGGAAGTGTGAGGGAAAGAGGGTCCACTCGTCAGTCCCTTTGCGGGTTAAAAACTGAGTGTGAAACGTTTTCTTCGGGAGGGAGAGAAGCTGGGCTAACTGGGCTTGTTGGGCTGGCCGGCTGGGCTGTGTCCTTTACACATTTTTTTCTTTCCAAATGCTTTTCTTTTTCTATGTCTATTTTCTGTTTTGAAATTCAAACAAGCAAATCAATCAACAATTCACATCAAATTTTCACCAAACTTTGTAATTGAATTAGGTTCTGTTTAACAACATAAACCAAAGTCCTAAAAACAAAAAATAATATTTTTATTTTAGGGTCCATTTATAATTAAATAAAATGGACATTAGCTAATAAATCAAAGGGGTTTTAATTTATTTAAAAACTCCATTTGAAATCTAAATATTTTAAAAACCAAATCAGTAGGTTTTATTTATAAATAAAGAATACATGGAAAACTTGTTTAAAATAAATAAATAAGTTTTGATGTTTAATTAAAACAATAGAACCTTTATTTTTAATAAACTTGGATATTAAATCCTTATTATTTTATTTTGGATAAACCTTTGCTATTTTTATCAAATGGAAATATTTTATTTCAAAGGCTTGGCCGAGTTTTAATTTGGCTTATAAAATAATCCTTATATATAATTCTTCCTTTCCATTTGAAAACCAAATCTTTTTATTAAAAGAAACAAAATAGTAATTCCAAATATTTTTAGTTTTATTGTTTAATTAACTTTTTAAATCCCTTTAGGATTTTATTTGATCCAAATAGGTTTTGAAAGTTTCCAATTGGAATCAAAAAGTATCTTCTCACCTTGAAAATCAACAAAGTTTTATGTTATTCATTTATTTTTCACATTACAAGATTTGGAAAATCTTGGGATGTGACAGGCTACCACCCTTAAAATAAATCTCGTCCCGAGATTTGGAAAGGCTAGGGTTACAAGTAGGTTCAAAGCATCTAGGGCACTACCACCCTTAAAAATTTTCAAACTAAATTACATATTGGCTTGCTTGGGGTCTTGGGGAAACTTCTCTAGGCAACCATCTGCATAGTGTCCTTTGTTTCCACACTTGACTCATGGGCCAAGGCTGAGATCCTTCATAGGCTTGTTTAACTTGTTCTTCATCTTTTCTGGACAATTGCTTGCATAATGTCCTGGGTTTTTGCAATTGAAACATATGATAAGTTTGAGTTCTTCACGTGTCTCTTGTGGACAAGTTGTTGCATAATGGCCTAGCTCTTTGCAGTTGTTGCACCATACTTGGCCAATCTCTTTATACTTCTGTTTCTTTGGACATTCACTGGAATAGTGTCCCATTTCTTTACAATGATGACATTACACATGGCTTTTGTCCTTCTTTTTCTTTTTGGGCTTCTCCAAAGCTAGGAGTGCATCTAGTTCATGTTGTTCATATGTTATCTGGTAGGTAGGAATGTCTACATGTTTCTTGGACCTTCTATTGCTCGTTGGATAATTCATATGCCTCTTCCTTGGTCCTTTGAATTGGGTTGTATTGCATGGAGGTATAAGTGGACCTTTTCCTTTGTCATCATTCTTCTTGGTAGATTTGGATCCTTCTTGATAGTTTGCAATCATTTGTTGCACTCCATCTTGTTTCCTTTGTTCCACAATGGAATAGATGGGGCATTGGATAGGGACATGGTTATTTCCTTCACATAGGTAGCAAGTAGCTTGAGAGGTGGGGCATTGGCCTACTGGATGTTTCTCTTCACAGTTGGGGCATTGATCTCCATGATCCTTGGAAGTGTGATCCTTGTCTCCACAAATATTGCAAGCTTTGGTTCCTTTTAGAATAACATTCTTGTCTCCTTTGGAAAATTTGCTTTCCATGTTGAGCATTTGGTCTGTCACCTTATGCAACATTTGGGCTTGGTCTTCCAAAAAAATTGCAGGGTTGGATCTTCCCCACTGGTGTTGGCTATGAACTGAGCTGTCATTTGGTTGAACTGGCTTTTGGTTGATATGAGTTCTCTCATGTTGTCCTCTTGGTTGGTGTTGGTGTCATCAACCTTGGAGTTTCTTGGAGTAGTCATCTGTTTGGGTTGAAGGGAGATTAGAATAGGCAAAAAGATTTCTAAGTAAGGATTCTAATCACACACATCACAATTCACACAAGCAATGTGCAAGCAATCACAAGCCAAACATTTCACTCAAACAACAAAGTTCAAGCACATACTTAGGCAACAAAATATTTTTGTTACACCACATAAGTTGGTGTGTTTGACTTAACTATAATATGGTGGTCCATCTATATGGTTCACTTGTGATCTTTCCATCCTTCTTGGTTGATTCTTCTTGCATGAGATCATGGTTTCCTTGGGAAAAACTCTTGGTTACAAAACTTCAAGTGATGTGGGATCCTTCTAACTTGTTTTTCCTTAGTCTCCAAATCTTGAGCAAGATTTCCCTGTCTCACTTGTCCTTAGTGGTATCCAAGATTGAAGTACTTGGTGAATATGCTGAAGATGTTGAAGTCATTAGAGTTGAAGAAGTTGAAGTCATTAGAGTTGATGGAGTCCTTTGCACATGATGAAGTCCTTGGCCATGGGGTAGGTTTTTCCATCAAGTTGAAATAGAAGAGATGTAGAATCAAAACCAAAATGGTTGAGGAAAGAGTTTACAAGATTTTTTGTAAATAAGTTTTGGAACAAATACAACTCCTATCTTTCTAAGGGTTTTTGTCCAATCCTAGGTTTACAAATCCTACAGCAACACAATGCTCTGATACCATCTGTAAGGGTCCCAACCTTTTAAAAAGGTAGAGATCCCTGTGTTTACAATGCTAGTCCCTGGATCAATAGCTAGCATCCACAGTTAAGATGTAATATCAAGAAACAAAGGTCATAATATAACTTTATAACCAGGAATAACATAATTTTATTACATCTTACATAGCTCATTTGGCTATTACATTACATTGCAGCAGAATAACTATAAGCATGGGGTCCTTCATCTTCAAAGTTCCACAGCCAAACATGTTGGTTGTAGACTTGTAATCCTAATCAATCAACTTCACTAATATTAAACAAACCTGCAACATAACAAGTTGCAGCCACAAGGGTCAATACATTTGAATTGTATTGGCAAGTTTTACTACTATGTAGAATATAAGTGGATCCTATCATTACATGCATTTTTGGCTAAGTATGGTTTTAGGCTCATTTGCAGAAAGCAATAATTTATCCTACCTTTTAAAAATGGTTTTGATCTTTTGTCAAATCTTTCTGAACTCGTTGGTAAATCCCCAAGTGTTTCAAGTCTTTATGAAAATCTCTTGAGCTCCTTGGTAAATCCCCAAGTGCTTCAAGTTTTTATCCAAATCTCTTGAGCTCCTTGGTAACCCCAAGTGCTTCAAGTTTTATCAAAATCTCTTGAGCTCCTTGGTACCCCCAAGTGCTTCAAGTCTTTGTTGTCACTTTAAAGTTTTCTTTTAGAAATTGGAATGTCGAGATTTCCCATAGCTTCAAGCTTTAGTTGCTCAGTATTGTCCATAACCGGGGACACGGCTAAGTACTTAGATTTTATTATCTTCTGCAGAAGTTGTACACTTTACCCACATGACACACTCTCATATTGTTGCCACTAGTGGACGCTGGATTGGTACTCACCAAGATGGAGTACTGGCAGATTGAGAATGTGACGAAGTCTTTCCAGAGGGTCCTCCCATACACCATTGCTAGCTTGTCTTCAGGCACCCATGTAGGGTTTCGAGTTCCCTCATTTTCAGTACCTGAAGACAATGCATGGGTCTTCCCAATGTAGTTGACTAAGCCAGAGCCATATGTAGCATGTGGCTGTACATGAAAGCCACAATTGGAGAAACATGTTCAATCTCTAAGTCCCTGGGTGGTTTCCTTTTTGTGCACAACACAAAGAGAATGCCATAGACATGGTTCCTTTTGTTGCCACCTTCTCCAAAACTTGAGTATCCTTGTCCACCCAGGTGGTTCATTGAGTACTTGTTTTATTATATAAAACATAAGTCTTTTCTCAATTTCATAAAATCTCAACATGAATCCCTTCTGAAAATATTTAGCATGGCTAAGCATTTCATAACTACATTGTTTTCACTAAGGAATGTATAGGGTATCCTATTAGGATTTAGCATAGCATAAGTATAGAAATTCTTTTCATGCATGTTTCAAAATCCACTAAGTATAATGAAAATAGTAGGACTTTAGATGATAGTGTCACTTGCCTTTTTGGTTGGGAATGTTGGTTCACTTCTTGATCTTGCTAGTTTCACACTTTTCTAACTTCACTACAAATCAATCAAGCAAACACAATATCAACTAGAATTCCAACCAATAATCAATCAAACAAAACATCACACATAGAATAATAAAAACTAAGTCATGCATCCAAGCATGAAAAAATAGTTTTATTTGCAAGGGTGGTTTCTACTAGGCTCTATACATTGTAAGGTTCAAAGTGGTCATTTTCCAAGGTGGCAAAGTCATTTTGTAAAAGGGTTTTATCTATAACCCATTTTTAAATTCAATCAATATTTTATGTGGTGGAAAATGTTTTTAGCAAAGCAACAATTTTATGTTGTTCACCAAATAAGTTGTTTAGTCCACAAAACTTGGTGTTTAGGGTCAGTAGGTTTGATTCAAATCATTTTCCCAAAGTTTTTACTCCAAAATCATTTTCATAACAAAATCAATATTTTTATTTGACTAGAAATGGGCTAATTCAATTAATCCATCCAAATCTTCACCAAATACATTTTTAAATCCACAGGTTGGTTCCTAGGGTCAGTAGGTTCACCACAAACCAATTTGCAAAGATTTCATCCTTAAAAATCATTTTGGAATAATTTTTCTAATCTAAACAAGCATACAAATGTTTCTGCAAAAACAAACATTTTACCAGAGGCTTTTTACTAAACAAATTGCATGATTGGCTAGGGCTTGTCTCACTGATTCCATTGATATAAAGTTTGGAATTTTTGGACGTGTGGATCAAAAGTTACAAGGTTTTCAAATCTGCATCTAAATCAGATTCAAAGTTTGTTTTAAATCACAGACTGGCCACGCGTCATGTTCTTATTGGGCGGTACCGCTTCGTGCGGATTAGCCTCTGTGGTTCGTTGGATCTAAGAAGATCGCACGGTTCAGACTAGCCCGTACCTTTTCGTTAAATGAATCTATCGTGGCCGCGAGATGGAAATCTAACGGTGCTGGTTGGCTTGACCAAACACGAGCGGCGCTGACGGCGGTGAGCGGCGGCGCACGGTCGGACGATGAGCTAACGGCGATTACAGGAAGCAAAGAAGGCAGAGGAAGGTCTCACCATGCTCAGGGGATCGTGGTGATGCTCAACGTGGTTGCGAGGAGGCGAGGGGCGCACTGCGGTGGAACTAATCTCTCGCCAGAGACGTCGTCAGCGTCAGATGGTTCTGTTCGTTGTCGGGGGCGACGTTGCAGGTCGTCCTAAGACAAGATAAGAGCATGGTCAGATGCAGGATAGTGTGGCGAGTGCGGGAGCATGAACGAGAGAGCGTGGGGCGGTCTGGGCTTACCAGGGAAGTTCGCCAGAGTTGCTTACAGACGCGGAGGCGCTCAGTCGAGGTGGTTGCCGACGTTATGGGGCGCCCGCGGGTGAATGGGTGGCACAGGCAGAAGCGCCGGAGGCTGGGAAGTGTGTGCGCTTGGTCAATGAGGCAAGGGGCAGTGTCTGTTGGCCGGAATTGGTTGCGGAGTTCGCCGGAGCAGTGAGAGCGCGGCTCGGAATTACGACGGCCTAGGGGTGGAGGAAGAGAGTTGTCTGGGGGAAAAGAGAGGTAAGACGCGGGTGTTTAAATGGGCGTGGTCGCGAGGTGGAGTAATGGCCGTTAACAGCGCGAATTGATCGCTGGAGTAAAGGACAGGAAACGACGCGGAGGATTCAGCGCGAGTTGAAGACGATGAACAGGAGAAGTGGGACCTTGCTGTCAGTGAGGAAGTGTGAGGGAAAGAGGGTCCACTCGTTAGTCCCTTTGCGGGTTAAAAAATGAGTGTGAAACGTTTTCTTCGGGAGGGAGAGAAGCTGGGCTAACTGGGCTTGTTGGGCTGGCCGGCTAGGCTGTGTCCTTTACACAATTTTTTCTTTCCAAATGCTTTTCTTTTTCTATGTCTATTTTCTGTTTTGAAATTCAAACAAACAAATCAATCAACAATTCACATCAAATTTTCACCAAACTTTGTAATTGAATTAGGTTCTGTTTAACAACATAAACCAAAGTCCTAAAAACAAAAAATAATATTTTTATTTTAGGGTCCATTTATAATTAAATAAAATGGACATTAGCTAATAAATCAAAGGGGTTTTAATTTATTTAAAAACTCCATTTGAAATCTAAATATTTTAAAAACCAAATCAGTAGGTTTTATTTAGAAATAAAGAATACTTGGAAAACTTGTTTAAAATAAATAAATAAGTTTTGATGTTTAATTAAAACAATAGAACCTTTATTTTTAATAAACTTGGATATTAAATCCTTATTATTTTATTTTGGATAAACCTTTGCTATTTTTATCAAATGGAAATATTTTATTTCAAAGGCTTGGCCGAGTTTTAATTTGGCTTATAAAATAATCCTTATATATAATTCTTCCTTTCCATTTGAAAACCAAATCTTTTTATTAAAAGAAACAAAATAGTAATTCCAAATATTTTTAGTTTTATTGTTTAATTAGCTTTTTAAATCCCTTTAGGATTTTATTTGATCCAAATAGGTTTTGAAAGTTTCCAATTGGAATCAAAAAGTTTCTTCTCACCTTGAAAATCAACAAAGTTTTATTTTATTCATTTATTTTTCACATTACAAGATTTGGAAAATCTTGGGATGTGACACCTTTGTTCCTGGATGGCTTTCCACAAGTGTGATACAGAAGGTAAACC
This sequence comes from Avena insularis, assembly GCA_023614405.1. NCBI lineage: Eukaryota > Viridiplantae > Streptophyta > Magnoliopsida > Poales > Poaceae > Avena > Avena insularis. Next base: position 165,910,963 of record CM042685.1, on the reverse strand, counting down.
ATAGACATGGGCCTTGTGTAACTACTCAACATAAACCATCATACCATTCCACCCAGGTGATTCATTCTTATAGTTGTTTTATTAATCAAAACACAAGTCATAAATATTCCACCCTTGTTTGCTACTAGCTAGGCTAAGCATGATAACATAACATGTTTCTTAACTTAGAGACAATTCTACTAAGACTACAACTACTAGGATTTCCCAAGGCATAGCATAATATATAAACTTAGAAAAATTTCATGCAAGCCCTACTCAAAATATCACTAGTGCATAGTCAAAATAATAGGAGAAAATACATGAAGCACCACTTTCCTTGTTAGTTGGGAGATTAGCAACAATCCTCACAATCACAATCACCACTAGCACCAAAATCTACACATAAAATCATAGCACCAAATTCTTCAAATAATCAAACAAAAATATACATGAATGCATGAAAATACAATGGGATGATTTTCTACACTAAACAAATCAAACCAACCAGTACTAAACACAAAGTAAACTTTCTAAGGTTCAAATAAAACAAGTTTCACTCTAAAATAATTTTTAAAACATTTTATATAGTCAAAATAATCCTATAATTGGTTCTGCAAATAGTCCTATTTTTCCAGAAGAAAAATACAAATTCAACCCCACAGTAATGTAGGTCTCCATTTTCTTAATCCATTGATATATTATTTGCAAAATTTGGCCCAACAGAACTAAAGTTATAAATTTTACAAGTTTAAATCTCTAATAGATTTGAAAACAGATTTTAAAACAAAAACACGGACACATGGCCATGTCTGATTGGCCCGTACCACTTCACGCGGATCATGCTCGTGGACCGTTAGATCTAAGTCAGATCCTGTGGCCCAGATCTGGCGATACCGGTTCGTTAAGTGCTTCTATCTACGGCGTCAGATCTAGATCCTGCAGCTAGCTCAAGCGACCAAGGATGGGCAGTGCGCTTGGCTACTGCGGCGGTGACGGTACTGCCGGTGGCGCTCCGGCGAATATAGAGGGGGCTAGGGGACGTGCAGTAGCTTACTAGCATCATACGGTTGCGAGGATTCTCAACATGGCCTTGGATTGGACAGGGGCAGGCTGTTGTGGCCGTGAAAGCTCGTCGGAATTGCGGGCAGCGTCAGGCTTTTGCGAACAGCGACGGAGGCGACGACCTAGGTCACCCTAGCACAAACCAAAGGCATCAGTGCATGCACAAGAACGAGGCGCACGAGTTGGTTTGAATAAGAGGCCAAGGGGCGTGTGAACCTGGGCGGAATTACTCGTCGGAGTTGCGGAAGGCGTCGGATGCTCGCAGTGCTTGATGGAGGCGGCGACTAGGGGGTTATAGGATGAACCAGTGGTGTCAGAAGGAGCGCAAGGACCAGAGAATCAACATCGTATGAACGAGGAACAGGGGCGAGCACCGTACTCACCGGAATGGTTCACCGGTGTTCGTCGGACAATGGCCATTCGAGCTAAAATGCTAGCAGCCTGGGGGCGCTCTGGCGATGTGGGTTAAGGGGAAACGACTGTGGCAAGGTGGGGGTTATGTAGCAGGCGTCGAGGGAAACGGTTACTACCAGAATCAAAGGAATTAATTCAAATTGAATCGGCGAGGTAACGGGCGGTGACGGTGTGGTCATCGCGCGAGATTTGGGGGAAGACGATGACGACATGGCGTTGGGGCCACTGGTCAGCGGGTGCAGGGTAGGGTTGGCGCGTGTGAGAGAGAGCGGAGGGGGAATGGCCCGGGTGGGCTTTTGGGCTGGTTCTGGCGCTAGGCCGAATAGGTGGCACCCTGTTTTTTCTTTGTCCTTTTCTTTTTCTGTTTGATTTTTAGGAATGAATTTGAAACCCTTTTCAAACATGTTTGAATTCAAATCTTTTCTGTATTTTTGCACTATTAAACTTGAACTCAAAAGTGTAACAAACACACTTGTCCACTCAAAATCACTTTGGTCCTTTGAAAATAAAGATAGAACTATGCCTCATATGATTAATAAAATCGTCATCAATATGGTTTTATTTGGTTTCAAACTTTGAAAAAAAATTGTGCAAGCTTTAGATGCTATGATGATATGAATGCAATGCATGCTTTTACAATTCATGAATTTTTGGGATGTTACAAATCTAACCCCCTTAAGATGAATCTCGCCCTCGAGATTCTGATTGGCTAGCAAATAGGTGAGGGTGGTCTTTCTGAAGATCATCTTCTCTTTTCCCAAGTTGCTTCTTCTTTGGTATGATGATTCCACTGTACTTTGCAGAATTTGATAGTCTTAGTACAAGTAACTCTTTCTGCAGTCTCAATAACCTTGATAGGCTTCTCTTCATAAGTGTGATCACTCTCCAACTGTACTTTTTCAAAAGGTATAGTGTCCTTCAATGAAGTTTCTTCCATCTCTGGATGACACTTCTTCAACTGACTCACATGAAACACATTGTGAACTATTGACAGTGATTTGGGCAATTCAATCTCATAAGCCACTTCTCTTTTGCATCTCAAAATCTTGAATGGTCCAACATACCTTGGTGCCAATTTTCCTTTGACTCCAAATCTCTTCACACCACGAAGTGGTGAGACTCTAAGATAAGCTCTAGCACCTACCTCATAGGTGACTTCTCTATGCTTTGGATCTGCATAGCTCTTCTATCGGGACTGGGCTATCTTCAATCTGTCCTTTACCAATTTAACTTTCTCTTTAGCTTCCTTGATCAGTTCTGGTCCGAACAAATTTCTTTCTCCTACACCACTCCATAGCAACGGGGTAGTGCACTTCCTTCCATAAAGAAATTCAAACGGTGCCATCTCAATGCTTGCTTGATAGCTGTTATTGTAAGAGAATTATGCATAAGGCAGACTTTCATCCCAACTAGCACCATAGTCTAGGGCACATGCCCTCAACATATCCTCCAAAATCTGATTGGTCATTTCTGTCTATCCATCAGTCTAGGGGTGAAAAGCTATGTTGAACTATAATCTTTTTCCCAATGATTCATGCAGTTGTCGCAAAAAATGTGAAATGAACTGAGTTCCTCTATCAGACACGATACTCTCAGGTACTCCATGCAGACATACAATCCTGTTCCTATAGATATTGGCTAACTTAGCACTTGTATAGGTAGTCTTCACGGGTATGAAATGAGCCACCTTAGTTAGGCGATCTACAACTACCCAAATGGAATCATATCCAGACCTGGTCCTTGGCAATCCGGTGATAAAGTCCATACCAATCTTATCCCACTTCCAATCAGGAATAGGTAGTGGTTGTAATAACCCTGCCGGTTTCTGATTTTCCGCCTTAACTCGACTACACACATCACACAAGGCAATATGTTCTGTAATATCTTTCTTTAGATTGTTCCACCAAAACCTTTCTTTCACATCCATGTACATTTTAGTGTTACCTAGATGAACAGAATATGGTGAATTGTGTGCTTCCTGCAGAATCAATTTCCGAAGCTCCGGATCTTGTGGAATGCAGATATGCTTCCCATACCATGAAGTACCTTGTTCATCTTCATGGAATCCTTTAGCCTTTCCCTTGCTAATTTTACCTTTAATCTCCTCTATTTCCTTGTCCAACTTTTGGGCTTATTTGATCCTGTCCAACAATGTGGGTTGAACATCCAATGACATGAGATATCCTTCGGGCACTATCTCCAATCTGAGATCTTTGAATTGAGCACATAGATCATCTGGCAATTCTCCTTTAGTAAGGCCATTCACATAAACCTTATGGATTAAAGCATCTGCTACAACATTTGCTTTACCGGGATGGTATTGCAAACTCAAGTCATAGTTCTTGATGAGCTCTAGCCATCTTCTTTGTCTCATATTGATTTCTTTCTGAGTGAAGATATATTTCAAACTCTTGTGATCCATGAATACTTCACAACATTTTCCCAAAAGATAATGTCTCCATGTTTTGAGTGCATGGACAACAGTGGCTAACTCTAAATCATGAGTAGGACAATTCACTTCATGAGCTTTGAGTTGTCTCGAGGCATAAGCCACAACTTTCCCATCATGCATCAAGACTCCACCCAATACTTGGTGAGATGCATCACAATAGGCTTGGAAATCCTTCTTGAAATCTGACAGACATAAGACTGGTGCTGACACTAGTCTCTTCTTCAATTCCTGGAGACGGATTTCACAACCTTCAGTCCAGTCAGACTTCTTATCTTTCTTAAGTAATTCCGTCACTGGCTTAGCTACCTTTGAGAAATTCTCAATGAACCTTCTATAGTATCCTGCCAAGACAAGGAAACTACGAACATCTTTAACAGACTTGGGAGATTCCCACTTAGTTATAGCTGACACCTTTGCGGGATCGACAACTATACCATCTCCCGACAAAATATGTCCGAGAAATCCAACTTCATTCAACCAGAATTCACACTTACTGAATTTGGCTTGTGCTCCCTAACCTTCTCAAGTATCAAACGCAAATGTTCTTCATGCTCTTCTTTGCTCTTGGAGTAGATCAAAATGTCATTGATGAATACGACAACAAACTTGTCAAGAAAATCCATTAACACTTTGTTCATCATGTTCATGAAATAAGCTGGTGCATTTGTCAAACCAAATGGCATCCGATATACTCATATAACCCATACCTAGTGGTGAATGCAGTCTTAGGTATGTCTTGATCTCTAATCTTTATCTAAAAGTAACCTGATCGGAGATCAATCTTTGAGAACACAGGGGATCCTTCTAGTTGATCAAATAGATCATTAATTCTAGGCAAAGGATACTTGTTCTTTATAGTCACCTCATTCAGTGAACGATAATCTATGCATAACCTTTGACTTCTATCCTTCTTCTCAACAAACAGAACTGGTGCACCCCAAGACGAAGAACTTGGTTGAATAAATCATTTTTGCAACTGCTCTCCAAGTTGTTTCTTTAGTTCTTTCAACTCATCAATTGACATCTTGTAGGGTCTCTTTGCTATTGGTCCAGATCCTGGTAACAAGTCAATCAGAAACTCCACATCTCTATCAGGTGGCATTCCTGGTAATTCTTTCGGAAACACAACCGTATATTCCTTCACAACGGGTACACCATCTAGGCTAACCCCCTTAAGAGAATTTAACTTACTCCCTTTAGACTTGAACCTAATCCTTTTCTTATTCGGGGTTGTGAGTGTAACAGTATGATTGGCACAATATAGTACACCTTCATACTTAGTCATCCAATCCCTACCCAAAATTACATCCAATCCTTGGGAATCTAGGATTATCAGACTATCTAGAAACTTATACTTTCCAAATTCTATCACTAGATCATGACATCCAAAATTCACTATCATCTCTCCACCGGGAGAAATTACTTTAATAGGACATCCAATAGTTTCAGTTGGAAGTCCATTTTTATCAACACATACTCTTGATATGAATGAATGTGATGCGCCGGTATCAAAAAGAACAAGTGCTGGAAAAGAATTAAGATTGAACTTACCAGCCACAGCATTAGACTCTTCATATATTTCTTCCACATTGATGTGGTTCACATGTCCCTTATGGAAAGGGTTCGGCTTGTTGGCTCCTTCAACTTTCTTTTCTGGGCATTCATTTGGATAGTGCACAGTTTTCTTGCATTTGAAGCACTCAACCAGACTGATGTCTCTTTTTGCAGGTTGACTTCCATTGCCATTTTCGCTGTGGTGGCTCTTGTGTCCACTCTTGTGGTTCTTATATCTATCATTGTCATGGCTGCTGTGGTGCTTGTTGTCATGGTGACGGTTACTGTTGTGGTTGCTATTATACTTCCCATGCTTGTGGAACCCAGAACCTCCACTATCATCACCATTGGAACGCTTGTGAGACGATCCCGAGATGTGCTTGTCAAAGTGATGCTTCCTCTTCCTGTTCTCAACCTGCTTCATCTTGCTTTCCAAGACGGTGGCCTTGTCACACATTGATTGATATGTTGGGACATAGGCAAATGATAGCTGCAGGTTCATCTCATCATTCAATCCCTCGGGGAACTTCTCCTTCCTATTGGCATCCATATCAACGTCATCCGGTGCATAGAGCGCCAGATTGTTGAACTCCTCAATGTATTCAGCCACACTGCGGTGACGCTGCTTCAGATTGTGGAACTCCTTCTTCTTCAAGTTCATCACTCCTGATGAGATATGGGCAGTGCGGAAACCATCCTCGAATATTTCCCAAGTCACATCCTCGATAGGAGTGGTGATCTGGAAGTTATCCCACCATGTTGCTGCTGGTCCTTCGAGCAGATGTGCTGCAAATCTGACCTTTTCCTTATTGGTGTAGCCAATAGTGACTAAGTCTTTGTTCACGGAATGTAACCAGTCATTGGCTACCATTGGATCAGTGGTTCCTGAGAACATGGCTGGCCTCAACCTCAAAAACCTTGTAAGCATGTCAAAGGCTGGTGGGTTGTTGGGATTGTTGTTGTTGTTTTTGTTTTTGTTGTTGTTGTTGTTGTTCTGGTTCTGATTCTGGTTTTGATTTTCCATGAACTCGGTCATCATCTGCATCAGTTGGGTTTGAGTTGTCATCAACTGCTGCATCTCGGGATTGACGTTATTGTTGTTGTTGTTGTTTGGGTTGGGGTTGGCACGACGGGGAGGCATCTGTGGTTTCAATAAGGATAAGTAATGATATATAACCCATAGATGCCATGCACAATACATCACATAGCAACAAACACAATAAACAATCACAAGATAAATGTAGAGTTTCAACAACGTAAACCATAAGTTTTGGAAAAGTAAACATAATAGCAAGCCATCCACATGTTGGATGATCATTGCGACACAATAAATCAAAGGGTGATAGATAAATAGATAGTCATGTAGTCATTGCTACTCCACCATGTCGACCTCTTCGTCAACAAGAGGAAGACCTGCTGTCTCCATGGCTGTCTTGTACTCCTCCACACTAGTGGTCAAGGCCTCAATCTTCTTGCGAAGGGCTCTCTTCTGCGAGCGAAGCCTCTCTATCACTCCCTGCCGAGTCTCCAACTCGAAGTCCTTGGCCTCTATCTCGGCTCTCATGTCCTTGATCTTCTTGTTTCTGTCCTGAACTCTCTTCTCCTGATTCTTGAACTTCTTGTCCTGGCTCTCAAATTTGGACTCCATCTCCTTGACGATCTCGTCTTGCTCCGCGAAGAGCTTGTCCTTCTCCCTCAACTGAAGCTCATCATTGCTAAGCATGATGTTGGTCCTTTCTATGTCGAGGTGTCTAACGAGACTCTCTAAGTCCTAGAGGTAGAGACGTACAGGCTCAATCGTCTCTCTAGTAGCGTCATCATACACTACTTTCTCACCCTGCTCGTCAAGTCTCCCGAACGGGTGGAAGTAGAGGCCCAAGAGCTCGGTGGAGTGTCATCCACAGAGGCGTCCAAGTAGCTCCTGCATGAATACATCTAGCCCCTTATCCTTGTCATCATGCATCAGCTTGAAGGTAATCTCCTCCGTGGGTGGCTCCGTCTGGCGTCCTGGCTGCGAGACTCTTAATCCCGAAAGGTCCTTCCTCTCGAACTTGGTGAGCTAAAGTGCCTTAATACTAGGAAGTGGGAGGTTGAGCACACTAGTGAGATCCACAAGACGAGAACCGAAACGAGTTCCCTTGAACTCCTCGACAGTGTTGATAACAAGGGTAGGCATCTATTGCATAAGATAGAGAAAATTAGAAACAATACAAGTAGAGAGAAATCACAAGTACAATAATCAATCACAAACACTAAGGTTTAAATGACCTAGATAAATCCTTTTTCCATACCACATAGGTTGGTATGATCAAAATTTTATTGACGCGAGAAAAAATGATAAGTGTGGTGGTCCAACTATTTGAATTCGTTACAAATCTCACTCACTTTACAAAAAACCTATCAGGGCATCCTTAGTGGCCATTAGTCTATCTTGATCACAAGACTCCATTGCTAAATCTATGATGTCTTCCCTTAGACGTTGATTGGTAGCCTCTAAGTCCTGGGTATGCTTATTTTCCTCTCTAAGGTCATTTTGAATGTTGAGCATTCTACACTTGAGTCTTTCATGAAGCTCCTTGATGAGATTCCAGGATGCATTCCTTACAAAGTCAAAGAATGTCGTGTGCATTTCAAAGTTGGTGACCATGCAGAATCCTGACTCTTTGTGGTTGTCTTCCTTGTTTTTGTACAAGTGAAGTTGCACCCACCAATACTCTTCTCCTTCATCCATCATAGGGAATCCTTTGTACACTGCTGCACCATGTATCCCCATGGTAACCATAAGGTTCTTGAGTGCTTTGGGAAACTCCATCTCACACTCCAAAGTCATGGTCATGAGTGGTCCCTTCTTGACGGCTTCGTTAATGGAGTTCATCTACAAATGGAGATGAGAAAGAATATTAGGAAAGTTAACGAGATGAAAAAGAAAAGTGTGGAATTTGCAAAGAGTTGCATTTCTCCTAGTGGTTTCCTTAGTCTAATCCAACTTAGGGTCATAATACTACATGCAACACTGTGCTTTGATACCATCTTTAATACCCCACCTTTATAAGGTAAAGGACCCTATGATTGCAATGCTAGTCCCTGGACCAAATGCTAGCATCCATAGTTTAAGATGAAGTACACAGATACAAAGGTCGTTATTACATCGTCATTTCATAGATAAAATAGTCTTTTATAACTCAATAGCCAAACGCTAGTACAAGAGTTCATAGCATAAAGTAAATAACTATAAGTCTTCATCTTCATGTGCCATAGGCAAGCATGTTGAGTGTAGACTCAGATCCCTAATCTCCATCAGAGTAACCTGCAACATCAAAAGTTATAACCATAGTGGGTCAATACATTTGGAATTGTATTGGCAAGTGATACCATAGTAGAATAGTATTAGCTAACATCTATATGAATCTGGCTAAGTGTAGCTTAGTCTTGCTTTGCTCAAACTAGGTTTTTCTTATCAGTTGAAAACACTAAGTTTTTGTTTGACAAATCACCCAAGGAACCACCAATAGACATTGGTGAACCTTTACCCTTGTTCAACCACAAGTTTTGAACTTGGAAATTGGGATGAGGAAATCCTTTATAGCCCAATGTCTTTGATGCTCAAATTGTCCGTTGCCGGGGACACGGCTAAGTACATAGGTTTTACCCTCTCGAGAGGTGGTGCACTTTCCCCACAAGACATGACATGCATCGAGACGAGACCTTTCAGAAGCCTTCCCTTAGACCACCATGGACGCGTTCCATCCGATCACCCTACCACCAACTGTCCATCTGGCTAATTTATTGCAACCTATGTGGTCAAGGTAGAGCCCATATGCCATGTGATTGCACTAGAAGCTTCTCAACACTAAATATCTCAAATCCCTTTGTTCCTGGGTTGCTTTCCACAAGAGAGATACACAAGGTAAACCATAGACATGGACCTTGTGTAACCACTCAACATAAACCATCATATTATTCCACCCAGGTAATTCATTCGCTTAGTTGTTTTATTAATCAAAACACAAGTCAAAGACTTAGTAAAATTTCCATAGCATGAATATATTCCACCCTTGTTTGCTACTATCTAGGATAAGCATGATAACATAACAAGTATCTTAACTTAGAGAAAATTCTACTAAGATTACAACTACTAGGATTTCCCAGGGCATAGCATATAAATACTTAGCAAAAATTCCATGCAAGCCCTATTCAAAATATCACTAGCGCATAGTAAAACTAATAGGACAAAATACATGAAGCACAACTTGCCTTGGTAGTTGTGGGAGTAGGAACAATCCTCACACTCACAATCACCACTAGCACCAAAATCTACACATAAAATAATAGCACCAAAATCACATTCATATAATGAAACAAAAATACATATGAATGCATGAAAATGCAATGAGATGATTTTTCTATACTAAATAGTCTAACCAAACAGTACTGAACACAAAGCCACTTATTTAAAGTCTAAACAAACTTAAATTTGCCTCAAAACAATTTAATAAACATTTTATAAAGTCAACATAAGCCTATAAAGTGTTTCGAAAATAATCCTATTTTTATATAAGAAAAATACAAATTTAATCCCACATTAATGTAGGGCTAATTTTTGTGAATCAAATGATATATTATTTGCATTTTTTGGATAAACATAACAAAAGATATGAATTTTACAAGTTTAAACATTCAAAAACCTTTTCTAGATTTTATTTAAATAGAACACAGACACGTGGTTGTGTCTGATTGGCACGTACCGCTTCATGCAGATCAAGCGCGTGAACCGCAGGATTTAAGTTAGAGCATGCGGTCCAGATCTGGCGATACTGTTTCATTAAGTGAATCTATCCATAGCGTCAGATCTAGATCTAACGGCTCTAGCGCATGCGACCAAAGATGGGAGGCGGGAATGGGTGTTGAATGCGGCGGCACTACTGGCGCCGATGCTCTGGCGATTCCAGAGGGGGCTTGGGGTGGCGTAGTGGCTTACCAGCGTCGCGCGGTTGCGAGGATGCTCAAGGTGGATTCGGCTTGTATAGGGGCGTGCTGCTGTGGCCGGAAAAGCTCGTCGGAATCCTCACTGGCATCGGGCATGGGTTAGCGAAGACGAAGGCGACGCTCTAGATCACCCTAGTGCAAAAAAGATGCACCAGGACATGCGCAAGGTTCAGGCGAACAAGATGGTTTGAATCAGGAGGCGAGGGGCGGTCGTATCTTACCGGGATTGCTCGTCGGAGACGAGCGCAGCGTCGGGTGCTCATGGTGCTTCACGAAGTCGACGACCTAGGGGGTTATAGGATGAAACAGTGGTGTTAGAAGAAGCGCAAGGAATAGAGGAACGTGCCAACACCCGGATTTTTCAATCCTAGATGCCTGTTATGCCATACATCGCAATCCCAGGATTACCATTTTTGCGAGACATAACAGAATTGGATACCATAGTACATCATCCATTACAAACGATACATAAGTTCTTACACAAATAGGGATCTCATGATCCAGTTCTTAATACAACATCAAGCAGCGGAATACGTAATAATAACGGTAGCGTAGGCGAAGCTCCATCTTCGGTGTCACAGGCAATGCTGACGATGGGAGATGATCCTAGTTGTCGTAACCTTCCTGGGGTCCATCTTTCAGGTACTCCTCTTCATAGTCTGGCCATGGGAATAGCCAGGGACAAAGCCATGAGTACTCTTTAAGTACTCGCAAACTAATACTAATAGGTAAAGGGGTTTTTGGATAATAGGACACTAGGTTCTAGGGTTGTTTTGCCAAAGCCAGATTTATCTCTACTAAGTTCCAAAGCTAGTCACAATTTTATAATTCCTAAGAGGGAACTTGTATTTCATATCACAACTCTGTTGTGGTCAAGTCAAAGTCTCAATTCATCTCACAGGTCATTTTGAAAAGTCTGACGGGGGAAACAGTATGGCCACTCCAACTGTCCATAAATCCGTACGCGGCTATTCGAATAGTTTGACACTCTGCAGAGATTGTACACTTTCACCACAACATTCGATACATCCGTCAGGAACAAATCCTGAATTCACCATACTCAGTATGCGGATAATAAATCCTAACCTTTCGATTACACGCCCTAGTATAAGCACCTCTCCTGTGAGTATGGCCTTCCAAGCATGACCAACTGTCATCTTGGGTACTGTACAGGTGGACAATCTTCACAAGGTAGCCTCAGCTCAGACCTTGGCCGTGAGGGAACTAATACTAAGGTACATAAGTTTCCAGTCAAGCCCTACCCAATATTCGGGTATTGTGGTTGTACGATAAAATTGGAATGGTATCGCATCCAGACAACCATTAGTTTTATAAAGGGCTAAGGCTCATGCCTCAACATTTTTATCACCAAAATTCTCAAGTGTTTGGAAATACATGTCCAAAACATTTCAATAGAATGATCCATCATTCCAAGGTTTTCATAACCATTTTCCCACCAAGTATTCCCATATAAAAGTTGATCAAGTTTTATGCTTAGCACTAGCATCTACAGGTGGGGGTAGTATTAATGAGGGGTGGTAAGTAGTGGAGTTTCAACTAAGGACAACCTCAGGTCTCAGGCTGATGTCAAGGTTTCTAACTTAGGCCAAATTTTATGCTCTTTATGCAACCTTCAGCATCTTTCCAAAATCTACCAGTCACTTAAGTAAACTCTAAGTAAGCTTTGATAAAGAAATAGCGTAAGGAGCTTGCACATAAAACTAGGATTGGTTTATCAAGTGGGTATGATCACATATGCTTAAGGCATATAGTAGTCATAGAACAAGTATGGGTTTGTTACATCCATAGGGTATCTTGCAAGGGTTAGCTTGCATAGGTCAACTTGATTAGTAAGGCTTGCATAGGTATAGTACCAGCTTGCATCAATATCAGTATAATCTTGCTAAAGTAGAATGTCTTGCAAGTTTTAGCTTGCCTTGTGCAGAGCAGTGGTTGAAGTTCTCCTCGGCTTCTTCTTCGTAGTATCCTCCTTCCTCCTCGTATCCTTGGTCGGTACTAGCGTCTATGAATAAATACGAGGTACACAATCACCAAACAATACTTAACTACTTGCAATCATCACACACAAGGGTCCTATGGATGATCTAGCATCACCCCTAACATTACAAGGTTAAGGCTTGGTTTAAATCTTTTTATTTTTAGAAAAGTAATTTCTAGTCATTGAAAAACTACTTTAGATTTTATATTCTCCAAACCCAACATGGGATCATGTTGACACATGTCATCACCACATATTGTAGTCCATGGGAATGTGATTTAAAGTGGTGTCACAATTTAATAAGGTTTTACCCTTTTATTTTAATTAATTAAAGTGGCTAGAAATGCTTATGTAGCATTCTTTTATTACTTGAACATCATTTCTACAAGTAAACCTATATATTTTTATATATTCTGAAAGGTATGGTTAAATGTGATTTTTGAGAGTTGGAATCAACTCAAAATCTATTATGGTTTAAATTTGAAAAATGTTTGAATGCAGAAAAGCTTATGCCTTGTTATGTTTACGATGGGTGATCTATAGATCCAAATGACTTGAATCCAACAGGCTTGGATTCAACATTCACAAACCTTTCCAAAAAAATTGGTTTCATTCAATTTGGTGCACTGAATCGATCTGGGTTGATTTTTGAAGTTGGGTACACAAGTGTGTTTGAATTGAAATAGAAAAAGGTTTAATTTGAATAACTGGGCTGCGCGGGAAAGGTTACTGGGCCGGCCTGCTAAGCGCAGTGCTCCCACGGGCTGCTTAAGTGGGTGTCCCCACTCGTCAGTGACACGGGGCTGGGCGAATCGGTATGGGGCGACGTGGATCGTTCGATCTAGTTCTAATCTAACGGCTGGGAGTCATCGTCGACGCGAGACAACTCCGGCGAGAACGAAACCTAGCGCGGCCAGTGAGGGGTGCTAGGGGATCACCTGGGTGCTGGCGAGGGTCGGCGAGGCGGGCTAACGACGAAGTCGACGACGGCGAACTCAGGGGTGGTCGCGGCAGCTCCTGGGAGGCTCCAATCGTTGGCTCCCTTATTCTCCGGCAGCGGCAGGCTCCAGTGAAATTCCGGCGAGGTGGTGCTCGCCTTGCTCTGAGAATGGTGTGGCACGATCAGTGAGGAGAGGGGAGTGAGATGGTGTGAAGAAATCATGTGGGGGTGTCTCTATTTATAGTCGATCGAGGGAACGTCGGGGCGCACGGTGAGCTCGTCTGGGGAGAGGTTACAGGCGGCTAAAGGCATGGGCAAGGGTAGGGGACGGTGCGGTGTCTCCTGGCGACGCTCAACGACATGGTCTCGAGGCATGGGGCGGTGTGGTTTGGTCTGGAACGAGCGGTGCTCTACGCGGCAGACGCGGCGTCTTCGACGGCGGGCGGTGGCTGTGCAGCACGGGGCGGCAAACGGGGATGTCTGGCGGTCTCCTGGGTCGGTGGGGATTGTGTATGCACGCGACAAGGGCGGCGCGCGGTCTCTGGGTGATGGTCGAGGATGGCGCTCTGGCGCACGCTCGGCATGGTCTGGGCGCTGCTTGTGCGCGTGGTCCAGGGTTTGGCAATGCTCGCGGCTGGGACAGTGAGTGGCGATGGACGGTGGGCTGCCTCCCAGACATGCTGGCTAGGCTTGCTGCTGCTCCTAGCTTGCTGTCGACTATGGGGTGGAAAGAGGGTGCTCGGCTATTCACCATTGATGACAATGGCAAGCTCACAGTGGTGCTAGTGCCTGGCTAATCTTCCTAGATGATCTACTGAGTTGTGTGTGAGCTAAATGGGGAACCAGTTAGGCAAGAATCACTGCTCACAATAGTGTTTGATGTTTGTTTGATTTGTGTCTACAACCTGTTTGATGAAATGGCCGCATGAAATCAAGTTTTGAATTTTGAAATGATTTTTGGTGGGTTTGCTAGATTGGTGCTGGTAGGTCTGCAGATGCTTGGGTTTTGAAAGTTGAGCTTGTTCGAGTAGTTTTTGAAAAAGTGGGATCTTCCCATATGATAAAGATTCAATTTTGAATTGTCATTTAAACTATACATTTGAAAGTTTCTGGATGATCACAAAGTGGGCCTTGATACCTTGTTATGAGTACATTCAAGGGGTGCAAAGATCCAGAAAAGTTTCTGTTAGGTTCTGAAAGTTTGAGATAGCCAAAGTAGGCATGGGAGTTAAATTGGCCAAAATGACCATTCATTTCATATATGTGTTTTGATTTACTTGTCTTTAGGAAAGGTGTGGGAAATGTTTTAGATGATGTTTATTTCACCTAAGAAACATTTTACAAGCAATGGAACAAACAAACAAGGTGGTTTTAAAGGATTTCAAAATCCATGCATACACATATGCATGCATTCATGATTTCATTTAGAAAAGTTTTTGTTAACCCTAATTTTGATGATTAGAATTTGATGATACAAGATTAGTATTTTTGGGATGTTACAAACCTTCCCCCCTTAAACAAAATCTCGTCCCGAGATTTGAAAAAGGACGAAAAGATTACCTAGGATTTGAAGAGATCGGGAAACTCCGTCCTGATGTGATCTTCGCGCTCCCAGGTAGCTTCCTCTTCTGTGTGGTTGCTCCACTGAATCTTGAGAAACTTGATGCTTCGGGTTCGGTTAGTTCGAAAAGCATCTTCCAAAATGCGGATGGGTACATCGGGATAGGTCAGGTCATCGTTGATTTCTATGGTCCGGTGATCGATATTCTTGAACACTTCGGTCTTCTCGGGGACTTCGAGACATTTGCGAAGTAACGAGATATGGAACACATTGTGCACAGCTGACATCTCTTAAGTTAGTTCCAATTGATACGATACTTCTCCTCGATGGTTCAGAATTTTGAAATGTCCGATATATCTAGGGGCTAACTTTCCTTTGAGTTGGAAACGATGCATTCCCTTCAATGGCGACACTTTCAGATAAACAAAATCTCCTATGTTGAAGGCGAGGTCTCGACGTCTCTTGTCGGCGTAACTCTTCTGTCGGGATTGGGCGGTCTTGAGGTTCTCACGAATCTTGTGAACCTTCTCTTCTGCTTCTCGGCGGATGTCGGGTCCGAAAATCTGACTCTCTCCTACCTCCAACCAGTTCAAAGGGGTGCGACACTTTCTTCCGTACATGAATTCAACTGGGGCCATTTGCAAACTAGCTTGGTAACTATTGTTGTAGGAAAATTCTGCAAACGGCAGACAGTCTTCCCACTTGGATCCATATTCTAGCACACATGCTCTAAGCATATCTTCGAGTATTTGATTTACTCGCTCCGTTTGTCCATCGGTCTGAGGGTGATACGCGGTACTGAAATCTAGGCGGGTTCCTAAACCTTCTTGGACTTTCTTCCAGAATCTCGAGGTAAACTGAGTTCCTCTATCCGATACTATATTCTTGGGGACTCCGTGCAAACTGACGATTCTAGCGATGTATAACTCTGCTAGCTTCGAACTTTGATAGGTGGTTTTGACGGGCAAGAAATGGGCGACTTTGGACAATCTGTCCACTATGACCCAGATAGAGTCATTTCCCCTACTAGAAGTAGGTAGTCCAGTGATAAAGTCCATTCCTACAGAATCCCATTTCCATTCCGGAATTTGCAAAGGTATGAACGATGGGAAAGGGGGTGCTCAAGGCTCACCGGAATACCTCGCCATAGTTCATTCGGCAGCGGCGTTTCGAGCTCAAATGCGAGCAGCCTGGTGGCGATTAGGGGCTGGCGAGTGAGGGGAAATGCTCGCGGTGGGGTGGAGCTTAAGTAGCTAGAGTGGGGGTGGCATTCACGCGGCGAATCAATGGGGATTGATCGCGGCAGTAATTGGGGAGGAACGGCTGACGACGATGTGGTCGCGCGCGGGATTTGGGAAAGAAAGAGATGAGCTGGCGCAGGGCCCAGTGGCAGTGTCAGCGGGGTAGGGTTCGTGCGGGTGAGAGAGAGGGTAGAGGGGAAACGGCCCGGGCGGGATTTTGGGCCTGTTCTAGTGTTGGGCTCAAAGTGCAGCGCCTGTTTTTCTTCACCTTTTCTTTTTCTATTTGATTTTTCAGGAATGGTTTTCAAACCTTTTTCAAACCTGTTTGAATTCAAACCACTTCTGGATTTTTGTAATGTTATCCAAGCATCCAAAAGGGTGTCAAACACACTTGTCCACTCAAAATTACTTTGGTCCTTTCAAAATAAAAATAAAACCATGCCTCATAAGATATATAAATAAACGCATAATAATGTTTGTATTTGGAGTTTTGGTTTGAAAATTTTCTTGCACCACAAACATGCTATGTAAATATGAATGAAATACATGCTTTTACAATTCATGAAATTAAGGATGTTACAGGTATACCTCTTCTCCTCACTAAGGTCATTTTGGGTGTTGAGCATTCTACACTTGAGTCTTTCACCAAGCTCCTTGATAGCATTCCAAGCTACATTTCTTGCAGAGTCAAAGAATGACATATACATTTCTGAGTTGGTGACCATACAGAATCCCGACTCTTTGTGTTTGTATCCCTTGTTTTTTTACAAGTGGAGTTGCACCCTCCAATACTCTTCTCCTTCATCCATCACTGGGAATCCCTTGTACACGGCCTCACCATGTATCCCCAAGCTAACCATAAGGTTTTTGAGTGCTTTGGGAAACTCCATCTCACATTCTAAAGTCATGGTCATGAGTGGTCCCTTCTTGATGGCTTCGTTGATGGTGGCCATCTACAAATAGAGATGAGAAAGGCGATTAGAAGAGGTTTACGAGAATAAAAAGACAAGTGTGGAATTTGCAAAGAGTTGCATTTTTCCTAGTGGTTTCCTTAGTCTAATCCAACTTAGTGTCATAATACTATAGGAAACACAGTGCTCTGATACCATATGTAAGACCCCACATTTTAAAGGTAAAGGCCCATGTGATTGCAATGCTAGTCCCCGGATCAAATGATAGCATCCACAGTCTAAGATGAAGTACACAGATACAAGGGTCTTTATTACATCGTCATTCCAGAGATAAACACAGTCTTTACAACTCAATAGCCCAAGGATAGTACAAGAGTTTATAACATAAACTAAATAACTATATAAGTTTTCATCTTCATGTGCCACAGGCAAGCATGTTGAGTGTACACTCACAACCCTAATCTCCATCAGAGTAACCTGCAACATCATAAGTTACAGCCACAGTGGGTCAATAATTTGGAATTGTATTGGCAAGTGATACCATGGTAGAGTAGTAGTATCTAACTTATATATGAATTTGGCTAAGTGTAGCTTAGGCTTACTTTGCTCAAAATAGGTTTTTCTTATCAGTTGAAAAACACTAAGTTTTTGTTTATCAAAAACACCCAAATAACCATCAATAGACTTTGGTGAACCTTTACCCTTGTTCAACAACAAGTTTTTAACTTAGAAATTGGGATGAGGAGATCCTTGATAGCTTTAATGTCTTTGATGCTCAAATTGTCCATTCGTGGGGACACGGCTAAGTACTTAAGTTTTACCCTCTCGAGAAGTGGTGCACTTTCCCCACAAGACTCGACATGCATCGAGTCAAGACCTTTTATAAGCATTCCCTTAGACCACCATAGACGCGTTCCATCCTATCACCCTACCACTAACTTTCCATTTGGCTAAGTTCTTGCAACCTATGTGGTCAAGGCAGAGCCCATATGCCATGTGGTTGCACTAGAAGCTTCTCAACACTAAACATCTCAAATCCCTTTGTTCCTGGGTGGCTTTCCACATGTGTGGTACACAAGGTAAACCATAGACATGGGCCTTATGTAACCACTCAACATAAACCATCATACCATTCCACCCAGGTGATTCATTCTTATAGTTGTTTTATTAATAAAAACACAAGTCATAGACTTAAAAAAATTCCATAGCATGAATATTACACCCTTGTTTGCTACTAGCTAGGCTAAGCATGATAACATAACAAGTTTCTTAACTTAGATACAATTCTACTAAGACTACAACTACTAGGATTTCCTAAGGAATAGCATAATATATAAACTTAGAAAAATTTCATGCAAGCCCTACTCAAAATATCACTAGTGCATAGTCAAAAAAATAGGAAAAAATACATGAAGCACCACTTGCATTGGTAGTTGGGAGAGTAGCAACAATACTCACGGTCACAATCACCACTAGCACCAAAATCTACACATAAAATCATAACACCAAATTCACATTCAAATAATCAAACAAAAATATACATGAATGCATGCAAATGCAATGGGGTGATTTTATACACTAAACAAATCAAACCAAACATTACTGAACACAAAGTAAACTTTCTAAGGTTCAAATAAAACAAGTTCCACTCTAAAATAATTTTTAAAACATTTTATATAGTCAAAATAAGCCTATAATTGTTTCTACAAATAATCCTATCTTTCCAGAAGCAAAATACAAATTCAAGCCCACAGTAATGTAGGGCTCAATTTTATGAATCCATTGATTTATTATTTGCAAAATTTGGCCAAACAGAACTAAAGTTATGAATTTTACAAGTTTAAATCTCTAATAGATTCAAAAACAGATTTTAAAACAAAAACACAGACACGTGGCCATGTATGATTGGCCCGTACCGCTTCGTGCGGATCATGCTCGTGGACCATTAGATCTAAGTTAGATCATGTGGCCCAGAACTGGCGATACCATTCGTTAAGTGATTCTATCTACGACGTCAGATCAAGATCCTACGGCCCTAGGTCAAGCGACCAAGGATGGGCGGCGCGCGTGGCTACTCCGGTGGCGACGACACTAACGGTGGTGCTCCGGCTAATCTAGAGGGGGCTAGGGGTGGTGCAGTAGCTTACCAGCGTCACACGGTTGCGAGGATGCTCAACGTGGCCTTCGCTTGGACAGGGGCGGGCTCTTGTGGCCGTGAAAGCTCGTCGAATTGTAGGCAGCGTCGGGCTTTTGCAAACGGCGACGGAGGCGATGACCTGGGTCACCCTAGCGCAAACCAAAGGCATCAGTGCGTGCATAAGAACAAGGCGCATGAGTTGGTTTGAGTCAGAGGCCAAGGGGCGTGCGAACTTGGGCGGAATTACTCGTCGGAGTTGCGGACAGCGTCAGATGCTCGCAGTGCTTGACGACGGCAGTGACCTAGGGGGGTATAGGATGAACCAGTGGTGTCAGAAGGAGTGCAAGGACCAGAGAATCAACATCGAATGAACGAGGGATAGGGTGAGCACCATACTCACCGGAATGGTTCACCAGAGTTCGTTGGGCAGTAGCTGTTTGAGCTAGAATGCTGGCAGCCTGGGGGCACTCTGGCGATGTGGGTTGAGGGGAAACGACCGTGGCGAGGTGGGGGTTAAGTAGCAGGCGTTGGGGGTGAAAATTACTGCCAGAATCAATGGAATTGATTTGAATTGAATCGGCGAGGTAACGGGCGGCGATGACGCGGTTATCGCGCGAGATTTGGAGGAAGACGATGACGACATGGCACTGTGGCCACTGTTTAGCGGGTGCGGGGTAGGGTTGGCGCGCGTGAGAGAGAGAGCAGAGAGGGAATGGCCCGGGTGGGCTTTTGGGCTGGTTTTGGTGCTGGGCCAAATAGGTGGCGCCCTGTTTTATTTTTTTCTTTGTCCTTTTCTTTTTCTGTTTTGATTTTCATGAATGAATTTGAAACCCTTTTCAAACTTGTTTGACTTCAAATCTTTCCTGGATTTTTGCACTATGAAACTTGCACTCAAAAGTGTGACAAACACACTTGTCCACTCAAAATCACTTTGGTCCGTTGAAAATAAAGATAAAACCATGCCTCATAGGATTAATAAAATGGGCATAAATATGGTTTTATTTGGTTTCAAACTTTGAATTTTTTTGTGAAAGCTCTAGATGCTATGATGATATGAATGCAATGCATGCTTTTACAATTCATGAATTTTTGGGATGTTACATATCTCCTCCTTTGTGCTACCATGTTTAGATCTTGTCAGCTCCGTTCATGATCAAGATCAATTATTTGTAATCATGCATGTTGTGTTTGCGGGGATCCGATGAATATTGAGATTGCTATATTAGATTGATTAATAGTTTTGTCTTATTGATTCTATCATGTCTGTGTTGTTTGAGATCTTGCATGCTCTCCGTTTCTAGTAGCTATCTTGGCCAAGTAGATGCTAGTGACTCCAAGAGGGGTATTTATGCTTGATAGTGGGTTCATGCCTCTGTTTAATCTAAGGGAAGTGACAGAAATATCTAAGGTTTTAGATGTGTTGTTGCTACTAGGGAGAAAACAACGGTCTCTTGTTCATGGAACAAGTGGATTGTTTACCTTACACAATTTGCTTAAAGCAGTTATCCGTTGCTTGCAAGTTAATACTGGAGGGGGTTCGAATGATATCATGAAGGTGGATTACTAGTCATAGATGCAGTTGGATGGAGCTCTATGTATATTGCTGTATTTCCCAATCAAATCTCATAGGATCATGAATGTCTAGTATTGCATTGTTATGCCTTGCTCAGTCCTATCAATTGCCCTGCTGTAATTTGTTTACTCAGCATGCCATGTTTGCTTATCTAAGGAGAACACCTCTAGTGAACTATGGACCCCGGTCCAACCTTTACCATGGATACATCTTCCACTATTACTGTTTACTTTCTGCAAACCACTATTACCTTCCACACCATACATTTAACCCTTTGTTTTTAGCAAACCGGTGAGATTGACAACCTCACTGTTCGTTGGGGCAAGGTCTTGAGTTTGTGTTGTGTAGGTTTCCATGTTGCTAGCAACACCTTTGAGTCATTTCATGCCTCCTACTGGTTCGATAACCTTTGTTTCTTTCTAAGGTAAGACTTGTTGTTGTGCTCATCATACCTTCCTATTAGGGTCTCCCAACAAAGATCTACATTGATTTGAGCACCTCACGACCCCATCGGCCATTAGCTTCTACGACCCCACATGACGGCTCCATCGTTAATTGGCTTCGATGGCCCCATAGAACGAACTTTTTATTTGAAATTTGCATATTTTCTACATGACCACCACTGACACACAAAATGGAAAATATGCAAGTTGTAATGTAAAACATGGCAAATATGCAAAATCATCCCTCCAGCCCCACATCTCGGCCCCATCGGTCATTGGTTTCCACGACCCCACATGACGGACCCATTGTTCATGCTCATTAGCTTCGATGGCCCCACAGAACATCCCCATTTGTCATTGGGTGCACCGGCCACCCAATCAGGAAAAAAGCGGCCCATAAGTCAGCGAGAAATGGATGGCGGGTCCGACGTGTATCCTGGCGCCACCCATCAGCATGTAGCATCCATGAAAGGACCCGCCCCAACACGGTCCCACTAGTCAGCATGTAAGGGTCAAGCCTTTGACCTGATCGCATCCCTTCGTCCGAGCGCCTACGAGGGTTTCGTAACATAGCAAGGGGAAAGTGAGCACAAGTTAAGTGGATGGGGAAACCTGAGTACAACTAACAAACCAGGGGCACAAAAATTGAAATCCCTTTCTTTTACTCTAGATAATTCTAGAGTAAAAGTCTCTACAAGGGAGATATTTAGATAAGAAATCTGTTTAGCATACTCATGCTCATGTTCATTAATTTGAAAATTATAATTTATTTATCCTCAATAAGTTTCTTGCCTTCAATATCACAAGACATAATTTAAACAAAGTTTGAGCAATAAATTTTATTTTTATGAAGAGGGAGAAAGATAATCTCTCCCATCTCTTGAATATATTCAATATCATAATCAACAAGATGATCATCATCATTATCAACATCATCATCGTCATCATGATATACAATGGTATCCAAAGATTTTACCTTTGTTTACATAGCCATAAGGCATATGTGATAACCGAAAGAAAGTGGTGATGAGGAATTACTTGAATCTCAATACAAAACCTTGTCTTGGTCCATAGATTATTTGGTGTCCTCTACATGGTTAGCAACACAAGTGCTAGAGGAAATAGACGTATTTTTTATCATGGCAAGAATACAAACCACGCATAGCATCATGAGATTTATTCAAGCATTTATACATGATATACAAAGACTAGCAACACAAGGATGTATGGAGTTTTGAGTGCTAGAAGTGTTAATATCCAAAGATAGAACATTGCAACTATATAGAGATGATGGATTACCAATAATATTCTCACTATACACATTCCAATTTCTATCACCCTTCACCATATAATTACATTGTGAAAAATCACATGTTGGTGAAGTGGTAGAGTATGAGAAATCATCACGGCCGGAGGTGGAGGGAAAATAATCATCCTCAACAATGTTGGACACACCATATTTATCTTGAATCTTTGTCTATATCTACATCGCTCACAACAAGGAAATGCACGTTAATATCTTCAACATCTATATAACAGTTTATCATCTCATAAAAATATTGGTTTTGGGGAGGAGAGAAACCCATATATAAAATTCCCCCAATAGATGGTGAATTCCCCGGAAATAATCAATCATGCAAAATTTCTAATCATCATAATTTGTGCCATCAAATATATAAAAGGAATCATGCACTAATCCCCTAAACTCCGCCATGTATCCCTAGGCATAGACGGTCCCAAGCCCGGGTGAAGGAGGAGGGTTGTGATAGGCTTGCCGAGCCAATGTAAAAACTATCCATCCCTATGGATATAAAACCCACTAGAAACTCGTTGGGGCGTAACCCTCTTAGAGACGCGCCGCATCGGAACCCGAGAGTGGTGTTAAATGAGCAAGGGTCGGGTCGTCACTCCCTTAGTGGCACGCCACATTGGAACCTGGGTGTGGTGTTGAATGAGCAAGGGCTGGGTTGTCACTCCCTTAGTGGTGCGCTACATCTTCGCCCTGGGGTGTAGTGAAAAGTGACCAAGGGTCTTCGTATTCCACTTGACGGATGCGAAGGGCAAGGAAGCTAGCCGATGAATACAAGTTTCGGGTGGATAGTTGGAACGTAGGATCCCTAACGGGGAAGCTAAGAGAGTTGGTGTATGCAGCGATTTGGATGCGTGTAAATATCCTTTGTGTCCAAGAGACTAAATGGGCGGGTCAGAAGGCTAAAGAAGTAGAGAACACCGGCTTCAAGCTTTGGTATTCGGGTTCATTTAGTAATAGGAATGGCGTTGACATCTTGTTAGATAAGAGCCTCAAGGATGGAGTGGTGGACGTTAGGAGGAAGGGAGACAGGTTAATCTTAGTCAAGTTAGTCGTAGGATACCTTGTCTTGAATGTCATCAGTGCTTATGCCCCACAAATTGGGCTCCACATGGGCATTAAGAGTCAATTCTGGGAGGACCTTGAGGGCTTGGTTAGTAGCATACCCACAAATGAGAAGCTCTTCATAGGAGGAGATCTTAATGGCCATGTGGGTACATCTAACACGGGGTTTGAGGGGGTGCACAGGGGCTTTGGTTTGGGTGATAGAAATCAGTAGGGTAAGGACATTTTAGATTTTGCAGTAGCCTATTACCTATTGGTGGCTAACAATCTCTTCAGGAAGAGGCTATCTCATCTAGTAACCTTTAGTAGAGCTCAACACACTAGCCAGATTGACTTTGTCCTTACCAGGAGGATGGATACACGACCTTGTTTGGACTGCAGGGTGATACCTTGAGAGTGTGTTGTGGCGCAACATAAGCTTGTGGTGGCCGTTTTTAGATTCCACACACTTGTTGTGCAAAACAAATGTGCCCAAATAACAAGAACAAAATGGTGGAAACTTAAAGGGGAAGCCCAACAAACCTTCAAGGAGAGGATGGTAGCAGAAGGGCCGTGGAATGAAGATGGATATGCAGAGAGCATGTGGATGAAGAGGGCGACGCAAATTCAGAAGGTGGCTAGGGAGGTCCTTGGGGTGGCGAAAGGCAATAAAAAGGAGCCAAAGGACACGTGGTGGTGGAATGAGGAGGTCCAAAAGGCTATCAAGAAGAAGAAGGAGTGCTACAAGACATGGTATCAAGATAGAAGAACAAGCAACATTGAGAAGTACAAAGAAGCCAAGAGGAAGGCAAAGCGAGCGGTGAGTGGAGCTAGAGGGAAGGCCTATGATGAGATATATGAGAAACTAGGAACAAAGGAAGGCGAAATGGGCGTCTACAAGATGGCGAAAATCCCGAGAGGAAAACAAGGGATCTCAACCAAGTGAAGTGCATCAAGGACGGGGTTGATCGAGTTCTACTGAAAGATGAGGAGATCAAGAAGCATTGGAGAGACTACTTTGACAGGATGTTCAATGATGGGAGTGAGAGCATTACGCCCGAGCTAGATGATTCCTTTGACGACACCAACAGGCGTTTCGTCTGGAGGATCCAAGATGCTGATGTTAAGGAATCCCTGAAAAGGATGAAAGGATGTAAGGCCATGGGTCCCGACGATGTTCCATTTTTCGTCTTGGAGACATGGCGATAGTTTGGCTAACTAAACTTTTCAACCACATTTTTCGGTCAAACAAGATGCCCGATGAGTGGAGGAAAAGTAAATTAGTACCCATCTTCAAGAATAAGGGAGATATCCATAAGTGTACTAATTAGAGGGGAATGAAGCTTATGAGACATAGTATGAATATTTGGGAGAGAGTGATTAAGCATCGCTTGAGGTGAGTGACGAATGTCACTAAAAATCAATTTGGCTTTATGCTTGGGAGATCAACTACATAGGCTATTTTCTTGCTTCGCCAGCTCAAGGAGAGATATAAGGAGCAGAAGAAGGACCTACATATGGTTTTCATTGACTTGGAGAAGGCATATGACAAGATACCAAGGATAGTCATGTGGTGGGCTCAAGAGAAACACAAGGTCCCAAGAAAGTACATATCCCTCATCAAAGATATATAAACTAATGTTTTGACAAGTGTTTGGACTAGAGATAGTGAGACCGACACCTTCCCAATTAGTATAGGACTACATCAAGGTTCATCTTTGATCCCATACCTTTTTAATTGGTGATGGATGAGGTCACTAAGTACATACAAGGACATATTCCTTGGTGTATGCTTTTTGCTGATGATGTGGTACTAGTGGATGAGAGTAGGGAGGGTGTCAATAGGAAACTAGAGTTGTGGAATCCAAGGGTTTTATACTTAGTAGGACAAATACTAAGTATATGTGGCGCGACTTTAGCGGCGATAGATGCAAGGACGAAGGGGTTAGTCTAGGAGGGCAAGTGGTGCCCAAGAGGGACACTTTTCGATACTTGGGATCAATGCTTCAAAGCAATGGTGGTATCAATGAGGATGTTAGCCACAATATCATGGCAGAGTGGATGAGGTGGCGAAAAGCATTTGGAATCCTATGTGACAAGAAGGTCCCACCAAAGCTAAAAGGTAATTTTTATAGGACGGCAATCAGACCTGCCATGCTTTATGGAGCAGAATGTTGACCCACTAAGAAGCAACACATCCAACAAATGAGTGTCCCCGAGGTGTGTATGCTAAGGTGGATGTGTGTCCACACAAGAAAAGACCGGATCAGGAATGAAGTGATATGCGAGAGGGTAGGGGTGGCGCCAATCAAAGAGAAGCTTGTCGAACACAGATTAAGGTGGTTTGGGCATGTCCAAAGGAGGCCACCAGAAGCACCGGTCACCAGTGGGATTCTAAGGTGTTTTGATAATGCAAAGAGGGGTAGAGGACGACCAAAGCTAACATAGGAGGAGGTGGTCAAAAGGGATATGATGGAGTGGAATGTCCCTAGAGAGTTGGTTTTTGATAGGGTTGCATGGAAATCAGCAATCCATGTGCCTGAACCTTGATTTACTTTGTTTGTTCTTTATTCTTTTTCTTGTTCTTTGTTTTTTTACTTGCCTTTTTTCACTAGTTCTTGTTTGACTTGCACTTTTTACTTCTTTCCTCTTGACTTGCACTTTTCTCTAGTTTCCGTTTGGGTTTCATATCTAGCCTACCAAAACTTGATTGGGACTAAAGTCTTGGTTGTTGTTGTTGTTCACTAATCCCCTAGTCGACATCTTTACTCTCAAGGAGTTGAAGCCTAAAAGAGAGATACCTTGCTCTGATACAAATTGAAAGGACACATATCCTGTCTAGAGGGGGTAAATAGGCAGTTTAAAACTTTTACCAGATGTGATTAATAAATGTGAAATAAAACTAGAGTTTAGTTTGTCAAGCACAAAACCTATATATACTATGGTTAACCTATGTGCACAAACAACTTATGCTAAGCAAGACAAGCAACAAGGTGATAGCAAGATAGATTACTTCAAGCCCAAAGGCTATCACAATGTAAAGTGAATAAGTAGAGAGCTCGGGTATAGAGATAACCGAGGAACGTAGAGACGATGATGTCTTACCGAGTACCTCCCTATAAGGGAGTATGTCTTATTGGTGGGGTGGGCGGTACTAGGACCACCGACGCCACAAGAGGCCTCACCCTATTCTCCCGATAACCCGCCGTACGACAATAACCTGATCCACTATGGGACACTTGAGGGCGGTCACCAAATCCATACAATATTGGGTCAATCTCC
Source organism: Avena insularis (assembly GCA_023614405.1). NCBI lineage: Eukaryota > Viridiplantae > Streptophyta > Magnoliopsida > Poales > Poaceae > Avena > Avena insularis. The sequence goes on along the minus strand of CM042685.1, from coordinate 165,884,076 downwards.
ACAACTTAATTGGAGGCTCCCAACAATCACCATTAAAGCCATTTCACTTTTTATGGTTCCAAGAACCCAAGAGTGACAAGCTTATTGATTTCACCAACAAAATCCTCCAAGGAGAACTCAAATCGATGCACCTAATGCAATGGCAAGTCCTTCACTCCCAAATTCCACCAAAGCTACAAAATCTATTGGGGGAGTAAGAGAAGGAGAACACAATAGGAAATCAATAAATGACTCCAAGCTCTAGATCCAATGGTTTCCCCTCACTTAGAAGAGAGATTGGTGGAATGTAGATCTCGATCTCCACTATATTTTCACTCAATAAGCTACAAGAATCATTAGATGGATTGAAAGATAGAAATCTTGGGAAGGTCAACACTGGAAGGGAAAACTTGCAAGGAGAGTTGGGGAACTGATGGATCCAAAAAGCGCCATCTTTCGCCGTGTTTAAACATTGTTTTCCAAAAAGAAATTGACATTAATATCTATTGATTTGCCACTAATGTCTAATCATTGCAAAGATATGAAAAAACTCTCTTTGATTTGTGTCGTGTAGGAAATCACACTTTTCTTGCGAAATCTAGAGTCATAAATGATGATTTGGAGGAAGTTTTGATGACCAAGTAATCCTGGAGTTAATCCAGGCACCAGACACTGTGACGACCACTAGTACAGGAAGGACCAGCCCGTACAGCCCGCCAGTATAGGGTGGCGGTGGCTTCGTCTCGTCAAACCATACAACTCTGATGAAGGCGCCTATATATTTTGAGGTCTCAGTCGCCGTGCAGAGGGCTGTCATTCTCAGATTGAATCACAACATCACCAAAGGAGATCTACACCATAGTTCATCGCTTCCATCCCCCAACCTCTCCATTAGCCATAGATATTACTTTTTACTTGAGATCTCCTTGTGATTCACCGACCTGTAAGAATATTCGATTTCAATCTATGTATTTTGCACAATGTTTTCTATCCTTGATCTTATTGTTATGAGTGATTAGTCCTCACAGGATGCGGGTTGGGAAGAAACCTCACAATAATTATGTTCATCTGATCTATGGGAGAATTGTGTATTTGTTTATAAGAGGGATTTGTATCATTTGTTTCTTTGTCTCTTTCCTCAATCGTTGGACTTGTAGGTACCCAAGACCCTCAATATCGATCAAGGCTTGAGGTGAGATACTTGGCTAGTGGCGATCTCATAAGAAACCAAGTGACGGAAAGGGTTTTACAGTCTTTTCTTAGTGACCCATTCGGAATCACAACAAGATCACCACTTAATGCTTTGATCTATTTTTTACAATTAATAATCGTTTGTAGCCCGGTGCTTCGTGATACACTCGGTTGGATCAAAAGACGATTGTTATGCCTGTGGCCTCTTAGGGGATCTAGTATATTAGGATGTGTTTCCCACAAAATATTATCTCTATTGGAACCGTACACATGACTATGCTTATTATTATCCTTTATCCCATATGATGTGTAGCTCCAGGTGGATCTTCAACCCTGGCCTATCTCCATCCATTGATTCAACCACAATATAAAGTAAACTAGATTGGTACGTTAAACAAAGGTAAAATCAAAAAAACAAATTCATGTAGACGTGTCCTTACTTTCATTCCTATTAGCGTTATTTCCCAAGCTTTAATTAAACATAGGTCTACTAGGGAAAAATCTACTATACTGCATCCATAATCCGGATCAAAGGTATTAACCCTTTTCTGGTGCCATTGCTGAGGAAGCAATTCGCTATCCTGGTGAGGTCACTAGAGACCTTGTTTTTATATTTATTTTTTGTTTATAGTTTATTTCTTGTTATTAGTTTACTTTCTTGTTTATTTGAAAACCCAAAAAAATAGTTACTTGTTTATTTGTTTCTCTTACTTTAAAAATACCAAAAAGAAAAGAGCGATGACTCAAAAAAATAGTTTACTTGTTTATTTGCTACTCCCATTGATAATTTTATTCGTGTACCTATTACTCAGCCCGTTTTTGATGCGGAGGCATATGAGATAAAGCCTAACCTTTAGAGTTTGGTTCAGTAGAACCAATTGGGACGCATGTCTTCTGAAGATTTAGGTTTGCACCTAAATACATTTACTGAAATTTGCGACATAATGTGTTTTAAGGATGTTGATCCAAATGCTGTTAAATTACGATTGTTTCCATTCTCTCTTAGAGGAAAGGCTAAGGACTAGTTGCTAGCTCTACCTAAGGAAACTATCACATCTTGAGAGGAATGTACTAATATTTTTATGAATAAATTTATTCCCCCGGCTAAAACTATGCAACTAATATCCAATATTAAAAGTTTTAGACAAGAAGAGCTGTTATCGCTTGCATGGGAAATGATGCAAGAAGCGGTAATGAACTGTCCTAGTCATGGGATGGAAGAGTGGCTTATATTGCATTTATTTTATAATGGGCTTAACCCAATGTCTAAGTATATGCTAGATACTGCACCTAGAGGAACAATCATGGGAAAGCAGGTGAGTGTTGCAAAGAAATTACTTGATGATATGCAAAACAACCATGCTCAATGTCATGTGGAAAGAACCTCAAAAATGGTGAATTCAATCATCGAGGTAAACAAGGAAGAGCTTACTTCAAAGGTAGATGAGTTACTTAATATAGTAAAGGGTAAGGAAGATACCCAAGTTAATGATATCACTAATTTTTTTAATGATGTCAATTTTATAGCTCATAGTCCTTATAATCCTGCATGGACAAATCAAAACTTTGCTTATAATGTTCAAAAACATTATTCTAATCCTACATGATCTCCTTATAACAACTATGATAATCATAATGGAGCAAACCATTTTGTCAATCTCTCATTTGAACATACTGTTAAAGATTTTATGCAAGCTCAAGCCAAGCAAAATAATATGCTTATTAAAATCACGGAGAACCATGAGACTAGTTATGGTAAATTATCCAAGCCGTTGAAATTAGAAATGATGTGCAGGCTCTACAGGAAAGGATAAAGACCATGGAGGCTTAATTAGGCAAGGTAGCCAAGATCAAATCTCTCATACTTGCAAAATTCGCTGGATAGCCCGAGCCAAATCCGGTGGAATACCTCAAGATGATAAGGTTCGAAAATAATGAAGAGAAGCCTGAAGAGCTAGATTATAGCAACGCACCAACAAACGAGTATACCATGGAAGATCTACTAAAGATGATCATCATGAAGAATCCTGGTATTGAAAAAGGTAATGATGCTACCTATCAAGAATTCATTCAACAAGTAGCATCTAAAGTTAGAGAGTTAGAAATGGAGCATAAAATACTAGCTATTAAGCTTCCTGCTAAGCTCCATGATATATTTGAACCCACTGATACGTCCAAAATGTATCTACTTTCCCGAAAACTTTTGCTATTGTTTCTCCTCTAATTTGTGTGATTTGGATATAACTAACACGGATAACGTTTTTTTCAGCAGAATTGCTTTGGTGTCTCGTTTTTGTGCAGAAAATCAACTTTCAGGAAAAATCCCAGAAATTATGCCAAAAATCCTATTTTTACAGAAGACTCACGGAGCCAGAAGACAGAGGGGACAAAAGGCCAGAGGGGCCCACACCACCCCCAGGTGCGGGCAAGTCCTGGCTGTGCCAGGGCATGGGGTGGCTGCCTCGGACTTCTACTCAACCTCTACTTTCGGCTACATATACCATCCGACCTAAAAACAAAGGGGGGTTCAACAATTCCAGAGAAGTGTTCTAATGCGCCGCCACCACCAGAAACCAAGATTCGGAACCAAAAACTCTGTTCTGGTACCCTGCTGGGACGGGGAATTGGAGTAGATCATCGCCATCAACATCACCAACGCCTCTCCATCAACCATCCAAGATTCCCCCATCCATGAGTGAGTAATCCCCCGCGGTAGGCTATGGGGATGCTAGGGATTGGATGAGATCTATCATGTAATTGCATAATATTGTTAGGGCATGGTGCCTAGTATCTATTGTTAGTGCTTTTTGACATTGTTGCAACTTGTTATGCTTAATGCTTGTCACTAGGGCCCGAGTGCCATGATCTCATATCTGAATATGTTATTGATTCATGATTATATTATTGTTTGTGATCTTACCTACAAGTTGTGTACACATATCGTTGTCCGGAACCCGAGGCCCCAAAGTGACAGCAATTGGGATTACTAGAGGAGATGGCTGTGATGTGAGGATCACGTGTGTTCATGGAGTGTTAATGCTTTGCTTCGGTGCTCTATTAAAAGGAGCACCTTAATTGCCAATATATCCCCTTGATGCCCCACTGCAAACGGGCTGGCAGGGCAAAACATGTTGTGCAAGTTTCTCATTTCGAGCCCACACGACTATATACGAAACACGTGCCTATGGTTACTTAGTACTTGGATGCTTTATCTTTATTATCTGCAAATTCCTTTGTCTTGATTATTACATGAATTATCTTATCCATGCAACGCCCGTCCATCCATCCCTATGCCTACCGCATTTTAATCCTACTGTTTATTACAATTGCTATCGCTGTCCTTATTTTACTGCTGCTATTATTTTGCTACTGCTGTTACAAAATTGTTGCTACTGATAAACTATTGTCAGCAAGATTGTTTCAGGTGCAGCTAAATTGAAAACTCATTTGTTAAGGCTTATAAATATTGTTTGGCTCCCCTTTTGTCGAATCAATAAATTTGGGCTTTACTTCCCTAGAAGACTATTGTTACACATAATGCTACTTCTGATGAATGTGAAAATACTTCTAATAATGTTGATGCTGCTTCTACTATTCTTGATGAGAGTGGTTCGTTAGGTACTTTCCTAGATGCTAAAACTGCTAGAACTATAATGAGAAACAGTAAAACTCCTAATGAAAATATTGCTACACCTGTTAGTTCACCTGAGTCTAGAGAGTATCCTAGTGATGATTTTGATGAAGATTATATTGAAATTAGTGATGAATTTATTGAGGAATGTCAAAATACTAGAGGTGAAAGTGCTATTAAGATTCTTCTTGAGAGACGTTCTGTTGATATAAATTGTCTCCTGATGCTAAGTTTGCCACTTCTCCCATAAACATTAAAGATAAGGATTATGATTTCTCTCTTGATTTATATTATATAACTATTGTTGAGAAAGAACCTTTTTGTGGGACTGAAAATGAAAGTGTTGTGGCATATATGACTGATCTCTCTACTTTGAGTGGCTTATTTTCCGATGATATTAAGAAACGCACCTACTTTGTTGCTAAGATTTTCCCTTTTTCGTTGAAAGGTGAATCTAAAGCTTGGTTTAATAATTTATCACCTGGATCTATTAATAGTCCTATTTGCTTGGTTAGTACTTTCTTTCTGAAATATTTCCCTCCTAGTGCTCAACATGCTATTTTGCAGAAACTCTTTGATTTTAAGCATGGTGAAGGAGAGAAATTACCTGAATCATGGGCAAGGTTTTATTCTTTAATTATAGCATAGCCTAGATATACAGTACCTCAAAATGAACTTATTTATATATATTATAATGGATTAACCAATGAATCTAGGACATACCTGGATAGTTGTGCTGGTTGCGTTTTCAGGAAAGGAACTCTCGATGAAGCTAAGGAAGTAATGGCTAAAATAAGAAAGAATTATGATGATTGGACGATACTTGAGCCAACTATACCTGAGCCAACACCAACACCAAAGAATAGGGTATTGATTGAATAAAATGATGAAGTGATGAAGTAAGCTAAGAAATGTCTTAAGGATAAGGGTATTAAATCTAAAGATGTGAAGAATTTACCTCCTATAGAAGAATTATGTAAGCCAATCTCTCACTCGTCCACTATTGAGGTACACTCTCCAACATTTTGATAATGATGATATTCCTTACTGTAAACCTCCTGATCAATGCTTAGAATAATTTGATATTTATGTTGTTAAGCAAGATAATTTTAATATGAGAGTGCAGAATCATCTAATGGAAAATCCTAGAGCTATTAATAAGTTGCATGATATTATGGAGAGAACCTCCAATGATCTTAAAATTCTTGTTAAATATTTCCAAATGGTTCAAACTCAAATTGATCAACTCACTAAGGTGCACCTGGAAATAGTCTTGCTCACAACAGTTTATTAGTAGCAACAGTTTTGTAGTAGCAATAGCAAAGTAACAACAGTAGTAAAATAAAGACAATAGTAACAATTGTAGTAAACAGAAGGATTTAAGTGCGGTAGGAATAGGGATGGATGGACGGGCGTTGGATAGACAAGACTATTCATGTAATATCAAGACCAAGGGTATTTGAAGATAAATAAGATAAACCATCCACGTACTAAATAATCATAGGCATGTGTTTCATATATAGATATACGTGCTCGCAATGAGAATTTGCACAACATATTTTGTCTTGCCAGCCCGTTGCAGCGAGGCCTCAAGGGAATCAACTGGCAATTAAGGTACTTCTTTTAATAGAGTACCAGAGAAAAGAATTAACAATTGTAAGGTTCCCAACCTTTAATAAGGTAGAGATCCCTGTGTTTACAATGCTAGTCCCTGGATCAATAGCTAGCATCCACAGTCAAGATATAATATCAAGAAACAAAGGTCATCATACAACTTCATAACCAGGAAAAAAAAATATTACATCTTACATAGCTCATTTGGCTATCTCATTACAATGCAGCAGAATATAACAATAGTATGGGGTCCTTCATCTTCAAAGTGCCACAGGAAAACATGTTGGTTGTAGACTTTGTAATCCTATTTCAATACACTTCACTAATATCAAACAAACCTGCAACACAACAAGTTACAGCCACAAGGGTCAATACATTTGAATTGTATTGGCAAGTGATACTATGGTAGTATAGTGGAGTCTATCATCTATATGCATTTGGCTAAGTGGAGCTTAGGCTTGCTGTCACATCCCAAACATTAGATTTGGTCTTGCATATCATTCATATCATCGCATCATGCCTTTCCATGCAAAACCGTCGAGTGAAAAGGTTCGGCGAAACGCCTTTTGCAAAACCCTATTCTATTTTGCTACAAGGTTCCTGCGGGAAGCTTTAGTAGGAGTAACATTGACCACCCTTGTAGATTAGTGGTTTCGCTCAAACCTTGACCCTAGATTGTTCCCCTCGACTTCACGAAACCGTAGGAGCAAGAATCGCTCGAATCGGAGCTCGTACGGAGAAGTTGTCGCTGTTTTAGTGAATCGTCGGAAAACGGTCCGAAATTCCGGACCGATTTCCGAGTCCGAAACCAACTCCGCACCGTTTCAGTTTAGGTTTCCACGAGAGGGCCACAAAAGGGGACCCACTCCGGCCTCGGGACACGTGCCCGCCCCCTGCCCACGATCGCCTCCTCCCAGCCGCCTCGATCGCCCCCCCGCCTCGGTTCCTGGACCACGCCGCCGCCCCTCCTCCTCGGCTTGCGCGCCGCCGCCGCCGGCCAGCCTCCCGCCGCCGTCGCCGCCCTTCACCCCGCCGCCCAGGTGAGGCCGCCGCCTCCTCTCTCTTCTCTCTCTCGCCTCGCCGCGCCATCCCCGCCGCCGAGCCGCTGCCCCGCGCCATCCCCGCGCGCCGCCCGCGCGCCAACCGCCACGCCAGCGCCGCGCCTGCCCGCCAGCTTATTGCCGCTGCGCCGCCACTTGCTTGCCCGCCCTGCCGCTTACCTACGCATCCGCTACGCGCCGTCTTGCGCGCCGCTTTGACTAATCTCGAACCGCGTTAATCGTGTACACTCGCGCAGGTCACCGTCGTCGCCGGAATCGATCACCGCATCGTCCGGAGTCCGTTTCGCCGTTTGTTTCCGGTAAGACAGCAGCCACCGTCAGATCTCAGATCAGCGGTTCAGATCGTTTGTTGACCGGTCAGACTCAGGCGTTGACTAGTCAGACGCCCAGTCAGCGCCCAGTCAGCAGACGCGTTGACCACGATTGTTAATTTCGTTAATCCTTTTAGTTGACAGATTTCGGTAGAATCTTGTAAATTGCGTAGAAATTAAACCGCTTGGCCAAAAATTGCAAATAAAATACGTGTAGATTCAGTGAGTCGTGTAGAATCTCGCTGTACCCTTGGTTCAGGATTTTGCAGCAAGGTTTAGTACAGTTTAATCAAACTAGTTAGTGGCCTTTTCGGAGTAATAAATTCGTAGAAAAAGAACCGTAGCTCCAAAAATCACGTATGATATGTCCCTGGATTCAGTGGAACGAGTGGAATCTCATCGTGAATTAAAAAGATAGGCTTACAGTAAAAACTTCTGCAGAAACTGTCTAGTGGCTTTCTGCAGTGTTTTAATTACTCGGGGAGTTTTATAATTCCTTTTTGAGTAATTCCAGTTGGTACTGTTTCAAATCAGCGATGCCTATGAGGTAGAATTTTCCCAATATATTACAAATAGTATACTACCGGTAGTGAATTATTTGAGTTCTAGCTCTAGTTTTGATCATTACTTTTGCTTAATAGTTTTCCTAGCACTAAAACTATTTTCCATGCATGCAATCGGTAGTATTATGGTATAGGATGTTGTGGTGCAGCTGTAGCACCAATTCACTTGTCGTTCTTGCATTCATGCATCATATTTGTTGCATATGCTTGTGGATTGTTTGTTTATGAATGCAATTGTATCGTGTAGATTGTGACGAGTGCAACGCTTGCTCGTGTGTGGATTGTTCTTCTAACCGCTACAACCAAGACAAGTAGATGCTACTTTGTTCATGATATCGTCCTACTATTTTCAATGCATTGTCGTGTATTTTGTAGATGCATGTGTAGGATGATACTATCGCTATGCTATGTCCTATTATGTGGTAGGGCTTTCCTTGTAGATGAACCACAGTTGGTAGATGTGCTTAGCCATGCTATGTTGAACGAGGGCTGGGTTACATCATTGAGACTTGTTTCTAAAAGTATTGGTTTGTGAAAACTAAAACAACTTAATCAATGAATCCCCTGGGTGTGATGGTATTGATAATTTTTGGTGGATTCATTGCGGAAAGGCACCCAGGTATCAAGAGAGAATGTTTGGCTTCTTTATTGTGTAGCTTACGTGTACAACCATGTGCCAATAATGCAATGGGCGGTTGGTTGGACTTAGTAGGTTGTGGTAACTCGAACCCGCGTATCCAGAGATGTAGAATTTTGGTAGGTTGGACCGGTGCGCGTCGGGATTGAGGAGCTACTTCCCGAACAGTCTCTTCTTGGACTTCTCCCTATCATCACCCAAAATGAGAGTGATGGTACGAGCTGGGCTGGCCAAGTCACATGGGTAAAGTGTACTAACCTCTGCAGGGTGTATAATCAAATCGATTAGCCGTGTCCCCGGTTATGGACAACTGAGTTGCTTGATATTGATTCCATGACATGTTTCTCGCTCATTCCAATTTCATAATTGTTTTAATGTTGTTGGGTTAACTTAATTGGGATCTTTTTAAAGAAAATCAAAAACTGTTTATGAAAGTAGGACAAATGTATTTGCAAATGCAAGCCAGACACAGCTCCACTTGCCAAATATGCATGTAGATGTTAGTACTATTGTCTCCATTACTAGCTCTACTTGCCATACATTCCATGTATTGACCCTTCGGGGCTGCTATGTTTCATGTTGCAGGTTATTCCGATTCTGAGTAATCGATTTAGGCCACAGTAATCCACTCGGCACTTGTTCACTTGTGGGCAATTTGAAGAATGGAGGATTTGCTTTACTTATGTTGCTACCTGAATAATTTGAGCTAGCTTTGGGCTAAGCTTTTATTGTAATAATGGTACTCTGGATCTTCGATATCTACGATACACGGTTATTTTGCTATGTTATTCATCTTACTCTATTGTGGGCCAATGAACCGATCCAAGGATTGGCATGTCACATAGAGGCCACGGTCTTTTCAGAACCGGGGTGTTACACTTGCTTTGCTAAAAATAGATTTTCCTTATCATTTGAAAACACTAAGTCTTTGCTTGACAAAATCTTTCCCAAGGCATCTCCCAGTATAAATTGGTGATCCTTCAACCCTTGTTCAACCACAAGATTTTAACTTAGAAATTGGGATGAGGAGACTCTTGATAGCTTCCATGTCTTGATGCTCAAATTGTCCTTTACCATGGACATGGCTAAGTACTTAGTTTTTACACTCTACGGAGGTGGTGCACTTTCCCCACAAGACTTGGTTTCCCAAGACAAGATCTTTCAGAAGCCTTCCCTTAGAACAAAATGGACGCGTTCCAACCTATCATCCCCTACCACCAACTATCCATTTGGCTAAGTTATTGCAACCTATATGATCCAGGCAGAGCCCATAATGCCAAGTGGCTGCATTTGAAGCTTCTCAACATTTTACATCTCAAATCTCTTTGTTCCTGGGTGGCCATCCACAAGTGAGATACACAAGGTAAACCATAGAAATGGGCCTTGTGAACCACTCAACACAAACCATTCCTTCCATTCCACCCAGGTGATTCATTCACTTAGTTGTTTTTATTAATCAAAACACAAATCCTTGACTTAGAAATATTCCATAGTATGAATATACATTCCACCCTTGTTTTATACTAGCTAAGCTAAGCATGATAGTAGTAGGAATCTTTACTAGGAAATTTCTACTAAGGTTTCATCTACTAGGATTTCCCATGGCATAGTTTACACTTAGCAAAAATTCCATGCAAGTCCTACTTAGAAATATCACTAATGCATAGTGAAAATAGTGGGACAAAGTATGAAGCATCACTTGCCTCTTTGGTAGAGAATATAAGTTCACTCCTTGATCTTTGCAATATTCACACTCTTCAAATCACTACAATTCAATCAAGCAAGTAATATTTCAAACTACCATTCAAGCAAACATCACATAAAATAATAGAAACAAAGCAATGCATGCAAGCATGCTAAAGATTTGTTTTATTTGGAAAAGTTATTTCTAATAGGTTATAAACATTCTAAAACCCCTATTGGTCATTTTATAAAAGTGCGAAAACCATTTGCAAAAGATTTTACTATAAACCAATTTTAAACCAATTCATTATTTTATGTGGTTGTAAATGCCTTTATCAAAGTAACAATCTTTATAGGGTTCACCAAATACATTTTTAAATCATAGTGAAAATAGTGGGACATTTTTGCTAAATCCATTGATATAAAATTTGCAAAATTTGGACGTGTGGTTTGAAAGGTATGAATTTTTCAAATTGGAACATCAAATAGATCAAATCCTGGTTTTTATAAACAGGCAGGGCCACGTGGCGTCTTCCTATTCGCCGGTACCGTTTTGCTCGGATCGATCGCTGTGGAGCATTGGATCTAAGTTAGATCGAGTGGTGCAGAGACACTCATACCCTTTCGTTTAAGTCAACCTATCCTAACCGTGCGATCGAGATCTGATGGCTGCGGTGCTCTGACCAAAGATTGGCGGCACAATCCAGCGACGAGCGGCAGCGTAGCTCTGCTGGTGCGGTTCTGGAGGAGCAGGAAGAAAGGGAGGAGGAGAGATGGCTCACCAGGTTTGCAGGAGGTTGCAAAAGCTCGACGTGGTCGTTTCAGCGTCAGGGGCGTACGATGTTACTGGCTATTGCTCGCCGTAGTTCATGGAACCGTCGGGTGCGGTCAGTCGTCGACGAAGGCGACTCTACGGTGCATGAGAGAGCAAGAAAATGGCGTGGTTAGATGCACAGATGAGTGGAGAGTATTGAAGCATCGAAGAGGAGTGGAGGCGCGGCCAGAGACTACCTGTAGGGCTCGTCGGAGTAGAGGCAGACGGCGGAAGCGAGAGGTTGTCGTCATTGCCAATGCTGTGGAGCGCGCGGGGGCGAGCTAGCGCTACGGGGAGGCGAGGGGTGGTTGCAGTTTGCCGGAATTACTCTCTGCATTGAGAGAAGAGAGAGGGGATTTATCGAGCGTCATTGATGACAGGAATTACTCTCTGCATTGATGTGATTTACTCCCACGAGATGAATGCAGAAATGGTGAAGAAATGGTCGCAGGGTGGAGACGATGGTGAGGTGGCAGTGGGGCCTGGCTCAGCGAGTGAGAGAGAGAAGAGGTGGGGTGCAAACGTCATTCGCTGTGCGGGTAAAAAATTCTGGTGCGAAGCTTTTTCCGCGTGAGAGAAGGAGTGGGCTGGTGTTGGGCTTAGTGGGCTGGCCAGATGGGTTGGGTTTGTTTCTATTTTTTTATACTAAACCTTTTTCTTTTCTGTTTTTGAATATTCTGATTTGATTTTCATTCAAACAATTCAAGCAACAAATCAATTCAAACCTCAACCAAAATTTGTGTAGATTCATATACTGATTAATAACACATTCGAAAGTCAAATTTAGAATAATTTATTTAATCTTTTTAGGGTCTTTTAATTATTTAAAATAGGCTCTAGTATTAATTAAATAAAATTTATTAATATTTTTAATCTCCATTTGAATTCAAATCACCACCAAACTTTGGGTGAATTTTAATTCTGTTTATCAACATATTTCAAAGTTCAAAATAAAATAATTCTTTTAGGATCTAGTAATAACTAAATAAATAGACCATAGTCTTTAATTCAAATAGGTTTTAATTTATTTTAAAACTCTTTTTGAAATCAAAATAATATCCAAATCTTTTCAGTAGGTTTCTTTTGAAAAACTAAAACACTTGGACTTCTTATTTTGAAAATCTTTAATAAATTTTTAGTGTTTATTTGAAAGGAAAAATCCTTTACTTAAATAAAATTGGATATTAATAAATCCTTATTATTTTGTTTAAACAAATCTTTATTCTTTTTAACAAATAGAAATAATTGATTTCATTTGCTTGGCCAAGATTTAATTTGGCTCTTTAAAATAATCCTTATTTATATTTCTACCTATGCTTACCATAAATTTTTATTTAAAGATCCAAAAAATAGTGTTTCCAACTAGTATAACTTTATTTATTATTTGTTTATATTTTTAAATTCCTTTAGGATTATTTGCTCACCTTTTGGTATGGATTTCTAGGTGGTTGCTTTATTAGCTTTGGGAAATCAATTTCCTTATCTTATTAAATTCATAAGATTTTATCTATGGCTCCAAATTAAGTGAATCCAATTCATATGGTTTTATAATATTTCTAATAATCATTCTTGATCAATTTGAAATGTTTGTTTGGCCAATTTTTATATGGATCAAATCCATAGGCTTGGAGATAACTTGGAAATGATTTTCTTCCATTAGGGTTTTAGGGTTTTGGTTTATTCTCCAAGTGTTTAAATTTCAAGATGCATTTTATGAGGAATGCATTCCACTTGATTTTAATTTAGTTAGATTCAAAGATTAACCAAAGTTTGTTCAAGATGGGATTTTAAGTTTCCATTTTGAAACAAAAGTTTCTTTTCACCCTAAATTTCAACAATTATTTTATTTATTTATTTATTTTTCACATTACAAGATTTGGAAAATCTTGGGATGTGACAGGCTACCACCCTTAAAGTAAATCTCGTCCCGAGAATTGGGGAGGCTAGGGTAACAAGTTGGCTCAAAGCAACTAGGGTACTACCACCCTTAAAAATTTTCCAACTAGATTACATCTTGGCTTTCTTGGGATCTTGTTGAAATCTCTCTGGGCAAACATCTGCATAGTGTCCTTTGTTTCCACACTTGAAGCACGTGACAAGGCTGAGATTCTTCATAGGCTTTATCTTGTGCTTCATCTTTTCTGGGCAATTGCTTGCATAATGGTTACCACAATTGTAACATGTGATAAGATTGAGTTCTTCTCGTTTCTTCTGTGGACAAGTAGACAATAATGGCCTAACTCTTTGCAGTTGTTGCACCATACTTGGCTAATCTCCTTATACTTTTTATTTTTTTTCTGACATTCATTGGCATAGTGTCCCATCTCTTTGCAATGGCAACATTGCACTTGGCTTTTGTCCTTCTTCTTCTTGGGTTTCTCCAAAGCTAAGAGTTCTTCTAGTTCATGCTCTTCATATCTTATCTCAAAGGTGGGAAAGTTTCCTGGTCTCCTTGACCTTTTCCTTGGATAATACATATGTCTCCTCTTTGGTCCTTTAAATTGAGTCATATTGCATGGAGGTGCAAGCTGAGATTTTCCTTTGTCTTCATCCTTCTTGGTAGAAGTTGTTCCCTTATGGTAGTCTGCAATCAGTTGTTGCACTCCACCTTGTTTCCTTTGTTGAACTATGGAATAGATGGGGCATAGGATAGGGACATGATTATTTCCTTCACATAGGAAACAAGTAGCTTGAGTTGTGGGGCATTGATCAGCTGGATGTTTCTCTTCACAATGGGGGCATTGATCTTCATGCTCTTTGGAAGTGTGATCCTTGTCTCCACAAATATTGCAAGCTTGGGTTCCTTCTAGTATATCATCCTTGACATCCTTGTTGTCACAAACTTCTTGGGAAGAGTTGCCTCCCATGTTGATCATTTGATCTGTCACCTTGTGCAATAATTGGGTTTGGGTTTCCAAAAACCTTTGCATGGTTGGATCTAACTCACTAGTGTTGGCTAAAAATTGAACTGTCACTTGGTTCAACTGGGTTTGGGTTACTATGAGTTCCCTCATGTTGATCTCTTGGTTGTTGTTGTTGTCACCATCCTTGATGTTGGAGTTTCTTGGAGTAGTCATCTGTTTGGGTTGGATTGGGATTAGAATAGGCAAAATATTTCTAAGGGAATAATTCTAATCACACACATCACAATTCACATAAGCAAAGTGCAAGCAATCACAAACAAACATTCCACGCAAACAACAAGTTTCAAGCATATTTTTAGGCAACCAAAAATATTTTTTGTTACACAACATAAGTTGGTGGGTTTGACTTAAACTAAATATGGTGGTCCATCTATATGGTTCACTTGAGATCTTTCCATCCTTCTTGGTTGATTCTTCTTGAACAAGATCTTTGTATCCTTAGAGAATTTCTTGAATCTTGGTCACAAAACTTCAAAGGTGATGATGATTCCTTCTAAGTTGTGTTTCCTTAGTCTTCAAGTCTTGAGCAATATTTCTTGCCTCACTTGTAGTCCTTAGTGATATCCAAGTTGAAGTCCTTGGTGAAAATAAAGTTGAAATCACCTGAAGATGTTGAAGTCATTTGAGTTGATGAAGTCCTTTGCACATGGTGAAGTCTTTGGCCATGGGGTAAGCTTTGTCCATCAAGTTTGAAATAGAAGAGATGTAGAATCAAAACCAAAAATCGTTGAGGAAAGAGTTTACAAGATTGTTTGTAAATAAGTTTTGGAACAAATACAACTCCTATTTTTCTAAGGGGTTTTGTCCAATCCTAGGGTTACAATCCTACAGGCAACACAGTGCTCTGATATCATCTGTATGGTTCCAAACCTTTAATAAGGTAGAGATCCCTGTGTTTACAATGCTAGTCCCTGGATCAATAGCTAGCATCCACAGTCAAGATGTAATATCAAGAAACAAAGGTCATAATACAACTTTATAACCAGGAAAAATAATAATTTATTACATCTTACGTAGCTCATTTGGCTATCTCATTACAATGCAGCAGAATATAACAATAGTATGGGGTCCTTCATCTTCAAAGTGCCACAGGCAACCATGTTGGTTGTAGACTTTGTAATCCTATTTCAACACACTTCACTAATATCAAACAAACCTGCAACACAACAAGTTACAGCCACAAGGTTCAACACATTTGAATTGTATTGGAAAGTGATACTATGGTAGTATAGTGGAGTCTATCATCTATATGCATTTGGCTAAGTGGAGCTTAGGATTGCTTTGCTAAAAATAGATTTTCCTTATCATTTGAAAACACTAAGTTTTTGCTTGACAAAATCTTTCCCAAGGCATCTCCCAATAGAAATTGGTGATCCTTCAACCATTGTTCAACCACAATATTTTAACTTAGAAATTGGGATGAGGAGACTCTTGATAGCTTCCATGTCTTGATGCTCAAATTGTCCTTTACCAGGGACATGGCTAAGTACTTAGTTTTTACACTCTGCAGAGGTGGTGCACTTTCCCCACAAGACTTGGTTTCCCAAGACAAGATCTTTCAGAAGCCTTCCCTTAGACCAGAATGGACACGTTCCAACCTATCATCCCCTACCACCAACTGTCCATTTGGCTAAGTTATTGCAACCTATATGATCCAGGCAGATCCCATAATGCCAAGTGGCTGCACTTGAAGCTTCTCAACATTTGACATCTCAAATCTCTTTGTTCCTGGGTGGCCATCCACAAGTGAGATACACAAGGTAAACCATAGAAATGGGCCTTCTGAACCACTCAACACAAACCATTCCTTCCATTCCACCCAGGTGATTCATTCACTTAGTTGTTTTTATTAAACAAAACACAAATCCTTGACTTAGAAATATTCCATAGTATGAATATATATTCCACCCTTGTTTTCTACTAGCTAATCTAAGCATGATAGTAGTAGGAATCTTAACTTAGGAAATTTCTACTAAGGTTTCATCTACTAGGATTTCCCATGGCATAGTTTACACTTAGCAAAAATTCCATGCAAGTCCTACTTAGAAATATCACCAATGCATAGTGAAAATAGTGGGACAAAGTATGAAGCATCACTTGCCTTTTTGGTAGAGAATATAAGTTCACTCCTTGATCTTTGTAATATTCAAACTCTTCAAATCACTACAATTCAATCAAGCAAGTAATATTTCAAACTACCATTCAAGCAAACATCACACAAAATAATAGAAACAAAGCAATGCATGCAAGCATGCTAAAGATTGTTTTATTTGGAAAAGTGATTTATAATAGGTTATAAACATTCTAAAACCCCTATTGGTCATTTTATAAAAGTGGCAAAACCATTTGCAAAAGATTTTACTATAAACCAATTTTAAACCAATTCATTATTTTATGTGGTTGTAAATGCCTTTATCAAAGTAACAATCTTTATAGGGTTCACCAAATACATTTTCAAATCATAAAGCTTGGTGCTTGGGGTCAGAGAGTTCAAATCAAAACATTTCCCAAAGATTTTCCTTCAAAAAGTATTTTTAATAAATAATCATTACTTTTATTTGACTAGAATTGCTTTAAATCAAAGATTTACTCTTTAGTTTTACCAAATACATTTTCAAATGCATGAGTTGTTTTCTAAGGTCAGTAGGTTCAAAACAAACCATTTTCCAAAGGTTTTATCTCAAAAATCATTTTAGAACAATTTTTATATTCCAAATATGCCTACACAAGTTTCTGCAAAACATTCAATTTAACAGAAACATTTTACTAAACAAAGTGCATGGTCAGAAAGTACTTGTTTTGCTGAATCCATTGATATAAAATTTGCAAAATTTGGACGTGTGGTTTGAAAGTTATGAATTTTTCAAATTGGAACATCAAATAGATCAAATCCTGGTTTTTATAAACAGGCAGGGCCACGTGGCGTGTTCCTATTCGCCGGTACCATTTCGCTCGGATTGATCGCTGTGGAGCGTTGGATCTAAGTTAGATCGAGCGGTGCAGAGACACTCGTACCCTTTCGTTTAAGTCAACCTATCCTAACTGTGCGATCGAGATCTGATGGCTGCGGTGCTCTGACCAAAGATTGGCGGCGCAATCCAGCGGCAAGCGGCGGCGCGAATCTGCTGGCGGCGGTTCTGGAGGAGCAGGAAGCAAGGGAGGAGGAGAGATGGCTCACCAGGTTCGCAGGAAGTTGCAGAAGCTCGACGTGGTCGTTTCAGCGTCAGGGCCGTACGATGTTACTGGCTATTGCTCGCCGTAGTTCGTGGAACCGTCGGGTGCGGTCAATCATCAACGAAGGCGACCCTACGGTGCACGAGAGAGCAAGCAAATGGCGTGGTTAGATGCATAGATGAGTGGAGAGTATCGGAGCATCAAAGAGGAGTGGAGGCGCGGTCAGAGACTACCTGTAGGGCTCGTCGGAGTAGAGGCGGCAGCGAATCACGAGAGGTTATCGTTGTTGCGATCTTTGTGGAGCCTTGTGAAGCGAGCTAGCGCTATGGGGAGGTTCGCCAGGAGATGGGGAGCAAGTGAGCGTGCAGTGGGAGGCAAGGGGTGGTTGCAGTTCGCCGGAATTGATGAAAATGCTCACCGGAGTACGCGGCGGTGCAGGGTAAAATCGAGGCGGCCTAGTGGCTCTCTGGCAGCGGGGTTTGAGGGGAAAGAGAGAGAAGAGAGAGGGGATTTATCGAGCATGATTGATGACAGGAATTACTCTCTGCATTGACGTGATTTACTCCCGCGCAATCAATGCAGAAACGGTGAAGAAATGGTCGCAGGGTGGAGACTGGCAGTGGGGCCTGGCGCCAGTGAGTGAGAGAGAGAAGAGGTGGGGTCCAAACGTCATTCGCTGTACGGGTAAAAAATTCTGGTGCGAAGTGTTTTCCGCGGGAGAGGAGTGGGCTGGTGTTGGGCTTAGTGGGCTGGCCAGATCGGTTGGGTTTGTTTCCATTTTTTTTATACTAAACCTTTTTATTTTCTGTTTTTGAATATTCTGATTTAATTTTCATTCAAACAATTCAAGCAACAAATCAATTCAAACCTCAACCAAAATATGTGTAGATCATATACAGATTAATAACACATTCCAAAGTCAAATTTAGAATAATTTATTTATTCTTTTTAGGGTCTTTTAATTATTTAAAATAGGCTCTAGTATTAATTAAATAAAATTTATTAATATTTTTCATTCTCCATTTGAATTCAAATCACCACCAAACTTTGGGTGAATTTTAATTCTGTTTATCAACATATTTCAAAGTTCAAAATAAAATAATTCTTTTAGGATCTAGTAATAATTAAATAAATAGACCATAGTGTTTAATTCAAATAGGTTTTAATTTATTTTAAAACTCTTTTTGAAATCTAAATAATATCAAAATCTTTTCAGTAGGTTTCTTTTGAAAAACTAAAACACTTGGACTTCTTATTGTGAAAATCTTTAATAAATGTTTAGTGTTTATTTGAAAGGAAAAAGCCTTTACTTAAATAAAATTGGATATTAATAAATCCTTATTATTTTTTAAACAAACCTTTATTATTTTTAAAAGATAGAAATAATTTATTTCATTTTCTTGGCCAAGATTTAATTTGGCTCTTTAAAATAATCCTTATTTATATTTCTACCTATGCTTACCATAACTTTTTATTTAAAGATCCAAAAAATAGTGTTTCCAACTATTATAACTTTATTTATTATTTGTTTATCTTTTTAAATTCCTTTAGGATTATTTGCTCACCTCTTGGTATGGATTTCTAGGTGGTTGCTTTATTAGCTTTGTGAAATCAATTTCCTTATCTTATTAAATTCATAAGATTTTATCTATGGCTCCAAATTAAGTGAATCCAATTCATATGGTTTTATAATATTTCTAATAATCATTCTTGATCAATTTGAAATTTTTGTTTGGCCAATTTTTATATGGATCAAATCCATAGGCTTGGAGATAACTTGGAAATGATTTTCTTCCATTAGGGTTTTAGGGTTTTGGTTTATTCTCCAAGTGTTTAAATTTTAAGATGCATTTTATGAGGAATGCATTCCACTTGATTTGAATTTAGTTAGATTCAAACATTAACCAAAGTTTGTTCAAGATGGGATTTTAAGTTTCCATTTAGAAACAAAAGTTTCTTTTCACCCTAAATTTCAACAATTATTTATTTTGTTTATTTATTTTTCACATTACAAGATTTGGAAAATCTTGGGATGTGACAACAATCCATGAACACACATGATCCTGATATCATGGCCATCCCCTCTAGTTATCCCGATTTCTGTCACTTCGGGGCCTCGGGTTTCGAACAATAACATGTTTAAACAAATTGCAGGTAATATCACAAACAGTAATATCATCATGAATCAATAACATGTTCAGATCTAAGATCATGGAACTCGGGCCCTAGTGACAAGAATTAAGCATAACAAGTTGCATCAATGTCAAAAAGTACTAACAATAGATACTAGGCACCATGCCCTAACAATCTTATGCAATTACATGAGAGATCTCATCCAATCCCTACAGTCCCCATAGCATACTGCGGGGGATTACTCACTCATGGATGGGGCAATCATGGATGGTTGATGGAGAGGCATTGGTGATGATGATGGCGATGATCTCCTCCAATTCCATGTCCCGACAGGGTGCCTGAACGGAGTTTCTAGTTAAGAATCTGGTTTCTGGTGGCAGCATAGCGGAACTCTATCTGGAAAAACATCGAACCTCCCTGTGTTTTTAGTTCAGAGGGTTTATGTAGGCGAAGGGACGGGTCGAAGGGGTGCCCGAGGCAGCGGCACCACCCCCTGGTGCAGCCTGGCCTGGCCCGCGCAACTAGGTGGTGTGGGCCCCTCGTGGCCCTTCTCCGCCTCGTCTTTTGGCTCCGTGAGTCTGTTGGTAAAATAGGAGTTTTGTGATAATTTTCCAGGATTTTTTCTGAAAGTTGATTTCCTGCACAAAAACGAGACACCAAAGCAATTCTGCTGAAAATAGCGTCAGTCCGTGTTAGTTGTATCCAAATCACACAAATTAGAGGAGAAACAATAGCAAAAGTGTTTGGGAAAGTAGATACATTTTGGACGTATCAGTACCCCGTTGGAGGTTCTCTATGATACACATATACTTACAATGACAAGAACTTACCTGGGACCAAAGTTGAGTAGCATGAGGTCTCGGTAGTCGTACTCAAGGGGCATGAGATTTTCAACTTATGATCTGTCAAGGATATAACTCATATTTGACCTCACTTTAACCTTAACCATTTAAAGATTCATATGATAGGGTCAATGAGAGCTCAAAGCTAATGAGTACCATACTTTCAAGCATTTGGAAGCCTTTCAAACTTTTTAATCTTTTCTTTCACTTTTATGTCGAGTCACCATTTATTCTATGAGCACCTTCCCGAGAGCATAGCTGTCATTCTTAGTGTAATCTGCTTGTCCGAGAACACGGTTAATTGTGACATAACTTTGATGCTTATATCTTTGATATTTTTACTTCTAGTCTTCACTTGAACTTCAGAGGTTCCTTGGCATTTATGTTTTTCCAAAAAAAGAAAGGCAAGCGAGCTACCACTTAATCATATCTTCTTATGAGCATTACAATCTTTCATATGCTTATGTTTCATGTTGCTTATTATTATTGTGTTGGAATCTCTTCATAGCCTGCATGACTACTGGGTAGACTTATTTGCATACTCCTTATTATGAATTGCCTAAGTACTTGCTCATATGCTGTGAATATTTACATCTTATGAAGCAAATGTGTTCATGAAAGTTTCTTTTATCGCACTCAGTTTTCAACTGAATTGCTTGAGGACAAGCAATAAGCTAAGCTTGGGGGGAGTTGATACGTTCAAAATGTATCTACTTTCTTGAACACTTTTGCTATTGTTTCTCCTCTAATTTGTGTGATTTGGATATAAATAACACGGACTAACGCTGTTTTTAGCAGAATTGCTTTGGTGTCTCGTTTTGTGTGGAAAATCAACTTTCAGGAAAAATGCCAGAAAATATGCCAAAACACTTATTTTTCCAGAAGACTCACAGAGCCAGAAGACAGAGGGGAGAAAAGGCCGGAGGGGCCCACACCACCCCAAGTGTGGGCCAGGCCTGGCCACGCCAGGGCATGGTGTGGCCGCCTCGGACATCGACTCGACCACTGCCTTCGCCTACATATAACCTCTGACCTAGAAACACAGGGGGGGTTCGACAATTTCTAGAGAAGAGTTGCGCTGCGCCGCCACCACCAGAAACAGAGATTCGGAACTAGGAACTTCGTTCTAGCACCCTGCCGAGACGGGGAATTGGAGGAGATCATCACCATCATCATTACCGACGCCTCTCCATCAACCATCCATGATTCCCCCATCCATGTTAGGGATTGGACGATACCACTCATGTAATTGCATAAGATTGTTAGGGCATGGTGCCTAGTATCTATTGTTAGTGCTTTTTTACATTGTTGCAACTTGTTGTGCTTAATGCTTGTCAATAGGTCCCGAGTGCCATAATCTCAGATCTGACCTTGTTATTGATCCATGATGATATTATTGTTTGTGATCTTACCTGCAAGTTGTGTACACATATCATTGTCCGGAACCTGAGGCCCCAAAGTGACATCAATTGGGATACATGGAGGGGATGGCTATGATGTTAGGTTCACATGTGTTCATGGAGTGTTAATTCTTTGCTCCGCTGCTCTATTAAAAAAGCACCTTAATTGCTAGTAGATTCCCTGGAGGCCCCGCTGCAAACGGGCTGGCGGGACAAAAGATGTTATGCAAGTTTCTCATTATGAGCACGCACGACTATATATAGAATACATGTCTATGGTTACTTAGTACTTGGATGCTTTATCTTTATTATCTTCAAATGCCTTTGTCTTGATTATTATATGAATTATATTGTCCATGCAACTCCCGTCCATCCATCCCTATGCCTACTGCATTTTAATCCTGTTGTTTATTACAATTGCTACAACTATCCTTATTTTACGGCTACTGTTATTTTGCTAATGTTGTTACAAAACTGTTGCTATTGATAAACTATTGCGAGCATGGTCATTTCGAGGTGCAGCTGAATTGACAACTCATCTGTTAAGGCTTATAAATATTCTTTGGCTCCCCTTGTGTCGAATCAACAAATTTGGGCTTTACTTCCCTCGAAAACTATTGCGATCCCCTATACATGTGGGTCATCACCCACTATAAAAATTATGATTGGGGTTTATGAGATATTTGCACTTTGTGATCTTGGTGCATGCGTCTGAACGATTTCCAAGAGCCTATTTGATAAACTAAACTTGGGGCCATTTACAACTACTGAATTGAGACTCCATCAAGCTGATTCAACCTATAAACAAGCTATTGGGATAAAAGAAAATATAGTTGTAGAAATTAAAGGCAGTCCCACACTTATTGATTTTGTTATAGGGGAATGCCCGAAGATCCCATATCACATATAATTCTAGGTAGGCCAGTCCTAAGAACTATTAAATTTTAATAAATTTGCATGAAGGGAATGTGAGAATAGGACTACCCTCTAGAGATCCTTTTATACTCCATTTCCATAGGAAGAAGAAGGCCAAACCTAAAAATGACGATGATGGTATACTCACGCTAAAAGCTAATTACTTTGGAGTGGGTGTTCCACTAATGAAACCTGAATGATTACCATCTGGGTCAAGCTAATTGACCTTAACTAGACGCTCATCATGGGAGGCAACCGATATGAAATAAAGGTTTTTATTCTTGTGTTAGTTTTGTTTCGTTTTGTTTATTTTTTTAATAAAGAGTGTTCAAGAAGACCTTTGGAGAGAGGAGAAGAAATTAAGGTAATCCTCAATTTTATATTTGATAACACATGGCCTTAAGGTATTGGTGATTTTTACAAAGACTATTTGATGTTATTTTTCCTTTTGCTAAAATGTACAAAGGAGCACGAAGCTACTAATCAAATCCACTAGTTTTTGCACCTTTCAGGTCGCATAACGACCACTGGTATAGTGGGAAATCCCGTACCGCGCACTTGTACCACATCGTAGCATTAGAAATATGAGGACCGATTTTGTCACAGGATACACTGGTCATAACGACCACTTCTACTGTCGGAGCAGCCCTACCGCCCGCCTGTACCATTATCCTCGAGCAATCATAAGAATTGAAGCAAAGTTACTGGCCGCATAATGACCAGTAGTACGAGCACGCACTCCCGTACCTCGCTCCCGTACCGAGTTCACCATTGGAAGCGTTTCATTGACCCCAAGTATGTAATCGGTACGGGCAAGATCCGGCCGTACCGCCCGCCCGTACCATGTATCCGACCACCATATGACCCCACAAAGAGGTAACCTAATAGCCCAAAAACACTATTCTATTTCTTCTACCTCCAAACTACCTCCATTAGATCTTCAATTTTACTTGTTCTTTCATTGATTCCTTGCACCCAATTGATCTAAGGTATGTTTCTCCTCCGATCCCCAACTTATTTGCATCCAAATCTTTCTCAATATTTCACCATTATCCATATAGATAGTTATTCAGCTAATCTTGATGTTGATCATGTTTAGATAGTTTTTAGAGGAGATTCTTTTGTAACTAGTGTAGAGGATCGTATATGCTATGTTTATATTGGATCAAATTTTTTATTAGATTTATTTCTTATTTTTTTATTAGATAAACATGAGGAGCCATACACATGTGATGGATGTAGAGCAATCCACACCACTCATTGATACGCTAACCCCAAGTCACTTAGTATCGAGTTCATCGACCAGTTTTAGCTGAGCCCTTTCAACCGTCTCAAGCTCCAAGAAATCAAGTCCACCAAGTGGGTGTGTCCCCTTATCTTGAACCAACTTGGTATTCATGTTGATTAAGATTTTCTATGAAACAATGTTCGTTTGTATTATTTTTTCTTTTAGGATTGTGCCATGTACCTCCGCTTGACGCTTGAGTTTATCAACACTGTGATGTATTCGGTGACATCTCACTACTGTCGAGAGGAGAAAATTCCTGGAGTTGATCACATCAACTTTCTTCTTATGAATGTGACTACTCCTTGACACTCAGCCAACATGCTCATTCTTTTACGTTTGCCAAGAACACCATAGACATATGCTCCACCATTTTTGTTTTGAATGCTACACCCTTGGGTTATTTTAATAGAATGAGTGTTCGTGGACACACAACCAAGGGAAATCAAATTATGTATCGTGTTGTTCATTATTTGTTTTATGTTATTGCTAAAACTATGGAGGCGCGTTGTGAGTTTACTAGAGTCAATGAGGAGGACATGATGATCCTCTCTAAGGATGGAATTCCTAACTGTAATTTGACGCCAATTTTGAGAACACTTATTTTTTTAACTTCACCATCATAGGCTTGAATGTAGTTGTCCCATATGTGGAGGAGGAGCCATAACCATGCTTGCACGTGCATTCGAAGTCATCCTAGGTAACATCCAACTGTTGTCTGGAAACCGCCGTCTTGCTTTTCTACTCTTAGAGCTTGTGGTTTGATTTCTAGAAACAACGGTAGATATTTCTTCCATATACATGGAGCGGATCACTTGATCCCTGCTCCTTTTCCTAATGCTCTCTTCTCTATCGATGAGGGACATTTGCGTCATGACGTGCAGGTTGAAGCAATTCTACCACAACAATAAGTACCCGTGGATGGAGAATAGGAAGATGATGGAGTGGAAGAAGAAGGGCCCGGACAAGATATGCATCCACCAAACTTATACACCACCTATGATAATATCTATGGTCTCGAAGAAAATATCCAAAATATGAACAACCTCTCCATCCACCTTCGAGATGCTACTTCCAACCTCACCACTGAGTTCCATGACTAGAGAAGCCAATGCAACATGGGAAACAATATACCACCACCACAATGAGAAACAAAAGGGCTTGCAAAAGCCTGATCTTGGGGATGTGTCCCTCGGCAATTTTATTTTTATAATAATGAGGTTGAAACACTTTTATTGGTTTGGTCCAACACTTTGCTTTTTCTTTCGTTTTTAGTTTGATTTTGTTTTTCATTTTCTTTAGTTTTCGTTTTGTTTTGTTTTCTTAGTAACTTTCTTGGTCGCAAGTTCTTTTATATTCTTTAAATCCTATCCTAAAAATACAAAAATATTTTTCCCTTTTCCCTTTTTTTGTTAAAGTGGATTTGCATATTGCCTCTTTGCTTTAATTTTATTATAAAAGTGATTTTTCTTGAGTTTCGAAGGAACATATCCGTATAAGGAAGAGGATTATGAAGTCACTCATGAGAGGTATGTCTTATGTCTCCCACTTTTGAAGTTTGAGTTGTTTATAGTTAAATGATTTGCTAACATGATATGCAAGTGGGAGTAATTCAAAATAGTTAGACTAAAGCTTATTATTTTTATGAATGATTAGTTATGGAAGATTTTGCTCTAGTTCTTGTAGCTAACCGAGTATTTCCTTGGAAACAATTTTGCCAAACAATTACAACAAGAAAAAGTCTAAAATTTTATGACTTGTTTGATGAGTGATCGTCTTGAGAGTTTACCTTTGAAGATACTTTACCCCATAGACATTCTGAAGAGTCTTGACGACACTCTTGAAAGGAGTTGTTTGATTGAAATGAAGTCTAGTGGTAATTATGACCGCATGCCAAAGCTAACCATGTGGATCAAACTGTGATACTATTTAAAAAAATTTTATGTTTTCCATGCACACCTTTGGATACCAACAACTCCGCTAGCTTTTGGACGATCTATGGTATATCCCCAGATTTCGTCTATGAGTTGATGGCATGGGTGGCATACATTTCATGGTATGGGCAAAATTAAAGGTACTCTCGAAGGTTTTGCAAACCGTTGTTTAAATGCATCACTCTATGATCCTTGTTGAGAAATATCCTTGCGAGAAGGAAGAAAAAAGAGAAAGAAAAAAGAAAAGATGATGATCCACATAACAAGTCTTTGGCATGTTCTCGTTACTACTTTATGAATTTTCTTGAGAAGCAATGATTGGAATAGTAGTGTTTAAGATAGGCTCGATTTATCGATGTGGGTGTCAGGAAGACACTTCCCTGTTATGCTACTTAGGACATGAAATCTCTTACTCAATATTGCTATAGTAAACATCCTAGTGTTCCTTGGCAAACTGAGAGTTAACTAGAGGAATTGGATTGATTGTTACACATCTAGTTATTTATACTTATATTAAACTCTACTTTGATTGTCTTGAGTTATCAAAGATTGTACAGTGTTCTTAGCATCTCTCTAACTTTGATGAGCTTTTAAATATGGAAGAAATGTTGGACGCATGCATATGCCTATAGACCATTAGTGAATTCAAATTTTCGTTGTATCAAGTTTAAGCGCTGAATTCCTTATAGTTCTTTTGTTTCTTCTTGTTCGAGGGCGATCAAGGTTTTAGCTTTGGGTATGTTGATGGCTCCAAAAAGTGCCATCTTTATCCGTGTTTAAACATTGTTTTTCATCAAGAAATTAACATTAATCTCTCTTTATTTGCCACTAATGACTAATTATTGCAAAGATATGAAAAACCTCTATTTCATTTTTGTTTTGCAGGAAATCCCACTTTTTATTGCAAAATATGGAGTTATAAATGATGATTTTGAGAAAGCTTTGATGCACAAGTAATCCTAGTGTTAATTCCATGCACCAGACGCTGTGACGACCACTAGTACAGGCAGGACCCGCTCGTATGGTGTGGCGGTGGCTTTGTCTTGTCAAACCCTACAACTCTCGTGAAGGCGCCTATATATTTTGAGGGTGTCAGCCGCCAAGCAGACGACCGCCATTCTCGGATTGCATCACAACACCACCAAAGGAGATCCACACCATATATCATCCCCCATCCTTTCCATTATCCAGAGCCATTACTTCATACTTAAGATCTCCTTGTGATTAGGCGACCTTTTCAAGAATATTCGATTTCAATCTAAGTATTTTGCACAATGTTTTCTATCCATAATATTATTGTTATTAGTGAGTAGTCCTCATGGGCTGTGGGTTGGGGAGAAACCTCGCAACAATTATGTGCATCTAATCTATGGGAGAATTGTGTATTGGTTTGTAAGAGGTATTTGTATCATTTGTTTCGTTGTCTCTTTCCTATATCTTTGGACTTGGAGATACCTAATACCCCGAGATCGATCAAGGCTTGAGGTGGGAATCTGTGGTGACCCAGCATACCACTGCATGATGTAGTATACTATAGTTGTTGACATAACACCAATGGAACAACATTCCATCAATATTACATCCCTGAGAGTGGTAGAATAGAAATGTCACATCCCAAGATTTTCCAAATCTTGTAATGTGAAAAATATTTGAATAAAATAAAACTTTGTTGATTTTCAGGGTGAGAAGAAACTTTTTGAATCCAATTAGAACTTCAAACCAAGTTGGATCAAATAAAATCCTAAAGGGATTTAAAAAGATAAATATTTAATAAAGGAAAATAAAATATTTTGGAATTACTATTTTGGATCTTTTAATAAAAGGATTTAGTTTTCAAAAGAAAAAGGTGGATTTATAAATAAAGATTATTTTATAAAGCCAAATTAAACCTTGGCCAAAGCTTTCGAAATAAAACATTTTGTTTTGATAAAAAATAGTAAAGGTTTATTTAAATAAATTAATAAGGATTTAATATCCAAGTTTTATTAATAAAGGTTTTACTATTTCCAAAACACCAAAAACTTATTTATTCATTTTAAACAAGTTTTCCAAGTGTTCTTTATTTTCAAATAAAACTTACTGATTTGGTTTTAAAAATAATTAAAATTCAAATGGAGGTTTTAAAATAAATCAAAATCTATTTGATTTAATAACAATGGTCTATTTATTTAATTAATAATGGACCCAAAAATAAAATTATTATTTTGGTTTTGGAATTTTGGTTTATGTTACTAAACAGAACCAAATTCAAAGTAACAAAGTATGGTGATTGTTTGAATTGATTTGAGAATTGTTTGGTTGTTTGGATTTCAAAACAGAAATAGGAAATAGAAAAAGAAAAGCTTGCTGTACAAAAAAAATATATGAGAAGGAGCCAGCCCAGTCGACCCAACCCAGCCGCCCACAAGGCCCAACCAGACCAGCTTCTCTCCCTCCCGAAGAAAACGTTTGGCACCAACTTACTGACTCGCACAGAAGCTGACCGGTGGACCTCCCCCTCACTCCTTTTCTCACTGACCAACCGACCCCACTTTTCCAGCTCACCTTCTTCCTCGCGACGACCACGCCGGCCGTTTCTGCCAGTGATTCCGCGGCTTCAATTCACCTTAATGCGGCCACCATTACTCGCCGTGACCACGCCCATTTAAACGCCAGCGTCTCCCCTCCATTTCCCCTCTGTCTTCTCCCCCAAGCACGCCCCCAGGCTGTCGAATTTAGCTCAAACACCGCCACTGTCCGACGACACTCCGGCGAGGATTCCGGCCGAGCCTCTCTGCCCTGTGCCTTCCCAAGCACACGAGCACATTCCCCACTCCTAGACGCTCCTCTCTATACCGTCCATTCAACCGCGGGTGCCCCAGAGCGTCACCTTCGACAAGCTGTGACCTCGCCGCCGCGTCTGCCTCTCTCCGACGAAGTCCCCTGGTAAGCACAGACCGCCCCGCGCTTTCTCGTTCACGCTCCCACATTCGCCTCACTCTCCTGCACCTAACTACGCCCTCCGTTTGCCTCCGCGTGACCTACAACATCGCCTCCAACCACGAACAGGACCGCCCAACGCCGTTCTCCACTCCGGCGAGCAATTGCTGCTGTCCCTGAGCGCCCCTCATCAAACGAACCACACGTTGAGAACCAGCACAACGCCACGAACGCGGTGAGCACCTTCCCATCCTCCCTCGCTTCCTGTTTCGCCAGCGCCGCCACCATCTGACCGTCGCCGCCGTCTGCCGCCGCGCAGCGCCGCCAGTTCTTGGTTGAGTGCTGCAGGCCGTAGGATCTAGATCGAACGAATAAGATAGATCACTTAAGCGCTAAAAGGGTACGCGTCCTGTGCCGCACGATCTATTCAGATCTAACGCACCGTAGAGCCCGATCCGACCGAAGCGGTACCAGCTAGTAACGTTGCGATGCGTGGCCAGACTTTGGTTAGAACTGAATTTGAAATCTGATTATAATGTGATTTTCAAACCTTTGTAACTTTTGATCCACACGTCCAAAAATTACAAACTTTATATCGTTGGAATCAGTGGAACAAGCCCTAGCCAACCAGGGAATTTGTTTAGTAAATAGTATATGTTAGATTGTTTGTTTTTGCAGAAACATTTGTATGCTTGTTTAGATTAGAAAAATTGTTCAAAAATGTTTTTGAGGTTGAAACCTTGGCAAATTAGTTTGTGATGAACTTACTGACCCTAGGAACCAACCCATGGTTTTGAAAATGGATTTAGTAAAGTTTAGGATGGCTTAATTAATTTAGCCCATTTCTAGCCAAATAAAAATAATGGTTTTGTTATGGAAAATGTTTTTGGATGTAAAAACTTTGGGAAAATGTTTTGGACCAAACCTACTGACCATAAACACCAAGTTTTGAGAAACAACAACTTATTTGGTGAACAACATAAAAGTTGTTGCTTTTATAAAAATATTTTCCACCACATAAAATAATGATTGAATTTAAAAATGGTTTTTGGACGAAACCCTTTTGCAAATGACTTTGCCACTTTAGGAAGTGACCACCTTGAACCTTACAAAGTTTAGAAGCCTAGTGGAGACCACCTTTGCAAATAGAACCATCTCTTGCATGCTTACATGCATGACTTAGATCCCATTGTTTTTATGTGTGTGAATTGTTTGATTGGTTATTGGTTTGGAATGTTAGTTGATATTGTGTTTGCTTGATTGATTGTAGTGAAGTTAGAAAAGTGTGAGACTAGCAAGATCAAGGAGTGAACCAACATTCCTACCAAAAGAAAGGCAAGTTGCACTATCATCTAAAGTCCTACTATTTTCATTATACTTAGTGGATTTTGAAACATGCATGAAAATAATTTTATACTTATGCTATGCTAAATCCTAATAGGATACCCTATACATTCCTTAGTCAAAACAATGTAGTTGTTACATGCTTAGCCCTGCTATATTTTGAAAAGAGATACATGTTGAGATTTTATGAAGTTGAGAAAAGTACTTGTGATTTTACATAATAAAACAAGGACTCAATAAACCACCTGGGTGGCCAAGGATACTTTGAGTTTTGGAGAAGGTGGCAACAAAAGGAACCATATCTATGGCAATCTCTTTGTGTTGTGCTCCAAAGGAAACCACCCAGGAAACTTAGAGATTGAACATGTTTCTCCAATTGTGGCTTTCGTGTGCAACCACATGCTATTTATGGCTCTGGCTTAGTCAACTACATTGGGAAGACCCATGCATTGTCTTCAGTTTACTGGACATGGGGACCTTGAATCCTACATGGGTGTTGAAGACAAGCTAGCAATGGTGTATGGGAGGACCCTCTGGAAAGACCTCGTCACATTCTCAATCTGCCGGTACTCCATCTTGGTGAGCACTAATCCAGTGGCCACTGGTGGCAACAAGATGGGATTGTGACATGTCGGTAAAGTGTACTACTTCTGCAGAAGATAATAAAATCTAAGTACTTAGCCGTGTCCCCGGTTACGGACAATACTGAGCAACTAAAGTTTGAAGCTATGGGAAATCTCGACATTCTAATTTCTAAAAGAAAACTTTTAAAAACTTGATGCACTTGGGGGTACCAAGGAGCTCAAGAGATTTTGATAAAACTTGATGCACTTGGGGGTACCAAGGAGCTCAAGAGATTTTGATAAAACTTGATGCACTTGGGGTACCAAGGAGCTCAAGAGATTTTGATAAAACTTGATGCACTTGGGGTTACCAAGGAGCTCAAGGGATTTTTGACAAGGACTTGAACACTTGGGAATTTACCAAGGAGTTCAAGGGATTTTGAAAAGGAGATTTGATAAAGGACCAAAACCATTTTTAAAAGATAGGATAAATTTTGCTTCTGCAAATGAGCCTTAAACCCTACTTAGCCAAAAATGCATGTAATGATAGGATCCACTTATATTCTACATAGTAGTGAAACTTGCCAATACAATTCAAATGTATTGACCCTTGTGGCTGTAACTTGTAATGTTGCAGGTTTGATTGATTTTAGTGAAGATTGATTGATTAGGATTACAAAGTCTACAACCAACATGTCTGCCTGTGGCACTTTGAAGATGAAGGACCCCATGCTTATAGTTATTCCGCTGCAATGTAATGTAATGGACAAATGAGCTATGTAAAGATGTAATAAAATTATGTTATTCCTGGTTATAAAGTTATATTATGACCTTTGTTTCTTGATATTACATCTAAACTATGGATGCTAGCTATTGATCCAGGGACTAGCATTGTAAACACAGGGGACACAACCTTATGTTAAAGGTTGGGACACTCCCTCTACAGATGGTATCAGAGCATTGTGTTGCCTGTAGGATTTGTAAACCTAGGATTGGACAAAAAACCCTTAGAAAAATAGGAGTTGTATTTGTTCCAAAACTATTTACAAACAATCTTGTAAACTCTTTCCTCAACCATTTTGGTTTCGACTCTACATCTCATCTATTTTCAAACTTGATGGAAAACCTACCCCATGGCCAAAGACTACACCATGTGCAAAGGACTTCTTCAACACTTTCAACTCTAATGACTTCAACTTCTTCAACTCTAATGACTTCAACATCTTGAGCATTATCACCAAGGACTACAAGTGAGACAAGGAAATCTTGCTTAAGATTTGGAGACTAAAGGAATGAAAAAATTAGAAGGAGCCCACATCACTTGAAGCTTTGTGACCAAGGAGTTTTTCTCAAGGAAACCATGACCTCATGTAAAGAAGAATCAACCAAAGAAGGATGGAAAGATCACAAGTAAACCATATATATGGACCACCATATTATAGATAAGTCAAACACACCAACTTATGTGGTGTAACAAAAATATTTTGTTGCCTAAAAATGTGATTGAACTTTGTTGTTTCAGTGAAATGTTGTTTGTGAATGCTTGCACATTGCTTGTGTGAATTGTGATGAGTATGATTAGAGCTATTTCCTTAGAAATATCTTGCCTATTCTAATCTCCATTCAACCCCAAACAGATGACTACTCCAAGAGACTCCAACATCAAGGTTGATGACACCAAAACCAACCAAGGGGACAACATGAAAAAGCTCATAGCAACCCAACACCAGTTGAACCAAATGACAGCTCAATTCATAGCCAACACCAATGGTGAAGATCCAACCCTGCAAAAGTTTTTGGAAGACCAAGCTCAATTGATACTTAAGGTGACTGATCAAATGATCAAAATGGAAGAAAGTTATTCCAAAAGAGTTTATGCAACAAGGATGACAGAAATGTTATTCTAGATGGAGCCCCAGCTTGCATTATTTGTGGAGACAAGGATCATACTTCCAAGGAGCATGGAGATCAATGCCCCAACTGTGAAGAGAAACATCCTGTTGGACAATTTCCCACCTCTCAAGCTACTTGCTATCTTTGTGAAGGAAACAATCATATCCCTATCCAATGCCCCATCTATTCCATTGTGGAACAAAGGAAACAAGGTGGAGTGCAACAAATGATTGCAAACCATCAAGAAGGATCCAAGTCTACCAAGAAAGTTGATGACAAAGGAAAAGGACCACTTATACCTCCAAGCAAAACAACCCAATTCAAAGGATCAAATAAGAGGAATGTGAATTTTCTAAGGAGCAATAAAATGTCCAAGAAGCATGTAGACATTCCTACCTACCAGATAACATATGAACAACATGAACTGGATGCACTCCTAGCTTTGGAGAAACCCAAGAAGCAAAAGAAGGACAAGAGCCATGTACAATGTCATAAATGTAAGGAAATGGGACACTATTCCAGTGAATGCCCAGAGAACTAGAAGAATAAGGAAATTGGCCAAGTGGTGTGCAACAACTGCAAAGAGCTAGGCCATTATGTGGCAACTTGTCCACAAGAACCACGTAAAGAACTCAAAGACATCAACTGTTTCAATTGCAAGAACCCAGGACATTATGCAAGCAATTGTCCAGAAAAGATGAAGAACAAGTTGAACAAGCCTATGGAGAAACTCAACCTTGGCCCATGAGTCAAGTGTGGAAACCAAAGACACCATGCAGATGGTTGCCCAGAGAAGTTTTCCCAAGATCCCAAGAAGGCCCATATGTAATTTTGTTTGAAAATTTTAAGGGTGGTAGTACCCTAGTTGTTTTGAGCCTACTAGCCTTCCCAAATCTCGGGACGAGATTTATTTTAAGGGTGGTAGCCTGTCACATCCCAAGATTTTCCAAATCTTGTAATGTGAAAAATATTTGAATAAAATAAAACTTTGTTGATTTTCAGGGTGAGAAGAAACTTTTTGAATCCAATTAGAACTTCAAACCAAGTTGGATCAAATAAAATCCTAAAGGGATTTAAAAAGATAAACATTTAATAAAGGAAAATAAAATATTTTGGAATTACTATTTTGGATATTTTAATAAAAGGATTTAGTTTTCAAAAGAAAAAGGTGGATTTATAAATAAAGATTATTTTATAAAGCCAAATTAAACCTTGGCCAAAGCTTTCGAAATAAAACATTTTGTTTTGATAAAAAATACTAAAGGTTTATTTAAATAAATTAATAAGGATTTAATATCCAAGTTTTATTAATAAAGGTTTAACTATTTCCAAAACACCAAAAACTTATTTATTCATTTTAAACAAGTTTTCCAAGTGTTCTTTATTTTCAAATAAAACTTACTGATTTGGTTTTGAAAATAATTAAAATTCAAATGGAGGTTTTAAAATAAATCAAAATCTATTTGATTTAATAACAATGGTCTATTTATTTAATTAATAATGGACCCAAAAATAAAATTATTATTTTGGTTTTGGAATTTTGGTTTATGTTACTAAACAGAACCAAATTCAAAGTTACAAAGTATGGTGATTGTTTGAGTTGATTTGAGAATTGTTTGGTTGTTTGAATTTCAACACAGAAATAGGAAATAGAAAAAGAAAAGCTTGCTGTACAAAAAAAATATGAGAAGGAGCCAGCCCAGTCGACCCAACCCAGCAGCCCACAAGGCCCAACCAGCCCAGCTTCTCTCCCTCCCGAAGAAAACGTTTGGCACCAACTTTCGACATACGAAGTGACGGTGGACCTCCCCCTCACTCCTTTTCTCACTGACCAACCGACCCCACTTTTCCAGCTCACCTTCTTCCTCGCGACGACCACGCCAGCCGTTTCTACCAGTGATTCCGCGGCTTCAATTCACCTTAATGCGGCCACCATTACTCGCCGTGACCATGCCCATTTAAACGCCAGCGTCTCCCCTCCATTTCCCCTCTGTCTCCTCCCCCAAGCACGCCCCCAGGCTGTCGAATTTAGCTCAAACACCGCCACTGTCCGACGACACTCTGGCGAGGATTCCGGCCGAGCCTCTACGCCCCGTGCCTTCCCGAGCACACGAGCACATTCCCCACTCCCAGACGCTCCTCTCTGTACCGTCCATTCAACCGCGGGCGCCCCAGAGCGTCACCTTTGACAAGCTCTGACCTCGCCGCGCTCGCCTCTCTCCGTGAAGTCCCTCAGTAAAGCAGACCGCCCCGCGCTTTCTTGTTGACGCTCCCACATTCACCTCACTCTCCTGCACCTAACTACGCCCTCCGTTTGCCTCCACGTGATCTATAGCGTCGCCTCCAACCACGAATAGGACCGCCCGACGCCGTTCTCCACTCCGGCGAGCAATTGCTGCTGTCCCTGAGCGCCCCTCGTCAAACGAACCACACGTTGAGAACCAGCACGACGCCACGAATGCGGTGAGCACCTTCCCATCCTCCCTCGCTTCCTGTTTCGCCAGCGCCGCCACCATCTGACCGTCGCCGCCTCGCTGCCAGCTCGCGATTCTTGGTTGAGTGCTGCAGGCCATAGGATCTAGATCGGACGAATAAGATAGATCACTTAAGCGCTGAAAGGGTACGCGTCCTGTGCCACACGATCTGTTCAGATCCAACGCACCGCAGAGCCCGATCCGACCGAAGCGGTACCAGCCAGTAACGTTGCGACGCGTGGCCAGACTTTGGTTAGAACTGAATTTGAAATCTGATTAGAATGTGATTTTCAAACCTTTGTAACTTTTGATCCACACGTCCAAAAATTACAAACTTTATATCGTTGGAATCAGTGGAACAAGCCCTAGCCAACCAGGGAATTTGTTTAGTAAATAGTATTTGTTAGATTGTTTGTTTTTGCAGAAACATTTGTATGCTTGTTTAGATTAGAAAAATTGTTCAAAAATGTTTTTGAGGTTGAAACCTTGGCAAATTAGTTTGTGATGAACTTACTGACCCTAGGAACCAACCCATAGTTTTGAAAATGGATTTAGTAAAGTTTAGGATGGATTAATTAATTTAGCCCATTTCTAGCCAAATCAAAATAATGGTTTTGTTATGGAAAATGTTTTTGGATGTAAAAACTTTGGGAAAATGTTTTGGACCAAACCTACTGACCATAAACACCAAGTTTTGAGAAACAACAACTTATTTGGTGAACAACATAAAAGTTGTTGCTTTTATAAAAATATTTTCCACCACATAAAATAATGATTGAATTTAAAAATGGTTTTTGGACAAAACCTTTTTGCAAATGACTTTGCCACTTTAGGAAGTGACCACCTTGAACCTTACAAAGTTTAGAAGCCTAGTGGAGACCACCTTTGCAAATAGAACCATCTCTTGCATGCTTACATGCATGACTTAGATCCCATTGTTTTTATGTGTGTGAATTGTTTGATTGGTTATTGGTTTGGAATGTTAGTTGATATTGTGTTTGCTTGATTGATTGTAGTGAAGTTAGAAAAGTGTGAGACTAGCAAGATCAAGGAGTGAACCAACATTCCTACCAAAAGAAAGGCAAGTTACACTATCATCTAAAGTCCTACTATTTTCATTATACTTAGTGGATTTTGAAACATGCATGAAAATAATTTTATACTTATACTATGCTAAATCCTAATAGGATACCCTATACATTCCTTAGTAAAAACAATGTAGTTGTTACATGCTTAGCCATGCTATATTTTGAAAAGAGATACATGTTGAGATTTTATGAAGTTGAGAAAAGTACTTGTGATTTTACATAATAAAACAAGGACTCAATGAACCACCTGGGTGGCCAAGGATACTTTGAGTTTTGGAGAAGGTGGCAACAAAAGGAACCATATCTATGGCAATCTCTTTGTGTTGTGCTCCAAAGGAAACCACCCAGGAAACTTAGAGATTGAACATGTTTCTCCAATTGTGGCTTTCGTGTGCAACCACATGCTATTTATGGCTCTGGCTTAGTCAACTACATTGGAAAGACCCATGCATTGTCTTCAGTTTACTGGACATGGGGACCTGGAATCCTACATGGGTGCTAAAGACAAGCTAGCAATGGTGTATGGGAGGACCCTCTGGAAAGACTTTGTCACATTCTCAATCTGCCGGTACTCCATCTTGGTGAGCACTAATCCAGTGGCCACTGGTGGCAACAAGATGGGATTGTGACATGTGGGTAAAGTGTACTACTTCTGCAGAAGATAATAAAATCTAAGTACTTAGCCGTGTCCCCAGTTATGGACAATACTGAGCAACTAAAGTTTGAAGCTATGGGAAATCTCGACATTCTAATTTCTAAAAGAAAACTTTTAAAAACATGATGCACTTGGGGGTACCAAGGAGCTCAAGAGATTTTGATAAAACTTGATGCACTTGGGGTACCAAGGAGCTCAAGAGATTTTGATAAAACTTGATGCACTTGGGGTTACCAAGGAGCTCAAGGGATTTTTGACAAGGACTTGAACACTTGGGAATTTACCAAGGAGTTCAAGGGATTTTGAAAAGGAGATTTGACAAAGGACCAAAACCATTTTTAAAAGATAGGATAAATTTTGCTTCTGCAAATGAGCCTTAAACCCTACTTAGCCAAAAATGCATGTAATGATAGGATCCACTTATATTCTACATAGTAGTGAAACTTGCCAATACAATTCAAATGTATTGACCCTTGTGGTTGTAACTTGTAATGTTGCAGGTTTGATTGATTTTAGTGAAGATTGATTGATTAGGATTACAAAGTCTACAACCAACATGTCTGCCTATGGCACTTTGAAGATGAAGGACCCCATGCTTATAGTTATTCCGCTGCAATGTAATGTAATAGCCAAATGAGCTATATAAAGATGTAATAAAATTATGTTATTCCTGGTTATAAAATTATATTATGACCTTTGTTTCTTGATATTACATCTAAACTGTGGATGCTAGCTATTGATCCAGGGACTAGCATTGTAAACACAGGGGACACCACCTTATGTTAAAGGTTGGGACACTCCCTCTGCAAGAAACATCGCGGGTCCAAGGCATAACTTTAGATTACATATAACACATTAAAAAGATCCAGATAACTTCCTCGAACAGTGAGGAATATTATATAGAAGTAAACCAGAAAGATCCACTCAGAGTTTACTCTAGGAGTACTACTAGTAGTATATATATATATGTCTTGACATTTCTACTATATCATTATTATATAGAAGTAGGTTATAGCTTCTAGGAGTTTATTTATACTCTATAGTTTAGCCTGAATCCCAAAGCTTCCGGTGTAGTCTTCGACTCTGTCGATCTCCACCAGATATCTTCAACTCTTCAAGTAACTTATTTCCTTCGAACGCCATTGGTTTCTCCGACATCTAGCAAGGGTTAAGAAGATATGGTTGAGTACGAGCGTACTTAGCAAGTTCACTAGAGAGGATTGTTTGATGCTCTATTTACACCCATAGACCATAGGTCGTAGGCTATATAGGTTTTCGATAACATTTCTTAAAATGTTGCTTTTATTCTGAAAAACTATGTCCGTCAGCCTTCACAGGTTTACCAGAACTTCATGGAGTTACTTTCCTGCAGCATTCATAGCTCCTTCCCGAAACACGGAGTATCATGTCACATTTCTTACACTCTGCAAAGGTGCATCACTTTTCCCATATGAGACCTTAAGCTTTGTTGCATAAACAGGAGTATGTCCCCAATCAAACTTCCATGGTTTGAGGCCCAACCTAAGATCGAATCCAATCACTGCCCTTCTGCATAACCCCACATGGAACATGACCCCACAAGCAGAACTTGCGGACTCTACTAAGCAGACAATGTCCCTGGTCTCCCATTCAATATGAGGACTTACCTGCGACCATCCCTCACAAATAGTCTAGACACCCATATCGCGGGGAACTAAGGGGTCCCACCCATACTAGGCCTCATAAGTTACAATAGCCCCACGAGATGGTCATTCATGAAGGGATACGGGTACGCTACACTAGCGCAAATCAAAATTTTGTACCACGTAAACCAGGATTACTATTGTCATAGATCATGTGATTACAACTAGACACGCAGTTGTGGAACTTGATGAAGTGCGTCAAAGCAGTGCCGACGATCTACGTCTCCTCCTTGTTCTCGTCCCACGAGCATCTCCCCTTGCACGGCTTGTCCAAGCGCTATAGATGCAGCGCCTCCGAGGTGTCCACACGTACATGGTGGAAGCGTCAGACGCCGGACTGCTAGGTCCGCGTGTGCAACACAGGCGTGAGGAGTGGCGGCTGGGTGGAATGGTCTATCAGCTCGCCCACCCTCTCTTATATAGGCTTCCCTAGTGGGCTTCTACATTAGCATCCCATTAGTAGCCTAAGCCTGGTCTAATTCGGATCCAATCCTCATTAGGCTTTCAGCAAGACGTGCCAACTCCTAAACGTGTGTGACGCTATAGGTTCATATACGTGTGGACATGACACGAATACACTTATTCTATAAATAGTTGGTAACGGCCTCTAGCAAGACGTGCCAACTCCTAAACGCATAAAAAGATCATATCGGACGAACCATCACATGGTTTAGTACATGTCTTTCACTTTGCCACACGATAATTTGTCTAGCTCCAAGCTGACCTCCCTTTCTCGATACTGTGATTCAGGATCCCTTTACTAGGTTAACTCTAAACCATATGTAGCACGGCCATGCATTTCTGGAGTCGATCACTCGAGGGGCCCAGAGATATCTCTCTCAAGTAGAGAGGGGAAAATCCCATCTTGAATGACCATGCCTTGCAGCATGCTTCAGGACAAACCTAAAAGCTACCTTTATAACTATCCAGTTATGGAGTAGCGTTTGATAACCCCAAAGTAGGTCGATCCACATCTCAAGTACATGCGACAATCTCAGGTCTAAGGACAAAATGACACGATGTGTAGAGAGAGAGATGCAACTAATTGCCAGTCTCAAGTTGGGTCAGTCCAAACCCATGTTCATAACTTGTGTCCACATCATTGGTTTGACATCTCCATGTCTATGACTTGCGAAACATAGTCATCAACCAATCGATGTGCTAGTCTAATATTCACGTGTGTCCTCACATAAACTTCGACTAGGGACAACTCTTAAATAACCATACAAGTAAAGAGTTTCACAAACAATCCACATAATTGCCAATCAATACAAGTTGCCTGATATGGATATTCAAGGAACATTACAATAACTCATGGATACATAAGAAATATAATCATCTCTATGATTTCCTCTAGGGCATATTTCCTTCAATTCATTCATGTGAAAGGAAGAAGATCCAGCTGACTTCTTCGTCGATTCCAAATCTCATGGTTAACGCGTAATATAAAATGCAAGAATCACTGGCGACATTGGTTGTTAAGTTCTAGACGAAATATTCTAGTGTAGTGGTATTCCAACTGCCAGACTTAATAGATTAGCTGATCACCCTAGATTATTAACCAATAGTTCACTTTATTATAAAAAATAATGTTTTCTCATATTTTCAAAATGCAGGTGATGACAACATTTGATGTGCAAATACTTGATAAAAAATAATCAAAGGACATGAGGAAGTGCGAACTTGCGTTTTGTGATTGCAAGATTATGCACTCATGCTCTTCGAGATAATAGAAGATCCGATATCTAAAAATAGCATCATTGGTTCGGTAGGGACTAATGTTTAAAGAAGAAATATGCAGTTATGCATAAGTAATGCTATGCACTTTATGAAAACTCCCAAAGTGTACCCCCAAGATTATAAGTGATTTGAACATACGTTATCTCTTTTATTTATTTGTAGATTTACTTCATAAGTAATTATCTCTACAAAGCATTTAAGAGTTAACATGTAAAGTATACAAGTGAAGAATAGTAACACTCTAAGATTGATGTGAATTTCTATCTAGTAGTTATGATAGAAGTTAATGTCATAGGTTGTTAAGAGTTAAAGGACTTATTATAAGGTTGTTGTTTGAAGTGGAATAACGAATAACTTTCTAAGTAAAGTTTTCTTTGGTAAGGTTTAAACAATCGTTGTGGTTGATATAATGTGATCGATGTCATTTTTGCTTGATCGAATAGTTTGGACTAAAGGTGCTTCATGCATTGTCACATCCCAAGATTTTCCAAATCTTGTAATGTGAAAAATAAATGAATAAAATAAAACTTTGTTGATTTTTAGGGTGAGAAGAAACTTTTTGAATCCAATTGGAAACCTTCAAACCTATTTGGATCAAATAAAAATCCTAAAGGAATTTAAAAAGTTAAATAAACAATAAAACTAAAAATATATGGAATTACTATTTTGAATCTTTTAACAAAAAGATTTGGTTTTCAAAAGCAAGGGATAGAATTTTAAATAAGGATTATTTTATAAAGCCAAATTAAAACTTGGCCAAGCCTTTGAAATAAAATATTTCTATTTGATAAAAATAGTAAAGGTTCATTTAAATAAAATAATAAGGATTTAATATCCAAGTTTATTAAAAATAAAGGTTTTACTATTTTAATTAAACATCAAAACTTATCTATTTATTTTAAACAAGTTTTCCAAGTATTCTTTATTTTCAAATAAAACCTACTGATTTGGTTTTTGAAAATATTTAGATTTCACATGGAGATTTAAATAAATTAAAACCCATTTGATTTATTAACTAATGTCCATTTTATTTAATTATAAATGGACCCTAAAATAAAAATATTATTTTGGGACTTGGAATATTGTTGTTAAACAGAACCAAAACTCAACACAAGTGTGGTGAATATTTGAAATGTTTTGAATGTTTGATTTGTTGATTGAATTTCAAAACAGAAAATAGGAATAGAAAAAGAAAAACAATCAGGAAGAAAAAAAATAGAAATGGACACAGCCCAGTCGGCCAGCCCAATAAGCCCAACAACCAGCCCAGTCTCTCTCCCCCTCTGCGAAACGATTTCCACTTAAACTCGCACCCGCAGAGCAACTGACTGGTGGACCCTCTTCCCTAACCCTCTCACTCACTGACAGCAAGGCTCCACAGCACTGTTCATCGTCTTCAAACCCGCGCTGAATCCTCCTCGCCGTTTCCTGTCTTTACTCCGGCGATCAATTCGTGCTGTTAACGGCCATTAATCCCCCAGCGACCACGCTCCCTTAAACGTCTCCCTCTCCTCCCCATTTCCCCTCTGTCTCCATAACCTACACGCCACCAGGCTACGCTAAATTCACCAGAAACCCCTCAC
Organism: Avena insularis; assembly: GCA_023614405.1. Taxonomy (NCBI): domain Eukaryota; kingdom Viridiplantae; phylum Streptophyta; class Magnoliopsida; order Poales; family Poaceae; genus Avena; species Avena insularis. The sequence goes on along the minus strand of CM042685.1, from coordinate 165,842,044 downwards.
TGCTCCGACGAGCTCCCTCCTTGATTCCGGCCGAACCTCGCCACCCCTTGCCTCCCCAAGCACACGGGTACATTCCCCAGACCTAGACGCTTCTCCCTGTACCTCCCATTCAACCGCGGGCGCCCCAGAACGTCAGCAACCACCTCGACTGAGCACCGCCGCGTCTACCACCATCTCCGATGACCTTCCCTGGTAAGAACCGACCACCCCGCGGCCTCTCGATCATGCACGCGTCATCGCCTTGACCTTACGCGTCTAACCATGCCCTCTGTTTGCCTCCTCGTGATCCGTAGCATCGACCTCGACGACCACCAGACGAACTCGATGCCAGGAGCAACTCCGGCGAGCCATTAACCTCACCCCGGTGCGCCCCTCGTTGAACCAACAACACGTTGAGCTTCCCCACGCTACTGCGAACACGGTAAGCATCCTCGTTAGCCTCCTTGCTTACTGCATCGCTGGCTCTGCCATAGGCAGACACGCCGCCGCCGCCAGCCGCCGTCAGCGCCGCTCGAGTATGGTCGAATAGATTCACACCGTTAGATCTCGATCCTATGGCTGATAATAGAACCTGAGCGAAAGGGTACGAGTGGACTTGAGCCGTGCGATCTGTTCAGATCCAACGCCTCATAGAGGCCGATCCGCCCAAACCGGTATCGACCAGTAGAAACGCGACGCGTGGCCAGTTTGTGATTTAAAACAGAATTTGAAAACAGATTTAGATGCAAATTTGAAACCCTTGTAACTTTTGATCCACACGTCCAAAATTTGCAAACTTTATATCAATGGAATCAGTGGAACAATCCCTATCCAACCATGCAATTTGTTTAGTAAAAAGCCTCTAGTAAAATGTTTGTTTTTGCAGAAACATTTGTATGCTTGTTTAGATTAGAAAAATTATTCCAAAATGATTTTAAGGATGAAATCTTTGAAAATTGGTTTGTGGTGAACTTACTGACCCTAGGAACCAACTTGTGGATTTAAAAATGTATTTGGTGAAGATTAGGATTGAATAATTGATTTAGCCCATTTCTAGTCAAATAAAAATATTGGTTTTGTTATGGAAATGATTTTTAACAAAAAACCTTTGGAAAAAGTTTTGATTCAAAGCTACTTACCCTAAACACCAAGTTTTGTGAACTAACAACTTATTTGGAGAAAAATGTAAAATTGTTGCTTTGCTAAAACAATTCAACCACATAAAATAATGTTTGGATTTAAAAATGGTTTATAGATACAACCCTTTTGCAAATGACTTTGCCACTTTAGAAAATGACCACCTTGAGCCTTACAATGTGTAGAGCCTAGTAGAGACAACCTTGGCAAATAAAACTATCTTATGCATGCTTGCATGTATGACTTAGTTCTATTATTTTATGTGTGATGAATTGTTTGATTGATTATTGGTTGGAATGCTAGTTGATATTGTGTTTGCTTGGTTGATTTGTAGTGAAGTTAGAAAAGTGTGAAACTAGCAAGATCAAGGAGTGAACCAACATTCCCTACCAAAAAGGCAAGTTACACTATCATCTAAAGTCCTACTATTTTCATTATACTTAGTGGATTTTGAAACATGCATGAAAAGAATTTCTATACTATATGCTATGCTAAATCCTAATAGGATACCCTTATATATTCCTTAGTGGAAACAATGTAGTTGTAAAATGCTTAGCCATGCTACTTATTTTGAGAAGGGATACATGTTGAGATTTAGTTTTGAAGATGAGAAAAGACTTGTGTTTTCATATAATAAAACAAGTACTCAGTGAACCACCTGGGTGGACAAGGATACTTTGAGTTTTGGAGAAGGTGGCAACAAAAGGAACCATGTATATGGCAATCTCTTTGTGTTGTGCACCAAAAGAAAACCACCCAGGAACTTAGAGATTGAACATGTTTTTCCAATTGTGGCTTCCGTGTACAGCCACATGCTACATATGGCTCTGGCTTAGTCAACTACATTGGGAAGACCCATGCATTGTCTTCAGGTACTGAAAATGAGGGAACTCGAAAGCCTACATGGGTGCTTGAAGACAAGCTAGCAATGGTGTATGGGAGGACCCTCTGGAAAGACTTCGTCACATTCTCAATCTGCCAGTACTCCATCTTGGTGAGTACTTATCCAGCGGCCACTGGTGGCAACAGGATGAGAGTGTGACATGTGGGTAAAGTGTACAACTTCTGCAGAAGATAATAAAATATAAGTACTTAGCCGTGTCCCCGGTTATGGACAATACTGAGCAACTAAAGCTTGAAGCTATGCGAAATCTCGACATTCCAATTTCTAAAAGAAAAACTTTAAAGTGACAACAAAAGACTTGCAGCACTTGGGGGTACCAAGGAGCTCAAGAGATTTGGATAAAAACTTGAAGCACTGGGGGATTTACCAAGGAGCTCAAGAGATTTTGATAAAAACTTGAAACACTTGGGGATTTACCAAGGATCTCAAGAGGATTTGACAAAGACTTGAAACACTTGGGGTTTTACCAAGGAGTTCAGAAAGATTTGACAAAAGGAACAAAACCATTTTGAAAAGATAGGATAAATTATTGTTTTCTGCAAATGAGCCTAAAACCCTACCTAGCCAAATATGAATGTAATGATAGGATCCACTTATATTCTAAATAGTAGTGAAACTTGCCAATAGAATTCAAATGTATTGACCCTTGTGGCTGTAACTTGTTATGTTGCAGGTTTGATTGTTTTTAGTGAAGTTGATTGATTAGGATTACAAAGTCTACAACCAACATGTTTGCCTGTGGCACTTTGAAGATGAAGGACCCCATGCTTATAGATATTCTGCTGCAATGTAATGTAATAGCCAAATGAGCTATGTAAGATGTAATAAAATTATGTTATTCATGGTTATAAAGTTGTATTATGACCTTTGTTTCTTGATATTACATCTTAACTGTGGATGCTAGCTATTGATCCAGGGACTAGCATTGTAAACACAGGGGACTCTACCTTATTAAAGGCTAGGACCCTTACAGATGGTATCAGAGCATTGTGTTGCCTGTAGGATTTGTAAACCTAGGATTGGACAAAAACCCTTAGAAAAATAGGAGTTGTACTTGATCCAAAATTTATTTACAAACAATCTAGTAAACTCTTTCCTCAACCATTTTGGTTTTGATTCTACATCTCTTCTATTTCAACTTAATGCAAAAACCTACCCCATGGCCAAAGACTTCACCATGTGCAAAGGACTTCTTCAACTCTAATGACTTCAACATCTTCAATTCTAATGACTTCAACTTCTTCAACTCTAATGACTTCAACATCTTCAGCATATTCACCAAGTACTTCAATCTTGGATACCACTAAGGACAAGTGAGACAAGGAAATCTTGCTCAAGATTTGGAGACTAAGGAAAAACAAGTTAGAAGGAGCCCACATCACTTGAAGTTTTGTAACCAAGAGTTTTCCCCAAAGAAACCATGATCTCATGCAAGAAGAATCAACCAAGAAGGATGGAAAGATCACAAGTGAACCCTATAGATGGACTACCACATTTTAGTTAAGTCAAACACACCAACTTATGTGGTGTAACAAAAATATTTTTGTTGCCTAAAAATGTGTTTGAACTTCATTGTTTGAGTGAAATGTTTGGCTTATGATTTCTTGCACATTGCTTGTGTGAATTGTGATGTGTGTGATTAGAATCCTTACTTAGAAATCTTTTTGCCTATTCTAATCTCCCTTCAACCCAAACAAATGACTACTCCAAGAGACTCCAACATCAAGGTTGATGACACCAACACCAACCAAGAGGACAACATGGAGAAACTCATAGCAACCCAAAACCAGTTGAACCAAATGACAGCTCAGTTCATAGTCAACACCAGTGGGGAAGATCCAACCCTGCAAAAGTTTTTGGAAGACCAAGCCCAAATGTTGCATAAGGTGACAGATCAAATGCTCAACATGGAAAGCAACTTCAAGGATGACAAATATGTCATTCTAAAAGGAGCCAAGGCTTGCAATATTTGTGGAGACAAGGATCACACTACTAAGGAGCATGGAGATCAATGCCCCAACTGTGAAGAGAAACATCCTGTTGGACAATGTCCCACATCTCAAGATACTTGTTACCTATGTGAAGGAAACAATCATGTCCCTATCCAATGCCCCATCTATTCCATAGTTGAACAAAGGAAACAAGATGGAGTGCAACAAATGATTGCAAACTATCAAGAAGGATCTAAGTCTACCAAGAAGAATGAGGACAAAGGAAAAGATCCACTTATACCTCCATGCAATACAACTCAATTCAAAGTACCAAAGAAGAGGCATATGAATTATCCAAAGAGAAATAGAAGGTCCAAGAAACATGTAGACATTCCTACCTACCTGATAACATATGAACAACATGAACTAGATGCACTTCTAGCTTTGGAGAAGCCCAAAAAGAAAAAGAAGGACAAAAGCCATGTGCAATGTCATCATTGCAAAGAAATGGGACACTATTCCAGTGAATGTCCAGAGAAGCAAAAGTATAAAGATATTGGCCAAGTATGGTGCAAAAACTGCAAAGGACTAGGCCATTATGCAGCAACTTGTCCACAAGAGACACGTGAAGAACTCAAAGTTATCATATGTTTCAATTGCAAAAACCCAGGACATTATGCAAGCAATTTTCCAGAAAAGATGAAGAACAAGTTAAACAAGCCTATGAAGGATCTCAACCTTGGCCCATGAGTCAAGTGTGGAAACAAAGGACACTATGCAGATGTTAGCTCAGAGAAGTTTCCCAAGATCCCAAACAAGCCAACATGTAATGTAGTTGGAAAATTTTAAGGGTGGTAGTACCCTAGATGCTTTGAGCCTACTTGTAACCATAGCCTTTCCAAATCTCGGGACGAGATTTATTTTAAGGGTGGTAGCCTGTCACATCCCAAGATTTTCCAAATCTTGTAATGTGAAAACAAATGAATAAAATAAAACTTTGTTGATTTTTAGGGTGAGAAGAAACTTTTTGAATCCAATTGGAAACCTTCAAACCTATTTGGATCAAATAAAAATCCTAAAGGAATTTAAAAAGTTAAATAAACAATAAAACTAAAAATATATGGAATTACTATTTTGAATCTTTTAACAAAAATATTTGGTTTTCAAAAGCAAGGGATAGAATTTTAAATAAGGATTATTTTATAAAGCCAAATTAAAACTTGGCCAAGCCTTTGAAATAAAATATTTCTATTTGATAAAAATAGTAAAGGTTCATTTAAATAAAATAATAAGGATTTAATATCCAAGTTTATTAAAAATAAAGGTTTTACTATTTTAATTAAACATCAAAACTTATCTATTTATTTTAAACAAGTTTTCCAAGTATTCTTTATTTTCAAATAAAACCTACTGATTTGGTTTTTGAAAATATTTAGATTTCACATGGAGAATTAAATAAATTAAAACCCATTTGATTTATTAACTAATGTCCATTTTATTTAATTATAAATGGACCCTAAAATAAAAATATTATTTTGGGACTTGGAATATTGTTGTTAAACAGAACCAAAACTCAACACAAGTGTGGTGAATATTTGAAATGTTTTGAATGTTTGATTTGTTTATTGAATTTCAAAACAGAAAATAGGAATAGAAAAAGAAAAACAATCAGGAAGAAAAAAATAGAAATGGACACAGCCTAGCCGGCCAGCCCAATAAGCCCAACAACCAGCCCAGTCTCTCTCCCCCTCTGCGAAACGTTTTCCACTTAAACTCGCACCCGCAGAGCAACTGACTGGTGGACCCTCTTCCCTAACCCTCTCACTCACTGACAGCAAGGCCCCACCGCACTGTTCATCGTCTTCAAACCCGCGCTGAATCCTCCTTGCCGTTTCCTGTCTTTACTCCGGCGATCAATTCGCGCTGTTAACAGCCATTAATCCCCCAGCGACCATGCTCCCTTAAACGTCTCCCTCTCCTCCCCATTTCCCCTCTGTCGCCATAACCTACACGCCACTAGGCTACGCTAATTTCACCAGAAACCCCTCACTGCTCCGACGAGCTCCCTCCTCGATTCCTGCCGAACCTCGCCACCCCTTACCTCCCCAAGCACATGGGTACATTCCCCAGACCTAGACGCTTCTCCCTGTACCTCCCATTCAACCGCGGGCGCCCCAGAACATCGGCAACCACCTCGACTGAGCGCCGCCGCGTCTACCACCATCTCCGACGACCTTCCCTGGTAAGAACCGACCACCCCGCGCCCTCTCGATCACGCACGCGTCATCGCCTTGATCTTACGCGTCTAACCATGCCCTATGTTTGCCTCCTCATGATCCGTAGCGTCGACCTCGACGACCACCAGACGAACCCGACGCCAGGAGCAACTCCGGCGAGCCATTAACCTCACCCCGGTGCGCCCCTCGTCGAACCAACAACATGTTGAGCTTCCCCATGCTACTGCGAACACGGTAAGCATCCTCGTTAGCCTCCTTGGTTATTGCATCGCCGGCTCCGCCGTAGGCATACACGCCGCTGCTGTCAGCCGCCGTCAGCGCCGCTCGAGTATGGTCGAATAGATTCACACCGTTAGACCTCGATCCTATGGCGGATAATAGAACCTGAGCGAAAGGGTACGAGTGGACTTGAGCCGTGCGATATGTTCAGATCCAACGCCTCACAGAGGACGATCCGCCCGAACCGGTATCCACCAGTAGAAACGCGACGCGTGGCCAGTTTGTGATTTAAAACAGAATCTGAAAACAGATTTAGATGCAAATTTGAAACCCTTGTAACTTTTGATCCACACGTCCAAAATTTGCAAACTTTATATCAATGGAATCAGTGGAACAAGCCCTATCCAACCATGCAATTTGTTTAGTAATAAGCCTCTGGTAAAATGTTTGTTTTTGCATAAACATTTGTATGCTTGTTTAGATTAGAAAAATTATTCCAAAATGATTTTAAGGATGAAATCTTTGCAAATTTGTTTGTGGTGAACTTAATGACCCTAGGAACCAACTTTTGGATTTAAAATGTATTTGGTGAAGATTAGGATTGAATAATTGATTTAGCCCATTTCTAGTCAAATAAAAATATTGGTTTTGTTATGGAAATGATTTTGAACAAAAAACATTTGGAAAATGTTTTGATTCAAAGCTACTGACCCTAAACACCAAGTTTTGTGAACTAACAACTTAATTGGAGAACAATGTAAATTTTTTGCTTTGCTAAAACAATTCCAACCACATAAAATAATGTTTGGATTTAAAAATGGTTTATAGATAAAACCCTTTTGCAAATGACTTTGCCACTTTAGAAAATGACCACCTTGAGCCTTACAATGTGTAGATCCTAGTAGAGACCACCTTGGCAAATAAAACTATCTTATGCATGCTTGCATGTATGACTTAGTTCTATTATTTTATGTGTGATGAATTGTTTGATTGATTATTGGTTGGAATGCTAGTTGATATTGTGTTTGCTTGGTTGATTTGTAGTGAAGTTCGAAAAGTGTGAAACTAGCAAGATCAAGAAGTGAACCAACATTCCCTACCAAAAAGGCAAGTTACACTATCATCTAATGTCCTACTATTTTCATTATACTTAGTGGATTTTGAAACATGCATGAAAAGAATTTCTATACTATATGCTATGCTAAATCCTAATAGGATACCCTTATATATTCCTTAGTGGAAACAATGTAGTTGTAAAATGCTTAGCCATGCTACTTATTTTGAGAAGGGATACATGTTGATATTTAGTTTTGAAGATGAGAAAAGACTTGTGTTTTCATATAATAAAATAAGTACTCAATGAACCACCTGGGTGGACAAGGATACTTTGAGTTTTGGAGAAGGTGGCAACAAAAGGAACCATGTCTATGGCAATCTCTTTGTGTGGTGCACCAAAAGAAAACCACCCAGGAACTTAGAGATTGAACATGTTTCTCCAATTGTGGCTTCCGTGTACAGCCACATGCTACATATGGCTCTGGCTTAGTCAACTACATTGGGAAGACCCATGCATTGTCTTCAGGTACTGAAAACGAGGGAACTCGAAACCCTACATGGGGGCTTGAAGACAAGCTAGCAATGGTGTATGGGAGGACCCTCTGGAAAGACTTCATCACATTCTCAATCTGCTAGTACTCCATCTTGGTGAGTACTTATCCAGCGGCCACTGGTGGCAACAGGATGAGAGTGTGACATGTGGGCAAAGTGTACAACTTCTGCAAAAGATAATAAAATCTAAGTACTTAGCCGTGTCCCCGGTTATGGACAATACTGAGCAACTAAAGCTTGAAGCTATGGGAAATCTCGACATTCCAATTTCTAAAAGAAAAACTTTAAAGTGACAACAAAAGACTTGCAACACTTGGGGGTACCAAGGAGCTCAAGAGATTTGGATAAAAACTTGAAGCACTTGGGGATTTACCAAGGAGCTGAAGAGATTTTGATAAAAACTTGAAGCACTTGGGGATTTACCAAGGAGGTCAAGAGGATTTGACAAAGACTTGAAACACTTGGGGTTTTACCAAGGAGTTTAGAAAGATTTGACAAAAGGAACAAAACCATTTTGAAAAGATAGGATAAATTATTGTTTTCTGCAAATGAGCCTAAAACCCTACCTAGCCAAATATGAATGTAATGATAGGATCCACTTATATTCTAAATAGTAGTGAAACTTGCCAATAGAATTCAAATGTATTGACCCTTGTGGCTGTAACTTGTTATGTTGCAGGTTTGATTGATTTTAGTGAAGTTGATTGATTAGGATTACAAAGTCTACAACCAACATGTTTGCCTGTGACACTTTGAAGATGAAGGACCCCATGCTTATAGATATTCTGCTTCAATGTAATGTAATAGCCAAGTGAGTTATGTAAGATGTAATAAAATTATGTTATTCCTGGTTATAAAGTTGTATTATGACCTTTGTTTATTGATATTACATCTTAACTGTGGATGCTAGCTATTGATCCAGGCACTAGCATTGTAAACACAGGGGACTCTACCTTATTAAAGGTTGGGACCCTTACATGCATTAATTGCAATAAACCAAAGTTAACTATAAAATTATACAAATAATCTTTAGACATGATGTTTATAAGCTTTACGGCTAAAGTTACTTTAAGAGCAGTAATAAACCTATGGTGTAATATGTTTTAACTATTATCAAGTTTTACGGTTATGATAGGTGTGATTAAGGTGTGAGATAATTCATTTTATATTTAAGTGAATGATTAGTTTAAATTTGATTTAAGCTTTAAAAAGAGTAATATAAAGTTAATGGTTTACACTTAAGTTTTAATATGAAGCATAATTATGGATTTAGACTTTAGTATTTAGATTTTAAGGATTTAATCTTCCTAAAGGAATATAATTATTTATTAAATAGGAGATAATTTTTAGGATTTTAACAAAGCAATTATTTATTTTAGATAATTGAATATTTATTACTTAGGAACTTTGAAATATTGTGGAATAATATACTTAAAATTGATTTTATTAATCTTTAAATATTAACCTTTATTTTTATAGTATTTTTGTCAAGGTTTAATGTTCTACAATATTTATTTTAGTTTTATTCTTCTTTGCATGTTTTAGCCACATTATTAAAGGTTTAAGTTTTTATAAAATGGTTTATAATTCCTAAAACTTTGTAAATATTATATTTAATATTTTTATGATGATAAATATTAATTTCCGATCTTGAAAGTATCTTTTATTTACTTTAAATTACTATTAATATTTTCTTAAAATTTCATAAAGTAATAAGTGTTTTAATATATGTAATTTAATTTTATTAGATTAAGATACAAACTAGTACTTTTCTTAGATATAATATTTATTTTGGATCACAAAAGTTAGTTTTATTTTATTTTTAGATATCATCTTTGTTTTTAGAAAATCCCATAAGGAAGTTATGTCATTTAAATAATTAACTTAAGTGTTGTTATCCTAAAATACAATTCATTATTTTTATTGGGTAGTTTATATGTTTATTAACACTTAGATATATTAATTTTATGTTTTAGGATTTTTATTTATTTAATTAGATCATAATTAGTCCTACGGATATTTTAGTATTTTAATAATTAGTTTAGGGTTTTCTTTTCTTTAAATCTGGGCTTGGACCATTGGGTTGGCCCAACTCGACCTGGCCTAGTGGGTTGGGTCAAACCCACTGCATTATATTGGGTTGGATTCTATCGTCCCAGTACCTCCTCTCTTCCCCTTCCTCTCTTGCGCATGACGCGACCTCGCCCCCCGTGGCGATTCGGTGTCGCCGCCACGATTTATTCTGGCCACCCCTAGCCTTCCAGGCTGCCACTGTGGTACTGAACGGTACAGATGATGGTGGTGCGCCCCATCTTGTTCGATTTTACTCTCGTGCTTTCTGCTTGGTCACGCCTCCACCTCTCTGATGCCTAGGGTTTGATCCCTAGCTCCGGCGTGGTACCCTGGCGATGTTGTGGTGTTGTTCTGGTGTTGTACTGCTGCTATGCTGTCATCGTGGTGCTGCCAGCGCCTCTCATTCTCTTGTGGCCACCGTGTCTATGGCTTGGCACGGGCCGCAGCGCCTTCGGGTGCTCCCCGTGCCACCGTATACACCATCGTCGGCCACCCTGCTTCCTCGTCTATAATTTTGTGTGGACCCCGGGTAAGTTACTTCTTATCCCCTCTTGCTCTCTTTCTCACCTTGCTACCCCTATATGGTTGTTATTATGAACCTAAATTAGGGTTGCTCACTGCTCTAGGGTTCATCCCTCTAGCTACTACTGTTAGTGATGATATGGATGGTCTTAGATGTATTCTTTCTGTAAGCATAATGCAGAAACATCTAGTTTTAAGCTTGATTTGGAACTGCTGGCGGTGGTTTCTGTCAATTTTTTACTGCTTAAATGTAAGCTTGTTGTTACCTAGTGGATTTGCGATGGAGGTTAAGAAGGTTATTTTAGATTGTTAAAAAATATTGATGATAGTAGGAAGGATTCTATAATGAAGCAGTATTGCTAGTTGTTAACCTTGTATTGTGTAGGGTTCGTTGCATGGAAAACAAAAAGTTTCTATCATAAGAACACATAAAACCAAGATCCAATCTATGGCATAGCCAAGATCTAATACACGCGATCGGTGCCACGAGATTGAAGAGAACTAACCCTCCTAGATCCAAAGCGTTTAATGAGATTAGATTCTCGTGGTTGATGTAGTCAATCACTTGCTGATCTCAAGATCACGTAGACGATCCTTCCGGTACCATGCTTTAGCAGCACTTCCACACTCAGTCACACGTACGGAGTCGATGAAGACCTTCCTCTCTTAGTTCCAGCAGGGCAGCAGAGGTAGTATATCTCCTCGGAATCCCAAACAGCACGACGGTGTGGTGGTGGTGGTGGAGGGGCGATTTCTGCAGGTCTTCGCCTAAGCCAGAGTAGGACGGTGGAGAAGAGAGAGGGGAAGCAACGACTAGGGTTAGGTGCCAAGGACCAATGGTGTGTGGGGGGGGCAGCCGACCAAGGGTTCCCAGCCCTAGTCGTGTCCCCTCCCCAACTCGGCCACCAAGGGGAAGAGTTGGGAACTTTACCTCCAAGTATCTTCTCTTAGAAAAACTAGAGTTTGACTTGCCAAACTAGGATTTGACTATTCAAACTAGGGTTTGACCCTTTTACTAGTGTTGGTCGACTGGCCCTTTAGGGCTTGGTGCGGCTAGCCCCTAGGGCATGCCATAGCCCAAGTGACCCCCTTCTAGGTCTGTGTGTATTTGCATGTCTTTGCATCTATATGTATCACTCATTCTCCAATGAGATGGCATTATATAAATTTGGTCCTTTGGTGAGACCTTTAGTTCCTTGGGGTTTAAACCACGTCGATACAATTATCGTACAATACATCTTCACAGTACTAGCCCGCTGTGAACCACACCTAGTTTGATAACAAACCATTTGACACAAATGCACTCTTTCTTGCTGAACTAGCAGTCATATACTTAGCCTTTTGTTGTAGTATCTGTCACAATGTCTTAGCTTTGGAACTCATCCGAATCCCTTATGGAACATCCTTTCCATTATATTGCACCACCCATAGTTTAAATTGACATAAAATTAATTTGTATCTTGTGACAAAACTAGTATCAATGTAACACTTTACAATGAACTATCTATCTATTTGTCACCTCTACATAAATAACATATTCTTAGTTCTTCCAAAGATCATAAGAATATCCTTACTATCATATAATGATTATGTTATGAATCATTTGGGTATATGCTAATAATATTTAGAGCATATGACATATCTGGATGTGTACATATCATAGTATGATTGATAAAATATATCTTGTGATTTCACTCACCAAGTGTCAAAACACTTGAATATTGATTAAAACCTTTTCGTGGGACAAGTACCTTTCTTGTCGTGGTCATATTGAACTCATTCAATATCTCATATATGTACATTGGGTACAACCATATTAGTGTCTCAATATATCCATATAGACATTGATACCTAATATTCGGGTTTTCCCTAAGTCTTTCATCGAAATGAAATTCTTAACCTGTGTCAATAAAATATACATCATTTCAATATGTCTTTCACATAATGAATTAGAAATATGTCTTAGCGCTCCCACTTAATTTCTTGCAAATGCAAGCATTTTCATCGTCTCTGATGAAATTAAACTCGTTTAACAGTTTCATCACGGTGAAGATTTCAACTCCATGATGCTTACTTCAACCATTGAAGTTTGCATGCGATTTCAGCATCCTTTGAATTAACAAAACCCTTTGGATAGTGTCATGTACATGTCCTAGGTAACCATTCTATTAGAATAACTTTGTTTTGTTTGTTCAACTACCATATACCAAGATTATATGTAGTGGTTTCTACATTAATCCGTCTAGACTAAATATCGATATGATAGGTCAAATATTGTCATAGTCAACTCCTTGAACATTGTCATAAACTCTTTCTCGACATGTCGAATATAGATGTGAAACATCCATGTCTATTTCTTTATAGATCAAAATATGACTTAAAGGTTTTACACCTTTCTAGAGGGTCTTCCAAGTTCGAGAACTTGATTTCTCGTGTATGGAACTATCACGGATTTTATGGCTTCAAGCCATTTGACGGAGTCAAGGCCCATCATGGCTTATTTGCATATAGTCGGTTCATCATTGTCAAATAACAATGATTTACTCTCAAATCTTATTATTTGATTCTTTTACCCTACCTACTTGGTTAAATAGGAATTTAGTCCTTCATGACCACAACCTTTGAGGCACGTGATCCATGAGCATTGTTGTTGCCTCCAGGACACTTTCCGGCGTTGTGCAACTCAACACATATTAGCTAAAGTTCAATAACCTTATCAAATTTCTATTGTCCTCCCACTTAACATTTCACGAAAAAATCCTTCTCAAGAAACTTGACGTTCTAAGCGATAAACACTTTTGTCTTCGGTGTTATGGAGGAACACCCAATGGTTATTCAAAATAATATACAAATACATACTCATACAACTTTGGTTGTAAACATTTTACTTATGCCTAGCATACCAAAGTTTAAGAAACGACAACTTGGGTTTTATCCCAGACCATAACTTATATGGTGTCATTTCAATGGACCATGATGGAGCTCTTTTCAGTGTAAAAGCATTAGTCACTAAAGCTTTAATCTTTAAAATACAACGGCAGTTTTATAACTGACACCTTTGATTTTACCATGTCAAACAAGGTTTCATTACATATCTCGAACACTCCATACTCATATGGTGTTTCAGGAAAAGCAAATCCATGGAACGATTCCTCAAATCTTAAGTGTTATGCTCCAATCAAATATCTTCCTTTATGATCCAATCATAAACTCTTTATTCTATTGTTACAGTGATTTTCCACTTCATGTTGAAAGTCTTTGTTCACACTTCTTCCTCATTAAGTAAATATACTCATGTATTCACTCAATCTAGAGAAAGCATATGAAGTTGAAATCTATCGCTCATGACTACATATAATGGACTACGTACATCAGTATGTACAAATTCCAATAAGTCAGTCATTCGTTCTTCTTTGGCCTTTGAACAAAGTTTCAATTATCTCTAGGAAAGACTCACAAGTGTAATTTGATCAAAATCAAAAGACTCCAAAATTCCATCAGCATGAATTTTCTTCATGTTTTCTTTCCAATATAATTTAAATGGCGATGTCACTTCATAAGTGATCTTTTAATCATTTGACCTATGATTTTTTTAGCATTTAGTTTTATGTCAACACCCAGATTTTCAATCCCAGATGCCTGTTATTCCATACATCACAATCTCAGGATTACCATTTTTGCGAGACATAACAGATTGGTACCATAGTTCATCATCCATTACAAACCATAATAAAGGTATTACAAATAAAGGATCTCATGATCTAGTCTTAATACAATTAACATAGTGGAATAATATAATAACGGTAGCGTGGGCAAAGCTCCATCTTCACGGTCACAGGCAATGCTGACGATGGGAGATGATCCTAGTTGTCGTAGACTTCGTGTTGTCCATCATCCTGGTAATCCTCCTCATAGTCTGGCCATAGGAATAGCCAGGGACAAAGCCATTAGTAATCTTTAAGTACTCGCAAACTATCACTAACAAGTAAAGTGGTTCAAGTAGGAATACTAAGATCTAGGTTGTTTTGCAAAAAGCCATATTTATCTCTAGCTGAGTTTAGAAGTAAAGAAAACTAGTTTAAGTGGGAACTTAGTTTTCATGTTCACAACCCTCTTGTGGTCAAGTCAAAGTCATGATTCATTTCACAAGTTATTTTGAAAACATCTGATGACGGAACAGTATGGCCACTCCAACTATCCATAACCATGGACGCGGCTATTCAAATAGTTTGACACTCTGTAGAGGTGGTACACTTTGACCACAATATTTGATACATCCGTCCCAAACAATCCTAATTCACCATACTCAGTATGCGGATAATCAATCCTAACCTTTCAATTACACATCCTAGTATAGGCACCTCCCCTATGAGTTTGGCCTCCCAACCATGACCATCTGTCATCTTGAGAACTGCACAGGTGGACAATCATCATGAGGTAACCTCAGCTCAAACCTCGGCCGCAAGGAAACCCATACTAAGATATATAAACTTCTATTCAGCCCTACCCAAATTCGGGTATTGTGGTTGTATACGAATTCGAGGTAGCCTCAGCTCAAACCTCGGACGCAAGGGAACCCAAATTCAGATATATAAACTTCTAGTCAAGCCCTTTTCTTAGCCTCAACATTTTGATCATCAAATCATCTGGTGTTCATAACACATGTCAAAACATTTCAGTATAATGACTCATCATTCTAAGGTTTTCATAATCATTTTCACCAAGTATTCCCATCTAAAGTGATCAAGTTTAATCTTAGCACTAGCTACTAAATTGGGGGTAATCACTAATGAGGGGTGCTACTCAAGTGGGACTTATCTAAGTCTAATCTCTTGACTCAGTATGACATCTAATTCTATCTAACTTAGACCAAGTTGTATGCTCTTTATGCTACCTCTAATATCTTTCCAAAATATCACAAACACTAACTACAAGTAAACAAAGAATTTTGATAAAGAAATAAAATAATAAAGCTTGCAAGTAAAACTGGGATTTTGTATAATCAAGGTGGTATAACCAAAGCATGCCTAATGCATTGCATAAGTTATCTAGCTTGCAAGGTTGCAAGTGTTAGCTTGCTAGGATGGATTGCCTTGAGTAGTACAGTGGTTGAAGTTCTCCTCTTCTTCTTCCTCGTAGTAGTCTCCTTCCTCTTCGTATCCTTGGTCAGTACTAGCATCTATAAATAAATACGAAGTACACAGTCACCAAAAAATACTTAACTACTTCTATTTAGCACACAAAGGTTCACACGGGATGACCTAGCATCATCACAATCATCACATGGAATCAAGACTTAGTGTTATTTATTTTATTTTAGAAAAGTAATTTTTACTCATTAAAAACTACTTAAGATTTAATATTCTCCAATTAAAATGTGGGATCATGTTGACACATGTCATCACCACATATTTCAATACTTGGGAATGTGATTTAAAGTGGTGTCACAATTTAATAAGGATTAACATTAAAGTGACTAGAAATGCCTATGGGGCATTCTTTTATTACTTGTTCATTATTACTAAAATTAAACCTAGATATTTTTATATATTAAAAAATGCCTTATCAAATGTGATTCTTGAGAGTTGGAATCAACTCAAAATCATTTATGGTTGATTTTTGAAAATTGTTTGAATGCAGAAAATTCTCTGCCTTGTTATTTTTACTATATGCGATCTATAAATTAAAATGGGTTGAATCTAACTGGCTTGGATTAAGAATTTCAATACCTTTCTAACAAAATTGGTTTCATGCAATTCGGTTTAGTGAAACTCTCTGAATTGATTTTTAAAGTTACTGTCTGAACTAGGTTTGAAACTAAATTGAAAAATCTAAATTTAAACTACTAGGTTGCGTGGGAGAGCTAGATCGGTCAGCCCACTGCGCACAGCACGCGCGCGGGATGGTTCAAGTTGTGTCCCCACTCGTCAGTGAGATAGGGGGTGCCGAAGGGGTATGGGATGATTATGACCGTAGGATTGGATGCAAGCTCAACGGCTTACGGCCATCGTCCTCATCCGAATAGGACATGATAGGGACGAACCCTAACATGGCTAGTGAGGGTTTGGGGAGGCTCATCGGGGCTCAAGCGAGGGTCGACAACGGGGGTGAATGAGGTTGTCAATGACTGCGGTGGCTTGAATCGACGACGCCCTTATCCTCTAGCAGCGGTGGGCTCCGGCCAAATTCCAGCAAGGTAGAGCTTGCCTTGCTCCGCGAAGAAGTGGGGGAGGATTAGTGAGAAGTGGTGAGGGTGGGAGTGTGGAGAAATGGTGCGGGGGAGGCCTCCTTTTATAGGCGAGCAAGAGGGGCAGCACGACGTGGGCAGAGTTCGTCGGGGTCGGCGTTACAGCGAGCTACTGGCATGGCGTGGGGGCTAAGACGGTGCGCATTCGCCTGGCGGTCATTGCTGGCTTAAAGGCGAAGCATGGGGCGGTATGGTTTGGTGGGGAACGTTCGGCGCTCTGCGCGGTACCGACGGCGAACTTCCCGGCATGTCGGGGATACGGGGCACGGTCGAGGAAACGAGGATGTCTGGTGGTCTCCTAGGACAGTGGTGATCGTGTAGACGGGCGGCGAGAGCTCGAGGTGGTCGGGTTGAGTGGGAACTAAACATGAACTGTGGTGCACATTGGCATGGTCGACAGTGGAGCGGGCACGGCGTTTCTGACGTCTCCTCTCTCTGTCCTCGAGCTAGGACTGGTCTAGAGGGGGCATTGAGGAACGAGCAGCATGCCAGAAAAGGTTGGCGATGCTGGCTACGCTTGTAGCTTGTTGTCGACGTTGAGGTGGACAAGGGGGTGGTCGGGCATGCATGGCATTGTGCAATGGTAGGGTTCTAGGTTGATCAATGTTGTTGTTGTCACTGGGCGAGACAAGGGTGATCAAAGGGAGACTATGGCTTGAATGATCACTACTCAAAACAGTGAAAGTTTGGCCAATTTGATTTGTGCTTAGAAGGTGTTTGATGAAATGGCCGAAAGAAATTTATATTTGAATTTTTGGGTGAAATTTGGTGAGTGCACTGGTAACATACTGGGTAGTCTCTGGTTGCTTGGATTTGTCAAGGTGAACTGGTTTGAGTGGTTTTTGAGAAATGGTGATCTTACCATATGAACTAGATTCAATTTTGAATTGTCCTTGGCATAGATTTCTAAAATGTTTCTATGGGTT
Organism: Avena insularis; assembly: GCA_023614405.1. Taxonomy (NCBI): domain Eukaryota; kingdom Viridiplantae; phylum Streptophyta; class Magnoliopsida; order Poales; family Poaceae; genus Avena; species Avena insularis. The sequence continues at coordinate 165,824,261 of CM042685.1, read as the reverse complement.
TGGAAGGTGGGCTTGGGTTCACTTTTACTTGGTCTAGCAAGGGGTGAAAAGAATTGGATTTGTTTCTGTTAGAAATCTTGGACTAGAAACACTCAAAGTGGTCTAGTGGGAAAGTTTGGCAAAAATGACCATTAGCTCATATTGTTTATATTTGAATTTCTATTGATTTGATTCTTCTTGGAAATGATTTAGATGATGTTGTTTTCATATTTAAACCAATCCTTGCTATTCATAACAAAAAACAAGTACATACAAGCATTCATGCATTCATCACATACATTCATACATTCATATTGATTTAATTAACAAAAGTTTTTTGTTAACCCTAATTTTTGGGTGATTGGAACTTGATAACCTTGACTAATATTTTTGGGATGTTACAAACATTCCCCCCTTAAACATAATATCGTCCCGAGATTTGAGAAAAAATAAGAATAGGATTTAAAGAGATCTGGAAACTCAGTCCTAATGTAATCTTCTCGCTCCCAGGTAGCTTCTTCTTCCGTGTGGTTACTCCACTGGATCCTGAGAAACTTGATACTCCCGGTTCTGGTGGTTCTAAAAGCTTCCTCCGAAATACGAATGGGTACTTTAGGATATGTCAGGTCATTGTTGATCTCTATGGTTTGGTGATCAATATTCTTGAAAACTTCGGTCTTCTCCGGGACTTCTAGGCATTTGCGAAGTAACGAGATATGAAACACATTATGCATGGCTGACATCTCCTCTGGCAGTTCCAGTTGATATGATACTTCTCCTTGACGATTCAAAATCTTGAAGGGTCCAATATATCTGGGGCTTAGCTTTCCTTTGAGTTGGAAACGTTGCATTCCTTTCAAAGGTGATACTTTCAGATACAAAAAACCTCTGATATTGAAGGCTAGGTCTCGATGTCTCTTGTCGACATAACTCTTCTATCTGGATTGGGTGGGCTTGAGGTGCTCACGGATCTTGTGAACTTTCTCTTCAGCTTCTCGTAAGATGTTGGGTCCGAAAATCTGACTCTCTCCTACTTCCGACCAATTCAAAAGGGTACAACACATCCTTCCATACATGAATTCTAATGGGGCCATTTGCAAACTGGCTTGTTAACTTTTGTTGTATGACAATTCTGTGAACGACACATAGTCTTCCCATTTAGATCCATCTTCTAACACAAATGCTCTCAACATATCTTCGAGTATTTGGTTTACTCGCTCCATTTGTCCATCAGTTTCAGGGTGATGAGCTATGCTGAAATCCAGTCTGGTTCCTAATCCTTCTTGGACATTCTTCCAAAATCTCGAGGTAAACTGAGTTCCTCGATCCAACACAATGTTCTTGGGGACTCCATGCAAACTGACTATTCTAGCAATGTACAACTCTGCTAGCTTCGAACTTTGATAAGTGGTCTTGATAGGTAAGAAATGTGCGAATTTGGACAGTCTATCCACTATGACCCAAATAGAGTCATTTCCCCTACTATATGTAGGCAAACCGGTGATAAAATCCATTCTAACTGAATCCCATTTCCATTCCGGAATCTGCAATGGTTGCAATAGTCCTGCGGGTCTCAGATGTCCTGCCTTGACTCTCTGACAGATATCACATTTGGCTATGTAGCTTCCAATTTCTCTCTTCATCTTATGCCACCAAAATTGCTCCTTCAAATCCTGATACATCTTCGTTCCTCTGGGGTGGATATAATAAAGTGTATCATGGGCTTGTTTCAACTCTGAATCTGCTGGTACACAGATACGTCCTTTGTACCACAAAACTCCTTCTTCATCCTCGGTGAATCCGAGTACCTTCCCTATACCGATACGATGTTTGATTCCGTCGATACTAGCATTTCCTTTCCGCGCCTCCTTGATCTTACTGATCAAGGTGGGTTGAAGTTCTATGCTAGCAAAAAATCCTTCACTTACTAGCTCCATTCTAAAATCGTCCAACTCCTTGTGCAAACTTGGTTGCTCCTTCAGAATCATGGAATTCAAGCGACACGACAATCTGCTAAGGGCATCTGCTACCACATTGGCTTTGCCTGGGTGATACTGAATGTCAAGATCATATTCCTTGATTAGCTCTACCCATATCCTTTGCCTCATATTTAGCTCCTTCTGGGTGAAAATATACATCAGGATCTTGTTATCCGAATAAATCTCACAACGGTTTCCCATGAGGTAATGCCGCCATGTCTTCAACGCTAAAACTACGGCTGCTAGTTCAAGATCATGGGTAGGATAATTCTTCTCATGTTTCTTCAGTTGTTGGGATAGATAGGATATGACTTTGCCTTCTTGCATTAGCACACATTCGAGACCGATCTTGGATGCGTCACAAAACACATCAAAAGGCTTTGTGATATCCGGCATGATCAAGATTGGGGCTGAGATCAATCTCTTCGTGATCTCTTGGAAACTTGCTTCACATTTGTCCCTCCATTCAATCTTTTTATCTTTCTTCAACAATTGGGTCATGGGTCTTGCAATACTCGAGAAACCTTTTATGAACTTGCGGTAATATCCTGCTAATCCGAAAAATGCACGAACTTGGGTTTGAGTGGTTGGGGCTTTCCATTCTTCAACATCCTTAACCTTGGAAGGGTCGACATCAATTCCTCTTGCCAACACGATATGTCCGAGGAATCCTACTTCCTGTAACCAGAATTCACATTTGCTAAACTTGGCATACAACTGATGCTGCCTAAGGGTTCCAATGATGGTCCTTAGGTGTAGTTCATGTTCTTCGTCTTATTTGGAATAGATCAGAATGTCATCAATGAAAACAACGACAAACTTATCCAGGAAGTCCATAAAAATCTTATTCATGAGGTTCATGAAATAAGCGGGGGCAAAGGTTAATCCAAAAGACATGACAGTATACTCATACAGTCCATATCTGGTGGTAAAGGCTGTACGGTTCGCAGCATAGAAAACAAAAAATTTCCTACGATGGGAACTATGTACCAAGATCTATCTACAAGATACAAACAACGGGCGGATGTATATCCGTAGAGAACATACCCTTGAAGACCGACAAAGCTTAACGAGTTCAACTCGTGGTTGATGTAGACGATCTCTTGCCGATCTCAAGATCGAGAGGAAGTCCTAGCGCCGCAAATCAGCAGCGCATCCGTGCTCGCACACAGGTTCGAGGCACCGAGCAACCTCCGCCTCCTCGCTCCAGCGATGCAGCGGAAGCACAACTCTTTCTTGCCGAATAGCCACCGGGAACATGTATCTCGCTAGTCCGAGACCATGGGGATAAATTCTAGAGGGGGAGAGATCCTTCACGAGGAGGTGTGAGAGACAAGTGAGGAGGGGGGCACCCAAGGGGGTGGCCGCCGGCCATGGGGGCCGCCCCCTCCCCTCCTTCATTTATGTGGGTGGACACTCCACTCACAAAATGCCCTTTAAATTTCCTCCACTCAAAAGTCCACTCAAATTCCCATTAAATTTCCACCAAATTTAATGCAAACTCTCATTAAATAAAACTCTTTTATTTTATTCAGAATTTTGTCAATTACTTTAATGACAAACATTCACAAATAACCCCTTGCTATAATTCCATTTCACATGCATAACCACTTTATGCAATTTCACCCGAAAACCTGTTTCGGTATCTAGTGAAATAAATTCCTGCGCTTGTTTATTCTTTCGGCATGAAACTTTTGCTCCAGTTGGATGTCGGTGTCTCTTAAGTGTGTCACCCTATGGTTCGTGAATAATGCGGACATGATCGAGACCCTTCTCGGATCAATAATCAGAAGCGGGATCTGGAGACCCATACTGACTCCCACACATTCAACGATGACTTTCTTGTGATCGTCGGAACCTTTTATGCTTGTATCTTAATCCCTTTGTTTCACGATATATTACATGTCCGAGATTCGATCATCGGCATCTCCATACCTAGTTTTATCTCGTTACCAACATGCACTCTTTTCTCGTTCCCGTGATATAACATTCTAGTGATCAAATCACTTGCTTGCAAGCTAATCAATGTGATATCACCGAGAGGGCCCAGAGTATATCTATCCGTCATCGGGATGAACAAATTCCACTCTCGATCCATGAGCCTCAACATAACACTTTATTAGTTCTGAATCCATCTTTATAATCCCCCTGTTACGGTGTGACGTTTGATGTTATCAAGAAACTCTTCCGGTGTTAGTGATTGACATGATCTCATGGTCTAAGGATTAGGATCACTTCGTAAGTTGTTATAGCAATATAAACTCAATGACTTTGATCGTAATGCTATACTTCGGATGAATGTTCATCACACCATTACACTAATGTTGTGATCCCGTTATTAACAACATCCAATGTCCATGATCAGGAAACCTTGATCATCTTGTTAATCAACGAGCTAGTTTATGAGAGAGGCATAACTAGGAACTTTCTGTTTGTTTATTACACATGTATTAACGTTTCCGTATTAATACAATTATAGCATGCAAAATAAACATCTATCATATAATTGGAATACACATAATAAACACTTTATTATTGCCTCTCAGGGCATATTCCCTTCAGTCTCCCACTTGCACTAGAGACAATAATCTAGTTACATAGTGATAAATCTAACACCCATCGAGTTTTGGTGTTGATCATGTTTTGCTCTAGGGAGAGTTTTAGTCAACGGATCTGCTACATTGAGATCCGTATGTACTTTACAAATCTTTATATCTCCATCCTTGACATGCTCGCGGATGGAGTGAAACTGGCGCTTAATATGCTTGGAATGCTTGTGAGACCTTGGCTCTTTGGCATTGGGAATGGCACAATTGTTGTCACAATAGATCACCATTGGGTCCAACGCGTTTGCCACCACTCCTAGTTCGGATATGAACTCCTTCATCCAAACTGCTTCCTGAGCCGCTTCTGAAGCTGCAACATATTCGGCCTCCGTTGTTGATCCCGCAACCACAGGTTGTTTGGAGGTCCTCCAACTAACCGCTCCGCCATTCATGAGAAATACGTATCCGGATTGAGACTTAGAGTCATCCGGATCGGTGTCAAAGCTAGCGTCAACATAACACTTAGCGACGAGCTCTTCTTCACCTCCATATACAAGAAACATATCCTTAGTTCTTTGTAAGTACTTAAGGATATCCTTGACCGCTATCCAGTGTTCCGAACCTGGATCCGATTGGTACCTACTAGTCAAACTAATAGCATGTGCCACATCCGGTCTTGTACATAGCATGGCGTACATTATAGAGCCTATGGCTGAAGCATAGGGGACTTTGTCCATTATCTCTCTTTCTTCCGCCGAAGCCGGGCTTTGAGTCTTACTCAATGTCTTGCCTTGCAACATAGGTAAGAACCCCTTCTTACTTTCGTCCATTTTAAACTTCTTTAAAATATTATCAAGGTATGTACTTTGCGATAGCCCTATTAGGCGCCTAGATCTATCTCTATAGATCTTTATGCCTAATATGTAAGACCCTTCACCTAGGTCCTTCATTGAAAATTTGTTGTTTAGATAACTTTTAACACTGTTTAAAAGATCTATATCATTTCCGATCAATAATATGTCATCCACATATAATATCAGAAATGCCACATTGCTCCCACTCACTTTCTTGTAAATACAAGCTTCTCCATAAGTTTGGAAAAATCCAAACTCTTTGATCACCTCATAAAAGCGGAGATTCCAACTTCGTGATGCTTGCTTCAATCCATAGATGGATCGCTGAAGCTTGCACACCTTGTTAGCATCCTTAGTATCGACAAAACCCTTTGGTTGTATCATATACAACTCTTCCTCAATATTACCATTGAGAAACGTGGTTTTTACATCCATCTGCCATATCTCATAATCGAAATATGCAGCAATTGCTAACATAATCCTAACTGACTTTAGCATCTCTACGGGAGAGAATGTCTCATCGTAGTCAACTCCTTGAATTTTTCGAAACCCCTTTGCGACAAGTCGAGATTTATAGACAGTCACATTACCATCAGCATCAGTTTTCCTTTTGAAAATCCATTTGTTCTCCACGGCCTTTCGGTCGTGAGGTAATTCCACCAAGTTCCAAACATGATTTTCATACATGGATTCTATCTCGGATTTCATGGCTTCTAACCATTTGTTGGAATCCAGGCTCATCATCGCTTCTTCATAAGTCGCAGGGTCATCATTTTCATCAACCATGAAATTCATGACAGGATTTCCGTACAGCTCGGGAGCTGCACGCGTCCTGCTTGACCTGCGAGGTTCGGTAGTACTCTCTTTTGGAGTTTCATGATCATTATCATCAGTTCCCTCTTCAATAGGTCGAGCTAACTCCAAAACAACTTCCGGCGATGCGCTACTCGCCATACTTTGATGAGAAGGTTCAATAACCTCTTCGAGTTCTACCTTCCGACTACTCACACCTTTCGCGAGAAACTCTTTCTCTAGAAAGGATCCATTCTTGGCAACAAAAACCTTGCCCTCGGATCTGTGATAGAAGGAATACCCAATAGTTTCCTTAGGGTATCCTATGAAGACGCATTTTTCCGCTTTAGGTTCGAGTTTATCTGGTTGAAGTTTCTTCACATAAACATCGCATCCCCAAACTTTAAGAAATGACAGCTTAGGTTTGTTTCAACCACAATTCATACCGTGTCTTTTCAACGGCTTTAGATGGGGCCCGATTTAAAGTGAATGCAATAGTTTCTAGTGCATAACCCCAAAATGACCACGGCAAGTCCGTCAGAGACATCATAGATCGAAACATATCTAATAAAGTACGATTACGACGTTCCAACACACCATTTCTCTATGGTGTTCCGGCAGGTGTGAGTTGTGAAACAATTCCACACTCTTTCATGTGAGTGCTAAACTCGTAACTTAGATACTCACCTCCACGGTCGGACCGTAGAAATTTGATCTTTCTATTATGATGATTTTCCACTTCATTCTGAAATTCCTTGAACTTTTCAAAGGTTTCAGACTTGTGTTTCATCAAGTAGATATAACCGTATCTACTCAAATCATCCGTGAAAGTAACAAAATAATGATATCCACCTCGCGCCGACACACTCATTGGACCACATACATTAGAATGTATGATTTCCAATAAATCTGTCGCCCGTTCCATTGAATCGGAAAACGGCGTTCTAGTCATCTTGCCCATAAGACATGGCTCACATGTATCAAATGATTCATAATCAAGTGATTCCAAAAGTCCATCCGAATGGATCTTCTTCATGCGTTTAACGCCAATATGACCTAGACGGCAGTGCCACATATATGCGGATATATCATCATTTAGTTTAATTCTTTTAGCATCAACATTATGAATATGTGTAACATTATCATCGAGATCTAATAGAAATAAACCATTCATCATCGGTGCATGACCATAAAAGATTTCATTCATATAAATGGAACAACCATTGTTCTCGGATTTAAATGAATAACCACTTCGCATCAAACACGATCCAGATACAATGTTCATGCTCAGTGCAGGCACCAGATAACAATTATTCAAGTTTACAACTAATCCCGACGGCAAGTGGAGAGGTAGCGTTCCGACGGCGATTACATCAACGCTTGATCCATTGCAGACACGCATCTTGACCTCACCCCTTGCTAGCGGTCGCTTGTTCCGCAGCCCCTGATTCGAGTTACAAATATTAGCAACTGAACCGGTATCAAGTACCCAGGTGCTACTGCGAGCACTAGTCAAGTACACATCAATAACATGTATATCATATATACCTTTGTTTGCCTTGCCGGCCTTCTTGTATGCCAGATACTTGGGGAAGTTGCGCTTCCAGTGGCCAGTCCCCTTACAATAGTAGCATTCGGTATCAGACTTAGGTCCAACTCGGGGTTTCTTTTCAGGCACGGCAACAGGCTTGCCGCCCTTACTTCCCTTCCATTTTCCCTTCTTTTCTTTCTTGAAACCAGTGTTCCTATTGATCATAAACACTTGATGTTCCTTTTTGATCTCCACTTCTGCAGTTTTAAGCATTGATAGAAGCTCGGGGAGAGACTTCTTCATGCCTTGCATATTATAGTTCATCACGAAGCTCTTATAGCTAGGTGGCAGAGACTGCAGAACACGATGGATGCCTAAGTCAATGGGAATCGTTATTCCCAAGGACACAAGCTTATCGGTGTAACCCGACATCTTGAGTACATGCTCACTAACGGAGTTGTGCTCTTCCATCATGCAGCTAAAGAACTTTTCTGAAGCGTTGTAGCTCTCTACAGCAGCAGTAATTTTCAACTCACCCATTGTATCAAATGCATTGCCATTTTCGAAACGCTTTCGAAGTTCCGGCTCTAGCCCATACAATATGCCGCAATGAACCAAGTTGTGGTCCTCCTGACGAGTCTGATAGACATTCTTCTCCTCGTTAGGGGCATCATCAAAAGGTGGGGGGCCTAACGGCACTTCTAGCACATATTGCTTTTGTGCAGCAGAGAGGAGAATCCTAAAATTCATGGCCCATTCGGTAAAGTTGCTACCGTTCGTTGCTAGTTTCTCTTTCTCCATGAACACATTGAAATTAAAAGCAGGTGGTGCCATCTACAACAGAATTTGTAAAGTTTAGACTAAGTGTATGATGGATTGAGTTCAACTAATCCATATTACGAATGAACTCCCACTCAAAAACGACATCCCTCGTGCCTTTTTGGTGATTACATGAACCAAATCCACTACACCAAGTCCGATCATCACGTGAGTCGGTGTAGCTTCAAAGGCGAGCATCAAATGGGCATCATATCAACTATATGACAAATGCTTAACCTTTAGGTCCGTGTTCCGAGGCCATGTCTGTACATGCTAGGCTCGCCAAGTTAGAACCTTAGTATTCGCGTGTGTAACTGTTTTACACCCGAAATATGGTCGTGGATCCAAGAACACCCGATCATCACGTGATGTCTTGGAGCGACGAAAACATAATCGGTGCATACTAAAGGAAGAACACATTCTTATCTTGATATTTAAATGAGGGATCATCTTATTATGCTAACTAAGCGCTAAACAAGCAATATAAGATGCTATCAAACATCATATGTTTATTAGTGAAATAATATGGTTCCCGCATATGATCTCTATCATGTGCACCATGGTATGATCACTATCATACCTATATGTGTAAATCCAAGGTCTATGGAGTTTACACGCTATGTGTGTTGTAAGAGTATCATCTCATACTTCTACTTACAACACTACCATATCATAACACTAGCCCAGCAACAATCTAAACTAGACGCCTCTAATTTATCCATTGCAAGTTTTACGTGGCTTAGGGCTTTCGAGATAGAACCGTTCTTACCTACAAACATGAACCACAACGAGGATAATCAAATTGTTGACAACTCGCTTGCAAAATAGATATTGACTATAGTAGGAGAGACAGACACCCGCTAGCCACTTATGCAAACTAGTTGCATGTCAAGCATGGAACAGGTCTCATGTGCGAGGACATGTAAAGTTTGTCCGGGCCGCTTCATCCCACTATGCCACCAATATCCAAAATTACAACAAAGGAGCAACAACATGATCATCATCGCCCACATGCTCATATGTGTACTACCCGTGCAAAGTATCTACGCATAGATCCGGCTCTGATACCACTGTAGGGTTCGCAGCATAGAAAACAAAAAATTTCCTACGATGGGAACTATGTACCAAGATCTATATACTAGATACAAAAAACGGGCGGATGTATATTCTTAGAGAACATACCCTTGAAGACCGACAAATCTTAACGAGTTCAACTCGTGGTTGGGGGTGGCCGCCGATGGGAACTATGTACCAAGATCTATATACTATGTACCAAGGGGGTGGCCGCCGGCCATGGGGGCTGCCCCCTCCCCTCCTTCATTCATGTGGGTCGACACTCCACTCACAAAATGCCCTTTAAATTTCCTCCACTCAAAAGTCCACTCAAATTCCCATTAAATTTCCACCAAATTTAATGCAAACTCTCATTAAATAAAACTCTTTTATTTTATTCAGAATTTTGTCAATTACTTTAATGACAAACATTCACAAATAACCCCTTGCTAGAATTCCATTTCACATGCATAACCACTTTATGCAATTTCACCCGAAAACCTTTTTCGGTATCTAGTGAAATAAATTCCTGCGCTTGTTTATTCTTTCGGCATGAAACTTTTGCTCCAGTTGGATGTCGGTGTCTCTTAAGTGTGTCACCCTACGGTTCGTGAATAATGCGGACATGATCGAGACCCTTCTCGGATCAATAATCAGAAGCGGGATCTGGAGACCCATACTGACTCCCACACATTCAACGATGACTTTCTTGTGATCGTCGGAACCTTTTACGCTAGTATCTTAATCCCTTTGTTTCACGATATATTACATGTCCGAGATTCGATCATCGGTATCTCCATACCTAGTTTGATCTCATTACCGACATGGACTCTTTTCTCGTTCCTGTGATATAACATTCTAGTGATCAAATCACTTGCTTGCAAGCTAATCAATGTGATATCACCGAGAGGGCCCAGAGTATATCTATCCGTCATCGGGATGAACAAATTCCACTCTCGATCCATGAGCCTCAACATAACACTTTATTAGTTCTGAATCCATCTTTATAATCACCCTGTTACGGTGTGACGTTTGATGTTATCAAGAAACTCTTCCGGTGTTAGTGATTGACATGATCTCATGGTCTAAGGATTAGGATCACTTCGTAAGTTGTTATAGCAATATAAACTCAATGACTTTGATCGTAATGCTATACTTCGGATGAATGTTCATCACACCATTACACTAATGTTGTGATCCCGTTATTAACAACATCCAATGTCCATGATCAGGAAACCTTGATCATCTTGTTAATCAACGAGCTAGTTTATGAGAGAGGCATAACTAGGAACTTTATATTTGTTTATTAAACACACATGTATTAACGTTTCCATATTAATACAATTATAGCATGCAAAATAAACATCTATCATATACTTGGAATACACATAATAAACACTTTATTATTGCCTCTCAGGGCATATTCCCTTCAAAGGCAGTATTTGAAATATCCTCTACGCGAATCTTGAGTTGATGATAACCAGTTCTAATATAAATCTATGAAAACACTTTGGCACCGGTCAACTAGTCAAACAGATCTTCTATCTTCGGGAGTGGTTACTTGTTCTTAATGGTGACATCATTCAGCTTCCGATAATCCATGCATAAACGGTTACCTCCATCTTTCTTATCCACGAACTAGACAGGTGATCTCCAAGGCGACGCACTTGGTTGAATCAGTCCTATCTCCAGCATAGCATCCAGTTGCTTCTTCAGTTCCACTAATTCAGACGGGTTCATACTATAAGGTCTCTGATCTATGGGTCCGGTTCTAGGGATTAGTTCAATGATAAACTCGATATCCCGATCTAGTGGCATACCGGGCAAAACATCTAGGAATACGTCGGGGTATTCATAGACTACTCAAACTTGGTCAATGGTTAGTTGGGCTATACTCTTGTTGCACTTGAATTGATGGGGCAAGGTTTCAGATACATGCTCTACTGATACTCTAGCGGTACTAGTCATGGTTATGGCTTTATTGTCATAGTCGATTAAATCCTTTATGTTTCGACATCCAATCCATTCCTAGTACTACTTACAAACCTTTGGTTCCAAGTACTAATAGGTTAGCATAAAAATCTATGCCATGGATTCTGATAGGTACGACCTTGCAAATTTGTCTAGTTTTGGTGGTTGAACCAGGTATCTGAACTATCATAACATGCTTCAATTTTGTTGGTTGAATCTTACTAGTGTATGAAAATTCTTCTGTACCAAACGAGTGCGATGCTCCAGAATAAAACAACACTCTTGCAAGTATTGAGTTAACAGAAAACATACCCAACACGACATCTGGCGCTTCTTGGGCTTCTTCAACATTCATGTGAAACAGACGGCCGTTGCTGTTGAGCGAATTCTTTGGGGCAAATCTTCTTCTAGGCTGAACACGGCGCTGTTGCTGAGCTGGTGCATTCACATTGGGGGCTGCTGCAAGTCACCTGAGACTTGTCATTTCCCGCAATAGGCACATCATTGCTTCCAGCTCTTGGGGCAGTATTGGTGTTGTTGGCGACATTGTTGTTGTTGAACTTGGGTGGTGCACGGTTGAAATTGCTGGAGTTGCCGAGGTTGTTATTGTGGTTTCCTCCGGGCCTTGGGTTTCCTCCTCCACGGTTGGGATAGGTTGGATGGGTCATCGGGGGTCTATTGTTTCTTGGGGCAAATCCTGTAGACGGGTTGGGGTGATACTTTGGGGTATGGTGGGTTCCTGGTTGATGCATCATTCGACGCTTGCGATTCTCATTGGCTAGGTTGATCTTGCATTCCATATGGATTGCAGAATCCACTAAGTCTTCAATGTCAGCAAACGGAATATTGACCAACACTGTCTGCATCTCATCGTGTAGACCATTCAAGAATCTCTCCTTTTTCTTAGCTTCAGTATCAATCTGATATGGTGCATACCTAGCTAATGACATAAATATGTCACGGTACTCAACTACTGTCATCCTCCCTTGCTTTAATTCTATTAATTCATATCTCATCCTCTTGATTAAACCCGGTGGCACATGGGTTCGGCAAAACATGAGTTTGAATTCATCCCAAGTCATAATCTGTCCTCCATTCATGGTACGAATGCTATTCCACCAAGCTCTTGCATATCCTTCCAGATAATGGGTGGCAAACAGTACCTTCTCATTGGACTCCACTCCTACAACTTCTAAGTTGTTCTCCATGGTCTGCACCCAGTCATTAGCATCTAAGGGCTCTTCAGAGTTACTAAAAATGGGTGGATTAGTGTTCTGAAAGTTCTTGACCTTGGATCCATGGTTGTCCTGGTTTCCATGGCCTTGATTATTAATGTCCATCAGAGCTATGTGTTGAAGGGCGGCTAGGTTGGCTTGAAGTTCGGCTCTTTTAGCTTCACGGTCTAAAACCAACATTTGCAGGATTTGCAGCATTGGGTCTGGGGATGAACTACTTCCTCCGCGAGGCATCTGAAAATTGAGATAGATCATGAGACAAGAGGGAAATTTCTAAGGTTCAGGGATTTGCTTTTGGAAAAAAAATTAAACTTTAAATTTGACTCAGGTTTTGCTAACTAGAAACTTGCTTTCATTCATTCATAGCACACACTACAAACACACACCACACAAGCAACAAATGGTTTTAAGAACCATTCTGTGAAACTGAGATACAATGGGACCGAATACAATTCAACCTAGAATAGTGCTCAAGTGCTACTACTCATCGGAATCGGTGGCTTCATCATCATCATCAATGAAGGCAGAATCATCATCATCAGTGAGGAAGTCCATAGCTTGGTCCTCCTAGAAGTTATCATCATCACTGAGGTAGGAGTAAGGGTCTCCACGGATATCTTCCCCTGCATTCTCCCTCTCCTCAAGATGCATGTCCCGCTCATGGATGGTCTCCTCCAAGTCTGACACTTTGTGACAAAGGCGGGCAATAATGCGATCCTTATTGTCACGCAGACGGCGAAATGTCTTGCGCTCCTTTGCAAGGATGGCGATGGTCTGGTCCTTCTTGACTGCGATGGCATAGTTGTGGTTGGCTTAGGAGAAGGCATTGTCCAACTCCTTCTGCTTGTCATACATCATGAAGTCAAGATGATCCATGTGATGCTTTAGCTCCGGGTGACCTATTACCTCCAATGGTTGTCTCATAGCATTACGCCTTACATAGAACTCAAAGCGGGTACCCTTGATCTGATTGATGCTTTTCCCACATAGACGGGAAAGAGCTTCCTGCATAGCAATGGTGAGTCCGTCCAGCCAGTTGTTCTCTCTTAAGGTGAACTGTATTCCCTCTGAGGTGGGGGCTTCAATCTTCCCTCTCAGGCTTGCAACAATCAGCCACTTCAATTCTCCTCCTTGCTGATCGTTCAGTTGGGATTCAAAGAACTCAGGGTGTAGGCGATGCAGATGTTCCGAGAGTTGGTCCAAATCATTCTCAAAGATGAGCTCTCCTCCATTTCCCAACTGATAGAACTTGCTACACTTCACGTCCATCTATAAGAATGTAGGATGAGTAAGTTAGTAGAGTGATCAAGTGTGTCAAATTTTATGTAAGATTTAAAAGAATTTTTGAGGAACATGAATTTTCTTGAAAGACTCTAAGTGATAAGAATGAGAATAGGTTTTCATAAATACTCACTTCTTTTGTTTTGACACTAAGTTTTTGATTCAAGCGTCCATTCTAACTAGGGTCTCCTATGGTCAGGATGGCTCTGATACCAACTTGTCAACACACGGATTTTTAATCCCAAATGTCTGTTATGCCATACATCGCAATCCCAGGATTACCATTTTTGCGAGACATAACAGATTGTTACCATAGTTCATCATCCATTACAAAACATAATAAAGGTCTTACAAAAAAAGGATCTCATGATCCAGTCTTAATACAATCAACGCAGCGGAATAATATAATAACGGTAGCGTGGGAGAAGCTTCATTTTCAGGGTCATAGGCAATGTTGACGATGGGAGATGATCCTAGTTGTCATCGACTTCCTGTTGTCCATCATCCGGGTAATCCTCCTCATAGTCTGGCCATAGGAATAGCCAGGGACAAAGCCATGAGTACTCTTTAAGTACTCGCGAACTATCACTAATAAGTAAAGTGGTTCAAGTAGGAATACTAAGATCTAGGTTGTTTTGCAAAAAGCCAGGTTTATCTCTAGCTGAGTTTAGAAGTAAAGAAACTAGTTCAGTGTTCTACAACACCTAAGTGGGAACTTCATTTTCGTGTTCACAAACATGTTGTGGTCAATTCAAAGTCATGATTAATTTCACAAGTTATTTTGAAAACATCTGACGATGGAACGGTATGGCCAGTCCAACTGTTCATAACCGCAGATGGGGCTATTCGAATAGTTTGACACACTGCAGAGATGGTACACTTTCACCATAATATTTGATACATCCGTCAGGAACAATCTTGATTCACCATACTTAGTATGCGGATAATCAATCCTAACCTTTCAATTACACATCCTAGTATAGGCACCTCCCCTATGAGTTTGGCCTCCCAACCATGACCATCTTTCATCTTGGGAACTGTACAGGTGGACAATCATCACGAGGTAGCCTCAACTCAAACCTCGGCCGCAAGGGAACCCGTACTAAGATATATAAACTTCCAGTCAAGCCCTACCCAAATTCAGGTATTATGGTTGTACGGTAAATATTAGAATGGTATCGCATCCGAACACAACCATCAGTTTTATAACGGGCTAGGGCTCATGCCTCAACATTTTCATCATCAAATCATCTGGTCTTCATAACACATGTCAAAACATTTCAGTAGAATGACTCATCATTCTATGGTTTTCATAATCCTTTTCACCAAGTATTCCCATCTAAAGTGATCAAGTTTTATGCTTAGCACTAGCCACTAAATTGGGGGTAATCACTAATGAGGGGTGCTACTAAAGTGGGACTTATCTAAGTGTAATCTCATGCCTCATTATGACATCTAATTCTATCTATCTTAGGCCAAGTTTTATGCTCTTTATTCTACCTCTAATATATTTCAAAAATATCACAAACACTAACTACAACTAAACAAATAATTTTGATAAAGAAATAAAATAAAAAAGCTTGCAAGTAAAACTGGGATTTGGTATAATCAAGGTGGTATAACCAAAGCATGCCTAATTCATTAAATAAGTTATCTAGCTTGCAAGGTTGAAAGTGTTAACTTGCTAAGATGGCTTGCCTTGAGTAGTGCACTGGTTGAAGTGCTCCTCTGCTTCTTCCTTGTAGTAGTCTCCTTCCTCTTCGTATCCTTGGTCGGTACTAGCATCTATAAATAAATATAAAGTACATATTTATCACACAAAGGTTCACACTAGATGACCTAGCATCATCAAAATCATCACATGGAACCAAGACTTAGTCTTATTTATTTTATTTTAGAAAAAAGTAATTTCTACTCATTGAAAACTACTTAGGATTTAATATTCTCCAATTAAAACATGGGATAATGTTGTCACATGTCATCACCACATATTTTAATACTTGGGAATGTGATTTAAAGTGGTGTCACAATTTAATAAGGTTTAACATTATTATTTTAATTAATTAAAGTGACTAGAAATGCCTATGGGGCATTCTTTTATTACTTGTTCATTATTACTGCAAGTAAACCTAGATATTTTTATATATTCAGAAAGATCTTATCAAATGTGATTTTTGAGTGTTGGAATCAACTCAAAAGAATTTATGGTTGATTTTTGAAAAATGTTTGAATGGATAAAAGTCTCTGCCTTGTTATTTTTACTATTGGTGATCTATAATTTCAAATGGGTTGAATCCAACGGGCATGGATTATGAATTTTAATACCTTTCTAACAAAAATGGTTTGATGCCATTTGGTTCAGTGAAACTTTATGAATTGATTTTTAAAGTTACTGTCTGAACTAGGTTTGAAACTAAATTGAAAATTCTAAATTTAAACTACTGGGCTGCGTGGGAGAGATAGATGAGACGACCCACTGCACACAGCACGCGTGCTGGCTGGTTTAAGTGGTGTCCCCACTCGTCAGTGAGACAGAAGGTGCCGAAAGGTTATGGGATGATTATGACCGTAGGATTAGATGCAAGATCAACGGCTCACGGCCATCATCCTCATTTGAATAGGACACGACGGGGACAAACCCTAAAACGACCAGTGAGGGTCTGGGGAGGCTCACCGGGGCTCAGGCGAGGGTCGGCGATGGGGTAAAATGAGGTTGTCGACGATGGTGGTTCTCCTGGTACTGGTGGCTTCTCCTGCGGTGGCTTGAATCGAAGGCGCCCTTCTCCTCTAGCAGCAGCGGGCTCTAGCCAAATTCTGGCAAGGGAGATCTCGCCTTGCTCCGGGAAGAAGTGGGGGAGGATCAGTGAGAAGTGGTGAGGGTGGGAGTGTGGATAAATAGTGCGGGGGAGGCCTCCTTTTATAGGCGAGCGAGAGGGGCAACACGACATGGGTAGAGTTCATTGGGGTCGGCATTGCAGCGAGCTACTGGCATGGTGCGGGGTCTAGGATGGTGCGCGGTCTCCTGGCGGTCATTGCTGGCTTAAAGGCCAATGGTGGGGCGGTGTGGTTTGGCCGGGAACATGCGGCGCTCTGCGCGGTAACGGCAACGAACTTCGTGGCGTGCGGCGGCTACGGGGCACGGTCGGGGAAACGGGCATGTCCGGTGGTCTCCTAGGATGATGGTAATCATGTAGACAGGCAACGAGAGCTCGAGGTGGTCGGGTTGAGTGGGAACGAAATGTGAACTATGGTGCGCATCGTCATGGTCGACAGCGGCGCGGGTACAGCATTTTCGGCGTCTGCTCTCTCTGTCCTCAAGCTAGGAGTGGTCTGGAGGGGGCAGTGAGGCACGGGCAGCATGCCAGAAAAGGTTGGCGATGCTGGCTACGCTTGTAGCTTGCTGTCGACGTTGAGGTGGACAAGGGGGTGGTCGGGCATGCATGGCATTGTGCAATGGTAGGGTTCTAGGTTGATCAATGTTGTGGTTGTCACTGGGGAGACAAGGGTGATCAAAGGGAGACAATGGCTTGAATGATCACTCCTCAAAACAGTGAAAGTTTGGCCAATTTGATTTGTGCTTAGAAGGTGTTTGATGAAATGGCCGAAAGAAATTCATATTTGAATTTTTGGATGAAATTTGGCGAGTGCACTAGTAACATACTGGGTAGTCTCTGGTTGCTTGGATTTTTCAATGTGAACTGGTTTTTCTGGTTTTTGAGAAATGGTTATCTTACCATATGAACTAGATTCAATTTTAAATTGTCCTTGGCATAGATTTAAAAAATGTCTCTGTGGGTTTGCAAGGTGGGCTTGGGTTCACTTTTACTTGGTCTAGCGAGGGGTGAAAAGAATTGGATTTGTTTCCGTTACCAATCTTGGACTAGAAACACTCAAAGTGGTCTAGTGGGCAAGTTTGGCAAAAATGACCATTAGCTCATATTGTTTATATTTGAATTTCTATTGATTTTATTCTTCTTGGAAATGATTTAGATGATTTTTTTTCATATTTAAACCAATACTTGCTATTCATAACAAACAAACAAGTACATACGAGAATTCATGCATTCATCACATACACTCATACATTAATATTGGTTTAATTAACAAAAGTTTTTTGTTAACCCTATTTTTTGGGTGATTGGAACTTGATAACCTTGATTAATATTTTTGGGATGTTACATTTTATGGATGTGATTTATGCAACCAGATTTGTAAATCATCCATCTTACCTGGAATACGGTAACTATTTCAACAACCTTTTGTTCTCATAATACCTGATAATAATAACAATTATTGAAACAAATCTTGAAGTCAAGCTTTGATGTTACAATCAACACAACAACATTTTGTTTGTTTTCAATGAACATCATCACATATTCTCTTGCTAGTTATTTAGGCCATTGCTATTCATGAATTCTGTTGTCCTATATGACATTTCACACCAAACAATTTGGTATTTAATACGCAAGAACCACATTGTTTAACAACCAAATAATACAGCCATAACATGTATATCATCTATATACCTAATCTGGACAATTCTATTCTTTCCTCTTCCTGTCAAATATTTCTGAGATTCTCTTTCAGCATTTCCTTTTCCTTTTAAAAGAATCTATCAACATCAACAGTGGCGCTTACACATGGCACATTCTCCAAAGTGTGTATATCAAGTACTAATACCTTTGGACTTGCACTTTGAAGTAGATCACCATCGTCAAATGTTTGGCGTTCTTTCAAAAATCCATTCTTCAGTAATCTTTTAGTGTAGTAAACATTTTACCTACATCTTGTATTCATCCTTATCACGAAAACTTTCATGATCAAGCTACTATAGCTTATAAAGGCGAATCGTGAGTATAATGTTGCTTTCCAAAAACCCTTTTGGAGGATTAGGACGTCTAGAATCTCCAACCTTCGCAAATTCTCATCAAATATGAGAACATATATTTTGCTAAATTATACTCTATCATGTTGTAACCAAAACATTGTTTTTGATATCGCAATATCTTCTATACATGATGGTTTCTGAAAAATTTCTTTCATTTCCTAGATAACCTTGATATTAAAACAATCTTTTGAATATCAAGAATCATGGAGGCAAACATGATATTTAGATACTAACACTAGAATTGTTACTCTTGATTCAATACCAATTATTAAACTTCATAGAGTAAATGGTTTTTTCTGAAAGTTTGCAATAGGACTTTAAAACTTTAGATTGACACCCAAAACAATATGATACTAGTTCATAAAGTAACTATCCAAAATTATATAGTTCTATTACCTCAATTATAACTAAGTATAAGTTGGTGAACGGATGCCAATGACTACAACAATTATGAAAATTCACTTTGATTTAATTTATGTTAAATTATGTTCAACTTTAATCATATTACTATTTTAAATCCCACTCAAAACAACATCTCTCACATTTCCTTATTGATTACACTACACCAACTCCGATCATCACGAGAGATGATGTAGCTTCAAAGGCAAACAATCAACATGTTCATCATATCATCCATATGACTCATGATTTACCCTTCGGTATTCCATGTTCCGAGACCATGTATGTACATGCTAGGCTCGTCAAGATTAAGCTTAGTATCCACATGTGTAAATATGGCTTGCATTCGTTGTATGCGCATGTAGAATCTATCACACCCGATCATCACGAGATGCTTCAAAGCGACGAGTTTTAGCAACGGTGCCTACTAAGGAAGAACAATTTATTACTTGATATTTAGTGAGAGGGAACGTCTTATAATGCTACCATTGTGATCTAAGAAATACAAGATGCATACAAAGAATTAACATCAAATGAAATTCATAATATGTGATATGGCCTTTCTTCTTGTGCCTTTGATCTCCATCTCCAAAGAACATACATGTTCTCCATCATCACAGATATTGCATCAAGGTCCTCGGCGCCTCTTCATGGTTGTCCATCACGAACAACAACTATTACAACTACATGGAATAAATCTATTACATTATGAATCGACACATAGCTCTTAACAAATTTAAAGACAACTATTAGGCTCCTGTGAGTTGCCAACATACAATAAGGATCATTGCATACATCTAATATAATCACAATCACATCATGGACATATCACATCACATGCCCCTGCAAAAACAAGTTAGTTGCCTCTAATTTTATTTGCATGTTTTACGTGAATTGGGGCTTACGAATAAGAACCATTCATACCTACTAAAAAGAACCACGATGTTGATACAAGTGTTGTCAAGTGCCCATTGTAAATTGAATCTTAACTATGGTGGGAGAGACAGACACCCGCAAAGCCACTTGTGCAAAACAAGTTGCACATTGACCATGGAGCAAGTATCATGTGTGACGACATGTAAGGTTAGCCTGGGCCGCTTCATCCAACCATCCCGCAAGATGCAAAGTACACGAAAAGAAAGAGACAACAAAAGCATCAACGTCCATAGAACCATTGTGTTCTACTCGCGCAACAGACCTATGCATAGATATTGCTCTGATACCACTGTAGGGTTTGTTGCATGGAAAACAAAAGTTTCTATCGCAAGAACACATAAAAGCAAGATCCAATCTATGGCAAAGGTAAGGTCTAATCCAATATATCGGTGAAACGAGATTGAAGAGAACTAACCCTCATAGATCTAAAGCATTTAACAAGATCAGATTCTCGGGGTTGATGTAGTCGATCACTTGCCGATCTCAAGATCACGTAGACGATCGTTCCGGCGCCATGTTCTGGTAGCGCTTCCGCACTCGGTCACACATATGGATTCGATGAAGACCTTCCTCTCCCGATTCTAGCAGGGCAGCGGAGGTAGTAGATCTCCTCAAAATCTGAACATCACGACAGTGTGGTGGTGATGGTGATGAAGACCTTCCTCTCCCGATTCTAGCAGGGCAGCGATTTATGTAGGTCTTCGCATAAGCCAGAGTAGGACGGTGGAGAAGAGAGAGGGGAAACGGCGGCTAGGGTTAGGCTCCAAGGACCAAGGGTGTGTGAGGGGGGGCAAGGGCGGCTGGCCCTTTAGGGATTGGTGCGACTGGCCCCTAGGGAATTCCATAGCCCAAGTGACCCCCTTCGGAGGTGGTGGAACCACTGGTGGTCCCTCTAGAACATTCTAGAAGCTTCTAGTGAAAACACCGAAAACTTTTCCGAACATCGGAAATCAACTTTCCTTATATGAATCTTATTCTCTGGACCATTCCGGATCTCCTCATGATTTCCTGGATCCAATCCGATACTCCGAACAACATTCGATCTCCAACTGATGTTCCATATTTACCCAAACAACATTGAACCTTAAGTGTGTCACCCTACGGTTCGTGAACTATGCAGACATGATCGAGACACCACTTTGATCAATAATCAATAGCAGGATATGGAGATCCATAATGGATCCCACATATTCAACAATGACTTTGTGATAGAATGAACCATTCACATATGATACCAGTTCCCGTTGTCACACGATACTTTACTTATCCAAGGTTTGATCGTCGGTGTCTCTATACCTTGTTCAACCTTGTTACCGATAAGTACTCTTTACTTGTTCCGTGATATGACATCCCTTGTGACCTAGTCACATGCTTGCAAGACAATTGGATGACATTCCACCGAGAGGTCCCAGAGTATATCTATCTGCCATATGGATGGACAAATCCCACTCTTGATCCATGCGCTTCAACACATACTTTCATAATAGCCAGTGCCACTTTTATAACCACCCAGTTATGGAAGTAGGGTTTTATGTCATCAAAGTACTCCTCTAGTGACGGTGATAAACATGATATCATGCTCGAAGGATTGGGTTACTCTGTATCTAAAAGCTTGTAGCAAAACGAACTTAATGACTTGATCTAATGGTATGCTTAGTATGGATGTGTGTCCATCACATCATTCTCCTAATGATTTGACCTTGTTATTAATAACATCCAATGTCCATGATCAGGAAACCATGATCATCTATTAATCAACAAGCTAGCTTAACAAGAGGCTTACTAGGGACTCTTTTATGTTTACAAAACACACAAGTATTAATGTTTTCATTTAATGCCATTATAGCACGGGATGTAAACATTTATAATAAACACAAAGATATAATGATAACCACTTTATTATTCCCAATTGGGCATATCTCCAACATATTGTTGTGATAAATTGTATCTGATGATACTCTTGTTGTTGAATTCAGGAAAACAACTCTATGATATATATAAGGTTTTTATCATGTTGATATTGTGATCGATTGTCTTAGTGATCTATGTAAATATCATATATAGGTTTCTTTATTTAAGTAATGATATTAATAATTTATAAATTTATGAAACTATGTAAAGAGTTTTGGATGAAAATAATGATTCCTTTATTGGGTTAGGAAAATGATGTTGCTGTCTTATTGTCTTCTGACCCAAAAATAGGCTATGTTTGCTTTATGTGGCTAATCATCATAGATACAACTATTCCATAATAGATAGTTCTAAGAAATGATTACTATAGATTTTAGGAAGATGATTTGATAATATTTATAGGAAGTTTTATGATTAATTCTTCTTGATGAGATAAGTTTACAAGATAAAGGCACTACTGAGGTGCTACCATTCTTTGGAATGTGCCCAGTAGTGGTTAATCAATGAATTTCTTTGCATCTAGTTTTTAAATCAGAGAATACCATCTTACGTCAATGATGCATAGGCTGAGAACATGGATATGGATTTGAATAGATACTATATGTGGTTGTTTTAAATATCCAATGATGAGATATACACCCTAGCTGGGTGTATCTCTGAGGATTCAACTTATCCAACAGATCTTGCTTATTGAATGGATAAGAACAATATATAGAATGTCTATTTATGACTCACCAACCATTTGCTATTGGTGATGCTGCTATGTTGCCTGATGTGTTATTGTTCTAGTGATAATCTCTATTGTTTGCTTCTAGAACATATATGACTTTTCTCCTCTTGATGCACGTATGGACTTCCCTTTCCCAAAAACCTGATCCACCCCTCCTTAGGTGACCATGTTGTTGATGATTTTATTGGTTTAGTTGGGAACCAACTCCGGAATTATTCAAGATATGTTCTTGATGGCTTGATGGTGATCTGAGATAGAAAGGAACTAAGGATAGTAGCTAGCAGCTATGCTGCGGCTGTGTTACCTCTTTTATATGAAATTGAATGTTGCTACTGTTCGAGATATGCCCAGGAGGCAATAATAAAGAGGTTATTATCATATCTTCATGATTATGATAAATGTTTACATACCATGCTATAATTGTATTAACCGAAAACATTAATACTTTTGAGATTTGTAAACATAAAGGAGTCCCTAGTGAAGCCTCTTGTTAAACTAGCTTGTTGGTTAATATATGATCATGGTTTCCTGATCATGAAAATTGAGATGTTATTAACACCAAGATCATATCATTAGGAGAATAGTGTTATGGACATACTCCTGTAGATAAGAGTAGCATAAAGATCTAGTCATTTCAATAGTTCGTTTGCTATAAGCTTTTTGATACATAGTAACATAATTCCTTCGACCATGAGATCATTCTTATCACCATCACTGGATGGATGCTTTGATAACATCAACCACCACACCGCAACTGGGTGGCTATAAATGTGGCATTGAGTGTTCGGAAAGTATGTTTTGAGGCACATGGATCAAGAGTTGGATTTGTCCATCCATATGACATATAGATATAATCTTGGCCCTCTCGGTGGAATGTCATCCAATTAGCTTGCAAGCATGTGACTAGCTCACAAGGGATCACATATCACGGGAACGAGAAAAGAGTACTTATTAGTAACGAGGTTGAACTAGGTATGCAAAGATACCGACGATTAGACCTCGGATAAGTAAACTATCGCGAGACAAAGGGAAATTGGTATCGTATGTAAGTGGTTCATTCTATCACAAAGTAATCATAGAAATATGTGGGAGCCATATGAATTTCCAGATTCCTCTATTGGTTATTGCTCGGAGAAGAGTCTCGGTCATGTCTGCATAATTCACGAACCATAGGGAGGCACACTTAAGGATTCGATGTTGTTTAGTAGATATGGAATGTAAGTAGGGAGAACGAATGTTGTTTGGAGTCTCGGATGGGATCCGGGGTATCACGAGGAGATCCAAAATGGTACGGAGAATAAGATTCATATAAGGAATGTCCAATTCCGAAGTTCGGGAATGATTCTGTTATTTTCACCGGAATGATCTAGAAGGGTCTAGAAGGTTCACCGGACCAGAAGGGGAAGGGTACATGAATGTGTCATCAATGAGTGGAATGATTGCATCATGTACTAGGTCACTTGGTTGGGCATTTGTAAGAAATAAATTGATCTCCACATTGAAAGTCAAAAGGCAAGTTTGAAAAGTCAAACTGGGACAATGTATCCTGGTGGAGGAAGGAAAGAATCCTTCTTTCCCTCCACCACAAGCCAACAAGGAGAGGGAGTTGGGGAAGGATTCAAACTCCCCTCTCGCAAGCTGCCCTCCCTCTCATAAATAGAGGGAAGGGGGTGCCCCAGGAGACACACAACACCAACCCCTCCCCACACCACCGCCGCGCCGCCCTAGCCACCGCCGACTACCTCCTCCTCTCCGGCCTCTAAACCGTAGATCACCAGGGAACCCTATTTCTCCACCATAACCTGCTTCAGCTTAGGCGAAGCCCTGCGTGATCTTCCTTGTACTTCTGACACCATGCCGTCGTGATGCCGGAATCACGAGGAGAGAACTACAACCTCCGTTGCCTGCTGGAATAAGGGAGAGGAAGGTCTTCATCTAGTACCGAATGTGTGACCGACTACAGAAGCGCTGCCGGAATGCAGCGCCGGCAGGATCGTCTACGCGATCTTGAGATCGGCAAGTGTACGACTATATCACCCACGAGAATCTGCTCTCGTTAACAGCTTTGGAATCTTCGAGGGTGAGTACTCTAATCGACTTTTTGCTACAATCTAGTAGATAGATCTTGGCTTATTTGTGTTCGTGTGGTAGAATTTTTTTGTTTTCCATGCTATGAACCCCTATAGTGGTATTAGAGCCATGTCTATATGTATATCTGTTGCACGAGTAGAACAAATTGGTCATTGTGGGCTTTGATGCTTTTGTTGTTGATTGCTTCTTGTGTACTTTGCATATTGCAGGATGGTGGGATGAAGAGGCCCGGTCTAACCTTACATGACATCGTTCATGAGACTTGCTCCACACTTGACATGCAACTTGTATTGCATAAGTGGCTTTGTGGGTGCCTGTTTCTCCCAACATAGTGAAGATTCAATTTACAATGGTTGATTGACAATACTAGTATCAACGGTGTGATTCTTATTCGTAAGTTAGAATGACACTTATTGAAAGCCCCAAACCACGTAAAACATGCAAAGAAAATTAGAGGCGTCTAACTTTGTTTTGCAGGGGTGTGCTGTGATGTGATATGGCCTTGATTGTTATTATATATGATGTATGCAATGTTCCTTATTGTAAGTCGGAACCGGGGGGAGCCTTATGGTTGTCTTTTAATTTCTTTAAGACCTACGTGTCTATTATTCAAAGTAGTTGTAATATTTGATGCTGGTGGACAACAACCATGGAGCGGTGGCATTGACCTTAATGCCACTCCGGTGATGATGGAGATCATGTTCGTGCTTGAAGATGGAGATCAGAAGCACAATAAGAAAGACCATATCATATCACATATTATGAATTACATGTGATGTTAATCCTTTTATGCATCTTGTATTGCTTAGATCGCGATGGTAGCATTATAAGATGATCCCTCTCACAAAATATCAAGTTATAAAGTGTTCATCCTTAGTAGGCACTGTTGCCAAAGCTCGTTGTTCGAAGCACCACGTGATGATCAGGTGTGTTAGATTCTGCGAGTGTATATAACAGGAGCAAGCCAAATTTTCTCATGCAGAAACTAAGGTTACATCTTGACAAGCCTAGCATGTACATACATGGTCTCGGAACACGGAATATCGAAAGGTAAAGCATGAGTCATATAGATGATATGATGAACATGATGATTGTTTGCCTTTGAAACTACATCATGTCACGTGATGATCATACTTGGTATAGTGGATTTGGTTCATGTAATCAGTAAACAATGTGATGGATATTTTTTTAGTGGGAGTTCAACAGCAATATGATTAAAAGTTGAACATTATTTATCATTAATTAAATCAAAGTGAATTTGCATAGTTGTTGTAGTCATTGGCATCCGTTTACCACCTCGCGCTTAGTTATAATTGAGATAATAGAACTATAGAATTGCGGTTAGTTACTTTACGAACTGGTATCATATTGTTTTGAAGTGTTGATCTAAAGTTTAAAAGTCATATTGCAAAATTTCAGTAAGTTTCGGTTACTCCGTGAAGTTTAATAATTGGTATTAAATTAAGAGTAACAATTCCAGTGTTAGTAAATAAGTATCATGTTTATCTCCATGATTCCTGAGATTCAAAATATTGTTTTAGTATCAAGGTTATCTAGGAGCTGAAAGAATTGTTTCGGAAACCATCATATGTGGAAGATATTGTGATATCTGATATGATGTTTTGATTACAACATGATAGAGTATAATATAACAAAGTTTATGTTCTCATATTTGATGAGGATTTTCAAAAGGTTGGAGATGCTAGTTGTCCAAATTCTCCAAAAGGTTTTGGAGAGAAACGTTATACTCACAATTCACCGTTATAAGCTAAAGTAGCTTGATCATGAATAGTTCCTTGATAAGGATGAATATTTGATGTAGGTAAAATGTTTACTACACTAAAATATTACTAAAGAATGGAATTTGAAATAACACAAAACATTTGATGATGGTGTACTACTTCACAGTGCAAGTCCAAAGACATTGGTATTTAACTATACATGTTTTGGACTATGTGTCATATGTATGGCGCCACTGTTGATGTTGATAGATTCTTTTGAAAGGATAAAGAAATACTGAAAGAGAAAACTAAGAAATATTTGGCAGAAGAGAAAAGACTAGAATTGTTTAGCTTAGGTATATAGAGGATATACATGTTATGGTTGTATTCTTTGCTTGTTAAACAATGTAATTCTTGGTATTGGATACTGAATTTGTTGGTGTGAATCGTCATACGAAACAACACAATTCATGAACTACAATGGAATAAGTAACTATCAAAAGAATATGTGATGATGTTCATCAAGAACAAATAAAGGATTGTTGTGTTTCTCGTTGAAATCAAAACTTACCTTCAAGATTTGTTTAAATAATTGTTATTTCGATCAGGTATTATGAGAACAAAAGGTTTGTTCAAATAATTGTCATAATCCATAAAAGATGGATGATTGACAAATCTCGTTGGAGAAATCACATCCATAAAACTAGTGCTAAAAATGTCTAAAGACAAATTGATTGAAAGATCACTTAGGAAGTGACACCGCCGTTTAAATTATATTGGAAAGAAAACATGAAGAAACTCCATGTGGATGGAATTTTGGTGTCTTTTGGTTTTTGATCAAATGACGCTTGTGATACTTTCCTAGAGATAATTAAAACACCGTTCTTAGGGCAAAATGGAATGAATGACTAGATTATTGGAATTTGTACATATTTGATGTATTAAGTCCATTACGTGTAGTCGGGAGCGATGGATTTAAACTTCATATGCTTTCTCCGAAAATTTGAGTGAATATATGAATATTTTACTTAATGATGATGAAGTGTGAAACATTTGAAAAGTTCAAAGACTTTCAAGATGAAGTGCAAAATCATTGTAACAAGAAAATAAAGAATATATGATAGGATCATAAAGGAAGATATTTGAGTTACAAGTTTAGCATAACACCTAAGATTTGAGGAATTGTTCCATGGATTTGCGTTTCCGGAAACACCATATGAGTATGGAATAATCGAGATATGCAATGAAACCTTGTTTAAAATGGTAAGATCAAATGTTTAATTCATAAAACTGCCATTATATTTTAAAGATTAAAAACTTTAGAGACTACCGCTTTTTTACTGAAAAGAGCTCCATCATGATCCGTTGAAATGACACCTTATAAAGTTATGGTTTGGGATAAAACCCAAGTTTTCCTTTCTTAAAAATTGGTATGATATGCATAAGTGAAATGTTTACTACCAAAGTCAGATGAACATGTCTTTGTATGTTATTTCGAATAATCGTTGAGTATTCCTCCATAACACCAAAGACGAAAATGTTTGTCTCTTAGAACGTCAAGTTTCTTTGAGAAGGAATTTTCCGTGAAAAGTTAAGTGGGAGGAATGGAACTTTGGTAAGGTTAAATGAACCTTAGCTATATGTGCAAAGTTGCGCAGCGCCAAAAAGTGTTCCGGAGGCAGCAACAATGCTCATGGCTCACGTGCCTCAAAGGTTGTGGTTACGGAGGTCTAAGTTCGTATTGAACCAAGTAGGTCGGGTGAACAATCAAATACCAAGATTTGAGGGTTGAATCATTATTTGATAATAATGAACGGACTACATGCAAAGAAGCGATGATGGGCCCTGACTCCGTCAAATGGCTTGAAGCCATAAAATATGTGATAGCTCCATCCACGAGAAATCAAGCTTTGAACTTGAAAGACCCTCTGGAAAGGTGTAAGACCTTACAGTCGTGTTTAGATCTATAATGAAATAGGCATGGATGTTTCACATCTATGAAATAGTCGACTATAACAAGATTTGATCTTTCGTAATGATATTTAGTCTAGACGGATTAATGTAGCAACCACTACATAATTTTTTGTTATGTGGTAGTTGAATAAAAAAAACAAGTTCTTCTAATAGAATTGTGACCTAGGACGTGTGCATAACACGGTCCAAAGGGTTTTGTTAATTCAAAGGATGCTAAAAGAGTATGTAAACTTGAATGGTTGAAGTGAGCATCACAGAGTTGGAATCTTCACCATGATGAAACTGTTAAAAGTGTTTAAATTCATCCGAGACGATGAAGATGCTTGCATTTGCAAGAAATTAAGTGGGAGCGCTAAGACATATTTCTAATATATTATGTGGAAGACATATTATTGATTTGAAATGATGTATCTTTTATTAACACATGTTAAGAATTTCATCTCAATGAAATACTTAGGCAAAACCCGAATATTTGGCATCAATATCTATATAAATAGATTGAGACGCTAATATGGTTGTGCCAAATGTACATAGATGAGATATTGAATGAGTTAAATATGGAAATGACAGGAAAGGTTCTTGCCACACTAAAAGGATTAAATCGAAATTCAAGTGTATCGACACTTGTTAAGTGAAACAAAGATTCAAGTACTGATTGATACTTGATGAATAAAATCACAAAAAGTATTTTTCAATCATATTGTGATATGTACAAATCCAGATATGTCCTATGCTCTAAATATTATGAGCATATACCAGAATGTTTCATAAGATGATTATTGGATGATAGTAAGGATATTCTTATGATATTTTGGAAGATATAAGAATATGTTATTTTGTAGAAGTGACAACTAGATGGTTAGTTCATTGTAAAAGGTACTTCATTGATACTAGTTTTGTCACAAAGTACAAATTAAGTTTATCTCAATCTAAACTAAGGTTAGCACAATATGATGGAAAGTAAGTTCCATAATGGATTTGGATGAGTTCCAAAGTTAAGACATTGTGATAGATACTACAACAAAAGGCTAAGTATATGACTGCTATTATAGTAGCAAAAGAGGGAATTTGTGTCCAGTAGTTTGTTATCAAACTAGGTGTAGTTCACAGCGGGATAATACTATGAAGATATATTGTACGACAATATTTTCAACATGTTTTAACCCCTAGGAACTAAAGGTCTCACCAAAGGACCTAATTTATACAAAGACATCTCATTAAAGAATGAGTGATGCGTAGAGATGCAAAGACATGCAATTACACACGAACCTGAAAGTGTCGGATTCGAAGATCGGTTGATCACTAGCAATCGTGTACATACAACACCGGAAAGCCATAGGTGTTTAATACACAAAGATTTGAAACTAGATTATTGTCTCTAGTGCAAGTGGGAGACTGTTGGAGATATGCCCAAGAGGCAATAATAAAGAGGTTATTATCATATCTTCATGCTTATCATAAATGTTTACATACCATGCTATAATTGTATTAACCGGAAACATTAATACTTGTGTGATTTGTAAACATAAAAGAGTCCCTAATAAAGCATCTTTTTAAATTAGCTTGTTGATTAAAATATGATCATGGTTTCTTGATCATGAACATTGAGATGTTATTAACAAAAAGATCATATCATTAGGACAATGGTGTTATGGACATACTCCTATAGATAAGCGTAGCATAAAGATCAAGTCATTTCAATAGTTTGTTTGCCATAAGCTTTCTGATACAAAGTAACCTAATTCCTTCAACCATGATATCATGCTAATCACCATCACCGGATGGATCCTTTGATGAATCAAACACCACACCGTAACTGGGTGGCTATAAAGGTGGCATTGAGTGTTCGAAAGTATGTGTTGAGGCACATGGATCAAGAGTGGGATTTGTCCATCCATATGACGGATAGATATACTCTGGGACATCTCAGTGAAATGTCATCCAATTAGCTTGCAAGCATGTGACTGGCTCACAAGGGATCACATATCACGTGAACAAGAAAAGAGTACTTATCGGTAACGAGGTTGAATGAGGTATGTAGAGATACCGACGACTAGACCTCGGATAAGTAAACTATCATGAGACAAAAGGAAATTGGTATCGTATGTAAGTGGTTTATTCGATATCAAAGTAATCATAGAAATATGTGGGACAATATGAATTTCAGATTCCTCTATTGGTTATTGATCGGAGAAGAGTCTCGGTCCTGTCTGCATAATTCACGAACCGTAGGAAGACACACTTAAGGATTCGATGTTGTTTAGTAGATATGGAATGTAAGTAGGGAGACCGAATGTTGTTCAGAGTCTCGGATGGGATCCAGGATATCACGAGGAGATCCGGAATGGTCCGAAGAATAAGATTCATATAAGGAATGTCCAATTTCGAAGTATGGGAATGATTCCGGTGTTTTCACCGAAATGATCTAGAAGGGTCTAGAAGGTTCATCGGACCGGAAGGGAAGGGTACATGAATGTTTCATGAATAAGTAGAATGATTGCATCATGTCCTAGGTCATTTGGTTGGGCATTTGTAAGAAAGAAATTGAGCTCCAAATTGAAAGTCAAAAGGCAAGTTTGAAAAGTGAAACTGGGACAATGTATCATGGTGGAGGAAGGAAAGAATCCTTCTTTCCCTCCACCACAAGCCAACAAGGAGAGGGAGTTGGCGAAGGATTCAAACTCCCCTCTCCCAAATTGCCCTCCCTATCATAAATAGAGGGGAGAGGTGACCCAAGAGACACACAACACTAGCCCCTCCCCATACCGTCGCAGCCGCACCAAGTCGCCGCCGCCCTAGCCACCACCGACTACCTCCTCCTCTCCGGCCTCTAAACCCTAGATCGCCGGGAACCCTATTTCTCCACCATAACCTGCTCTACCTTAGGAGAAGCCCTGCGGGATCTTCCCTCTACTTCCGACACCATGCCGTCGTGCAGCTGGAATCGTGAGGAGAGAACTATAACCTTTGCTTCCTGCTAGAACAAGGGAGAGGAAGGTCTTCATCGACTATCGAACGTGTGACCGACTGCGGAAGCGCTGCCGAAATGCAGTGCCGGAAGGATCGTCTATGCGATCTTGAGATCGGCAAGTGTAAGACTACATCATCCACGATAATGTGCTCTCGTTAACCGCTTTGGAATCTTTAAGGGTGAGTACTCTAATCGACTCATTGCTACAGTCTAGTAGATAGATCTTGGCTTGTTTGTTTTCATGCGGTAGAATTTTTTGTTTTCCATGCTACAAACCCCTACAGCTGCTATGTTGACAACACACAGCCTGCATGTAACGACCATGCTTCTTACCTGCGGGATCCACTTGACTCAAGTTTCAATGGCTGAGATATTTTACTGTGGATTGGTTTGGATGGGAAGTTGGTATTTTCCTAGTATGACTATTTTTTCCTCTTCTATAATGTTCAAACTTGTCCCATGCTAATGATGTTGTGCCGAGGCCAAGAATTTGATAAGAACAGATATACACATTGGTGAAACTTTCCCCTGTCATTTTTTGTTGAAATTTGCCCCTGTTATATTTGAGTTTCTCAATGATGCAATTTAAAAACTGCATTTCACTGTTCATAGCTGAGAGCAACCTGTCTAAATTTAATCCATCTTCTTTCTGTTGTTTGCTTATGTGTGCACACGTACAAGATCATTCATTAAATATTAAGAAGACTAGACTAGGAATTAGACAGGAATTAGTTTAGGTTTGTCCAATTTTTTTATTCTTCATGTAATTTTTCTTTTATCTTTGTATGAACAATATAATATATATAGATTGTGCAATAATGATTTTACTTTAATATACTTATAAATTTACTTTATAATACCTTATTTGATTAATAAAGTTGGATTTCCTTTTTATACAACATGTGGTGAACACATTGTATTATTGTTTAGGTAACAAAGATATTGTTTTATTCACTTTTGTTCATTATCTATGTATTGTAATATTACTTTATTAGTTCCATTTCTTTTTAAATAAAGGAATATTATGATATAATTATCTGAGTATAAAATGAATGGTTACTCAATTGTCGTATCTTAGAGATTATAATTGTTAATACCTTGTTAAAGATATTATTATTATTGTTATAATTATAATTATTATTAAATTTCCCTTTGTTTTAAATTCAAATGTGTTATTTGAATTTTCAAATTTAAATTACTTCCGCCCAAAATCAAAGCACTCAACATAGGTCATGTTAAAATCAATAGAACTTGTGTTAATGTTTACATCAGAACAAGAGAGATTACAATCCCTTTGTAGTTTGTTAGTTTTGGGTGAAAATTTCCCGGATTTTCTATGCATGAATGCAATGCACAGACATGTGTCCTATCTATTTCTAGGTGCTAAACCTAGGATGTTATAGAAACTTGGATAGTGGCAATCTCATAGGAAACCCAGTGACAGAAATGGTTGTACGGTCTTCGCTTTGCGACACATTCGGGATCACAACAACATCACCACATAATGCTTTGATATGTGTTTTACACTTAATAATAGTTCGTAGCCCAGAGCTTCGTGGTACACTCAGTTGGATCAAAAGACTATTGCTATGCCTGTGGCCTCTTAGGGGTTCTATTATATTAGGATGTGTTTCCCACAAAAGATTATGTTTATTGAAACCTTACACATGCCTATGCTTATTATTATTTTTATCTCATATGATGTGCAGGTGCAGGTGGATCTTCAACCCAGGCATATCTATATCCATTGACTCAACCATAATATAAAGTAAACTATAATGGTTTGGTAAACAAAGGTAAAATCAAAAAAACAAAGTCTTGAAGACGTGTTCTTATTTTCATTCCTATTAGCATTATTTCTCAAGGTTCGATTAAACCTAGGTCTTCTAGGGAAAAAGCTACTATACTGCATTTGTAATCTGGATCGAAGGTATCAGGAACCATTAGGGAAGAAATGCCTCATAAATAGGTCCCCCCCAAAATCCAACCGTTGCAGCCCAAACACACGATTCCTTGTACTACCGTACTATCCCGGTACTACCGAACATTTCCTAGGTTTCCCGGGTCACCCAAATACACTTTTAACAGGAAATCCCGGTACTACCGAACTTTTCCCGGTACTATTGGAGTCCTTGGGGTTCCCTAGTCGCCAAACACAGTTTTGCTAGATGAACCCGGAACTACCGGATTTTTGAAATCGCCACAAACTCGGTACGAAAACGGCAATAACTTTTGCATCTGGACTCCAATTTTGATGATCTTGGGCTTGTTTCAAAGATGAAAAAATATCTAAAAGATCATGCAAAGAAATATCATTGTAAAAACACAGAGAAAAAACCACAATATGAAAGGTTTAATCTCTCTAAAAGAGACGAACCGGTAAGACCTCAAAAACACAAAACGCTATAGATTGACCTCGTAAACTCCAATTAGGTTGAAACAAATTTTGTTGGAATGATACAAACAATTAGCAACCAACAAAATTAAAATATTGGAAAACACCAAGGGATAAAATATGAAGTATATTTATGCGAGATATCTCCCAAGGTGTGGTGTTAGAAAACCCGCAAGATAAAAAAACGCAATAAGATATACAAGGGAAATTCATTTTTGATGAACTAGAGATTCTTATGAAGATTACCACAAGATCTATAACCTCGCTTGGATAATATCGAAATAACAACAAATAAAAATGATCCTAAGTATGCAAATTTTTGAGCTCTCTCCAAAAGATACGGTCGAGTTACTCACTCGAGAGCCCCTCTTGCTAGTATGGCTATCTATCCTAAATTCGGTCTCCCAATTAATAACATGAGACAAGGAAAAGGGAAAACCTATCAAGATTATACCTTTGCCTTGATAATTCCACTTTATCTTTATGTAGACGATCTTATTCTCCTAAAAATGGAACACCTTTCTTGATTTCTCTTGCTTGCACTCGCTTGATGAATACTTGCGACTTGATCCCCCATACACCATGGGGAAACTTCTTGTTTGAGATTATCTTCGTCGATCCATGATCACAGATGATGGAAATCTTCAAGCATGTGATCTTCTAGAGATGGTGCATCTTGAAATTGCACAACTTCATTTCTTCTTGTGTGTTGATCCATTCTTTGTCTTGACCAATCATGAATCATCATCATCATCTTCTTCTTCTTCTTCTTCTTTTTCATTTCTTCTACCTTGGAGCCAACATATTGTCCAAGCGATGCCAATGTAGAATTTCTACAAGTGTAACTCAATACACACATTAGTCCATAGAGATTTTCATTAATTACCAAAACCACACATGTGGGCACACATGCCCTTTCACATGGAATAGGTGTCATCACCATAGCCATTTAGGAACACTATAAATAGATACCACCTAAGACCCCATAGCTCACAACTTAGTGGTCAATCTTAGACAAAAACACACTAGATAGAGAGAGATCCGAGAGAGAGAGAGAGAGAGAGAGAAGAAACAAGAAAAGGAGGAGAGGAACTTGAAGAAAACATCAAGAACCATAGGAGGAAGAAGAAGGAAGATACTATAGATCTTCACCAAGTAAACTACAAAGGTTTAGCTTACACTACAAGAAAAATCGACTTTCACAACAGATGATTTTCGTGGTTGAAGATCTGTTAGCACGGTTGAAAAGTTTTGTACGACGGATGCCCTTCATTGTAAAACCCGTTTCACAAAAGAATCTACCATTGTTTTTTCTGACCATGGTAGATTGCACCATTTAGCCATGAAAACTTGTTCTGTCATAGATCTGTTTGCTAGCCGCCTTGACTGCTGACGTCATACAAACTGCCACGTAGGAAACATTGTTAATGGCCAGTCACTGCCGTTAACTATCATGGAAACCATGTTATAAGCCAGGCATATCCAAGGCCTAATAATTATTAATTGGGTTGACCCACTAGGAGAGCCCACTAGAAAGACGGGTAATTACTATTTCATCTTGCACTATTTGAAATGGTCCCATTAGGAGATCCCACTACGGCCCATAAACTTTTAGACCCATTATTGTTTCAGTCTACAAAAGGCCCGCCTTGGATCAATACTGCACGGCCCATTAGAGGACTGCGCAATGTCGGCCCTGTACTAGTAAGGCCTTTTACTGTTGTGGTCCTTTATAGTTCTGGACTTTTATTGTTTTGATTTTTTACTATTCTGACCTTTCACTCTTTATTCTTCTGTCATTTACTGTTTCGGCATATTCTACTCCGTATTTTTCCTATTTTGTCCTGCTACTGTTTTGGCATGTTACTGTTTGGGCATGTTACTAGTCGGGTATGTTACTATTATGGCATGTTACTGTCCTGGCCTATTACTGTTTTGGCATTTTGACTGTTACTGTTCTGGCAGGTATGTTTTACGGCATTTCCTCGCTGATTCATCCTTCCATGATTCTAGCATTTTTCTGTTTACTGAGTCTGTTTGTTGGTCGGCATATCATATTCTATAATTATGGCATAATTCTTGTTTAAAATAGTCTGTTAATATTTCGGCCAACTAATGGCCACATGAGAATCAGCATATTACATCAATAGGAAAATTTTGAAATTTATTATAGACCAGAATTAAAATAGAAACAAAATGATGCATTACACATACATCGCTATACATGGGATGGAACTAGGTTTCTTCTATGGAGATTACATCGCCATAAAAGTAACAAATGACTTACCATATTAGTTGCGGAAGAGATTATCAAGTAGACGGTTAGTCCAATCTTGTGGATCTTTCAGTTCCTGTATCCGTTCACGTGTAATCTTGATTATTGCATCTGTTTTCTCTGTTTATTGTTCAATTAAATAAATAGTTTCGAGTGCATCTGTAACACCTCTTTGTGCTGTAGAAACTGGAATAGTGGGCTGATGCAAGTAATAACCACTGTCACCGCTGCTTTGTGAAATGACTTCAATACTTAACGTAGGAGTCCTCCCTTCTGCCTCCATAGCTTCATGTGCAGCCTGAAACAAAGAAAATAAGTTAGCACAGCATACCAGCAAACTGGTAGCCATCTTATATGTAAAATAATTCAAATGCATCATTGGCCAGGAACAGTCATTGATGTGCCTCGTACATATCTTTTTGGAATAACAGGAACAGTCAATGTCCTGGAGCGATGCGAGCATGTGCATATATCACATCCTCTCTATGGAACAAACACTACATATTATTTGTAGGCTAAAACTAAGACATGTTAAGTTAGAGTAGCAAAGCAGGCAAAGAAACACTGTGTTTGTTGTGAAAGAATTTCAAAATCAGCATTATCCTTATATAACAAATCAAGCAATCAACATGTGTATCTCATGCCGACTAACTAAATTAGTGTGGAAGGGAATATAGTGAATCAAGCAACTAGACTCTTTCCCTCATAAACAAAACATATCACTGCGTAATGGAAATATAGAAAATATCAGAAAAAGAGGTGCGTGGGATTCCCTGAGCTTCTTATAACTAGTCAGGACAACAAGCATTAACGTATAATATAAAAATAGCGTTTGGAAATGGTCCATAGTACGAACTAGCCAGATTAGTGGCGCAGTTCGAGAAATTATGGT
This sequence comes from Avena insularis, assembly GCA_023614405.1. NCBI lineage: Eukaryota > Viridiplantae > Streptophyta > Magnoliopsida > Poales > Poaceae > Avena > Avena insularis. The sequence goes on along the minus strand of CM042685.1, from coordinate 165,787,038 downwards.
TGAACCTCCAACCATAGAAGGTGGCATTGTTTTAATCATCGACGAACTATGATAGTACCATAGAAAAATAAGCAATAGATCAAGTGTGTGTGTTAAATAAACTACTAGCATCATTTCAGAGAAACAAGATATCAACCACAACTTTTCAGTAGCCAGATCATTCAAATATTTTGATCGTCGGGCAAGTATATAAAAAAAGAAGATAAACAAAGAGATGAGTCATTTGATGCCAAAACAATAGTTGGATGTTGCGAAAAAGTACTAAAAACCTTCTTTGTAATGCCTACAACTAGTGTATTTCCAACTTCTAACATTATCATTGTACATATAACGAGGCAACTAAGAAAATCGAGTAGATAAACAAGCAAATGATACATTGTACAGCTTGCAAGGTCAATGAAGTATTTAATCAATGTATGTTTGGTATGAAGTGGCAGATCAAATTAAGAAGAATGTGACATTCTTTTGATAGAAGCACTTTGTGCATCATATAGAGTTGGTAGCTAGGAAATGAAGCAATGATACACCGTGTGCATCATATAAACTGCTATATTATTTAAAAAAAGATATCCAACATATATAATGTCAAGTAAAGGTGTACGAGCTTGATTATCAACATTATATACATAGGAACCATGACAGAATATCGCATTGTTGCAATCACAAGTAAACTAAAAATGCAAAGTATTCATAACCAATTGAACCATGTGGTGGCTAATATTAAACTAGAAAGATCATCTGATAATGTATAGATGAAATCCAGCAGACATGAGTTAGAACATATGCATAATGTCACATGTTTCTTAGTAATCAACCATTGTATTTCTCACTGAAATTGCCATCATTTAAGTTAAGAAAATCATGACATTGCTTTAATCATGAGCAAACTAAAGAATCAAATTAGCAATAGAATATATATGTGCATCATGTAGAGTATCTAGTGAGGTAATGAATTAAGAAATTAAACACCAGGTGCACGATAGACTTCCAGATCATACTAAGATGGTTATAGTACATATATATAGTAATTGGGTATCATAGAATGCTTAATTATGCTTTTTATATCTAGGGAGAACATTGTTGCTTATTTTAATCAAAAAGTACACTCTATACATACTATTATATTTTACTAGGTTAGTCATTTTGAGAGTTTCATCGGTTGTATGATGCAACCAAGATGACAATACATGATACTAGCTATGAAACTCTCACTATTAGTAGTCTAGCTAGAACTCCCTCCATTCCAAAATATAAGATGTTATTACTTTCGTGAAATAATGTATCTAGACCCCCTTTAGAGTTGGTAGAGTATCTTGGAGTAGTATGGTATGCATTTTTAGTAGTCTAAGTTACTCCCCACTAATACCAAGTGGCTTAGACAAGCCTGATTCATATAACACTAGACTATGTTACTACCTCGAGAGTGCATATAAGCTCTAATGTTATAATAGAATACAAATTAGCATAAAAGTGGATATACTTTAATCACCACCACCTAATCATGGTCTATTAAACGTATATATATAGATAAATGATCATCAGTCAAATATAGCAAAAAGAGATTGCCACCATGACTGAGTGATCAAATTGAATTATAAACCAAGGGATTTATATTTTGTCTTTGTGAAGTACCGTTAAAGTTCATCTTGTTCTAATCCTTGGCCAACTCATGTGGTTACAACACTAGACAATGTGACTACCTCTAGAGGTCATACAAATTCTTAAATATAGTAGAAAAATACTATAATAGACTATAAATTAGCATAAAAGTGGATATATTTAAATTACCACCACCTAATCATAGTCTAGTTAATGAATAACTAGATAGATTTGATGATGAGTAAAATATAGAAAATAATAGATCATTACCATGATTGAGTTTGAAAATTGAATTATAAATCAAGATATTTAGATTTGGTCTTTGTCACATAGCAGAAAAAATAGCATAAAAGTGAAAATACTTAAATCGCCACCACCTAATCATGGTCTAGTTAACGTATAAAGAGATAGATAGATAGGTAGATTGATGAACATAAGTCAAATATAGAAATAATAGTTCATCACCATGATCGGGTGAGCACATTGAATTATAATCTAGGGATTTATGTTTGGTTTTTATCTAGTATTGTTTAAGGTCAATCTTGTTCCAATCATTATCCGACTCATGTGGTGTCTCATAAAAAAACATCTGACACTATGCACATCTGGCTAAAAACAAGGGACTTACTATTTCTATTTGTAGAGTCCAGTTGGAGGACATCCTGTTGTCATTTCGTTTGTTGAAGATATCCACCGCATTGTCGGGTCTCGCCAACACGGACATCGAGTATGCTGGGCACCCCTATTTGTTCGGTGGTGGGCACGAAGGCATTCCGGCCTCAACGTCAATGTAGGAACCTACTGATACAAGCACACAACACACATAGCACACACAGTCATTTTTACCCAGGTACGGGCCGCCCTTTGGCTAAAAACCCTACGTCCTACTTTGGTGGATTATCTATGATTGATCGAGGTACTGGATGATGTCCTCTACGGTGCCAGGGAGCCGCTTTCTCTCTAGCTTCTACACTTCCCAGGCGTCCACTTTCTTTCTTTTGTCCCTTTCACCTCTCTTATTTCTCTCCGACATGGGGGATATCAACTCTATTTCTCTCTATCTATTATTTCCAAGCTCTCTTCTCCAACCTCTCCTATCTCAACTCTCGAACCCTCTGATCTCTGAAAACTCCAACCCCTCTCCGTAGGGCCAAGTGCCTCCTTTTATACTCCAAGGGGTCACTACAAGGTCAAGTGTGGAGCACCTCCAAGTGTGTTCCCGGGTTCAATTGCAGTGTGCCACGCGGTCTTCAGGCAGATGGGCTGTAACATCATTGTCTGATAAGGCTGAGTTCATGTATATAGTGCCAATCCCTGGATCGGTTCACTGTCACACACAATATAGATGAATACCAAATGTAACCGTGCATCAAAAATATAACGAATATGATCTAGAATTTACATTATTTATTCAAGTACACGGTGGAAAATAAATATAAGGTAGATCGCCATCCTTCAATGGTGCCACAGGCGAACAATTGTTGAGTAGAGTCTCGCGACCTATGAACGATCACTTAGATACAATATAACCTGCAACATGAAACATTGCATCCACGAATGGTCAATACATTGAATGTATGGCAAGTAGGCTAAAGTGGTTAACAACGGATCTATCAACTACATGCTTATTTGGCTAGGTGGAGTTCAGGATCATTTGCACAAAGCAATAGTGTTATCCTAACATTTATAACAAAGTAGTTTTCCAATACGATAAATAAGACACTCTGGTACACTCCCAGGTTCTCCTACCCAATTAAGTTCACCCAACAAGTTTTAAGTAGTTGAGAAATTGGGATGAGTGAGAAATATGTCATAGCATCAGTATCAGGTCGCTGAAATTGTTCATAATCAGGGACACGACTAAGTACTTAGATTCTACACACCCTCCATGGGTTTGTACACTTTACCCATGTGACATGGACAACCCATCTCGTACCACCACACTCATATTATGTGATCATAGGGAGAAGTGCAAGACGAGACCATTTGGTAAGAGCTTCCCAAACCCATCCATGCACTATACCAACCTCAACTATTCTAGATCTCTGGCTACATAGGGTTCGAGTAGCCATAACATACTAAGTCCAGCTAGCCACCCATAACTCACTAGCACATGGTTGCACATGTAAGCTACGAAATAAAGAAACCAATCCTTTTTAGTACCCTCGGCGGCATTCCCCACCATAAATGTTCACTCTGATGATGTTGAAACCATTTTGCCCAGGTGGTTCATTAACATTATGTTGTTTTAGTTGGAGCAAAACATATACACTACCATAGCATGGTGTAATCCCATCCCTTCTAAAATAGCATGGCTAAGCAATCTAATAGTACGATGGCTCATAACAATGATAAGTAAGGAATAATATGGGACATAGCATAGCATATACACATCAATTCCTACACATGTAATTCTACGAGAACATCTACAATGCATAGGAAAACAGTAGGACATTATGAGCAAGATAGAACCACTTGCCTTTTGTTGTAGATGTAGTTTTTTAGATAATCCTCACAATTATAACGGTTTCGCTCATTATGATCACAATACTTGCAATCATAGTAGTTGCCCACCTCACAATCTAATGTTTGGAGCAAGCACAACAAACACACCATTCAAAATAATGCAATTATGCACAATACAATAAAAAATGATGAAGAAATGCATGCATGATGATTTAATATATAATAATGGTTGTATTTAGTTTTATAAACATTACTAGATCACATGATGCATGCAGGAGATTATTTAATGCAATAGAGTATTTATTATTATTTATTGATTTCCAAATAAGAGGTTTTAATAGTTCCATTGCAACTTCTGTTCTTATTGTCGAACTAATTTAGGTCCTGGCATGTACTGGATAAAGGACATTAATACAAACTAGTAGGAATTGGATTCACCCTAATCGGAGTTGTATATCTTTTTTATGAATTAATTACTATTTAAGAGAGTTCAAATTATTTAAAAAGTGTACTTCGTCAACAATTAAATTTAAGACCAGATCTATAATCTACACGAAATTGTGAATACAGGGACATATTATTCATATTTTTCAGATCCATAAATTATTTACTATGTATTTAATACTCCAAAAGGCTATTAAAACTAATAAAATAACTACCGTAATTCTGCACTTCAAAAGTTGGATCTGACATCGTATTAATGTATTATATGAAATTATGAATCCAGAGATACATAATTTTATTTTTATGATCTAAATATAATTTACTATGATTTATTGAGTCTAAAATGTCCATTAAACTATTGAAAATATTACAGTAAGTATATACTATAAACATTAGATCTAATCGTATATTATTATTCTACACAATTTTATGAATCCGATTATATATTATTTATAATTTTTGGACATGTATTAAATTTAATATGAATATTACAATATCTGACTATTTTTTGCTACTACCTCTGATCCTAAAAAAGTGTCACGGTTTTGAACTAACTCTAGTTTAAAATGGCGACACTTATTTAGGATCGGAGGTAGTATTTTAAATCAATTTCAATTTAAAAAGGGAATATTCCCTGGGAATATACCGCCCTGACTGGGCTAGATTGCTGATGTGGTTGCTGAGATGGCGGTGACGAGACGACGACATGGATGATAGTTATTGGCTGATACCCCTTCGATCTGGCGAACTAATCTGAACCTCAGATGGTGGATCGGACAACTTCTGTTGATATGACTTCAGTAGCAGTCAAGGGAGACGTGGTCGACGGCGTGGCCGGCGGCGGTGCTCAGGCGGTGGACAGTGGCATTGCTTCGGCAGTCACCAGAGATGGACGTATAGGATACGAGGTGCATGATATCTCGGGGAGCTCTACAGAGGTATTGGCGCGGTCTCGAGCTTCCCGTGTCGACAACAGGGAGTGACTGGAGGAGTGAGTTGGAGGTGGTGCTCCGGCAGCGTCGGACGGTGATTCTATTGATTTGTTGAAAGGGAAACATCATCAGGAAAATGCGGATGAGCAAGACAAGGATAAACAGAGGGATACAGAGGGTCAGGGCGACGGAGCGAGCTCGACCTGGGCTCAGTAATGGATCATGGTGGTGGCGAGATCGGTTTCGATCAATTTGGTGTCTAGACTTCACGAAAGGGAAAATTTTGCACGGGCAAAGAGGGGGTTGGATTATATGTGGAGGTATGCGGGGAGGAAGGGTTGAATCGGAGCAAATTTTGCGGGTATTTGGATTGGGAGCAAGGTCGTGTTCTTGCTGGTCTCGGGTGGTTGCGCTACTGTGCGGGATGGTTTGCGTGGTAGATAGGTGCATGAAACAATGGGCTGGGCCCGGGTGGTCTGACTAGGTAGTTAGGTTTAGTTTGTTTTTATGTTCTTTTAATTTTTTGTTTTTTAGCGTTTCCATTATAACTTTTGCATAATAGGTCCAAATGACTTGAAATTTGTTTCTAAAAATTTCTAATATTAATTAGATAATTTTAGGTTCATTTTTGTAACATTTATGTAGTTCAATAATATTGGATTTATAAAATTCCTGTTTATTCCTCATAGGAATATTTGCATTTAGGGGGTTGTTTAATGTTCGAATTTTGAAACCTTTGTAAATTTTGCATGGACACAATGCAATGCACATGAGTGACATGTAAAAACAATTTTGTTCCGATCTCAAATTCTTATTTTCTTGGGATGTGACATGGGTGATGCCAATGGCAAATGGATAGCCAAGAGCGGTGCACATGTGCACTTGATAGCTGAGTGACAGCTCAGGCTCCGAGCTATCACTCCTGTCGGTGGCACGCTGCAGCGCCATGATGATGTTTAGAGGCGTTGGTGCATCGCCTGTTCCCCAGGACGGGCCTAACACGTCTTGTCAGGCTTAGTTGACTCTGTTTCCCCGGGCCGCGCTTGGCCTAGGAAAAGCGTTCCCATGGTCCTTCCGGGGCTCAGTCGAGGCCGCTCCTTGGCTTCGTTGTCCCCAATCGTGCCCTTACCCTCCTTTCATGGCAGCCCCCGAAAGGAGGGGTCAGACCGCCTTGCGCACTTTGTTGTCTTTTCCTCCTTGTCCATGCCCCGCTAGCGGAGTGAGGCTCGTCTCGTAGGGTTCGTCTCATCCATAGGCACCTACATCATAGCTGACACTTGTTCTACATAGGTTCATGATGCCAAGTCCATACCTGCTTGGAGCACATAGTGCTCTCATCCCTGTGATGCTCTCGGCGACTTAGCCTTGCCGGCGCCGAGCTGCTGACCGGTGGGTCCGTGGCCCACACGCCAAGGCACAATGCTAGGGACCCATCAGACTTCTTTGATGTTTCCTCTGAGTTAATCTTGTCGCAACATGGTGAAGATGTGTCGGGCTTAGCCCTCCAATAGCATAGGGGCTCCAAGAGACACACGGCATGTGAAGTGATAGCCCATATCAGTCTGGCATATGGGTACGCGTAATCACGCTTCCATGAATCCATGGTGCTGAGATCTGACCTTCATAGTCCCGCACATTGATAACATCGACCTAGATTCCTATAAAAAGTAAAAGCCAGCATGCAACCTCCTTGTGTTGCTCTGCCAAGTGGGGTGCGCTACAATTAAGTGGGGGAGCGCTCCCTCCTCTCCGCCATATGTGATTTATCACACATCGGCATACGGAGTTACCAACCCTCTTTCCTCAATCCTCATACCTTCCTCCCCATTCTACCTTACCTTCATCCCATGGAGGCCAAGAAGAAGATCCCCGCTCTTATGCCAGCAAGAAAGAAGAGTTCCATCGCTCCCTCCGGAGGGAAGGGCGATCCGTCCCATCTTAACAACAGTGAGCAGCAGGAGGTCGAATGGAAGTCATCTGTCCGCTTCTTCCCAAAGGGACTGAGCGAGGAGGGCACTGGCAAGTTAGCCGGCATCACTGCCTCACCTCAGAATGAACACGGGGGGACCTGCTCTCTTGTAAGCCGGATCTCCCAGGGGGAGTCGCCTTACTTGTGATCTGAAGGTATTCTCTTGCTTCCTAGTGGCGGGTGTTAACCCCCTCTCACCTTTACTGAGGGTGATTCTCATTTCTTACAGCCTGCAACTGGCTCAACTGCACCCCAACACTGTCATAGCATTGGCCATCTTCCATTTACTCTATGAGGACTTCTGGGCGTCATGCCCTCCGTTCCTATGTTCCGCCACTACTTCGTCCCTCGTATCGAGTCGGGGATGCCATCTCGAGGGGAGTTACCTTCTGCCTCCGGGACAGGCTTACCGAAGCCTACATCCCGGTGGAGAAGAAGTCGGACGAGTGGCGCAGATCTTGGTGATGTGTTTGCTTCCCCATATAGGATGTCGTCCTTGCCGATCCCTCGACTCCCCCTTTTCGTCGCTTGAGATGTGGTGACCAAGAGGGGGACGATGAGGTACTCATGCAAGTATAGGAGTGGATCTTTGACCTACAAAAAGGTGGCCTCTCCGGCTGTCGCTTCATTTAGGAGTATATCCCTCGCTACATCGCTCCTCTTTAGGAGCGCTCGCACCCTGCCTGGGAGTACAACGGCCCCTTGTGCCATACTCGTCTCTTTGTCGGTCCCTCATCTAAGACCGAAGCTTCGGTGGTGAAGGCGATGGTGAACTGGGTGCTTGGGGGCATGGTAGAACCAGTGCCACTCCCTACTTCTGTTGTTCCCCTTTACCTAGACAAGGAGGTCATCGACTCCATTCTGTCGTCGATGTACTACTGCAACGAGTTCGGGGTCCAACACATGTGGAGTTCCTTGTCGGAGTTTGCCACACGCAAGGGGCATCTTTAGGGGGATACTAGTGCCTCAACCAACCTCCCAATTGTGTTGCCCCTGGGCAATGAAGATGGCTCCCCGGGTCGCTGGCTGCCGGTTCCTCCGTCGGCTAGTGACTACCTAGCGGGACTAGCTTCAGCACACCGCACCCGCTCTACCAAGCATTCGGATCAGGCTTTGCCTGGCAAGTGGCGCGTTTGTTTGTAAAAGGAGCTTCATCGTGCTGTTCCTCCATCTCACGGAGACTTGGTGCCACCACCCCTTCAAGCCCCACATGAGGGTCTGCCAGGAGCGCTCTCCTTAGTCGCAGCTGGACCTTCCGCCACAACTAGGACTAGTAAGCCGCCTAAATCTGCGATATCCTTATGAGGTGATCTTCTCTTTGTTTCCTTATTCTAATAATCTTTCTCGGCCTGCTTCCCATGGCGCTGGAGAAGGTGACCACAAGAAAACAATGTGGTGACGACATGTGAATGTGGCATTGCTATATCTTTGTTGAAAAAGAATTTTTGATAACATATCTCCCTTTTTAAAGTTTGGATATCTCCACATCCTTGTTAGAAACCTTTTTGAAAACCATTTTTTTAAGAAAACCCTTTTTAAAACATCTTTGACCATCTCTGGTCAAAACAAAACTTGTTCTCATCCGTCGTCGTGACCAAGTCGCATACTTTTTATAGCCTTAGAACCATATCAAGGATACTCCTAGTAATCACCTTTAAAACTGTTCTTGACCATGGACATGTCTATTCGAATAGAATATACTATTTAGATTCGATGCACTTTACCCACATGGATCAATACATCCGTCGAGATACGACCACAACCCTCTACATAAGTGTACGGGGGTCCAGATAATCAGACCTAACCTTTCATTTGTCGTCCCTAGTATAGGCACTTTCCCTATGGTGCTTAGTTCTCCCCGGAATGAGTACCTGACTTCACAAGTCCGAATCTCCCTGCCTTTACTGCCTTAACCATGCCACCAATACTCTCTTAACCTTGTACCATCCGCAGGAGCTCCATAGTTGCAACCGACCTCGAGGGAGTCAATAGAACCTTCCGGGTATGATGACCCCCTAAGTGGAAAGGAACCGGCTTCCAGGTTCACGGTCCTCTTGTATGCGCTATGGCATAGCCCATACTAAGGAAAACAAACTACGAGTTAGCCCCGAGTGACAACCAGGGTAATGTGGTTGTATGAATAAAATTGTTCCGGTAAATGACTCGGGTATCCCATCTCTTTTCTCTTGAACATTTTCATCACTTCTTTACTCATCATTTTCTTAGTTTAGAAAATGCCCACTCAAGAACGATGCCCTTCCCAAGGGTTTTATTTTGAAAACTATCGGGGTAAGGTAAAACCCAAAAAAACTTTTTATCATTGAAAAACCATAGTTTCTAAGGAGGTGTGATGCTAATCAGCCTAACCTCGATCTAAAGGGGTAAAGGTGGGTGTAAAAAATGGTAGGCGTCCTAATGGGCCCTCATTCATAACTTGGAGGAGCCAAGTCATTTGCCCAGTATTTATAAAATAAGACATGCTGATAGTAATGCCATTTATAAAGGATATATGAAGCAAGTATAAAACAAAGTAGGGTTGTATTGGAGTTCAGCAATGGTGGCTTCCTGTGACTAGCAAGATGTCCCTTGACTTTTTGGGAATACCAGAATACCACAAATACCAATAATAATAATAATTACACCAAGCCTTCCTTCTGCTCGGTGTCACGCTACCGCAACTATCATTGTTTTCGAGCAAACATGCAAACAAACAACACCACATTCAATACAAGGCATACAATCATCAATAAAAATAGCAACCAATGAACAATACACGTTTCCAATTTAGTAGGTTTTGAGTGGTTGGATTTAAAGCAAGTGTAAATTCTTGAAAATCATTTGTGGTTTTTATTTAATGATTTTGGAGGCTAATACTACTCAATTGATGGTTTTTAAACCAATGTCAGGTTTTGTATGATATCAATTTGCAAAAAGGATATCACCAGATAGGTATTGATAAAATGAAACCAACAGAAGTGGTTTCACTATTTTATCAATTACCATTGATTTATAATGAATTTTATAGTGAATAAAACTCTAGTTCTAGAAAATAATTCATTTGATGGACTCATTCACTGAGAGTTGGAATCAACTTAAAATATTTAGCTGAATGCCCTTAGGAAAATCCCAAAGGCAGTTTTGGAGGATTTTTGTCTTTTTAACCAGACTTAATCTACAAGATATTTTGGTGTTATTCCAAAGGCACATGTTTGGTATTTAGAATACCTTTCTGTATAAATTGGAATAAACCTTTTTGGATATACATAATTATTATGGCGATTTTATTAGTGAATTCAACATACACATAATATTTTAATTAACAAAAATTCTATGAATGCTTAGTAAATTATGGGCTCCAAGGGTTGAAGGATACTGATATGAATGTGAACTAGGAGTTGGAATTAGATCAATACCACTTCTAGTTTGACCTGGAGAATTTTCTAGAGTCATATAAAGACTTTTTTGTTATTTTTTCCGAGGGAAAAATAGGAAGCAAAATAGTATGGGGCCAACGTGACATGCAAGGTATCTAAGGTACCTTTCAGTAACCAAAGGATTCATGTCAAAAGGTTTCAGCAACTTTCTATAGGAATTTATTTCTAAAGAGGATAATTCTGAAACAGTGATTTATCGTATTTATTCTGGACACCAATTATGCTAACCAATGCCTCTTCATGTTAGGGAACATATGTGTGCATCTAGGAAAAAATATATTTGGTCATTGGGGGTCCTTTTACATTTTTGAAATGATTTAATCCAAGTGGTCATAGTCACATCTGGAAAATAAAATAAAAATAACAGGAGGAGGAGTGGTTTAAGCCCGATCCGAGGAGAATGCGACCCATTCTATCGCATGCCAGCCCAGCAGGGTAACATAGCGAGTGGGAATAGAGGTCCCACCTGCTGGCACGTGGGGCCCGTTCATAGGTGGCTAGGGGAGGGCTAAGAGGTATGGAGAGTTGTGGGGTGTTGGATCTATGGGAGATCAACGGACTCCATTCGTCTTCTCCAAATAGAAAGGGGCTGGTGGAGGAAACCCTAGTAGGGAAAGGGGAGGTTGGGGTGCTCACCAGAGGGCGTGCCACAATCAGGGAAGGGTAGAAGGAGATGTGGGGCTTCACCGCGAGCAGAACGAGGGGCTATAGCCCTGACTTGATGTCTCGGGAGTGACTGCCAGTGCGTTCTCGGGAGCTCGTCGGGGGTGGCACCTGGTGCTGCTACATGTAAAAAATAGGGGCATGATTAGACGCAGGAGATCAAGGGGGTTTGCATAGTGGGGCATGTAGAGGGAGAGAGCAAGTGGGGGAGGAGTCTTGCTCGGTTCTTTAGATGGGGCCGAAGCTCTTTGCTCTCCTTCTCTCGAGTGGGATAGAGCAAGAGAGAGGGTTCTCTTGGGAGGTGAGTGGAGGGGTGAGGGGGCAAATGATCCAGGAGTTGTGGGCTGTGTTGGCTCATTGCCTTGTAAACAAAAAACGAGAGAGGCTCATGGTGGAACGTGTCTAGGGGGAGCAATGAAGAGGGGGAATCCTGTTTTGGTCTTGCTGTGGGCGTGGAGAGGGGTGAGGGGAGTGGTTTCTGGTCTGGTTTAAGGAATAGAGAGGGGGTATTGCTGCTGCAAGTGTTTTAAAGAAGCTAGTTATGACAATTTTCTTGTCTCCCCTTCCTCAGAGTGCAAAAGGACAAGGAGGAGGGAATCTATAGTGCATTTTCTATAGTGTTGGTCGACCAGGGGGATGAGTGGCGTGCTATGCAAGCTCGGTTGACCAATTTGGTGTAGGTTTGATGAATTTTGCTAGTATGTTCTTGAGTGATTACACTTATTAGCCAAATAGGTGGTTGTGAGGCAAGTATAGAAATTTGACATTGGCAAGATCAGGATATGGTACTGGTGGATAGATGAGGTCAATATGGACCTCCAAGATTTATTTGGAAATTTCCTGAACGTTTTAGATGGCCATTTCATCTACTATCCAAAAAGTGCTCAATTGGTTTATAGAAGCTCATTTGATATTTTTTATATTGGACAAGGTTGGTTTTTGATGTGATATGGTCATAAATACCATGTCACACATTGCAGAATTTTATTTGAATTTATTTGGGAGGGAAAGTATTTTTAATCTATTATTTCTTGTTTCTTCCATTGCAGATGGGATTGGATATGTAGGCATCAAATGTTCCTTGATTTGGCAAAGTAGTTTGGAGAAAAACCAACCTTCCTTTATCGAAAAGGTTTTGAGGATTTAGCAAAGAAAGGAATTTTAAATAGTTTTGGGTTCCCAATAATTAGGGAAATTATTCGGTGAATGATTATATCCAAGGTAGATGATTGAAACTTGAGGTATTAATCATTATCAACCTTGGGTATTGCAAAACAAGATGGATGTTGGGGAGAGAACAAGGATTAAAGGATCTAGGGCATTGATATTTTTATACCACCTAAACTTGGTTGGATTAGTGAGATCAGAGCTCACCTTGGTACAAGGGATAGATGTATAGTTATACCAAGTTATATAAATGATCATGGCATCAAAGGTTTGGCTTGGTTGTATTTGAGGTGGTCTAAAAGTGATGGAAAACTTTGATGAAAATAAGGTTGGCATATCCGATGTGTCATGAAGCCTCATAAACCATGTGGGTTTAGGAAGAACAACGCTCCAATGGAAAGAAGGGAACGATAGATTCATAGAATATGGTTAGTATATTATAACCATGCAAAGAGTTGGTCAAGGGGAGGTATCACATGGATGTGAGCTTCTGCCAAAGTAGGCAAGATGATAAGATTTGCAGAAAGATTATTATCTTGTCTACAAAAACATCAAGGATGAGTGGGTATAAGAAGGGATTAGCCATGGAAAAGAGTGTGCTTTGGTAGTACTAATGGATTACTACAAGATGGTTGAAGTACATTCTCAGGAATGCACACAGATTGGAGTTGGTGGAGTTCGAATGATTGAATCGAGACAAGGATTTCAGACTTTGTCAAATTTGCCAGATTTGTGAGTTTGGACCATTATGAAGGGTGAGGATTTGGAGAGACTTCAAGGGTTTAGTCTTATCATCAAGTGAATGACATTGAAATATAGATTAAGTAGAGGGGTTCCAAGTATCTATTTGGTATTTTATGAGTTGGATGCTAAAGGGAGTGGATTAGCTCATAATTGATATGGTTAAATAGATTAGAGGGTAACTTGAGTGACTCAAGATAGATCTAGCTTGGGTAGTTTTGTTAAGATGATGTATGGTTTTATATTAGCTTGATCCTAGAGGATGAGCACCAAAAGCAGCTCAATCAAATTCCTAAGTAATAAGACAAACACACATAGTAGATCAAAGCAAATCATTAAACAACATATCAATGCAATTCATATTATCAAACTTAACCAACTACTACTAAGGTTACCATCAAGCCTAGCTTGATGTAGGGATGGGTTTTTTGAAGAGCTTGTGATTTGAAGTAAGATAAGGACCTCTTGGTATTTCTACCAAGATTAGAATGAAATGGTTTTAGGAAAGGTTTTGGAAAACCTAGAGATAAGAGTAGTTGAAAGTTCTGCCTCGAAAACATAAGGAGATTATATATAGATATCCATATTTTGGTTAATAGAAACTATTAAAATATTTTGTTGTGTCAAAGTCATCTTAGAATGCCAGAACATTTGAGAATATGAAAGATGACCCAAGACATCTCTTAGGAAAAATAGTTTTTGTCAACTAGTGTTTAGGTAAGGATTTTATCATTTAATATACAATCAGTTGCATAAGCACAAGCAAACAATCAACAAACATTGCAACACTTAACAAGGAAAAGTTTTTGTTCCCCCTGATTTTTGCCTTTTTGACAACAAATCAGGGTTGCTAAAATTGGGATGTTACAGACCTTTCCCCCTTAAAAGAATCTTGTACCGAGATTTGGGACGAGTAGGGTTAGGTAAGAACATCGTCTTAACAATTTTTAGAGGTGGAAGTTTTGATAAAAACGATTTTACAACAAACATGCTTGGTCAGCTACGGGTCGGAGCCGACTGGCTTCGGTTTGAGGGTTTAGGTTAAACAAGTGGAAACGGCGTAGTCTTTTCCCCTTAGGATGATTCTAGGTAGGTTTAGCATCGACTCCAATCTTTCTTATAGAGGCGAGGTGATTAGTTGAGCCTTGGTTGGTATTTTAGTGCTGATGTCAGATTTTCTGCCTTCTTGGTCTTGAAACGCAGGGAATGTCCACCATATGTTCGACCTTGGAGTGGAGGACTTTCGCAGAGTATCTTCGGATTCTAGAGAAGTATCGAGTTGTTTTCCTTCTTCGGGTTCCATGATTCTGATTTAGGGAGGGTGGTTATCACCTAAAGACGACTAGGGGGTCAACTCTCTGAGGTTTATGCTGGCGGAGGTTTATTCTAGTTTTGTGAGAAAGACGTAGTGTTTCCCCTTGGAGCGAGACTAAGGGTGCTTGGTGAAGTCGCGAACCTTCTTTATTGGGGTTGAAGGATGAGGTGGAAAGGGTGTTGTACTTCCCGTCCGGGATTGGTGATCTTCATTAGACCTTGTAGATACTGCTTCTTGGGAGACGTTTGATCTGGTTAGAGTTTCAACAAGTTGGGAGGATGCTGGATTCGGTTGGCTTTCTAGGAACGTTGTCTTATAGGATGGGGTCATTCCGGGTTTAGTCTGATGCAACGTCTTGGGTAAAACACGAGAGTTGGAACCTCAGCCTAGCATATCATCAAACCAGGTTCATACATACATTAACAGGGCTACGCCGGCCAGCGGCGAGTTTACTTAAAGCATTACAAACCAGGTCTTTTCTGATAGGCGTGAGGGCACTTACAAAACAGGTTCTCGGATGATGCATAAATCTACACTAAGCTAGTCGGGTGAGTTGCAGGGGAGAAGGACTACTCCATGGGTACTTCTTGATTCTTTTTGCTGTTTTTGGGTTCGGTACTATCTTTGGTTACTATAAATCCTCGGGGTGTGAGGGATATTCAGTTCTTCAGCAGTAAAAGTGAGGGTTGTGCCTTCTCTGGTGGCTGATTTGGCGGGTGGATCTTCCGAAGGTGGGGACTGAAGGATGGGTTGATACTCATAGAAGGACAATTCTTCATTCTCCATATCAGGGTTAGCAACATCAATAGTTGAGGGCTCTAAGGAAGAAACTTTCCTTTCCAGACGAGCATTGGCGGCTCATAGACTCTTCTCCCGGGTGCGTAGTATGGAGAGATCCACGCGCATGACAATATTTTGATGATGAGTCTTTTCGAGGTCTTCTTGATGGCTCTACAGTAGGTATTCCATATTCTCTAGCTGATTTCCATATCCTTGTCACGCTTCCCAAACAGGTGGTAAGGGGTGTCTTTCAGCTCCTCTTCAAGGATCTTGCAGAGGCGTGTCATGATATGTTGTATATCTCGTATGAATCCATCTACCTAGTTGTGGTCAATGAAGGTGAAGATGATGGACTCAGGGTCAACTTCGCGAGATGGAATGTTGGCCTTGATGACCCATTGGGTTATGCTTAAATCATTGCGAGGAAGCTCTATCCCTTTGACCTTGGGTGGGGGACGACGGATGATCTTCGGTAGGTCGTGTAGTTGTTCTTCAAAGGGACAGAAGCTTTCTCCAACAATGATGCGCTCTGAGCAGGAACGATCCATCAACACAGGGTTTAGGTTAGGAGTGAGTTTAGGTACATGGATGCAAAGTTCATTATGTGGCCATCCTGCTGAGGAGAGGTCTTAGTTTACGGGATGGTGGGTGTTGGTGTTGGGATACACAAACGAGGTGGTCTATGCAATAGGGTCGAATGATCCAAGGCAGCAACACAGTTCAAGCATCAGATATGCACATGACAAACAAACAAGCGTACCATAGGTACCAAGGAGTGACTACACGCCATAAAGGGAATCCTGTACTAGGGATATTGGTCCTAGGTACTAACAATGCAGGAGGTCCTAACCTATGTCTTGCCATCTGGAGTCGTTGATGTCGTACTTGATCCATTGGTGAAGGACTCCGTTGGTAGGGCGATATTGTAGTGTCTTTCATTGTTGGTAGTTTCTTTGGTTTGCTGATCTTTGGTGTTCTTTATCTCGGTACATCTATCTTCACGGTTTCCATGTCGGAGTTGTTTTTCAAAACATAACATTTGAAGGTAGACGAGATATAGAGTAAGATATTTTCTAAAAGTTTAAGTCAGAGGAGATAACATATGGAATCTTTCGAGAAGCTTTTGAGAAAATAGTTTTTGAAAGTCGGGGTTTTCAGAAATAGTTGTTGTCTATCTAACGTCCATGCTAACTAAGGTATCCTATAGTCATGATGGCTCTGATACCATGTCTATGGGACCGTGGAGTTACGAATCCCCGTTATGCTTGCAATTCACGTTCCCATGATCAGTGAGCAGTGAGCATAACCGACGTGTATCATTAAAAAAAGTAACGATTACAAAAATTACATCGTTTCCATCATGGCGATTACAAACATAAATAGCGTAAGTCTTCATTCGCAGAGCCCATGTCAAGCCTTAACCTATAGGCAACTGGCTAGGAAGATGGCCTAGCTCGCATAGACGTCAGCCTCTTCGCCATTCCTTGGTATTATGAAACTATGGCCATGTAAATAGCTAGGGACAAAGCCGTGAGTACTTTTGAATGTACTCGCAAGACCACCAAGATAAGATAAACAAGATAATGCATATTTGGTTGTGGCGAGGTATCTCTACACTACAGTTATTTTTGAAAAGCCTAAATTGGCATCACTATATCTTTGTTGAAAAAGATTTTTTGAAAACATGTCTCCCTTTTTAGAAGTGTGGATATCTCCACATCTTAAAACCGTTTTTGAGGAAAACCCTTTTTAAAGCATCTCCGACCATCTCTGGTCAAAACAAAACTTGTTCTCATCCGTCCTCGTGACCAAGTAACATCATTTTTACTGCCTCAAAACCATATCAACGATACTCCTAGTAATCAGCTTTCCAACTGTACTTGACCGTGGACATAGCTATTTAAATAGATTATACTCTGTAGATTTTGTGGACCTTACCCATAGGAATCAATACATCCACTAGGATACGACCACGGCTCGCTACACAACTGTACGGGGGTTCAGATAATCAAAACTATCCTTTCATTTGTCGTCCCTAGTATAGGAACTTTACCTATGGTCCTTAGTTCTCCCCGAAACAAGTACCTGACTTCACAAGTCCAAATCTCCCTGCCTTAACCATGCCACCCATACTCCCTTAACCTTGTACCATCCGCGGAAGCCCCATAATTGCAACCGACCTCGAGGGAGTCAATAGAACTTTCCGGGTATGATGACCCCCTAAGTGGAAAGGAACCGGCTTCTAGGGTCACGGGCCCCATATATGCGTTATGCCGTATCCCATACTAAGGAAAAAAACTACAAGTTAGCCATGAGTCACACCCAAGGTAATGTGGTTGCACAGATAAAATTGTTCTGGTAAAAAAACTCGGGTATCCCATCTCTTTTCTCTTGACCATTTTCATCACTTCTTTACTTATCCTTTTCTTAATTTTGAAAACGTCCACTCATGAATGATGCCTCTTCCCAAGGGTTTTATTTTGCGAACTTTTGGGTTAGGGTAAAACCCAAAAATAGTTTCTATCATTGAAAAACCATAGTTTCCAAGGAGGTGTGATGCTAATCATCCTAACCTCAATCGAAAGGGGTAAAGGTGGATGTCAGAAAGGGTTGGCGTCCTAGTGGACCCTCATTCTTATCTTGGAGAAGCCAACTCATTTGAACAGTATTTATAAAACAAGACATGCTGATAGTAATGCAATTCATGAAGGAGATATGAAACAAGTATAAAACGGAGTATGGAAGTATTGGATTTCAGCAATGGTGGCTTGCTTGTGACCAGAGAGATGTCCCTTGACTTCCTGGTAATACCAGAATACCACAAATACCAATAATATTAATAATTACTCTGAGCCTTCCTTCTCATCGGCGTCACACAACCGCAACTATCGCCGTTTTGAGCATGCAAACAAACAACACCACATTCAATACAAGGCATACAAGCATATATACAAAACAACAAGCAATGAACAATACATGGTTAGAATTCAATAGGTTTTGAGCGGTTGGATTTAAAGCAAGTAGAAATGCTTGAAAAGCATTTGTGGATTTTCTTTAATGATTTTGGAAGCTAAGACTACTCAATTGAGGGGTTTTAAACCAATGTGACGTTTTGTATGATATAAATTTTCAAAAATGATATCACCAGATAGGTATAGATAAAATGAAACCAACAAAAGTGGTTTCACTATTTTATCAATTTCCATTGATTTATAATGAATTTTCTAGTGAATAAAACTCAAGTTTTAGGAAACAATTCACCAGAAAAGTTATTTAGCTCCAAAATTTATATCCTTGGATGGTTCAATAGGTTTTGAAGGACTGATTCACTAAGAGTTGGAATCAGCTGAAAATATTTAACAGAATTCCCTCAGGAAAATCGTAAAAGAAGTTCTGGAGGGTTTTAGTCTTTTTAACCAGAATTAATCTACATGAGATTTTGGTGTGATTCTAGAGACACGAGTTAAGTATTTAGAATACCTTTGTGTAGAAATTGGAATCAAACTTTTTATATTTATATAATTATTGTCGTGATTTTAATAGTGAATTAATAATACATAGAATAGTTTAATTCACCAAAAGTCAATTAAGGACTAGTAAATTATGGGCTCTTTGGGTTTTAGGGATATTGATATGCATGTGTACTGGGAGTTGGAATTAGATCAATACCGCTTCAGGTTTGACCTAGAGAATTTCCTAAAGACATATAAGGATTGTTTTTGTTATTTTAGCCCAGGGTAAAATAGGAAGCAAAACAGTATGGGGCCAAGGTGAAAAGCAAGGTATCTATGATACCTTCCCGTACCCAAATAATTCAGGTCAAAAGGGTTGAGAAAATTTCTGTAGGAATTTATTTGTTAAAAAGGATACTTCTAGACTAGTGATTTATCATATTTATTCTGGACACCAATTGTGCTAACAAATGCTTCTACATGTTAGGGAACAGATGTGGGCATCTAGGAAAAATTAGATTTGGTAATTGGGGGTTATTTCCATTTTCAAAATGATTTAATACAAGTGGTCATAGTGCAGATCTAGAAAATAAAATAAAAAGAAAAGGAGTAGGAGTGGTTTAGGACGGATCTGAGGAGAACGCGTCCTAATCTATCGCAAGCCGGCCGAGCCAGGCGACACAGCGAGCGGGAATAGAGGTTACACCTGCTGGCGCGTGGGGCATGTCCGTTAGTGACTAGGAGAGGGCGAAGGGGTATGTCCAGTTGTGGGGCGTTGGATCTATGGGAGGTCGACAAACGACAGTCGTTGTATCCAAATAGACAGGGCGTTGGCAGAAGAAACCCTAGTAGGGGAAGGGGTGGTCGGGGTGCTGACCAGATGGCATGCTGCAGTCGGGGGAGGGCAGAAGGATATGTTGGGCTTCACTGAGAGAAGAATGAGAGGTGACAACCCTAGCTTGATGTCTGGAAAGGGGCTCATGCGGGAGTGCCTGCATGTGCATGCTCGGGAGCTTGTCGAGGTGGCGCCTGCTGCTGTTGCATGTCAAAAATAGGGGCAATATTAGACACATGGGAGCAAGGGGGGTCACGTAGTGGGGAAAGCAAAGGGAGAGAGCAAGAGGGGGAGGAGTGTTGCTTGATTCTTTGGAGGGGGCTGAAGCTCCTTGCTCTCCTTCTCTCAAGCGGGACAGAGCAAGGAACAGGGAGAGGATGCTCTTGAGAGGTACAAAGGATAGATGGATAGTTATACCAAGTTATATAGATGATCATGGCAGCAAAGGTTTGGCTTGGTTGTATTTGAGGTGGTCTTAAAGTGATGGAAAACTTTGATGAAAATAAGGGTTACCATAGCAGATATGTCATGAAGCCTCATAAACCATGTGGGTTTAGGAAGAACAACGCTCCAATGGAAATAAGGGAAAGATAGATTGATAGAACATGGTTAGTATATTATAACCATGCAAAAAATTGGTCAAGGGGAGGTAGCACATGGACGTGATATTTTTACAAAGTAGGCAAGATGATAAGATTTACAGAAAAGATTATTATCTTGTCTACAAAACCATCAAGGATGAGTGGGTATAAGAAGGGCTTAACCATGATAAGTAGTAGTCTTTGGTAGTACTAATGGTGTACTACAAGATGGTTCAAGTACATTCTCAAGAATGCACACAGATTGGAGTAGGTAGAGTTCCAAAGTTTGATTCCAGACAAGGATTCTAGACGTATCACAAGGATTTGTGAGTTTGGACCATTATGAAGGGGGGATGATTTGGAGAGGATCCAAGGGTTTAGTCTTATCATAATTTGGATGATATTGAAGTATAGATTTAGTAGAGGGGTTCCAAGTTATATATGGTATTTGAACAGTTGGTTGCAAAATGGAGTGGATTAGCTCAGGATTGATCTGGTTAAGTAGATTAGAGGGTCACTTGAGTGACTCAAGATAGATCTAGCTTGGGTAGATTTGTTAAGATGATGTATGGTTTTGGATTAGCTTGATCTCAGAGGATGATATCCTAAAGCAGCTCAATCAAATTCCTAAGTAACAAGACAAACACACATAGTAGATCAAAGAAAATCATTAAACAACAGATCAATACAATTCATATTCTCAAACTTATCCAACTACTACTAAGGTTACCATCATGCCTAGCTTCAGGTAGTTATGGTTGTTTTGAAGAGCTTGTGATTTGAAGTAAGATAAGGACCTCTTGGTATTTCTACCAAGATTAGAAAGAAAAGGTTTTAGGAATGGTTTTGGAAAACCTAGAGATAAGAGTAGTTGAAAGTCATGTCTTGAAAACATGAGATTATATATAGATCTCCATCATTTGGTTAATAGAAACTAGTAAAATATTTTGTTGTGTCAAAGTCATCTTGTCTCAAATTTGAAATGCCAAAACATTTGAGAATATGAAAGATGATCCAAGATATCTCTTTGGAAAAATAATTTTTGTCAACTAGTATTGAGGTAAGGAGTTTATTATGTAATATACAATCAGTTGCATAAGTACAAGCAAAACAATCAACAAACACTGAAACACTTAACAAGAATTTTTTTTTGTTCCCCCTAATTTTTGCCTTTTTGACAACAAAATAGGGTTGCTGAAATTGGGATGTTACATGACGAGGAAGCACAAACACAGTACCCAGGTGGTCAGTTACTGTTGGGGATATACTTTCCAAGTATACCGACATGACTCGCATACCAGGGTGGCGCACCAATGGGTTAGAGATTTTCTTCATGGGTGGCCCAGTTAGAGAAAGGGCAGGAGTCACTTCTGGCTACAACAAGGCCCAGAAGAGTTACCGACTTAGGCCTATAGTATTACTTGTAGTCCAAGATGTATCTAGTTACCGACTCTATAACGTAGCTGGATAGGTATCTCCTGTAACCCTTGGCCCCGGTGACTATATAAACTGGCCCTATGGGAGCCTTTAGGGCAACCAATCTTACAACACCACAACATACTTCCATAGGTGAACTTCTATTGTAATTCGCTGTAACATCCGGCTCTTGGTGATATACTTCAGTAATGTTTAGAGAATGAAAACAACAACCATTGTGACTTATTAAATTGTCATGCATGCATTTGCTGCATTTGTTTGATCTCTATGTGCTATTGCTTATGTTGTATGCAATTGTTTGATCGATAGATTGCAATGAGTGCAACGTGTGTGATTGCAACGAGTGCTTGAACGACTTCAACTACAATCAAGGCAAGTAGATGCTACCTTGTTCATGATGTTGTCCTACTATTTTCAATGCATTGTCGTGTATTTTGTAGATGCATGTGTAGGATATTACTATCGCTATGCTATGACCTATTATGTGGTAGGGATTTCCCTGTAGATGAACCACCGTTGGTAGATGTGCTTAGCCATGCTATGATAAACAAGGGCTGGGTTACATCACTGAAAGTTGTTTCTAAATGTGTTGGTTTGTAAAAACTAAAACAACTTAATCATTGCGGAAAGGCACCCAGGTATCAAGAAAAAAGGATTGGCTTCCTTATTTTGTAGCTTACGTGTACAACCATGTGCCAATAATAAAATGGGCGGTTGGTTGCACTTAGTAGGTTGTGGTAACTCGAACCCGCGTATCCAGAGATGTAGAATTTTGGTAGGTTGGACCGGTGCGCATCGGGATTGGGGAGCTACTTCTCGAACGGTCTCTTCTTGGACTTCTCCCTATCATCAACCAATATGAGAGTGATGGTACGAGCTGGGCTGGCCAAGTCACATGGGTAAAGTGTACTAACCTCTGCAGGGTGTATAAACTAATCGATTAGCCGTGTCCCGGGTTATGGACGACTGAGTTGCTTGATATTGATTACATGACATGTTTATCGCTCATTCTAATTTCCTAATTGCTTTAATGTTGTTGGGTTAACTTAATTGCGATCTTTTCAAAGAAAATCAAAAACTATTTATGAAAGTAGGACAAAGACATTTGCAAATGCAAGCTAGCCACAGCTCCACTTGCCAAATATGCATGTAGATATTAGCATTATTGTCTCCTTTAATAGCTCTACTTGCCATACATTCCATGTATTGACCCTTTGGGGCTGCTACGTTTCATGTTGCAGGATATTCCGATTCTGAGTAAACGATTTAGGCCATGGTACTCCACTCGGCACTTGTTCACTTGTGGGCAATTTGAAGAATGGAGGATTTACTATATTTATGTTGCTACTTGAATAATATTGAGCTAGCCTTGAGCTAAGTTTTATTGTAATAATGATACTCTGGATCTTTGTTATTTATGATACACGGATATTTTGCTATGTTATTCATCTTATTCTATTGTGGGCCAATGAACCGATCCAGGGATTGGCAAGCTATGGTCTTTTCAGAACCGTATTGTTACAAGATGGTATCAGAGCCCGTGTGTCGACTTTAGGATCGTGACCTAGGTTTGGAATAGGAAAGCCATATGAAATTATAAACCCTATTTGATTCTATCTATTCTCTTCTTACACTTCTTTCTAGTATCTCTTATCATTTCAATTCTCATACTCTTCTGTTTTATGATATAGAAGGAAGGCTCTCCCTAGCAATGAACTCATAATTTTGTACTTATTATATTCTTGTAATCATTCATCTATCTTTTCTAATCTCATCTTGTTCAAACTTGTAGATGAACACTTATGCAAGAAAGCGCTAGATTAAGAATAGTTAGATGATAACCACCATATAGTTCTGATATGACTTCGATTAGATATAGCAATTGATTGTTGTAAGAACTTGTTTGATAGTTGATTTATTATGTTTAGGTTGTGCTATTTGATACCTTAAAGTTTCAGAATATTTTTGTGAGATTCCATAATATATTAATGAAGGTTTTGATTAGGTATTCGTGATAGTTTTGATGTAGTTTTCTGATGACACAGCTGTACGTCACGAATTTTTATATTTTATTGGTAACTGTGAAAAATCTGAAAAAAATAGGGATGGTTCTAAACTATCTGTACTCTACACACAAAATTTGGCTAAAATTCCTGATGAGTTTAGGGTGCCCAGAAAAATTCGTGAACGCTGCTGTAGTTTCAGGACAGAATCTGTCCATTGCTTTTATGATTGTAGGTTCACCCCCCCAAATGAATATTAGTCAATGGAAACTATTTTGTGGTTGTTATGCCACTAAAACAAAACTTATGGAACATAAATGAAACTATTTTGGATTGAGTGTTGTTTGTGATGATTGTTTTGCTTGTGTGTCAATTGCTTGTTCCATATAGTTATGGGTAGTATTACTTCTCTAGTCTTTCTATCTATAACTTATCTATGCTGTCCCAACATATGCCTCCCCACCATCAACCCACTGAGTTGGAGCAGCTCATGGCATCCCAGGCACAGCTGACCCAAGTTATGACCCAGTTCATGGAAGCTCAGAACAACAACAACAATGGGAACAACCAGCCTCAGGGAGATGCTCTCACTAGGTTTCTGAGGCTAAGGCCAACGAAGTTCTTGACTGTAGCGGAACCAATGGTTGCTCTCGACTGGTTGCGTTCAGTGAATAAGGATCTGGTAACCGTTGGATGCACTGATGCTGATAAGGTGAGGTTCGCCGCTCTCCTACTGGAGGGACCAGCCGCTTCTTCGTGGGATACCTTCCAGATCACCCACCCACTGGATACTGTGACTTGGGCAATGTTTGAGGAAGGTTTCAAGACCAACCACGTATCTTCAGGAGTTCTAAGCCTGAAGAGGAAGGAATTGCGCAACCTGCGCCAAACCAACCGCACTGTGGCTGAGTATATCGAGGAGTTCAACAACCTGTCTCGTTATGCACCTGAGGATGTTGACACTGATGCCAAAAGGAGAGAGAGGTTCCTGGATGGCCTTAGTGATGAGCTCTCGGTACAACTGTTAGTGGTCTATTGCCCCACTTTGTAAGAACTGATGGACAAGGCCAGAATTCTGGAGGGAAAACACAAGCAAGTGGAAAGAAGCAAGAGGAAGAACAATGATCACAACTCGGGATCACACCATAAGCGTACCTACCATGATGGTAATGGGAATTCAGGACATCACAAGCATGGAGGCAATGGACACAATTCTGGAGGCAACAATGGACATAACCAACACCATCAGAAGAAGGATATTAGCCAAGTGATATACTTCAAGTGCAACCAGAAGGGACACTATGTTGATAACTGCCCGGAGAAGAAGAGTGAAGCTGGAGCCAAGCCGGATTCACCTCCAAAGGCAACTGTGAACCATGTGATCATGGGGAAAGCACTCAATAAGCCATGTCGTGTGACTAGTGAGTTCTCGCTAATTTATGCATCACGCTCGTAATGTTTTCAATACTGGTGCATCATGTTTATTCATATTGAGGCATTCATGGATAAGAGTAGTTACATATGGAGTTACTTAGGGGATCTGTTGAAGAGAACCCACTAGAAAGGATTGATAGCTAGCACAAGATTCCACAATTAAGTATTGGATGTTGGAGGTGCCAAGCTCAGTTTTCTTAAGGGGGTTAGCCTCGACAATGACACCCATAACCTTGCTAGCCATTCTGAATCTCGGGACGAGATTCATCTTAAGGGGGTTAGTCTGTCACATCCCAAGTATTTAGAAATTGGGACTAGAAAAAAAATTGCATTTGCATTGCATTGGCATAGCATCTTGCATTCATGAAAGTTTTTGATTGCAAAACACTAGTTTAAATCCCTAAATTGAAATAACAAAATGCTTCTACAAAAGTAAAATACATGTACTTTTGAAATCACTATTTTGAAGTAGTCAAACTATTGACAAATAGGATCCTAAGATGATCCCCAAGTTTTTAGAAAATTTTAGAAACAAATTTGGGATCATTTGGAGTTAGTATGGAAAACATATGAAAAATAAAGTTAAAAAAAGAGAAACCTAAAAGAATTTATAGATCCATATTTTAGTTTGGACATGAATAATGTTCATTATCATCACAATACAATATACTAAATTTTATAAACTCATAGAACCTTGTTTGACTCAAATCTGATTTTAAAAACAAAAGATACAAAGGAAATAGAGAAAAGAATAAAAGATAAAGATTAAAAAAAAAACCTAACCTAACCCGCCCCCAACCGGACCGCAGCAGCCCAGCCCAGCTAGCCAGCACGCTACCTACCGCCTCCTCGCTTCCTCCAGGCGCCAAGAGCCAGCCCGCTTAGCGCCCAAAGAAGACCACAAGAATGACCCCACTCTACCCCTCCCTCTGCGGCTGACAAGTGGGCCCCACAGCGTCGTCTCCCTCCTCTGGATGAACACGGGAGGAACCTCCTGAACCAAATCCACCCCGAATTCGTCGCATTCCGTTCGAGATATTACCCCTCTCGCATGCCAGAGTCCCTTATAACTCCCCTCCTATCTCTCCCGTTCGACTACGAGCTATCCCGATCTCGCCGCCGCCGCTATTTCGGCTCGAGCTCGAGCTCGAGGTACTAGACCACCCGCTTCTCCCCTTTTTCCCCTATCCTCTTTCCCGTTCTCTCCCGTTTCTTCTCACACGGTTTTCCTCGTCCGCAGAGCCACGAAACGCTGTCGATTTGACACCGGAGCATCGCCGGAGTTCCATCGCCACCCGAAGTCTCCATCCACCTGCTGTCGTCGCCTCGGGAAGAGAGAGTCGTCACCAAGCCTGCCATTGAGCCCGCAATATTCGTCTGGTCCTCGTACGCAACCTCCCGATGCCAAGGACTCGCCGGAGCGCCGTCGTAGACCACCACCTGCACCACCGCCCGAGCCACCATTGACCCCCCCAATCTCAGGAAGTTTTGTTTCTATGCGTCGGATTTCGGAAGAATGAACTAGATTAGATCGAGCGGCTGCACTGCCACTCGACGCTGGCAACACATAACAGCGTCAGCGTCACGCCTGCTGACGCCAGTCAGACTCGCGCCTAGTCAGCGAAGAATATTCCCAGGGAATATTCCCTGTGAATTTAAAATTGAATTAAAATTTCAGAAAATTATGTAAACTTGTAAAATTCATAATAAAAAATTGGTAGGTCCAAAAATAGCATATAATATATCAATAGATTCATTGAGTAGATTATTAATATCATGTTGGATCTAACTTTTACAGTACGTGTTTACTGTAATAATGTAATTAGTTTTAATGGTCTTTTAGGTTAATAAATTCATAGTAAAATATCTACTAGTCCAAAAATTACAAATAATATACCTATGGATTCACAATTATGTGTAGATCATCAATATGCAAATGTTTAAGTCAAATACTATCAGGTTTTGCAGTAATTAAATAAATGGTTTAATGGCTTATTTAGAGTAATAAATTCATAAGAAAATAAATAATATTCAGAAAATTACAAATAATATGTCCCTAGAATCACAATTCCGTGGAAATTACAGATCTTATTTTAGTTTGATTGTTAGACAACAGAAAGTATATAAATATTTTAAAACCCATCAAACACTATTTAAATCATACAAAAAGATCTATATCTCCGATTACGGTGAATCCAACGTCTACTGGTTCATATTAATGCCCTCTATTCAGTACACTTCAGATCCAAATTTAATTCGACAATGAAAACAAAAGTTACAACAGAACTATTAAAACCCCTATATTGGTAAGTAATTATTAATAACAAATACTCCATTGCATTAATTGATCTCTTGCATGCGTCATATACTTCAGTAATGTTTAGAGAATGAAAACAACAACCATTGTGACTTATTAAATTGCCATGCATGCATTTGCTGCATTTGTTTGATCTCTATGTGCTATTGCTTATGTTGTATGCAATTGTTTGATCGATAGATTGCAAGGAGTGCAACGTGTGTGATTGCATCGAGTGCTTGAACGACTTCAACTACAATCAAGGAAAGTAGATGCTACCTTGTTCATGATGTTGTCCTACTATTTTCAATGCATTGTCGTGTATTTTGTAGATGCATGTGTAGGATATTACTATCGCTATGCTATGACCTATTATGTGGTAGGGCTTTTCCTGTAGATGAACCATCGTTGGTAGATGTGCTTAGCCATGCTATGATGAACAAGGGCTGGGTTACATCACTGAAAGTTGTTTCTAAATGTGTTGGTTTGTGAAAACTAAAACAACTTAATCAATAAATCTCCTGGTTGTGATGGGATTGATAAATTTTGGTGGTATCATTGCGGAAAGGCACCGAGGTATCAAGAGAAAATGATTGGCTTCCTTATTTTATAGCTTACATGTACAACCATGTGCCAATAATGAAATGGGCGGTTGGTTGGACTTAGTAGGTTGTGGTAACTCGAACCCGCGTATCCAGAGATGTAGAATTTTGGTAGGTTGGACCGGTGCGCGTCGGGATTGGGGAGCTACTTCCCGAACGGTCTCTTCTTGGAATTCTCCCTATCATCACCCAATATGATTGTGATGGTACGAGCTGGGCTGGCCAAGTCACATGGATAAAGTGTACTAACCTCTGCAGAGTGTATAAACTAATCGATTAGTCGTGTCTCCGGTTATGGACGACTGAGTTGCTTGATATTGATTCCATGACATGTTTCTCGCTCATTCTAATTTCGTAATTGCATTAATGTTGTTGGGTTAACTTAATTGGGATCTTTTCAAAGAAAATCAAAAACTGTTTATGAAATTAGGACAAAGGTATTTGCAAATGAAAGCTAGCCATAGCTCCACTTGCCAAATATGCATGTAGATGTTAGCATTATTGTCTCCTTTAATAGCTCTACTTGCCATGCATTCCATGTATTCACCCTTCGGGGCTGCTATGTTTCACGTTACAGGATATTCCGATTCTGAGTAATCGATTTAGGCCACGGTACTCCACTCGGCACTTGTTCACTTGTGGGCAATTTGAAGAATGGAGGATTTACTATATTTATGTTGCTACTTGAATAATATTGAGCTATCCTTGAGCTAAGTTTTATTGTAATAATGATACTCTGGATCTTCGTTATTTATGATACACGGATATTTTCCGATGTTATTCATCTTATTCTATTGTGGGCCAATGAACCGATCCAGGGATTGGCGTGTCACATAGAAGCTACGGTCTTTTCAGAACCGTAGTGTTACAGAATTATATCCACCCGTTGATTGTATCTAGTTAGATGGATCTTGGTGCATATAGTTCACATCATAGGACTTTTTTTGTTTTCTATGTTGTGAACCCAACATCTCTTTGATTAGGTCTTCATGTGTTGGCTAGGTCTTCACATCTTCATGGTCTAATCATCTTGTTCACAATCTCCATGTTGTAGATAAGTCCCCTGTTCCACATCTGGTTCTCTTTGATTATACTTTGTCATGTTTTGCCTAGGATTATCTGTCTAGTAGGCTTTGTATTGTCTTAGCCACACCGATTTTGTGCTCTGTTTAGTAGTAATGTTTGTTCAGGTTGATCCATGGTTAGTACTGTTAGCCACACAAATTTTGTTGTCTTAGCCACACAGATTGTAGATAGTCCACTGGTTTAGTTGTTCAGCGGAGATGCATTCCAGCATCTGGTGAGCTCCTTAAGAAGCAGTGTCATCTGGCAATGTCCATGAGGAGCAGCCTACATCAGTCTATGTAGTTTGTACTACTTTCTAGCTTCTACTGTATTAAGATTTGTAACTATCCTATTCTAATATTCTAAACTGTATAGTTTATTTTGTAAACCCATTCTTCAGGCTTCAGTGCTTGTATTGTGTACTGATGCGTGTTCATGTATTGCTCTTTCTCAATCTATAGCTAGTTTTTCATGTGCCCTTTCCCTTTAATTTAAAAAGATACAAGCAGTCACTTGGTGGGCCGCTATGGGCGTGCCCACTTATAGCCTAACATGTGGCTTGTGGTACTTACATTATTTTCATGGTGTTACTTAAAATATATTGTGAAATATCTCTACATGTTGTAGCTGAATCATTGAAAACACAGGGTGCAACAAAAGTGGCTCTGCACATAGATGTTTTTATTTGCAAGTTTAATGCTCCAGCATTGATAAAAACTCCATGCTTGCTGACCCCCAACTCGCTTGGTTGTTCTTGCAGACCCGATGGAGCTATGATGCTTACATCTGTGCTAGAGCACATCAAACCCTGGCCATGGCACCACATTATCAATCTCCAGATCACACAGTTCTTTTCCCTAAACCATTCATTTCTTTTGTTACTTGGTTGATGTGCTAGGACTCCATGTTTATTCTTTTTGAGTCAGTTAAAATCTTAGTTTATTAAAATTTTGTATATCTAATTCAAATAATTTAGGAAACACTTGCATTTCATCATTATTTTCTGATAGTGTGGTCTACTTACACAATGGCATCTTCAACTCACATGTCTTTCTTGTTGAAATTTATGTGTTATTCTGAATGACTTCAGTATGGATTTTAAGGCAATAAATGTTCTAAGTCTTCTAGCATGTGTTGTTTAATGCTATCTATGCTACATTCAATTACTTTTCCTGCATAACCATGTCCTTTCATGTACCGAAGTTATTTTTTAATGTTCGTGTAGGCTATTTCTATAGGTCAACTTGAGTAATTGCTCAAGGCCCATGAAAATGTAAAGAACCCTCAAAGAATGCAGTAATTCAAATATGTCGATGTATGAAATATGCTTCATTCTAGTACTACCATGTAAGTACTTGATATTTTGCGTATGCCGTTTTTATTTCTCTCAATGTTGTGTGTTTGCAATATCACATTTAATTGTTGTACCCTCCTGTCAGTGAAGATGTTCTGATTAAATAATGAAAATTGCACTTATTTCTGTTAAATAGTGAACTACTTGCATACCATTTAGCTGCCTTTTTGATTTTGTTAGGACTATTGTAGATATCCAATTTTTTATAGGAGGTGCAGGCTGAATATCTGGAAGCACGCATAAGTTTGAGAGGATCAAATTGTAGCTAGTTTTTATAGTTGTTATGAGCTTTAGTTGTTGATTGTAGGTACCAGGTCATTGAAGATTTGATTTATAAACTAGTTGTAATTTGAATTTGAGTGCAATTTAATGGGCTCCATGTATTCTGAACAGTATATTGTAATAAACTCATTTTGTTGTGATGTTGTTTGAAGATTTTCATGTATTTTCTCCTTATTGGTACATTTTTTTATTAATCTGGTGTGATTTGTTATTAATGGGACCCACTATCTAGAATAATCTTGTTACAAGGACCAACTGTCTAACAGTTCTAAGAAACTGGACCCACATTGGCTAAACGGAACTAACGATGGGGATCCATGGTCTGCGATGACCTGAAAAATCTACCCCCTTGAAATAAGGCTGAAACTAGAAATTAAATGGACTGTATAATGGTTGAAACTAGTTACTGGTGGGACCAGCCCAAAATAAGAAGGCCCAGAGTAAGAATCTTTCCATATAATAAAAATGCCAGAATGTTGGGATTGGCCCATCTAACTAACCAGATTTGACATGAAAAACAATCCAGAATAGTTGGGTTGAGCCCATGAGGAACCTAGAAATGGACTAAGCTGATTTTGATTTAAGACAATTTAATTTTGTCACAATTTTGCCACGTAGGATATAACTTGGACAGGCTAGATGGCCTGTCACGATATTGGATCGTCATAGACGTTATGATGATCCAATATCATCATAGACGGTTATGACGATTTTAGGAAAAATGTCGTTACAGTTTATTCGTGATGCCCGGCTTGCGACAATCTCAAAATCATCATAGAAACATCATAAATGGACTAATATGACGATTCTATGATGAAAATGTAGGGTCATATATAGCCATATTCCTTGTAGTGATCTTCTTCTCTAGGATGTACGAACTTAGGAGGATGCCTGGCTCCCTACCAGCCCCTCTGGAGGACGATATCGTGACCACACCTTGTAAAGAGGAGGTGTTGAATCTCATCCTGCCTTCCAACAAGCTGTGAAGAGCGATAAAGGTCATGGGAACTATGCGGAAGGTTATTGGTCGTGTATGGCTAATGAAGAACTTACAACTCACGATGGAGGAGTGGGACATCATCATGCCTTACGACATTCTACATCAGCTCTGGCATGAGGCGTGTGTGTTGGTTGACGGGTTCCACTTCCACCTAACCCTCAGCTTCGACCTCCGGCTCATCGTCAACCTTGCGGCACTTCAAGATAGTTGATACCTGGTTGAGTAGGAGGATGACCACTAAAGCATATGCATGCAGGTGCTATCGAAGTGCACAATGGTGCCTCTCTGGGGATGCAACCATCCGTACCACTACAAGTGCATCTTCACTTGGTTTGAGACCAACGCTAGCTGCCCTATCTGCCGAGGCAATTTGCTCGCCCATGTCTATTAACACGAGGTCATATGCCCCTTCTATATGAAAAATGGTCATGTGGTTGCTAGTTAATTAATATACTGAACCTGTTCTACATATGTTTGCACTTGTCGAATTAATCTTAATCCAATTTAGACAGGGAAAACAATTAGTCTAGGATTACAATCCAACAGGAAAATGTCATCATGTCTCATATAGTTTAAGACGATAAAACCTAAACAAATCAATGTTCGTCATCTCACTATATAATTTGAAATAATAGTCTAATCATCATTACCATCATCGCTTTCAGCACCGCCGCGTTCTAGATCCACATATTCCGACTATGTTGGATATTCCTCCTCTTGCCACTCATCATACTTGTCCGGAGATTCATCGGGTAGAGAACCAGTTAATTCCTATCATTGTCCACTACACTAACCTCGACAGTGAAATCTACTTACCCATCATGCGCAGAGCCGCCTCTGACAATCATATTTTCATCGACTTCAGCCAGTTCAGTTACCATAGAAACACTAGGATAATCTTGGTGGGCAACATCAATGGTGACTGTCTCAACATACTCATTCACATCACAGTTGCTCCTTGCCTAAAACTTTTGCACATATTGCCAGTCTTTATTATCTCTGTCATCCAAGAATATTACCTGTGAAGCTTGATTTACCAAAATATAAGGTTCCTCCTTATAACAATCAGCAGTAGTATTGATCTATATGAAATTCCCATCATTTATGGGGCTTGTTTTCTTGTTCGGATCTTGGTCATACCAATAACACTTGAATAGAACCACAGATTCTCCAGCAGTCTTTTCATTATAGTTGAACTCAATAACCTCTTCTATGTGACCATAATGATCATAGTCCACTAACTTCTTCATTTTGGCTAGCAAGTGCTCTCCACTAGTCGTGATGCCACTGTTTTGTGTCTTCAATTGTTTCTCATGCTCATAAGTGATGTAGTGGATACCATCGTCATTGCAAGATGAAGTTGTATGCACCCTCTTTGCAGGACCACGTGATAGGGCATAAATACCATAACTAACATCGCCCAGGTTCTCTTCATGCAACTTCGTGATCTGCGGTTATACAAAATAATCAAGAGGTCATCTCATGTGCACAATTCGTATGCAATTCAAAGTTTAATTGAACATCTTACATGATTCCTAAACCATTCCTGAAACCCACCCCCACATACTGGTGCAACATGATCTTTTCCTTTATTTCCTTCAAATAACCCACAAAAATGATACTCAAGTCATACATGTGAACATATCTTGCTACAAGTTTCATTTCATATATGTGAGGATATGTATGAATAGTACTCACGCAACAACCATTTCAACCTCATCAGCGTTATTCAGCGCATACCAAGTGAGTTGGTTATATTCGTGCTTCATTATTGTTCTAGGCAAACACCATGGTTAAAAACATATTTTTCAACTTCTTCAGTTCTGCCACCCAGATTGGATCTCATTGTATGATCAGGAATGTATCTTGAGAAAAATGCAAATGCTTTAGCAGCAATATATGCCTCTGTAATGTATGCCTCTGCTCTAGCCTTGTTCCTAATAGTACCCTCGAAACTGCAAATTCGACGTTCTATATGATACATCCATCCGTACTACAGGGGACCTCTATAAAGTGCATCCTTAGGCAGATGAACAACCAAATGCACCATCACATCAAAGAATGATGGTGGATATATCAGCTCAAGCTTGCACAATATATCTGCTATGTCCGTCTGAAGATGCGCTACAACTCTTCTGTCCAAAGTTCTGCTACAAAGTTCCCTAAAGAACTTTCCCAAGTCTGCAAGCACATTGTAGAAATCCTTGTTCACTAAACCTTTAACGCCAAAAGCTAAAATCCTTTGTAGTAGGATGTGGAAATCATGAGTTTTCAACCCTTGGAGCTTGTTCCCCTCTACATTGATACAATTTGCAATGTTGTAAGAAAATCTAGATGGAAACATCACACTACGTAGGAAGTGACAAAATAGTACCCTTTTATTCATCGGCAAGGTAAATTCTGCACCCCGAAAATTGTAATGTTTTTCACCGCTCTTATCAATTGTATCATAATGATGCAGCTTTAAGTTGTTATTAACATTGAGTTTTTCATAGTCAAGCCTAGCATTATAGATATGTTTTGCCTTGGTTGGAATGTTGAGTAATGTTCCTATAATGTTGTCACATATGTTTTTCTCCTTGTGCATGACATCAATATTATGTCGAAGCTCTTACCATCCCAATATGGAAAGTCCTATAGAATGGATCTCCGCTTATAAGATATTCTCGGTTCATTTTCCTTCCCTTTGGTAGTTGCTGCTACTTCTTCCGCTCTCTTCCTTTTGGATGCTGCTCCTACTATCGGTGCATCTTCTGTATATTTTATTTTACCTCGTTTGGAAGCTCGTTGTTTTCCTAGTTTGACAATTCTAACCTTTTCTAGATGCGCCTGCAACTCAGGTGCAGTGAACTTTCGTCGTGCAGTGCCATACTCAGTCCTCTTTCCATAGAACTGCAATTTTTTAAGGAGTTTTTTCTGAATTTGTGGCCTTTAGGAAGAAAAACCCGGTAGCCAAGGTAACCAATCTTATTTTGTAGCCTCACTTTGTCCTGTTTTTACTCACGACAAACACATGCGTTGTAACTTACTGTCACCCGCTATAAAATCATGGATGCAGAATAGCATAGCAGCATGCTGAGGGAACTTGGCATCTTTAATTTTTCTTGCAAGGATATCAGGAATCATGACTCCCTTCCATAGTTTCTGGAAGTCTCGTATAAGAGGCTGCATGAATAGATCAAAATCTTTCCTAGGTTATTTGGGACCTTGGATGAGTAAAGTAAGCAAGCAGTTCGACTGATCAGTGCAAGCTTAGGGAGACATTTTGAAAATTGTAACAAGTACTGGTCACATCTATACGAGTTACTCATGTTGCCAAATGGGTTAAATCCATCTATAGCTAGGCCAAGTCTCGGGTTCCTTGGATCCGCAACAAATCCTGGATGAGCCAGGGCAATGTTATTCTATTCATCGCCATTAGCTGGATGTCT
The DNA here is from genome assembly GCA_023614405.1 of Avena insularis. Classification (NCBI taxonomy): domain Eukaryota; kingdom Viridiplantae; phylum Streptophyta; class Magnoliopsida; order Poales; family Poaceae; genus Avena; species Avena insularis. The sequence goes on along the minus strand of CM042685.1, from coordinate 165,751,756 downwards.
CAGTAAGCAATCGTCTATCTTGGGAATCTCTTTATGCCATCTTGTTTCATTAGATGTTTTTTGTAACTGAAACAGCCTCCGCAATCTATCTATAATTGAAAAATATCTTAGAACCTTACAAGGATCTTTCTTCTTTTTATCACCATTTTTTTAATCTTGATTCGTTACATACGATGCATTCATCGAGGTTTTTATAATCCTCCTAGAATAGTACACCGTTATTTGGACAAAAATGGATCTTCTCATATGATAGTATGAGTACCTTGATGTATTGTTTCATCTCATAAAAGGATTTTAGAAGTCCTTACCTAGGGATTGACTCGCTGAACACTATAATCACTGAATCAAAATCTTGGTTGGTAACCTTGTTGGACGACTTTTCCTTTAGTAATTTAATTACCAGTTCGAAACTTGAGATAGCTGAATCAGGTTCCACTAAACACTTGGCATCTTCTACCATGTCAGAGAAAGGTGATCTTTTAAGAGAAGGGCCTCCCTTTTTGCTTGTAGTGGGGTACATGTCCCTTAAAAACCCGGAAAGGTCCTCATCCTCGATTTGATGAGATTTAGGCGGATTAGCATTACCTAGAGGATCAAGAACATGCTGATCATATGGTTCACCATGTTTAGTCCACCTAATATATGTGCATTGCATCCCATTAATGAATATTTGGTATGCAACTGTGGTATGACTTAGATTTTTACAATTAAGGCATTGTTGGTATGGGGAAAACACATCCGAGTCATCGTTATGTGGTCTAACAAACTTCATGAAGTCATTAACACCTTCCCAATATGAAGGTGTTGCCTTTTTTTCCTTTAAATATCCAATATTTGTCCATCTGTTGAGGATAGAGATGGTCAAAATCTTTCAAGATATTTCAACAAACAGGTTGATTATTGATATAATTTAGCCAAGATATCTGAGCAAACTGATCAAATCTAGAACTATAAACGCCACATAATTTTAGCCTATTTACAAAATTGAGTGTAGAACTATGTTACATATTTGAGAGAATAGAACGACTGAGTGCAATAAAATTCCAACCAATTCGAACAAACAGATCAAGTGCAAAATAATGTCAAATGCACAAATCGAGTACAGAACAACTTATAGGCAACGATTCGAGCGAACTAAGGAAATTATAAGTGTACCGTGGGGATCGACCGGCTGACTACCGGCCTGTGTGCGTCTCAAGAAGAAAATCGCCGCCAGCAATGGTGTCATCTACCCCGGCTGGTAGACGGAGTCTGAATGTTTTGGTGCGTGGCCTGTGGTTTTAATTGCCGGTGCGTCTCCAGAAGAATGGCCCAAAGAGACAGTAGTGAAGGAGCGAGTAGAAAAGTTTTACCGCATGTGGGTTAACGGTCCTGGTTTTCAAAAAAATTCACACGAAATATCTGCCAAATTTTTTCTCCCTTGTTTTTTCTTCCTTGTTAAGGTCTATAATATTTATTATTAAGCCCATGAAATTAGCCTATCAGGACCAAGCATAGCTCAAAACCTTCTAATTTGGCCTTTCTCATGGTCTTGTGGCTGCCGACCATAGCCCATTGAATTTAGGAGTAAGCCCATAAAATATATCCATGACGAATAGGACATCCTCCCTAAGTTAACCCAAAACCTTTTTAATTCGGCCTTTATGGGCATTACCACCCCCGCAAAAGCTCGCCCACCTATGTTTTGGTGTAAAAACTACTGCATTATGTAGCAGTTTTTAGTTTAGCTACCAGGAGTATCGCGTTATTATTTGAAGGGAGATAAACATGGTAAAACAAAGTCTTTTTAGGTTATATAAGTACCGTTTAATGTTCTATTGTATTAAATATTTCTTTCGAAGTGGCAAGGCAAGAAGTTTACCACTGTTGAGGTCTCGTGTTCGAATCCTAGGCAATTTTTATTATTCTTGTAGTAATCTTTTGTGTACTCTGGGGCTGACATCTGGGACCAAGATAAACAGCTCCTGCGTCTAGTAATGTTTCCAAGGTTAGAACGGCAGACTAAATCCAAAAAAAATAGTCCAACACATAAACGTTTCTTTCAAATAGAGGCTGACATATGGTACCCAGCATTGACACATTTCCTACACAGAGAAGGCTGACATGTGAGACCCAGCAACAGAGCAAGGTCAAGATAGCGGTCGTGGAAATTTTTATTATTATATATATACTAAGGCTGACATGTGGGCCCGATAATGGAGTATATAGATTAACATTTTTGTACTCTAGGGCTGATACCTAGGACCCATATAAACTGTTGCTACATCTAGCAATGTTGCCAAGGTCAGAATGGAGGAATTCGCCCAAAAAACAGTCCAACATACACATGTTTCTTTCAAATAGAGGTTGACATTTGGGACCCAGCATAGACACATCTCCTGCACAGAGGTTGCTGACATCTGGCACCCAGCAACGGACCAAGGTCAGAAAAACCGAGGCGGCCAAAAAAACTCCATCATAGCATGTTTCATTTACACAGAGTATGACATGTGGGACCCACTAGAAAGACCTTATACAGGTGCTGCATCGAGAAATGTTGCCAAGGTCAGAACAGCGGACTCGATGTGAAACAATAGTCCAATACATACACGTTTCTTTCAAATAGAGGCTGACATCTGGGACCTAGCATATACACGTTTCCTGCACAGAGGAGGCTAACATGTGGGACCCAACAATGGAACAAGGTCAAGATAGTGGTCGTGGAAATTTCTATTTATATATATATACTAAGGCTAACATGTTTCACCTGGCAATGGAGTGTATAGATTAACATTTTTTGTACTCTAGGGATGATACCTAGGACCCAGATAAACTGTTGCTGCATCTAGCAATGTTGTCAAGGTCAAAACAGAGGAGTCCGCCAAAAAATAGTCAAACATACACAAGTTTCTTTTAAATAGAGGCTGACATCTAGGACCCAACATAGACATCTTTCCTGCATAGAGGTTGCTGATATCTGGGACCTAGCAACGGATCAAGGTCAGAACAACCGAGGTGGCCAAAAAAAGTCCATCATAGCACGTTTCATGTATAGAGAGGCTGACATCTAGGACCCACCAAAGAGACCTTATACAGGTGCTGAATTGAGCAACGGTGCTAGTCCTACATGCCCATGTTTCTTCTAGTGAGATGCTAACATGTGGGACCCAGTAGCGTAAGCAAACGACAGATTTGTTGAGCAAAGTTGTCTAGTTCGGATAAGGTAGCGCTAGAGAAGAAAAAATTCCGTCATATATAGATGATTCTTCTAATGTGAGGCTAACATAGGGGACCCACTAGCCTGAATAAATGGCTGATGCAGCAAGCAACGCTATCAAGTTAACATAGAGGCACGAGCCAAGGAAAAAAGTCCATCATTTACACGTTTCATCTTATGTCAGGATGATAGGTGGGGCCCAACTTCTTGATTAAAAAGTAGATGCATCAAGTAACGCTATCAAGTTAAGAGCAAGGTAGCAGGATCGAAGGAAAAAATTCCATCATAAACACGATTATTCTAATGAGAGGATGACATGTGGGACCCATCAGCATGATTAACGGCAGATAGATCGAGCAACGTTATCAAGTTCAAATCAGGGAGGCACGAGGCAAAGAAAAAATCAATCATGCACATGTTTCTTCTAATGTGAGGATGACTTGTGGGACCCATCTGCGTGATTAAACAGTAGATGCATCTAGCAGCGCTATCAAGTTCGGAATAGGGTAGCAGGAGTGAAGGAAAAAAATTCCATCATACACACGATTCTTCTAATGAGAGGCTGATATGTGGGACCCAACATCTTGATTAACGACAGATAGATCGAGAAATGTTATAGAGTTCAAATCAGGGAGGCACGAGCCAAGGAAAAAATTCATCATACAGATGTTTCTTCTATTGTGAGGATGACACGTGGGACCTAGCAGCCTGATTAACCAGTAGATGCATCGAGCAACGCTACCAAGTTCAGAACAAGGAAGAAAAAAATTCCATCATACACACGATTCTTGTAATGACAGGCAGAGATGTGGGACCCAGTAGCCTGACTATACAGAAGAGGCATAGAACAACATTATCGAGTTCAAATCAGTGAGGCGCAACCGAAAAGTATGATCCTCTAGAGTCACTATGTACGGGACCCACACGCCTAAAAATACTTTGGCGAGTCAACATCGTGCGAGGAACCATAAATCTTGCTTCTGTCACGCGCCTGTCGAGCTTTGTCCATGTTTATAGCAGTTTTGTCATAGTAGAGGGGTGCGAAAATGAAAAAAAATCTATCATCTATGGTCGAGCCAAGAATTTTTTCACGGAAGACACTCCTTCTACAACGACCGACGGGCCATTTTGTTGCAGAAGGAAACATTTCTTGTAGTGTGGAACATGTCACAGAGGTCCGGCAATAATGTCGACAATGAAGGAGAACACAACCAATAGTGGCAGCAAAACGGCTAATTCGAGGAGGAACACGCGACAGAGGTTAGGCAATGATGCTGGCATGGAGGAGCTAACACTCATGAGGGGAAGCAGAAAGGAGATCACACCTAGGAGTAGCAGCAAAAAGGCTAGTTCAATGATGAACACAATGAAGAGATCAAGCCCTAATGGGGTTACCATAACGAATTATACCATCGAGAAGGATTCCATCAGGAAAGAGGATGTACACAAGAAGAGCAAGATGGTTCTGTGTAGTCGAGATGAAATAGAATCTGATTACTGTTTGTCTGCTAACGAACATGTCATGCATGACTATAAGACTACCGTCTGTGGTTGCAGCAGCACCAACGGAGTGTCTGGAGAAAACAGAGTTGTCGGGGAGATAGATTGGGCCAATGTTCCAGTCCATGTAGGTGCAAATGATCGTGGAACCCCACCCTTGGGAGTCAATACGATGTGTGCAATACTAGGAATTGGTGAGGATGCTGAAGATTCTGAATCATTTGTAGAAGATGGCACTATGGAGGATCAAGAATCTGGTGATGATGAGATATATGAGACACATAAAAATGTGGATGAAATTCCAGTTGATGACTTGGGTCCCAATGTAGAAGAGATGATACATGATCACGAGGATCCTATAATTTTGGTTGGCACTGAGTTCATCATCATGCATGATTTCAGGATGTCATTCTGACATTTTTATATCAAGGGGGAGTTCGATGTTCATAGACTAAAGAACACTGCCTAGATGAATGAGGTCGTTTGTAGGTTAAAGTGGAAGAATGGACAGGTGGTCATACCTTGTCCGTGGAGGATCCAAGCCAGAGCCCTACCTTCTTCAAAGGAACTTATTGTATTCAGGCAATGAATGGAGCAAACCATTTGAACTTTGTCATTTGATGTGCAAGATCTATCTAGCAATTGTGCTTATGCTGTAAATGAATCTATGTGCAGGTGAATAAATTGGGCCCTCCCCCCATGTTTGCGATAGGGAGCATGCTGAAATCCTCAATGGCTGATATGGAGTGTGTGGCTTTACAATCTATGTCCATACTAAAGGATAACCATAAGGAGACCAAAAATAATATTCAGAATAAACTCATTGCTAAGTACAAAATTGTCCTACCATATTACACGGTTTGGAAAGGTAAATAGAAAGCTCCCTTTTTTCTTATATTGGGGTACATGTCCCTTAACAAACCGGAAAGGTCCTCATCCTCGATCTGATGAGATTTAGGTGGATTAGCATTATCTAGAGGATCAAGAACATGCTGATCTTATGGTTCACCACGTTTAGTCCACCTAATATATGTGCATTGCATCCCATTAATGAATATTTGGTCTGCAAATGTGCTATGACTCAGATTTTTACAATTAAGGCATTGTTCATATGGGCAACACACCCGAGTCACCTTTATGCTGTCTAACAAACTTCATGAAGTCATTAACACCTTCCCAATATGAAGGTGTTGCCTTTTTTTCCTTTAAATATCCAATATTTGTCCATCTTTTGAGGATAGCGATGGTCAGAATATTTCAAGATATTTCAACAAACAGGTTGATTATTGATATAATTTAGCCAAGATATCTGAGCAAACTAATGAAATATAGAACTATAAATGCCACGTAATTTTAGCCTATTTTCGAAATTGAGTGTAGAACTATGGTACATATTTGAGAGAACAGATCGACTGAGCACAAAAAAATGCCAACCAATTCGAACAAACAGATCAAGTGCAAAACAATGTCAAATGAACAGAACGAGTATCAAACAACTTATAGACAACGATTCAAGCAAACTAAGGAAATTATAAGTGTACCGTGGGGATCGACCGGCTGACTGCCGGCCTATGACCGTCTCGAGAAGAAAGTCACCGCCAGCAATGGTGTCATCCGCCCCGGCTGGTAGACGGAGTCTGAATGTTTTGGTGCGTAGCCTGTGGTTCTCACGGCCGGTGCGTCTCCAGAAGAATGGCCCAAAGAGACAGTAGTGAAGGCGCGAGAAGAAAGTTTTTCTGCATGTGGGTTAAGTGTCCTGGTTTTCAAAAAAATTCACGCGAAATATCTGCCAAATTTTTTCGCTCTTGTTTTTTCTTCCTTGTTAAGGTCTGGAATATTTATTACTAAGCCCATGAAATTAGCCTATCAGGCCCAAGAATAGATCAAAACCTTCTAATTTGGCCTTTCTCATGGTCTTGTGGTTGCCGACCATAGCCCATTGAATTTAGGAGTGAGCCCATGAAATATATCCATGACGAATATGGCATCCTCCCTAAGTTAGCCCAGAATCTTTTTAATTCGGTCTTTATGGGCATTACCCCCCCCCCCCCCGAAAGCTCCGCCTACCTATGTTTTCGTGTAAAAACTACTGCATTATGTAGGATTTTTTAGTTTAGCTACCAAGAGTATCGCGCTATTATTTGAAGGGAGATAAACATGGTCAAAAAAAGTCTTTTTAAGTTAGAAGTACCTTTTAATGTTCTATTGTATTAACTATTTCTTTCGAAGTGGCAAGGCAAGCAGTTTACCACTACTGAGATCTCGAGTTCGAATCCTAGGCAATTTTTATTACTCTTTTAGTAATCTTTTTTGTACTCTAGGGCTGACATATAGGACCAAGATAAACTGTTTCTGCGTCTAGCAATGTTGCTAAGGTCAGAACGGCGGACCCGATCCAAAAAAATAGTCCAACACATACATGTTTCTTTCAAATAGAGGCTGACATCGGGTACCCAGCATTGACACATTTCCTGCACAGAGAAGGATGACATGTGAGACCCAGCAACAGACCAAAGTCAAGATAGCGGTCATGGATATTTAGATTATTATATATATACTAAGGTTGACATGTGAGAACCGATAATGGAGTATATAGATTAACATTTTTGTACTGTAAGGCTGATACCTGGGACCCATATAAACTGGTGCTACATCTAACAATGTTGCCAAGGTCAGAACGGCGGACTCCACCCAAAAAAACAGTCCAACATACAAATGTTTCTTTCAAATATAGGTTGACATTTGGGACCCAGCATAGACACATCTCCTGCACAGAGGTTGCTAACATCTGGGACCCAGCAACGGACCAAGGTTAGAACAACCGAGGTGGCCAAAAAAAGTCCTTCATAGAACGTTTCATTTATAGAGAGACTAACATCTGGGACCCACCAAAGATACCTTATACAGGTGCTAAATCGAGAAACGGTGGTAGTCCAACATGCACACATTTCTTCTAGTGAGATGCTGACATGTAAGACCTAGTAGCATGAGCAAACGACAAATTTGTTGAGCAAAGCTATTTGTTCGGATAGGGTAGCGCTAGAGAAGAAAAAATTCCGTTATATACAGATGATTCTTCTAATGTGAGGCTAACATAGGGGACCCACTAGCCTGAATAAACGGCTGATGCAGCAAGCAATGCTATCAAATTAACAGAGAGGCACGAGCCAAGGAAAAAATCCATCATTTACATGTTTTATATTATGTCAGGATGATAGGTGGGGCCCAAATGCTTGATTAAACAGTATATGCATCACGTAACGCAATCAAGTTCAGAGCAAGGTAGCGGGATTGAAGGAAAAAAATTCCATCATAAATACGATTCTTCTAATGAGAGGCTCAAATGTGGGACCCATCAGCATGATTAACGCTAGATAGATCGAGCAACGTTATCAAGATCAAATCAGGGAGGCACCAGCCAAGGAAAAAATTCCATCATACCCACGATTCTTCTAATGAGAGGATGACATGTGGGACCCAACATCTTGATTAACGACAGATAGATCGAGAAACGTTATCCAGTTCAAGTCAGGGAGGCACGAGCCAATTCATCATACACATGTTTCTTCTATTGTGAGGATGACACGTGGGACCCATCAACCTGATTAACCAGTAGATGCATCGAGCAACGCTACCAAGTTCCAAACAAGGAAGAAAAAATTCCATCATACACACGATTCTTGTAATGAGAGGCAGAGATGTGGGACCCAGTAGCCTGACTAAACGGAAGAGGAATCGAACCACATTATTGAGTTCAAATCAGGGTTGCGCAACTGAAAAGTATGGTCCTCTAGAGTCACTAGGGTACGGGGACCACATGCCTAAAAATACTTTGGCGAGTCAACATCGCGCAAGGAACCATAAATCTTTCTTCTGTCAGGCGCATGTCGAGCTTTGTCCATGTTTATAGCAGTTTTGTCATGGTAGAGGGGTGCGAAACTGAAAACAATTCCATCAGCTACGGTTGAGCCAAGAATTTTTTCGTGGCAGACGCTCCTTCTACGACGACCGACAGGCCAAGTTGTTGGTGTTGCTGACAATGTAGGAGAACACACTCAATAGTGGCAGCAAAACGGCTAATTCGAGGAGGAACACGCGTTAGAGGTTAGGAAATGATGCTGGCATGCAGGAGCCAACACTCGTGAGGGAAGTAGGAAGGAGATCACACCTAGGAGTAGCAGCAAAAAGGCTAGTTCGATGAGGAACACAATCCAGAGATCAAGCCCTAATGGGGCTACCATAACGAATGATACCATCGCGAAGGATTCCATCAGGAAAGAGGATGTACACAAGAAGAGCAAGAGGGTTCTGTATAGTCGAGATGAAATAGAATCTGATTAATGTTTGTCTGCTAACGAACATGTCATACATGACTGTAAGACTACCGCCTGTGGTTGCAGCAGCACCAACAAAGTGTCTCGAGAAAACAGAGTTGTCGGGGAGGTAGATTGGGCCAATATTCCTTTCCATGTAGGTGCAAATGATGATGCAACCCCACCCTTGGGAGTCAATACGATGTGCGTAATACTAGGAATTGGTGAGGATGCTGAAGATTCTACATCATTTGTAGAAGATGGCACTATGGAGGATCAAGAATCTGGTGATTATTAGATAGACGAGACACATAAAGATGTGGATGGAATTCTAGTTGATGACTTGGGTCCCAATGTAGAAGAGATGATACATGATCACGAGGATCCTATAATTTCGGTTGGCACTGAGTCAGCATCATGCATGATTTTAGGATGTCGTTCTGACCTTTTTATATCAAGGGGGAGTTCGAGGTTCATAGACTAAAGAACACTGCCCAGAGGAATGAGGCCGTTTGTAGGTTAAAGTGGAAGAATGGACAGGTGGTCATACCTTGTCTGTGGAGGATTGCAGCCAGATCCCTACCTACGTCAAAGGAACTTAGTGTATTTAGGCAATGAATGAAGAAAACCATTTGAAATTTATTATTTGATGTGCAAGATCTATCTGACAACTCTGCTTATGCTGTAAACGAATCTATGTTGCAGGTGAATAAATTGGCCCTCCCCCCATGTGTGCGATAGGGAGCATGCTGAAATCCTCAATGGCTGATATGGAGTGTGTGGCTTTACAAGCTATGTCCATATTAAAGGATAACCCTAAGGAGACGAAAAATAATATTCAGAATAAACTCGTTGCTAAGTACAAAATTGTCCTACCATATTACACGGTTTGTAAAGGTAAAGAGAAAGCTCTAAAAATCTTGCATTGGAATTGGACTAATAGTTTTGGGATGTTGTACAACTTCAAGGCTAAGGTACAGGCTAGGTGTCCAGATAGTGTTATGGAGATCGATACTAAATCAGAAGGTGTTAAAATTTATTTCAATAGATTTTTCATGGTTCTTAAATCTTGCATCCAAGGATTCAAGGACGGTTGTAGGCCATATCTAAGTGTAGATAGTACTTTCCGAACTGTCAAATGGAAAGGCTGCCTGGAAATTTGCAACAACACTGGATGATCACAAGTGGATGTTCCCAGTGGCATTTAGGTTATTCGATAGAGAGATAGAGGAAAACTGGGTATTGTTTATGAGGCAGCTCAGGAGATTAATAGGACACATGGATCCATTGGCTATATCCATAGATGCATGAAAAGGGCTGACGGATGCAGTGAAGGAGGTGTTCCCACGAGATGAGGGTAGAGAATTCCATGCCCACCTGATGCTCAACCTATACAAGAACTATGCAGGCAACATATTTGGTTTCATGTTTGCTGCTGCTAGAGCTTACAGAGTTGGGCTCTTCGAATATTTTATGAGCAAGATTTTTGCAGAAGTCCTAGATCTTCCATAGTACTTGGCCACACATCTTTCGCAGCTATGGAAGAGGAATCATTTGAACCCTGACATCAAAGTTGATTACATAAAAAACAACCTAGATGAATGCCTAAATAACTAGGTGAAGGAAATAAAGTATGTCCTGTTCATATGTTGATGGACGACATACGGAGTATGATCATGAAGCTATTAAATATAAGGAGAGAGATCGGTTGGACACTTAGATGCCATATTCTACCTCCTATTATATATTAACTACATAAGAGAAGGTGATGACTTGGCCATCTTAGGGTTCTCCCGTAAAATAGCAGCATTTGTGAGGTGGTGGATATGTCCAAAAATGGCCACAGGGCTGTTTTGAACATCGAGGGGCGGGAATGCACCTGCTTAGAGTGGCAGCATACCGGGAAACCATGCGACCATACATTGGTATTCTTGGTGAAAAAAGAACTCTACCACATTTGGATCAATATTTGTCTGACTACTTCTCTCTAGAAAAGTTCAGAGCTGTGTATGTTGTTTCCGTCGAGCCCTGTACAGACCCATCTTAGTGGCCTCAAGTACAATTTAGTTTTGAGCTGTGCTATCCAGTAATAAAAGGGGTAAAGGAAGACCATAGGTGAAGAGGTTTAAGAATTTTATAGAGAGGGCGGATTCAGCTTTTAGTGGTAGCAAGAAGGGCAAAAACCAATGCAAGACCTGTCATCTTATATGCCATATAGCAGCGGGGTGTCCTCTTAATACTCCCAAACCTAGGTATGAGATGGTACCTATACAAGTATTTTTGTTTGTACTTTTTAAAAATATTAGGTACTTAACCGTGTCTTGTTTTTTGACAGGAAGCAAAAGGTAAGAAACATGACTATGGACTCAATGATTTTGCTATGGGAAGAAAATCAAAATGAGTGGAGTGATACTGATGAAAATGATTTTGGTGCTGATTGGCCTGACTTCCCTCAACCAGGTAGAGGAGGGAGGCGGGCAATGAAGAAGGGAGAGGGAACTGCGGCAAAGAATTTGGCACCCAGGAAGGGTAAGAAGGCAAGCTAAGAAGAAGCCTAATAATGTGTTAAACTTGAACCTATCTACGTATTTTGGTTAAATTATGGAGTTGTGTTCATGGGAATATTTGGGCGAAACAAACGTGTAGTGGTGTCTAGGACAACTTGAGTTATTTCCTGTTCTTATACTTCTCCGTTCATTGACTATCTTATCCCTCTCTCGTAGTGAAATGTACTGTGACTTGAAGTTTCGTTATGGCTGAAGTCACTTGCTGAAGTCGAAATTGTGATGTGTCACTACTATCTATACAATCGCAGCACCAGAGCCAAGATTTCTTCTCCAATTCGATGGATGGTAGTGGCACAGAAATAATTTATATAAGTGCTTGCTGGGTGCGCTAGTCGGATTAAATCCCTGCTTTTTAGAATTACACTTATTAAAAACTTCTAAGCTGAAAAACAATTTCTAAGATGCTACAATCCATGAAGCAGCAATTTATTTCAGCTGCTAAAAACCGCCATGGCAACATAAAAAACAAAGGCAACAGATAATGCCCAGATAATGAGAAAATTGTTTCCACTTTTGGCCTAAACGTGAGCTCATCTATCTCACCATCTTGCTTCCTCAACTTAGCCTGCACACCTCCTCTCTGCTCCTGCCTCCCCTTCATATGGCGAAGCTCCAAGATCTCTAGCTCCAACCCACGAATCTCCTCTTTTTTTGTCCCACACAACATCATGAAGATCCTGAACAAGCTCTTTGTGAAAAATTGTAAGGGGCTTTTAGATCCACACAAACTTGTCACATCCTGGTCCCCACCCTTCCCGCGAACAATGAAAGCAAACAAACACAAAATTACATCACGCTTCCCGAATCAGGGTTACCTATTGTGCATAGCATAAGAGGTTACCGCTCTGTTGCTGTTGTAGCTGAATTTTCCTGTAGTACTTCCATCGGTCCATGAAATCTATCTCGGCATCTTCTCACTACACAAACACATCATCTTGGTGTAGTAATTGTAGGGCGTCTTCCGGTACCTGATGGGGGAACTCCACCTGATTCCGCCTGAGACGAACTGCATGAGCTGCGAGCCATGGGCTAGGGCAGCGAGGGCAGAGGAAAGAGGGGACGATGGAGGATTCTTGAATGTAAGAGGAGGGGAATAGTGTAGCTTGATTTATCCCACCTAGTAGCTTGAGGAGAATCCTACCGTCCACATTGGGCTAACAGGTGGGGTGCCTAACGTGCCAGCATGTCACCTAAAGTTCGGGGCTCCTCCAAAGCTCGGCCTTCATTGTTCAAAGGCTCTTTCACATGCATTGATCGAAAATGTTTGACCTCATGCCCATCTACATATAACTAGGCGGCCTTGCTAAGTAGCCAGATATTCCTGGTCCCATTGTCTTCCACCCTCCTCGTAGACACTCGACCCGGAAAAATCTTCCTGAACTTTTCATGGCTCGTGGTGGCAGATCCATCCACTCCAGTGCTCGCGGTCGGGCTCGCCATGGCGGATCCACCGCGAGGTCCTACATCGCAGTATAAAATGGCCATGGTTTCTTGAGCCGAACGGATGCGCCGCGTCTTCGAGATTGTCCCCTCCTATTTGTAGAAGTACTATTGTGGTGTCGAGCAGAGCCGCCAGGCGTGAGAGTTCTCGATCGTTGTCACCCCCGTCCCCTTCATCATTGTTGATTCTGAGAAGGAGGAGTACAATGATGACAAAATGCAGAACGCCATTGAAGCTTCCTTGGTGAATGGCATGCCATGGGCGGGAGTGGATGTCGACGGGAAGGGCAAGGCGGATTCACCAATCGAGGTAGACTTCGATGATAGTGGCGTTACCTGGTTCTAGATGTTGTTTTGGTTGGTTAAAATTTCGGTTCTATTTAGTGCAAGAACAATTATTTTAATGGTTTTGGAAAGCTACAATGGGAATTATGGACAACTGTGCTAAGCGCAATAAGAGGTGTTCATGCTTGCACAATAGAAATTGTGTCTGTGCCCTTTGTGTGCGGAGGATTCCATGTAGATTTCATTTAGATAAACCAGCAAAGTCATATTACAACCATCAGACAAAATGAAGAAAGGAAGGCACAAGATAGACGAATAGATGACCAATTTGTTCCGAGCAGACCTACTAGTTTAGACTTCAGACCACTTGGTCAAAAAATACTATTACATTTTGTTCCGAGCATTTCTAGACACAACTCAAAATCCACAGACATGCTTCATCTTGGGCTCCTACTAGTTAAGACTTCAGACCACTTGGTCTACAAATACTATTACAATTATCAGTATGGAGCTCAATCTAAACAAACATAGTTTTCACACATATCCATTATCTTCCTAACCTTAGCCTGATGCCCTTCATTCTGCGAATCCAAGGTTTTAATCCTCAGCGCCATTTTTTTGGCATCCTCCTTGCACTTGGTCAATTCTTTCTCTTCCTTAATCCTTAGTAACCTCTCCATATTGGTAGTTGTAACATCATGGACTTTCTTGTCGTGCAGTTCAATCGTCGATGCATTTAGGTCTTGCTATGCTTTAGCCTTCAGGGCCAGTGCCACGTCCCTCTCCTTCACAAATTTCCTAACCTTGTCTTGCAACCTACACATATCATGTTGAAGATTTGGTGTGTCCTCAAGTCCCATTAACCTCATATCAGCACTCTCAAGAACTGAGGTGACTAAGCCTTCTTTCAACTCAGCACGAGACCGACCTGATGCATACCGTAGACATAATGGTGGGCCTAGCGATGGTTCCTGCAATGCCAGCGGTGATGGTCAGGACAAAAACAGAGCCGTACCCCTGCAAAAAGAGTCGGCGGCGTGCCGACTTAGGGAATGACACCTACTCTTGGAGAAGAATGGTGTAGTCATAAGAAAACATAATCACATTGATTAGGTGATCTGTTGCAAGGTGGACCACGAGCTTTGACGGCGGGCCGGTGTAGTTGTAGTTGGGCTCCATGCAGCAGCACGCGCCATACCGGCGCACGAGCTCATGCCCGGTGAGCGTGTAGTCAGAGTAACATCGAAAGCATCCAGGGCGGGAGCACATGATCGGGTACGTTGCCAGGACATTGCGCGTGAGGATCCACACATTCCCGGGGTCGCGCTGTGGGTACTCTTTTCTCAGCAGCTCCCACATCTGAAGTTCGTAGATAAATCAGAAAAAAGATGTGCAGTTATTTAAGCCGACAGCGGAAATTTGAAAGATAAATTCAAATTCTAGTCAAATTATTTCCTACTTGAAGATTCAAGTAGTTACCGTCGTCCGGGAATGGCACGACGAGTGGGGTGGAGTAGGTGGTATGACTATTGAAGAGACATTCTCAGTCACGAGCTCTATTCATATAGGGAAGAGGGAAGTGCAAATACTAATATACTTAAATAGTAAACACAATTAATCATGTCGTATAACATCCTACTCGCGGATCGGCCGTACGAAGAAACATCCTAACGTCCACGTGGCCTGATCGAACGGTCTGTAACCATCGAGACACAGAACTAGCGCCCCGTGGAGGGGGAAGGGGGTGGGGTTAGGTTAGAATATGAGAGGATTCAAGCTAGTCAATGGGATTTGACCATATTTCAAACAAGCATTACTCGGTTAAAAAAATAAGATGGGAATGGCCGTCCACCATAATGTAGCATGCGTGGAAATTGCCTCAAGGCCTAGGGCGCACTCAATTCTTGCACATCTTTTGTAAAATCATTGGTTTTTCGGAGTCGATAAATGAAAACTAGGGATTACTTCATGTAACCCTGAAATATCTAGTTGGATAAGTTGCTTAGAATGCCGAGAGGGAACTAGGTGCCGGGTTTCGGGTGAATCCAAGGAGTGGCCCTGTTCTGGATAGTGAGGGGGGGTTGAAATCCATGTTAACTCCTACTCGATAGCCATCTGGGGGTGCACCATGTGCTAAAAGTCCTGGTTTGTCTTTTTTACAATTTTATGATGGTAATGGGTGACAAATAAGGGCTACTCGAGCTGGTTTCATATTATTTTTTTGATTTTTTTGAATTTCCTTCTTCCTAGGTTCAGAAAATGGGAAAATCGGAGAACCCGCCAGTGCAATCTTGAAACTAGGCATATACCAAGCCTAGGTACCCCATGGGGCACCCCAAAACAGGTTTTCCCAAAAATTGAGGGTGTTTTCCCCCTAAACCGCCATTACCGGGGCGTAACTCAGGAAAAATACAGTATATGATTTCAACACGAGATAAATACCAACCTCCCAAGAATGGATATCCACCATGATGTAGCATGTGTGGAAATTGCTTCGGGCCTAGGGCGCTCTCAATTATTGCACCTTCTTTGTAAAATGATTGCTTTTTCAGATTTGGTAAATGGAAACTCGGGAGTCTTCATGTAACCCTAAAATTGGTAGTTGGAGAGTTGCTTAGAATGCAGAGAGGGAGCTAGGTGTCAGTTTTCGGCTCAATCCACGGAGTGGATCCATGTTCAGGGTAGTGAGGGGGAGGTCTATGGTTGAAAGCCATCTTAACTCCTTCCCGATAGCCATCCGGAGGGTGCACCGTGTGCCAAAAGTCCTGGTTTGTCCTGTTTATGATTTTATGATGGTAGATGGTGACATATAAGGGATACTCGATCTAGTTTCATATGTTTTTGATTTATTTGAATTTCCTTCTATCTGGGTTCGAAAAATAGGAAAAATCGGCAAACCCTCTGGTGTGCGCAGCCGCGGAAGGGTCAGTGCAATCTTGAAACTTGGCATGTACCCATCCTAGGTACCTGATGGGGCACCCCAAAATATTTGTTTCTAAAAATTTGAGGGTGTTTTATAGTGTACCCATAGTTAGAAACCGCCATTACCAAAGCTAAACTCAGGAAAAATACAGTAAATGCTTGCACCACAAGATAAATACCAACCTCCCGGGAGTGGCCATCCACCATGATGTAGCATGCATGGAAATTTCATTGGGGCCTAGGGCGCTCTCAATTCTTGCACCTCCTTTGTTTAATCGCCAGTTTTCTTGAGTCGATAAATGGAAAGTCGAGATTTCTTCATCCAACCATGAAATCTCTAGTTGGAGAAGTTGCTTAGAATGCCGAGAGGGAGCCAGGTGCCGGGTTTGGGTTAAATCCATAGAGTGACTCCATGTTCTGCGCAGTGACGGGGAGCTCTAGGGTTGAAAGCCATGTTAACTCCTACTCGATAGCCAAAAGTCCTGGTTTGTCTTGTTTATGATTTTAAGATGGTAGTGGGTGACATATAAGGGATACTCGGGCTGGTTTCATATTTTTTGATATTTTTAATTTCCTTTTGCTAGATTTGGAAAATGGGAAATCGGCAAACCCTCCAGCGTGCGCAGCCACGCAAGGGCCAGTGGAAACTTCAACCTAGCCATCTACCCAGCCTAGGTACCCCATGGGGCACCCCAAAACATTTTTCCCGGAAATTGAGGGTGTTTTCTAGGGAAACTTTAGTTAGAAACCGCCATTACCAGGGCGTAATTAAGGAAAAATACAGTATATGCTTGCACCACGAGATAAATACCAACCTCTCGGGAATGGCCATCCACCATGATGTAGCATGCATGGAAATTTCCACCGGGCCTAGGATGTGCACAATTATTGCACCTGCTTTGTAAAATCACTCGTGTTTTGGAGTCAGTAAATGGAACCTTGGGATTTGTTCATGTAACCCTAAAATCTTTAGTAGGATAAATTGCTTAGAATGCCTAGAGGGAGCTTGGTAACGGGTTTGAGCTCAATCCATGGAGTGGTCCATGTTCTGAGCAGTGACGGGGATGTATAGGGTTGAAAGCCATGTTAACTCCAACTGGATTGCCATCTGGGTCTGCACCATGTGCCAAAGTCCTCGTTTGTCCTGTTTAGGATTTTATGATGGTAGTGGGTGAAATATAAGGGATTCTCAAGCTGGTTTCATATCCTCTATTTTTTTTAATTTCCTTCTGCCTGGGTTCATAAAATGGGGAAAATCGGCAAACCTGCCATCTTTCGCAGCCACGCAAGGGCCAGTGCAATCTTGATCCTAGGCATGGACACAGCCTTGGTACCTCATGGGGCACCACAAAAAAATTCCCGAAAACTGAGGGTGTTTACTAGGGTACCTACAGTTAGCAACCGCCACTCCCGGGGTGTAACTCAGGAGACATACAGTATATGCTTGCACCACGATATAAATATCAACCTCCTGGGAATGGCCATCCACCATCATGTCGAATGTTAGTAAATTGCCTCAAGGCCTAGGGAACGCTCAATCCTTGCACCTCCTTTATAAAATCGCTGGTTTTTCGGAGTCAGTAAATGGAAACTTGGGATTTATTCATGTAACCCTTAAATCTCTAGTTGAAGAAGTTGCTTAGAATGCCGAGAGGGAGCTAGGTGCCTTGTTTGGGCTCAATCCACGGAGTGGCTCCATGTTCTAGGCATTGAGGGGGAGGAGTAGGATTGAAAGCCATGTTAACTCCTACTTGATAGCCATCTAGGGGTGCACTTTGTGTCGAAGTGCTGGTTTATATTGTTTATGATTTTATGATGGTAGTGGGTGAAATATAAGGGCTTCTTGAGCTGGTTTCATATCTTTTGGTTTTTTCAATTTCCTTCTGCATGGGTTGAGAAAATGGGAAAAATCGGCAAACCCATCGTTGTCAGCAGCCACGCAAGGGCCAGTGCAATCTTGAACCTAGGCATGTACACAGCCTACGAACCCCATGGGGCACCACAAAAAAATTTCGCAAAATTCATGGTGTTTTCTAGGGTACCTACAGTTAGAAACTTCTGTTACTGGGGCGTAAGTCAGGATACATATAGTATATGCTTGCACCACGAGATAAATACCAACCTCCCGGGAATGGCCATCCAACATGATGTAGAATGCATGTAAATTTCCCCGAGGCCTAGGGCGCACTCAATTCTTGCACCTACTTTATAAAATCGTCTATTTTTCAGAGTCGGTAAATGGAAACTCGGGATTTCTTCATGTAACCCTTAAATCTCTAGTTCAAGAAGTTTCTTAGAATAACGAGAGGGAGCTAGGTGTCGGGTTTGGGCTCAATCCACGAAGTTTCTCCATGTTCTGGGCAGTGAGGGGGGGTATAGGGTTAAAAGCCATGTTAATTCCTACTTGATAGCCATCTGGGGGTGCACCATGTGCCAAAGTCCTGGTTTGTCTTGGTTTCTGATTTTATGATGGTAGTGGGTGAAATATAAGGGCTTCTCGAGGTAGTTTCATATCTTCTGATTATTTTTGAATTTCCTTCTGCCTGGGTTCAGAAAATGGGAAAATTTGGCAAACGTACCAGCGTGCGCAGCCACGCAAGGGCCAGTGCAATCTTGAACTTAGGCATGTACCCATCCTAGGTACCCCATGGGGCAAAAATTCCCTAAAATTGAGGGTGTTTTCTATGGTACCTGTACTTAGAAACCACAACTACCGGGGCGTAACTCAGGAGACATACATTATATGTTTGCACCATGATATAAATACCAACCTCCCGGGAATGGTCATCCACCATGATGTAGAATGTGTGTAAATTTCCTCTGGGCCTAGTGCGCTCTCAATTCTTGCACCTCCTTTACAAAATCGCTGGTTTTTTGGAGTTGGTAAATGGAAACATAGGATTTATTCATGTAACCCTTAAATATATAGTTGAAGAACTTGCTTAGAATGCTGAGAGGGGCCTAAGTTCCGAGTTTGGGCTCAATCCATGGAGTGGGTCCATGTTCTAGGAAGTGAGGGGGAGGAATAGTGTTGAAAGCCATGTTAACTCCTACTCGATAGCCATCTGGGTTGCACTGTATGTCAAAGTCCTGGTTTGTCTTGTTTATTATTTTATGATGGTAGTGGGTGAAATATAAGGGCTTCTCGAGATGGTTTTATATATTTTGATTTTTTTTCAATTTCCTTCAGCATGGGTTCAAAAAATGGGAAAAACCGGCAAACACGCCAGTGTGCGCAGCTACGCAAGGGCCAGTGAAATCTTGAACCTAGGCATGTACCCAGCCTAGGCATGTACCCGCCAGTTAGAAACCACCATTACCAGGGCGTAATTAAGGAAAAATACACTATATGCTTTCACCACGAGATAAATACCAACCTCTCGGGAATGGCCATCCACCATGATGTAGCATGCATGGAAATTTCCACCGGGCCTAGGATGCGCACAATTATTGCACTTGCTTTGTAAAATCACTGGTGTTTTGGAGTCAGTAAATGGAACGTTGGGATTTGTTCATCTAACCCTAAAATCTTTAGTAGGAGAAATTGCTTAGAATGCCTAGAGGGAGCTTGTTGACGGGTTTGAGCTCAATCCATGGAGTGGTCCATGTTCTGAGCCATGTTAACTCCAACTGGATAGCCATCTGGGTGTGCACCATGTGCCAAAGTCCTCCTTTGTCCTGTTTAGGATTTTATGATGGTAGTGGGTGAAATATAAGGGCTTCTCGAGCTGGTTTCATATCTTCTATTTTTTTTAATTTCCTTCTGCCTAGGTTCAGAAAATGGGAAAAATCGGCAAACCTGCCAGCTTTCCCAGCCACACAAGGGCCAGTGCAATCTTGATCCTAGGCATGGACACAGCCTAGGTACCCCATGGGGCACCACAAAAAAATTCCCGAAAATTGAGGGTGTTTTCTAGGGTACCTACAGTTAGCAACAGCCACTACCGGGGCATAACTCAGGAGACATACAGTATATGCACCACGATATAAATATCAACCTTCTGGAATGGCCATCCACCATCATGTCGAATGCTAGTAAATTGCCTCAAGGCCTAGGGCATGCTCAATCCTTGCACCTCCTTTATAAAGTGTTGGTTTTTCGGAGTCGGTAAATGGAAACTTGGGATTTATTCATGTAACCCTTAAATATCTAGTTGAAGAAGTTGCTTAGAATGCCGAGAGGGAGCTAGGTGCCTGGTTTGGGCTCAATCCACGAAGTGGCTCCATGTTCTAGGCATCGAGGGGGAGGAATAGGGTTGAAAGGCATGTTAACTCCTACTTGATAGCCATCTGGGGGTGCACTTTGTGTCAAAGTGCTGGTTTATCTTGTTTATGATTTTATGATGGTAGTGGGTGAAATATAAGGGCTTCTCGAGCTGGTTTCATATCTTTTGATTTTTTTTTTCAATTTCCTTCTGCATGGGTTGAGAATATGGGAAAAATCGGCAAACCCGTCGTTGTCCGCAGCCACGCAAGGGCCAGTGCAATCTTGAACATAGGAATGTACACAGCCTACGAACCCTCATGGGGCACCACAAAAAAATTTCCCAAAAATTCATGGTGTTTTCTAGGGTACCTATAGTTAAAAACTTCCGTTATTTGGGCGTAAGTCAGGATACATATAGTATATGCTTGCACCACGAGATAAATACCAACCTCCCGGGAATGTCCATCCAACATGATGTAGAATGCATGTAAATTTCCCTGAGGCCTAGGGCGCGCTCAATTCTTGCACCTACTTTATAAAATCGTCTGTTTTTCGGAGTCGGTAAATGGAAACTCGGGATTTCTTCATGTAACCCTTAAATCTCTAGTTGAAGAAGTTGCTTAGAATAACGAGAGGGATCTAGGTGCCGGGTTTGGGCTCAATCCATGAAGTGGCTCCATGTTCTGGGCAGTGAGGGGGGAGGTATAGGGTTGAAAGCCATGTTAATTACTACTTGATAGCCATCTGGGGGTGCACCATGTGCCAAAGTCCTGGTTTGTCTTGGTTTCTGATTTTATGATGGTAGTGGGTGAAATATAAGGGCTTCTCCAGGTAGTTTCATATCTTTTGATTTTTTTGAATTTCCTTCTGCCTGGGTTCAGAAAATGGGAAAATTTGGCAAACGTACCAGCGTGCGCAAGGGCCAGTGCAATCTTGAACCTAGGCATGTACCCATCCTAGGTACCCCATGGGGCAAAAATTCCCTAAAATTGAGGGTGTTTTCTAGGGTACCTGTACTTAGAAACCACAACTACCGGGGCGTAACTCAGGAGACATATAGTATATGCTTGCACCATGATATAAATACCAACCTCCCGGGAATGGCCATCCACCATGATGTAGAATGTGTGTAAATTTCCTCGAGTCCTAGTGCGCTCTCAATTCTTGCACCTCCTTGACAAAATCGCTGGTTTTTTGGAGTCGGTAAATGGAAACATGGGATTTTTTCAGGTAAACCTTAAATCTCTAGTTGAAGAACTTGCTTAGAATGCCGAGAGGGACCTAGGTTCCAAGTTTGGGCTCAATCCATGGAGTGGCTCCATTTTCTAGGCAGTGAGGGGGAGGAATAGTGTTGAAAGTCATGTTAACACCTACTCGATAGCCATCTGGGTTGCACTGTATGTCAAAGTTCTGGTTTGTCTTGTTTATTATTTTATGATGGTAGTGGGTGAAATATAAGGGCTTATCGAGCTGGTTTTATATATTTTGATTTTTTTCAATTTCCTTCAGCATGGGTTCAAAAAATGGGAAAAACCGGTAAACCCGCCAGTGTGCGCAGCTACGCAAGGCCCAGTGAAATCTTGAACCTAGGCATGTACCCAGCCTAGGAACCCCATAGGGCACCACAAAAAAAATTCACAAAAATTCGGGGTGTTTCTAGGGTACCTACAGTTAGAAACTTCCATTACTGGGGCGTAGCTGAAGATAAATACAGTATATTCTTGCACCACGATATAAATACCAACATGATGTAGAATGCATGTAAATTTCCTCGAGGCCTAGGGCGCTCTCAATTCTTGCTCCTCCTATATAAAATCGCCGGTTTTTTGGAGTCGGTAAATGGAAACTCGGGATTTCTTCATGTAACCCTTACATATCTAGTTAAAGAAGTTTCTTAGAATGCCCAGAGGGAGCTAGGTTTCGGGTTTGGGCTCAATCCACAAAGTGGCTCCATGTTCTGGGCAGTGAGGTGGGAGGTATAGGGTCAAAAGCCATGTTAACTCCTACTCGATATCCATCCGGGGGCGTACCGTGTGCCAATAGTCCTGGTTTGTCTTGTTTATGATTTTATGACGGTAATGGGTGACATATAAGGGCTACTTGACCTGGTTTCATATTTTTTGATTTTTTTGAATTTCCTTTTGCTGGGGTTCGAAAAATGCGAAAATTGGCATACCCGTCGGCGTGTGAAGCCACATAAGGGCCAATGAAATCTTGAACCTGGGCATATACCCAGCCGAGGTACCCCATGGGCACCCCAAAACATTTTCCCGATATTGATGATGTTTTCTAGGGTACCTACAGTTAGAAACCGCCATTACCGGGGCGTAACTTAGGAAAAATACAGTATATCCTTGCACCACGAGATAAATACCAACCTCCCGGGAATGGCCATCTACCATGATGTAGCATGCATGGAAATTACCTCGGGGCCTTGGCCCTGCTCAATTCTTGCACCACCTTTGTAAAATTGTAGTTTTTAAGTGTCGGTAAATGGAAACTCGGGATTTCTTCATGTAACCTTGAAATTTCTAGTTGGAGAAGTTGCTTAGAATGCGGAGAGAGAGCTAGGTGCCAGGGTTGGGCTCAATCCATGGAGTGGGTTCATGTTCTGGGCAGTGAGGAGAATGTCTAGGGTTGAAAGCCATGTTACACCTACTCGATAGCCATCTGGGGGTGCCAAAATTCCTGGTTTGTCTTTGTTTATGATTTTATGATGGTAGTGGGTGGCATATAAGGGCTAATCGAGCTGATTTCATATTTGCTTGATTTTTTTGAATTTCCTTTTCTCGGGGATCGTAAAATGGGCAAAATCGGCAAACCCGCCTGCATGCGCAGCTACACAAGGGACAATGCAATATTGAACCTAGGTATCCTTTGGGGCACCCAAAACATTTTTTCCTGAAAATTGAGGGTGTTTTCTAGGGTACCTATAGTTAGAAACTGCCATTACCGGGGCATAACTCAGAAAAAATAACCTATATTTTTGCACCACGAGATAAGTACCAACCTACTAGGAATGGCCATCCACCATGATGTAGCAAGCGTGGAAATTTCCTCGGGGCCTAGGGACCGCTCAATTCTTGCACCTCCTTTGTAAAATTGCTAGTTTTTTAGAGTTGGTAAATGGAAACTCGGGATTTCTTCATGTAACCCTAAAATCTCTACTTGGAGATGCTTCTTAGAATGCCGAGAGAGAGCTAGGTGCCCGATTTGGGTTCAATCCATGGATTGGCTCCATGTTCTGGACAGTGAGGGGGAGGTGGTGTGTGTGTTGTGTGTAGGGTTGATACGAAATTGGTAGTACTCGGATTTTGCCCCTCTCACGAAAAATCGTTCGCACTTTGGATACTATGACCTGATTGGTTGAGATAGTTGTCACGCGGATCATGCCCACCCATCATTGATCCTCTATGATCTAACGGGCAAGATAGCACCCCTCACTCTCTCTCTTCCCAACCTCTCTATCTACGCGAAATAACGAGTTTGCCACCGATACTTTACTTTCATAAAAAATAGAGGGAAAGTGTTCAAAGGTGTATTATTTTCGTATATGCATGTCTATGCATTACCTTTGATTCTGTGAAAAATATAAACTATTTGGATTTTTATACATTTGGGTAGATAAACTATAAAAATGAGTATGTTTCTAGTGCAGCGAGGGTGACATGCGGCGGCATGCTCATGTAACCGGTTGCAATGCGTCCACCATGGCACAAGTATGTTGCACCGTAATGTCGTGTCAGTGGTGGCCGAACGATGCATCTGTTGCACGCGTCGTGCCCTTCACACTACAGCGTGACAACACATGAAAGTCCTGTAACCGGAGGGCCGCAATACCCACTATC
Source organism: Avena insularis (assembly GCA_023614405.1). Taxonomy (NCBI): domain Eukaryota; kingdom Viridiplantae; phylum Streptophyta; class Magnoliopsida; order Poales; family Poaceae; genus Avena; species Avena insularis. The sequence goes on along the minus strand of CM042685.1, from coordinate 165,727,478 downwards.
TGGCTAGCCACTCCGTACATGCTTTAACCATTGGGTTTTTAGGTGTCCCTCCTTTCGAATTTTATATGAGAAGGAAATGATCGAGCCGTAAATTATAGAATCCTCCGAGTGGACATGTCACGCCTAATCGCGTCCAAAAATCCTACTACGGCTCCATATCAACTGCACACGGCAATGGGCCCCACACTGCATGGTCATCACCTATGTCCTAGCGTGTCGCATCACCGGATTTTAATAAGGTCTATTTGTATTCTTACATACCGCCCCAGCAATCTCACTTCCAACTGGGGCCCATCGCACCAACCGTCCACACTGTTGGGGATATACTTTCCGGGTATACCCACAGGACTCGCAACGCCAGAACCTCAGGAGACTATGTTACTCTACATTGCAGTGACCAGGAAAGTCATAAGTGTGGTAACAGTAGTGGAGCGCGAGGAAGAAGGCCACGAGCATAAGGTGCAGTGACCAACTTATTACCTAAGTGAGGTCCTGACAGAATCGAAACAACGGTATCCACATCATCAAAAGCTAACCTATGGAGTGTTCTTTGCATCCAGAAAGCTATGCCACTATTTTCAAGAGCACATGATCACATTGGTTAGCACCGCTCCCCTGAGAGATATAATCAATAACCGCGACGCCACAGGACGTGTCGCAAAGTGGGGAATAGAGCTTGCAGATTTCGACAATGAGTACAACCCGCGTACAACAATCATGTCCCAAATACTTGCCGACTTTGTTGTTGATTGGATAGAGATGGTAGAAAACATAAGTCCTCCAGACTCAGAATTTTGGACCCTTCACTTTGACGGATCAAAGGCATGAGGAGGCTCAGGGGCTGGCGTGGTGCTCAAATCACCCGATGGAGATAAGTTGTTCTATGTGTTGCAAATACACTTTAAGGAAACAAACAATATTGCCGAGTATGAAGCATTTCTGCATGGAATACGCATGGCCAAAAACATTAGCATAAAAAGACTCATGTGTTACGGAGACTCTGATTTAGTTGCTCAACAAGTATCCCGATATCTATAACACAAACAAGCACATGGCAACATACAAAGTTGTTATGGTCGAACTATCTAAATCATTAAAGGGTTTTGACGTTCAACACATCCCTCAAGAAGAAAATAGGAAGTAGATGTTCTATCAAGGATAGGCTCTGCGTGGAAACAAGTATCGGATGGTGCTTTTTAGAGCATTTAAGAGTCCCCTCCATAGTTGGAGTTGATGAGGACTATCCAACGAAATTAGACTCACCTTTAATAGCAGTTCTGGCTGTAATTCCTAGATGGAAAAAACCCTATCTAGATTTCCTGATAGACGAAAAATTACCCTAAGACAAAGTCTTGAGCCGATAGATCGTCCTACAAGCAAAAGCCTATACTATAATACATGGTGAGATCTATAAGCGGAGTGTTTCTTGCATTTTTCAGCGATGTATTTCTTCAGGAGAAGGAGTGGAAATCTTGCGAGAGATCCACAAAGGCGGGTGTGGTCATCATGTTGCAGCTAGATCCTTAGTGGCAAAAGCTTTTCGACATGGATTCTTTTGGCAAACAGCTAAGGCGGATGCCGATAAACTGGTAAAAATGTGTAGAGGCTACCAAAACTACGCCCATCAGTCACACGCTTCGGCTGAACAGTTGCGAACAATCCGTATTACATGGCCATTTGCGGTCTACGGGCTTGATATGGTAGGACCGTTTCTCACGGCAAAATGTAGATTTACTCACCTACTAGTGATGGTGGATAAATTTACAAAGTGGATTGAGGATAAACCCGTAACAAGTTGCAATGGAGCCACATCCAGAAAGTTCGTTGAGGACGTCGTCATCCATTCGGATATCCGCACAGTATAATTACTAACAACGGGAACAATTTTTCCATGGGAGAACTTGACGAATTCTGCGAAGAACAAGGGATCCGACTTGATATTGCATAAGTCACACATCCACAAGCTAATGGAAAAGTCGAAAGAACTAACAATCTTATTTTGCAAGGACTCTGACCTCGTCTCGAGGCACCGCTTCGTCGGGTTGCGGGGGCTTGGGCAGAAGAATTATCGTCTGTGATATGGAGCTTACGTATAACTCCTAACAGGTCAACCGGATATACTCCTTTCTTCTTGGTCTATGGTGCAGAAGCAGTTCTTCCAAGCGATCTAATTCATCAGTCTCCAAGAGTCAAAGCGTATATCGAAGATGATGCAGAAGTTTCTCGACAAGATGATCTCGATATAATCGAAGAAGTATGCGTTATTGCTGAGCAGTGATCTACATCCTATCAGTAGAATTTACACAAGTATCATAGTCAGATAGTGCAAAACCGTTCTTTCAGGAAAGGCGATTTCGTTCTCCGACTTGTGCAAAAAAGAAAGCACAAACTTTCCCCGATTTATGAAGGACCTTTTATGATTAGCAGAGTTCTGCATAATGGGTCGTCTTATTTAACCGATATGAGACCAGTCAAGGAAACTCAAGATACTTGGAACAGAAAGAGAGCTAGCACAGACACGGATGAAATAGACCGACCATGAAATATTGCACAGCTACGTCCCTTCTATTCTTAGTTATATTTCCTTGTAATCATATATGTATATGTTCAAAGTAAAATAAAGTATTGCTTTCCTCATATGTTATATTTGAGATTTTTTGCCATCTTATTTCCAAAAGTGCATGTCATTTTCAAAAATCCTAGAATGCTTGAAAGTAATTTATTCTCATATTCATTCTGGTTACAATTTTTGAATATCTAAAAAATGTTACCAGGGTAAAAAATTAAACTTATTGTCTATACTTTGGTATTTTATCAGATTGCTTAGACGCGGGTATTTTCCAACTAATGAGTTGTTGGTACTGGAAGCCAGCTTTGTTTCCAAGTTTAAACTTGTTTAGCAATTGTGATCCTTTGGTCTGCAAAGTTTCCGTGTCGAAGGTTGGCCGTCCCATGAAAGGGACGAGGCAGAGAGCTAGATAAAATGACAAGTTTAGGCATAAACCAAAAAGTGCTTCAGAAAATTTTCAAGAACACGCATAAAATATATAAACATAATTGCTATGATAGTGAAAGCATCAGTTTTTATAGACCGACACAAATAAAAACACTCTTTCCATCACTACATTGCCCTAAAGTTCAGAATAATGCAAAAATATTGTTTATGCTGTAGAGCCAGGTGGTGGTGATGAAGAAGGTGGAGCGCCGGAGTCAACAATGTTGTCACCATGAATCTCAGACTCAGAAGCTGCAAGGATGTCTACTGGCTCTTGAGGCGAGGGTGGCACGGCGACAGATTCGAAAAATGGCGTCGTATAATTAGTCATCTCCGCAACACGACAAGCATAACCTGCGCAGGAATCTTGGATTTCCTTGATGTCCTGTGGGTTGCCCTCATCATCCTCCTGGGTATACCTTTGGCGACATGCCAGATTTCCATCTCGCTGTGGTGGCTCATCACCATGGTAAGAGGAGTCTGGGCAGCAGTCCGAGCGTAGGAGATCTTCCACTCCTCGATAAGCTTCGAAATCTCCTTAGCCTTGTCCCTCACCTCTTGCACTGACATCTTATTCAAGTCGGAAAGCTTGACCGACTCGCCAGCCTCTTCAAGAGTCTGGCGGAAGTCGAACAAGGTATCTCCGACAAGCTTGATGCGCTCGAGGCGAGGTTCTGAGGTAGGAGAGTCGGAAAGATTCAGGGGGGCTGGGAAAGAACCAAAAGTAAATAATCAACTGAAAATAAAGTCGAAAAATCAACATAAAACGTAAGTCAGAAATCTTACGTAGAACATAATAATTCCACTGAGCATGCTCCTCACGGAGGCTGTTCGGTTCACTTTTTGTGGCCTGGGCCAGATCCCTCTGACTATCAAGGTCCTTCCGAAGTTCATCCACTTGTTTGTCTCGGAGGGCCAGCTGCTTCTCGAACCTCACGGTCTCATGGTTGCTTGACTCCAGGACAACGGCTACAGATTTCTCCGATTCAATGGTTAGCTTCTCAAGCTTGTCCTGGAGCTATGCATTTTCCAGTTCCAAGACCTTGTAGTTCTCGGATTGCTCTACCATCTTGCTGGAGTCGCACAACAATTCTGCAAAGGGAAAATATCAGTCGGACAAAACAAGTTTGACTATGACAATAGCTAATTGACAAAAAGGAAGCTGAGAAAATTACCTTCTGCTTCATTACAAATGTTCTTGAGCAATTCCTGGTTGGAAGATGCAATTTTTTGTAAGTTGAGAAGACAAAATACCGTCAGACGACTACTAAGACTCGGGCTGCAAATTTAACTAAGTAAAAATACAGCACGAGCCTTGGGGGCTACACTACATCGTTCTTTTGCAACCTAAAAGCATCAACTCGGATCAAACGATGTTTATCCGACTTTATGCTTGGGGGCTAGAGGATATGATAATAAAATAAATGCAAATAAGAATTGGAAACTTACAATGTGTTCCAAGTGCAAATTCTCAAATCCGAGTTTGGTGTTGTTGAACACCTTCTCGGCAAGGGAGAGGGAGGTAACATTCATCGCTGGGAGTTCGCCAGACTCTATCTTAGCATCCCGGACCAAAATTTGGTCCAGGAGGCTAACCATCTTGACTTCGTCCTACTCCTGGCTCGCTTCCTCTATGGTTAAGGTTTGCTTCTCAAGGCTGGATTGAGTCAACCTCAGGATCTCTTCCTTCTTCTTTCTCTTCAGGACAAAGACAGCAGAGCCGGCCACTATATCTAAACTTCCTATAGAAATTACCATGGGATCATTACCCTTAACGGGTTCACCCTTGTTAGTTACTTGGCCACCAAAGCTGACCAAGGCTTACGATATGTTTCCAGCATCAGGAGAGGTGGAAGCTTCCTGTGCTGATGGAGTACTAGATGGAGTCGGTGGCGGCATGGCGGGGGAGCGGACAAGTTTCTGCTGACGTAGTTGCTTGCCCGGCTTGATGTCCAGTATGGTCTTACTCTTCAAAAGTGCTTTAGCTCTAGAACACGAAAACACGAATATCAGTTGTTCTCTGGAAAGAAAGAAAGGTACAAGGTACTGAAAACAAAAGGCAGGGTGCTTACTTTTTAACTACTGGTAGCACTTGGCTACCAGCAGTGACAACAAATTCTTTCGCCTTGAGCTTCTTGGAAGCGGAGGCGGGAACTTCTTGCACCTCGTCATCCTCCATCGCCTCCGGATCATCTGAGAGATAGCCCTCTAGTGGAGCTAGCTCAGTCTCGGGGAGTTTCTCGAGATGACAAAGTCATCAATGAAAATAAAGTCGGAGAAGGAATAGAACACAAAAGATTGACAAAACGTGAAAGGAGAGTCAAAATATTTACCGGAGTCAGAGGAAGTTTGGATGTAAACATCTTCATGGAGACATCCGGAACTTTCCATTCCACTCTTGCCTTTATCAAATATCGCATCAGGGTCTTGTAGTCCTTCGTCGGAATCCGGCTCGAACTGACCTGCATCTTGTCCTTCTTGTTGCTGGTGATCTGGTGCATGAGGCGGTCCCCGTGATAATACAGAGGCTGAATCCAGCGCTCCAACCAGTAGTGGATCAAGTCGGATCCACGAAGACCCTCATGCTTCATTACAAACTCAATCCGCCTTTTGGCGAGGATCAAGATATCCGACAGCTCTAGTGCCTCTGTGTCCCATGACCTTTGGTGGGGAGCGGCACCATCGGCGAACACCGGAAGACCTTCCGGCTTTCCAGGAGCCGGAATATCATTATGATAAAAGAGGTTCCATCCTAGTGTTTGACGGATTCACTAGCATTAATCCTAGGATAAACACGGTTTATCCTAAGGACTAAGCTAAGGGTGACGGTGGTGTAAGGCACACCGGCGCTAATAGAGTTCCTCCGAGTACCGTAGTAGTACTGAAAAAGAGTGAGACTTGGCCTAATGCCAAGAAACCCCTCGCACAGAGCAGCGTGAGTGCTAAGCTCGAGTAGAGAGTTGGGAGGGAGATTATGGATTTGCACACCGTAATAGTTGAGGACCTCGACGAATAAGTTAGGTGGGAAGCTAAGGCTGTGGTCGAATTGCGTGCCGAACAGCACCCTCTCGCTATCGCACAGGGCGGGAACGACGTGCCCCGAGGCGCTCCGCCATGCTTCGGAGATAATGAATCCTTCGTCCTCCATGACCTGGGGTTCGGCGTCATCCATGACGCTGGGAACCCAGAGGCCCCGCATCTTCTTCTCATCCGCCGCCTATAAACCCGCCGCCTCTCCTGAGCGCGAGGCTGACACCATTGATCTTGGAGGAGAAGGACTGGCGGGGGAGAGAGATATTTCTTGAGATGTGTAGATGCGAATGGCCGCGGAGCGCTCGAGGAGTACGAGGAGACAATGAATGAATCGGTGGAGAGACAAATCTAAGAGAAGGGTTTTCTCCTCTCTTTTATTTACCTCTGTGCCAAGATTCGTGCGTTGATTCGCACGATTAGCGCCACGCGTATAGGAGAGAGGGAGGTAGCTTCCTCGCGACTCTTCCGCCCCCTCGATTTTCGCGTAAGAATTGGAATGGCGTTCTGTTCCGTAAAGGATGGACCCACCAACGGTCTTGTCGATGGGACTCTTGTCAGTGACAAGAACTGGTCTGAAAAGTTGTCAGCCCGCACGCCGCTGTAAAATCCGTCTCATGTTTTCAAACTGAGCAAGGAAAAGACTGAAATCAGGACAGAGCATATCCGACTCGATTGAATCGGAATCCTACACCACTAAATGAAGTTTTCAGGAACCCTTCAAGTTTCGGAAGACGAAGAAACCATCAAGCTAGACGATTTATCCGACTTTAGATCTTGGAGACTTCCGGGGGGTACTATTGGGGATATACTTTCCGGGTATACCCAGAGGACTCGCTGACCAGGGTGGCCCACCAACGGGCTAGAGCTTTGCTTCACGGGCGGCCCAGTCAGAGAAAGAGGTGGAGCCAGTTCCAGCTACGACAAGGCCCAGAAGATTTACCGACTTAGGCCTGTAGTATTACTTGTAGTCCAAGTTGTATCTAGTTACCAACTCTGTAACGTAGTCGGATAGGTCTCTCCTGTAACCCTATGTCTCGGTGACTTTATAAACCGGCCCTATGGGAGCCCTTAGGGAACAACCAATCGTACTACCACAATCACAACTCGCACATGCGAACCTCTCTTGTAATACGCTGTAACATCCGGCTTACGCCGATATATTACTGGGTTGCTAGCAGGAGTTGGATACGATCATCGCAGTTGGATCTGAACATGGGTAAACTTGTCCTCACTGCTCCTGGAACATCCTACGTCTCATACCCCATCTTTCCAATGCCACTAGGATCCCCTATGGCGTACTTGTCGATAATCCGACAACATACACGTCAACCATAGGCCGAACAACTAGCTACCCGAGAACCAATTGGGCCTCGAGGCGGAGGGCCCCTGTAGGAGACTTAACAATGCCTCATCTTTAAAACCTACTCCTCTACATCTTCTCCCTCGCACACATAGACCAATTCGCCCTGATTTAGCAAAACCCCACAAACCTCACCGTATTTCTAGAGGCCAAACAACTGCCAACCTTCTCCCTTCCGACACCATGAAGCGAGTGCATGGTGGTGAGTCTTCAGGTGTTGCCACTAGGCTACCTTCTCTTGCTACGGGTGATGCAATGCCTCCCCCCGCAAATCTGGAGGAGAAGCATGCAGCCCAGGGAGAGGAGGACATCCAGTTCGACCCTTATGAGGACTATGTGCTCATGGGTGCGGACGACTTCGGAGCTCCCGATGAGGGCAAGGAGTTTGACGAGCACGCTCCGCTCGTGTACCCGGAGGTGTATCTATTTCTCCATGTTTCTAGTTTACTATTCATATTTTATGGCCAGGTTGTAGATGTACTAGTACTAAATCTATTCAAGTACTCCTTATTTTACCGATCTTGGTCAGATGCATCGTATAACACGGTGCATGCAGAGATTTGGTATTTCTGAATTTTTCCACATTCTATATTTAGGAGCAAGCTATGGATATAGCCGCAATAAACCTGTATAAATATGCTGTGATTTTCAAAGTAACTTGGAATGGTTGTTCGAATATGTATGCATGAATGGTAAATGCACTACTAGTTTGTGCAATTTTTTCGAACAAGTAGACTAAGTAAATTTATTTTTCTTTTTCTTTTGCATTTTGAACATTATAGTTTGATTCAAGTGACATGGACTCTCACACGGAGGACAGGGATCATAAGATCCTCCACGTCTTGAAGATGATCGAGAGTGGGGAGGTCCCTTTCTCACTCTACTTGAGGGCTCAGGTGCCCCTTCTTGAAAACAAGTCAACCCGAGGATTGACAGCCTGATTCTGCATGCGGTTGGCACCAGAAAAAGCTCCACTAGTAGAAACAAGGCAACGACCAAGGTTAAGCATGCTGGGTATGGAAAATTCCCGAGGGGGTACGTCAGGACTAGCCTTGTATCCTCATACATCGGGATCTGGATTGGATGCTCCAAGCCAGCTAAGAAGTGACCTTGCTGCCTCCTCTGGCACCTAATAATTTTAATTTTAAGTAGTTCTGTTATTGCTAGAACATGAAACTATGTGGTGTGTTGAATAGGACGCAATGTCTTTATTTGTGTGTGTGTGGAAACCTTGTTTAATCATGCTTCCATAACGTTCACAAATAAGTTCCGTGTGGCATAATGATGATGAAAAATATATTTACCTCTACGTTCTATGAAGTCACAGATACATTGCGTTAGCACTACGCACCCGCTCCACAACAAAAACGGAATTGTGGACTCCATGATGGGTTCTCATTGTATCCGGGTCACCCCCCTCTTGATCCCCACGCCATCAACACGTTGCATACCCTTCCTACCTGGCACGACCACCCAATCGTAGCCCTGCGATTTGGAAACCGACGATGCTCGGCCAGTCAAACTTTCTTCGATTGAGGATGTCACAGCAGCGCCTGATGGCACTACGTCAACATGGAGTGCATCGTCGGGAAACCCCAAGAGCAAGGTGTGATGCAGCACAGCGGCAAGTTTTCCCTCAGTAAGAAACCGAGGTTATCGAACCAGTAGGAGGAAGCAAACGTCACACATGTGTTGCAAGCAACGTGGAAACCTGCACAACACAAACTCAAGACTTTGCCCCAATGAATCAGTGAGGTTTTCAAGATCACCGGTTTGCTATAACAAAGGGTTAAACATATGGTGTGGAAGGTGATGATGGTTTTCAGCAAGTAAACAAGTAACAGTGGAAGATGTATCAATGGTAAAGATTGTACCGGGGTCCATAGTTAACTAGAGGTGCTCTCCTTAGATAAACAACATGGCATGAAGGGTAAACAAAATTACAGCAGGGCAATTGACAGGAACTGAGCAAGGCATAACAATGCAATACTGGACAAAAAGATCCTATGAGATTCGATTGGGAAATACAACAATATACATATACCGCCATCCAACTGCAGCTATGACTTGAAGTCCACCTTCAGGTTATCATTCGAACCCCCTCTAGTATTAAGTTGTGTAACACCCTCGCCTGATAAGGCTGAGTTCATGTGTATAGTGCCAATCCCTGGATCGGTTCACTGGCACACACAGTACAAAATGATACCAAATATAATTGTGCATCATAAATACAACGAATATGATCCAGAATTTACATTATTTATTCAAGTACACAGTGGAGAACGAATACAAGGTAGATCTCCATCCTTCAAATGTGCCACAGGAGAACAATTGTTGAGTGGAGTCTCGCGACCTATGAACGATCACTCAGATACGATATAACCTGCAACATGAAACGTTGCAGCCACGAATGGTCAATACATTGAATGTATGGCAAGTAGGATAAAGTGGTTAACAACAGATCTATCAACTACATGCTTATTTGGCCAAGTGGAGTTCAGGCTCATTTGCATAAAGCAACAGTTTTATCCTAACATTTGTAACAAAGTAGTTTTCCAATACGATAAATAGGACACTCTGGTTCACTCCCAGGTGCTCCTACCCAATTATGTTCACCCAACAAGTTTTAAGTAATTAAGAAATAAGGATGAGTGAGAATATCATAGCATCAGTATCAGGTCGCTCAAATTGTCCATAACCGGGGACACGGCTAATCGATTAGTTTATACACCCTGCAGGGGTTAATACACTTTACCCATGTGACTTGGCCAGCCCAGCTCGTACCACCACTCTCATATTGGGTGATGATAGGGAGAAGTCCAAGAAGGAACCGTTCAGGAAGTAGCTCCCCAATCCCGACGCGCACCGGTCCAACCTACACTATCTACATCTCTGGATACGCGGGTTCGAGTTACCACAACGTACTGAGTTCAGCCAAGCGCCCATTTCATTATTGGCACATGGTTGCACACGAAAGCTTCCAAACAAAGAAACCAATCATTTCTCGGTGTCCTGGGCGGCATTCCCCACCATAAATCCACACTCGATGACCCAATCAATGCCATTCCGCCCAGGTGGTTCATTAAAACATATTGGTTTGTCATTGAGCAAAACATAAGCCATTCAAAACATATAACTTTTCATGATGTGATTCCCTTCCTTGTCTAAATAGCATAGCTAAGCAGTCTACCAATACGATGGCTCATAAACAAGGAATACTGGAGAATAATATGGGACATAGCACAGCATATACACATCAATTCCTACATATGCAATTCTACAAAAACATCTATAATGCATAGGAAAACAGTAGGACATTTATGACCATAGCACCACTTGCCTTGGTTGTAGATGTAGTCGATTAGATAATCCTCACAATTCTCATAGTAGTTGCAATCACACACGTTGCACTCCTCGCAATCTATCGAGCAAACAATTACGTAGAATCATAAACAATAGCACATAGAGATCAAATAAATGCAAAAAATGCATGCATGACAATTTAATAAGTCACAATGGTTGTTACTTTAGTTCTCTAAACAATAATGAAGTATATGATGCATTTAAGAGGCCAATTAATGCAATGGAGTACTTGTTATTAATAATTATTTGCCAATATAGGGTTTTTAATAGTTCTGTTGTAACGCCTATTCTAACTGTCGGGTTAATTTTGTTTCTTGGGTTTACTGGATAGAGGACGTTAATACGAACCAGTAGGCGTTGGATTCATCCTAATTGGAGTTATAGAACTTTTTGTATGATTTAAATAGTGTTTAATGGGTTTTAAATGATTCATATAGTTTCTGTTGTCTAAAAATCAAACTAAAATTATATCTGTAATCTCCACGGAGTTTTTATTTCAGGGACATATTATTTGTAATTTTCTGAATAGTATTTACTTTCTTATGAATTTATTACTCTAAATAAGACAAATAACCATTTAAATCTTCACGGCAAAACCTTACAGTCAAAGGCTGAACTAATTGCATATTGATGATCTACATAGAACCAGCTTTCCATCGGTATATCATTTATATTTTTGTGACAAGCAATTAATTTACTATGAATTTAATGATTTATAAAGCCATTAAAACTAATTAAATTGCTACGGGTTAATTAGTCGTCAAAGGCTAGATCCAACCATATATTATTAATGTACATTACAGTAGCTTTAATTTGATATATTGTTCATATTTTTTGGAGTTACAGATAATTTCTTATGAATTTATTAACCTAAAAGACCATTAAAAATAATTAAATTACTGCAGTAACCACGTATAGTAAAAGTTGGATATATTCTGATAATATGATTCTACGTGAAATTATCTTCAATTTGATATATTATACGCATTTTTTGGACGTGGTATGAATTTCTAATGAATTTTACAAGTTAGATCTATAATGTGCAATTTTAAATTCGAACGGAATATTCCAGGGAATATTCCGCTGACTGGACAGGTTGACTTTGCATGCTGACTGGAACTAGATGTTGACCTGACATTGACGTGGCGTTGATGATGAAGCTGACCGGGATGACGACATGGCACGCACCGGTTTGATTAGATCTCGACCGTCTGGATAGGATCCGGTGGCTAGAAGAAGAGATTGACCCGATTTTGGCTCAGAATAGACAAGAAACACATCTGTGTTAGAGAGACAAATCCATATGTCAAATTGAAAAACTTAGAACACAAAAGTTGTGGAGAATCATTATTCCTACCTTCTCACCAAAGGAATTTGGATTTGAAGAAACGAGCGCGAGTACATCTTGGATTTACACCGTAAGATCTGAAATATTGCGATGCGAAATTATCCGTCTGTGGTGGATGAAAAGAGGTGAGGTTTGTCGGGATTGAAAGATTTCGACGATTCCTATAACTTTCGTTTTTTGACCGAAGGAAAACGACGAAGTATAGATGGATTAAAAAGCGAAATAAGATTTGGGCATGTGGAGATTCAGGATTTCGAGAAGGGAAACTCGTACAGCTGTGGCTCCACGAGATTATGTGGAGGTTTAGGATGGTGGGGAGATAGGTATTGGAGTAGGGAACAAGTAGAAACAAACGTAAGTCGATTCGGAGTTGTAGATAAAAAGTTATAGCAATTTGAGTAGAGATAGGTTTGTTAAAAACTGATTCACACGCATTTTAAAGCAACCAATCGATCCATCCTTCCCGTGCGTGCTGGTTCGATCCGGGTGGGCCGGCCCATTAAGTTTTTTTCCTTTTCTTTTTCTTTTTCTATTTACTTGTTTCTCTTATATCTTTTGCATACGAACTCCAAATGACATGATTCTTGTTTCTAAAATTTTCTAAAATAGAATAGATCATTATAGGATCAAATTTGTAATCTTTTTAATAGTTTGGAAGTTGTGGATTTATAAATTCTTGTATATTTCAATTTATTTATATTTTTATGTGTTTGTATTTATTTCATAACTTTTTCATACTAGCTCCAAATAAGATCAATTTTGTTTCTAAAATTTTGTAGTATTAATTGGATCTCTTTAGGCTATAATTATCAATAATTTATGCCTTAGCAACTGTGGGTTTTAATAAGTCAATTTAATTACCCTTAGGAACATTTGGGCGAATCAACTATAGGATTTAGATACCAGGATTTGGATTTAGTTTGTGTGAACTTTGCATGGATGTAATCAAATGCTTATGAATGCTTCATGATTGTCATTTTGAAATCTTGCACACCAATTCTACAATCCATAATCAATCCATTCCCTTTTGCCTATATGGCTACTTAGGTCATAACAAAAGAATATAAGATTTTGAATTCAAGGTCAAGAGGATTTTCTATTCAAAAAGTTTCTTCTCTATGAGAATTTTCAACAAAGTCAAACAATCAATCAAACTTATTTATTTATTTCACATTCCAAAATTAGGAAAATTTAGGATGTGACAGACTACCACCCTTAAAAGAAATCTCGTCCCGAGATTTGGGAAGGCTAGAAAGAAAGAAAGGTTCGGGATCCATTAGGATGCTACCACCCATAAAAGAAAATTAACTAGGTCACTTCTTGAGGGTTCACTTGGCTCAGATTGGTTCTCCTTTATACTTTTATTGGCACAATGTCTCTAGCACATTCTAAACATCATGATTGATAGTTTCCGAGAAAGTACTTCTTAAACTAGGAAAACTCTCATGGTAGTCAATTAGGGGATGTTTACTTCACGGTGCCCATTAACCATGGTTGAGATTCATTCTTACCGTGTATTCCTACGCTAAGCACTGGGTGCTTTTATAAAGGGGAAAATATACCATTCTAAGGTTTAGGCTCAACACCGACTCTCTGCTATGGTTGAAAAGGGCACTCAAGATTCACAAAGCCAACAGTACAAGAGCGAATAACAAGATTAGTAGGAATGGTGATCAATCCATCCTGCACCCAAATCATTACCCTATATGAGGATAGGTGAATCACATTTTTCTCTCACTCGGGCATTCTCACTTGCCTTGAAGAATGTTTCCATGGGCACGAACTAATGCTCTATGTATACTCCCATGTATTCAATCAACAAAGCTACTACTAAAACTAAACTATCGATACTTCAACTTTCAGGTTGTGTAATCTACTACATAACATCATTTCAACACTTCATACTTCCATATCTTTTTTTTCCATTTAGATAAAGCATTCTCCTTCCTAAATGCATTGTGTTGTCAAACCTTCCTCTTAACACATCATTATATCTCCAAGGGTTCAAGATAGGGAAGAATAGATTCTATAGGAAAGAAACGACTAAGAAAATAATCCTCCCCATAACTATATGAAGCATTCAATGTCACAAACAAGCAAACAATCATAAGGAATCAACACAGAAGCAAACACTTGTATAATAACATTACAGGTGTATAAACTTAGTAGTATATAACCACAAAATAGTTTCAAAGCATTGGGAACAATACTAGAGTAAAACATAGCAACATATAAGCAATAAACAAAATCTGTCAAAACGGTACAGCATACTTCACGAATTTTTCTGACCGAGTTAACTCGCCAAGAATTTTAGCCAATTTTTGGGCATGTACTACAGGTAATTACGCTCCAGATCCTATTTTCTTAGATTTTTCTGAGTTACCAATAAAATATGAAAAATCGCGCGGTACAACAGGTCAGGTAGAAAACTACAGTAGTAATTCCACGAATTTCAATCAATTCACACCATTAAAAATAATTTTAAAACCACACGAAAAGTCCAGAAACTTTAGAGTTTGAAAACAACAGATCCTAAGCAAGGCATCACACGATATGGTTCAGTACAAACAAGCAAGCAACCTATATTGTCATACCACATAAGTTGGTAAGAACAATATGCTAACACGATAGCGATGATCTCTTAAAGAGATAAAATATGGTGGTCCAGACCTACCCAAACTTGGTGAGATGTTAATTTATGTCATCTTATTTATTGTTTTACTTATATGCTAACTCTCATATAGGTATCATAAGAATGGACAACTACAAATTCTGAACTAGAAGAGGTTATAGAAAGGATAGACAAGGAATATAAGAACTCTAATAAGTATAAAATATGATAGTTCTCCTAATAGAGGTCTTATATTGCTAATCCATTTGTAAGGTCACGATCCTACAGTCAACACACAGCTCTGATACCATCTTGTAACACCCTCGCCTCATAAGGCTGAGTTCATGTGTATAGTGCCAATCCCTGGATCGGTTCACTAGCACACATAGTACAAAATGATACCAAATATAATTGTGCATCATAAATACAACGAATATGATCCAGAATTTACATTATTTATTCAAGTACACAGTGGAAAACGAATACAAGGTAGATCTCCATCCTTCAAATGTGCCACAGGCGAACAATTGTTGAGTGGAGTCTCGCGACCTATGAACGATCACCCAGATACGATATAACCTGCAACATGAAACGTTGCAGCCACGAATGGTCAATAAATTGAATGTATGGCAAGTAGGCTAAAGTGGTTAACAACAGATCTATCAACTACATGCTTATTTGGCCAAGTGGAGTTCAGGCTCATTTGCACAAAGCAACAGTTTTATCCTAACATTTGTAACAAAGTATTTTTCCAATACGATAAATAGGACACTCTGGTTCACTCCCAGGTGCTCCTATCCAATTATGTTCACCCAACAAGTTTTAAGTAATTAAGAAATAAGGATGAGTGAGAAATATCATAGCATCAGTATCAGGTCGCTCAAATTGTCCATAACCGGGGACATGGCTAATCGATTATTGGCACATGGTTGCACACGAAAGCTTCCAAACAAAGAAACCAATCATTTCTCAGTGTCCTGGGCGGCATTCCCCACCATAAATCCACACTCGATGACCCAATCAATGCCATTCCGCCCAGGTGGTTCATTAAAACATATTGGTTTGTCACTGAGCAAAACATAAGCCATTCAAAACATATAACTTTTCATGATGTGATTCCCTTCCTTGTCTAAATAGCATAGCTAAGCAGTCTACCAATACGATGGCTCATAAACAAGGAATACTGGGGAATAATATGGGACATAGCATAGCATATACACATCAATTCCTACATATGCAATTCTACAAAAACATCTATAATGCATAGGAAAACAGTAGGACATTTATGACCATAGCACCACTTGCCTTGGTTGTAGATGTAGTCGATTAGATAATCCTCACAATTCTCATAGATATAATGGTTGCTCTCGTCTTAACCACAATACTTGAAATCATAGTAGTTGCAATCACACACGTTGCACTCCTCGCAATCTATCGAGCAAACAAGTACATAGAATCATAAACAATAGCACATAGAGATCAAACAAATGCAAAAAATGCATGCATGACAATTTAATAAGTCACAATGGTTGTTACTTTAGTTCTCTAAACAATATTGAAGTATATGATGCATTTAAGAGGCCAATTAATGCAATGGAGTACTTGTTATTAATAATTACTTGCCAATATAGGGTTTTTAATAGTTCTGTTGTAACGCCTATTCTAACTGTCCGGTTAAATTTGTTTCTTGGGTTTACTGGATAGAGGACGTTAATACGAACCAGTAGGCGTTGGATTCATCCTAATTGGAGTTATAGATCTTTTTGTATGATTTAAATAGTGTTTAATGGGTTTTAAATGATTCATATAGTTTCTGTTGTCTAAAAATCAAACTAAAATTATATCTGTAATCTCCACGGAGTTTTTATTTCAGGGACATATTATTTGTAATTTTCTGAATAGTATTTATTTTCTTATGAATTTATTACTCTAAATAAGACATTAAACCATTTAAATCTTCACGGCAAAACCTTACAGTCAAAGGCTGAACTAATTGCATATTGATGATCTACGTGGAACCAGCTTTCCATCGGTATATCATTTATATTTTTGTGACAAGCAATTAATTCACTATGAATTTAATGATTTATAAAGACATTAAAACTAATTAAATAGCTACGGGTTAAATAGTCGGCAAAGGCTAGATCCAACCAGATATTATTAATGTACATTACAGTAGCTTCAATTTTATATATTGTTCATATTTTTTGGAGTTACAGATAATTTCTTTGTAATTTATTAACCTAAAAGACCATTAAAACTAATTAAATTACTACAGTAACCACGTATAGTAAAAGTTGGATCTATTCTGATAATATGATTCTACGTGAAATTATCTTCAATTTGATATATTATACGCAATTTTTGGACGTGGTATGAATTTCTAATGAATTTTACAAGTTAGATCTATAATGTGCAATTTTAAATTCGAACGGAATATTCCAGGGAATATTCCGCTGACTGGACAGGTTGACTTTACATGCTCACTTGGACTAGATGTTGATCTGACGTTGACGTGGCGTTGATGAGGAAGCTGACCGGGATGACGACATGGCACGCACCGGTTTGATTGGATCTCGACCGTCTGGATAGGATCCGGTGGCTAGAAGAAGAGATTGACCCGATTTTGGCTCAGAATAGACAAGAAACACATCTATGTTAGAGAGATAAATCCGTAGGTCAAATTGAAAAACTTAGAACACAAAAGTTGTGGAGAATCATTATTCCTACCTTCTCACCAAAGGAATTTGGATTTGAAGAAACGAGCGCGAGTACATCTTGGATTTACACCGTAAGATCTGAAATATTGCGATGCGAAATTATCCGTCTGTGGTGGATGAAAAGAGGTGAGGTTTGTCGGGATTGAAAGATTTCTACGATTCCTATAACTTTCATTTTTTGACCGAAGGAAAACGACGAAGTATAGATGGGTTAAAAAGCGAAATAAGATTTGGGCATGTGGAGATTCGGATTTCGAGAAGGGAAACTCGTACAGCTGTGGCTCCACGAGATTATGTGGAGGTTTAGGACGGTGGGGAGATAGGTATTGGAGTAGGGAACAAGTAGAAACAAACATAAGTCGATTCGGAGTTGTAGATAAAAAGTTATAGCAGTTTGAGTAGAGATAGGTTTGTTAAAAACTGATTCACACGCATTTTAAAGCAAGCAATCGATCCATCCTTCCCGTGCGTGCTGGTTCGATCCGGGTGGGCCGGCCCATTAAGTTTTTTTTCCTTTTCTTTTTCTTTTTCTATTTACTTGTTTCCCTTATATCTTTTGCATACGAACTCCAAATGACATGATTCTTGTTTCTAAAATTTTCTAAAATCGAATAGATCATTATAGGATCAAATTTGTAATCTTTTTAATAGTTTGGAAGTAGTGGATTTATAAATTCTTGTATATTTCATTTTATTTATATCTTTATGTGTTTGTATTTATTTCATAACTTTTTCATACTAGCTCCAAATAAGCTCAATTTTGTTTCTAAAATTTTCTAGTATTAATTGGATCTCTTTAGGCTATAATTATCAATAATTTATGCCTTAGCAACTGTGGGTTTTAATAAGTCAATTTAATTACCCTTAGGAACATTTGGGCAAATCAACTATAGGATTTAGATACCAGGATTTGGATTTAGTTTGTGTGAACTTTGCATGGATGTAATGAAATGCTTATGAATGCTTCATGATTGTCATTTTGAAATCTTGCACACCAATTCTACAATCCATAATCAATCCATGCCCTTTTGCCTATATGGCTACTTAGGTCATAACAAAAGAATATAAGATTTTGAATTCAAGGTCGAGAGGATTTTCTATTCAAAAAGTTTCTTCTCTATGAGAATTTTCAACAAAGTCAAACAATCAATCAAACTTATTTATTTATTTCACATTCCAAAATTAGGAAAATTTGGGATGTGACAGACTACCACCCTTAAAAGAAATCTCGTCCCGAGATTTGGGAAGGCTAGAAAGAAAGAAAGGTTCGGGATCCATTAGGATGCTACCACCCATAAAAGAAAATTAACTAGGTCACTTCTTGAGGGTTCACTTGGCTCAGATTGGTTCTCCTTTAGACTTTTATTGGCACAATGTCTCTAGCACATTCTAAACATCATGATTGATAGTTTCCGAGAAAGTACTTCTTAAACTAGCAAAACTCTCATGGTAGTCAATTAGGGGATGTTTACTTCACGGTGCCCATTAACCATGGTTGAGATTCATTCTTACCGTGTATTCCTACGCTAAGCACAGGGTGCTTTTATAAAGGGGAAAATATACCATTCTAAGGTTTAGGCTCAACACCGGCTCTCTGCTATGGTTGAAAAGGGCACTCAAGATTCGCAAAGCCAACAGTACAAGAGCGAATAACAAGAGTAGTAGGAATGGTGATCAATCCATCCTGCACCCAAATCATTACCCTGTATGAGGATAGGTGAATCACATTTTTCTATCACTCGGGCATTCTCACTTGCCTTGAAGAATGTTTCCATGGGCACGAACTAATGCTCTATGTATACTCCCATGTATTCAATCAACAAAGCTACTACTAAAACTAAACTATCGATACGTCAACTTTCAGGTTGCGTAATCTACTACATAACATCATTTCAACACTTCATACTCCCATATCTTTTTTTCCATTTAGATAAAGCATTCTCCTTCCTAAATGCATTGTGTTGTCAAACCTTTCTCTTAACACATCATTATATCTCCAAGGGTTCAAGATAGGGAAGAATAGATTCTATAGGAAAGAAATGACTAAGAAAATAATCCTCCCCATAACTATATGAAGGATTCAGTGTCACAAACAAGCAAACAATCATAAGGAATCAACACAGAAGCAAACACTTGTATAATAACATTACAGGTGTATAAACTTAGTAGTATATAACCACAAAATAGTTTCAAAGCATTGGGAACAATACTAGAGTAAAACATAGCAACATATGTAAACAAAATCTGTCAAAACGGTACAGCATACTTCATGAATTTTTCTGACCGACTTAACTCGCCAGGAATTTTAGCCAATTTTTGTGCATGTACTACAGGTAATTACGCTCCAGATCCTATTTTCTTAGATTTTTCTGAGTTACCAATAAAATATGAAAAATCGCGCGGTACAACAGGTCAGGTAGAAAACTATAGTAGTAATTCCACGAATTTCAATCAATTCACACCATTAAAAATAATTTTAAAACCACACGAAAAGTCCAGCAACTTTAGAGTTTGAAAACAACAGATCCTAAGCAAGGCATCACACGATATGGTTCAGTACAAACAAGCAAGCAACCTATATTGTCATACCACATAAGTTGGTAAGAACAATATGCTAACACGATAGCGATGATCTCTTAAAGAGATAAAATATGGTGGTCCAGACCTACCCAAACTTGGTGAGATGTTAATTTATGTCATCTTATTTATTGTTTTACTTATATGCTAACTCTCATATAGGTATCATAAGAATGGACAACTACAAATTTTGAACAAGAAGAGGTTATAGAAAGGATAGACAAGGAATATAAGAACTCTAATAAGTATAAAATATGATAGTTCTCCTAATAGAGGTCTTATATTGCTAATCCATTTATAAGGTCACGATCCTACAGTCAACACACAGCTCTGATACCATCTTGTAACACCCTCGCCTCATAAGGCTGAGTTCATGTGTATAGTGCCAATCCCTGGATCGGTTCACTGGCACACATAGTACAAAATGATACCAAATATAATTGTGCATCATAAATACAATGAATATGATCCAGAATTTACATTATTTATTCAAGTACACAGTGGAAAACGAATACAAGGTAGATCTCCATCCTTCAAATGTGCCACAGGCGAACAATTGTTGAGTGGAGTCTCGCGACCTATGAACGATCACTCAGATACGATATAACCTGCAACATAAAACGTTGCAGCCACGAATGGTCAATACATTGAATGTATGGCAAGTAGGCTAAAGTGGTTAACAACAGATCTATCAACTACATGCTTATTTGGCCAAGTGGAGTTCAGGCTCATTTGCACAAAGCAACAGTTTTATCCTAACATTTGCAACAAAGTTGTTTTCCAATACGATAAATAGGACACTCTGGTTCACTCACAGGTGCTCCTATCCAATTATGTTCACCCAACAAGTTTTAAGTAATTAAGAAATAAGGATGAGTGAGAAATATCATAGCATCAGTATCAGGTCGCTCAAATTTTCCATAACCGGGGACATGGCTAATTGATTAGTTTATACACCCTGCAGGGGTTAGTACACTTTACGAATGTGACTTGGCCAGCCCAGCTCGTACCACCACTCTCATATTGGGTGATGATAGGGAGAAGTCCAAGAAGGAACCGTTCAGGAAGTAGCTCCCCAATCCCGACGCGCACCGGTCCAACCTACACTATCTACATCTCTGTATACGCGGGTTCGAGTTACCACAACCTACTGAGTTCAGCCAACCGCTCATTTCATTATTGGCACATGGTTGCATATGAAAGCTTCCAAACAAAGAAACCAATCATTTCTCAGTGTCCTGGGCGGCATTCCCCACCATAAATCCACACTCGATGACCCAATCAATGCCATTCCGCCCAGGTGGTTCATTAAAACATATTCGTTTGTCATTTAGCAAAACATAAGCCTTTCAAAACATATAACTTTTCATGATTTGATTCCCTTCCTCGTCTAAATAGCATAGCTAAGCAATCTACCAATACGATGGCTCATAAACAAGGAATACTAGGGAATAATATGGGACATAGCATAGCATATACACATCAATTCCTACATATGCAATTGTACAAAAACATTTATAATGCATAGGAAAACAGTAGGACATTTATGACCATAGCACCACTTGCCTTTGTTGTAGATGTAGTCGATTAGATAATCCTCACAATTCTCATAGATATAATGGTTGCTCTCGTCATAACCACAATACTTGCAATCATAGTAGTTGCAATCACACACGTTGCACTCCACGCAATCTATCGAGCAAACAATTACATAGAATCATAAACAATAGCACATAGAGATCAAACAAATGCAACAAATGCATGCATGACAATTTAATAAGTCACAATGGTTGTTACTTTAGTTCTCTAAACAATATTGAAGTATATGATGCATGCAAGAGGCCAATTAATGCAATGGAGTACTTGTTATTAATAATTACTTGCCAATATAGGGTTTTTAATAGTTCTATTGTAACGCCTATTCTAACTGTCGGGTTAAATTTGTTTCTTGGGTTTACTGGATAGAGGACGTCAATACGAACCAGTAGGCATTGGATTCACCCTAATCGGAGTTATAGATCTTTTTGTATGATTTAAATAGTGTTTAATGGGTTTTAAATGATTCATATAGTTTCTGCTGTCTAAAAATCAAACTAAAATTACATCTGTAATCTCCACGGAATTGTGATTTCAGGGACATATTATTTGTAATTTTCTGAATAGTATTAATTTTCTTATGAATTTATTACTCTAAATAAGCCATTAAACCATTTAAATCTTCACGGCAAAACCTTACAGACAAAGGCTCAACTAATTGCATATTGATGATCTACATGGAACCAGCTTTCCATCGGTATATCATTTATATTTTTGTCACAAGCAATTAATTTACTATGAATTTAATGATTTATAAAGCCATTAAACTAATTAAATTGCTACGGGTTAAATAATCGGCAAAGGCTAGATCCAACCAGATATTATTAATGTATATTACAGTAGCTTCAATTTTATATATTGTTCATATTTTTCGGAGTTATAGATAATTTCTTATGAATTTATTAACCTAAAAGACCATTAAAACTAATTAAATTACTGCAGTAACCACGTACAGTAAAAGTTGGATCTATTCTGATAATATGATTCTACGTGAAATTATCTTCAATTTGATATATTATACACAATTTTTGGACGTGGTATGAATTTCTAATGAATTTTACAAGTTAGTTCTATAATGTGCAATTTTAAATTCGAACGGAATATTCCAGGGAATATTCCGCTGACTGGACAGGTTGACTTTGCATGCTGACTGGGACTAGATGTTGACCTGACATTGATATGGCGTTGATGAGGAAGCTGACCGGGATGATGACATGGCACGCACCGATTTGATTGGATCTCGACCGTCTGGATAGGATCCGGTGGCTAGAAGAAGAGATTGACCCGATTTTGGCTCAGAATAGACAAGAAACACATCTGTGTTAGAGAGACAAATCCGTAGGTCAAATTGAAAAACTTAGAACACGAAAGTTATGGATTTACACCATAAGATCTGAAATATTGCGATGCGAAATTCTCCGGCTGTGGTGGATTAAAAGAGGTGAGGTTTGTCGAGATTGAAAGATTTCGACGATTCCTACAACTTTTGTTTTTTGACCGAAGGAAAACGACGAAGTCTAGATGGGTTAAAAAGCGAAATAAGATTTGGGCATGTGTTGATTCGGGATTTCGAGAAGGGAAACTCGTATAGCTGTGGCTCCACGAGATTATATGGAGGTTTAGGACGGTGGGGAGATAGGTATTGGACTAGGGAACAAGTAGAAACAAACGGAAGTCGATTCGGAGTTATAGATAAAAAGTTATAGCAGTTTGAGTAGAGATAGGTTTGTTAAAAACTGATTCGCACGCATTTTAAAGCAACCAATCGATCCATCCTTCCCGTGCGTGCTGGTTCGATCCGGGTGGGCCGGCCCATTAGGTTTTTTTTTCCTTTTTTTTTCTTTTTCTATTTACTTGTTTCCCTTATATCTTTTGCATACGAACTCCAAATGACATGATTCTTGTTTCTAAAATTTTCTAAAATCGAATAGATCATTATAGGATCAAATTTTTAATATTTTTACTAGTTTGGAAGTAGTGGATTTATAAATTCTTGTATATTTTATTTTATTTATATCTTTATGTGTTTGTATTTATTTCATAACTTTTTCATACTAGCTCCAAATAAGCTCAATTTTGTTTCTAAAATTTTGTAGTATTAATTGGATCTCTTTAGGCTATAATTATCAATAATTTATGCCTTAGCAACTGTGGGTTTTAATAAGTCAATTTAATTACCCTTAGGAACATTTGGGCGAATCAACTATAGGATTTAGATATCAGGATTTGGATTTAGTTTGTGTGAACTTTGCATGGATGTAATCAAATGCTTATGAATGCTTCATGATTGTCATTTTGAAATCTTGCACACACATTCTACAATCCATAATCAATCCATGCCCTTTTGTCTATATGGCTACTTAGGTCATAACAAAAGAATATAAGATTTTGAATTCAAGGTTGAGAGGATTTTCTATTCAAAAAGTTTCTTCTCTATGAGAATTTTCAACAAAGTCAAACAATCAATCAAACTTATTTATTTATTTCACATTCCAAAATTAGGAAAATTTTGGGATGTGACAAGTTGCAAGCAACATACAAATGCTTTAAGCAAAGTGTGTAAGGTAAAAAATCCACTTGTTCTATGAACAAGAGACCGTTGTTTTGTCCCTAGTGGCAACAACACATCTATAACCGAAGAGATTTCTGTCACATCCCTTGGAAACTAGAGGCATGAACCCACTATCGAGCATAAATACCCCCTCTTGGAGTCACTAGCAACTACTTGGCCAAGATAGCTACTAACAACAGAGAGAATGCAAGATCATAAACAACACACACATGATAATATCAAATAGACAAAACCATTAATCAATCTGACAGAGTAATCTCAATATCCATCGGATCCCCGCAAACACAACATGCATGATTACAAATAGATTAGATCTTGATCATGAACGGAGCTCACAAGATCTATACATGAAAGCACAAAGGAGGAGATACAACCATCTAGCTACTACATGGACCCGTTGTCCAATGTGGAACTACTCAGGCCTCATACTGGAGAAGAAGGCCTCCGGGACAATCTCCCCTCCGGCAAGGTGCCGGGAAGAGCTTTAGATCCCACCCGATCTAGGGACGATGGTGGCGGTGGATACAGAAGGTTTCGTGGAGTTTTGATTGAGTGCTAGGTTTTCTGCATCGGGGGATTCTTATAGGCGAAGAGGCGAGGCTGGGAGGTGGCCAGAGGGCCCACACCCTACCAAGGCACGGGGTGGGCCCACCCGCTCCTGGGGGTGTAGAGGCCCTGGATCGCCTCTCCGTCTCTCCTCTGGACTTCGTGTCGCCCATGGTAAAATATTGACTTTGGCTTTTGTCCCGTCCAATTCTGAGAATATTGATTTTCTGCCTTTCTGGAACCAAAAACAGAAGAAAACAGGCAACTAGCACTATGGCAACTTGTTAATAGGTTAGTTCAAGAACACATATAAAAACACCTCAAAGTGTAGACAAAGCAAAGCAAAGTAGATAGTAAACAAGCATGGAGCATCAAAAATTATAGATACATTTCCGACGTATCAAGCATCCCCAAGCTTAACTCCTGCTCGTCCTTGAGTAGGTAAGTGATAAAAAGAATAATTTTTTAGGTTACATGCACCATCAAAACCAAGATCAAACCATTTGCAAGCATTGAAAGCTGGGATCAAAGAACTCTAAACATGTGCATGAAAGATGGAGTTCTAATAATAGGACAAAGTAACTATGCATGCAACATGAAAGGCTACAAACAAAGATCATGAATAACATGCATTGAGAAAGTTTGTTTGTTTCACATACAAAAAACATGGCATAATGGCATTCTCCTTGTCCCTCATGGAGTAGAAACTAGATGCATAGGACACCTTCACAGTTCATAAGAGTGACTAGATACAAATAGCACAAGAACAAGTAATATCACAATATGCATCAATCAATAAGTTTTGGGACACTTCACACAAAATGGCAACTATGCTCTCTTAATGGTTCCTAAAAGTAGAAGGTGGAGAATCAATAATAGTGGAAGAAAGGCCCTTCATAAAGGGAAGAAGGGATTTCAAGTTTCAAAAAGAGCTTCCAAAAAATTTATGGTACTTGTTAGATTTCAGCCCTCATTGCCCCTATCATAAGAATCTTGAAGTGATTAAGGTTAAAGTGAACAAAGATTGAGTATATGCTTGACAAAGTATAAGTTGGCAATCTCAAGTCCCTTGAATACGAGGGCCACACCTCATGTTACTCAACTTAAGTCACCTGTAAGTTATTGTCATAGTAAGTACATGTGTATCATAGAGAATCGCCAACAGGGTACCCCTTGCACATGGTATGGGAGCTATCCCATAACCAAAATGACAAGGCAAGCGGACAATGAGAATCTCAGCGATCTTTTTATTTACTATGTGCATAGATTTTTATTGAGGATGCTTCATAGATAGCTCATTATGGTGATGCTGCAAGTTTCCACCATGATTAGGCATGGCTTAGGATAGCACCCTAGGCATTTATCTAACACAAAATACATAACTCCATGGACTTACAAGATTCCTCTTTATTTAACACTGGTGACATCCATAGACAAAAGAGCATGATATCAACTGTGTACAAAGTACAAGTGCAATGTTGGAAACATTCCCCATGACAGCACGGTTATGCTAATTTCAACATATAAGTGCAAGCATATACAACATAGAGGACACAATGGTTCAAGTTTATTAGGGGCAAAGAATATAAAGTGTTCCATCAAGTTCGTGAGAGCTTTAATCACTAAGTTTTCACATAACAAAATACTTTTTAATTGAAAGGTAGCTGAAAACAAGAATACAATTTGAATGGTGTAACACACCATGCATAAGAATTTATAGTGGACACTCTGGAATTACTTGGTTTCTTGGGAGTTGGAAGCATGAGTAGAGCTTACTCATACAAGTGGAGGCTAGCAAAAGACTAGGAGCAACCAACTAAGAGAGCAATAATGGCCATAATCATGAAGAGCAACAAAAAATTACTAATCAAAGCATAGAGTGGTACTACAAGTCATGGACTAAATGATCATAGAGGCTATGGTGACTTTTCATAGTCATAACATAGTGTAAGCATGTGCCAAGTCAACCCAAACAAAGCATCAAAGGGGAATACCACAATACTATGATTTTGTATGCTAAAACAACGCATGATTTCTTCAAGGAACACTAAGAAATCCCAATTTTTTGGAACAAGACATGCTACAGAAATAATCACTAATCATAAGGTCAAAACAACACTTAGGATGTCATGCTAAAGTCTAAGTCACAATCAATGCAAGCTCCCATTGCACTTTCAAGCAGGAACTTCCTAATACTTTCCAACACCAAGCAACTTATTTGAAACAAAACAGCGAGAACGGGGGTCCAAACTACTTTACTCAAGAAAACTAAACAACTAAGAAAACCAAACAAAAACTAAGACGCTCCAAGAACAACACAATAGTGCATGAAACAATAAAAATGAAGTGTCTAGACAGACCTGAGCTTTTTATTGATGAAGAAGGGGATGTCTTGGGCATCCCCAAGCTTTGACACTTGTACCTATTAGATATTTCTTGGGGTGACACCGGGGTGGCATCCCCAAGCTTGAGCTTTTGTCCATTATTTATCTAATTACATCATTCTTTCTCTACACCTGAATTTTTTTCTTCATACAAAACTTCACACAATCTTTATTAGAAACATTAGTGCATTCAAAAGATAATAGAACTTTGGGCCTAGCTTTGGAAAAGCAATTTTTTCACTAAAAACAAGATATTGTAGTAACTCCTTCAAAAAGCTCAATTCCACAAAGGAGAACTCAAAAAGGAATCAATAAGAAGCAAATGCAAATAATGGCAGAAATCTGTCAAATCAGACCAGCAGGTAGAAACCGTTTTTTTCGAAAATTTTCTGTTGCTCAAAACAAAAAGTGTTGAACTAACGAATGTTATCTAACATACTGGGGGATTTATTCATAAATTTTCAGCTCAATCCGACTTACAGAGACTGCTCACGAATTTTTATGGTGGAGGACAGAAATCTGTTCGGGACAGCAACTCCCCAAATCTTACTTCCCTCTCATTAGAGGTCATTCTTGGCACAAAAAAGCAAACAAAAAGGATTAGGAGAGGTCATTACTAAATTAATAACTTCCAATACTTAAGGAAACTCTTGGGTTATCTCCCAACAAGTACTTTTCTTTAACACCTTTAAGTTAGGCATGATAGCTTGAGAAGATGCTCACATAAGAAATATGAATTGAAGTAAAAGAGAGAATCAAGAAGCAAATTCAAAACACATTTAATTCTAACCCACTTCCTATGCATAGGAATCTTGTAAGCAAATAAATTCGCAAAGAGCAAAGTGACAGGCATAGGAAGATGAAACAAGAGTAACTTCAGAACTTTCCGCACATAGAGAGGTGTTTTAGTATCCTGAAAACTTCTACAACCATATTTTCCTCTCTCATAATAATTTTCAGTAGCCTCATGAATAAACTCAACAATATAGCTATCACATAAAGCATGCTTTTCATGATCTATAAACACATAATTTCTATCAAGCTCAAAAATAGTGGGATTAAAACCTTCACAGGTTTTACCCAAATTAGATATTTGAAAAGGATCCACAGGAACATAACATTCATCCTCCTTTGGCAAGCATGGGGGACAATCAAATAATGTAAGAGGTAAAGAGTTACTCTCATTAGAAGGTAGGCATGGGTAGATCCATTCTTCTTCTTCTTGACCATTACTCTAATGAGCTTTCAGGTTTAGCAATTTCTTCTTCCATAGGCTCCTGCAAGGCATTAGTCTCTTCCGTTTGTGGAAAGCACCTATTAAAATATTTAAGAATATAGCCATTTTCTTCCTTATAATTATCAAAGCAAAATTTAAGTATCTCAAAAACCTCATATTCATAAGGTGCATCATCAGTATTTTCAAGCAAAATGGCAAGTTCAAATGCACCCTTGAAGGCAATAAATTCTTCAATTTGTTCCACATCATAAAAGTCATAATTTTCTTTAACATAAGAGGATATGGTAACATTATCATTATACTCATATTGAAAAGGGAGGTGTTTATACCTCCTACAACAACAAGCTTTATCAAAGCAATAAGTAACATTATAAGTAGAGCACACCTATCTAGCAATAGTATTCAATTTATCAATTTGTTCCCATAGGCGTTTCCATTTTTGTGACAAAAGGTGTTCCTTATAATAATTCCTTTGTTCTTCCATGAACCCACCTTGCCAATAAGAACTAGTTTCAAAGAAACCATCCATTGATAGAAAGCATGACCAAGCAAGGCAATAATAGACCACAAACTAGAGTAGGAACTAATTTTTTTGTGTTTTTGATAAGAGAAAGCAAACCAAAATAAACTATTTTTTTGGAGTTTTTGATAAAAAGAGGCAAACAAAACCAAGCAAAATAAACAAAGAAAACTAAAAAAAATGTAAAGAGAAAGGTTGTGGAGGACTCCCCTTGTGAAGACGTCCTTAGCCTCCCCGGCAACGGCGCCAGAAAGAGCTTGATGACACTGCATCAACGTGCAGTGCTTCGTCGGGAAACCCCAATAGCAAGGTGTGATGCAACACAGCAGCAAGTTTTCCCTCAGTAAGAAACTGAGGTTATCGAACTAGTAGGAGGAAGGAAACATCACACAGGTGTTGCAAGCAACCTGGAAACCTGCACAACACAAACTCAAGCATTTGCCCCAACGAATCAGTGAGGTTGTCAAGATCACCAGTTTGCTGTAACAAAGGGTTAAACGTATGGTGTGGAAGGTGATGATGGTTTGCAGCAAGTAAACAAGTAACAGTGGAAGATGTATCAATGGTAAAGATTGGACCGGGGTCCATAGTTCACTAGAGGTTCTCTCCTTAGATAAACAACAAGTAATGAAGGGTAAACAAATTACAACATGGCAATTGACAGTAACTAAACAAGGCATAACAATGCAATACCAGAAAAAAAGATCCTATGAGATTCGATTGGGCAATACAACAATATACATAGACCTCCATCCAACTACATCTATGAATAGAAGTCCACCTTCAGGTTATCATCCGAACCCCCTCTAGTATTAAGTTGCAAGCAACATACAACTGCTTTACGCAAAGTGTGTAAGGTAAATAATCCACGTGTTATATGAATAAGAGACCGATGTTTTCTCCCTAGTGTCAACAACACATCTACAACCGAAGAGATTTCTCTCACTTCCCTTGTAAACTAGAGGCATGAACCCACTATCGAGCATAAATACCCCCTCTTGGAGTCACTAGCAGTTACTTGGCCAATATAGCTACTAACAACAAAGAGCATGCAAGATCACAAACAACACAGACATGATAGTATCAAATAGAAAAACCATTAATCAATCTGACATAGTAATCTCAATATTCATCGGATCCCCGCAAACACAACATGCATGATTACAAATAGATTAGATCTTGATCATGAACGGAGCTCACAAGATCTATACATGAAAGCACAAAGGAGGAGATACAACCATCTAGCTACTACATGGACCCATAGTCAAGGCGGAACTACTCACGCTTCATACCGGAGAAGAAGCCCTCCAGGATGATCTCCCGTCCGGCAGGGTTTCGTGGATTTTTGATCGGGTGCTAGGGTTTTTGCATCGAGGGCTTCTTATAGGCGAAGAGGCGAGGCTGGGAGACGGACAGAGAGCCCACACCCTATCCAGGCGTGGGGTGGGCCCACCCGCGCCTAGGGGGTTGTGCCGGCCCTGGATCGCCTCTCTGTCTCTCCTATGGACTTCGTGTCGCCCACGGTAAAATATTAACTTTGGCTTTTGTCGCGTCCAATTCCAAGAATATTGATTTTCTGCCTTTTTGGAACCTAAAACAGAATAAAACAGGCAACTGGCACTGTGGCAACTTGTTAATAGGTTAGTTCTGGAAAAGATATAAAAACACCTCAAAGTGTAGACAAAGCAAATAAAAGTAGATAGTAAACAAGCATGGAGCATCAAAAATTGTAGATACGTTTCCGACGTATCAGCACCATACCACCATAATAAACCTCTTCATGCCACACCCTGATCCCAGCCACCTCCACCGACGCTAGGCGACCGACGCTAAGCCACCGCCGCCACAAAAGCTATTTCCATGGATGAAAAGTATGGCGTTATGGGACCTTAGATTGATCCTCCGAGAGACCCTATTATGCATTCGCCACGGTCCCATGATTAGTCTGTCGTGGCACATAACCGACAAGTATCAATTTAAACATCCAGTACTTAAACGAATATGAGTCATAACTTAATGTCTTTATGGCTACTCCGATCATCATCACCGGAATTTTAGTACAACGTAGAGCCCGAGCCATGCCAACATCACATTCTTCTTCCGTTCGTCTCGTATCTAACCAAGTTAATATCCAGGGACATTGCCAGTGAGTACATTGAATGTACTCGCAAACCATCTTGGGATAATAATAATAATAATAATAATAAGATATGCAATATGGTGATAATAGTAGGAGGCCTACATGAGAGGTTATTTTCAAAAAGAGTTTCTGTAACATCCCAAAAATACCAAACTTAGATCATCAAACACTAATCATCAAGATTAGGGTTAAAAAAACTTTTCTAAATAAACTCATGAATGCATGTATATGTGTATGCATGGATTTTGAATTTCTTTAAAAACCACCTTGTTTGTGTGATCCATTGCTTGTAAAATGTTTCTTAGGTGAAATGAACATCATCTAAAACATTTCCCACACTTTCCCTAAATACAAGTAGAACAAAACAAATATATTAAGTGAATGGTCATTTTGGCCAATTTAACTCCCATGCCTACTTTGGCTGTCTCAAACTTTCAGAACCTAACAGAAACTTTTATGGATCTTTGCACCCCTTGAATGTACTCATAACAGAGTATCAAGGCCCACTTTGTGATCATCCAGAAACTTTCAAATGCATAGTTTAAATGACAATTCAAAATTGAATCTTCTTCATATGGGAAGATCCCACTTTTTCAAAACCCACTCAAACAAGCTCAACTTTCAAAACACAAGCATCTGCAGATTCACCAGCACCAATCTAGCAAACCCACCAAAAATCATTTCAAAATTCAAAACTTGATTTCATCCGTCCATTTCATGAAACAGGTTGCAAACACAAATCAAACAAAACATTAAACACTATAGTGTGCAGTGATTCTTGCCTAACTTGTTCCCTAGTTAGCTCACACATAACTCAGTAGATCATCTAGAAAGATTCAACACTAGCACCCCTGTGAGCTTGCAATTGCCATTAATGGTGAACAGCCGAGCACCCCAATGTCACCCTATTGTGGACAGAGAGCTAGAGGAAGAACTAGCCGTGCCAACCTTGTCTAGGAGGCAGCCCACCGTCCACC
This sequence comes from Avena insularis, assembly GCA_023614405.1. Taxonomy (NCBI): domain Eukaryota; kingdom Viridiplantae; phylum Streptophyta; class Magnoliopsida; order Poales; family Poaceae; genus Avena; species Avena insularis. The sequence goes on along the minus strand of CM042685.1, from coordinate 165,695,499 downwards.
GCCACTCACTGTCCTAGCCGCAAGCGTTGCCAAGCCCTGGACCACGCGCACAAGCCGTGCCCAGACCATGCGGCGTCGCGAGCGCCACCCTCGACCAGCATCCACAGACCGCCGCCCTGCCGCGTGCATACATGATCGCCATCAACCCGAGAGACCGCCAGACATCCCCATTTGCCGCCCCCATGCCGTCAGCACCGCCACCGCCGCCAAAGACCAAACCACACCGCCCCATGCCTCGCGACCATGTCGTTGAGCATCGCCGGGAGACACAGCGCCGTCCCCTACCCTTGCCCATGCCATTAGCTGCCTGTAACGTTGCCCCCGACGAGCTCACCGTGCGCCCCGACGGTCCCCTCGCTCGACTATAAATAGAGGCCACCCCTGCACGAATTCTTCACACCATCTCACTTCCCTCTCCTCACTGATCGTGCCACACCATTCTAAGAGCAAGGCGAGCACCACCTCGCCGGAATTTCACTGGAGCCTGCCGCTGCCAGAGAAGAAAGGAGCCAGCGATTGGAGCCGCCCCAGGAGCTGCCGCGACCACCCCTGAGTTCGCCGTTGTCGACTTCGTCGTTCGCCCGCCTCGTCGACCCTCGCCAGTACCCCGGTGAGCCCCCAGCGACCCTCACTGGCCGCGCTAGGTTTCGTTCTCGCCGGAGTTATCTCGCGTCGACGATGACTCCCAGCCGTTAGATTAGAACTAGATCGAACGACCCATGTTGCCCCATACCGCTTCGTCCAGCCCCGTGTCACTGACGAGTGGGGACAACCACTTAAGCAGCCCGCGGGAGCACCGCCCTTAGCAGGTCGGCCCGTTAGAATTTCCCGCGCAGCCCAGTTATTCAAATTAAATCTTTTTCTATTTCAATTCAAACACACTTCTGTACTCAACTTCAAAAATCAACCCAGATCGATTCAGTGCACCAATTTGAATGAAACCAGTTTTGTTGGAAAGGTCTGTGAATGCTAAATCCAAGCCCGTTGGATTCAAGTCATTTGGAACTCTAAATCACCCCTGGTAAAAATAACAAGGCAGAAGCTTTTCTGCATTCAAACATTTTTCAAATTTAAACCATAATAGCTTTTGAATTGATTCCAACTCTCAAAAATCACATTTAACCATACCTTTCAGAATATATAAAAACATATAGGTTTACTTGCACAAATATTGTTCAAGTAATAAAAGAATGCTACATAAGCATTCTAGCCACTTTAATTAATTAAAATAAAAGGGTAAAATCTTATTAAATTGTGACACCTCTTTAAATCACATTCCCATGGACTACAATATGTGGTGATGACATGTGTCAACATGATCCCATGTTTAGTTTGGAGAATATTAAATCTTAAGTAGTTTTTCAATGAGTAGAAATTACTTTTCTAAAAATAAAAAGATTTAAACCAAGCCTTAACCTTGTAATTTTAGAGATGATGCTAGATCATCTATAGGACCCTTGTGTGTGATGATTGCAAGTAGTTAAGTATTGTTTGGTGATTGTGTACCTCGTATTTATTCATAGACGCTAGTACCGACCAAGGATACGAGGAGGAAGGAGGATACTACGAAGAGGAAGCCGAGGAGAACTTCAACCACTGCTCTGCACAAGGCAAGCTAGTAACTATGCAAGCTTATACTGATATTGATGCAAGCTAACCCTTGCAAGATACCCTACTGATGCCACAAACCCATACTTGTGATATCTATATGCCTTAAGCATATGATCATACCCCTTGATAAACCAAATCCTAGTTTTATGTGCAAGCTTCTTACTTTATTTCTTTATCAAAGCTTACTTAGAGTCTACCTAAGAGTTTGGTAGATACTACTAGGCAGTTGTCTGAAGGTTGCATAAAGAGCATAAAATTTGGCCTAAGATAGAAACCTTGATCTCAGCCTAAGACATGAGATTGAACTTAGTTAAAACCCCACTAGTTACCACCTCCTTAGTACTACCCACTGTAGATGCTAGTGCTAAGCATAAAACTTGATCAACTTTAGATGGGAATACTTGGTGGAAAAATGGTTATGAAAACCTTGGAATGATGGATCATTCTATTGAAATGTTTTGGACATGTGTTTCCAAACACTTGATGATTTTGGTGATGAAAATGTTGAGGCATGAGCCTTAGCCCCTTTATAAAACTTATGGTTGTCTAGATGCGATACCATTCCAATTTTCTCGTACAACCACAATACCCGAAGATTGGGTAGGGCTTGACTAGAAACTTATGTACCTTAGTATTAGTTCCCTCACGGCCAAGTCTGAGCTGAGGCTACCTTGTGAAGATTGTCCACCTGTGCAGTACCCAAGATGACAGTTGGTCATGGTTGGAAGGCCATACTCACAGGAGAGGTGCTTATACTAGGGCGTGTAATCGAAAGGTTAGGATTGATTATCCGCATACTGAGTATGGTGAATTCAGGATTTGTTCCTGACGGATGTATCAAATGTTGTGGTGAAAGTGTACAATCTCTGCAGAGTGTCAAACTATTCGAATAGCCGCGTCTGCGGTTATGGACAATTGGAGTGGCCATACTGTTCCCCCGTCAGACTTTTCAAAATGACTTGCGAAACGAATTGAGACTTTGACTTGACCACAACAGAGTTGTGACCTGAATTACAAGATCCCACTTAGGAGTTATAAAATTGTGACTAGCTTTGGAACTTAGTAGAGATAAACCTGGCTTTTTGCAAAACAACCCTAGAGCCTAGTGTCCTATTATCCAAAAAACCCTTACCTGTTAATATTAGTTTGCGAGTACTTCAAGAGTACGCATGGCTTTGTCCTTGGCTATTCCCATGGCCAGACTATGAAGAGGAGTACTTGGAAGATGGACCCCAGGAAGGTTACGACAACTAGGATCATCTCCCATCGTCAGCATTGCCTGTGACCCTGAAGATGGAGCTTCGCCTACGCTACCGTTATTACTACGTATTCCGCTGCTTGAAATTGTATCAAGAACTAGATCATGAGATCCCTATTTGTGTAAGAACTTATGTATCGTTGCAACGGATGATGTACTATGGTATCCAATTCTGTTATGTCTCGCAAAAATGGTAATCCTGGGATTACGTTGTATGGCATAACAGGCATCTAGGATTGAAAAATTCGGGTGTTGACAAGTTGGTATCAGAGCCATCCTGACCATAGGAGACCCTAGTTAGACTGGACGTTGAACCAAAAACTTAGTTTCAAAACCAAAGAAAAACAAATATTTACAAAAACCTATTCTCATTCTTATCTCTTTGATTCTTTCATAAAAATTCATGTTCCTCAAAAACTCTTGTAAAATACATAAAATTTTGACACACTTGATCACTCTGCTAATCTACTCATCCTCTATTTTTATAGATGGACGTGAAGTACAGCAAGTTTTATCAGTTGGGGAATGGAGGAGACCTTATCTTTGAGAGAGATCTGGATCAGCTTTCGGAACTTCTGCAGCGTCCACACCCCGAGTTCTTCAGAGCTCAGCTCAATGATCAAGGAGGAGAAGATCTGCAGTGGTTAACTGTTGCAAGTATCCGAGGAAAGATTGAACCTCCCATTGCGGATGGAATTTAGTTTACCTTAAGAGAGAACAACTGGCTCGATGGACTTGCCAGAGCAATGCACGAATCTCTCTCCCGCCTGTGTGGGCAGAGCATCAATCAGATCAAGGGTACTCGCTTTGAGTTTTTCCCAAGGCATGATGCAAATGGACAACCACTGGAAGCCCCATACCACCCCGAGCTGAAGACTCAATTGGACCACCTTAGCTTCATGATGTATGATCGTCAGCAGGAGTTGGAAAACTGCCGTGACTATTGCAACCACAAGTCTGCCATCATCAAGATGAAGGATCAGACCATAGCCATGCTAGCAAAGTATCGCAAGTCTCGTCACCGTCAGCTCGACAAGAAGGAGCGCATTATTTCCCGTCTTCGCCACCGCATCTCATCTCTGGAGGAGACCATCCACGAGAGAGACATGTAGTTGGAGGAAAGGGAGAATGCCGGAGAGGATCTTCGTGGAGACCCTTACTCTTATCTCAGTGATGACGATGATTTTCTGGAGGATCAGGCCATGGACTTCTTCACCGATGAAGATGATTTCGCCTTCATCGATGATGATGAAGATGATGAAGCCACAGACTCCGAGGAGTAGTAGCACTTGATCACTAGCGTAGTGAGTAGTATTCGGTCCTCCTGTATCGTAGATTCCAGAATGGTTCTTAAAACCATCTGTTTTCCTTGTTGTGGTGTGTGTTGTACTGTATGCTATGAATGAATGAATGAAAAAGCAAGTTGCTAGAAAAATCTGAGTCAAACCTTTAAAACTTTTCAAAGACCCCAAACCTTAGAAAATTTCCCTCTTTTCTCATGATTAATCTAAATCTTCAGATGCCACGTGGAGGAAGTGGTTCAGCTCCGGATCCGATGTTGCAGATTCTGCAAATGTTGACCTCTGACCGTGAAGCTGAAAGAGCGGAACGTCAAGCCAACTTAGCCACTCTGCAACAGATAGCCCAGCTAGCCCACAACAACCAAGGCCATGGAAATCAGGATAACCATGGATCTAAGATCAAGAATTTTCAGAATACCAACCCACCTGTTTTCACCAAGTCAGAAGAACCCTTAGACGCCGACGATTGGCTGCAAACCATGGAAAATAACTTAGAAGTAGCAGTGCAAGCCAGCGAAAGTCCTGTTTGCCACCCACTATCTAGCCGGAGATGCGGGCATGGTGGAGCAGTGTTAGATGCAGGACCGAAGGCCAGATGATGACCTGGGAGGAATTAAAGGTCAAGTTTAGCAGAACCCATGTGCCACCAGGTTTGATCAAGAGAATGAGAGACGAGTTCAGAGAGCCAAAGCAAGGAAGGATGACTATAGTGGAATACCGTGACAAATTTTTGTCATTAGCTAGGTATGCCACGGACGAGATAGACACCGAAGCCAATAAGAAAGAAAGATTCTTGAATGGTCTGCATGACGAGATGCAGACGGTGTTAGTCAATATCCCCTTTGCTGATATTGAAGCCCTTGTCGATTCAGCCATCCAGATGGAAGGAAAGATCAACCAAGCCAATCAGAACCGCAAGTGTCGTATGATGCATCAACCAGGAAACCATCCGACCCCAAAGTATCGCCCCAACCCATCTCCAGGAATTGCCCCAAGAACCAACAGACCCCCTATGACCCGTCCAACCTATCCCAACCGTGGAAACCCTAGAATCGGAGAAAATCACAACAACCCCGGCAACTCTAGCAATTTCACCCGTGCCCCACCCAAGTTCAACACCAACAATGCTACCGCCAACCCCAACACTTCGAGGAATTTGGAAGCAATCTGCTGTCGCAGCATAAGGACAAGTCACAAGTGACCTGTTATGACTGTGGAAATAAAGGCCACTATTCCAACGAGTGCCCCAACAAGAAGAATGCTACAGCCCCTAATACCAATCCCCCAGCTCAGCAACAGCGTCGTGTTCAGCCAGGAAGGAGATTTGCCCCAGGAAATTCACTCAACCGCAATGGCCGTCTTTTTCTCATGCATGCTGAAGAAGCTCAGGAAGCGCCAGACGTCGTGCTAGGTATGTTTTCTATTAATTCAGTACTTACAAGAGTGTTGTTTGACTCTGGTGCATCGCATTCATTTGTCGCCGAAGAATTTGCATGCACTAGTAAAATTCAACCAACCAAACTGAAGCATGTGATGATTGTGCAAATCCCTGGATCAACCACCAAGGCTAGGAAAATTTGCAAAGCCGTCCCTATCCAAATCCATGGCATAGATTTTTATGCTAATCTAATAGTACTCGGAACTAAAGGTTTGGAAGTAGTACTAGGAATGGATTGGATGTCCAAACATAAGGGATTGATTGACTGTGCTAAGAAAGCCATCACCATGACCAGTACCACTGGAATAACAGTCGAACATATATCTGAAACCTTACCTCGCCAATTCAAGTGTAACAAGAGTCTAGCCCAACCTACCATTGATCAAGTCCGGATAGTCTGTGAATACCCCGATGTATTTCCAGATGTTTTGCCCGGTATGCCCCCAGATCGGGATATCGAGTTTATCATTGAACTAATCCCCGGAACAGAACCCATAGCCCAGAGACCCTATAGTATGAACCCATCGGAGTTAGAAGAACTGAAGAAGCAACTGGATTCCATGCTAGAAATTGGACTAATTCAACCAAGTGCGTCACCATGGAGATCACTTGTCTTGTTTGTAGACAAAAAAGATGGAGGTAACCGTTTATGTACGGATTATCGAAAGTTGAATGATGTCACCATCAAGAACAAGTACCCCTTGCCAAAGATAGAAGATTTGTTTGATTAGTTGACCGGTGCCTAGGTGTTTTCTAAGATTGATCTTAGAACTGGCTATCATCAACTCAAGATTCGTGCAGAGGATATTCCAAAGACTGCCTTTACCAACAGATATGGATTATGCAGTATCTGATCATGTCTTTTGGATTAACCAATTCCCCCGCTTATTTCATGAATCTCATGAATAAAATTTTTATGGACTTCCTGGATAAGTTTGTCGTTGTTTTCATCAATGACATTCTGATTTATTCCAAATCAGAAGAAGAACATGAGCTACACCTAAGGACCATTCTTGGAACCCTTAGAGAGCATCAGTTGTATGCAAAGTTTAGCAAATGTGAATTCTGGTTACAGGAGGTAGGATTCCTCGGTCACATTGTATCAGCCGGAGGAATTGCCGTTGACCCTGCCAAAGTGTAAGATGTAGAAGATTGGCAAGCCCCAACCACTCAAACCCAAGTTCGTGCTTTTCTCGGATTGGCGGGATATTACCACAAATTCGTATAAGGATTCTCGAGTATCGCCCGACCCATGACTCAATTGCTGAAGAAGGACAAGAAGTTTGAATGGACAGACAAGTGTGAAGCGAGTTTTCAAGAACTCAAGAGGAGATTGATATCAGCCCCAATCTTAATCATGCCGGATATCACGAAGCCCTTCGATGTGTATTGTGACGCATCCAAGATTGGTCTCGGATGTGTGCTAATGCAAGAAGGCAAAGTTATATCTTATCTCTCTCGACAATTGAAGCAACACGAGCAAGACTATCCAACCCATGACCTCGAACTCGCAGCCGTAGTTCTAGCCCTGACGACATGGAGACATTACCTGATGGGAAATCGTTGTGAGATTTACTCGGATCACAAGAGCCTAAAGTATATATTCACTAAGAAAGAGTTGAATATGAGGCAGAGAAGATGGATTGAGCTAATCAAGGATTACGACCTGGACATTCACTATCACCCTGGTAAAGCCAATGTGGTAGCCGATGCCCTTAGCAGATTGCCGTGCCGCTTGAACTCCATGATTTTAAAGGAGCAACCAACTCTGGACAAGGAGATGGAAGATTTTCGAATAGAAGTAGTAAGTGAAGGATTTTTGGCTAGCATAGAACTTCAGCCCACTTTGATCAGTCAGATTAAAGAGGCGTAGAAGGGAAATGCTAGTATCGACGGAATAAAGCATCGTATCGGTACGGGCAAAGTACCCGGATTCACCGAGGACGAAGAAGGAGTTCTGTGGTACAAAGGACGCCTTTGTGTACCAGCAGATTCAGAGTTGAAAGAAGTTATCTTGAAGGAGGCTCATGATACTCTTTATTCTATCCATCCCGGAGGAATGAAGATGTATCAAGATTTGAAAGAGCAATTTTGGTGGCATAAGATGAAGAGAGAAATCGGAAGCTATATCGCCAAGTGTGATATATGTCAGCGAGTCAAGGCAGGACATCAAAGACCCGCTGGATTGTTGCAACCTTTGCAAATTCCGGAATGGAAATGGGATTACGAGGAATGGACTTTATCACTAGACTACCTACTTCTAGTAGGGGAAATGACTCTATCTGGGTCATAGTGGACAGATTGTCCAAAGTCGCCCATTTCTTGCCCGTCAAAACCACCTATCAGAGTTCGAAGCTAGCGGAGTTGTACATCGCTAGAATAGTTAGTTTGCACGGAGTCCCCAAGAACATAGTATCGGATCGAGAAACTCAGTTTACCTCGAGATTCTGGAAGAAAGTCCAAGAAGGTTTAGGAACCCGCCTAGATTTCAGTACCGCGTATCACCCTCAGACCGATGGACAAACGAAGCGAGTAAACCAAAAACTCGAAGATATGCTTAGAGCATGTGTGCTAGAATATGGATCCAAGTGGGAAGACTGTCTGCCATTTGCAGAATTTTCTTACAAAAATAGTTACCAAGCCAGTTTGCAAATGGCCCCATTTGAATTCATGTACGGAAGAAAGTGTCGCACCCCTTTGAACTGGTCGGAAGTAGGAGAGAGTCAGATCTTCGGACCCGACATCCTATGAGAAGCAGAAGAGAAGGTTCACAAGATTCGTGAGCACCTCAAGACCGCCCAATCCCGACAGAAGAGTTATGCCGACAAGAGACGTCGAGACCTCGCCTTCAACATTGGATATTTTGTTTATCTGAAAGTGTCGCCATTGAAGGGAATGCAGCGTTTCCAACTCAAAGGAAAGTTAGCCCCCAGATATATCGGACCTTTCAAAATTTTGAACCGTCGAGGAGAAGTATCGTATCAACTGGAATTACCTGAAGAGATGTCAACTGTGCACAATGTGTTCCATATCTCGTTACTTCGCAAGTGTCTCGAAGTCCCCGAGAAGACCGAAGTGTTCAAGAATATCGATCACCGGACCATAGAGATCAACGATGACCTGACCTATCCTGAAGTGCCCATCCGCATTTTGTAAGAAGCTTTTCGAACTACCCGAACACGAAGCATCAAGTTTCTCAAGATTCAGTGGAGCAACCACACAGAAGAGGAAGCTACCTGGGAATGCGAAGATCACATCAGGACGGAGTTTCCCAATCTCTTCAAATCCTAGGTAATCTTTTCGTCCTTTTTCAAATCTCGGGACGAGATTTTGTTTAAGGGGGGAAGGTTTGTAACATCCCAAAAATACCAAACTTAGATCATCAAACACTAATCATCAAGATTAGGGTTAACAAAAACTTTTCTAAATAAACTCATGAATGCACGTATATGTGTATGCATGGATTTTGAATTTCTTTAAAAACCACCTTGTTTGTGTGAACCATTGCTTGTAAAATGTTTCTTAGGTGAAATGAACATCATCTAAAACATTTCCCACACTTTCCTTAAAGACAAGTAAAACAAAACAAATATATTAAGTGAATGGTCATTTTGGCCAATTTAACTCCCATGCCTACTTTGGCTGTCTCAAACTTTTAGAACCTAACAGAAACTTTTCTGGATCTTTGCCTCCCAGGATGATCTCCCGTCCGGCAGGGTTTCGTGGATTTTTGATCAGGTGCTAGGGTTTTTGCATCGAGGGCCTCTTATAGGTGAAGAGGCGAGGCTGGGAGACAGACACAGGGCCCACACCCTACCCAGGCGTGGGGTGGGCCCACCCGCACCTAGGGGGTTGTGGCGGCCCTGGATCGCCTCTCCGTCTCTCCTATGGACTTCGTGTTGCCCACGGTAAAATATTGACTTTGGCTTTTGTCGCGTCCAATTCCAAGAATATTGATTTTCTGCCTTTCTGGAACCTAAAACAGAATAAAACAGGCAACTGGCACTATGGCAACTTGTTAATAGGTTAGTTCTGGAAAAGATATAAAAACACCTCAAAGTGTAGACAAAGCAAAGAAAAGTAGATAGTAAACAAGCATGGAGCATCAAAAATTGTAGATACATTTCCGACGTATCAGCACCATACCACCATAATAAACCTCTTCATGCCACACCCTGATCCCAGCCACCTCCACCGACGCTAGGCGACCGACGCTAAGCCACCGCCGCCACAATAGCTATTTCCATGGATGAAAAGTACGGCGTTATGGGACCTCAGATTGATCATCCGAGAGACCTTATTATGCATTCGCCACGGTCCCATGATCAGTCTGTCGTGGCACATAACCGACAAGTATCAAAGTAAACATCCAGTACTTAAATGAATACAAGTCATAACTTAATGTCTTTATGGCTACTCCGATCATCATCACCGGAATTTTAGTACAACGTAGAGCCCGAGCCATGCCAACATCACCTTCTTCTTCCGTTCATCTCGTATCTAACCAAGTTAATATCTAGGGACATTGCCAGTGAGTACATTGAATGTACTCGTAAACCATTTTGGGATAATAATAATAATAATAAGATATGCAATATGGTGATAATAGTAGGAGGGCTACATGAGAGGTTATTTTCAAAAAGAGTTTCTGTAACATCCCAAAAATACCAAACTTAGATCATCAAACACTAGTCATCAAGATTAGGGTTAACAAAAACTTTTCTAAATAAACTCATGAATGCATGTATATGTGTATGCATGGATTTTGAATTTCTTTAAAAACCACCTTGTTTGTGTGATCCATTGCTTCTAAAATGTTTCTTATGTGAAATGAACATCATCTAAAACAATTCCCACACTTTCCTTAAAGACAAGTAAAATAAAACAAATATATTAAGTGAATGGTCATTTTGGCCAATTTAACTCCCATGCCTACTTTGGCTGTCTCAAACTTTCAGAACCTAACAGAAACTTTTCTAGATCTTTGCACCCCTTGAATGTACTCATAACAGAGTATCAAGGCCCACTTTGTGATCATCCAGAAACTTTCAAATGCATAGTTTAAATGACAATTCAAAATTGAATCTTCTTCATATGGGAAGATCCCACTTTTTCAAAACCCACTCAAACAAGCTCAACTTTCAAAACCCAAGCATCTGCAGACTCACCAGCACCAATCTAGCAAACCCACCAAAAATCATTTCAAAATTCAAAACCTGATTTCATGCGGCCATTTCATCAAACGGGTTGCAGACACAAATCAAACAAAACATCAAACACTATAGTGTGCAGTGATTCTTGCCTAACTTGTTCCCTAGTTAGCTCACACACAACTCAGTAGATCATCTAGAAAGATTTGCCCAACACTAGCACCCCTGTGAGCTTGCCATTGCCATTAATGGTGAACAGCCGAGCACCCCAATGTCACCCCATTGTGGATAGAGAGCTAGAGGAAGAACTAGCCGTGCCAACCTTGTCTACGAGGCAGCCCACCGTCCACCGCCACTCACTGTCCCAGCCGCAAGCGTTGCCAAGCCCTGGACCATGCGCACAAGCCGCGCCCAGACCATGCCGAGCGGGCGCCAGAGCGCCACCCTCGACCAGCATCCACAGACTGCGTGCCGCCCTCGCCGCGTGCATACATGATCGCCATCAACCCAGGAGACCGCCAGACATCCCCATTTGCCGCCCCGTGCCGCACAGCCACCGCCCGCCGTCGAAGACGCCGCCTCTGCCGCGCAGAGCACCGGCCGTTCCAGACCAAACCACACCGCCCCATGCCTCGCTACCATGTCGTTGAGCATCGCCAGGAGACACATCACCGTCCCCAACCCTTGCCCATGCCATTAGCCGCCTGTAACGTTGCCCCCGACGAGCTCACCGTGCGCCCCGACGGTCCCCTCGCTCGACTATAAATAGAGGCCACCCCCGCACGAATTCTTCACACCATCTCACTCCCCTCTCCTCACTGATTGTGCCACACCATTCTCAGAGCAAGGCAGCACCACCTCGCCGGAATTTCACTAGAGCCTGCCGCTGCCGGAGAAGAAAGGAGCCAGCGATTGGAGCCGCCCCAGGAGCTGCCACGACCACCCCTGAGTTCGCCGTTGTCGACTTCGTCGTTCGCCCGCCTCGCCGACCCTCGCCAGTACCCCGGTGATCCCCCAGCGACCCTCACTGGCCGCGCTAGGTTTCATTCTCGCCGGAGTTATCTCGCGTCGACGATGACTCCCAGCCGTTAGATTAGAACTAGATCGAACGACCCATGTTGCCCCATACCGCTTCGCCCAGCCCCGTGTCACTGACGAGTGGGGACACCCACTTAAGCAGCCCGCGGGAGCACCACGCTTAGCAGGTCGGCCCGTTAGAATTTCCCGCGCAGCCCAGTTATTCAAATTAAATCTTTTTCTATTTCAATTCAAACACACTTCTATACTCAACTTCAAAAATCAACCCAGATCGATTCAGTGCACCAATTTGAATGAAACCAGTTTTTTTGGAAAGGTCTGTGAATGCTAAATCCAAGCCCGTTGGATTCAAGTCATTTGGATCTCTAAATCACCCCTGGTAAAAATAACAAGGCAGAAGATTTTCTGCATTCAAACATTTTTCAAATTCAAACCATAATAGATTTTGAATTGATTCCAACTCTCAAAAATCACATTTAACCATACCTTTCAGAATATATAAAAACATATAGGTTTACTTGCAGAAATATTGTTCAAGTAATAAAAGAATGCTACATAAGCATTCTAGCCACTTTAATTAATTAAAATAAAAGGGTAAAATCTTATTAAATTGTGACACCTCTTTAAATCACATTCCCATGGACTACAATATGTGGTGATGACATGTGTCAACATGATCCCATGTTTAGTTTGGAGAATATTAAATATTAAGTAGTTTTTCAATGAGTAGAAATTACTTTTCTAAAAATAAAAAGATTTAAACCAAGCCTTAACCTTGTAATTTTAGAGATGATGCTAGATCATCTATAGGACCCTTGTGTGTGATGATTGCAAGTAGTTAAGTATTGTTTGGTGATTGTGTACCTCGTATTTATTCATAGACGCTAGTACCGACCAAGGATACGAGGAGGAAGGAGGATACTACGAAGAGGAAGCCGAGGAGAACTTCAACCACTGCTCTGCACAAGGCAAGCTAGTAACTATGCAAGCTTATATTGATATTGATGCAAGCTAACCCTTGCAAGATACCCTACTGATGCCACAAACCCATACTTGTGATATGACTACTATATGCCTTAAGCATATGTGATCATACCCCCTTGATAAACCAAATCCTAGTTTTATGTGCAAGCTTCTTACTTTATTTCTTTATCAAAGCTTACTTAGAGTCTACCTAAGAGTTTGGTAGATACTAGACAGTTGTCTTTGAAGGTTGCATAAAGAGCATAAAATTTGGCCTAAGATAGAAACCTTGATCTCAGCCTAAGACATGAGATTGAACTTAGTTAAAACCCCACTAGTTACCACCCCTCCTTAGTACTACCCCACCTGTAGATGCTAGTGCTAAGCATAAAACTTGATCAACTTTAGATGGGAATACTTGGTGGAAAAATGGTTATGAAAACCTTGGAATGATGGATCATTCTATTGAAATGTTTTGGACATGTGTTTCCAAACACTTGATGATTTTGGTGATGAAAATGTTGAGGCATGAGCCTTAGCCCCTTTATAAAACTTATGGTTGTCTAGATGCGATACCATTCCAATTTTCTCGTACAACCACAATACCCGAAGATTGGGTAGGGCTTGACTAGAAACTTATGTACCTTAGTATTAGTTCCCTCACGGCCAAGTCTGAGCTGAGGCTACCTTGTGAAGATTGTCCACCTGTGCAGTACCCAAGATGACAGTTGGTCATGGTTGGAAGGCCATACTCACAGGAGAGGTGCTTATACTAGGGCGTGTAATCGAAAGGTTAGGATTGATTATCCGCATACTGAGTATGGTGAATTCAGGATTTGTTCCTGACGGATGTATCAAATGTTGTGGTGAAAGTGTACAATCTCTGCAGAGTGTCAAACTATTCGAATAGCCGCGTCTGCGGTTATGGACAATTGGAGTGGCCATACTGTTCCCCCGTCAGACTTTTCAAAATGACTTGCGAAACGAATTGAGACTTTGACTTGACCACAACAGAGTTGTGACCTGAATTACAAGATCCCACTTAGGAGTTATAAAATTGTGACTAGCTTTGGAACTTAGTAGAGATAAACCTGGCTTTTTGCAAAACAACCCTAGAGCCTAGTGTCCTATTATCCAAAAAACCCTTACCTATTAATATTAGTTTGCGAGTACTTAAAGAGTACTCATGGCTTTGTCCCTGGCTATTCCCATGGCCAGACTATGAAGAGGAGTACCTGGAAGATGGACCCCAAGAAGGTTACGACAACTAGGATCATCTCCCATCGTCAGCATTGCCTGTGACCCTGAAGATGGAGCTTCTCCTACGCTACCGTTATTACTACGTATTCCGCTGCTTGAAATTGTATTAAGAACTGGATCATGAGATCCCTATTTGTGTAAGAACTTATGTATCATTGTAACGGATGATGTACTGTGGTATCCAATTCTGTTATGTCTCACAAAAATGGTAATCCTGGGATTGTGATGTGTGGCATAACAGGCATCTAGGATTGAAAAATCCGGGTGTTGACAGTTTCTCTTGATATAGCATCTATAAGGTTTTATTGAAAACTTCTTTAAAACATTTTGAAAGTCTTTGTTAAGTGTTTTGGAAGACACTAGGATTGGGTCACCCTATTTTATTTCCATGGTCCACACTCGACTGGTTTTATCATCCTCCTGGATCCTTCAAGATCACATCACCTTCGCTGGTGTCCTCCAAACTACCAGGTTTTCAAAACACTTTCTTATTAGGAAGTCCTTTTTGAAAATAAAACCAGCACATCTCTATAGCAACCTTCCCAACCGTCCATGACCGCGGATATGGTTATTCCAATAGATTTACACTCTACAAAGGTTGTACACTTTACCCAAACCATCAGGGTACACTGCCCTGATCTACACCGATCGTGCGTTGAGTATCCAGTCAAAACCATCAGAATGCCCACTCTGGCATAGGCCCTACCCTATGAGTTTTTTCCCTCAACACAGGGACACCCTCTATAGTTCAAAAGCCAACCGAAGCGCCACCAACTACTTCAGGAGTGGTGCACTTTCAATGAGAGGCTCATAGTATCGCCCGCCCACTCACATCGGTGGTTCTGCTTCCCCTATGACATTGTAGACACAGATGCCCCTTTATGCAAGGGAAGCCCGACATTCGAGGGAGGTGATCCCTTATAGTAGTCATGAGGATACCCATACTAGAGCAGACAAACATCAAGTCAAGCTCTGTCCCATTCCAGAGTAATTTGGTTGGACGGGATAATTTTTCTAGCAAAACTTTAAATAAATGGGTGCGTTTTCATAAACGTTTTTCTCTACTTCAGTATCCTTCTGTAAACAAAACATTTTTCTTTTCCCAAACTTATAATGGTAGGTCAACCCTTACCCAGGTTTTCTCATAAACATTATTGTAAACTTTTCTAGGGTGTTCCCATCCTAAGGTTTTCCTTTGGCTAAAACGGGGTCTCCAAAGGAGGGTTCTATTATACAATACTACTAGGGATGAGTAGGTTTCGCCAAGGGGGTGTACCTAGTGGTACTGCCTGGTAATGGATTGGAGGATCCAAAAATTTCCACTTACAAATCATAGTTTAGTAAAACGATGCAATTTGCATAAATAACTAAATAAAAATGAATAAATAAAATAGTTGGACAAGGGCTTATGAGCAAGAAGGTGGCTTTCCTATGGTAAGCAGTATGGAAATATGTCCCTGGGCTTCTTCTTAGAATACCATAATAATAAAATGATCCCTTCCTCTTGTTATCAATACAATCGCAACTATCGTCATCGAGGATCACACATACAAGCAAACAAAAGGCAAAATCAATATCCAGCATACAACACCATTGCAACAAATCAATAAAGTAAACAAGATAACATTTACTTCAGTAGATTTTGAGATATTGGTTTTGGAGACATGAGAAATGCTTTAGTTGCATTAGTGGAATTGCTATTAGGATTTAGAGGCCAAATACTACCTAACTAAAGGTTTAAATTCCAAGTCCAGGTTTAGTATGATGCCAATATAAAAAAGAATATCATCAGATGGTTATTTAAATAACAAAACCGCCAAATTTGGTTTCACCATTTTAGCATTTTTATTTATTTAGTTATGGGTTTTCTAGTGAAATAATCTCTAGTTTTAGGGAATAAATCACTAGATATTCTCTGAATCTCAAATAAATTTGTCCTTGGAGGTTATTGAAGGTATTTAAGTTCAAGAGTTGGAATCACTTCAAGATAATTAAAAAAATGCCCTTGGGTAAATCCTAAAGTCAGTTCTGGAAGGTATTTGTCTTTTTCACCAAATTTAATATACATGGTATTTTCATATGAATCTGAAGACACATGTTAGGTATATGTAATACCTTTCTGTAGAAATTTGAATTACTATTTTTGGAGGTACAGAGCTACTAGAGCAATTTTATTAGTTAAACAATCATACACAAAATAGTTTTATTCACTAAAAATCAACCAAAGCTTAATAAACTTTGTGCTTCTAGATTTTGAAAAATATGATGGTTTATGAGCTCAAAGACATGCAATTAGGTCAAAACCATAGTTGGTTTAGCTAAGAGAAATTGCTAAAGTTAGATAGGATCCTTTTTTGGTTATTTCTGATATAGGCAAACTATGAAGCAAAAGAGGGTGTGGGCAAAGTGACAGGCAAGGTATAAGAGATTCCTTGCAGTACAAAAAGGTTTCATACTATTTGGAGTTGTAAAACTCTTTGGAGGTTTTATTTAGGGTAATTGATACATTTTTGTAATTGAATTACTAGAAAAATAGCTAAATTTTATTTTGGGACAAAAACTGCTCTGCATGTTTGTGAAAACTCACAGGGTCTGGGGTAAATTTTAACTAAATATTTGTTGCCCTTTTTCTTTTTATATGGATGTAAACTAACTGCATGCAAACAGTGTCAACACCCGGATTTTTAATCCCAGATGCCTGTTATGCCATACATCGCAATCCTAGGATTACCATTTTTGCGAGACATAACAGATTTGGATATCACAGTACATCATCCATTACAAACCATATATAAGGTCTTACACAAATAAGGATCTCATGATCCAGTTCTTAATACAACTCAAGCAGCGGAATAACGTAAAGATACGATAGCGTGGGTGAAGCTCCATCTTCAGGGTCACATGCAATGCTGACGATGGGAGATGATCCTAGTTGTCGTAACCTTCCTGCGGTCCGTCATCCTAATACTCCTCCTCATAGTCTAGTCACGGGAATAGCCAGGGACAAAGCCATGAGTACTCTTGAAGTACTGGCAAACTAATACTAACAAGTGAAGGGTTTTTGTAGTAGGATACTAAGCTCTAAGGTTGTTTTGCAAAAAGCCAGATTTACCTCTACTAAGTTCAGAAGCAAAGAAAGCTAGTTGAAAGTTTTATAACACCTAGATGGGAACTTGAATTTCATATCACAACTCTGTTGTGGTCAAGTCAATGTCATAAACCTTTTCATCAGTCATTTTGAAAACATCAGATGATAGAACAATATGGCCACTCGAACTGTTCATAACTGCGTACGCGGCTATTTAAATAGTTTCACACTCTGAAGAGATTGTACACTTTCACCACAACATTCGATACATCCGTTAGGAACAATCCTAAATTCACCATACTCAGTATGCGGATAATCAATCCTAACCTTTCAATTACACACCCTAGTATAGGCACCTTTCCTGTGAGTTTTGCCTCCCAACCATGACCAACTGTCATTGGGAACTACACAGGTGGACAATCTTCACAAGGTAGCCTCAGCTCAGACCTTGGCCACAAGGAACCCATACTAAGATATATAAATTTCCAGTCAAGCCCTACCCAATTTTCGGGTATTGTGGTTGTACGATAATATTGGAATGGCATCGCATCCAGACAACCATCAGTTTTATAAAGGGCTAAGGCTCATGCCTCAACATTTTCATTATCAAAATCATCTGGTGTTTGAGAACACATGGCAAAACATTTCAGTAGAATGACTCATCATTCTAAGGTTTTCATAACCGTTTTCACCAATTGTTCCCATCTAAAGTTGATCAAGTTTTATGCTTAGCACTAGCATCTAAAGGTGGGTTAAATACTAATGAGGGGTGGTAAACAAGTGTATCGTATCTAAGTAAATCTCATGCCTCAGGATGACATTAAGATTATCTAACTTAGGCCAAGTTTTATGCTCTTTGTGCTACCTTCAATTATCTTTCTAGAATCTACAAGTCACTAAGTAAACTTTTGATAGAAAGCTTTTAATAAAGAAAAATAAAATACTAAGCTTGCAAGTAAAACAAGGATGGTGTGTTAAGTGGGTATAATCACATATGCTTAAGGCATATAGTTGGCATAGTATCAAGCAAGTAGTAGATTGCATAAGTAGGGTATCTTGCAAGTGTTAGCTTGCCTTGTGCATAGTAGTGGTTGAAGTTCTCCTTGGCTTCTTTCTCGTAGTATCCTCCTTCCTCCTCGTATCCTTGGTCGGTACTAGCGTCTATAAATAAATACGAGGTACACAATCACCAAACAATATTTAACTATTGCTAATCATCACACAAAGGTTCACACTAAGTGATCTATCATCATCACTAACATTACAAGGATTAAAACACTTGTCCCATTTATTTTATTTTGAGAAAAGTAATTTCTACTCATTGAAAAACTACTTAAGATTTAATATTCTCCAACTCAAACATGGGATCATGTTGACACATGTCATCACCACATATTTCAGTACATGATATGATTTAAAGTGGTGTCACAATTTAATAAGGTTTAACCTTTTTATTTTAATTAATTAAAGTGACTAGAAATGCCTATCTGGCATTGTTTTATTACTTTACCATTATTTATGTTAGTAATCCTATATATTTTTATATATTCTGAAAGGTATGGTCAAATGTGATTTTTGAGAGTTGGAATCAACTCAAAAGCTCTTACGGTTGAATTTTGAAAAATGTTTGAATGCAAAAAAGCTTATGCCTTGTTATTTTTACCATGGTTGATCTACAAATCTAAATGATTTGAATCCAACGGGTTTGGATTAAGCATTCCTATAACTTTCTAACAAAATTGGTTTCATGCATTTTGGTTTAGTGAATCGAGCTGGGTGGATTTTTGAATATAGGTATAGAACTGTGTTAGAAATTAAATGAATAAAAGTTAATTTGAATTGTTGGATCACGCGGGACGTTTAACTGGGCCGGCCCACTATGCACAGCACACGCGCGGGCTGGTTAAGTGCCTGTCCCCACGCGTCAGTGAGATAGTGAGGGGCGAAACAGTACGAGGTTATCTAGGCCGCATGATCTAACTCTAATCGAACGGCTCTGGTTCATCGTCCACATCGGGCAATGCCGGCGATAAAGAACGCTAGCGCGGCAGGTGGGGGTCGTGGGAGGCTCATCGGGGCTCATGTGATGGTCGGCGACGGCGGCGAACGACGAAGTCGACGATGGCGGTTCTCCTGGTACCTATAGATTCTCCTGGGGCGGCTCCATTCGACGGCGCCTCTCCTCCTCTGCAATAGTGAACTCCGGTGAAATTCCGGCCACCTGTGGCTCGCCTTGCTCCAGGAGTGAGTGGGTGTGATCAGTGAGAGGTGGGGAGTGAACTGTTGTGAAGAAAACGAGCAGGGGAGGTCTCCTTTTATAGTGGCTGAAGGGGACCGACGGGCGCGGGCTGAGCTCGTCGTGGTCGACGGCACAGAGGGCTAATGGCATGGGCGATGGTAGGGGCAGTGCTGTGCTCCCTAGCGAAGCTCAACGATGTGGTGGCGAGGCGTGGGGTGGTGCTGATCGGTCGGAACGCGTCGATGCTCTGGGCGGGTCCGACAACGAATTTAATGGCGCACGGGTGCTCCTGGTCGCGCGGCGGCGAACGAGGTTGTCTGGCGGGGTGCTGGAGTGTTGGCGATCACGCACGCAAGCAGCGAGGGCGACGCGCGGTCTGTTGGTGCTGGTCGAGCGTGGCGCACTGGAGCGCTCTCGGCATGGTCGCAGAGAGAATGGTTGCGCGTGTTCTGGGTGGTCCAGTGGCTGGCTGCGCTCGGGGCTGGGACAGGGAGTCGCGGTGGACGGTGCTGTGTGTTCCAGACAAGGTTGGGAGGGCTAGTTCTTCCTCTAGCTCGCTGGCGACATTGGGGTTGTCAAATGGGCTCGGCATGTTCACCATTAATGGCCATGCCAAGATCACAGTGGTGCTAAGGCTTGTTAATTGGGCTAGATCATCTACTGAGAGTTTAGTGAGAGATAGAGAGGGAACAAGGTTGGCCAAATTTACTGCTCACTATAGTGTTTGTTGTTTGTTTGTTTTCTGCAAACAAGGTGGGTTTGCTAAGCACATACTAGTTGGATTAGTCAAGGGGCACTAGTTTGGTTGGGTTTTGAAAATGTATGATCTTCACATATGATAAAGATTCAATTTTCAATTGTTATTTGAATGAGGTTGCCAAATGTTTCTGAAGTTTGAAAGGTGGGCTTTGATTCATTTTTACTTGGTCTAGAAAGGGGTGAAAAGAATTGGAAAAGTTTCTATTTGAAATCTTGGACTAGAAACACTCAAAGTGACCTAGTGAGCAAGATTTGGCAAAAATGACCATTTGCCTTAATTGATTTGTTTTTTATTTTCTCTGTATTTGTTTCTGCTTGGAAATGTTTTATATGATGTTATTTAAATCTTTAAACCGTTTCTTGCTATTTAGGTTAATCACACCAGTTCATTCATGCATTTATCAAATCATCACATACACACATGCATTCATATGATTTAAATTAATCAAAGTTTTTGTTAACCCTAATTTTAGTGATTAGAGTTTGATGATCATTGTTTTATTTTTTGGGATGTTACAAACCTTCCCCCCTTAAAAAAAATCTCGTCCCGAGATTTGAAAAAGGAAGAAAAAAGATTACCTTGGATTTAAAGAGATCGGGAAACTCCGTCCTGATGTGATCTTCTCGCTCCCAGGTAGCTTCTTCCTTAGTGTGGTTGCTCCACTGAATCTTGAGAAACTTGATGCTTCGGGTTCTGGTGGTTCTAAAAGCTTTCTCCAAAATACGAATGGGTACTTCGGGATATGTCAGGTCATCGTTGATCTCTATGGTCCGATAATCAATGTTCTTGAAAACTTCAGTCTTCTCCTGAACTTCAAGGAATTTGCGAAGTAACGATATATGGAACACATTGTGCACTGCTAACATTTCCTCGGGCAGTTCCAATTGATATGATACTTCTCCTCGACAATTCAGAATCTTGAAGGGTCCGATATATCTGGGGGCTAACTTTCCTTTGAGCTGGAAACGCTACATTCCCTTCAAAGGCGAGACTTTGAGATACACAAAATAGCCGATATTGAAAGCGAGGTCTCAACGTCTCTTGTCGGCGTAACTCTTCTTTCTTGACTGGGCGTTCTTGAGGTGCTCATGAATCTTGTGAACTTTCTCTTCGGCTTCTCGTAGGAAGTCAGGTCCGAAAATCTGACTCTCTCCTACTTCCGACCAATTCAAAGGGGTGCGACACTTCCTTCCATACATGAACTCAAATGGGGCCATTTGCAGACTAGCTTGATAACTGTTGTTATATGAAAATTCTGCGAAAGGCAGACAGTCTTCCCATTTAGATCCATACTCTAGCACACATGCTCTCAACATATCTTCGAGTACTTGATTTACTCGCTCTGTTTGTCCATCGGTCTGAGGGTGATACGCGGTGCTGAAATCCAGTCGGGTTCCGAAACCTTCTTGGACTTTCTTCCAGAATCTCGAGGTAAACTGAGTTCCTCGATCCGATACAATGTTCTTGGGGACTCCATGCAAAGTAACGATTCTAGCGATGTATAACTCCGCTAGCTTCCAACCCCGGTATGTGGTCTTGGCTGGTAAGAAATGGGCGACTTTGGACAATCTGTCAACTATGACCCATATAGAGTCATTTCCCCTACTAGAAGTAGGCAATCTGGTGATAAAGTCCATTCCAACTGAATCCCATTTCCATTCCAGAATCGGTAATGGTTGCAATAGTCCTGCGGGTCTTTGATGTCCCGCCTTGACTCTCTGACAGATATCACACTTGGCGATATAGATTCCGATTTCTCTCTTCATCTTATGCCACCAAAATTGTTCCTTCAAATCCTGATAGATCTTCGTTCCTACGAGGTGGATAGAATAAATAGTATCATGGGCCTCTTTCAAAATAACTTCTTTCAACTCTGAATCTGCTGGTACACAGAGACGTCCTTTGTACCACAGAATTCCTTCATCTTCGGTGAATCCGGGTACCTTGCCTATACCGATACAACGTTTGATTCCGTCGATACTAGCATTTCCTTTCTACGCCTCTTTGATCTGATTGATCAAAGTGGGTTGAAGTTCGATGCTAGCCAAAAATCCTTCACTCACTAATTCCATTCAGAAATCTACCATCTCTTTGTGAAAACTTGGTTGCTCCTTCAAAATCATGGAGTTAAAGCGGCACGGTAGTCTGCTAAGGGCATCTGCTACCACATTGTCTTTACTGGGGTGATAGAGAATGTCCAGATCATAGTCCTTGATTATCTCAATCCATCTTCTCTGCCTCATATTCAGCTCCTTCTGAGTGAATATATACTTCAAGATCTTGTGATCCTAATAAATCTCACAACGGTTTCCCATCAGGTAATGCCTCCATGTTCTCAGGGCTAGAACTACGGCTGCGAGTTCAAGGTCATGGGTTGGATATTTCTGTTCATGCTGCTTCAGTTGTCGGGATATATAAGATATAACTTTGCCTTCTTGCATTAGCACACATCCGAGACCGATGTTTTATGCGTCACAATACACATCAAAGGGCTTCAAGATATCCGGCATGATCAAGATTGGGGATGAAATCAATCTCCTCTTGAGTTCTTGAAAACTCGCTTCACATTTGTCCATCCATTCAAAATTCTTGTCCTTCTTCAGCAATTAGGTCATGGGTCTGGCAATACTCGAGAATCCCTCTACAAACTTGCGGTAGTATCCCGCTAATCCGATAAATGCACGAACTTGGGTTTGAGTAGTTGGGGCTTGCCAATCTTCAACATCCTTCACCTTCGCAGGGTCAACGGCAATTCCTCTGGCTGATACAATATGTCCGAGGAATCCTACCTCATGTAACCAGAATTCACATTTTCTAAACTTGGCATACAGCTGATGCTCTCTAAGGGTTCCAAGAATGGTCCTTAGGTGTATCTCATGTTCGTCTTCTGATTTGGAAAAAATCAGAATGTCATCGATAAAAACAACAACAAATTTATCTAGGAAGTCCATCAAAATCTTATTGATGAGGTTCATGAAATAAGCGGGGGCATTGGTTAATCCAAAAGACATGACAGTATACTCGTATAATCAATATCGGGTGGTAATGGCGGTCTTTGGAATATCCTCTACGCGAATCTTGAGTTGATGATAGCCAGTTCTAAGATCAATATTAGAAAACACGTTGGCACCAGTCAACTAGTCAAACAGATCTTCTATCTTCGGCAGTGGGTACTTGTTCTTGATGGTAACGTCATTCAACTTCTCATAATCCATACACAAACGGTTACCTCCATCTTTCTTCTCCACAAACAAAACAGGTGATCTCCATGGTGACGCACTTGGTTGAATCAATCCAATTTCCAACATGGCATCCAGTTACTTCTTTAGTTCTTATAGTTCCGACGGGTTCATACTATATGGTCTCTTGGCTATGGGTCCGGTTCCAGGTATTATCTCAATGATAAACTCAATATCCCAATATGGGGCATACCGGGGAAAACATCTGGAAATACATCGGGGTATTCATAGACTATCTGGACTTGGTCAATGGTTGGATGGGCTAAACTCTTGTTGCACTTGAATTGATGGGGCAGGGTTTCAGATACATGCTCGACTAATATTCCGGCTGTACTGCTCATGGTTATGGCTTCCTTGGCACAGTCAATTAATCCTTTGTGTTTGGACATCCAATCCATTCCTAGTACTACTTCCAAACCTTTAGTTCCAAGTACAATTAGATTAGCATAAAAATCTATGCCATGGATTCGGATAGGGACGGCTTTGCAAATTTTCCTAGCTTTGGTAGTTGAACCAGGTATTTGAACAATCATAACATGCTTCAATTTGGTTGGTTGAATCTTACTGGTGCATGAAAATTCTTCAGTAACAAATGAGTGCGATGCTCTAGAATCAAACAACACTCTTGCAAGTACTGAGTTAACAGAGAACATACCCATCACGACATCTGGTGCTTCCTGGGCTTCTTCAGCATGCATGATAAAGAGACGACCATTGTGGTTGAGCGAGTTCCCTGGGTAAAACCTTCTTTCAGGATGAACACGACGCTGCTGCTGAGCTAGGGCATTTGCATTGGGGGCTGCAGCAATCTTCTTGGGGCACTCATTGGAGTAGTGACCCTTGGTTCCACATTCATAACAAGTCACTTATGACTTGTCCTTCGCTGCAACAGGCACAACATTGCTTCCAGTCCTTGGGGAAGTGTTAGTGTTGGTGTTGGTGGCAGCATTGTTGTTGTTGAACTAGGGTGGGGCACGGTTGGAATTGTTGGAGTTGCCAGGGTTGTTGTGGTTTCCTCCGGGCCTTGGGTTTCCACGGTTGGGATAGGTCGGACGGTTCATCGGGGGTTTGTTGGTTCTTGGGGCAAATCCTGGAGATGGGTTTGGGCGATACTTGGGTGTATAGTGGGTTCCTAGTTGATGCATCATGCGACGCTTGCGGTTCACATTAGCTTGGTTGATCTTTCCTTCCATCTGAATGGCAGAGTCAACTAAGGCTTCAATATCTGCAAAGGGGATATTGACTAACACTGTCTGCATTTCATCATGCAGACCATTCAGGAATCTCTCTTTATTCTTGGCTTTAGTGTCGATCTCGTCTGGTGCATACCTAGCCAATGACAAGAATTTGTCACGGTATTCCGCTACTGTCATTATCCCTTGCTTCATTTCCGTGAATTCATCTCTCATCCTCTTGATCAAACCCGGTGGCACATGGGTTCTGCTGAACTTGACTTTGAACTCTTCCCAAGTCATCATCTGACCTCTTGTCATGGCGCAAACGCTGTTCCACCATGCTCTTGCATCTCCGGCCAGATAGTGGGTGGCAAACAACACTTTCTCGTTAGCTTCCACTCCTTCAACTTCTAGATTGTTCTCCATGGTTTGCAACCAATCATCGGCATCTAGGGGCTCTTCTGACTTAGTGAAAACAGGTGGATTGGTGTTCTGGAAATTCTTGAGCTTAGATCCATGGTTGTCCTGATTTCCATGGCCTTGATTGTTGTTGGCCATCTTAGCTATATGTTGAAGGGTGGCTAGGTTGTCTTGACGTTCGACTCTTTCGGCTTCGCAGTCAGAAACCAACATTTGAAAGAGTTGCAACATCGGGTCCGGGGCTGAGTTGCTTCTTCCGCGAGGCATCAGAAGATTGAGGTAGATCATGAGAAAAGAGGGAAATTTCTAAGGTTCAGGGTTTTTGAAAAGTTTCTAAAGTTTGACTCAGATTTTTCTAGCAACTTGCTTTTCATTCCTTCATTCATTCATAGCACACAATACAAACACACACTACAACAAAGAAAAACAGATGGTTTTAAGAACCATTCTAGGAAACTACGATACAATGGGACCAAATACAACTCACTAGAACAAGTGCTCAAGTGCTACTACTCCTCGAAGTCAGTGTCCTCAACGGTGAAGAAGTCCATAGCCTGATCCTCCAGAAAATCATCATCATTGCTGAGATAGGAGTTGGGGTCTCCACGAAAGTCTTCCCCTGCATTCTCCCTTTCCTCCAACTGCATGTTTCTCTCGTGGATGGTCTCCTCCAAATCCGTGATCCGGTTGCGAAGACGGGCAATGATGCGCTCCTTCTTGTCGAGCTGACAGCGACGAGACTTGCGATCCTTCACTAGCATGGAGATGGTCTGATCCTTCTTCTGGGCGATGGCGTACTTGTGGTTGGCGTAGGAACGGGCATTTTCCAACTCCTTCTAACGGTCATACATCATGAAGATGAGGTGGTCCAATTGACTCTTCAGCTCGTGGTGATATGGGGCCTCCAGTGGCTGTCCATAACATCACGCCTCGGGTAGAACTCAAAACGGGTACCCTTGATTTGATTGATACTCTGCCCACACAGACGGGCAAGAGCTTCCTGTATTGCCCTAGCTAGTCCATCGAGCCAGTTGTTCTCTCTTAAGGTGAACTGAATTCCCTCTGCAGTGGGAGGTTCAATCTTTCCTTGGAGACTTGCAATAACTAGCCACCGCAGATCTTATCCTTCCTGATCATTGAGCTGAGCTCCGAAGAACTCGGGGTGCGGATGCTCCAGCATCTCTGACAGCTGGTCCAAGTCACGCTCAAAGATGAGGTCTCCTCCATTCCCCAACTGATAAAACTTGATGTACTTCACGTTCATCTATAAGAATATAGGATGAGTAAGATAGTAGAGTGATCAAGTGTGTCAAATTTTATGTATTTTGCAAGAATTTTTTAGGAACATGAATTTTCATGAAAGAATCCAAGTGATAAGAATGAGAATAAGTTTTTTTAAATACTCACTTCCTTTGGTTTTGAAACTAAGTTTTTGATTCAAACAACCATTCTAACTAGGGTCTCCTATGGCCAGGATGGCTCTGATACCAACTTGTCAACACCGTGATTTTTAATCCCAGATTCCTGTTATGCCATACATCGCAATCCCAGGATTACCATTTTTGCGAGACATAATAGATTTGGTACATCATACATTACAAAGCATACATACGGTCTTACACAAATAAGGATCTCATGATCCAGTTCTTAATACAACTCAAGCAGCGGAAAAACGTAAAGATAACGATAGCGTGGCCGAAGCTCCATCTTTAGGGTCACAGGCAATGCTGACGATGGGAGATGATCCTAGTTTTTGTAAACTTCCTGCGGTCCGTCATCCTAATACTCCTCTTCATAGTCTGGCCATAGGAATAGCCAGGGACAAAGCCATGAGTACTCTTAAGTACTCGCAAACTAATACTAACAAGTGAAGGGTTTTTTAGTAGGATACTAAGCTCTAGGGTTGTTTTGCAAAAAGCTAGATTTACCTCTACTAAGTTCAGAAGCAAAGAAAGCTAGTAGAAAGTTTTATAACACCTAAGTGGGAACATGAATTTCATATCACAACTCTGTTGTGGTCAAGTCAAAGTCATGATTCAATTCACAAGTCATTTTGAAAACATCTGACGCGATAGAACAGTATGGCCAATCCAACTGTCCTTAACCGCGGAAGCGGCTATTCGAATAGTTTGACATTCTGCATATATTGTACACTTTCACCACAACATTCGATACATCCATCAGGAAGAATCCTGAATTCACCATACTTAGTATGCGGATAATCAATCCTAACCTTTCAATTACACGCCCTAGTATAGGCACCTTTCCTGTGAGTTTGGCCTCCCAATCATGACCAACTGTCATCTTGGGAACTACACAGGTGGACAATCTTCACAAGGTATCCTCAGCTCAGACCTTGGCCGCAAGGGAACCCATACTAAGGTATGTAAATTTCCAGTCAATCCCTACCCTATTTTCGGGTATTGTGGTTGTACGGTAAAATTGGAATGGTATCGCATCCAGACAACCATCAGTTTTATAAAGGGATAAGGCTCATGACTCAACATTTTCATTATCAAAATCATCTGGTGTTTGAGAACACATGGCAAAACATTTCAGTAGAATGACTCATCATTCTAAGGTTTTCATAACCGTTTTCACCAATTGTTCCCATCTAAAGTTGATCAAGTTTTATGCTTAGCACTAGCATCTAAAGGTGGGTTAAATACTAATGAGGGGTGGTAAACAAGTGTATCGTATCTAAGTAAATCTCATGCCTCAGGATGACATTAAGATTATCTAACTTAGGCCAAGTTTTATGCTCTTTGTGCTACCTTCAATTATCTTTCTAGAATCTACAAGTCACTAAGTAAACTTTTGATAGAAAGCTTTTAATAAAGAAAAATAAAATACTAAGCTTGCAAGTAAAACTAGGATGCTTTGTTAAGTGGGTATAATCACATATTCTTAAGGCATATATTTGGCATAGTATCTAGCAAGTAGTAGCTTGCATAAGTAGGGTATCTTGCAAGTGTTAGCTTGCCTTGTGCAGAGCAGTGGTTGAAGTTCTCCTCGGCTTCTTCCTCATAGTATCCTCCTTCCTCCTCGTATCCTTGGTCGGTACTAGTGTCTATAAATAAATACGATGTACACAATCACCAAACAATACTTAACTATTGCTAATCATCACACCAAGGTTCACAGTAAGTGATCTATCATCATCACTAACATTACAAGGATTAAAACACTTGTCCCATTTATTTTATTTTGAGAAAAGTAATTTCTACTCATTGAAAAACTACTTAAGATTTAATATTCTCCATCTCAAACATGGGATCATGTTGACACATGTCATCACCACATATTTCAGTACATGGGAATATGATTTAAAGTGGTGTCACAATTTAATAAGGTTTAACCTTTTTATTTTATTTCATTAAAGTGACTAGAAATGCCTATGTGGCATTCTTTTATTACTTGATCATTATTTTCGTAAGTAAACCTATATATTTTTATATATTCTGAAAGGTATGGTCAAATGTGATTTTTGAGACTTGGAATCAACTCAAAAGCTCTTATGGTTGAATTTTGGAAAATGTTTGAATGCAGAAAAGCTTATGCCTTGCTAATTTTACCATGGGTGATCTACAAATCTAAATGGTTCGCATCCAACAGGCTTGGATTAAGCATTCCAATACCTTTCTAACAAAATTGGTTTCATGAATTTTGGTTTAGTGAATCGAGCTGGGTGGATTTTTGAATCTAGGTACAGAACTATGTTTGAAATTAAATGAATAAAAGTAAATTTGAATTGTTGGGTCGCACGGGACGTTTAACTGGGCCGGCCCACTACGCACAACGCACGCGTGGGCTGGTTAAGTGGCTGTCCCCACGCGTCAGTGAGACAGTGAGGGGCAAAGCGGTACAGGCCAAGGCAGCGCCGGCCGGCTTAGCTCGGAGCCGCGGAACACGAGAATGGGTTTAAAACTGCGGACCGGGCCCAAGCATCAACAGAGCAAGAGGGCGAAGGGGTATGGGGAGGCGACCATCGTTGGATCAAGTGCCAATGAACGGCCATGGTTCATCGTCCTCCTCTAGTGACACACGACACAAGGGAAACCCTAGGAAGTGCAGGTGGAGGCATGGGAGATCACTATAGGGAAGATAGGAAATGGTGACAAGATAGGTATACATGGCGCCGCTCCGCGAGCAAATCCATGGGCGGCAGGGTCGGGTTCCATGCCAGGATGAGTTTTGCATGATGGTGCCCGAAGCGGGTTCGTCGGAGCTTGACGGTGAGGCCAGTAGAGGTGGTCCTAGATCATAAGAAGAGATGGATTACATAGAGGATGAGGAGGGGGTAAAAACATGGTGACATGCAGAGTGCAAAGATCCTGGGAAAGGGCACCACACTCGGATCAAAATGGTGTTTTCTCCTTTTTCTTGGTAGTAGAGCGGGAGAGAGCGATGGTGCTCTAGAGGGGAGTGAGGGGAGAGGTAGGTGAGTGGAAATGAAATAGAGAGGGGAGCTACAATGGCCTCTAGCCCATTTAAACTGAGGTAGAATATCATGGTGCAAAATGTCCATTTACAACGGACGAGTTTCGTGGTTGAAGTCCCTTTTTTGTGGTTTAAAAGCCTTCTACAACGGATGCCCTTCATGGTAGAAGCCCCGTCACAAATGAATCTACCAATATTTTTTTCGATCGTGGCAGATCGCACCCTTCAGCCACGAAAAGTCGTTCCATCGTAGATCTGTTCGCCAGCTATGTTGACTACTGAAGTCATGCAAACGGCCACATGGCTAACGCCATTAACGGCCAGTAAGCGCCATTAATTGTCGTGGTATTGCCGACAAGTACGGCATGGTGGGTTCTCACAGTGCGTGTTTATAGACGTGGGGGAAGGTAGTAAGTTGGCGGGTACGAGGTAACACAGCATACCCAGGTTCAGTTCCACAACGGTGGAGGAACCCTAATCCTACTATAAATCAATATAAGGGAAATATGCCAAGCTACAGGGATTGGTTCGCTTTGCACGATGGTATGAATTTTTCTGCCCTAGAGGCTCCCGTAAGTTTGGCTTATAAAGACACCAGATGCTGGGGTTATAGGGAAAAGTCCTAGCCAGGCAGGTGACAGAGTCCTACACTATCTCCAACTAGTCTACGTGTCTTGCACTCTAAGGCTTCGAGTATGTCGGTGACTCCATCATAGCCTTCCTTTATCCGGCATGGGCCTCCCTTCTGGAACCATCTAACTAGGACGACCAGTAGGCCATGGGCCTTGCGAGAAACTATGGGCCACCCGGGTTATCTGGATTAGAGACATGATATGGTGATACCCATTTAGCATATCCCCAACAGTAGCCCCCCAGAGAACTTCGAGATCTTGCACCATCCTTCCTCTTTTAGATTGAATGCTCCGTCTAGGTAATGTTGGAAAATCGTCAAGCAATATCTTGTAGTCCTTCAAAGAACCTCGCAATATTATCCATCTTCAATACATAAGTCGGATAATCACTAGGTCTTCCATCATAATCTTCTCATAGCCGGACAGGATCCATCCATGCCAGAATCTTCAGATGGGACTATTCATCTACATATGTCAGTGAGATGAGATAGACCATAGTCTAGCAATGCCTCATAGCTCACACATGCAGTAAATGTAATCATAGCGATTTTCCTGGGCGAGAAATCCGAACATCGAGCGGCGGAGGTGGGAACATCATAAAATCTCCGCGCACATTCTTTCATGCGCTTTCCACGCACCAAACGTTAAATCATCTTCCACAAATCGTGACACGGGGATATATTTTTTAACTGCAGTGGTCAATTTATCTTTTCACCTCATTCGCTCCCGCATCGTCCTCTTCCTCTAGCCAAACCTTCCTCGAGCACATCGCGTGCATGTAGAGAGAAAACCCTAATCTTTCCCCATCTTCCAGTCCACCTTCTCCACTCCAATGGAAAGCAGCAGTAAAAACCAATCGATGGCAGCGTCTGGCGAGGCCTTGGCCTTGCCATCTAGCACGCTGCACATCCCGCCAGAAGGTGTGGTGGTGTCGCGCTCCGCGTTGGTTGAATCCCCCGACGTCGACCATATTCCAGCGGCGCTAGAGACGTTGGAGGAGGAGGCTGACTCCCACAAGGGGGAGTGGCGTGGATCGAATATCTCCGATAGCGATATCTAGGAGTTGATAACCGAGGCATACCATCCTGCGATGGAGGGTTTAGTCTGGCGGTCGGCGTCGGTCGGCGAGGTCATCCATTCTCCCCAACCTGGAGAGAAGGTATACCTCAAAGCCCAACTCGTACGTAGCATTTCCTTGCCATTGTCTAACTTCTGCATCCAAGTCCTCTAGCACTTATGGGTTCAACCTCAAAATTTGTCCCCCAATAGCATCCTCGCACTTAGCAACTACGCGGCTCTGTGCGAGGGATACCCATTTAACAAGAAAAATATCCTTTTACAATGAATGAGTTTCGTGGTTGAAGACCTGGTTTTTGTGGTTCAAAGCCTTCTATGAAAGATGCCCTTCGTGGTAGAATCCCCGTCGCAAATGAATCTACCACTGTTTTTTTACAATGGCAGATCGCACCATTTAGCCACGAGAAGTCGTTCCGTCGTAGATCTGTTCGCCAGTCGAGTTGACTGCTAACGTCATGCAAATGGCCATGTGGCGAACACTGTTAATAGCCAGTTATGGCCATTAACTATCAATGAAATGGTGGTAAAAGTCAGGCCCATCCAAGGCCTGATGATTATTAAGTGGGTCGGCCCATTATGATAGTCCAACAAAAGGGCGGCCCATTACTGTTTCGTTCTACACTGTTTGAATTGGGCCCATTTGTGATTCCAGCTACGATCCGTAACATTTCGGGCCCGTTACTATTTTGACCAGTACTATTTGAAATGGGTCCATTTGTGTGGCCTGTAAACTATGAGGACCATTACTGTTTTGTCCTATACTATTTGAAATGGGCCAATTTGGTCAGCCCGCTTTGGCCCGTAAGCTATTGTGCCATTTACTGTTTCATCCTGTAGTGTTTGAAACTGGCCCATTTGGCCAGCCTTCTTTGGCCCATAAACATACTAGCCTTTTTGTTGTCCTGGCACGTACTATTTTGGCCTTTTAAGTTTCTGGCGCTTTTACTATTCTGATCCGTTACTGTTCTCGCCCGTTACTATCTTCAACATGTTTCTGTTTCGGCCTTTTACTATTTGGCCTTTTACTATTTCAGCCTTTTACTGTTTCGGCATGTTACTGTTATGGCCTGTTACTATTACTAATCATGTAGGTGGGTCGACCCATTACTTTCACAGTCTTTTACAGTTTCAGCATTTCTGGAGCCCATTCTGATATCATAAAAGGTGTACAACTTCCAAGCATCTTTTACTGTCCATCGTCAGCCAAATACAAGAGGGGAAAATAACAAAGCCCGATACTGTACCCCAGTCGACCTGGCTAGTGCATGTATGGTATCGCCTACCGCTATTTGTGGATGGCGTCAACTAAATGTCTACATGGCCTATGCGATTTATCTAGATTATTATATCAAATGCAAACTACTTAAAATTATTACATATTAGCAACTCAAGGGAAAAAAATTGGCATTTTCAGTTGACAATCGAGTTCATCGCAGTCCTCAATTTGCTTTATACATCTATCACCTGTATCTCCCTTTTGAGTGTGACATCTACATTGGAAAATAGCCTTGAGACATGATCTTGCAACCCCCTCTTTGGTGGCGATAGTAATAATTACAGTCTGAAACTAAGTAATAACAAGTTAATACATCAAACAAGGAAAACTACTTATTTAACTAATATGACATGAGCGATGAAAATGGAGTTTACTACTAGTCAATGGTTCAAATATATTAACCATCACGTCAAACAAACAGGACAAGCAAGCATTAAACAAGTGCGCCTACCATGAAATAGGACAAGCAAACATTAAACTAGCCAAGTCATTTCAACAAATATATATATAAGAATAAACCAGAAGAATAAACGAGACAATGACATGCAGTTACTATCATAGCTAACAATGAACGAGACATAAATTATAATGGCATCATGCAAGAACTTGTAGATCAGGAATGCAAACCACAAATGAACTATACAGTAGAGGACCAGATACGAAATATAATGGTGCTGCTTCTGAACCAGTAGAATAGGACAAGCAAGCATTAGAAAAGTGATACGTCCAATTTGCATCACCATTCTATATCATAAATTGCTTCTATTCATTGATATATTCCTTATTAAGAGGTGATACTTATGTTATTTCATCTATTTTTACGTTTTGGATGATTCTTGGAGGATGGTCGAAATCAGGATTATGATGGAAAAAGCGGTGTCTAGATTCAATTTTCGCGAAGATCAGAAAATACCAGAAAAACTAAGGAAAATTCTATTTTCCAGAAAACGAAGGAAGCCAGAAGGGTAGGCGGAGTTGGGCCACAGGAGGCCCACACCCCCAGGCGCAGGCCACCCTGGGCCGCGCCTACAGGGGGTGTGGCCACCCCGTCCCACCTCTGGCTCCGCCCCTTCGCCTATATCTTCCTCCCAAAACCCTAAAGTTCAGGGAGCGACCACAGAAAGATTTCGCCGCCTTTGTGGGGCGGAAACTATAGAGAGAGAAAGAGCTCTCTGGTAGATAGATTTCTACCGGGGAATTCCTTCCCGGAGAGGGGAGATCGTCGCCATCAACACCATCATCAAGCTAGACTTCATCGAGATCATCAGCATCATCATCCGCACCACCATCTCCACTAGCACCATCATTACCACTCCATCCTGTTGTAACAATTGTGTTGAATCTTGCATAGTTCTTAGGGGAAACATTCCCGGTGTTGATTACTATTGTAGTTGATGCTTGTGAGTGCAACCATTGAATTATTGTTTATGTTAAGATTGTTATCCATCATTATATCATATATGATCCTGATACATATGATGTTTTATGAGTAGTTCGTTTAGTTCTTGAGGACATCGGAGAAGTCATGTTGTTAGTAGTGGAATTGTGTTGATGTATTATTCAATGGTTTAATATTTAAGTTGTGGTGCTATTTTTTTAGTGGCGTAATGTGAATGTCGAATATATGATACTTCACCATTAATGGGCCTAGGGGAATGCATTGTGTATTTGTCTACTAATTGTGGGGTTGCCGGAGTGATAGAAACATGAACCCCCGTTAGGAAACCATTGCACAAGGGTGTGTAGGATCTCAGAGTTTAAGGCCGTGGTTAGGTTTTTATCTTAATTACTTTCTTGTAGTTGCGTATGCTTGCAAGGGGTTTAATCACAAGTATGTATTAGTCAAAGTAAGGTCGGTACATTAGCATAGGTTTACCCACACAACACTTATAAAACCAAAGAAGATTAATCAACTATATGAAACGAAAGCACTTGACAGTATTCCCATGTGTCCTCGAGAACGTTTGGTCCTCATAAGTATTACCACCGGCTTGTCCTTCGCTAAGAAAGGATTGGGCCACTTGCTGCAATTATTTGATGTATTTATTTACTTGCACTTTATTTCCTTACTTTATCAAAAAACCACTAAAAATCTGTTTGCTCAGTATTTACAGAGATTTCCTGCTCCAAACCACTAGTCAACACCTTCTTCTCCTCGTTGGGATCGTCTCTCCTATTTATCAAAAGTACTACGATACACCCGCTATACTTGTGGGTCATCAAGACTATTTTATGGCACCGTTGCTGGGGAGTGAAGCGCTATTGAAGAGTTGAACTGGTAAAGGAAACTTCAACTGTGAGTATTGCTTTTTATTTCTGTTTGCTACTTTGTTTCCAGTATGGATAACCCACTTGGTTTCTTGTTTTGGAAAGCTACTACCACCGTTAGGGTAGTATATGAACCACCACCTGTTGAGATAGATACTTTTAAGATACCTACAATAATTGTTGATCATGTTATGGATAATTATTATCTTGGGGATGGAACTGTCCATCCTGGTGATCATTTGCTTTTTATCCATGAATTATGCGGGTTGTTTAAGTGTGCAGGTATCACAACTGAACAGGTTAAGAAGAAGTTACTCTCTATGTCATTGAAAGGAAGAGCTAAAGAATGGTATAAGCTGCTAAAGAATGGACAATCTATGTAATGGGTGGAAATAGTACCTCTCTTTTATTCTAAATTCTATCCTCCCAGTGAGATTCATAAGGATAGGAGTCAAATATATAACTTTTGGCCTCGTGATGGAGAAAGTACATCCCTAGCTTGGGCAGATTGAAGTTACTTATGCTTAAATGTCCTATTCATAAACTCCCTAACAATATTATTATTAATAACTTTTATGCAAGGCTTTCGCTTCATGATAAAGATTTACTAGATGCTTCTTGCGCCGGATCTTTCACACGTATGAAGAAAGAAGCTAAATGGGATGTTCTCACTGAAGCATGGGAGAATGACAAAGGAAGAAAGTCAGGTATAAATTATGATTATGAATGCATTAAATTGTTTATGGGAACTGATAACTTTCATGATATTAGTACTAAGTATGGACTTGATTCTCAAAGTATTGCCAATTGCTCCTGTTAGAAGCACTGAAGTTTGTACTGTTGATCCTATTTTGCCTGAACCTTATAATGAGAACTTCCCTTTTCCTGCTAAGGTAAAGGAAAATCCTATCATAGCTAATGTGGTCAACAAAAGTACAGAGAAAACTTTGGAACCGGATGAGCAAACAAACATTAAACCTGTAGTAGCCATTGTGATAGAAAATGTCACTAAAAATGTAGAAGATGGGCACATTATCTTCTATGAAGATGATTCTAATATTATCTCTCATCCTAGTAAATCTAGGAAAGCTAGTGTCCCTGTGTTGTCTGTTAGAATTGGTGATCATTGCTATTATGGTTCATGTGATATTGGTGCTAGTTCTAGTGCTATTCCTTATGAGCTTTACAGGGAAATTATGCATGAAATTGGTCCTTGTGAACTTGAGGACATTGATGTGGTTATTCACCTTGATAATAAGGAAACAATTTGTCCAATTGGCATTGTAAGAGATGTGGAAGTCCTTTTGTGGTAAGATTAAATATCCTACAGATTTTCTAGTGCTTGGTTCAGCATCTAGTAAAACTTATCCTATCATTTTTGGTAGAACCTTTTTGAATACTTGTGGAGCTATTATAGATTGTAAGAAGGAGAAAGTTTTAACCAAGTTTGATGCAGAATCTTATGAGTTTAACTTCTCCAAATTTGCTAAAGCTCCTTATGAAAATGAATTGCCTAATGAGGATTTCAGGGTGAACAACTTGCTTTTATTGATCCAGTTTATGACCTTAGACCTATTTTTGATGATTGTAAGTATGATCATTCTAATAACTTTGTTTCTTGTGATAGTTATATTGTCAACATTATTCAAAGTGCTACTGAAAGTTATTATGAGAGAGGGAAACATGGTTTTATGCATCTCAATAATATTAAGTTTCCCCGCTTTATGTTAAAATCTTTGAAGTTGCACTTGTTGTGTCTTCCTATGCTAGCAACATTTTGTTTCAATAATTTGTTTTCTCATGAGACTCCCTTGCATAAGAAGTGGGTTATACTCAAATGTGTTGGATATTTCCTTCTTGATGCTCTCTTCACTTCAAATACATATTTCCTATGTGAGCATCTTTGAAATTGTCAAGCCTAACTTAAAGGCAGTAAAGAAAAGTACTTCTTGGGAGATAACCAAATAATTTTTTTGAGTCTTGGAAGTTATTACTTGTAATAACCTCTACTTATCCTTTTTTTGTTTTTTGTAAGATCAACCACTTTTGAGAAGTAGAGGAGTTCGGAAAGTTGCTGTCCTGAGACAGATTTTTGTGCTGCATTGTAAACATCCGTGAAGGAGCTTAGTATTTTGGATGGAGGTGTAATTTTTTGTGCTTGTGACCCAAGTTGTCATCCAACTTTCGTTAGTTTTGCACTTTTCGATTTGAGCAACAAAATATTTTTGGAAAAATCAATCTTTACCTGCTGGTATGATTTGACAGATTTCTGCCTTCATTTGCATTTGCCTCTTAAATCGACTTCCTTATAAATTCTTTTGGGATTTTGAAAGGAGTTGCTTCAGTATCCTTTGTTTTGTTGGATTTTAGTTATAGTTTGAACCCAAGGTTTATTGTTTTTGCATACACTAATGTTGCTAATAAAGATTGTGTGAGGATTTGTATGAAAGGAACTTTCAAGTGTCTGAGAGTAGGAATCTGCAGAGTCCGTCTTTGAATAGGTAAAAGTGGTGAAAACAGAAGGTTCGCAAAAAACTTATATCTTTAGATTTTTGATGTTTTTATTCCATCTGGAAGGTTACGAGAAGAAAAAAGAAGGAAACGGAGATCGGGTGGGCCACACCCATCAGTGGCGCGGGCCCCAGCTGGCTACGCCACCAGGGGGTGTGAGCCCCCTAGAGTCCGTCTCTGCCTCGTTTTAGCACAGTACTTTCTTTATGTAGTAAAACTTCGTAATATATAACCCCCGGATCCCTCGAGATTCGTATATCGTGTTCTCATCGTGTTTTCGTTTTGATCTGTTTCTGTCAAGAAATATTCTCAAGTTTAGAGGCACCATTGTCTCTGCCAACGGCAAGGCAAGAAGCACGTGGAAGATGATCCTCAAAACCCCAAGGAGGAGGAGATCTTGGTTGGGAATGAAGAGGACGTGAAGGAGGACGAGCATCCGGACACCCACGCTACCGTCGCAAGCATTGGAGTGCTGGCAAACCCTATCAAGCTCGGGAGGACAGCGCGGATGTCTACAGGAGGGAAACCTCCGCGTCATTGCCTCGCTCTACGGTCACTTCCTCCACGTACCAAGAACCCCTTCCATACTCTTATACATGAGCAGCAATTCCAAAACATGCCCAAAGGGAATTTGCCCTCTAGTTGGGATATGCCCCGTTCTAACCATGCAGGGAAGGAACACTCTAAGGAGGAAGAGTGGGTAATAACAAGGAGTAGGATTCTTGGTCTGACATGATCATGAACTACATTGAGCATAATTCGGAGTTGATTCGTACTCTTACCTTCGAGATTGAAGATTTGAGGAAGCTGATTGGAAAGCTCATCAAGGTAACACCAGCACCACCGAAGGAGTAATTTATCATCAGGTTTTGGAATCCTCTTGGTTTTTTCCATGCTTGGGGGGGTGCCTCTGTATTACATCATTATATTTTATATTTTTACCTTTTTAGTAGATTCATTTCTTGAATAGAGAAGTTATCATATAGGATGGTTTTCATTGTGTAAGTATCTCTCCTTTAGTTGGTTATCTATGTATCACTTGGTGTGAGTGCCTTTATGGAATATTAATGAGAAGTATCATCTTTTACTTTTTGCACTTCTTATTTTAGTTTGAAATCTCTATTATATGATTGATCTTGTTGATTACTATTGGTATCACTTTGGGAGCATCAAGTAGATCCAATTTGGTTTTTTCTTACCGAGCTCTCGCCAGTAGCAACACTTTTTGAGGTTTGAAAGGAAAACAGAAAATCACTTACAGGTATTTTGTATCATTTATTTTCTTTCTTGATTGGATCCTAAGTTTAATATTCTTTATTTAAGATCTTTAGTGTATTCAAGGAAGATTGCATGTTTAACATTATCACTTGTATGTTTGCTTGTTTCCTTCAACTCTTTTGCTTGCTACACAGCCTTGCTAGCCAAAAACCTGTGTTGAGAGGGCATACTTCTCATGCATCCAATCATTTAAACTAAAACCTATGCCATTTGTGTCCACCATATCTACCTATTAGCATTATTGCTATTCCAAGTAAATTCTCAAGCTTCATCTATCTTTCAAATAAAAAATTATTTTATTATGTGAAAACTAGTTAGTAAAGCTCTCACGAACTTGATGGCACACCTTATTTTCTTGCCCCTAAAAAACTTGAACCATTGTGTCATCGAAGTTGTATATGCTTGCACCTATACGTTGGGATTAGCAAAACTGTGTTCTCACGAGGAATGCTTTGAACACATGTAAATATCTATACAGTTGATATCATGCTCTTTTGTTTGCGGATGTCGTTGGAGTTAAATAAAAGGGGAGCTTGTAAGTCCATGGAGTAATGTATGTGTGTTAGAGAAACGCCTGGGCCGCTAGCCTAAGACATGCCTAATCATGGTGGAAACTTGCGGCATCACCACAGTGAGAAATCTATGAAGCTTTCTTGTTATAAAAAAAGAGTGACATTGAAAATAGGAAAGAGAGAAAAACACCATTTTCCCATGGTAAATAATAAGATTGCTGAGATGCTCATTGTCTACTTGCCTTGTCATTTTGATATGGGATAGCTCCTGTATCATGTGCAAGAGGTACCCCGTTGGCGGTTCTTGCGGTGACCCAGCATACCACTTCATGATGTAGTACACTATAATCATTGACATAACACCAATGAAAGACCGTTCACTAGTATTACATCCCTTAGAGTGGTACAACAGAAACAAAGCGGGTCCAAGACATGACTATAGGTTACAACTCAACTCTTTACATAAGATCTAGAGAACACTCTAGGTTAAAGAGAGTGAAAGAAACTTCTTACAAAGAAGAATCATAAATAATCAACTCATAACCCACATACTAGTAAACTAGCATCTGAACTATTGGGGCTTGCATTGCTGCTATTGCAATACTCTACAGTAGAAGGTTCTATGGCTAGATGTTATATTCCTATCTAATCAGCCACTTCGTGTTCACTTCAGTAGATATATATGTTGACTTTCTTGACTTCATTAAAGAGCTTTAGCTTTTGAGGATGATTTCCTTGAGCATAAGTTGATGTAGACGTCGTTTGTATTGGCTTCAGAATCTAGCAAGGGTTAAGAAGATACGTTGAGTACGAGCGTACTCAGCAAGGTCACTAAAAAGGAGTGATTGATGCACTATATCTACAGCCACATACCATAGGTCATAGGCAATGCAAGGTTTTCGTAAACATTTCTTCAAAGGTTGCTTTTATTCTGAAAAGCTATGTCCGTCAGCCTTCACGGGTTTACCAGAACTTTCATGGAGTTCCTTTCCTGCCACGTTCGTAGCTCCTTCCCGGAATAGGGAGTAACAAGTTATAGTTCTTACACTCTGCAGAGGTGCATCACTTTATCCATGAGAGATCTTAAGCTTTGTTGCACGGCCGGGAGTATGTCCCTGTTCAAACTTTGTTGGTTTGAGGCTCAACCTAAGATCCAAGCCAATCACTGTCCTTCTCCGCGACCCCGCATACACCACAATTGTTGTATGCCCAAACTCAAGGTAGACATTTCCCCGTATAAAACGGCTATACCTTAGTTGGATACACAAAACAACCATTAACACTAGAAATCTGTCTTTTGTAAGCCCAGATCAAGGTAGACTTTTCCTGTATAAAACGGCTATACCCACGATCTGCAACTTACAAATGCCCATAAAAGTGTCCAATGCATGCGAAAGGGAGCCGATCTAGCTGACTTCTCCATCCCATTCCAAATCTCATGGTTAGCGCGTAATTTACGGCGCAAGAATTTGTAACTACCTCGGTGAATTACGCTCCTAGTTACAAGCCTGGATGAGCGGAAATGGTTAAAATAGTACGGTGGGGCCCAAATGCCACTCACAGGTAGACCTTTCGGCCGTCCTAACCATTTCCAATCATCGGGACAAGAACGGGCGGCGTAATCGGCAGGCGAAGGGATCAACTACATACACAAATGAGTATGTATGCAAGCCACCATACAACAGTACATCAGAGCCATTCCATCTAAAAAGAAAGGAAATATAGCAACGCCATACGGCAAGATCCAAATACCCTAGTTAGATATAATAGTTTAGGATATCTCCTCATACATCAAACATCAGAGTATCAAGCGGAAGCGGA
The DNA here is from genome assembly GCA_023614405.1 of Avena insularis. Taxonomy (NCBI): domain Eukaryota; kingdom Viridiplantae; phylum Streptophyta; class Magnoliopsida; order Poales; family Poaceae; genus Avena; species Avena insularis. The sequence goes on along the minus strand of CM042685.1, from coordinate 165,654,744 downwards.
AGACAAAATCCGAGTACGGATAAGAAGCAAATTGGCATAAGATGCCCCATAAATAAGCGCATCCCACCCACAGATCGCACGGATCCCCGTTCCCGGAATCTCTACACCGAATGATCGTTGCCCACAACGTCCGTCTCTTCCACCCAGTATCCATCTTGCGAATGTACCTGTTCATCTGAACCAATAATTTATCGTGTGAGACCCTAGGGGTACTCAGCAAGTCTTTATGCCGCTAAAGGGGACACAACCTGGGGTGACGCCATTGCAGCAAAAGATAAACCCTAGCAATGCTATAGATACTCGCTAACCATCCGCCTAACCAAAGATAGACGGATGTCCGTGAATTAATAACAACAGTTATAACAGTAATAACGGTAATATCCACAGATCCATCCTCCTCCTCGCTTACCGACGAGGAAGCGGACGAACAACCCCCATCCGTTGGCAGTTTTATTAAACATTCCATGAGTGTTATAATATTTACTAGTCAGGTACCTAGTCTAGTCAAATTAAAAGCGGTACTTTAGTTATTCTTGTCTATGATCGAGAAACTGTGCTCCAAGTCTTCCATAACCGCGGACACGGATTTCAGAAAGTTTTACCCTGCAGGGGTGCACAAATAGCAACACACACTCGATCAACCTCAGAAAAACCAAATCAAAACCCAACGAGGCAGTCTCGACAAAGCGATCACAGGATTCAGAAATATTTCAGGGGGCCACCCCATTAAGCTACCATGAAGTTGGCGAAGGCGACTCGAGGCAACTGAAGGTTTGCGCCAATAGCTGTAAACGATCGGGAACCCGAAAATGTGGACTGGGCTTGTCGATACATGAAAACACTCCGCTTTCCTAAACAGTACAGTGTGCATTACCTCGCACAATTTAAAATAAAGCAGTAAAGCATGGCATAAGTACAGGATAGTAAATAAAACCTCAAACTAGTTTGTGGCCCCAAGAAATAAGAATGAATCAAGCTCTGGCTCAGAGGGGTTCATAAGCCTCCCGGATGTGGATAGCGCGAATATTCAAGGAACAGGAATCAAGTACTCGGGGTCCTACGGGACACAAGTGAGCCTGAAAAACCAAATAGCGAATATGGCTCACCGATGCCACTTTCATTAGTTATCCCATTACTACTCAGGTTAAGTTGTTTAGGTACCTCATTATCCATCAGACACTCACATACCCTACACATGATGTTCTACGACTCGCATGGCTCAAACAACTCCTGTAGTAATGGCTCATGGGATGGAGGAACAAGCTTCGGTGGGGTTTAAAAGTAAAGGCTATGCAATACATGGGATTCAGTTTAATGCAATCGCGACTCAATGATGCAAGAATAAGATAGAGGCAGTAGGTACTATATGTATGCAAGCATGTGGTAGTGCTTGCCTGGCAGCTCAGTTGAAGCAAGGGATGGATCTGGGTAGTGCTCCTGGTTCTCTTGATATATCCCCCTTCAAGCGTCTATTCGAAGAAGAACCAAACAAACAAGGGCCAACATAAATAAAGTGCACAAGCATATGAATAAATGCAACAAGCAAACAATCATGCCATGATGAATGATGCACAATTTGCATGGCAAAAAAGTAGCATGGCATGGGTGAGGTGTGGAATACAAGAATAAACCATTTTATTGAGTTTTAGCCTCATTTTATCCTCATATTAGTTGCTGTACACATTATATTTATATGATGTATGCTGCAAAACAGATCAAGGAATGCATAAACAGAAAGGTCTCGTCGAGCTAATCATTTTAGACATATTATTTGTTAAATTTGGACTTATAAAACAAAAGTTATTAATTAATTAAGGAAAAGGGCATTTTAAAGTAATTTTAATTAACTTGGGAAATAAAGTGTTCAAAATATATTTTGGAGGGCATATTTGAATTCCTCATATTTTTCTGATCTCAAAACATATATTATTTGCATTATTTGGATCTATAATTTAAAAGTTAATTAAAAACATATTTGAATTTTTGAATTTGAATTAATTTGAAATAAGTTTGAATTAAACCAGAAAACAGAAAGTACTTTTATTACTCAGTTCAAGCTAGCCACAGCCAATGACCAGTGGGGTCATCTTGTTGCAACACAGCTCTGACAGAAATTCTTACATCACCTTGAGCGATCCAGCCTAAGCGAATGACAGGTGGGGCCACAGCATCCGCGGGTCCACATGCCAGCGGACGGGTGCGGGGCTGCCACGCGGCACGGCGAGGGAGCGCGGGTTAAGGTTTACAAAAGGCTAGGGGGTGTTCTGTAAAAGTGCTAGCGCGGCTGACTAGTGGGCCAGGCGGACCGCGGGTTTAGCCACAAAAAGGTGCAGGGGGTTAAGTGGAAAACGACCATGGCCCGTACTGTTCCTCTTCTCGCTGAGCCGCGGACGGATCGGTGAGCGACAGCGCGGGGTGGGGGATCGATCCTGGGACCTAGGGCTCGCGCGCGGAGGCGGAGCCACTGCGGTGGCCTGGGCTTGGTGACAGCAAGGGGGTTGGGGCCTAGATGGGGTCTTGCGCGGCGCGGGAGCGAGCAGGCGCGCGCGCTCGTCGGTGCACCGAGGGTGTACGACGGAACGTCCGGCGGATCTAGGGCGGTACGGCGAGGCGGGGCATGTCCAGGGGGTTAAGTGGCTCACCGTGGGGCTGTCGACGTGGTCGGTTCGGCTCGAGGCGCAGGGGATCGGCGTCGACGCAGACGGACCGAAGCTAGGGTTTGGACGTCGGGCTCGCGCTGGTACCGGCGCTCTGGTGCTCCTCCTGCTCGGCTCCGTGTACAGGGTGACGTAGGGGAGCTCCACGGCCTTCCTCGACACCAGCGATCGTCACGCCACCGGCTGGAAGAGGGGGATCGGAGGAGACCGACGGTGGCCGGCGAGAGAGAGAGGTCGGTGGTGGAGAGGGAGGAGGCGGCGCCTGGGCGGATCTGGGGAGGCGAGAGGGAGCCGGGATGGTGGTAGGTAGCAGAGAGAGGAGGTGCCGTGGAGAAGTGGTGGAGGAAAAGGTGGCCTCGGCTTTTACGCCTCTCCTCGAAGCACGTGCTCGGTCGGGCAAAGGCAGGCAGGGGGTGGCTTCCAGGTGGGACCAGAGGGCGAGGCCAAGGAGGCAGGGGCAGGCTCGGGCTAGGGGGCCACAAGGCAGGGAGAGAAGAGAGGGAGAGAGGGTAGGCTCGGGTTAGGGTTTTGGGGGAGCCTCGGGTGAGCTAGGCTCGGTTAGGGTTTGGTATGAGGGTAGCTAGGGCAGGGGTGAGGTGGCCAGGGAGAGAGGGTGGCCGGTGGGGCCAAGCTAGGTGAGAGAGAGAGAGAGGCCGAGAGAGAGGGAGGTAGGTTTAGGGTTTAGCTTAGAGAGAGGGTAGAGAGGAGTGGTATGGTTAAGAGTTTAAAGAGGTGACTAGGTGGAGTGTCCTCTTTTGACAAAGTCAAGCAAGCACATGCCAAGCTTCATCAAGAACAAGACAAGAAAGGGAGGGATGAGGTGATGTGGTTTAAGCATGATCAAATAAGATCAAGCTAAAAGGAGGAAGGGAGAGATGAGGGGAAAAGATTCACTCAAAAACAAATAAAACCAAAAGAGGACCAAAGAGGGTGATGGTTGCATGGCCCATGCAAATGCATTAAATGCTAGGTTTCCTCTTGTGAGAACAAAAATGAATATCCATAGCATTTATACTTATGCATTCCAAAATGTGGAGTAAGGCCTAAGCAAAGGATTTAAGAGAAAGTTCCAAGTGGAGTAGATGGAGATGATCACATTTGATTATAATTGGGACTTGCTAGTGTGTATGTGCCACTAGATGCTTAATAGTCCCAAAAATATTCCAACATGAGCATAATTCCATGATAACCCATATGGAAGCTAGGAAAAAGGGTTCCACTCACAAGGCATGCAAAGGTGGCCATGTGGCTCTCATATATCAATGATGTGAAAACAACATGATGCTAAGATGAGAGCAGGTGGAAAATAGAATAGGATCCATCCCAACCCACATGAGCTAGAGGTAAAACCCAATAAAGTGCAAAGCTCATATTTAGTTGGATGGTGGGATTATAAGGTGGTGAAATAAAGGTGGTGGAGTTAATAAGAGATATGCCCCCAACTCAACTTGGGCATTAAACAATATATCAAGAACCAGATACAATATCAAGAGGCAAATACAATTAATAATGCATATGAGAGAAGAACCAAACCAAAAAGGGTTTTATATGATGCTCAAATGCAAGGTGGCATGATGACATGAGCATGATATAATTATGATGCAACAATTATATATATGAAGTAGCCATATATATAGACTAGGCTAGTAGCATTGCAATTGTTAGACAATTGGGATGCTACAGAATCACTGGTGACTTTGGTTGTTAAGTCCTAGATAATATGTTCCTTTACCACCAAACATCCATATTATCATGAAAATAGTGTTTTATGACTCTTTTTGAAATGCAGGTGATGATGACACTAGATTTTCAAAATACTTTACAGAAAATAATCAAAGGACATGAGCATGTGAACTTGCCTTTTGTGATTGCAAGATTATGGACTCACGGTCTTCAAGACAATGTAAGTTCCAATATATGAAATCAGCATCATTGGTGTGGTAAGGACTAATGTTTAAAGAAGCAAGATGCTATTATGCATAAGTAATGTAATGCAATTTAGTAAACTCGAATCCCTGAAATAAGCGTTGATCTAGGGTTTGGATACTGGAAATGTTTTCTTTAGAATGTGTTGTCCTTTTTAGATAAGTTTCACAGTTCTGCTTCTTATTAGGGCTTGTGAGTGTGTGTGAAACAATATGTAATTATAATATAATACAACAATAAGATACAAAATTGTGGAATGCTATTCAAAGATTACTTATATAAGAATTGTCTTACCTTCAAATCTTACTTTACAAGTACTGGCATTTATAAGTAACTTAAGTGTTAACAATCCTAAGTATATAAGTAAAGTATAAAGCAATGTTATTGTGATTAGTTGTCATCTGTTGATTGAAGTGGCAAAATAATAACATTTGAAGATAAGATTTATTTTCCAAGGTTTAAACAATCTTTATGGTTACTAGAACGTGATCAATGCCATTTGGTGTTTGATTGATTAGTTTGGACATCAGATGTTTTATGTCTTAATTGAAATAGACCAAAGTTATAAAAACATAAGTAGTTTATTAGACATGATGTTTATAAGCTCTAGGACTAAAGTTAACGTTAAAAGGGTAAGTAACTTAAGGTGTAATATGTTTTTAATTATTCTCAAGTTTTAGATTTTATGACTAAGGTGTGGGGAGTATTCACTTTATATTTAGGTGAAGGATTGGATTTAGATTGGTTTTACTATAAGATGTAACTATTCAATGGAACTATAATTTTGATAATATTATTGATGTGTTAGATTTAAAGTCATGTTAACTATGATTTAGATTTTTAAGGTTTTAGTATTTCTCGAGAAATATAGTTATTTCTTATTTCAGAAATGTTTAAAGAATTTTCAAAATAGGTAATAGACAAGGATTTATTACTTCAAAATATAAAACAAATCTTAATAATTTTTCTAGTGTAATATATTTATTCAAGACTTTTCAAAATGATTTTTATTTATTTTTCTTATGTTTATAAAATTCCATTAAGGATTAAATGTCTTTGAATATTTACTTCATATTTTATTTATAAAAAATTAGGCTAGTATTTTTTTAAAATAGTGTATTTATTTTTATACACAAAAATGATTTTTATTCATTTTTAGGATTTTTCTTATTTTATGAAATTTCACTTAGGGTTTAATGGCGTTAATATTTATTTGCTTATATTTTTCTTTAACATTAAATTTATATTTTTATTAAGTAGATCTTATTTTGACGATGATTTAAATATATTATTTATATACTGTTAGGATTTGCTTTAATTTTCTAGAACTCAAAATGTTTAGATGATATTTTGGTAATTTTCCATTTTACCTCCTATTATTTATTTGCAAGATTTGTTTTATTTCATAAACCTGGGCCTATTAGGCATCCCAGCCCACTTGGTTGGGCTAGACCACTTGGTCTGGTCCTTTGGGTCAGTTGACCCCGACCCTATCTTCTCCCTTGCCTCTCATCATCTCCCTGGCGATGCAGATGTTTTCGCCCCTCTCTGGCTCGATTCCAGCGAACGCTGGCCATTTCGGCTGCCATTGCCGACTAATGAAGCTTTGTCGTCGCCTAGCTAATCTGGTCCTCCGATTTGATTTGGCCTCAAGGCCTTATCGAGCTGACCCTCTTTCACCTCCTAGCGCTAGGGTTAGGTATTGGGGTCGCCGTGTGCCAGTGGTCCTGTGGTGCTCTTCGTTGGCCTGTACCTCCTCTTCCTCAGCTTGACGCCAGCAAGAAGGTGCGCAGGCGCAACCCTGGCGTCCCCTTCTCCCGATGCCTGCGGAAGGCGCTGCCAGCGCAACCCTGGCCTCAGGTGCTTCCTCTGATTCGGTGATGGTGTTGAACAGGGGCTATTCCATGGCTTCATCCAGCCTACGATCTAGGTGCTCAACCTTCTATTCCCCTTTTTATTATTTTCCTATTTTTCCTTGTACCTGACATTTGGTTCCTCGCATGAAGTTTGTGCAACTCATAATTATGGATCAATTTACTTGTTTAATGCTTGGTATCTAACCTAGTTAACTTGGACGATTAATTGATAATATGAGCTGATGAGCCTTTGATTAAATTTAGTGGATGCTTTAATTAAATTCAATGGATTATAAAGAATGTCCTTGGCTGAACCATTTGGTTCAGTATGGGTTGGTGGTTCTATGGTTTATGGTGGTAATTGTGCCTATGACTCCTGTTGATCCATGCTATCCATGTGTTGTGAGTTTGGTGTTCAATTACTAAGGATTCTTTACTATTTCTGATGCTTAAATATGGATGATTCAGTCATGATTTGGTGTATACAATGATATTTGATACTAGATTGATCATGTGCTAGTAATTCTGGTGGCCCCTATGAACAATTGCTTATTGAATTGAATGGTGTATCACATATGAGTTTTTTATATGTTACTGAAGTGCTCAGATGATCCTTAGAATGGTGTTCAGATTTAAACTGAAATGCTTAATATAACTGTTGATTAGCTAGTATAAATGATTGTTATAATGGCTCCTGATGTCCTGGTTGTTGTTGTGGTTCCTCTAATGCTGGAGTGCGCACAGTGATGGATCAGATAGCTTGATCTTCAACTACGAATTATTGCATGGCTTCTTTTCTGACTAAATCTTTAGTCCAATGCTAAGGATGCAAAAGAATGTGGCTTGGATTCCCCTTAAGAATAATACTATGGTTGCCTTATTCCAGCTCTAGGATGAAATTGGCATAGCAACTCTATGCTCACTTAGAGCCTGCTTTTCAAATGATTTGCTTGCTTAGAATGATGAGAACCAAGACCAATATGGATCTATTGGTTAAAATGTTGCTAGTAGTGTGGGTAAATGAGTTGGGATTGTGACTGGTGTGAGTTTATTGGGTGAGAATTTATGACTTGAATGCCAATGATGCATGGTCTGAAGCTAATTATCTCTAGGATGAATTTTACATGGTTAAGGATCACTAGCCCTTGATTTTTGGTTGTGTGCAATATGTTCCAGTCTAGGATGCAAAAGCTGAGACACTAAATCTTGATAAAAAAGATACTTACTTGGTTGCCTTCTACTCTCTATGATGAATTTGCATAGCACTTCTATGCAATTCCGAGAGATAAACTATTCTCCTACTCTCCTAGACAGATGCTAGTTGCAGAGTAGTTGGTTAGATATTGATTTGCAATAAATCCCTTTACTCCCTTGTTTATGATGGTGAAATAGAACAAGAACAGATACAATGCATGATTAGTGGTATAATAACCTTTTGTTGTTGCTAAATTTGTACTGTGATTTGTGGTTCCTAGTGGATCTTGTTCCTGGATGCTTCTTGATCTGCTCCTCCTTACTGCTGACTTGGCCTGCTCCTTCTAATACTACAGCCTTGCTCTTGATCAGGCTACACATGTGAATCTTGTGCTCATGAACCTTGTCCTTCTGGATCCTATAGAACTGGCTTCTTGTGATTACTTATTCTCCTCTGATACGGCTCATTTCCCCCTCCTTCTACTACTTGATCTACTGGATTTGCTATGGTTTTTCTTCTGGTATACTTGCCCCTCCTAGCTCTTGGATGGCTCCAGGGAGAAACCAGAGTTAGAGATGTGGTGAGATGGTGGAATAATCTGAGTGGTTATTATCCAGTGTGTGGCTCTGATGATTATAAGTATGTGTTCTTGGTATTCTCAAAGAAGTGTTCTTGATACACTTTACTACAGGGAGAGAGATGTGTAGTTTCGGCTGGAATTTGTTGATATGTGAGAACAGTCCCTGGAAGTTCCCTTCTGCTACTTTTGTACTGTTATACTACTTACTGTGGTAGTGACAACACATGCCATGCATGTGTTGTGTGAGCTAGTTTCCAGCTTCATCCATCATGTGGATCAAATCAAGTACACTAGATCTTTTGCTGGTATTATGGCCTTTCCTTTTACCTGTTACTGGATTAGTGAAACTTGCCCCATTCCTGTGATGCATAGACTGAGGCCCTATTTGGAATAAGAACAGATTGCACACATTGGCCCGTTTTTATCAGTTACTCAATGATGAGTTTTGCAATGCACTTCATTGCCTAATCTAAGAGTATCATAACCCCAGATAACCTCTGTTTTCCATCTTTGGAACTTTGTTTCATTTTGAGTTGTTTTGCAGGTACAGAAGAATAAGCAGAAAAGAAAGTTTAAGAAATAATATGGGAAAATACTATAGGTTTTCTTTTTATCAATCAATGTAATTTCTTTTTTGTTTGAATATTGTAAAGACATTGTATTGTTGTATTTTATTCAATAAAATTACTTCTTTTCATTTTCTTTTATGGTTCATTTACAAAGACAATGTAATATTTTATAATATTAATAAAGTTAAATTTTCTTTCTACTTGTAATCTGAATTCTGGTAATATTTATATCTTGTTTTAAAAAATGAATTCCATTCTTATTTTTGTTGTAATCCTTTTTTTCTTTTGTATTTAAATTTCAATTATATTTTCTAATTGGATAACTGTAACTATTGTATCTTATTCATAAATAAGAGTTCATCTCTTATTTCCTATTACAGTTCAATTTCCATTTACTATTTTATTTCAAATCCTTTTTGTATTCAAATTTATTAATTAAATATTCAAATTTGAATTGTATTCCCCTCAAACACAAAATTACAGTAGAGGTCATGTCGAAATCCATCGCACCTGTCCTGATGTTTCCATCAGATCAAGAGAGACCTTGATTTCTCTATAGCTTATTTTTGTTTTGCGCGAAAATTTCCCAGATTTTCTGATGCATGAATGCAATGCACACACCTGCGTCATCTATAATTCTAGGTGCTAATCCTAGGATGTTACAGACTCTCTCCCTTAAAATAAACTTCGTCCCCGAAGTTCGTATACTCTCACGTTTTGGAATGAGGAATTGTCTTGTATTGGTGATGACATTTCTCAACTCCATGGTGACCTCAAATGGAAATAATTGTAGTATTCCATATCCAGATCCTTAAATTGGGTCTCTTATTTAGTTCATTACCCTGATTAGGTATCCTAATACAACTCCTTTACTTGATTATCGAGCTTCCTTTATATAATGTGTAAGGTCTAGGAAGTCTCACTAAAACAGGGTTTTAAATTCTATTAAACAATATTTGGTAGCAAAATATTAATCTTTGATTTATGATTGCATGAGTTATACTGTTAGTCCTTGTAAAGATTGTATTTGAACACATTTAGTCCACACCCATTGGAATTTCTTGTTTCTCTACACATGTCTAATTGGATGTGATTATTCACTCTTAAAGACCACTTAAGAGTTATTTCCTCTAGAATTAGTTTATTAAGATTAATCTATTTTATCACCTTTAAGCTTTTACTTTAGCAGGATTTAGATAATCTTTTATTATTACCTTAAGTACTTCTTCAACTTCCACTTATTAATTACCTTAAGGTTTTAGACCTACTATCTTGGGGTAAACTTTGATCTTTCATCTAGACATACTTCCAAGAGTACTATTATAAATATGGCTTCTTTTAACCTTATGAAAATAAGGCTTAATGTTGTTGTAGCTTAGTCCTTTTCTCCAACCTTTATTCGGAAAGTCGGATAATAATACTTTCATTTCTAGTGTTTTACTCTCCCCCTTAGGGTTTACTAATAGTCTTCAAACTACCTTATAGTAACCATTGGCTTCATAACTAGGATATTGGTCTCTATCCAGATATACTATACTTCTTTAAGGTCTCATGAAAGAACTTATGGTATACCCACACATTTGTGGATCTCCGAAATAGATCTTCCCAGATTATTTGTCTTACTTACTATTTGGACATCTTTGCTTTGATAGGCCTAAATTCGCGAGGAGTCTCGAAAGACGGTCGCTTTAATGTTTCTACTCCTCTATATCTTCTCTAACTTAGGCCAATTTTTATGATCTTTATGCAACAATCAAGATAATCTGGTTAACTAGGGCAACCAAATACCAGCCGCGGACAAGATACCAGCTGCGAACCATCCTAGGGTATATGTATTACCCTATGGTTTTTCGACGTACTATTGGCTTTCTCTCTGAATTGTCAGAGCTTGAATAACATTTTGTTCCAAAACTTCTTCTTTTGTACTTATTCATGATACTTCCATGAACTAGGTACCACTACTTCATGAACTTCTTAACAACATCACCTACTTTCATTGAACATTGATTTCATCACGTCTTGTTGCTCCATACATTTCCTACATTAATGTTTCTTATTATAGCTGGATAGAAATAATCTGAACTTGATCCATCCTTTAAATTGTGTTGATACTCCTTATAATTGCTTCATTCTTCATATATGTCTTCACCTTGGTGTTTGGAACTTGTCACTCCCTTACACGAATTCCCTTTATATCTAGGTCTATAACATCAAGTAATAACTAGATGTTGCAATATGCATTTGCACACCAAGTCAAACTTCATGTACAGATCTAGTCAATCAAGAAGATCCAAGAAAAACAAATAAATCCAAATGTGGTACATATAACACACAATATTCTAAGCCCGTAATATAGTAGTTGAGTATAGTATCTCTAGAATTCAGGCTTAGTTGTGTAGTATATGACACCTCCTTATCTAGGTTTACGTCGTGATACTTAGCACATAGGGTCAAACTATTCTTTGCCTCATAATTTAACCAGATTGCTCAATTGCAACAAGATAATCTTAAGCAAAGTGGTCCCAATTTGGTTTTGACTAACCTTTTGTCTCACTTTTGGAATGAGTAACTATAACCAACCTTTCTTTGTTAGTAAACGGATCTCACATGATCACTCCGAACGACTAATGAGTTTCTATTTAACACCTAAAATTGAAGATTATCACAAATTTATGACACCTATGACTTCTATCAAAGTTCTATCATGTATATTCTTACTCTACTACAAGATAATCTACTAATTACCTTTCATATTTATACTCTCGTCATGGTTTCGGAGGTAATCTCACCATGAACTTGTTATGTTTTGTCTCTTTATCATGATTCAAGATCTAATAACCATGATGACTTCACTTCATATTATACTTATCATTGATTATTAGCATATTTTCACTTCATCACATATAATTCTCAAGTGAATCCCATATGCTTTATAACCCATTTCAACTATGCATGCTCTAGTGGTCTTCATAATGTTATCTATTGTTACCAATTAACAACAAGATTTTACTGCCTTACTTGAATTATAGGTTTAGGATAAACCATTAAGACTACTTCAACTAATGTCTTACCCTTGATCCTAATCTACTATGGCCGATTGACTTTCCTACAGTATCTTGGTGGGTTATGTCTCCTTAGGAAGACACTAAATAGCACCTTACTGAGAAAACATGGATAACTACTTCTAAGAAAGATGACCAAATCATCCATCTTATGTGCGACAAGGTTATCCTCAAGTGGATACACATCACAAGTCATAAGAATATTTGGTTTAGATAATATGGCTTTCTATAGTCACTATCCAACCTACAGATCTTCCTAAAAGGGTTTTAATCCTAAGGGCAAAGCATATGCTCTGATACCAGCTGGGGTGACCCAGCATACCACTGCATGATGTAGTACACTATAGTCGTTGACATAACACCAATGAAACACCGTTCACTAGTATTACATCCCTCAATGTGGTACAACAGAAACACAGTGGGTCCAAGACATGACTGTAGGTTACAACTCGTCTCTTTACATTACATCCACAGAACACTCTAGATTAAAGAGAGTTAAAGAAACTTCTTACAAAGAGGAATCAAAAATAATCAACTCATAACCAACATACTAGTAGACTAGCATCTGAACTATTGGGGCTTGCATTGCTGCTATTGCAATACTCTACAGAAGAAGGTTCTATGGCTAGATGTTATATTCCTATCTAATCAGCAACTTCGTCTTCACTTGAGTAGATGTATATGTTGACTTTCTTGACTTCATTGAAGAGATTTAGCTTTTGATAATGATTTCCTTGAGCATAAGTTGATGTAGACGTCGTCTGTATTGGCTTCAAAATCTAGCAAGGGTTAAGAAGATACGTTGAGTACGAGCGTACTCAGCAAGTTCACTAACAAGGAGTGTTTGATGCACTATATCTACAGCCATAGACCATAGGTCGTAGGAAAAGCAAGGTTTTCATAAACATTTCTTCAAAGGTTGCTTTTATTCTAAAAATCTATGTCCGTGAGCCTTCACAGGTTTACTAGAACTTTCATGGAGTTCCTTTCCTTCCGCGTTCATAGATCCTTCCTCGAACAGGGAGTAACAAGTTATAGTTCTTACACTCTGTAGAGGTGCGTCACTTTACCCATGAGAGATCTTAAGCTTTGTTACACGGCCGAGAGTATGTCCCCGTTTAAACTTCCTTGGTTTGAGGCCCAACCTAAGATCCAAGCCAATAATTGTCCTTCTCCGCGACCCCGCATACATCGCAATTGTTGTATGCCCAAACTCAAGGTAGACTTTTCCCCGTACAAAACGGCTATACCTTAGTGGGATACACACAACCATTAACACTAGAAATCTGTCTTTTGTAAGCCCAGATCCACGGTAGACTTTTCCCCGTATAAAACAGCTATACCCATGATCTGCAACTTACAAATGCCCAAAATAGTGTCCAGTGCATGCGAAAGGGAGCCGATCCAGCTGACTTCCCCGTCCCATTCCAAATCTCATGGTTAACGCGTAATATACGGCGCAAGAATCGCTGCCGACATTGGTTGTTATGTCCTAGATAATATGTTCCTTTACCACCGAAACTTTCATAGAAGGTTATTACCTCATGGTAAATAACCTATAATCATATTATTATGAAAATAGTGTTTTCTGACTCTTTTTGAAATCCAGGTGATGACAACACTGGATTTGCAAAATACTTTATAGAAAATAATCAAAGGACATGAGCAAGTGTGAACTTTCCTTTTGTGATTGCAAGGTTATGCACTCATGGTCTTCAAGACAATATAAGATCCAATATCTAAAATCAGCATCATTGGTACGGTCAGGACTAATGTTTAAAGAAGCAAGATGCTATTATGCATAAGTAATGTAATGCAATTTAGTAAACTCGAATCCCGAGAATAAGCGTTGATCTAGGGTTTGGATACTGGAAATGTTTTCTTTAGAATGTGTTGTCCTTTTTAGATAAGTTTCACACTTGTGCTTCTTATTAGGGCTTGTGAGTGTGTGTGAAACAATATGTAATTATAATATAATACAACAATAAGATACAAAATTGTGGAATGCTATTCAAAGATTACTAATATAAGAATTGCCTTACCTTCCAATCTTACTTTATAAGTATTGGCATTTATAAGTAACTTAAGTGTTAACAATCCTAAGTATATAAGTAAAGTATAAAGCAATGTGATTGTGATTAGTTGTCATCTATTGATTGAAGTGGCAAAAAGAATAACATTTGAAGAAAAGATATATTTTCCAGGGTTTAAATAGTCTTTATGGTTACTAGAACGTGATCAATGCCTTTTGGTGTTTGATTGATTAGTTTGGACTTCAGATGTTTTATGTCTTAATTGAAATAGACCAAAGTTAACTATAAAACCATAAGTAGTTTATTAGACATGATGTTTATAAACTCTAAGACTAAAGTTAACTTTAAAAGGGTAAGTAACTTAAGGTGTAATTTTTTTAATTATTCTCAAGTTTTTAGATTTTATGACTAAGGTGTGGGGAGTATTCACTTTATATTTAGGTGAAGGATTGGATTTAGATTGGTTTTATAATAATATGTAACTATTCAATGCAAGTATAATGTGGATGATATTATTGATGTGTTATATTTAAAGTCATGTTAACTATGATTTAGATTTTTAAGGTTTTAGTATTTCTAGAGAAATATAGTTATTTCTTATTTAAGAAATGTTTAAAGAATTTTCAAAATAGGTAATAGACAAAGATTTATTACTTTAAAATATAAAATAAATTTTAATAATTTTCCTAGTGTAATATATTTATTCAAGACTTTTAAAAATGATTTTTATTTATTTTTAAGTATTTTTCTTATGTTTATAAAATTACATCAAGGATTAAATGTCTTGGAATATTTCCTTCATATTTTATTTATAAAAAATTAGGCTAGTAATTTTATAAAATAGTGTATTTATTTTTATACACAAAAATGATTTTTATTCATTCTTAGGATTTTTCCTTATTTTATGAAATTTCACTTAGGATTTAATGGTGTTAATATTTATTTGCTTTATATTTTCATTTAATAGTAAATTTATATTTTTATTAAGTAGATCTTATTTTCATGATGATTTAAATATATTATTTATATACTGTTAGGATTTTCTTTAAGTTTCTAGAGCTCAAAATGTTTATATTATATTTTGGTAATTTTTCATTTTACCTCCTATTATTTTTTTGAAAGATTTGTTTTATTTCATAAACCTGTGCCTATTAGGCAGCCCAGCCCACTAGGTTGGGCTAGACCACTTTTTCTGGTCCTTTGGGTCGGTTGACCCCGACTCTATCTTCTCCCCTGTCGCTCGTCCTCTCCCTGGCGATGCAGATGTTGCCGCCCCTCTCTGGCTCGATTCCGGCGAACACCCGTCATTTCGGCTGCTGCTGCCGGCTAATGAAGCTCCGTTGCCGCCTAGCCAATCTGGTCCTCTGATTTGATTTGGCAGTGAGGCCTTATCGAGATCACCCTCTTTCATCTCCTAGCGCTAGGGTTCGGTATTGGGGTCGCCCGTGTGCTAGTGGTCCTGTGGTGCTCTTTGTCGGCCTGTACCTCCTATTCCTCAGCTTGACGCCAGCGGGAAGGTGCCCAGGCGCAACCCTGGCGTCCCCTTCTCCTATTGCCTGTGGAAGGCGCTGCCAGCGCAACCCTGGCCTCAGGTGCTTCCTCTGATTCGGTGATGGTGTTGAGCAGGGGCTATTCCATGGCTTCAGCAAGCCTATGCTCCAGGTGCTCAACCTTCTATTCCCCTTTTTATTATTTTCCTATTTTTTCTTGTACCTGACATTTGGTTCCTCACATGAAGTTTGTGCAACTCATAATTATGGATCAATTTACCAGTTTAATGCTTGGTGTCTAACCTAGTTAACTTGGATGATTAATTGATACCATGAGCTGATGAGCCTTTGATTAAATTTAGTGGATGCTTTAATTAAATTCAATGGATTATAAAGAATGTTCTTGACTGAATCATTTGGTTAAATATGGGTTGGTGGTTCTATGGATTATGGTGGTAATTGTGCCTATGACTCCTGTTGATCCATGTTATCCGTGTGTTGTGAGTTTGGTGTTCCATTACTAAGGATGCTTTACTATTTCTGATGCTTAAATATGGATGATTGAGTCATGATTTGATGCTGACAATGATATTTGATACTAGATTGATCATGTGCTAGTAATTCTAGTGGACTCTATGAACAGTTGCTTATTGAATATAATGGTGTATCACATATGAGTTTCTTATATGGTATGAAGTGTTCAGATGATCCTTTGAATTATAGCCTAAGGAAATGATTTAAACTGAACTACTTAATGTAAATGTTGATTAGCCACTATGAAAGATTGTTCTAATGGCTCCTGATGTCCTGGATGTTGTTATGGTGCCTCTAATGCTGCAGTGCGCATAGTGATGGATCAGATAGCTTGATCTGCAGCTATGAATTATTGCATGGCTTGTTTTCTGACTAAATCTTTAGTCCAATGCTAAGGATGCAAAAGAATGTGGCTTGGATTCCCCTTAAGAATAATACTATGGTTGCCTTATTCCAGCTCTAGGATGAAATTAGCATAGCAACTCTATGCTCAATTAGAGCTTGCTTTTCAAATGATTTGCTTGCTTAGAATGATGATAACCAAGACCAATATGGATCTATTTGTTAAAATGCTGCTAGTAGTGTGGGTAAATGAATTGGTATTGTGACTGGGGTGAATTTATTGGATGAGAATTTATGACTTGAATGCCAATGATGCATGGTCTGAGGCTAATTATCTCTAGGATGAATTTTACATGGTTAAGGATCACTAGCCCTTGATTTTTGGTTGTGTGCAATATGTTCCAGTCTAGGATGTAAAAGCTGAGACACTAAATCTTGATAGTAACAGATACTTACTTGGTTGCCTTCTACTCTTTATGATGAATTTGCATAGCACTTCTATGCAATTCTGAGAGATAAACTATTCTCCTGCTCTCCTAGACAGATGCTAGTTGCAGATTAGTTGGTTAGATATTTATTTGCAATAAATCCCTTTACTCCCTTGTTTATGATGGTGAAATAGAACAAGAACAGATACTATGCATGATTAGTGGTATAATAACCTTTTGTTGTTGCTAAAGCTGTACTGTGATTTGTGGTTCCTAGTTGATCTTGTTCCTGGATGCTTCTTGATCTTCTCCTCCTTACTACTGACTTGGCTTGATCCTTCTAATACTAAAGCCTTGCTCTTGATCAGCCTACAAATGTGAATCTTGTGCTCTTGAACCTTGTCCTTCTGGATCCTATAGACTGGCTTCTTGTGATTACTTATTCTCCTCAGATACGGCTCCTTTCCCCCTCCTTCTACAACTTGATCTACTGTATTTGCTATGGTTTTTCTTCTGGTATACTTGCCCCTCCTAGCTCTTGGATGGCTCCAGGGAGCAACCAGAGTTAGAGATGTGGTGAGATGGTGGAATAATCTGTGTGGTTATTACTCAGTGTGTGGCTCTAATGATAGATAAGTATGTGTTCTTGGTATTCTTAGAGAAGTGTTCTTGATACACTTTACTACAGGGAGAGAGATGTGTAGTTTCGACTGGAATGGGTTGATATGTGAGAACAGTCCCTGGAAGTTCCCTTCTGCTACTTTTGTGTTGTTATACTACTTACTGTGGTAGTGACAACACATGCCATGCATGTGTTGTGTGAGCTACTTTCCTGCTTCATCCATCATGTGGATCAGATCAAGTACACTAGATCTTTTGCTGGTATTATGGCCTTTCCTTTTACCTGTTACTAGATTGGTGAAACTTGCCCCATGCCTGTGATGCATAGACTGAGGCCCTATTTGGAACAAGAACAGATTGCACACATTGGCCCATTTTTATCAGTTACTCAATGATGAGTTTTGCAATGCCCTTCATTGTCTAATCTGAGAGTATCATAACCCCACATAACCTCTGTTTTCCATTTCTGGAACTTTGTTTCCTTTTGAGTTGTTCTGCAGGTACAGAAGAATAAGCAGAAAAGAAAGTTCAAGAAATAATATAGGAAAATACTTTAGGTTTTCTTTTTATCAATCAATATTATTTCTTTTCTGTTTGAATACTGTAAAGATACTGTATTGTTGTATTTTATTCAATGAAATTACTTGTTTTCAGTTTATTTTATGGTTCATTTACAAAGACAATGTAATATTTTATAATATTAATAAAGTTAAATTTTCTTTCTACTTGTAATCTGAATTCTTGTAATATTTATATCTTGTTTAAAAAAAATGAATTCCATTCTTATTATTGTTGTAATCCTTTTTTATTTTGTATTTAAATTTCAATTATCTTTTCTAATTGGATAACTGTAACTATTGTATCTTATTCATAAATAAGAGTTCATCTCTTATTACCTATTACAGTTCAATTTCCATTTACTATTTTATTTCAAATCCTTTTTGTATTCAAATTTATTAATTAAATATTTAAATTGGAATTGTCTTCCCCTCAAACACAAAAGTACAGTAGAGGTCATGTCGAAATCCATCGCACATGTCCTGATGTTTCCATCAGAACAAGAGAGACCTCGATTCCTCTATAGCTTATTTTTGTTTGGCGCAAAAATTTCCCGAATTTTCTGCATGAATGCAATGCACACACATGTGTCCTCTATAATTCTAGCTGCTAATCTTGGGATGTTACAGTTCTCTATGATACGCATGTACTTACTATGACAAGAACTTATCGGTAACTAAAGTTGAGTAGCATGAGGAGCGGCCCTCGTACTCAAGGGACATGAGATTGCCAACTTATATTTCGTCAAGCATATACTCCATCCTTGTTCAATTTAACCTTAATCACCTCAAGATGCTTATGATAGGGGAAATGAGAGCTCAAAGCTAGTAAGTACCATAATCTTTTGAAATCTCTTTATGAACTTGAAATCCCTGCTTCCCTTTGTAAAGGGCCTTTCTTATAATTCTAAGTAGAGTTAGTAAACCTATTCCTCTCTATCTCCAGCAAGCATTTGAGTTGTTGTGTTCCAATCATTCATATGATGATTTATTCAATCATGTTCCTTATCTTCCTTGTTTGCACAAGACTCTTATCTAAATGAGTATTACTTTGAAAGCCATCATTGTGAAAAGCTTTTACAAAAAACTTTACTTGAAAAATGTTTGCCAACTTTTCTCTGACCAAGAACAAAGTTTACCATTCCCAATTATGATTTATCTTTATGCATCTTTATTGTGACTCCCATACTTGTTGCAAGTTAAGTTATATAATGGTGAGTTGCTTTCTTCTATGAGTTGTGTATTGGTAAGTATGATGCTTCTTGTGTGTATTCTTTTTATAGACACTTCACTCCATAAACCTGTGGGCATGTTTACTGAGCTCAGTTTTCTTTTGGGAACAAGCGAGGTCTAAGATTGGGGGGAGTTGTTACGTCCAATTTTCATCACCATTCTATATCATAAATTGCTTCTATTAATTGATATATTCCTTATTAAGAGATGATACTTATGTTATTTCTTCTATTTTTTCATGTTGGATGAGTCTTGGAGGATGAACTGCCAGAGTCAGGATCTTGATGGAAAAAGCGGTGTCTAGATGCAATTTTCGCGAAGATCATAAAAATACCAGAAAACTATAGATAATTCTATTTTTCTAGAAGATGAAGGAAGCCAGAAGGGGAGGTGGAGTTGGGCCACATGGGGCCCACACACCCCTCCAGACATGGGCCACCCTGGGCCATGCCTAAAGGGTGTGTGGCCACCCTGGCCCACCTCTGGCTCCGCTCCTTCACTTATATCTTCCTCTCGAGACCCTAAAGTTTGGGGAGCAACCACATAAAGATTCCGCCGCTGTTGTGAGGCGGAAACTACAGAGAGAGAAAGAGCTCTCCGGCAGACAGATTTCTGCCAGGGAAATTCCTTCCCGGAGAGGGGAGATCGTCGCCATCAACACCGTCATCAATCTAGAATTCATCGGGATCATCATCAGCATCCACACCACCATCTCCACCAGCACCATCATTACCACTCCATCCCGCTGTAACAATTGTGTTGAATCTTTCATAGTTCTTATGGGAAACTTTCCCGGTGTTGATTACTATTGTAGTTGATGCTTGTGAGTGGACCATTGAATTATTGTTTATGTTCATATTGTTGTCCATCATTATATCATCTCTGATCTTGATCCATATGATGTCTCGTGAGTAGTTCGTTTAGTTCTTGAGGACATGGGAGAAGTCATGTTGTTAGTAGTGGAATTGTGTTGAGGTATTATTCAATGGTTTAATATTTAAGTTGTGGTGTTATTCTTCTAGTGGTTTCATGTGAACGTCGACTACATGATACTTCACCATTTATGGGCCTAGAGTAATGCATTTTGTATTTGGATACTAATTATGGGGTTGCCGGAGTGACAGAAACCTAAACCCCCGTTAAGATACAATTGCACAAGGGAGTGTAGGATCTTAGTGTTTAAGACCGTGGTTAGGTTATTCTCTTAATTACTTTCTTGTAGTTACGGATGCTTGCAAGGGGTTTAATCACAAGTATGTATTAGTCCAAGTAAGGTCGGTACATTAGCATAGGTTCACCCACACAACACTTATAAAACCAAAGAAGATTAATCAACTATATGAAACGAAAGCACTTGATAGTATTCCCATGTCTGCTCGAGAACGTTTGGTCCTCATAAGGGTTGGGCCACTTGCTGCAATTATTTACTGTCTTTATTTACTTGCACTTTATTTCCTTGTTTTATCAAAAACCACTAAACATTTGTTTGCTAAGTATTACAGAGATTTCCTGCTCCAAACCACTAGTCAACACCTTCAGATCCTTGTTGGGATCGACACTCCTACTTATCGAAAGTACTACGATACACCCCCTATACTTGTGGTTCATCAACAAGTGTGCCTTCAATGAAATGAGCAATCAAACAGAGTTTTTCTCAAAATTTCAGCATATATATACTAGCCAGGTCATTTAAACAAATATATCCTAGAAAGCAAGATATATTGGTTGACTCAGAATTTGCGGTGAGCTACACAATGGCTTGCAGTCACTATCGTACCTAAGAATGAACCAGACATAAATTATAATGGCATCATACCAGAACTTGCAGAGTAGGAACACAAACCACGGATGAACTACACAATAGAGGATAGTTATGTTGTTTCTTAGGATGAACCAGCACGAGATTGGAAATATAAAGGCGTCTCTTGCGAACATATAGAACAAGACAAGCAAGCATTAGACAAGTGTGCCTACAATTAAATGAGAAATAAATCAAAGTGTTTCTTAGAATTTGAGAAAATATAAACTAGCCAGGTCAGAATTTGGAACCAGTTGTTTACCCTGGAATGCAAGAGACGTTGGGTGAGTCAGAATTTGCGTTGAGCTACATAATGGGCATGCAGTTACTGTCGTAGCTAGGAATAAACTGAATAGAAATTATAATGGCATCATAAGATAAATCATTGAGCAGGAATGCAAACCACAAATAAACTATATACACAATAGATGATAGCTATGTCGCTTCTTAGGACGAACCATTAAATTTGAAATATAATGGCATTGCTTGTGAAGCTGTAGAACAGGAAAAACAAGCATTACACAAGTGTTCCTACAAATGAATTGAGCAATCGAATAGAGTGTTTCTTAGAATTTCAGCAAATATAAAATAGCCAGGTCATTTCAACAAAAATCTATGGAAGCAGTAGTATATCATGGAATGCAAGAAACATTGGGTGACTCAGAATTTGCGGTGATCTACACAATGGACATGCAGATACTTTCTTAGCTAGGATTCAACCAGAAATAAATTATATTGGCATCATAAGAGAACTTGTACATTAGGAATGCAAACCACAAATGAAATACACAATACATGTTTGAAATGTCATTGCTTAGCATGAACCAGCACAAGATAAGGAAACAATGGCATCGTTTGTGAACCTGTAGAAGAGGCTATGCAAACCAACATGTTCAGAGTTCCCTTTTTGATCTCTATGCAAAGAAAAAACAAATAGTCAGTGTGTAGCTTTTAAATACCAGATGGCAATAACAAAATTACAATCGAACTAGGACAACGAGTATAAAAGGGTACTACATGATATCAGAACGATGCTAGGGAGGAAATAATAGCAGGAACTTAGCACAGGATGAACCAGATAGATTTAGTAATGTGTGGGGCAGGGAATACACACTAATATTTTGCACTAACTTTACATTTTGCAAGAACTACACAATAGCAGGAAATTACTGTTGTAGGAAATAACTAAGAACATGTGCATGACAAAATAACAAACATGTGCATGACTTGAAATTTGTAGATAAGCGAATGCAAATCAACATGTCCGGTGACCTTTTATATAGCACATAGAACACATATGCCTAGTGACTTGTATATACTAGCACGATTACAAAAATGCAGTTCAATGCGATAGGCTTGAACCAGCTATACTGCTGACAAAACAAAACGGGATTAGAGATCTGGTTACCTTGGTTGGAGAGGCGTCTAAGCATCATCGGTACCGTGCGGGTGACATGTAGGTCACCGAGGGTACTGCGGTTGTGTGGAAGCAGATCTTGGGCGGTCGGGTAAGCAGATCTTGGGCGGTCGATGCCATCTTGAGCATGCTGAACGAGAGCATCGCTAAGGCAGATCTGGTGTAGTGAATGGTGATGCCCATGCAGCTAGTCTGGAGTGGTGGACATGGAACTTGTTGAACTAGATCCCATATAGTGGACACCGGTGAGGTGGATATGGTATGGTTGGGTAGCATTCGGCAGCGGGGCAAGCAGAGCTTGGCGATCGATGACGCCATAGGAATGGTGAACGAGACCCCAGCTCTGCTGCCGTGGCAGAGAAACCCGGCGAACTAGATCTGGTGGGGTGGTTGATGATGAAGCGGCTATGCGGCCGATGCACGCGGTGGTCGTGGAGGGGACAAAGGATCTTAGGATTTTTGGGAGGGCAAGCGGGAAAAATTGGGCGAATAGGGACCATCGAGGTGAACATGAAACAAATTACGATCCTGTCCCCAAGCTACCAAGTTTAGCATGCCCATTTATTGTCTGAATAAAGGGTAGAATGGGAATTTTAAAGTCAAAAGTTTTTTAAATAGAGGAGCATGAAATGCTTCAAATTTGATGTGTGATATTGCTGCTCGATTGAGATTTTGAATTTGGCTAGAACTCATCTTCTATTCTAATAATAATAGAAAAATGGTACTCCGGGTGGGAGATTTTGGCTCAAAGTTTTTGAAACGGAGGGGCGGGAAATGCTTCAAGGTTGGTGGGTGATTTTGCCGCTCGATTGAGAATTTGAATTTGGCTAGCGTCTATCTACTAAAAATAGAGGGAGATTTTGACTCAAAATGTTTGAAAAGGAGGGACGCGAAATGCATCTAAGTCGGTGGGGAATTTGCTGCTCGATTACAATTTTAAGTTTTTTTTGCTAGCGCCAAGTAATAATAGAAAAAGGTAGTTGTAGACTAGTACTAGTACGCTAGCTAGTCAGAAATGGAAGGCAGCGAGTCACATGAGCTGATCATCCATTACATTAATTAGGCACGTGCACAACATTGTATACTCTACCTCCGATTCAAACATGGGAGCACTAGCGGTAAATTTTACCGCCAGACTGAGATATTGAATTTGTCTAGCGTGCAAATAATATTAGGAGAGCAAAAATGTTTAGGAATACAAAAAATGGTCACATCAACTAATCATCATAACAACCATATTCGCATAGAAAAATAATGTTGAACCCAATTTACAATTATTTTTTTGTTTGGGTTGTAGGTTTTGACGCTAGATTAAGATTTTGAATTTGACTATAGTCCTAGTACTAACAAAAATTACGAGCGAACCCCAGCACCCAACCCAGCAACTTCACAACCCCCGTTGCTCAAAGTAGCCTTTTATTCCCAGATAGAGAGGTAGAAAACTGGACACCATGTTCTTCGATTGAAATATATTACTGTAGTGTGGGGGAGATTTGCCGCTTGACTATGATTTTTAATATGATCGCATCCACACATAACCAGTTTGATCGTATCCACACATATGTTACACAATAGTCCAATCTTGCAGCATATAAAGAACCAATATTAAGCATGCTAGCAATCTACGGATCACACATTTAAGAATCATACTGCTTCCATATTGGTGCAATCTGTTTACCAATAGTACCTCTTCTCCATAATTTATATAAGGCTTTTTAGCAAGCTAAAACATCATGCTAAAAAGGGTTATATTTGGAAACAGAGCTAGGTCAGTATATGGTATCGTATAAATTATAGATATGTCGCAACAAGAAAATGACCCAAGTTCATAACAAGTGCATACTAATGCAGCAACAAACTACTTTCAGCATCAGGTTTCATTTCATGACAAAGGGACTGACCTGAGCTATTAGTGTTCAATTCTGAATATTGAGAATCTTCATAACTTTCTCGTTAACTTCTATGTTGTTCTCTAGGTGGGTTACAACTTCTTATAATTTGGTCTTCAAACGTTCATTATATACACTCAGGACAGATGATAAAGATCGTTCAACTTGGAGTTATTCCTATAGAACTTTAATATGCAACGAAATGGCCTTGGAGTTGGACTTGAACTCGAACTTGGACTTTGATGAGCTCGCTTCGAACCAA
Source organism: Avena insularis (assembly GCA_023614405.1). NCBI lineage: Eukaryota > Viridiplantae > Streptophyta > Magnoliopsida > Poales > Poaceae > Avena > Avena insularis. The sequence goes on along the minus strand of CM042685.1, from coordinate 165,630,295 downwards.
GCATTATACAACAACATGTTCTGGGCTTTAGCACCGCGTTGTAGTTCCTTGGAAAAGAAATCTACACATTCTTTTTGAGTTTTTACTTAACAAGCTTTCCCAGGATTTGCCAGCTCCTCTTTCAAGTCAACCTGAAAAGTTTTCAGTTGATATACATGTGTAAGAGAAGTGAAGTTACTACTGAGGAACATGTACATAGGTTTAACATGTGCATGAACTGCTATTACTGGCAATGCTGATAACACATTTTTTACACTTTAGTAAAAATATCATTTTGTCGTGGATTTTTTTATGTCATTTACTAATAAGACTAAAATGTGGCTTCCAGTGTACACACTATGAGGCGCAGATATGACAAGTTTGTACAATTGAAAACTGAAACTAACTTTAGTTACAAATCATGAAGGTCAGTGAAAGCAGAACTGACAAGCAGTACAAACAAGGTTGCATATCAATGTATATACGTACAAATTAATACAATTGCAACATCACAAAACATATAGAATACTTACAACAACTTTCTTTACAATGACACTATATCTATTCGTGTGGCATCCCTCGAATTTCTCCAACAGACTAAACTATTTTTGGATCCCCGTTAGACTTCTTCTGCATTTGAACGAGCGAGAATAAATTGCATCACGTGGTCGAAACGGAGGATGGAAAAATAAGATGCATACAGATTGCACAACATCAATTACATACTAATACCAGTACAAAACAACAGGTCCTTACCAATTGGTAGAGGTGACCAATAATGCCACGGGATCCTCTACGACTTATTCCGCGTACTTTATTATGGATAGAATAGTTCCTTTGAGCGATGGCCTACAAAAATACTTGTAAGACACATGCATAAATAGGAATTGATAATGTGATCTAGTCTCACAATCTTCTGAAAGCATACCTCATTATTTTTATCAAGCTAGTGGTGGAGAAGATCACACCACTCATTCTCAGTCATGTGATCCATAGGAGCCGTTCTTGTAACATCCTGAAAACACTTGCCAGAAAAGTGTTGCTTCTTTAGTCTATGGCATTACTGGCGCTAACATGCGGAGAATATGCTTTTGAGAACAAACTTTACATACTTTCTATTCTCATCGAACATAAAAAATCACTATAGACAACAATGAGTATCATATATAACAAACGAGTAAAACCTAGGAATGCTCAGTGGTATTTCGGTGGTGTTTCCATGAAGGCAAGATGGGAATATCAATCCTCACGAATACGCATGTGATCAATGCTATATAAGAAGATTCATGTGGATAGTTTGGCCATATGAATCCTGCTATAGATGTGATCGGAAGACTTGATTTAGTTATTTCAAGCATCTGTTCAAGATTTCTTTCCCATCGTCGGCCCCCTTGTTAATCTTCATCGTGGTGCAACTAAAAAAGTTACATTAAAATATAAATTTGGTGTCACACTCATTTGCAAGGGTGTAGATGTCTCTGTTAGTACTAAAGTTCGTTAGAGGATCAATACCAGTTCGTTGTTGAGAAACTGCTGTTGAAATTGGTTATGCTACCAATTGTTGCTGGGTAACTAGATTGGCTACTAGCGGCAATGGGAGGTTTATTTTTTTATTCGCAGCCACCAGCGCAACTGGACCGACTGGTGCTGGATTAGGACGAAACTTTTTATGCCGGTGTTTTGCATTATTTTCTTTATTGACCTGGTTGTCACTTTCAAATAGATTAAGTAGAGTTTGAGACCTTGTTCTCACTCTATTTCCTGCATTGGAAGCAAATAGCTTTTTAGTTTTATCATGGAATCATGTGAAAATGAGACAATTATTTAGGAGTAATTGTAATAGTTCGTAGCTCGAAAAGCAATGATTTCCATCACAACTCTAGTACAGTAAATTACTTCCGCTAGTCTAGCTGTAACATCCCAATTTCAGCAACCCTGATTTATTGTTAAGTGTTGTAATGTTTGCCTACTTGTTTGCTTGTGTTCCTACATCTGTTTGTGTTTTATATAATATAATTCTCACCTCAACCCAGTGGACAAAAGCTTATTTTCAAAAGATATGTCATGGCTCAACTTCCATATTCTCAAATGTTCTGACAATTCAAACTTGAGCCAAGATGACTTTGCCACAAGAAAAATATTTTACTAGTTCTATTAACAAAACAATGGATACCTATATATAATCTCCTTATATTTTCAAGATAGAACCTTCAACTACTCTTATCTCTAGGTTTTCCAAAACCTCTCCGAAAATATTTTCATTTCAATCTTGGTAGAAATACCAAGAGGTCTCTTAATTCAAAATTCAACCAGTTTAAAATAACCATCCTTAACTCAAGCTAGGCTTGATGGTAACCTTAGAAGAAGTAGGATAAATTTGCTAAGATGAATTGCCTTGATCTGCTGATTGCCTTGTGTGCTTAGGAACTAGAGTGAGCTAATCTAGTAGCTCATCCCTTAGTACCCAATAAATGTTTGAGATAATCAATCTCAAAACAAGCCTTCTAAGCTGGATCTATCCTAAGTCACCCAAGTTACCCTCTAATCTACTTAACCAGATCAATCATGAGCTAATCTTTTTCATTAGTTTCCAACCCGTCAAATACCCAATACAAGAATGAATCTCTTCGACTTAATCTATGACCAAACATTATCCACTTTATGATAAGACTAAACCTTTGCACCCTCTCCAAATGTTTCCCTCTTTCATACTAGTCCAAAACCTCAAGTCTGCCAAATCCAGGTGTCTGAAATCTTTAACTAGATTCAGTCTGTGAAACTTCCTCTAATCCAATCAGTGTGCATTTCTGAAAATGTATGGGAACCATCTTGTAGTATATATTCCGTACTACCAAATCCCACTCTTGCCTTTGGAAAAACCACCCTGGTTCCCAGTCATCCATGATGGTTTTGTAGTCAAGATAATAATCTTTTTTGCAAATCTTATCATCTTGCCTACTTTGGCTAAAGCTCACATCCATATGCTAACTCCCCTTGACCAACTCTATGCATGAGTATGACCTACTAACCATGTTCTATCAATCCGTTCCTCACTTGTTTTCAATGGAGATTTGTGCTTCTTAAACCCACATGGTTTATGAGGCATCATGACTCATCTTCTATGGCGGCCTTATTTTCAACAAAGTTTGCCATCACTTCTAGATAATCTCAAATGCAACCAAGACCAAACTTTGTTGTGATGATCATCTATATAACTTGTTATATCCAGACATCTATCCCTTGTACCAAGGTGAGCTCTAATCTCACCAATCCAACCTTGTTTATGGGTTATAAACCTATTAATGCCTTAGATCCTCAAATCTTTGTCTTCCTTCAAAATCCATCTTTTCTTGCAATACCCAAGGTAGATGAAGATAGATACATCAAGTTGACATCTTCTATCTTGGATATAATCCCTTGCCGAATAATCTCCATAATTATTTGGATCCTAAAACTATTTAAATACCCTCATTTACAAAATCCTCAAAAAACTTCTCTGTAAGGAAAGATTGTTTTTCTCCAAATCACTTTGACAAATCAAGGAACATATGATTCCAATACATAATACCCTACCTTACCATCTCAAAAATAAATATTTTTGAGATTCTTTATTATTTCTTTTTGCCCTTTAAATGGAGAAGTAAGAAATAATTGCTTAAAATACTTTGCTATCTAAATAAATTCCATGAAAATTCCCTAGAGTGTGATATGGTATTTATGACCATCTCACATAAAAAGAAAACTTTGTCCAACATAAAAATATCAAAAGAGATTCTAGAAACTACTTCTACAATTTTTGAATAAATGGATTTAAGTGGACTAAAACTCATGAATTAAGCCAATATAATTCACGGAGAGCTTTCATGACTTCCTTTACCTACCAGTACTTTTGCTTCATATTGTTAAGACCAAATTTATTTACTTGCTTCATAAACATCAATTTGGTCAATTTTTGAAATCTTCCAATCTCATCCACCTAAACTCCATCAAGATTGCATTACTATTCTCCACAGCACCTACACTCCCCTCTGGTCGAGCGGTACTGTAGCTCCAATACTGTAGAGACCCTAGCCTTTGTCTTTTTCCTTTGGAAGTGAGAGAGAGAGAGGTGTGCCTCCTCTTTAGACCCCTTGACACATCAATGCAGCAGCAACCACTCCTCTTGCCCCTTCCTAGTTGTGCACCGGCCCACACACCACACCCCACCGCCCCCTTTCCCAATCCCTAGCCAGCTCCTCCTCTTCTCTTCCCCTAGTGGACGAAGTCCACCATGAACCACCCATGTACCAATATAAGGCACAGGCCACCCTCAGCACCTCCCTCTGCCTCCATTCGGTTCTCCCCCACACCTCCCTCTCCCCCATCACCTCCTAGAACCATCCCCTTCCTCTCTAAAGCCCACGAAAAGGAGGAGCTCTCCTCTCGGCCTTCCTCAAAAGGTTGAGCATGCCGTCACACCAGTCCACCCCTTTCCCTCCTCTATGCATTTTCAGGACCCCCATAATCTATCCTGCCTTCATGTACTTATCTTTTGTCCCAGGACCCACAGAGCAACCTCCGTCATGAGATGGCCATGGTGGAGCTCGACCGACAAAACCAACATCCCCAAGTGTCCTCCGTCGTGCAATGACCCCCTCGAGACCATAAAGAGCGGTCACACCGTTTTCCGAGATTTATCCTCGACATGCACCATGATTTGGGGGCATCCCCGACGAGCTCCCGCACATACTTCGTCGGTGCTCATACGCGGGCACCCTCCTAGTGAAGAGAACCCTCTTGGCGCCCCTTTTCGAGCTTGCCTCCGTCTTCTAACACGCCCTTTCACCTAGTCGCCGCCTCTCCGAGCCCCCATGTAAGCTACAAAGCCTCCTGACCGCCACGCTAGGGTTTTCGCCTAGTGTTCTATCGCTAGGGAAGACGAATCCCCACGGCCGTTGGATCCCTTTTAATCCGGCGGTCTAAATTGCCCCATACCCTTTCATTGTCTGTAGAGATTGATAGACGGGCCCTGCCTTGGCATTTGAAATTTGGTAGCCCCCACGTGCGGTGACACCCTGGTGGGCCGGCGGTGCCTAGCATGGCCCAATTAGCCCAGGTCTGACCCGCTAGTCCCTCCCCTTTTTCTTTTTCTTTTAAGTAGAATTACGGATCTGTTTTTCTGCCACTTGTTTTAAATCTCAAATAAAATGCAAACCACATGAAACTTGGTAGAAATAAATATCCTTATGTTCCTAACTGTTTTCTTCAACATTCCGAATAAACCCTCTGCTCAAAACAAGTTTCATCTTTTTCTAGTAAAATAAATGCAAGGAAGTATCTACTTTCACTAATAAATTATTTCTGAAAAATTTATAAACCCAAATGATGTAGACCCTATTGGAACTGAAAGGTATTAATCATACCTTGCATGTCCCCTTGGTCCTACCTAAATAGATTTCCATTTTTCCATTGGTAAACATAACAAAAACAACCCATTTATGCAATTAGGAATTTCTCTAGGTCAATTAAAAATAGGTACTAACCTATTTCCAACACTCATAAATCATAAAAGACAACATCTGTCAAAACCCAGGAGCCCGGTATTTATTGATCTTTCTTTAATTTATTGTGAATTAAATTGTTCTGTGCATAGTTAATTCACAAATAAATTGACTACACGAACTCTGTAACTCCAAAAAGAGTGATTCTCATTTATACATGAAGGTATTATAAATTACTAACAGTTTCCTTTGGAATCACATCAAAATATCTTATATATAAATTTTGGTTAAAAATAAAAAAACCTCCAGGACTGCCTCTAGGAATTTCCTGAGGGCATTCTGTTAAATATTTTAATTGGATTGCAACTTCTAGTGAACCAGTCCATCAAACTATACTAAACCATCCAAGGAAATAATTTTTGGAGCTCCAGAATTTTTTTGGTGAATTATTTCCTAAAACTAGAGTTTTATTCACTAGAAAATTCATTATAAATAAAAGAAATTGATAAAATAGTGAAACCACTTTTGTTGGCTTCATTTTACTAATACATATTTGCTGGTATCATTTTTATACAATGGTATTAGACAGAACATGTCCTTTGTCCAAAACCCATCTCCTAGGTATCATCTAGATTTTATATCCTAAGGGATCGTCTCCCAATGCCCCCGCCCCCCTCAACTCATTCACCAGTCTTATCAAACCAATCATCCGACACCCTACAGCCCTATATCAAGTGATTATATTTTGTTTGATGTATGTAGTGTTGCTTGTATTCCTTGTTTTGAATGTGGTATTGTTTGTCTGCATTTATGCTCGATATCGACGATAGTTGCGATTGTGTGAAGCGGAGATGAAGGAAGCACCAGATTTTTCTTAATATTATTATTTCTATTGGTATTCTGGTATTATAAAGAATCCATAGAACGTCTCGCTGGTTGTAGGCAAGCCATTTTTTCTCATAAGCCCTTGTCCTACCTTTGTATCTATACATGTTTTATCTACTTCTATACAAAGTGCATTAGTTTACTATTTAATGTTTTATACTTGGTAGTTGCTTGGCTCCTCCAGCTAATACTAATTTTACTACTAAGTACAACTCCCTTGATGACACCCAATTACCCCTAGTATGTAGTTTGTGTTCAACACCATTCCCCTTTGGAGACCTCGTTTTAGCCAAAACAAAACTATGGGATGGGAATACCCCGGAAAAGTTTACAAAAACATTTATGAGAAAACCTTGGTGAGGTTTGGCCTGCCAAGAGAGTTTGAGAAATAAAAAGGTTTTGATTTTACAAATGATGTCGAAGTGGAGAAGGATGAAAAATGTTTGTGAAAATGCACCCGGTTCTTTGCAACTTTAGCTATAACAACTTAGCACGTGAAACTACCTTACTCTAGAATGGGAAAAGACTGGGCTAGAAGTTTGTCTATTCCAGTATAGGTGCCTCACAACTACTAAAGGGGGATAAATCCCTGGAGGGTGGGCCTTCTCTGGTAAAATGCTCCATGTGAAACATCAGCCGGGAGAAGGAACTAAGGGTCTACGGGCCACCACGCGTTACTATGATCCCCTCATTGAAAGCGCACACTTGTCGAAGTGGAAAAGGCTCCCCATTGTCTTGGGAACTATATAGGTCATCCTGGTGTTGAGGGTAAACAACACTCATAGGGTAGGCACTTATATTGGAGTGGGCATCCAGAGAGTCTTCACCGGTTACTCAACCCACGATCGGTGTAGAACATGGCAGTGTAATCGGATAATGTGGATAAAGTGTACAACCTCTGTATAGTGTAAATCTATTCCAATAGCCGTGTCCACGGTTATGGACGGGTTGGAGAAACTACTAAAGAGCGGTGCTAGTTTTGGTTAAAGATAGGACTTTAGAAAAGCAAAGGCTTTGGAAATGTTTTGACTGTGTGATGGTCAGAAGATAAGTAAAGGAGTTTGGTCATGAGATGACCGGAAGGAAGAAACAAATGGGTGACCCAATCCCAGTGTTTTCAATAACTTTACCAAAATACTTTCTAAGCTGTTTTACAAAAGTTTTCAACAAAGATATAGATATGCTATATCTATAACAGAAACTAGTTTATAAAAGAACCTCTTATGGAGCCCTCATACTACCACAGATATATTGCATATCCTTTATTTTTTTTAAGGTGGTTTGCGAGTACATTCAAATGTACTGATGGCTTTGTCCCTGGCTATTTACTTGGCCATACCTTTAGAAGCAAGAAGAATGATGGAGTTGCTGATGTCTATGCGCGCTAGACCATCTTCCCAGTCAGTCGCCTCTAGGTTAAGGCATGACATGGGCTCTATGCTTGAAGACTTCCGCTAATCTTGTTGTACTCGCCATAATGGCAATAATGTAATTTTTGTACTTACTACTTATGGATGATGTAATGATACTAGTCGGTTATGCTCACGGCTCACTGATCATGGGAACGTGAATTGCAGGCATAACGGGGATTCTCGGATCGTAAATCCGGGGTCCCACACTAACCATATGGCACCCTGAGTGAGAAGAAACCACACGAAGTTTCAATACAATCGACCAATCTACAGGCTTGACTATAATATTGATAATAACTTGCACGGTGTAAATATTTAAAGAAAAAAATGAACATATTGAATCAAACTGATTTTATTAGATGAAGGGAACTCGATGCCCGCCTGGTTATACGCGTACTTTATTATGGATAGAATAGTTCCTTTGAGCGATGGCCTACAAAAATACTTGTAAGACACATGCATAAATAGGAATTGATAATGCGACCTAGTCTCACAATCTTCTGAAAGCATACCTCATTATTTTTATCAAGCTACTGGTGGAGAAGATCACACCACTCATTCTCAGTCATGTGATCCATAGGAGCCGTTCTTGTAACATCCTGAAAACACTTGCCAGAAAAGTGTTGCTTCTTTAGTCTATGGCATTACTGGCACTAACATGCGGAGAATATGCTTTTGAGAACAAACTTTACATACTTGCTATTCTCATCGAACATAAAAAATCACTATAGACAACAATGATTATCATATATAACAAACGAGTAAAACCTAGGAATGCTCAGTGGTATTTCGGTGGTGTTTCCATGAAGGCAAGATGGGAATATCAATCCTCACGAATAAGCATGTGATGAATGCTATATATGAAGATTCATGTGGATACTTTGGCCATATGAATCCTGCTATAGATATGATCAGAAGACTTGATTTAGTTATTTCATGCATCTGTTCAAGATTTCTTTCCCATCGTCGGTCCCCTTGTTAATCTTCATCGTGGTGCAACTAAAAAAATTTACATTAAAATATAAATTTGGTGTCACACTCATTTTCAAGGGTGTATATGTCTCTGCTAGTACTAAAGTTCGTTAGGGGATCAATACCAGTTCGTTGTTGAGAAACTACTGTTGAAATTGGTTATGCTGCCAATTGTTGCTAGGTAACTAGATTGGCTACTGGCGGCAATGGGAGGTGTATTTTTTTATTCGCAGCCACCAGCGCAACTGGATCGACTAGTGTTGGATTAGGACGAAACTTTTTATGCCGGTGTTTTGCATTATTTTCTTTATTGACCTGGTTGTCACTTTCAACTAGATTAAGTAGAGTTTGAGACCTTGTTCTCACTCTATTTCCTGCATTGGAAGCAAATATCTTTTGAGATTTATCATGGAATCATGTGCAAATGAGACAATTATTTAGGAGTACTTGTAATAGTTCGTAGCTCAAAAAGCAATGATTTCCATCACAACTCTCGTACAGTAAATTACTTCCGCTAGTCTAGCTGTAACATCCCAATTTCAGCAACCCTGATTTATTGTTAAGTGTTGCAATATTTGCCTACTTGTTTGCTTGTGTTCCTACATCTGTTTCTGTTTTAGATAATATACTTCTCACCTCAACCCAGTGGACAAAAGCTTATTTTCAAAAGAGATGTCATGGATCAACTTCCATATTCTCAAATGTTCTGACAATTCAAACTTGAGCCAAGATGGCTTTGCCACAAGAAAAATATTTTACTAGTTCTATTAACAAAACTATGGATACCTCTATATAATCTCCTTATGTTTTCAAGATAGAACCTTCAACTACTCTTATCTCTAGATTTTCCAAAACCTCTCCTAAAATATTTTCATTTCAATCTTGGTAGAAATACCAAGAGGTCTCTTACTTCAAAATTCAACCAGTTTAAAATACCCATCCTTACCTCAAGCTAGGCTTGATGGTAACCTTAGAAGAAGTAGGATAAATTTGATAAGATGAATTGCCTTGATCTGCTGATTGCCTTGTGTGCTTAGGAACTAGAGTGAGCTAATCTAGTAGCTCATCCCTTAGTAAGCAATAAATGTTTGAGATCATCAATCTCAAAACAAGCCTTCTAAGCTGGATCTATCCTAAGTCACCCAAGTGACCCTCTAATCTACTTAACCAGATCAATCATGAGCTAATCTTTTGCATTAGTTTCCAACCCGTCAAATACCCAATACAAGAATGAATCTCTTCAACTTAATCTACGACCAAACACTATCCACTTTATGATAAGACTAAACCTTTGCACTCTCTCCAAATGTTTCCCTCTTTCATACTAGTCCAAAACATCAAGTCTATCAAATCCGGGTGTCTGAAATCTTTAACTAGATTCAATCTATGGAACTTCCTCTAATCCAATTAGTGTGCATTTCTGAAAATGTATGGGAACCATCTTGTAGTAGATATTCAGTACTACCAAATCCCACTCTTGCCTTTGGAAAAACCACCCTGGTTCCCAGTCATCCATGATGGTTTTGTAGTCAAGATAATAATCTTTTTTGCAAATCTTATCATCTTGCCTACTTTGGCTAAAGCTCACATCCATATGCTAACTCCCCTTGACCAACTATATGCATGAGTATGACCTACTAACCGTGGTCTATCAATCCGTTCCTCACTTGTTTTCAATGGAGATTTGTGCTTCTTAAACCCACATGGTTTATGAGGCATCATGACTCATCTTCTATGGCGGCCTTATTTTCAACAAAGTTTGCCATCACTTCTAGATCATCTCAAATGCAACCAAGACCAAACTTTGTTGTGATGATCATCTATATAACTTGTTATATCCAGCCATCTATCCCTTGTACCAAGGTGAGCTCTAAGCTCACCAATCCAACCTTGTTTATGGGTTATAAAACTATTAATGCCTTAGATCCTCAAATCTTTGTCTTCCTTCAAAATCCATATTTTCTTGCAATAACCAAGGTAGATGAAGATAGATACATCAAGTTGACATCTTCTATCTTGGATATAATCCCTTGTCGAATAATCTCCATAATTATTTGGATCCTAAAACTAATTAAATACCCTCATTTACAACATCCTCAAAAAACTTCTCTATAAGGCAAGATTGTTTTTCTCCAAATCACTTTGACAAATCAAGGAACATATGATTCCAATACATAATACCCTACCTTACCATCTCAAAAATAAATATTTTTGAGATTCTTTATTATTTCTTTTTGCCCTTTAAATGGCAGAAATAAGAAATAATTGCTTAAAATACTTTTCTATCTAAATAAATTCCAAGAAAATTCCCCAGAGTGTGATATGGTATTTAGGACCATATCACATAAAAAACAAACCTTGTCCAACGTAAAAATATCAAAAGAGATTCTAGAAACTACTTCTGCATTTTTTGAATAAATGGATTTAAGTGGACTAAAACTCATAAATTAAGCCAATATAATTCACGGAGAGCTTTCATGACTTCCTTTACCTACTAGTAATTTTGTTCATATTGTTAAGACCAAATTTATTTACTTGCTTCATAAACATCAATTTGGTCAATTTTTGAAATCTTTCAATCTCATCCACCTAAACTCCATCAAGATTGCATTACAATTCTCCACAGCACCCACACTCCCCTCTGGTCGAGCGGTACTGTAGCTCCACTACTGTAGAGACCCTAGCCTTTGTCTTTTTCCCTTGGAAGTGAGAGAGAGAGGTGTGCCTCCTCTTTAGACCCCTTGACACATCAATGCAGCAGCAGCCACTCCTCTTGCCCCTTCCTAGTCGTGCACCAGCCCACACACCACACCCCACCGCCCCCTTTCCCAATCCCTAGCCAGCTCATCCTCTTCTCTTGCCTTAGTGGACGAAGTCCACCATGAACCACCCATGTACCAATATAAGGCACAGGCCACCCTCAGCACCTCCCTCTGCCTCCATTTGGTTCTCCCCCACACCTCCCTCTCCCCCATCACCTCCTAGAACCATCCCCTTCCTCTCTATAGCCCACGAAAAGGAGGAGCTCTCCTCTCGGCCTTCCTCAAAAGGTTGAGCATGCCATCACACCAGTCCACCCCTTTCCCTCCTCTATGCATTTTCAGGATCCCGATAATCTAACCTGCCTTCATGTACTTCTCTTTTGTCCCAAGACCCGCAGAGCAACCTCCGTCATGAGATGGCCGTGGTGGAGCTCGACCGACAAAACCAACAGCCCCAAGTGTCCTCTGTCGTGCAATAACCCCTCGAGACCATAGAGAGCGGTCACACTGTTTTTCGAGATTTATCCTTGACATGCACCATGATTTGGGGGCATCCCCGATGAGCTCCCACACATACTCCGTCGGTGCTCATACGCGGGCACCCTCCTAGTGAAGAGAACCCTCTTGGCGCCCCTTTTCGAGCTCGCCTCCGTCTTCTGACACGGCCTTTCACCTAGTCGCCCCCTCTCCGAGCCCCCAAGTAAGGTACAAAGCCTCCTGACCGCCACGCTAGGGTTTTCGCCTAGTGTTCTGTCGCTAGGGAAGACGAAGCCCCACGGCCGTTGGATCCCTTTTAATCCGGCGGTCTAAATTGCTCCATACCCTTCCATTGTCTGTAGAGATTGATAGACAGGCCCTGCCTTGGCATTTGAAATTTGGTAGCCCCCACGTGCGGTGACACCCTGGTGGGCCGGCGGTACCGAGCATGGCCCAATTAGCCCAGGTCTGACCCGCTAGTCCCTCCCCTTTTTCTTTTTCTTTTAAGTAGAATTACAGATCTGTTTTTCTGCCACTTGTTTTAAATCTCAAATAAAATGCAATCCACATGAAACTTGGTAGAAATAAATATCCTTATGTTCCTAACTGTTTTCTTCAACATTCAGAACAAACCCTCTGCTCAAAACAAGAATCATCTTTTTCTGGTAAAATAAATGCAAGGAAGTATCTACTTTCACTAATAAATTATTTCTGGAATATTTATAAACCCAAATGATGTAGACCCTATTGGCACTGAAAGGTATTAATCATACCTTGCATGTCCCCTTGGTCCTACCTAAATAGATTTCCATTTTTCCCTTGGTAAACATAACAAAAACAACCCATTTATGCAATTAGGAATTTCTCTAGGTCAATTAAAAATAGGTACTAACCTATTTCCAACACTCATAAATCATAAAAGACAACATCTGTCAAAACCCAGGAGCCCAGTATTTATTGATCATTCTTTAGTTTACTGTGAATTAAATTGTTCTGTGCATAGTTAATTTACAAATAAATTGACTACACAAACTCTGTAACTAAAAAAAGAGTGATTCTCATTTATACATGAAGGTATTATAAATTACTAACAGTTTCCTTTGGAATCACATCAAAATATCTTATATATAAATTCTGGTTAAAAAGAAAAAAACCCTCCAGTATTGCCTCTAGGAATTTCCTGAGGGCATTCTGTTAAATATTTTAATTTGATTCCAACTTCTAGTGAACCAGTCCATCAAACTCTACTAAACCATCCAAGGAAATAATTTTTGGAGCTCCAGAATTTTTTGGTGAATTATTTCCTAAAACTAGAGTTTTATTCACTAGAAAATTCATTATAAATCAAAAGAAATTGATAAAATAGTGAAACCACTTTTGTTGGCTTCATTTTACTAATACATATTTGCTGGTATCATTTTTATACAATGGTATCAGACATAACATGTCCCTGGTCCAAAACCCATCTCCTAGGTATCTTCTAGATTTTATATCCTAAGGGATCGTCTCCCAATGCCCCCGCCCCCCTCAAGTCATTCACCAGTCTTATCAAACCAATCGGCATTCTACTGCCCTATATCAAGTGATTATCTTTTGTTTGATGTATGTAGTGTTGCTTGTATTCCTTGTTTTGAATGTGGTATTATTTGTCTGCATTTATGCTCGATATCGACGATAGTTGCGATTGTGTGAAGCGGAGAAGAAGGAAGCACCAGATTTTTCTTAATATTATTATTTCGATTGGTATTCTGGTATTATAAAGAATCCATAGGACGTCTCGCTGGTCGTAGGCTAGCCACTTTCTTTCTCATAAGCCCTTGTCCTACCTTTGTATCTATACAAGTTTTATCTACTTTTATACAAAGTGCATTAGTTTACTATTTAATGTTTTATACTTAGTAGTGGCTTGGCTCCTCCAGCTAATACTAATTTTACTACTAAGTACAACTCTCTTGATGACACCCACTTACCCCTAGTATGTAGATGGTGTACAACACCATTCCCCTTTGGAGACCTCGTTTTAACCAAAACAAAACTATGGGATGGGAATACCCCGGAAAAGTTTACAAAAACATTTATGAGGAAACCTTGGTGAGGTTTGGCCTGCCAAGAGAGTTTGAGAAATAAAAAGATTTTGATTTTACAAATGATGTCGAAGTGGAGAAGGAAGAAAAATGTTTGTGAAAATGCACCGGTTCTTTGCAGCTTTAGCTATAACAACTTAGCTTGTGAAACCACCTTACTCTGGAATGGGACAAGACTGGGCTAGAAGTTTGTCTATTCCAGTATAGGTGCCTCACAACTACTAAAGGGGGATAAATCCCTGGAGGGTGGGCCTTCTCTGGTAAAATGCTCCATGTAAAACATCGGCCGGGAGATGGAACTAAGGGTCTACGGGCCACCACGCGTTACTATGATCCCCTCATTGAAAGAGCACACTTGTCGAAGTGGAAAAGGCTCCCTATTGTCTTGGGAACTATATAGGTCATCCTGGTGTTGAGGGTAAACAACACTCATACGGTAGGCACTTATATTGGAGTAGGCATCCAGAGAGTCTTCACCGGTTACTCAACCCACGATCGGTGTAGAACATGGCAGTGTAATCGAATAATGTGGATAAAGTGTACAACCTCTGTATAGTGTAAATCTATTCGAATAGCCGCGTCTGCAGTTATGGACGGGTTAGACAAACTACTAAAGAGCGGTGCTAGTTTTGGTTAAAGATAGGACTTTAGGAAAGCAAAGGCTTTGGAAATGTTTTGACCGTGTGATGGTCAGAAGAGAAGTAAAGGAGTTTGGTCATGAGATGACCGTAAGTAAGAAACAAATGGGTGACCCAATCCTAGTGTTTTGAATAACTTTACAAAAAGACTTTCTAAGCTGTTTTACAAAAGTTTATTTTTTTCTTTAAGGTGGTTTGCGAGTACATTCAAATGTGCTGATGGCTTTGACCCTGGCTATTTACTTGGCCAGACCTTTAGAAGCAAGAAGGATGATGAAGTTGATGACGTCTATGCGCGCTAGACCATCTTCCCAGTCAGTCGCCTCTAGGTTAAGGCATGACATGGGCTCTACGCTTGAAGACTTCCGCTAATCTTGTTGTACTCGCCATAATGGCAATAATGTAATTTTTGTACTTACTACTTATGGATGATGTAATGATACTAGTCGGTTATGCTCACGGCTCACTGATCAGAATCGGCCCTATGCTAGTCTTAGCGAATCCCGCCAAACCCGCATAGAAACGATTCAAAGGTGCCCACCAGGCACTTGCGTGCGGGTGGAAAATGAAGTAATATCATTACACATTAGTCCACGATGGAACCCACAAAACAGATATATACAACAGCGACTCATCG
Organism: Avena insularis; assembly: GCA_023614405.1. Lineage (NCBI taxonomy): Eukaryota > Viridiplantae > Streptophyta > Magnoliopsida > Poales > Poaceae > Avena > Avena insularis. Next base: position 165,614,969 of record CM042685.1, on the reverse strand, counting down.
AGTCAAGAATACAATATACAGTACAAAGATCCAAATCACCTTGAAAATGATACAACGTCCGAGTACGGACAAGATGCAAATTAGGCTAAGAGCCCTGAAGAATAACCAATGGCGTCCATAACCCTGCCCAGGCCAAGCCGGAAGGGTAACCCTGCTAACGACGTCGATCTCAAAACCTGCTTAACAAAAGGGGTGCCGACAAAGGGCGAACGAAAAAGAGAGTTGTCAGTACTGAGGCCAGTACACGGCGAGACTAGAATTCGGCGGTCCTCACCTACATAGGTATGGTGGGCTGAAGCGGCAGCGTAGCATGCACTAAACAACCTATAGAGACTCAATACAACTGGCGGCTATCAGATAGGGATAAGAAATACCTATTCGGATCCAACCTGAAACTATCATCAAGCATACCCATCCTGGTATTTCCCCCTCGAGACCAAACGAGGAAGTCAACCGAGGAACTCACAAAGTTGGCAGTTTTAATTATTCAGTTATCGTTGCAGCAACTACTAGTCAGGTCTAGATAGTCATCCTGATATAATAAGCAGTGGGCACTTTTAGTTAACCATTCCGTTGTAGTTTTAGTACTTACTCGTCAGATACATAAAGCATGAGGCATCCCAAAACCCAGAAGTTGTTGGTACTTTTATTTAGCCATTCCGTTGTAGTTGCAACACTTACTAGTCAGATACAATGGTAACAGGCGACAATCCAAACCAGCAATTGTTGGCACTTTTATTTAGCCATTCCATTATAGTGAAGCTGATTACTAGTCATTATAAAGTCAAATTTATAGCACTACTTTAGTTATAGTTGTCTATGATCGAGAATCTTGTGCTCCAAGTCGTCCATAACCGCGGAAACGGCTTTGAGAAAGTTTTACCTGCGAGGGGGCACAAATAGCAACACCGCATACGATCAACCTCGAGAAAAACCAATAAAAAACGAGGCATCACGACGAGCAATTGCAAGATTCATATAAATTTCAGGGTTCCACCCACCAAGCTACCATGACGAAGTTGGCGGCTCGAGAGCGGACCCAGAGGTTTGTGCCAATGGTGTAAACGACCGGGAACCCGAAAGTGTGACTGAGCTTGTCGATACCGAAAACATTCCACATTTGTTCCTAAACAATGCAGGCGCTCCATGCAATCGTAAATAAGCAGTAAAGCATGGCATAAGTACAGGATAGTAATAAAGCCCCAAACTACTTTGTGGCCCCAAGAAATAAATATGACTCAAGCTCTGGCTAGGGGGATTCATGGTCCCACATGCGGATAGTGCGAATATTCAAAGAACAGGTATCAAGTACTCGGGGTCCTACGGGACACAAGTGGACGGTTAAAAACCAAATAACATCTATTGCCCACCTGTGCCTCTGCATTATTTACTTACTTCAGTTTTAGTTATTAAACGGTAATTAAAGTCATGATCAACTCCAACATAAAGCATATGACTCTTCCAACAACTGTGGTACTTGACGACACGCAACAACACTTGAGCAAGCGACTACGACACGCAAGGCCGACTATCTATCAAACAACAGGTAATAGGATGTGTCCAAGGCAATATAAGGCTGCAAGGGATATCACGGGTACGAAAACTAGAGCATCGCGACATAGATAGCAATAGATCAACAGGAGGAGATAAAGACTAGAAATGTAAAATAGGTAGAAAGGGGGAGAATGCTTGCCTGAAAACATTGCCGAAAGTTTCGTAACCGAAGAACCTGTCGAAGCTCACAACATCTCATCGTCCTATCCGGGAAGAAGCAAAACACTAAAAGAAACAAGCGATGCAACAATTACAACTAATGCGAAAGAATCGGCATGATCATGATATGATGCATGACATGGTAAGGATGCGATGCGACTAGGCAATATTAAGCGGAACCGGGGTCCCGACAATTAATTAGTAGGTTCATGTTGTTTAGATAACCCGCAATTTAAATGTTGTCTTAAGAAGGCAAAACATAGTATCGGTTCGCTACACAAATTTAAATGGGGCCAATATAAGACTAGAAAAACCCACATATGGCCTCCATATTTAATTATGAGGTGAATTGGCATAAGGCCCCCAAACCACATCATATGTATGCGAATATGAATTATTATATGCAACAAGATATATCCGTTATAAAAATAGGGCTTGGAGGAAAAGGGATCACACATGGGTATCGGCGATCTTGGGATTTGGAGGGGATCGGGTTTAGGATTCGGACACCGGGATCGGTCTTCAGGGTTCCGTCGGGGTTCGATCTTGGCGTTCCGGCGTCTTCAAGACGGGGTCTCGGCATCCATGAAGAAGCTCATAATGTTCTGACTTCGTTGTCGGTGACGATCTTGGCAGACGAGGATACCAGTGGTACCCGGTGATCGCCACAGCCTCACTTCATTTCTTCTCGGTCATATATCCAGGAACAAACAAACATTGGGTCACGAGTGGCTAACACAAGACATCGGCGCAGGACACGCACTCAACCACGAACAAAGCACCAACATCGGGGAGCAGCGGCGACGGACGCGCGCACGCGCTGGGACATGAGCGGCCAAGGAGACGTAGGCTCGAGGCGGTCTGCAGAGAAGAACTCAGGGCGCCAGAGAAGGGCAGCGAGGAGGGCAGCAGGACGCAGCGGTGGAGTAGGAAGCTCGATGAGGCGCCCGGTGGTGGCCAGAGGTGGAAGGCGGCGCGCCCCAAGGAGGAGGTGAGGCAAGGGCGGAAGGAGGACGACGCCCGCGGAGAAGGGGCGACCCTGGTGGTGTCCGCGGTCGGCGACGGGACGGAGCCGAGGAGGAGACGCTGGAGAGGCCGACGGTGGTGCAGGCGAGGTAGAGTCGCAGGCACGCGCCAGCAGGCTCACGAGGCAGGGAGGCCTTGGAGGCGAGGGCCGAGGAGGCGGAGAGGAGAGGAGGGGGTCGCGACGTCCCTGGCGAGAGAGAGGCGGCGGATCCCCGGAGAAGGTCGGTGAGGAGGAGGAGGGCCGTGCTGCTCTCGGGAGAGGTTGCAGAAGGGCGGCTCGCAGGGGTGGTCACGAGAGGAGGGGCGCCGAGGCGGTGGCGCCATGGCCGGGGCGAGCTCAAGGGGGAAGGGGTCCCTGGCGGTGGGCAATGGAAGCGCCTGGGGTTGTTGTCGAGGGAGAGGGAGGTGGGATCATGGGCACAGTGCAGGTTCGGGGATGGCGCTATAGGGTGGGGCCCAGCGGCAGCATGGTGTGAGGAAATGGGTGGTTGGTGGCGATGGGATCAAGGAGAGTTGGTCGGGCTGGCGTGTGTGTGTGCAGTGCGCGTGCGTGTTTGTGTGTTGTACCACGGGTGGATGGGTGGCGGCGGCAGGGTGCTTGGCCAGATAGAGTTAGGGTTTGATCTAGGGTTAGGATTTGGGTAGGTTTTGGGGTTGTAGGTGGTCTGGCTAGCCGGGCCTTTGGGCCTGGCGGGCTGGACTGCCTCCCCCAACAAAATAGTTTTTATTATATATTTAGTTGTAAAAATATTTTTGTAATTATTTAGACAAAACAAAATATTCGGTCAGACAGGATTTTGCAGTTGAAATAAAGAGGGAGGTAAATAGAAAACAAATAGGGTTTTTGGAGAAATAGTTTTTAGGTTAAAAGATGCATGATGGTGTCATGATGATGCAAAAATAAAAACAACAGCGATTTTCCAGTAGTGGTTTTACCCGGGGTGCTACAATTCGACACCACTAACAATGGATCTCGCCCTCGAGATCCGCCTACTTGTACGGGAAGATGGCCGGCGGTCTGAATTTTCTCGCTTCGTTTAGCTCCTCGTGACACCACTAACCATGATTGTTTCTCCATCTTGAAATCGTCGACACCACCAACAAGGGATGTTGCCCCCGTTCGTCGAGCGAACACACTGGGAACAAAGGGCGAAGGCAAAGGTCTCGAAAATAAGGCCACCTTTAACTTCTGCGGATAGAGTAAAGTTATTTGATTCACCGATTCAATGCACAAGAGCGAATGATAGGAGTAGTCGGATGGTGATCAGTCCATCGCGCACTCAAAGCATTACTCTACACATGAATAGGAGAATTAGGCAACCATCTCTCGTATTTTAGACTGAAGATCTCGACAAGCGAGGTTCAGAAACAAAGGAGGGATGGAGATTCTCATCAGATCTGATGTAGATGACTTCGTCGTATCAAAAAACACTGGAGAATAGAAAGAGTAAAAAAATTAGTGAATTTTCGATCCACTAAAAGGTACAACAGATGAAAGATTCATCTGATAGCATGAATACCGAATGTTGAAGCACTGTTACAAGAGAATGGAAGAGAAACCCTAAAGGTACGACGGAAACCCAACCACGAGAAATCCTGGACTCGAAGAAAAGATAAGAGAGCATATTCAAAACACGTCGAGATAAGAGGAGAATAGCAGAGGGGTAAGAAGTAAAAGCAGACCTAATCAGATCTATCCAACCGATTTTCCAAAAATAATTTTGACACTCTACATCGGTCGTTAGCTAGTTATCCTACAGGCTGGACCAATGGGTATCGTAACTGCTGAGCTCTGATACCACTCTGTAACACCCTCAGAATCGGCCCTATGCAAGTCTTAGCGAATCCCGCCAAACCCGCATAGAAACGATTCAAAGGTGCCCACCAGGCACTTGCGTGCGGGTGGAAAACGAAGTAATATCATTACACATTAGTCCACGATGGAACCTACAAAACAGATATAAACAACAGCGACTCATCGAGTCAAGAATACAATATACAGTACAAAGATCCAAATCACCTTGAAAATGATACAACGTCCGAGTACAGACAAGATGCAAATTAGGCTAAGAGCCCTGAAGAATAGCCAATGGCGTCCATAACCCTGCCCAGGCCAAGCCGGAAGGGTAACCCTGCTAACGACGTCGATCTCAAAACCTGCTTAACAAAAGGGGTGCCGACAAAGGGCGAAGGAAAAAGAGAGCTGTCAGTACTGAGGCCAGTACACGGCGAGACTAGAATTCGGCGGTCCTCGCCTACATAGGTATGGTGGGCTGAAGCGGCAGCGTAGCATGCACTAAACAACCTATAGAGACTCAATACAACTGGCGGCTATCAGATAGGGATAAGAAATACCTATTTGGATCCAACCTGAAACTATCATCAAGCATACCCATCCTGGTATTTCCCCCTCGAGACCAAACGAGGAAGTCAACCGAGGAACTCACAAAGTTGGCAGTTTTAATTATTCAGTTATCGTTGCAGCAATTACTAGTCAGGTCTAGATAGTCATCCTGATATAATAAGCAGTGGGCACTTTTAGTTAACCATTCCGTTGTAGTTGTAGTACTTACTAGTCAGATACATATAGCATGAGGCATCCCAAAACCCAGCAGTTGTTGGTACTTTTATTTAGCCATTCCGTTGTAGTTGCAACACTTACTAGTCAGATACAATGGTAACAGGCGACAATCCAAACCAGCAATTGTTGGCACTTTTATTTAGCCATTCCATTATAGTGAAGCTGATTACTAGTCATTATAAAGTCAAATTTATAGCACTACTTTAGTTATAGTTGTCTATGATCGAGATACTGTGCTCCAAGTCGACCATAACCGCGGACACGGCTTTCAGAAAGTTTTACCCTGCAGGGAGGCACAAATAGCAACACACGCACGATCAACCTCGAGAAAAACCAATAAAAACCCAACGAGGCATCACGACAGAGCAATTGCAAGATTCATATAAATTTCAGGGGGCCACCCCAAGCTACCAGACGAAGTTGGCCGGCTCCGAGACGGACCCAGAGGTTTGTGCCAATGGCTGTAAACGACCGGGAACCCGAAAGTGTGACTGGGCTTGTCGATACCGCGAAAACATTCCACATTTGTTCCTAAACAGTACAGGCGCTCCACACGCAATCGTAAATAAGCAGTAAAGCATGGCATAAGTACAGGATAGTAATAAAGCCCCAAACTACTTTGTGGCCCCAAGAAATAAATATGACTCAAGCTCTGGCTAGGGGGATTCATGGTCCCACATGCGGATAGTGCGAATATTCAAAGAACAGGTATCAAGTACTCGGGGTCCTACGGGACACAAGTGGACGGTTAAAAACCAAATAACATCTATTGCCCACCTGCATTATTTACTTACTTCAGTTTTAGTTATTAAACGGTAATTAAAGTCATGATCAACTCCAACATAAAGCATATGACTCTTCCAACAACTGTGGTACTTGACGACACGCAACAACACTTGAGCAAGCGACTACGACACACAAGGCCGACTATCTATCAAACAACAGGTAATAGGATGTGTCCAAGGCAATATAAGGCTGCAAGGGATATCACGGGTACGAAAACTAGAGCATCGCGACATAGATAGCAATAGATCAACAGGAGGAGATAAAGACTAGAAATGTAAAATAGATAGAAAGGGGGAGAATGCTCGCCTAAAAACATTGCCGAAAGTTTCGTAACCGAAGAACCTGTCGAAGCTCACAACATCTCATCGTCCTATCCGGGAAGAAGCAAAACACTAAAAGAAACAAGCGATGCAACAATTACAACTAATGCGAAAGAATCGGCATGATCATGATATGATGCATGACATGGTAAGGATGCGATGCGACTAGGCAATATTAAGCGGAACCGGGGTCCCGACAATTAATTAGTAGGTTCATGTTGTTTAGATAACCCGCAATTTAAATGTTGTCTTAGCAAGGCAAAACATAGTATCGGTTCGCTACACAAATTTAAATGGGGCCAATATAAGACTAGAAAAACCCGCATATGGCCTCCATATTTAATTATGAGGTGAATTGGCATAAGGCCCCCAAACCACATCATATGTATGCGAGTATGAATTATTATATGCAACAAGATATATCCGTTATAAAAATAGGGCTTGGAGGACAAGGGATCACACATGGGTATCGGCGATCTTGGGATTTGGAGGGGATCGGGTTCAGGCTTCGGACACCGGGATCGGTCTTCGGGGTTCCGTCAGGGTTCGATCTTGGCGTTCTGGTGTCTTCAAGACGGGGTCTCGGCGTCCATGAAGAAGCTCATAACGTTCTGACTTCGTTGTCGGTGACGATCTTGGCAGACGAGGATACCAGTGGTACCCGGTGATCGCCACAGCCTCACTTCATTTCTTCTCGGTCATATATCCAGGAACAAACAAACATTGGGTCACGAACGGCTAACACAAGACATCGGCGCAGGACACGCACTCAACCACGAACAAAACACCCACATCGGGGAGCAGCGGCGACGGACGCGCGCACGCGCTGGGACATGAGCGGCCAAGGAGACGCAGGCTCGAGGCGGCCTGTAGAGAAGAACTCAGGGCGCCAGAGGACGACGAGGGGGAGGGGGCAGGAAGCTCGATGAGGGGCGCCGGTGAGCTGACGCGGGGTGGAGGACGGCCGGCTCAAGGAGGAGGTGAGGCAAGGGCGGAAGGAGGACGGTGCCCGCGGAGAAGGGGCGACCCTGGTGTCCGCGGTCGGCAACAGGACGGAGCCGAGGAGGAGACGCCGGAGAGGCCGACGGTGGTGCAGGCAAGGTAGAGTCGCAGGCACGCCACAGCGAGGGCTCACGGGGGAGGGTGCTGGAGGCCGAGGCAGGCGTGCGGTGAGGCGGAGAGGAGAGGAGGGGGTCGCGACGTCCCTGGCAAGAGAGAGGCGGCGGATCCCCGGAGAAGGTCGGTGAGGAGGAGGAGGGTCGTGCTGCTCTCGGGAGAGGTTGCAGAAGGGCGGCTCGTAGGGGTGGTCACGAGAGGAGGGGCGCCGAGGCGGTGGCGCCATGGCCGGGGCGAGCTCAAGGGGGAAGGGGTCCCTGGCGGCGGGCGATGGAAGCGCCTGGGGTTGTTGTCGAGGGAGAGGGAGGTAGGACCGTGGGCACAGTGCAGGTTCGGGGATGGCGCTACAGGGTGGGGCCCAGCGGCAGCATGGTGTGAGGAAATGGGTGGTTGGTGGCGATGGGATCAAGGAGAGTTGGTCGGGCTGGCATGTGTGTGTGCAGTGCGCGTGCGTGTGTGTGTGTTGTACCACGGGTGGATGGGTGGCGGCGGCAGGGTGCTTGGCCAGATAGAGTTAGGGTTTGATCTAGGGTTAGGATTTGGGTAGGTTTTGGGGTTGTAGGTGGTCTGGCTAGCCGGGCCTTTGGGCCTGGCGGGCTGGACTGCCTCCCCCAACAAAATAGTTTTTATTATATATTTAGTTGTAAAAATATTTTTGTAATTATTTAGACAAAACAAAATATTCGGTCAGACCGGATTTTGCAGTTGAAATAAAGAGGGAGGTAAATAGAAAACAAATAGGTTTTTGGAGAAATAGTTTTTAGGTTAAAAGATGCATGATGGTGTCATGATGATGCAAAAATAAAAACAATAGCGATTTTCTAGTAGTGGTTTTACCCGGGGTGCTACATTATGGATGATGTAATGATACTAGTCGGTTATGCTCACGGCTCACTGATCATGGGAACGTGAATTGCAGGCATAACGGGGATTCTCGGATCGTAAATCCAGGGTCCCACACTAACCATATGGCACCCTGAGTGAGAAGAAACCACACGAAGTTTCAATACAATCGACCAATCTACAGGCTTGACTATAATATTGATAATAACTTGCAGGGTGTAAATCTTTAAAGAAAAAAATGAACATATTGAATCAAACTAATTTTATTAGATGAAGGGCACTCGATGCCCGCCTGGTTATACTCTAAACAAGGAGCAATTAAACCTCAGAACGTTAGCTAGAGTTGATGAATACTATCTATGATATCTATAACCTTTACGCCCCAACAAGAATCATTTTAGGTGATGTCAAAGGAGCTTCATAATGATGGTAAGGAACGCTCTAGAAAACTTTAGTAACGATCGAGTATGTGAGAAAGAATGCAGTACAACAAGCGACGAAGTACTTTTGATAGTAATCAAATGCATAACGAAAGAGAGCCTAAAGTGTTCAACAACCTTCTTCTAGGGAGGAGACGGGTTTACGCTTTGTGTTCGTGCGGTCGAGCGGGGTGCGTCCTTTTCCCATATATCTGGTGCCGGAGACCAGGGAGTCTGTGAAGGAGATGTGACTTTGCAGCGACGACATCGTGTTTGCCAGCGACGCTATGCACGCTCTGGCACTGTGGTCGTCAGCATGGGTAAGCCGCTACATCTTTCTAAACAAGGGAGTTGTGTCTTCGGTCACAACGGTACCTAGTGAGGAGGCTATGGTGGCGAGGAGGGATGGCGGTGCAAGGCCATATACGTGGGAGATGTGGGATAAGGCGCCTTTTATATGTATCGGTGGTATGTTCGAAACATTTGAATTGCGCGTGGCGCCGGGTAGTTCAAAGAAAAACCCACCAATGTAATCAAAATTTGGTGATCTTTATTATCCCGCCAAAAAATTAGTGATCTCTACTCTATTGCTACACTATCTAGGAGCCTATATATAAGAAGTGCATCGAATGCAATGGGAGGTATCGATGCACCAGCAACATTTACCAGATGTAGACTTCGTAGTCCATACTACGAAAAAGCTATGCGTACTAGTATACTACATACATTCCGGTTTATTTAGGCAAATACGTAGTCCGAGAAAATAATTTGACCATAAATATGGTTAACTATATCGCTCGAGATGGAAGCGATAGTAATAACTAACTATGCCGTATAATACAGTAGGAAATATGATCAAACCAAATTTGGCTCTAGCAACATTGTGGCTGGTGATGCATGTAACATTCACCAAACAACCAAATACTTTACTAGCAAGTACATGATCATACATTCATACTACTAAATAAAGGTTTTTCAATTTACTAGTGCCATTTTGCAATCTATATTATCAAATCATGAACTAATCCCTCTGTTCCAATTTTAGCACTGTAAATAGGCTTATATGGTGAAAACAGATGGAGTACTAACTTAAGGTCTTCCATGTGCTGGCTCATTGATGGAGATCGACCACATCTTCATGCTTCATCTTTGCCAGCTCAGCCAGGATTTTGTCCTTCTGGTCCTCGAGGTCCTGGATCCATTCGAAGCTTATGCCCAGCATCTCCACCATGTTGATGTTCCACCGCTTTAGCTCATCACATTCAATCAAGTATTCCATGGAGAGATTCCTAAGGAGGCTAAGTCCAACCTTCACTACAAGAAAATTTTCCTTTTACACGGGAAGATTTTCATGGTTCAAGGCCTGTTTTTCATGGCTGAAAATCCTTCTACGATGAATGCCCTTCGTGGTAGAAGCCCCTTCAAAATGAATCTACCATAGTTTTTTTGACAGTGGCGAATCGCGCCCTTCAGCCACGGAAGTCGTTCCGTCGTAGATCTATTCGCCAGTCGCGTTGACCGCTGATGTCATGCAAACTGCCAAGTGGTGAACGCTGTTAACGGCCAGTTAGCGTCATTAACTATAAATTAAACCATGGTAGAAGCTAGGCCTATCCAAGGCCTAATTATTATTAAGTGGGCCAGCCCATTATAAGAGTCCAACATAATGGCGGCCCTTTACTGTTTAGTCCAGCACAATTTGAAATGGGCACATCAGTGTTGTATGCCACGGACCGTAAAGTTTCTGGCACGTTACTATTTCAACATGCACGGTTTTACATGGGCTCATTTGTGTGTCCTGTAAGACATTGGGCCCATTACTGTTTCAACCAGTACAGTTTCAAATCAGCCCCTTTAGACATCCCGCTTTGGCCCTTACACTTTTTGTGCCATTACTGTATGGTCCTACACTATTTGAAATGGGTCCATTTATGTAGCCAGTAGTGGCCCATAAAATTTTGGGCTCATTACTATTTCGGCCTAAAGAAGGCCAACCTACGCTTAATACCGCGCGGCCCATTAGCCGTCCACTATAGTCGATCCGTTACTATTCTGGCCTTTTACTGTTATGGCCTTTTACTATTCTAGCCTTTTATTATTTTTTCCTTTTACTGTTTCTGACTTTTACTGTTTTTGTCTTTTACTGTTCTGGACGTTTAATGTTGTGGTCATTTAATTGTATGTCAAGTTACTATTATGGCCTTTTACTATTTAATGGGTAAAGGTAACGACCCGCTACTACATGGCGGCACGGAAGGCCCGTCACTATTGATTGGCGGCCCATCAAGGGTTGGTACAAACCTGTGCAAATTAGGGACGTATTCCCAGTACTAAATTATCTACAGTACTAAAAAAAATCTAGAACTGCGAGAAAAACTTATAACTTTAAAAATAGTAAAATATTACATTCTAGAAAATATCCGTAGCTCAAACACCATCATCGTAGCATAACACAACTGAGAAACAAACAGAATCTCGGTTTGAAAAATGTTCCTTTTAGGAAGCTCGCATCGGCTCACATGTAACGATGGGCTTACCATAGAACTTGCTGAGGAGATTATTGAGTAGTTTATTCTTCAAAGCTTGCATGTTCTTCAACTCAGATAACTCATTTCGTGCTATGGAGACTACTGCATCTGTTATGTTGGCTTCCTGTCCAACTACATCAAGTGCATCTTGGAGTGCAGCTCCAAAAAATCTTTCTACTAAAATGTATGGAACAGTCGACATCGTGTACCTACATGAGCAATATGCATTGTCACTGCTGCTTTATGCAAAGAGATCTACACTTAAAGTATTTGTTTTATGTTCTTCCTTCTTATTTATATTTGCAATCTAAAACAAAAATAAATGTCCTATATCATCATTACTAAGGAAAACAAAAACCAAAGAATTTCAAATCAGTACTTTTCTATTACGAAGAAGGCAACTAGTAGCAGCAGGGCCTCATACATCTCCATCTTCTAGAATAACTTGAACAGTCGACTTCATAGAGGGATGAGATCATGTGCAAATGTCAGTCTTCTCTACTGTATGAAGGATGAAACTAATATAAAAAAAGTTAAAACATCATACAAAGGAACAAAACTACATGTTCATCATCAAAAGATTATTTTGGTTTGATATAGCAATGTAAGAACTCAACCCAAGAACCTCAAGCAAACTGATCAAAGTAGAATGTGTGATTTATGAATGTAATGAATCTGTCGACTATGAGCTCCTTAAACTGATGGAAAATCATTTACTAAAGAAAAAAATAAGCATTTAACTATTGTGGCTGATATTAACTAGTCTACTCAATGTGTAGTTGGATCTGAATCTTAGGTAGGTGGAATTGTTGTAATCATCGACAAACTACTATAGTAACTCAGTCAAATTACAAATAGAACAATAGTGTGCCTCTAATAGACTAGCCAGATCATTTCAGGGAAATGGTGAAATAATCTATCAAACAGTTTGATTCATAAACATTCATATTTCAATTTTTTATTGTCTATCCAAAGGCCACTTGAACTATCATGTTCCTCGTATTAAAATAGCTAGACAAGTGGCAGATACCAGAGTGAGATTTGAAGTGAATGGTTTATTATGATCCTTACATTTCTGTTATATTGGATTCCATTGCAAATCTGGCCTTGTTCTAATCATCCTAGTGCCTTCGACAAAAATAAAACTAAACTAGACTCAATGGCCTGAAACTATGAGACTTAAACCTTAAAAACAGGGGGAAGGGGTGCTTACAGTAGCTCTATGTAGAGTCTCACGGTTGCTTCTGGTTATAGGTATGTTCGTTGACGATGTCCGCGCATCATGTAATTGTACTGGTGGTATCCATACTTCAATTTTGGGCCTCTGCATAAAGGTACATCGGATAGTAAACACGAAAAGGTTCCAATCTAATATATGTTAGCGTGAAGTGATTGGAAAGGAATAAATACTTACTAGATTATAGGGGCCCTTCATTCTATGATTTCTACTGTAAAAAGCACCTGTTCATTGGGTAACAACAACAAACTATTAGGAATCATGGGTAAGCAGAAGCAAATAAATCTGACCTATTACCGGAAGCAGTATAACGAATGTAAACATGTACTAGATAAGAGAACAACATCAGGTGGGAAATAACAGTTAGTGCCAGAGCCTACGCCAAACCAGAGAGAAACTATAAGGGAATCACTTATGGGCGGACACTTTAATAAAGGAGATAATGAAAACAAATGTGGTCACCGTTCGCTGGCTCATATTTCACCATGACAACCAAAATCGCAGTTCAACGCCTTACAGTTAAATCTTACTATAAAGAGTTTATTTGGGAAGATACAAATAACAATTATGGCACTTGTAAGTTACTACAAAATGCAATTGCTCCATATTTATCATACGAAAATCGAAGGAGATCTAGTTACCTGCATCGGGATGGTGTTTAGGCATCCTGCGCATACTGGGTGGCTATGTCGAGGTTGATGAGGGTGCTACGGTTGCGTTGCTTGTGGACGAAGGTGAAGCAGAACAGGGGTTTCTCGGAGCGCTGGACAACAACGGCGAACAAGCAGATTCCTGGCGGTGCTTGTGGAAGCATAAAAGGGGTTTGTCCAAGCGCTGGACGACAGCGGTGAAGAAGAAGATTTATGATAAGGTGCTGAAGGTTAGATCTAGGGTTTTCTGCAGGGCTTTCCCAGCTATGGGTGAGGATTGTGTGTGGGGGGAAGGGAGGGCTATAGAGGTAGTGAACCGTGAAATTACAATTGAATCCCTAACGAACCGCATTAACTAGGGGTGGAAAGCGAATTACCGTATGTTTGAAACAAAGGGGCATGAAATATTTCAGGGATAGCGGGAAATTTTCCTGCTTGAATAAATCTAAGACATACTCCCTGGAATAAAAGGTAGTCACATCCTTGATCATCCATGGCCCATGTTCAGAAATTAAGGCCCCATTAGCCATTGATCATCCATGGCTCATATTGGCTCGCTTCATATATTAAGGCCCCATTCGATCTTTTTTAAATGGTGGAAGGGAACTGCCAGGCTGCTCCTACATCATTTGGCAACGTTTGGATGTCCAGAGCAAGCCTTTTTAAGTGGCCATCAACAACGACCGCCTCTCCCCATCCAGGCACGACGCAAACACCAAAGAACATTCTCTGTCTCTCCTCCTCCCTCCCCCTTCCTTTAGGCTGGCCAAGCCACCCCATACATAAAAATGCCGTGTAGCTACTCCGATCAGTGCACCTCTATTGATGAGACCCAAGCACAGAACAACGGGGATATCATTCCCTACCATGGTGATAGTGGGGAGTCCGTTGATGGTCCGTACTATTCCGACACACCAGAAGGTAATTTGTCCAACGAGGACCCTACTTACCATCTTCTGATGGAGGTGACGCCGCAAGAGAGGATAGAACAGGAGGAGGAGGACGATGGTTTATCTTTCATCTATTATAGACCTATGGTCTTCAAGAAGAGTTCACTCGATCCATCCTTCTTTGGAAAGAATAGGAAGCAGGAGGATGAGGGGTCGGAAGATCTATGGCCACATCTCCAAGTATGAGACGTTGTCTCCAAGAAGAGTGCATTCAATACCTTCTTCACTTCCAATAAGAAGAGGAAGGAGAAGGATCCGAGAGGCTTGAAAAAGAAGAAGGCGAGATCTGGGGGATGCCATGGGAAGCGGAAGGACGACGCCAACAGGAAGGTGGCAGTGGAAGGATCCATGTCCAAGAAGATGAAGTCTTATGATTAATTTAACGTCTAGTACTACCTATCTATAATAAGGTTCGGAAATTGAATATCATCAAGTGCAAATTGGAATGATGTTGGGATCTAGCATAAGTACTATGTTTTTCATTTCATGTCCCCCACCGCGATGCAATACCTCTTGTATTACTTCTCCCCCTTAATTTCTGCATGCATTCGAGGAAAGAGGGATGCCAATATAAAAAAGCGATGTCAATTAGTAATTATGTTATTTTAAGTAATTAATACTCCTGCTAAAACAAAGAAACATAGGAAACCACATGTATTTGTAGTGATTAAGTGAAATACATAGTACTACTATCAATATTCCTGGATAAAAAATAACGTCTGAACAACATACTTACACGTAAATCATCTCCTTGCTCATCAATGATTTAAGTTATTTAATGTCACATTGATATGAAAACTCGACTGTACCTAACATGCTATACCATTGCCAGCACCACAACACGTCAAAAAGGATATGTTGCCTGCAAAATCATGGAAGCACGAAACCATCTATATGCCAGAAGAATCCAGCAGACATGCAAACATCAGAATCAGGAGACTGCACACCATGCCGAGAAACAAACGATCAGAGAGAAGAAAATCACCGAGAAATAGAGAGGGGCGAAATTAATTACCTTGGCAGCAAGGACGTGCATATTAGCACCTGTGTCTAGCGTGTCCCCATGAACCTTGTGATGACATCTGCATCTGGCTAGTACTACAGTACTGTAGTCTCACTTCATGAAGTCACTGAGAGAAGGAGTACTCGAGTACTGCCTAGTAAAAAGTCGTAAATACATACCGCCGCCTGCCGCCCGCAAATGCCTATACCTACCAGAGTAATAAAAAGCGATGTACTACTTGAGTATAAAAATACATGTATTACCGGAATATTAGTACAACTGTATTACTATTGCTATTGCTGTTACTATTTTGCTCCGGTTACTACTTCGTGGAGTTTCCAAAATCCGGATCTATTTTTTCTAAATTAATCTTAGTACCTGTATCCAGACAATCTTAACCACAAGAAAGAAATGGAACTGTGCTTAGGTTTTCTGTACCGGGGCGTTGATCCTGACGTTTTCCCCATGGACCAGAATGCTATAAACTTGGTTTGATGAGTAAAGGAACTGGGCAGGTGCCCTTTCCCTCTAAAAAACAAAAGAGCCAAAAGATTCAAGTAGGTAGAATAAAATGCAGATGGTGTGGAATACATGCATGTAGTCCTCGATCTCTCCCCTGTAGCACTGTACACTTTGCGCCAGACCCCAGGCTTCTATGTCTCTCTCTAGGAGTAGACCGTCACGTGGGTATGATCTATTACTGTACAGCATGATACCTGTTTTACTCTCACCTGTCAACATCCTGCAGCCTTGTTTTGACTGACCAGTGCGAAGCATGGTGTTGAAGTGGCCCTCACTAAAATTATCCTCTTCAACCAGTTAGTCGCCACTAGTGCGGCGATACCTACTTATTATTACTCCATTTTTATGCAGAAGCATGGCTCTAGGATGGATCAAGGGACTCCATATTCAATTCCTTCAATGCTACATAAAAATTCTGGACTGAGTGCACTACATCAGCGAGCCAAGCTTCCAGGGAAACACTCCAATGCCGCGCATCTCAGCGGATTCCACCAAGAGCTAGCCGGAGATGGAAAAATACGATCTAGCACCGATAACTGTTCCATGCCCCCATGATAGTTTTCCCACCATTGTCTCCTACCACAAGCTCGATGACCACAAGACCGCATGCCCATATAGCCCATGCGACTGCACGGAGGTTGGCTGCATTTTCACCGCCTCATCGGTTGAGCTCTTTTTCCACCTCTATGGCGACCACAAGGTACAAGTGTATAAGATATCATATGGCCAGCCCATGGATTTTACAGTGATGATGTTGTTACCATCCTTTCTGCCATCCATGGTCATCGTCTACGGTGATAACGCTAGCATATTCAGCCTCATCATTGTCAAGATTGGCCAGGCCGCCGCCATTTCCTTGGTGTGCGTCAGGGCGGCCGCGTGCTCGTTGCCCTAGTATAGGGTGAAGCTATGGGCGACTGGCCCGCAGTCGCCAATAGACTTCTCAATGGACACCGTTAATGGGGTAAAGGATCCGACAAGCTGCATGTCTCCCCATAGTGTCATCCTCGAAGATCTGACGTTCCTCACTGTGCCGCCATGGTATTTAACCGCGGCTGCTGGACAGTACCAGTAGGTGTTTTTTTCTATGTGTGCATTGATAGAAATTTATCTTAAACTTCGTCTAATGATTGTAACATGATGGTAATGATGTATTACTAGATAATTTAGTTGTAGAGTTCCACTTGTTTTACTTGTTACTGTAGTAGTACTCGGAGACAAGGTCTATTTTGGCACTAGGAAGGGTGTATTTTGGCTATAAAGTGAGTTTGCTGATAATGTTTACATTTAGGATTTCAGTGTTATATGAAATGATATGTCATACTTTTATATATTCCGTGATACTCACGTGCAAGGCACCTGGAACTTACTCATCCTACTAGGAAGATCATGGCTCAGCTCCACGGTGGAGAAAGAGCAGGACCCGACTATTTTCCTTGCTTGATTTCAGGGTCCTTTGTGCTAAATGTATGGACTTGGATATAATTTTCTATTTCGTGAGTTCCTTGCTATAACATATATGTACACATCCTATGACTGTGTTAATTTTCTATTTTGTGAGTTCCTATGCTCAAGACATACCCTGGTCGGAAAAATAAAGTGCCACCACCCAATTTTTCACAAAAAGTGGACGATGACCTTTGTCATTTGGCCTGAAACCCAAGAAAGTACACACGGAGTACATGGTATAGTAGGCCATACCATCAAATGAGTTTTTAAATTATTTTTACTAGTAGTATAAGTTAAAGAACAAAGAATGCCCCCAACAAATTTTCGTACAAAGTGGAAAATTCTTTCTTACAGTTTCCCAAGTTTAAGGATTTTCCAGTTTTGAAATTTGAGCATTGACTGCTGGATCAAGACTAGCAAATCCAAACATTGTTAACCGTTGAATCTTCTTTTCCATTCTTAGCATCTAGAAGATTCTATTGATGGTCTTTAGCACAATGAACACTACTGTGAGCAAACCTCAAAACACACTTCATTGCTTAGTTCCAAGGACCTTGTGTTAAATGCATGGACTTGGATGTAATTATCATTTTTACGAGGTCCTTGATGTAACGTTTACTTCCATCGACCATGATAACTGAACCATCTCTCTCCTAGGGGACCTACCACGGTTAGAAGAAAATGCAACCCACCCAATTATGACACAAAGTGGACCATGGTTTCTTATATAATTCCATTTTTCAAGCTTCCTAGCTAACTTTGTTGTTGATTCAACGAAATTAGGTCAACCTTGAGCTAAAATTAAGTGTGGTAGATTAATTGCTCTTGAATTAAATGTAATTTTAGAGGTAGATGGGTGCGCATTCTTGTAGCAAACAATGCTGTCGATGTGAGTTTCCAACTATCTGGAAAGAACATTCTCAATTTCCCGAGTGATGACGAGATTTTTCTTTTCCGCAAAGAAAGTATGAAGAATATGGATCTGAATGCCACAAGCCAAGCTTTCAGACATATTAAGTGGACCAACATGTTATACATAATTGAGGTTTCCATGTTTTATGAGTTATCAAACTCCCTATCTAACTTTGCCCACTAGAGTGACTTTATGCTGATTTATTGAAATTAGGTCAAATTCGAACAATGAGTAAATTTTAGGTTGCTTTGAAATTTTTATGGAAAAGCTTTTGGTGGTACCCATCGGGGGTCAATTAATAATCTATCAAAAAACACCGAGAGTTTTTACAACATGTTCAACTTCTTGTTAAGATTATTCATCTTGACAATTTAATGAAATTAGCTACAAGTTAGCGCGATAGATTACTTTCGAATTAAAGGTAATTTTCAAGCGGTAGATGGGTGCATCTTCTTGTAGTAAACAATACCGTTCATGTGAGTTTCCACCTATTAGGAAATAACATTCTATTTTTTTGAGTGGTGACGAGCTTGCTCATTTCTGAAAAGACATTCTGAAGAATATGGATCTGAATGCCACAAGCCAAGCTTGCTGACATATATAGTGGACTGACATGTCGCACTTATGATTAATTCCCATGTTTTAGGAGTTTTAAACTTCGTCCTGGCTAACTGTGTCTACTTGAATAAATTTATGTATATACAAGTAAATTGTAGGTAGCTTTGAAAGTTTACAAAAAAACTTTTGTATATACCCACCAAGGAGTCACAATTAATATATCAGAAACCACCGAGATTTTAAACGACGGGTCCAACTTTTTGCTAAGATTTTTCATCTTGACAATTTAACTAAATTTGGTCAAACTTGAGCTAGACAAGTAAGCATGATAGATTTCTGTTGCATTAAATGCATTTTCATATTTAAATGAGTGCATATTCTTGCAGTAAACAATGTCATCGGTGTTAGTTTTGACCTATGAGGAAAGAACATTCAATTCTCATTTTTTCGAGTGATGACAGCATAGTTCTTTTCCGTAAAGAAAAGTTCGAAGAATATTGGATCTAGATGCCACAAGCCAAGTTTACAGACATATATTGTACCAACATGTTGTATTTCCAATGTTTTATGAGTTTTCCAACTTTAAGTGAGCCCACACTTGAATGAATTTATGTCGATTTATCAAAATTCGGTCAAATTTGAAACTACAAGTAAATTGTAGGCTACTTTGAAAGTTTGCAAAAATTCTTTTGGAGGTACCCATCGAGGGGCATAATTAATATATCAAACCACCGAGAGTTTTGACTATAGCTTCAACTTATTGCTAAGATTTTGCATCTTGATAATTTAATGAAATAAGGTCAATCTTGAGCTACTAATAAGCGCGATAGATTGCTCTTGAATTAAATCTGTTTTCAGAGGTAGATGGGTGCATCTTACTGTATTAAACAATACCATTAGTCTGAGTTCTGAAATATGAGGAAAGAACATAATCAATTTTCCGAGTGATGACGAGATTGTTCTTTCCCGTAAAGAAAGTCTGAAGAACATGGATCTGAATACCAGAAGCCAAGTTTTCAGACGAATATAGTGGATCAACATTACGATTTCCCATGTTTTATGAGTTCTCAAAATTCCTAGATAACTACGCCCACTTGAATGACATTATGCCGATTTATCGAATATAGGTCAAATTTGACTACTGCTAGTAAATCGTAGGCTACTTTGTGAGTTTTATGAAAAAGCATTTGGATGTACCCATCGAGCGGTCAATTAATATATCATAAACCACCAAGAGTTTTGACAACTGGTTTGACTTATTGCTAAAATTTTACATCTTGAAAATTTTGAACCCTTTTGAAAACGATCACATGAAACAAAGAAAGAGAAAAAACATTTACGCATGACACGTCCTATCATGTCGTGTGCGCTACATGCCATGAAGAAGTTAACCGTGAGATTTGACGAGTTTTGGAAAAAACAACTTCGCAATATTGTCCTACCATGTATATATACATTATTGGGTTTCAACCCGAACGACCAAGCTGTCAAAGAAATATCGATCGACATCATAGTTTATGACCTGATGGAGTTCCCACAGTAGATGGGTGCATCTTGGGGTAGTATGCATTGTTGACCGTGGGAGTTTTCAGACATATAGTGGATCATGCTTTCTATCTAACTATAGTAGTTAAATGAATTTTGCAAAAACAAATCAAGTCGAGCGCGGTGGAGATGAGATTACAAAGAACGAGTGTCTAAGGGCATCCATAATATGGGACCCACCCGACTTATAAAAATTACCACAATCTATAAGGTCAACATTTGCCACAAGGTAGGACCCACATAGCTTGGTCATATTGCTCCATGCAAGAGAGAGGAGGATGGGAAACGATTTTTCTATTCTCTATGGGCAACCCAGAATCTTGAGGTAACTTTATTTTCTTCACAATGTATGTACTACTACTATATGAATTAAGCCTTAAGGGAAAAAGCAAATAATGAGCCCACTTGGCAGTGTATGACCAAGCTATAAAACTCCTAAGAAAAAGTTAGCTTCTTCAGTTTAGAGAGTCCCACGAATCATCTCATTTAGACACTAGTGGAGCTTATTACTCATAGTACAGTAGTATTTCTTTTCATTAGAAAAATTCTAACCTCTGTCCATGTGCTATACATGTAGATAGAATAAAACATAGGAAGGGGAAGAGGGCAGTAGCAAAGAGAGAAGTGGAGTTGAAGGCGGTTCAATGTCGGAGTTAAGTTTATGATGGGTTCCTGACATGAGGTACTCTTGACTCTAGTAGTAGTAAATTTCAGGACGTATGCATGCAAAATAATAATTGGAAATGTGTTTTATCTCTCCTTCGCTGCCTCTCATCTCTCCACCCTATCCTCTCGTGCACCAGCTCGGCTGATCTCTCCCTCGTCCACAGCATGGCGCTGTGCACGTGTGCCTTGGTAGGGGGCTCTATTTTTTTATCTCTTTGTTTTGAGAGGGCGGCTTTGTTTCTCTGGTGTGTTCACTAGCCTCATTGGTGTGGTCTAGGAGTAGTACATAGAAAGAAACCACTTTGATCCTTGGCAGCAAAAAGGTTCAAACTTTTTCGGTTTCAAATTTTTCACTTGCTTCCCAAATATCAAGAGGGAAAGGTTCTTCAAAATACCGGCCATTCACGGTAGTACTTCTTATCTTATTGTTTTCGTCAAAAAACCTATATAGTGTATGGATAACTTTGAACATGGACCATTGGATCAAGACTGGCAAATCCAATCATTGCTAACCATTGGATCTTCTTTTCCATTATTAGCATCTAGAAGATTCTATTGTTACTCTTTAGCACAATGAATGCTAGTGTGCGCAAACCTCAAAACACACTTCATTGCTTAGTTTCAGGGACCTTGTGCTAAATGCATGGACTTGGATGTGATTTTCATTTTTACGAGGTCCTTGATCTAACTTGTACTTCCACCGACCATAATAACTGAAGCCCCTCGCTCATACTGAACCTACCATTGTTAGAAGGGAATGCAACCATTCCATTTATCACACAAAGTGGACCACGGTTTCTTATATAATTCCATTTTTCAAGCTTCCTTTCTAACTTCACACACTTCACTTACTTCTTTGTCGATTTGATGAAATTAGGTCAAACTTTAGCTACAGGTAAGTGCGATAGATTAATTGCTCTTGAATTAAATGTAATTTCAGAGGTAGATGGGTGCGTATTCTTGTAGCAAATAATTCTGTCGCTGTGAGTTTCCAACTATCTGGAAAGAACATTCTCAATTTCCCAAGTGATGATGAGATTATTCTTTTCCTTAAAGAAAGTCCGAAGAATAGTGATCTCAATCCCATAATCCAAGCTTCCAGACATATTAAGTGGACCAACATGTTGTATTTAATTGAGATATCCATGTTTTATGAGTTTTCAAACTCCCTAGCTAACTCTTCCCACTTGAGTGACTTTATGCCTATTTATAGAAATTAGGTCAAATGTGAACAACGAGTAAATTTTAGGTTGCTTTGCAAGTTTTACAAAAAAAGCTATTGGAGGTACCCAGCGGGGGATCAATTAATAATATATCAGAACCAATCAAGATTTTTGACAACAGGTTCAACTTCTTGATAAGATTATTCATCTTGACAATTTAATGAAATTAGGTAAAACTTGAGCTACAAGTAAGCGCGATAGATTGCTCGCGATTAAATGTAATTTCAGAGCGGTAGATGGGTGCATCTTCTTATAGTAGATAATACCGCCAGTGTGAGTTTCCAGCTATCAGGAAATAACATTCTATTTTTTCTAAGTGCTGACGCGATTGTTCATTTCCGAAAAGAAAGTCTAAAGAATATGGATTTGAATGCCACAAGACAATCTTGCAGACTTATATAGTGGACGGACATGTTGATCTCGCACACTAGGGAATGACCCAAAGGAATGACCCAGTCGCACGCATTAATGATTATTTCTCAATCAGGAGCCTCTACTTTGAAGTGTTCCGTTGACCAAAGCAAAGTTTATGATTAATTGCCATGTTTTAGGGGTTTTCAAACTTTGTCCTGGCTAATTCTATCCACTTGAATGACTTTATGTCTATTTACCGAGATTAGTTGAAAATTTTGAACTACAAGTAAATTGTAGGATGCTTCGAAAGTTCATGAAAAATCTTTTGTAGGTACCCACCAAGGATTCACAACTAATATATCAGAAACCACCATATTTTAGACGGGGTCCAACTTTTTTCTAAGATTTTTCATCATGACAATTAAACGAAATTTGGTCAAACTTGAGCTATACAAGTAAGCATGATCGATTTCTCTTGAATTAAATGTATTTTCAGAGGTACATGGGTGCATCTTCTTCCAGTAAACAATTTCATCGGTGTGAGTTTCAAAATATCAGGAAAGAACATTCAATTCTCATTTTTTCGAGTGATGATAACATAGTTCTTTTTCGTAAATAAAAGGTCGAAGAATATTGGATCTGGATGCTACAAGCCAAGTTTAAAGACATATATATATTGTACCAAAATGTTGTATTTCCCATGTTTTATGAGTTTTAAACTTCCTAGCTAACTGGTCCCACACTTGAATGAATTTATGATGACTTATTGAAATTAGGTCAAATTTGAAACTACAAATAAATTGTAGGCTGCTTTGAAAGTTTGCAAAAAAAGCTTTTGGAGGTATCCATCGGGGGAATAATGAATATATCAAACCACCGAGATTATTGATGATAGCTTCAACTTCTTGCTAAGATTTTGATCTAGTCAATTTAATGAAATAAGTTAAAACTTGAGCTACCAGTAAGCGCGATAGATTTCTCTTCAATTAAATGTCTTTTTGTAGGTAGATGGGTGCATCTTATTATATTAAACAATGCCGTCTTTTCGTAGGTAGATGGGTGAGTTTACAACTATGAGGAAAGAACATTCTCAATTTTCTGAGTGATGACGAGATTGTTCTTTCCCGTAAAGAAAGTACGAAAAACATGGATCTGGATACCACAAGCCAAGTTTTTAGACATATACAGTGGCCCAAAATCATGTATTTATAATTTCCCATGTTTTATGAGTTCTCATAATTCCTCGATAACTCCGTTTACTAGAATTATTTAATGCCGAATTATTGAAATTAGGTCAAATTTGTCTACTGCTAGTAAATCATAGGCTGCTTTGTGAGTTATATGAAAAAGCATTTGGAGGTACCCATCGGGCGGTCAATTAATATATCAGAAACCACCGAGAGTTTTGACGACTGATTTGACTTATTTCTAAGATTTTTCATCTTTACAATTTTGAACCCCTTTTGGAAACGATCACATGAAAGAAAGAAAAACAAAAAAGAAACCAAAAGATTTACGCATCACATGCCCTATCATGTCGTGGCACTACTTGCCATGAAAAAGTTAACTATAGGATTTGAAGACTTTTGGAAACAAACAGCTCCGCAGTATTGTCCTACCATGTATATAGACATTATTGGGTTTCAACCCGAATGACCAAGGTTGTCCAGGACATACCGATCGAGATCATAGTTTCCGACTTGATGGAGTTCCCATAGTAGATGGGTGCGTCTTGGGGTAGTTGTAACACCCTCGCCTAATAAGGACGATTTCATGTGTATAGTGCCAATCTCTGGATCGTTACACTGGCACACACAATATAGTTGAATATCAAAGAATTTAACAGTGCATTATTATTATATCGAATGATCCAGAATTTGCAATTATTACATAACGCTTAGCTCAAGGCTATCTCAAATATCAAGTAGCATATGGAAGCATAAACAAATAATAGGCTTCATCTTCAATTTTGCCATAGGAGAACAACTGTTGAGTGGAGTATCGCAACCTAATCGATCACTCAGAATCAGAACATCCTGCAACATAAAACATAGTAGCCTCGAAGGAATCATATACAAACATATTATCTTCAATACTTGAAATGTATAGCAAGTAGATCTAAATAAGGATGTATTCCTAGCATCTACATGCTTATCTGGATAATTGGAGCTTTGGCTAGCTTGCATTTTAAACACCTTCGTCCTAATTTCTTAAACAGGTTTTGATTTTTCTTTGAAAAGATCCCAATTAAGTTATCCCATAAACATTAAGACATTTAGGAATTTATAATGAATGAGAAACATGTCATGAACTCAATATCAAGCAACTCAGATGTCTATAACCGGGGACACGGGTAATCGATTAGTTTATACACCCTGTAGGGGTTTGTATACTTTACCCATGTGACGTGGACGGCTGAGCTTGTACCACCACACTCATATTGAATGATGATAGAGAGAATTCCAAGATGAGACCGTTCTGGAATTAACTCACCAAACCCGACACACACCGTACCAACCTAACAAAATTCTACATCTCTGGATACGTGGGTTCGAGTTACAACAACCTACTAAGTCCAACTAACCGCCCATTTCACTATTGGCACATGGTTGTACACGTAAGCTACCAAGTAAAGAAGCCAATCATTTTCTCTAGATACCTGTGTGCCTTTCCGCAATGATACCACCAAAAACTGTCAATCCCATCACACCCACGAGATTCATTGATTAAGTTGTTTTCAGTTTTCGCAAACCAATACTTTAGAAACATCTTTGATGTAACCATCCCTCGTCTATCATAGCATAGCTAAGCACATCTACCAACGGTGGCTCAACTACAAGAAATCCCTACCACATAATAGGACATAGCATCGCGATAGTAGTTCCTATTCATGCATATACACCATACACCACAATGCATTGAAAATAATAGGACGATAACATGAACAAAATAGCATCTACTTGCCTTTAAAGTTGGCGAAGTCGTTCAAACACTCGTTTCAATCACAGACGCTGCACTTCTCGCAATCTATCAATCAAATAATTGCATACAACATAAACAGTAGCACATAGAGATCAAACAAATGCAACAAATGCATGCATGACATATTAATAAAAGTTGCAGTAGCATATTTAGGTTATGTGATCATTATAGTACTAATGAAATGCATGGAAAACATTTAATGCATCTAAACCATTTATTACATTAGTTGGATCCAATTATTAAGACTTTAACCAAAATATTAAGAATCTATTGTATACATTGTTGTTAAATTTGGGCAAACATACTACTACATAGACATTTCAATTTAAAGCCAGTGGCAAAAGGATTCACATCAAAAGTTCTTACAGATGATTTTATAAAATTAAAATACTACATAATGCATTTTAATGCTCTTAAAATTATATTTACAGTAAACCTGTAATTTATTTCATAATCAGGTTTTACTTTTTATTTTGATTCCATTGACATATTATTTGCAATTTTTAGAATAGTAGTTATTTTCTTATGAATTTATTACTCCAAAAAGGGCATTTAAACAATTTAAATTATTTCAACAAATAGCTATAGTAATTTTCTAAAGCAATTGCATATTAATAAACTACACGAAACTATCTTTCCGATGGTATATTATTTGCAATTTTTGGACTGGTAGATATTTTACTATGGATTAGTTATCATTAAGTATATTTAAATACTCTAGAAAATATAGCTACTCTAAAGTATACATTTTATTTCATAGTAATATTCTTTAAAGTGGGAATTGAAATCTTAGATGAATCTAAAGGTTATTTAGATTTCTTTACTATATTTAATCTATGATTCCAAAGGTATAGTATTTCGATTTTTTCGAGCTATACATCTTTTTATAATAATTTTACAACTTTAATAATTTTTTTGCCTATTTTCTATTTTTTGAAAAAGGAGGGAATATTCCCCAGAATATACGGTGCGATGTGGCACATTTGGAATTGTCTGTACCCCTTCGATGTGGAACTGAACATGAGCAGTTGGATCTTATGATGATCTGACGACCTAGGGTGACTGTGGCGAGCTCACAGTTGGGGATGACGTGGCGGAGGCTTAGGTCGGATGGTGGAGGACGATGGCCCAGGGGTGAGTTCCTGGCATGTAGGAGTAGTCCACGAGGTGCGAGGTCGACGACTAGTGTGATGGTGTCCTCTGCGTTGTTTCGTTCTTCCTTCGGAAGCGATTAAGAGTGTCTCAGCTCTGCGGTGCCCCTGCGACAAAAGAAAGAAGGAGGGGTGAAACAGTGCGGAGAGGGGAACTCCGTATATGGGAAAAGGAGGCTTCGGGGTGACAGAATCGATGGTACCCCCTCGATTGCGAGATCTCTGCAGTGGCGTCAATGGCAGCGAGATGGGGGAGGCGCTAGGGTTACAAAATCATGAAAAATTGCACGGGAAGAGGGGAAGGGAATTATAAGGGGGTGCTGGCATGGAGGAGGGGCAAACAAATCGGCCAAATCGATCGGGAATTCCGTTTGGATGTGATCTTTCTGCTCATGTTGGAGTCTCAGCCAGAGGAGGATGGCTAGCGGTGGGACCCGGTTCTTAGCGAGAGGGGGAGAGAGGCTGGCCAGCACCGTGGGGTGCCACACTTGCTGGGTCGCTGTGCTGCTTGCTCATGGTTGAGCGGGCGCGTGCGCTAGGGAGGGGGCGCGTGGTAGGTAGGGGTGGTGGCAGGTGTGCTGGGCCACGCGGGCTAGGTAGGTTTAGTCTAGTTATTTTTTTCTTGTTTATTTTTTCTATTTATTTCTTTCTGTCATTACTTCCTCATATGATTCCAAATGAACTCAAATTTCTTTCTAAAAAACACTAAATTCAAGTGGATTATTATAGGCCAATGTTTATCAATACTTTATGTCTTACTAAATGGTTTTTAAGAAAGCCTAATTATGTCCCTTTAGGAATAAAGTGCCACAAAGAATTTAGGGTTTTATTCCTTTGTTTCTATTTATGAAACACAATGCTCATGAATGACATGCAAATGCAAAATTATTTTCTAGTCCCAATTTCCAAATTCATGGGATGTGATAAACTAACCACCTTAAGATGAATCTCGTCCCAAAATTCGAAATGGCTAGCAAGGTTATGGGTGGTTTCTCGATGATAATATTCTAGCTTCTAAGTGGATTCTCTCACTATGGGTATAATATCTAGGCTAACCCCCTTAATAGAATTAAAGTTGGCATCTCAAAGTTAACTATTAAATTATATATCTTTTCCTTCTTCCTTCTACGGTTGTGAGTGTAGTGTCTTGTTGTTCACAACCTTTTGACCTTCATATGATCTATCCAAACCATACTAGAGTTGCGTCTAGGCCATGTATATATAATATATATTTTGTGCTCCAATGTCAGTGGGTTGACTAAGAGGTGGAATATATTTGGATAGCATAGATGAGTTATAGATTGAAAGACTACAGAAGTAATACTACCCATAACTATATAAAACAAGCAATTAACACACAACAAAACAATCAACACAAACTACACTCATGCCAAAATAATTTTTATGTTCCAAAAGTTTTGTTTTAGTGGCATATCATTCACAAAATAGTTTTCCTTTCACTAATATTCATTTGGGGGTGAACCTAAAATCTTAAAGGCAATGGACAGAATCTGTCCTAAAACTACAGCAATGTTCATGAATTTTTCTAAGCACCTTAAACTAATCAGGAATTTTACGCAATTTTGTGCATATAGTACAGGTAATTTCACTCCAGATCCTATCTTTTTTGATTTTTCAGAGTTACCAATAAAATATGAAAAATCAAATAGTGCAGTAGCTACAGCAAAAAAACATTAGTAATATAACGAATTTTTAATCAAAACCTTCATTACATATTATGAAATCTCTAGAAAATATTATGGAACTTTAAGTTATCAAATATCACAACCTAAGCATAATAAATAAACTATCGAACAAGTTCTTGCAATGATCGATTTCTATATCTAGACGAAGTCATATCATAACTATATGGTGGACATCATCTAACTATTCTTCAATCTCGCAATTCCTTGAAGTGTGTTCATCTAAAAGATATGAACAAGATGAGATTAGAAAAGATAGATGAAGGATTACAAGAATCTAATAAGTACAAAATTACAAGTTCATTGCTAAAGAGAGCCTTCCTTCTATATTTTAAAATCGAAGAGTCTGAGAATTAAATTGATAATAAGATACTAGAAAGAATTTTAAGAAGAGAATAGATAGAATAAAATAGGGTTTATAATTTCATATGGATTTCCTATTCCATTAATAGGTCATGATCTGTCAACACCCGGATTTTTAATCCTAGATGCCTGTTATGCCATACATCGCAATCCCAGGATTACCATTTTTGCGAGACATAACAGGTTGGATATCACAGTACATCATCCATTACAAACCATAATAAGGTCCTACAACAAATAAAGGATCTCATGATCGAGTCTTAGTACAATCAAGCAGAGGAATAATATAATAACGGTAGCGTGGGCGAGGCTCCATCTTCATGATCACAGGAAATGCTGACGATGGGAGATGATCCTAGTTGTCGTAACCTTCCTGCGGTCCATCCTCCTGATAGTCCTCTTCATAGTCTGGCCACGTGAATAGCTAGGGACAAATCCATGAGTACTCTTTAAGTAATCGCAAACTAACACTAACAGGTAATGTGGTTTGAGTAGGAATACTAAGCTCTAGGTTGTTTTGCAAAAAGCCAGGTTTATCTCTAACTAAATTTAGAAGCAAATAAAGCTAGTTTAAGGTTTTATAACACCTAAGTTGGAACTTAGTTTTCACTTTCACAACCCTCTTGTGGTCAAGTCAAAGTCATAAATCATTTCACAAGTCATTTTAAAAACATCTGACGACGGAACAGTATAGCCACTCCAATTGTCCATAACCGCGGACGCGACTATTCGAATAGTTTGACACTCTGCAGAGGTGGTACACTTTCACCACAATATTCGATACATGCGTCAGGAACAATCCCGAATTCACCATACTCAGTATGCGGATAATCAATCCTAACCTTTCAATTACACGCCCTAGTATAGGCACCTCTCCTATGAGTTTGGCCTCCCAACCATGACCATCTGTCATCTTGGGAAGTGCATAGGTGGTCAATATTCACGAGGTAGCCTCATCTTAAACCTCGGCCGCAAGGGAACCCATACTAAGGTATATAAACTTCTAGTCAAGCCCTACCCAAATTCGGGTATTGTGGTTGTACGGTTAAATTGGAATGGTATCGCATCCAGACACAACCATCAGTTTTATAAAGGGATAAGGCTCATTGAAGAACTACTTAAGATTTAATATTCTCCAATTAAGATTTTAGAAAAGTAATTTCTACTCATTGAAAAGCTACTAGTTGTACTAGTTTCATTTATTTTCTTTTAGAAAAGTAATTTCTACTCATTGAAAAACTACTTAAGATTTAATATTCTCCAATTAAAACATGGGATCATGTTGACACATGTCATCACCACATATTTCAGTACTATGGGGCATTCTTTTATTACTTGTCCATTATTTCTGTAAGTAAACCAAGATATTTTTATATATTTAGAAAGGACTTATCAAATGTGATTTTTGAGAGTTGGAATCAACTCAAAAGCATTTGTGGTTGAATTTTGAAAAATGTTTGAATGCAAAAAAGTCTTTCCCTTGTTATTTTTACTATAGGTGATCTATAATTGCAAATGGTTTAAATCCAATGGGCTTGGATTAATAATTTCAATAACTTTCTAAAAAAATTGGTTTCATGCAATTTGGGTCAGTGAATCTCTATGGATTGAATTTTGAATCAACATACCGAACTAGGTTTGAAACTAAAATGAAAAATCTAAATTTAAACTGCTGGGTCGCGTGGGGGTGCTAACTAGGCCAGCCCACTACACACAACGTGCACGTGGGGGTTTAAGTGGTTGTCCCCACCCATCAGTGGGACTGGGGGTGCGAAGGGGTATAGGGCTATTACAATCATAGGATTAGATGTAAGATCTACGACCGAGGGTCGTCGTCCATGTGTAAATAGAACACGATGAGCACGAACCCTAGCGCGGCCAGTGGGTGTATGTGGCGGATCTTCAGGGCTTAGGCTGAAGGGAATATGCCCGAGAGGCAATAATAAAGTGGTTATTATCGTATTCCTTATTTATGATAAATGTTTATTTTACATGCTATAATTGTATTAATACGAAAACGTTAATACATGTGTGTTTAATAAACAAAAAAGGAAGTTCCTAGTTATGCCTCTCTTATAAACTAGCTCGTTGATTAACAAGATGATCATAGGTTTCATGATCATGGACATTGGATGTTGTTAATAACAAGGTCACAACATTAGTGTAATGGTGTGATGAACATTCATCCGAAGTATAGCATTACGATCAAAGTCATTGAGTTTATATTGCTATAACAACTTACGAAGTGATCCTAATCCTTAGACCATGAGATCATGTCAATCACTAACACCGGAAGAGTTTCTTGATAACATCAAACGTCACACCATAACAGGGTGATTATAAAGATGGGTTCAGAACTACTAAAGTGTTATGTTGAGGCCCATGGATCGAGAGTGTGATTTGTTCATCCCGATGACGGATAGATATGCTCTGGGCCCTCTCGGTGATATCACATTGATTAGCTTGCAAGCAAGTGATTTGATCACTAGAATGTTATATCACGGGAACAAGAAAAGATTGCATGTCAGTAACGAGATAAAACTAGGTATGGAGATGCCGATGATCGAATCTCGGACATGTAATATATCGCGAAACAGAAGGATTAAGATACTAGCATAAAAGGTTCCGACGATCACAAGGAAGTCATCATTGAATGTGTGGGAGTCAGTATGGGTCTCCAGATCCCGCTTCTGATTATTGATCCGAGAGGGGTCTCGATCATGTCCGCATTATTCACGAACCGTAGGGTGACACACTTAAGAGACACCGACATCCAATTGGAGCAAAAGTTTCATGCCAAAAGAATGAACAAGCGCAGGAATTTATTTCACTAGATACCGAAACAGGTTTTCGGGTGAAATTGCATAAAGTGGTTATGCATGTGAAATAGAATTATAGCAAGGGGTTATTTGTGAATGTTTGTCACTAAAGTAATTGACAAAATTCTGAATTAAATAAAAGGAGTTTTATTTAATGAGAGCTTGCATTAAATTTGGTGGAAATTTAATGGGAATTTGAGTGGGTTTTTGAGTGGAGAAAATTGAAGGGCCATTTTGTGAGTGGAGTGTCCACCCACATGAATGAGGGTGAGGTGGGGGCAACCTCCATGGCCGGCGGCCATGACCCCTTGGGCTGCCCCCCCTCCCCTATATAAGGAGCCCCTCCTCTCACTTCTCACTCACACCTCCTCGTGAAGGATCTCTCTCCCCCTCTAGAATTTATTCCCCATGGTCTCGGACTAGCGAGATACATGTTCCCGGTGGCTATTCCGCAAGAAAGAGTTGTGCTTCCGCTGCATCGCTAGAGCGAGGAGGCGGAGGTTGCTCAGTGCCTCGAACGTGTGTGCGAGCACGGATGCGCTGCTGTTTTGCGGCGCTAGGACTTCCTCTCGATCTTGAGATCGGCAAGAGATCGTCTACATCAACCACGAGTTTGGACTCGTTAAGCTTTGTCGGTCTTCAAGGGTATGTTATCTATGGATATACATCCGCCCGTTGTTTTTATCTAGTAGATAGATCTTGGTACATAGTTGTTCCCATCGTAGGAAAATTTTTGTTTTCTATGCTGCGAACCCTACATAGGCGATGGTCGGTGATGGGGGCAAACGACGAAGTCGATGATGGCGGTTATCCTGGTACTAGTGGCTCCTCCTGGGGTGGCTCCAATCAACGACGCACTTCTCCTCCGGTAGCGGCAGGCTTCCGGCGATGCTGCGCTCGCCTTGCTCCGGGAAGAAGTGGGCACGATCAGTGAGTGGTGGGGAATAGAATGGTCTGAATAAATTGAACGGCGAATGCCTCTAATTATAATGCAACGAGGGAATCGAAGGATGCGGGCTGAGCTCGTCGGGGTCGGCTTCATAGTGAACTAACGGCATGGCCAAAGGTAGGGGCTAGTGTGCTGTCTACTGGCGAAGCTCAACGGCTTGATGGTGCGGCAAGGGGTGGTGCGGTTCGGTCGAAACGCGTCGACGCTCTGAGCGGCACCGACGACAGTTTTAATGGAGCACAGCGGCTATAGGTCGCACGGCGGTGAACGGGGTTGTCTGGGAGGTTCATGGGGAAGTGGTGATCATGTACGCGGGTCGCAAAGGAGGGGCGCGGTCTGTGCGAGCGTGTCAAGCACGGCGCTCTGGCGCGCTCTAGACATGGTCGCAGAGAAATGGGCGCGTGCGTTTCTTTGTGGTCCTATGGCTGGAAGGGTTCACACTACTAGGAAAATAGCTATAGGTAATCCACACTTCTGTGGCGCACTTGCTAGTGGTGCCCCACGGGTAAAATAGGCGTGGCGCACTGCCCACAGGTGCCCTACGGCTAACTGTCATAAGCGCGGCGCACATGGGGGTGGTGCGCCACGGCTATGTGTGGGCCAGGGCACATGTGGCCACAACACACATACCCGTAGTGCACTAGGTCAAGGTGCAATGGTCATATACTAGGTAGTCTCTAGTCGATTGGGTTTTCCAAGGTGCACTGGTTTGGTTGAGTTTTAAGAAATGATCATCTTGTCATATGAACTAGATTCAAATTTCAAATGTCATTTGAATAAGGTTGCCAAATGTTTCTGTAGGTTTGCAGGGTGGGCTTGGGTTCACTTTCACTTGGTATAGCAAGGGTTGAAATGAATTTGATTTGTTTATGTTTGAAATCTTGTACTAGAAAAACTCAAAGTGGTCTAGTGAGCAAGATTGTCACAAATGACCATTAGCTCATTTTGTTTGTTTTTTGTATTTCTATTTATTTCATTCTGCCTGGAATTGATTTAGATGATGTTGTTTTCATCTTTAAAACATTCCTTGCCATTCACAACAATCAGACAAGTCCATTCAAGCATTCATGCAATCATCACATACAGACATGCATTCATAATGATTTTATTTAACAAAAGTTTTTGTTAACCCTAAATTTGGGTGATTGGAATTGATAACCTTGATTAATATTTTTGGGATGTTACAAACCTTCCCTCCTTAAACAAAATCCCGTCCCGAGATTTGAGAAAAAGAAAACTAGGATTTAAAGAGATCTGGAAACTCCGTCCTAATGTAATCTTCTCGCTCCCAGGTAGCTTCTTCTTCAGTGTGGTTACTCCACTAGATCTTGAGAAACTTGATACTCCGGGTCTTGGTGGTTCTGAAAGCTTCCTCCAAAATACGGATGGGTACTTCGGGATACGTCAGGTCATCATTGATCTCTATGGTTTGGTGATCAATGTTCTTGAATACTTCGGTCTTCTCCGGGACTTCTAGGCATTTGCGAAGTAACGATATATGGAACACATTATGCACGGCTGACATGTCCTCTGGAAGTTCCAATTGATACGATACTTCTCCTCGATGATTCAAAATCTTGAAAGGTCTGATATATCTAGGGGCTAACTTTCCTTTGAGTTGGAAACGTTGCATTCCTTTCAAAGGTGACACTTTGAGATACACAAAACCTCCGATATTGAAGGCAAGGTCTCGACATCTCTTGTCATCATAACTCTTCTGTCTGTATTGGGCGGTCTTGAGGTGCTCACGGATCTTGTAAACTGATGGTGCTGACATGGAGCACTTCGTTGGAAACCCCAAGGGCAAGGTGTGATGAGCACAACAGGAAGTCTTCCCTCAGTAGAGACCGAGGTTATCGAACCAGAAGAAGGAAGGAAACGTCACACAGGTGTTTCAAGCAATGCGGAGACCTGTACAACACAAACTCAAGACTTTGCCCCAACGAATCAATGAGGTTGTCAAGCTAACTGGTTTGCTGTAACAAAGGATTAAACGTATGGTGTGGAAGGTAATGGTTTGCAGCAAGTAAACAAGTAACAGTGGAAGATGTATCAATGGTAAAGATTGGACCGGGGTCCATAGTTAACTAGAGGTGCTCTCCTTAGATAAACAACATGGCATGGAGGGTAAACAAATTACAGCAGGGCAATTGACATGAACTAAGCAAAGCATAACAATGCAATTAGTAGTCAGAAAGATCCTATGAGATTCGATTGGACAATACAACAAGATACATATACTGCCATCCAACTACATCTATGACTAGAAGTCCACCTTCAGGTCTTCTTCACCTCCCTACACAAGAAACATATCCTTAGTTCTTCGTAAGTACTTAAGGATATTCTTGACCGCTATCTAGTGTTCCGAACCTGGATCCGATTGGTACCTACTAGTCAAACTAATAGCATGTGCCACATTCGGTCTTGTACATAGCATGACGTACATTATAGAGCCTATGGCTGAAGCATAGGGGACTTTGTCCATTATCTCTCTTTCTTCCGCAGTAGCCGGACTTTGAGTCTTACTCAATGTCTTGCCTTGCAACATAGGTAAGAACCCCTTCTTACTTCTGTCCATTTTAAACTTCTTTAAAATCTTATCAAGGTATGTACTTTGTGATAGCCCTATTAGGCGCCTAGATCTATCTCTATAGATCTTTATGCCTAATATCTATGACGCTTCACTTAGGTCCTTCATTGAAAATTTGCTGTCTAGATAACTTTTAACACTGTTTAAAAGATCTATATCATTTCCGATCAATAATATGTCATCCACATATAATATTAGAAATTCCACATTGCTCCCACTCACTTTCTTGTAAATACAAGCTTCTCCATAAGTTTGGACAGATCCAAACTCTTTGATCACCTCATCAAAGCAGAGATTCCAACTTCGTGATGCTTGCTTCAATCCATAGATGGATCGCTGAAGCTTGCACACCTTGCTAGCATACTTAGGATCGACAAAACCCTTTGGTTGTATCATATACAACTCTTCTTCAATATTACCATTGAGAAACGCGGTTTTGACATCCATCTGCCATATCTCATGATCGAAATTTGCATCAATTGCTCACATAATCCTAATTGACTTTAGCATCGCTACGGGAGAGAATGTATCATCGTAGTCAACTCCTTTAATTTGTCGAAACCCCTTTGCGAAAAGTCAAGGTTTATAGACGGTCACATTACCATCAGCGTCAGTTTTCCTTTTGAAAATCCATTTGTTCTCCATGGCTTTTCGGTCGTGAGGTAATTCCACCAAGTTCCAAACTTGATTTTCATACATGGATTCCATCTCGGATTTCATGGCTTCTAACCATTTGTTGGAATCCGGGCTCATCATCGCTTCTTCATACGTCGCAGGGTCATCAATTTCATCAACCATGAAATTCATAACAGGGTTTCCGTATAGCTCGGGAGCTCCAGGCATCCTTCTAGACCTGCGAGGTTCGGTAGTACTCTCTTTTGGAGTTTCATGATCATTATCATTAGTTCCTTCTTCAACCGGTGAAGCCAACTTTGGAACAACTTCCGGCGCTGCGCTACTCGCCATACTTTGAAGAGAAGGTTCAATAACCTCTTCGAGTTCTACCTTCCGACTACTCACACCTTT
Organism: Avena insularis; assembly: GCA_023614405.1. Lineage (NCBI taxonomy): Eukaryota > Viridiplantae > Streptophyta > Magnoliopsida > Poales > Poaceae > Avena > Avena insularis. The sequence continues at coordinate 165,578,984 of CM042685.1, read as the reverse complement.
CACGAGAAACTCTTTCTCTAGAAAGGATCCATTCTTGGCAACAAAAACCTTGCCCTCGGATCTATGATAGAAGGAATACCCAATTTTTTCCTTAGGGTATCCTATAAATACGCATTTTTCCGCTTTGGGTTCGAGTTTATCCGGTTGAAGTTTCTTCACATAAACATCGCATCCCCAAACTTTAAGAAATGACAGCTTAGGTTTGTTTCCAAACCACAATTCATACGGTGTCTTTTCAACGGATTTAGATGGAGCCCAATTTAAAGTGAATGCAGCAGTTTCTAGTGCATAAACCCAAAATGACAATGGCAAGTCCGTTAGAGACATCATAGATCAAACCATATCCAATAAAGTACAATTACGACATTCGGACACACCATTTCTCTGTGGTGTTCCGCCAGGCGTGAGTTGTGAAACAATTCCACACTCTTTCATGTGAGTGCTAAACTCGTAACTTAGATACTCACCTCCACGGTCGGACCGTAGAAATTTGATCTTTCTATTACGTTGATTTTCCACTTCATTCTGAAATTCCTTGAACTTTTCAAAGGTTTTAGATTTGTGTTTCATCAAGTAGATATAACCGTATCTACTCAAATCATCCGTGAAAGTAACAAAATAACGATATCCACCTCGCGCCGACACACTCATTGGACCACATACATCAGAATGTATGATTTCCAACAAATCTGTCGCCCATTCCATTGAACCGGAAAACGGCTTTCTAGTCATCTTGCCCATAAGGCATGGCTCACATGTATCAAATGATCCAAAAACAAGTGATTCCAAAAGTCCATACGAATGGAGCTTCTTCATGCGTTTAACGCCAATATGACCTAGACGGCAGTGCCACATATATGCGGATATATCATCATTAAGTTTAATCCTTTTAGCATCAACATTATGAATATGTGTAACATTATTATCGAGATCTAATAGAAATAAACCATTCATCATTGGTGCATGACCATAAAAGATTTCATTCATATAAATAGAACAACCATTGTTCTCGGATTTAAATGAATAACCACTTCGCATCAAACACGATCCAGATACAATGTTCATGCTCAGTGCAGGCACCAGATAACAATTATTCAAGTTTATTACTAATGCCGACGGCAAGTGGAGAGGTTGCGTTCCAACGGCGATCACATCAACGCTTGATCCATTGCCGACACGCATCTTGACCTCACCCCTTGCTAGCGGTCGCTTGTTCCACAACCCCTAATTCGAGTTACAAATATTAGCAACTGAACCGGTATCAAATACCCAGGTGCTACTGCGAGCACTAGTAAAGTACACATTAATAACATGTATATCATATATACCTTTGTTTGCCTTGCCGGCCTTCTTGTCTGCCAAATACTTGGGGCAGTTGCGCTTCAAGTGGCTAGTCCCCTTACAATAGTAGCACTCGGTGTCAGACTTAGGTCCAACTCGGGGTTTCTTTTCAGGCATGACAACTGGCTTGCCGCCCTTACTTCCCTTCCGTTTTCCCTTCTTGTCTTTCTTGAAACCAGTGTTCTTATTGATCATCAACACTTGATGTTCCTTTTTTATCTCCACTTCTGCGGTTTTAAGCATTGACAGAAGCTCGGGGAGAGACTTCTTTATGCCTTGCCTATTATAGTTCATCAAAAACTCTTATAGCTAGGTAAGAGACTGTAGAACACGATGGATGCCTAAGTCAATGTGAATCTATATTCCCAAGGACACAAGCTTATCGGCGTAACCCGACATCTTGAGTACATGCTCACTTACGGAGCTGTGCTCTTCCATCATGCAACTAAAGAACTTTTTTGAAGCATTGTAGCTCGCTATAGCAGATGTGTGTTGAAAATCATTTTCAACTCACATATTGTATCAAATGCATTGCCGTTTTCGAAACGCTTTCGATGTTCTGGCTCTAGCCCATACAATATGCCGCAATGAACTAAGTTGTGGTCCTCCTGACGAGTCTGATAGACATTCTTCTCCTCTTCAGGGGAATCCTCAAAAGGTGGGGGGCCTAGCGGCGCTTCTAGCACATATTGCTTTTGTGCAGCAGAGAGGAGAATCCTCAAATTCATCGCCCATTCGGTAAAGTTGCTACCGTTCGTTGCAAGTTTCTCTTTCTCCATGAACACATTGAAATTAAAAGCATGTGGTGCCATCTACAACAGAATTTGTAAAGTTTAGAGTAAGTTTATGATAGATTGAGTTCAACTAATCCATATTACGAATGAACTCCCACTCAAAAACGACATCCCTCGTGTCTTTTTGGTGATTACATGAACCAAATCCACTACACCAAGTCTGATCATCACGTGAGTCGGTGTAGCTTCAAAGGCGAGCATCAAATGGGCATCATATCTACTATATGACTCATGCTTAACATTTCAGTCCGTGTTCCGAGGCCATGTCTGTACATGCTAGGCTCGCTGAGTAAGAACCTTAGTATTCGCGTGTGTAACTGTCTTACACCCAAAATATGGTCGTAGATCCAAGAACACCCGATCATCACGTGATGCCTTGGAGCGACGAAAACATAATCGGTGCATACTAAAGGAAGAACACATTCTTATCTTGATATTTAAATGAGGGATCATCTTATTATGCTAATAAAATGCTAAACAAGCAATATAAGATGCTATCAAACATCACATGTTTATTAGTGGAATGATATGGTTCCCGCATATGATCTCTATCATGTGCACCGTGGTATGATCACTATCATACCTTTTATGTGTAAGGCCAAGGTCTATGTAACTTACACGTTATGTGTGTTGTAAGAGTATCATCTCATACTTCTACTTACAACATCACCATATCATAACACTAGCCCAACAACAATCTAAACTAGACGCCTCTAATTTATCCATTGCAAGTTTTACGTGGCTTAGGGCTTTCGAAGATAGAACCGTTCATACCTACTAACATGAACCACAATGAGGATAACCAAATTGTTGACAACTCGTTGCAAAAGAGATATTGACTATAGTAGGAGAGACAAACACCCGCTAGCCACTTATGCAAACTAGTTGCATGTGAAGCGTGGAATAGGTCTCATGTGCAAGGACATGTAAAGTTTGTTCGGGCCGCTTCATCCCACTATGCCACCAATATCCAAAATTACAACTAAGGAGAAACAACATGATCATCATCGCCCACATACTCATATGTGTACTACCCGTGTAAAGCATCTACGCATAGACCGGCTCTGATACCACTGTAGGGTTCGCAGCATAGAAAACAAAAAATTTCCTATGATGGGAACAACTATGTACCAAGATCTATCTACTAGATACAAACAACGGGCGGATGTATATCTATAGAGAACATACCCTTGAAGACCGACAAAGCTTAACGAGTTAAACTCGTGGTTGATGTAGACGATCTCTTGCTGATCTCAAGATCGAGAGGAAGTCCTAGCGCCACAAATCAGCAGCGCATCCATGCTTGCACACATGTCCGAGGCACCGAGCAACCTCCGCCTACTCACTCCAGCGATGCAGCGGAAGCACAACTCTTTCTTGCCGAATATCCACTAGGAACATGTATCTCGCTAGTCCGAGACCATTGGGGATAAATTCTAGAGGGGAGAGAGATCCTTCATGAGGAGGTGTGAGTGAGAGAGAGGGAGAGGGGTGCCTTTTATAGGAGGAGGGGGCACCCAAGGGGGTGGCCGCCGGCCATGGGGGCTGCCCCTCCCCTCCTTCATTCATGTGGGTGGACACTCCACTCACAAAAACCTCTTAATTTCCCTCCACTCAAAATCCCACTCAAACTTGCAATTAAATTTCCACCAAATTTAATGCAAACTCTCATTAAATAAAACTCTTTTTATTTATTCAGAATTTTGTCAATTAATTTAATGATAAAAATTCACATATAACCTCTTGCTAGAATTCTATTTCACATGCCAAAACACTTTCTGCAATTTCACCCGAAAACCTGTTTCGGTATCTAGTGAAATAAATTCCTGCGCTTGTTATTCTTTCCGGCATGAAAATTTTGCTCCAATTGGATGTCGGTGTGTCTTAAGTGTGTCACCCTACGGTTCGTGAATAATGCGGACATGATCGAGACCCCTCTCGAATCAATAATCAGAAGCGGGATCTGGAGACCCATACTGACTCCCACACATTCAACGATGACTTTGTTTCACGATATATTAATCCCTTTGTTTCACGATATATTACATGTCCGAGATTCGATCATCGGTATCTCCATACCTATTTTGATCTCTTTACTGACATGCACTCTTTTCGTGTTCTCGTGATATAACATTCTAGTGATCAAATCACTTGCTTGCAAGGTAACCAATGTGATGAACAAATTCCTATTATCGGGATGAACAAATTACACTCTCGATCCATGGGCCTCAACATAACACTTTATTAGTTCTGAACCCATCTTTATAATCATCCTGTTACGGTGTGATGTTTGATGTTATCAAGAAACTCTTCCGGTCTAAGGATTAGGATTACTTCCTAAGTTGTTATAGCAATATAAACTCAATGAATTTGATCGTAATGCTATACTTCGGATGAATGTTCATCACACCATTACACTAATGTTGTGATCCCGTTATTAACAACATCCAATGTCCATGATCAGGAAACCTTGATCATCTTGTTAATCAACGAGCTAGTTTATGAGAGAGGCATAACTAGGAACTTTTTGTTTGTTTATTAAACACACATGTATTAACGTTTCCGTATTAATACAATTATATCATGCAAAATAAACATCTATCATATACTTGGAAAACACATAATAAACACTTTATTATTGCCTATCAGGACATATTCCCTTCATACGTATCTGCCGACTAATGGTGCGTCTAGGTGGGAGGATGCTAGTTTTTGGTTGGCGGTCTCAGAACGCGATGCTATAGGATGAGGTCGTTCTGGGTTTTGTATGATGCAATTTCATGGGTAAAACACGCAAAGAAGGTGTCACACTAACATAACATCAGGCAGGGTTCATACATAACTTAGCAGGTTTGAGCCGGTCGGTGGCGAGGGTACTTAAGCTATTACAAAACATGTCTGAACTGCTCAGTGTGTGAGCACTTAGAGTTTTATAAGAAAGGTGCAGGGACGACACATAACTCTACCTATGTTGAGATAGGTTAGTTCCTGGGTGCGAAAACTAGTTCGGGGGAGCGTCCAGAGTCTTGTCGCCATCCTGGGGTTGGACGTCTCTCTTGAGGAAATGCCTTCTCGGAGGAAGAGGGAGTTCTAGGGATCGTGGCTTCCTACTTCTTCTGTCTTGAGGGGCTCATGATTTCTTGCCCTTTTTAGGTGATGGAGCTGTTTGCTTTGAGGCCATCCGGGATTTGCCTGGACAGTTGCGGATGAAGTAGCCCGGATCTCCATAGGTGTAACAAACACTTTGCTTAACTTCAGATCCTCCTTGGGCTTGCTTTGGAATATTTAAGGGGGTAGCGGATATTTTGGCCTTTGCCTTTGTTGGAGTGCCGTCGAGACCACATTTAACGGGGTAGCGAATATTCTTGGAGTAGTCTGACTTTGATGTCTTCCCAATATTGACGCATGGGATATGATGGGCTTTGCCAATTAGGAGCTATAAGGGGCAATTTCCCAGGACATGGTCTTGACCTTCATAGAGAAAATAGGTGACTAGCTGTGTTGGACAATCCGCGGGAGGATGGTAGACTCCACAGTTTGGGCAGTTGCCAAGGCACTAGCTGGCTTGATGTACTTCTTCTCCGCAGCGGCTGCATGCTTTCTTCGGTCCTTCGAGCTTCATGGTCATACTTTGGAGGTATCGGGGTGATAATGCTTCTGCTACAGAGGTAAACTGTGGTAAGATATTAGTCTTGGATGTTTGGAGAAAGAGGAAACAATGGGTTATAAAAGTAAGGGTAACTATGGTCGGCTACAAGAAGGTCCAACACGGTTTAGATTAGGAGCAAGGTTAAACATGTAAATGCAGGTTTATCAGGGTATACAGTTAGTATGAAACGCGGGTATGGCTTTGGGTTCCTGTGTTGACTCTCGAACTGGTGCCTGGAGCAGGTTGTTGGATGGGAGATCTTCCTGAATTATCATCTCCTAGTCGGTCTTTTGGATTTGAGTGGAGAGACACAGTCTTTCCAACTTAGAGCTTTACTTGTGGTCGTCGAGGTTGGGGTAGATTCTTCGTCTTGGAGCATTGGTGTGACACTTGAATTGAGGTCTTATGGTGACGCCTTATTGCGACTACCTTGCTATGGTGGTTACCTAACAAAGTCGTAAGGGTTAACTCAGGGTAGATTTAGCTGTTAGCGACACTTCTTCTTGGTCCTTAGTTGAGGTGGAGGCATTTTGTCTTCAGATGGGTTGTCTTCACTTGAAATATTTGTGTTGCTTTGGTTCGATGACGGATTAGACTTGTTGTCTTTGGGCCTCCTTATCTTCTGGATTCTTGGTGTGTTTGTGTTATGGCGAGGACTTACCGTTGATTTGGCAGAGGGTTGAATTGGGTCATTGCCATTTGGGGGGGATATTAGAACTAAGGCACGAAGAGGGGTTGTCGGGGAGTTCTTTAGGTGGCCATCCTTCTGAGGAGGGGTTTAAGGTTATGGGCGTACGAAGGTTCGTGTCGGAACATACCAACAATGTGGTCATACAATAGGGTCGAGTGATCAAAGGAAGAGAAGCAACATTTTTCAGGCACTAGATAAGCACATGAAAACAAGTAGAGCGTACCATAGATACCAAGGAATGTCTACGCGCCATAAGGGGAATCCTATATGGGGTTATTTAACCTAAGTACAGACGATACAGGTGTCTTGGCTTCTGTCTTGCCATCTGGTGGCATCGGTGTCGTAATTCATCCTTTGGGGCGATGAAGGACTCGGTTGGTAGGGCGATCTTGTAGTGTCTTTTATCGTTGGTAGCTCCTTTTTTTTGCTTGTCTTGGTGTCTCTTCATTTCCGAGATCTCCATTTTCATAGTCTCCAAGTCGGACTTTGATTTTGGAAAACGGAACATTTGAAGTAAACGATACATAGAGTAATCCATTTTTAAATAGTTTAAGTCAGAGAAGGTGAGATAAGAAATCTTTCAAAAATATTTTGAGAAAATAGTTTTCGAAAACCGGTGATTTCACAAATAGGGTTGTCCTTTCTAAGGTCCATGCTAACTAAGGTCTCATATAGTCAGGATGGCTCTGATACCAAGTCTGTGGTACCCCCGGATTTACGGTCCGAGAATACCTTTTATGCATACCACCACGATTCCATGATCAGTGCATCGTGGAGCATAACCAACAGATATCAAAGCATACATCCATTACAACATCGTTTACAAGAATGTTTACATAAGAGAACTTACATAATGCCACTAAGGGCTCAAATACATAATTGCAGCGGAACTTCTACTCACGGGGGGACCCATGTCAAGCCATGACCCAACAGGGTGCCCGAATCGGAGATAAGCCCTACCTCACATAGACGTCATCTTCTTCCTTGCTCCTGCTCTTCTGGTAATCTGTCCAAGTTAATAGCCAGGGACAATGTCGATGGGTACTTTGAATGTACTTGCAAAATACCTTAGGAAAATAATAATATCAAGTGGATATGCAGTATGGCTATAGTGGTAGGATGGATCCATGAGATGCACTTTTATAAATAGTTTCTCTTGTAGATATATCATCTACAAGGTTTTATTGAAATCTTTTGTAAAACGTTTTAGAAACCTTTTGGAAGAGTTTTGTAAAACAATAGGACTGGGTCACCCTATTTCATCTCCATGGTCCTCAACTGACTGGGTTATCCTCCTCCGTCTCTGGTGTCCCTCGGACCACCAGGTTTTAGGAAAACACTTTCCTTTCAGAAGTCCTTTTGGAAAACAAAACCAGCACCACCATACAACAACCTTCCCAACCGTCCATGACCGAGGACTCGGCTATTCGAATAGATTTACACTCCGCAGAGGTTTTACACTTTACCCACACCATCCGGGTACCCTGCCCTGATCTACGCCGATCGTGGGTCGAGTATCCGGTCAAGACCTTCTGGATGCCCACTCTAGTATAAATGCGTACCCTATGAGTGTTAATCCCCTCAAAACCAGGATTCCCTATATAGTTCCCAAGCCAACCGGAGCGCGTTTTGCACCTTGACGGTTGTGCGATTTCAATGAGGGGCTCATAGTATCACGTGGAGGTCCATGGACCCTTAGTTCCTCCTCCCGGTCGATGCTGCACATGGACCGTTGAAATGGAGCAAGGCCTACCCTCTAGGGATTGTTTGCCCTGTAGTAGTGTGAGGCACCTATACCAGAATAGACAAACTTCCAGCCCAGGCATGTCCCATTCCAGAGTAATGTAGTTGCACGGGTTAATTGTTCTGGCAAAATATGTATAGCCCGGTGTGTTTTCGTAAGCATTTTTCCTCCATCATTCGTCCAACCTTTTTTAAAACAAAAACCTTTCTCGTTTTTCAAACCTCTCTTGGTAGGTCCACCCTACCAAGGTTTTCTCATAAAATATTTTTATAAACCTTGTCCGGGGTCTTCCCATCCTATACTTTTAGTTAGGCCAAAACAGGGTCTTCAACAGGTTATGGTGTTAAACACCATCTATCATACTAGGGGCAAAATAGGGGTCATCAAAGGGGTCGTACCAAATGGTACCAAGGGTGGTAATAGTTTGGAGGATCCAAACATTCCCACCTATAAGCCATAATAAAGTAAAACCATGGAATTTTACATAAATTAGTTCTTAAAACATGCATAAGTAAAGTAGTAGGGCAAGGGCTTATGAGAAATAAGGTGGCTTTCCTGTGATTTAGAGTATATCAATACGGCATAAGTGTTCCTGGACTTCTCGAGAAAACCATAATACCCAATAGTAATGAATAGATAGGGGGGGCGAGCGGTGGCCAGGCCACCCCCATGCTTCGCCCCCCCCCCAACCGTATGTTACAGGGGCCGGTAGTCATATATACGTGTGTATTAGTTCTTAATAGTCTGGAAATTAGTAACAGTCTAATTCTAATTCGTAACCATGTCCAGCGTGAGCCAAGCCCAAAAACATTTGGCAAGGGCCAAAGGCCACGATGATGCCATCTAACGTAACTAGCAGACCCGTGGTAACTGTCTAGTCTGGGCAGACAAAAATAGATCGATCAAGGCAGGAGGCAGCCACGCACATACACGTTCGACTCGGATACGAACAGCCGGAATCGATCTATCTGATCTATTTAGCTCAACATCGCAGCCGCCCGCCGCCCGCCGCATAGGATCCCACGTGACTGCATCGCTACATCTCAATCAATTGTCGACGACTACGACTGCTGACTGCTATCGTCCCGCGCACCACGCCGCCACACTCAATTCCCCACCTGATCACTCAAAGGTATTTTGTAATCTCTCCCATTATCCGCCAATGCCATGATAAATTTTCCATCAGTATTTGTTGGGAGAGTCGTTGCCCATTGGCCATTGCTTCTTGCTAATTTAAGTACCGAATCGCATGACCGCTATCAGGCTATGTACTCTGCTAATTATACTGGTTTATTGATTTTTTTTTTCTTATAGAGCAGTCTATCATGAAGAGGAAGACACCATCAATTAATAAATATTTTAAGTCGGTGGGTTCAACCTTCAACTCTACGGCAAAAAATTCTAGTCAACCGGAGGAGACAAAGATTATGGAGCAGCCTACCGTACATAATGACTCCACTCCTGATCCAGTTGATGAGCAAACTTCAGATCAAATTACTGAGTCATCTGCTGTGATACCAGAACAAACTAGAGTTGGAAGCACAACATATGAGCGAGACTCTGGAAAGCGCCAACAGATTTGGGAATTGCCTATTGATAAGCAAGTGGAGGCATGTCAATCTTTGTTTTTGAGGGGCCATACCAGCCATACATGAGAGAGTACCCATATAATACCGATGATCCAAAACATTGTCGCCGGTTTCAGTTTAGCTGGTTCAAGCAATTTCCTTGGCTAGAGTATTCACCTTCGGCGAATCATGCATATTGCTTTCCTTGTTTCCTCTTTTCTAGAAAGCCAATTGGAAAGTGTGGCTCGGATACATTCACTATTTTGGGTTTCGATAAGTGGAAGAAGGTAAATAGTGGAAAAGATTGTGCTTTTCTAACTCATATGGGTAAAGATGCTAGTTTGGCCCATAACTATTCAACTCGGTGTCTTGAGAATTTTAAAGATAACACGACTCATATTGATAAGGTGATTGAGAAATCGTCTGCCAAAACAATTGCAGATGCTAGACTAAGACTCAAAGTTACAATTGATTCTATCAGGTAAACAATAATTTATTACATCTTATATCGTAGCACATATCATGTTGTACATGTTGTACCATTTAATAAGTATTTTTGTGACATGATGCAGGTGGTTAACATTCCAGGCTTGTGCTTTTAGAGGCCATGATGAATCTCCAGGATCCATAAACCAGGGTAATTTCCTTGAATTGTTAAATTTATTGGCTTCTTATAATTCGGAGGTCAAAGATGTCTTAGATAATGCTCCTGGGAATGCAAAGTACATTGCTCATTCAGTTCAGCAGGAAATTCTTGGTTTACTTTCTCGGAAGGTATAGAAAACAATTAGAGAAGAAATTGGCAATAGTAAATTTTGTATAATGGTTGATGAAGCTCGTGATGAATCTAAAAAGGAGTAAATGGCATTAGTACTTCGATTTGTTAACAGTGAAGGGCTTATAAGGGAGCGTTTCCTTGATGTTGTTCACGTGAATGACATGGCTGTATTGACTCTCAAGGAGTCAGTTTGTGCTATTCTAGCAGATAATAACTTGAGTGTGCAAGACATTAGAGGCCAAGGCTACGACGGAGCAAGTAATATGCGAGGGGAATGGAATGGATTAAAGGCTTTGATTTTGATGGAGTGCCCTTATGCGTATTATGTTCACTGTATGGCTCATCAACTACGGTTGGCTCTTGTTGCAGCATCAAGGGAGGTACAAGAAGTGCACAATTTTTTCTAGCATGCAATTTTTATTATAAATGTTGTTAGTGCATCATCTAAACGGAATGATGAGTTACTAGCAAATCAAGCTGCAGAAATTCCACGTGAAATTGAATTAGGGGAGCTTGATACTGGAAAAGGGGCAAATCAGATAGGCTCTTTACAAAGGCCGGGGGACACTAGATGGAGTTCCCATTTTAAGTCAATTCAGAGCTGGAAGAAGATGTTTGGTGCTGCAATTGCTGTCTTGCGAAGTATAGCAAATGATCGTTCGGTCTCAAGATATTCTCAAGGAGATGCCGGAGGCGCCTTGAAGATGATTATATCTTTTGATTTTGTGTTCATTCTGCATCTCATGGAGAAAATCATGAAAATTACTGATGTCTTGTGCCAGACGCTCCAGAAGAAATCTTTGGATATTCTAAATGCATTGGATTCAGTTTCAAACATAAAGATACTATTGGGTAATCTTAGAGAAGATGGTTGGGAACCTCTTTTGGAGGAGGTCAAGACTTTTTGTGTGAAACTTGAAATTGAAATCCCTGATATGAGTCTCAAGTATGTCCCCTTTTTCTCGATCTCTTGAGTATAATAATATTTTTAATCACAATTACTTTCCTTTAACATATATTATATTTTGTAAAATGTAGGTATGTTGATGTGACTAAGTCTTGCAATAAACATGATAACACCAAAATGAATCATCACTACAAAGCACATGTGTTTTATGTGGGATTGATCAACAGTTGGTTGAGCTAAATTAGCGATTTAGTGTTCAAACTACAGAGCTCCTCACACTTTGTGCATCCTTGGATCCGCGACATGAATTATTTGACATGACAAAGATTTGCACCCTTGCAGAAAAGTTCTATCCAGCAGATTTTTCCAGTCAAGAACGGGCTCAGTTGGAGTCACAACTTCCACATTTTTAGTTAGATGTTTGCAATCATCCAGAGCTCAATAGGTTGACATCACTTGCTGATTTGATAGTCGGACTAGTTAAAACAGGTAAAGTGTCTATGTATTCAATGGTTGATAGACTATTGCGCCTGGTCATCACTGCAACCACGGAGCGAGCTTTTTCAGCAATGAAGCTTATCAAGACACTTCTTCGGAATAAAATGGGTGATGACTTTCTTCGGCATTATATGGTTGTATACATTGGGAAGGAAATAGCTGCAAAGATAGACGTCGAAGAGATTATAGATTTGTTTGATAGGCCTAAACGTAGATCCAAATTCAAGTTGATAGAAATGTAGTTTCTTTTAATTGGAAAACATATATATATTGTTGCGATATGAAAAACATAGCATACTTACGAGACTTCATATATTTTCTTGTGTCACCATTTTTTTGGTCGATGTCTTCTTGGCCCCCCTATGATCAAATCCTGGATCCGCCCCTAAGAATAGACAAACTTCCAGCCCAGGCATGTCCCATTCCAGAGTAATGTGGTTGCACGGGTTAATTGTTCTGGCAAAATATACATAGTGCGGTGTGTTTTCGTAAGCATTTTTCCTCCATCATTCATCCAACCTTTTTGTAAAACAAAAATCTTTCTCGTTTTTCAAACCTTTCTTGGTAGGTCCACCCTACCAAGGTTTTCCCATAAAACATTTTTATAAACCTTGTCTGGGGTCTTCCCATCCTATACTTTTAGTTAGGCCCAAATAGGGTCTTCAACAGGTTATGGTGTTAAACACCATCTATCATACTAGGGGCAAAATAGGTGTCATCAAAGGGGTCGTACCTAATGGTACCAAGGGTGGTAATAGTTTGGAGGATCCAAACATTCCCACCTATAAGCCATAATAAAGTAAAACCATGGAATTTTACATAAATTAGTTATTAAAACATGCATAAGTAAAGTAGTAGGGCAAGGGCTTATGAGCAATAAGGTGAGCATAAGTGTCCCTGGACTTCTCGAGAAAACCAGAATACCCAATAGTAATGAATAGATCCCTTCTTCTTTTCATCATAACCGCAACTAACCTCGTTCGGGATCATACATGCAAACAAGCAATAGAACAATCAACACAAGCATATAATCATCAATCACTACAACAAACTAACAAGGAAAGTAGGCTTCAAACCACTATGGTTTAGGAAGAATGGATTTAGATAAATGGGAAATGAAAGGTGGTTTAGAAGGATTTAGAAGTATTTGGAGGAATTCCAAGATGAGTTATAGTTTAGAAACCATTTAGAAGGGTGGTTTTTAGATGAAGGTACATTTGTGCATGTTATCAATATACAAAGTTGATATCATCAGAAAGATATTGATAAAATGAAACGAACATAAGTGGTTTCACTATTTTATCAGTTATCGTTGATTTATGATGAATTTCCTAGTGATTAATACTATAGTTTTAGGAAATAATCCACCAAAATAGTTTAGGAGTTCTAAAAATTATTTCCCTGGATGGTTGAGTAGTATTTGATGGACTGAATCCAGCGGAGTTGGAATCATCCCAGAATAATTACCAGAATGCTTTCACGAAATTCCGAAAGGCACTACAAGATGGTTATTGTATTTGTCACTAGATTTATTATACAGAAGATTTTGAGGTGATTCCAAAGAAACATATTTGGTACTTGTAGTAACTTTCTGTATAAATTTGAATCACTATATTAGGAGTCAAAAACTACTAGAGTGATTTTCTTACTGAATTATCTATGCATAGAAATGTTTAATTCACCAAAATTCAAAGAGACCTTAATAAACTATGATCTCTTAGGGTTTGAGGGATATGGTTACGTGTGTGCACTAGGAGTTGAAAATGGGTCAATACCATCTATGATTTGACCTAGGGAAATTATTAAAGCCATAACTCTACTATATTTGTTATTTTTATTTCTGGCAAACCGTGGTTCACCTTGACATGGGGTCATGTCCAGTAGTTGGGCCTTTACAATACTAACCAAAGGTAATTGGGTTCACCGCATTTGATTTTATGGAACTATCTGAATTAAATAATTATTGAAAAGTATGCTCATGGGTAGTTTATTTATTATAGATTATTTATAACATATTTTGGTACAAGCCTGAGGTTGCATGTTTAAAGGGAACCCTAGGGGATATGTAGGGGAATAGATCTAGACATATGGATATATTTTCCCATTTCAAATTGAACTAAACCAAAATGTTACTTTGCATATCTGGGAAATCGATAAAAGAAAAAGAGGGGGCGGGACGGATCTGACTGCCGTTCCAGCACCATGTTGGTCCGACCCACATGGATTGCGCCACGCGCATGGGAAGCTGGCCACTAGGCCGAGGAGCTAGGCCGTCGAGCCAGATACCAGCTGCCTGGCGCGATGCCAAAGCAGTACAGGACGGGCGCGCCCGTCAGATCTAGGGAGGATCGATGATCGCCCTGTGTCTCCTTCCTCCGGACGTGGTACGCAAGGGGAAACCCTAGCAGCGATAGGGATTGGCCGGGGAAGGGCTTACTGGCAGGAGAAAGACGATGGCGTGCCAAGGGGAGTCCGGGGATGGGCGGCGTGGTGGGTTCCGACATCGGGATAGAGCTCACACGAAGCGGGCCGAGTGTGGCGCTCGGGAGCTCGCTGGCGTTGGTACATGCGATGCATGTGAGTCGAGAAGGGGAAGGGGGTTAGATGCAGCTTGACCAGGGTATCTCATCAGAGAAAAAAATAAGGGGTAGGGAGGCAAGGAGGATTGAGCTACACCCAGTTTTTATACAAGGCCGAAACTTCTTCTTCTTCTCTTGGGAAGGATAGGGCAAGGGAGGGGCTGTGAAGATCATGAGGGGTGGATCCAGGGTTGGGGACCTCAATGAGGCCACATGCAGAGGGGGAGAAGATGGAGGGAGTGAGACATGCTGAATTTCTTGAGGAGGGCCAAAGCTCCTCTATCTCTCTCTTGGTCATGAGAGAGTAGGGGAGAGAGAGTGGGGGGTGCAAGGTGGTGAGGGAGAGGATTGGGGGCAAATGAGGCAGAGGGGACGGTGCTCGGTGGACTCTCTGTTGGGCCACGCAGAGATAAAACAAAATTTTCCTCTAACATGGTGATCCCAAGATCTAGCTGAGGTAGAAGGCCACGAGGTTTACCACTAGACGCGTAGTTGCGAATTACTGATGAAGCGGGTCAGTTGATGCAGTGCAGTCCTCACGATCCGATCGTCCTGGTGCTGATCGCATAGCACCTCTGCTGGTATCCACACGTACAAGGAGGAGCACCGGCGGCGAACTTCTAGGTTCGTTACGGCGGCAGGACTGATGTGGAGCTAGGGTTTCCAACACATGAAATGACCTAACTGAACGACGATTAACCTTTCTGGGTTAAGGTGCTCCACTATATATAAGGAGTGAACGTGGGCTCTGCTCGCGCGACCCATTCACTAAAGCCCATATAACACTAGTCACCGTGAGTCCAACTCACTAACTCAGTCCTACTCCGGTTTAGGTCCAACCCAACCAGATTACAGGTTCAGATCCAATCTGAACTTGCTCCCGCTCTTAAGTGTGTGACCCCGCAGGCTCATGGCTACTTGGACACGATTGGAGTCCAACTCTCAATCGATCACCAGAAGCGGCTCCCAGCGTAACATGCCGATTCTAAGTACCAAAGAGTCATGACGACTTGCCTTTCCAATGCGACTTACATCCGAGTCCCTTTTGCCTCACGATATACCTTGTCAGACTATAGGCGAATAATTGTCATCCCTTAAATAGTCCGACTCTCTTCTCGATCCGAGATAAGTGATTCACCCGACTAACTCTTAGTCGATCGCCTCAGTTAACACTTAACCGAGTCGTGCATGGCCATGCTTTCCGAATCATATCTCACGAGAGGGCCCAGAGAATATCTCTCCAATTGGAGGGGCAAAATCCCATCTTGGTTATTCACATCACGCAGCTTGATTCTCAGTCGACCCGAACCCTGCCTTTATAAACGCCCAGTTACGGACCAGCGTTTGATAGAACCTAAGTCGGTGATCCTCAACTCGGACTATGCAACAACCTCAGGTCTAAGGATTACATTGGTTGAGATATACAAATGACAACTTGTTCGTTGTATCTCAATATGGGTCAATCCGACTCGCTAAACTCTTTAGTAATCTGTAAGTTGGAATAGCATCTCCATGCCCATGACAAGTGGAACCGAGTCATCAAGCCAACTTTCACATTGGTCTAACTTGTGTGTCCATCACAACCTCAATGACCAAGGATATTTAGTACAAACAACATGAATGCATAGTTCCACAACTGAATCACATATTCAATGATACACATCAGATGTTTATACAAGGACTACTTAATATCTTTATGAATATAATGGGAAATATCATCATACATGATTGCCTCTAGGGTATATTCCCAACAGTCTCCCACTTGCACTAGAGTCAATCTTCCGACATCACATGTCTAAGCATCTAATTCCCATGGCTCTTAGGTGCGCCTCATGCTTCGGCTGTGGTAATGGCTTTGTCAACGGATCCGCAATATTTGCATCCATGTGTACCTTGCATAACTTGATATCACCCTGATCCACGAACTGGCGAATCAGGTGGTACCGCATGAGTATGTGCTTGTTCTTCTGGTGCTGTCTAGGTTCCTTGGCTTGTGCAATAACACCATTGTTGTCACAATACACGTCTAACGGATTGGACGATCCCTGAACCACACCAAGATCCATGAGGAAATTCCTCATCCAAACAGCTTCCTTTGCTGCCTCCGAGGCGGCAATATACTCAGCCTCTGTTGTAGACGCAGACACAGTCTCTTGCTTGGAAGTCTTCCAGCTCATAGCACCTCCGTTTATAATAAACACGTATCCGGATTGCGAACGAGAATCATCAGAGTGGGTAAGATAACTCGCATCCGTGTAACCCTTTACACTGAGTTCATCTTCACCACCATAAACCAAGAACATATCCTTAGTCCTTCTCAAGTACTTTAGGATATTTTTAGCTGCTGTCCAGTGGATCTCTCCAGGATCAGCCTGTATCCGCCACAACACTTAGAGCATAGGAAACATCCGCCTAGTACAAATCATGGCGCATATGATGGATCCGATCAAGCATATGGAATCGCACTCATCCGACTTCGCTCATCAGTTGTCGAAGGACACTGAGTCTTGCTAAGTTTTACAGCATGGGACATCGGTAAGAACCCCTTCTTAGACGATTCCATGTTGAACTTCTTCAACACTTTGTCCAAATAAGTACTCTGACTCAATCCAATGAGCCTCCTTGATCTATATCTATATATCCGGATTCCGAGGATGTATGTTGCCTCACCCAAGTCTTTCATTGAGAAACTCCTTTCCAATGATTCCTTGGTTTCTTGCAACATCTGGACATCATTTCCAATCAGTAATATGTCATCGACATATAAGATCAGAAAATTTACTTTGTTCCCACTAAACTTCTTGTACAAACAAGAATCATGATCACTCTTGATGAAGCCAAACGATTTGACTACCTCATCAAAGCGAATATTCCAACTCTGAGATGCTTGCTTCAACCCATAAATGGATTTCTGAAGTTTGCACACTTTGTCAGCATTAGCTGGATCAACAAAACCCTCGGGCTGTATCATATACACGTCCTCGGTTAAATTTCCGTTAAGGAAAGCCGTTTTGACATCCATCTTCCATATCTCGTAGTCGAAATAGGCCGCTATAGCTAACATGATCCGAACTGATTTAAGCATCGCTACGGGCGAGAAAGTCTCGTCATAATCAACTCCTTGAACTTGTCGGAAGCCCTTCGCGACAAGGCGTGCTTTATAGATTGAAACATTTCCATCCATATCAGTTTTCTTCTTAAAGACCCATTTGCACTCAACGGGTCTTGCACCGTCTGGCAGATCAACCAAGTTCCAAACTTGATTTTCATCCATGGACTTTATCTCGGATCTCATGGTTCCAAGCCATGAATCGGAATCAGATCCCACCATTGCTTCCGAATAATTTGCCTGCTCATCACTGTCTAACAGTAACACATCACGAACACTTCGTAATTCTGCCGATTTTCGTAGTACGGGTGCTGTTGCCGGCTCAGCTGCCACGACCGGCTCAACCTCCAAGGTTTTTGCTGACTCGCCACTAGCCGGTTCCTCTCGAATTTATTCGAGCTGCACCGTGCTCCCACTTACTCCTCGACTGAGAAACTCTTTCTCAAGGAAGACACCGTTCCGAGCAACAAACACTTTGCCCTCTTCTCGGTTGTAGACGTAATAACCCAAGGTTTCCCTCGGATACCCAACGAAAATACACTTATCCGACTTGGCTGTAAGCTTGTCCGACTGAAGTCGCTTGACAAATGCTTCACAACCCCAAATCTTAAGAAAAGACAAACTCGGCTTTTTGCCTGTGCACATATCATGTGGTGTCTTCTCTACCGATTTTGATGGTACTCTGTTTAGTGTGAACGCCGCTGTTCTAGACAATAACCCCAAAATGATAAAGGCAGATCTGTCCGACTCATCATTGATCGTACCATGTCCAACAAGGTTCGATTCCGTCTTTCCGAAACACCGTACCTTTGCGGCGTTCCTGGCGGAGTAAGTTGAGGAACTATTCCACAACTTTTCAGATGGTCATCAAACTCATGGCTCATGTACTCGCCTCCTCGGTCCGACCGAAGAAACTTTATTTTCTTGCCGAGTTGATTCTGTGCTTCATTCTGGAATTCTTTGAACTTTTCAAAGGCTTCCGAATTATGTTTCATCAAGTAGATATATCCATACCTACTCAAATCATCAATGAAGGTAATGAAGTACTCATAACCACCCCTGGCTGTCGTGCTCATTGGTCCACATACATCACTATGTACTAGTCCCAACAAGTCGGACGCCCTTTTGCAACTCTTTGCAAAAGGTGTCTTGGTCATTTTGCCGAGTAGGCAAGATTCGCATGCCTCGAACGACTCCAAGTCGAACGAAGTTAGGAGTCCATCATCATGGAGCTTCTTCATGCGTTTCCAACTTATATGACCAAGCCGACAGTGCCAAAAGTAAGTCATATTCAGATCATTTGGTTTCAACCTTTTAACATTTCTGTTATAAACCGACTCACCATCAAGATTCAAAATAAATAACCCGTCCTGGACAGGTGCAAAGCCGTGAAACATATCATTCAAATACAAAGAACAACCATTATTCTTGATATTCGACTCATAGCCTTGCCTCATCAAACATGAAGCAGAAGTAATGTTTCGACTGAGCACTGGAACATAATAACAATTATTCAGTTCCATAATGAATCCGGAAGGTAAATGAAGTTGCATCGTGCCGACTTCCAACGCAGCAACTCTTGCTTTGTTGCCGACTCGAATATCAACCTCGCCTCTTGCTACGCTCCTATTTCTTACCCTCGCAACGAGTTGCAGATGTGAATAACTGATCCGGTATCATATACCCAAGAACTATTAGGTGCATCAGCAAGATATATGTCTATAACATTGCAAACAAGTGTACCTGAGTCGGAAGTCATACCTCCACTCTTGGCTTTATCGGCCAAGTACTTGCTACAGTTCCTCTTCCAGTGGCCATCCGCATTGCAGTAGAAGCAAGTGGATCCGGCTGAAGGAGATGGCTTAGTCCCTGAGGAAGCGCTTGGGACCGGGTCCGGAGCCTGCTTTCCTCCTGACTTAGCCTTCTTCTTAGTCCAAGAACTCTTCTTGATCTTAGCCTTATTCTGCACCATCAACACTTGACTGGTGCCCTTCTTGAGATCCGCCTCTGCCTGCTTGAGCATCCCATGCAATTCAGTGAGCTTCTTATCCATACCATGCATGTGGTAGTTCGAAATGAACTGCCCATATGCACTAGGAAGAGAGTTCAGAATTATATCCGTAGCGAACTCTTCTCTTATGGGGTAGCCAGGCCTCTCCAGAGACTGCACGTAACCAACCATTTTGATCACATGCGGACTTAGTGGATCACCGTCCTTAAGCTTGCAACTCAGCAAAGCCTGAGAGAGTTGATACCTCTCAGTCATCGCTTGAGCCTATAACATACTTTTGATGCTTTCGATCATACCGTAGGCCTCAACATGCTCGAACTGCTTTTGCAAGTCCGGTTCCATGTGAGCAAGCATAAGACAGCTAATATCTGTGGACTCATCCTTAGCCCGACGATAGGCATTGGTGGCTGCGACAGTCGCATTCTCATTAGGCTCATCTGGAAGTAGGTTGTCTAGGACATGGTCCTTCTTTTCTTGTTTGAGAACAATTCTCAGATTTCGATACCAGTTGGTAAAATTAGTGTTGTTCAGTTTATCTTTCTCAAGAATGGTTCTCAACGCAAAACCGGATATCTGAGAGTGACTGCTACTTGGTGCCATGATCTACAACAGAAAATATGCAAAACACTTAAGACATGTATTCATAAAAGAGCAAGCATATTAAATACTTTAATATTTTATGCTCCCACTAGAACCAACACCCCTCCGATGGTTACTTAGTGATTCAGGATCCTAAATAAGCAAGTCGGCTAGTGAGCTTTAGCATCACCGCTAGCTGCCAAGTGATCTAGGTAGACAACTCCTTGCCAATCACATCTCATGTGACTCCTGTTGGACGGGTGGCATCACATGCCCCGGCTCCCATCCGACTTTTCCCCGAGCCCCACAACCGTTGTGATAGACCCGTCTAGCTTACCGAGTGTTTCCGCAGTAAGAGTCCGACTCAAACCCACCTAGTCGGAAAGAATTGGCAGCACCTCAATTTTATGAGCCCACTACCAAAAATGTCCGACTTGTGATGGTGCAAACACTGGCAGGAAAACCGACTAGACTTTCTTTGAGGGATTGAATTTTACCGACTATCTAATAGAGGTAAAACTGAGACGAAATTATAATCTGAAATGGTATGGCTCTCCTCATGGCAATCTCCATCTCCATAAAGCCTGTAATCCGACTCGTGCCAACTCTTGTCACTTTTCGTCTTACTCCATGTTGCCGACATGTACAACGCCTTGCATGCCTTCCGGGTTCTCCAAACAGCTACACTAGCTTAGTAAAGTAAATTACATAGAGAATCCGACACGCAGGTCATTATACAATAAAATGACAGTACCTAGGCTCCAGCCGGCTGACAAAAACCGTGATTCGCAGATCACGTATGGATTACACACATACATCTCATGCACATGAACCATACCATTCACAACTTCCTGCAAAAACAAGTTATGCATAGATACAATATCTACCGGCGTTGTGAAACTCGCAACGACATCTAAGGCGCTACGACATGGCGAAGCCGGCGGTCCCGCTAGCCGGATAGCGGCGGGGATCGAAGGGGCAGCGCCCCTCGCAGGTGCGGGCAGCGCCCAACGATTTTTCCGAAAACGTAGATCTCATCTACGATCCGAACATGAATTCCGATCATCGTTCCGATTCGATCAAACTCTTTGATCTTCGATCACCACTTCTGGATTTACGTGTCACAGTCTACCCCGATGGCGGAAGCCGACCAGTAGGGGTATGTCGTTCCACGACCTTAGCAGTATGATCACGGAAATCAGATCTACCATTCCCTGAGTAGAGTTGATACAATCAACTTCGTACAAAACCGATCTATCTCATAGATCACCACCGAATAGCATATAGATCTCATCTACATCCTACCGCATATCACATATGCGAGATCTCGAGCCTAAAACCAGAAGCTATCGCTCTGATACCAATGTTGGGCCACGCAGAGATAAAACAAAATTTTCCTCTAACGTGGTGATCCCAAGATCTAGCTGAGGTAGAAGGCCACGAGGTTTACCACTAGACGCGTAGTTGCGAATTACTGATGAAGCGGGTCAGTTGATGCAGTGCAGTCCTCACGATCCGATCGTCCTGGTGCTGATCGCACAACACCTCTGCTGGTATCCACACGTACAAGGAGGAGCACCGGCGGCGAACTGCTAGGTTCGTTACGGCGGCAGGACTGCTGTGGAGCTAGGGTTTCCAACACATGGAATGACCTAACTGAATGACGATTAACCTTTCTGGGTTAAGGTGCTCCACTATATATAGGGAGTGAACATGGGCTCTGCTCGCGCGACCCATTCACTAAAGCCCATATAACACTAGTCACCGTGAGTCCAACTCACTAACTTAGTCCTAATCCGGTTTAGGTCCAACCCAACCATATTACAGGTTCATATCCAATCCGAACTTGCTCCCGCTCTTAAGTGTGTGACCTCGCAGGCTCTTGGCTACTTGGACACAATTGGAGTCCGACTCTCAATCGATCAGTCGGTAGCGGCTCCTAGCAGAACATGCCGAATCCCAAGTACCAAAGAGTCATGAAGACTTGCCTTTCCAATGCGACTTACGTCCGAGTCCCTTTTGCCTCACGATATACCTTGTCAGACTATAGGCGAATAATTGTCATCCCTTAAATAGTCCGACTCTCTTCTCGATCCGAGATAAGTGATTCACCCGACTAACTTAGTCGATCGCCTCTAACACTTAACCGAGTCGCATGGCCATGCTTTCAATCATATCTCACGAGAGGGCCCAGAATATCTCTCCGAGTGGAGGGCAAAATCCCATCTTGGTTATTCACATCACGTGGCTTGATTCTCACCAACCCAACCCCCGCCTTTATAACCTCGCCATGCATCAGCTTGATGTAACCTAAGTCGGTGATCCTCAACTCGGACTATGCAACAACCTCAGGTCTAAGGATTACATTGATTGAGATATACAAATGACAACTTGTTCGTTGTACCTCAATATGGGTCAATCCGACTAGCTAAACTCTTTAGCCGAATCTGTGTAAGTTGGAATAGCATATCCATGCCCATGACAAGTGGAACCGAGTCATCAAGCCAATTTTCACATTGGTATAACTTGTGTGTCCAGCACAACCTCAATGACCAAGGATATTTAGTACAAACAACATGAATGCATAGTTCCACAACTAAATCACATATTCAATGATACACATCAGATGTTTATACAAGGACTACTTAATATCTTTATGAATACAATGGGAAATATCATCATACATGATTGCCTCTAGGGAATATTCCCAACACTCTCTCCTTTTTATTTGAGATCCACAAGGTTCATGGTAAAACATGCCTATGGAGGTCATGGAGGAGAGGGGGAAACCAGTGGGTGCTTCCTGTGGGCGTGTGGAGAGGAGTGCGAGGTGGTTTTTGGTCTTGTTTAGGGCAGGGAGTGGGAGTGGTGGTAGTCAAATGCATTGAGGAGGGACAAGATGGTAATAGTATTTTTGTGTCTCCTCTTTGAACCAAGAACTAAGGACAATATGAACAGTGCCCTGCTACAGTGGGGGTCAACCAGAGAGGTGTGTTCAGTTGTGGTGGATGGCTGGACAAGTTTGGGGAAGGTTTGATGGAGGTTTGCTAGTGGGTTTAGTAACAATGTCAATTTCGCCATAAATAGTGGTTATGAAGAGAGTACAAGATGTTGCATTGAACAAGGTAGGGAAAATGGTACTGGTAGATGGATGTGGTCAAAATATACTTTCAAGATTTAATTGGGATTTTTCTAAAGATTATAAATCCATTTAATCCCATTTATTCAAAAAGTGTAGAAAGGGTTTATAGAAGCTAAGGTGTTATGTTTACATTAGACAAGATAGGTTTTTGGTGTGAAATGGTTCTGAATAGCATATCACACATTGGGTAATTTTATTGGGATTTATTGGGATGAAAAAGTATTTTTAATGAATTATTTTGTGTTTGTGCCATTTATGAAAAGGGGCAAAAATAAATAATAAAGGATCTCAAAAATAATTATTTTTGAGTTGGGAAGATAAGATATGATATATAAGCATCAAATGTGCCTTGAGTTGGCAAAGTGATGTGGATAAAAACATACTTGCCTTTATAGAGAATACTTTTGAGGATTTAGTAAATGAAGGAATTTAAATAGTTTATTAGTCCAAATAATTATGGGAATTATTTGGGGAGTGTCTCCAAGGTAGATGATTTACACTTGAGGTATCCATCATTGTAAACCTTGGGTTTCGAATATCTTCATAGAAAATGGAAGGAAGCTAGATGTTTGATAATTTTATACCACCTGAAAAGGGTTGGATGAGAGAGCTTAGGGTTCACCTTAATACAAGGGATAGATGGATAGATAGAAAAAGTTGTATAAATATTCATGATGCCAAGAGTTGAGTTGGGTTGTATTTGAGGTGATATAGGAGTAGTGGCAAACTTTGTTGAAAAATAAGGCTGTCATACTAGATGTGTCATGATGCCTCATAAACCATGAGTTTTTAAGAAACACAATGTTCCAATGAGAACAAGTGAAGGGTGGATTGATAGACCATGGTTAGGAGATCATAACCATGCAGAGAGTTGGTCAAGGGGTGATAGCATATGGATGTGAGCTTCTGCCAAAGTGGGCATGTTGACTAGATTTGCAGAAAATGTTATCATCATGTCTATAAAACCATCATGGATGAGTAGGAGACAGAAATGCTTAGCCAAAGGAAAGAGTGGTCTTTGTTAGTACTAATGATGAAATACAAGATGGTTCAAGTACCTTCTCAAGAATGCACATAGGTTGAGATAGGTAGAGCTCCAAAGATTAAATCTAGATAAGAATTCCAGACTTCGCCAATTTGGGCAGATTTAGGGTTTTAGACTAGATCACAAGGGTAGATGATTTGGAGAGAAGTCTAGGTTGCAAATTCATGATCAAGGAGATGATGTTGAACTTCCAAATAAGTAGATATGATCCATGCTTAGAGTTGGTATTGGATGAGTTGGTTGCTAATGAAGAGGATTAGCTCAAAGATGATATGGTGAAGGGGGATTAACAGATCACTTGAGTGACTTAAGATAGATCCAGATTTGGATGCTTAGTTGGAGATTGATGATCTCAACTATGGATTGGATCCTAAGGGATGAAATACTAGGTTAGATCACTCTATATCCCAAGCACACAATACAGTTAGGAGATCAAGGCAATTCATATAATCAATCTTATCCAATATTTACCATCAAATATAACTTGAGGTAAGCATGTATATTTTGAAGGGGTTGGGATTTGAAGTAAGGTAAGGATCTCTTAGTATTTCTACCAGGTTTAGAATAAAAAGGTTTTAGTAAAGGTTTTGGAAAAACCTAGAGGTAAGAGTAGAAGAATGATCTTTTTTGAAAACATAAGGAGAGAATCTATATAGTCCTCCATAGTTTTTGGTAAATAGAAACTAATCAAATAATTTGTTTTATCAAAGTCATCTTGGCTCAGGTTTGAAATGCCAGAACATTTGAGAATATGAAAGATGATCCAAGACATATATTTTGTAAAATAGCTTTTGTCAAATAGAATTGAGATAGGAACTATATCACCTAATACACAATCAGTGGCAAGTAACACAAGCAAGTAGGCAAACATTACAACACCTGGTAAGAAAAAGTTTTTGTTCCCCCTGATTTTCGCCTTTTTGACAAAAGATCAGGGTTGCTGAAATTTGGATGTTACACAATCCAAATATATTAAATAAGGGTCTATGATCATTACTAAACCATAGGTTCAGATCACCATCTATATATTCCCCACAGGAAGTCAAAAACATCATTTAGTATCTAAAAATCATCAGTGGGTAAATTAAATCATCTTCCTAGGAAGATCTTAGTATGAATCAGCTGGATATCATTACTTCCATAAGGAGAAGCTCGCAGCATAAAAGCAGATCATTGCAAGGCATATTTGTAAAGGCAACACAATTCCAGATAAAGTAACAAGGGTTTCAATTTCAATAGCACTATCACACTAACAGTACACAACATATCTTACCCATGTGTTGTCCACTTTAATAATACTGGTTCAATAATTTCTTTGCTGGGTCAAGATTGCCACTAAACCAAGGTAACCAAGAAATATTTCAATCATGATGTGTATATTAGAACACCTGGTTTGAATTCAAGCAAATAACCCCAAACATAATTATATAAAAATCTAACTAGAGTAAGTAGAAACACCCCATTTCATTGCTATCTTTAACAAATATAGGGTTACAAAAAAACCACTCACCGCAGGAAAAGGTTTCAATAGATTAAGAAATTATGACATCAAGTTATCTGGCTCAACTTAGAACCTAATTATTTGGATTCAAATGTGTTACACATTTCCACCGTAACCAAATTCAGCTAAACAACTATTGATAGTATTACCACCTAAACCAACAACTATCAGAACTAGATGAGTAACTTCTCTTTATCACCAAAACAAAATTCAAAGTCACAAGTAGACATGTGAAAACTAAATAATTGATACTTGAGCCTAAATTCAGAGCACCAACAACCATGAGGAACTAGGAATAGCTACCAGTAAATTGCTAAACACGAATGGTATATGAGTTACAGGAATTAGCTACTGCAGAGGTATGTATGTATAGATTAACATCCTAATCAGAGCACTATTTGCTCACATAGAGAGCCCTAATCAATAGTATTGTGAGGCCTAGTATTGCAGTAGAGTAGGAAAGATTAATAGAGGAAGGAGGGGGTGGATATGGTACTTACCTTTGGAGAGTCATAGACCACTGGATAGGATGCAGAGGTGGCCCTTACAAAAGCAGTGTCCACGGCATAGCGGCACAGGGAGCATAATGTGCTGACCCTATGCTGAGCTGCGACCTGTGGTGGTAAACAACGACCAATGCGACAACACACTAGTGCAACCTCAAGGTGGCAAGATCATCGTTGGCCTGTGGTGGCCCCCGTAGAGTGAAACCCTATCACCCAGCAAGTAAGGGGATGACAAGAAGAGGGTAAATAAATCCTAAAAAAATCATTTTTGTACATAAAAATAAATCTTATATTTTATAAAAAATACTAACTTAAAATATTTACAAATAAAATTTGAAGAGAATATTTAAGGATAGTTAATATTTTGAGGAACTTTATAAAAATAAAGTTAATAACTAAAAATAAATAAAATTCATTTTTAAGATCCTAAATAAGTATATTTTACTAGAAAATACTAAGTATATTATTCCAAAACATTTTAAGGTTCCTAGGTAATGAATCTTCATTTATCTATTTTATGAAAATGAGATAACTGTTTTGTTAATTCTTTAAAAATATTTCCTAAGTAAGAAATAATTATATTTCTTTATAAATATTAAATCTTTTAAATCTAAGTACTAATGTCCCATATCATAATTAGGATTCATATAAAACTTACGTGTAAATTATTAACTTTATAATACTCTTTGAAACCTTAAATCAAATTTAAACCAATAACCTTTAATCTAACCTTATGCACCATTATTTTATATTGAGGGTGAATGATAAGTATCTCTTCACCGTACTTAAAAAAAATTTAAACACTAACAAATTCATAAGATCATTCAATTACACTCCCATTAATAAGTTTCATATTATTTCATCATAGAAAAACAAATTTAAACTAATCATTCACTTAAATATAAAGTGAATTATAAAACACCTTAATCATACTTATGATAACCCTAAAACATGGAAATAGTTAAAACATATTACACCTTAAGGTTATTTATGCTTTTAAAGTTAACTTTACTCTCAAAGCTTATAAACATCATGTACAAAGACTATTTATATATTTTTATAATTAACCTTGGTCTATAATCTCATAAATATTATATATTAAGTGTATTCATAATTTTATACTTAACTTTGGTCTATTGCAATTAAGAAATAAAGCATCTCGAGTCCAAACTATTCGAGTAAACGCAAACGACAACAATCACATTCTATTAACTATAAAGATTGTTTAAACCATATGAAAGAAACCTTTTCTTCGAAGGTTATTCTTTTTTCCACTTCAAACAATAACTCTATAATAGTTCCTTCAACTTTTAATAACCCAGCACCTAGACTTTCATCATATTTACTAGATAACAATTAAACTAGTTGAATCTTAGATTGCTTTATACTCTAGTTGTATATTTTGGGGTGTTAGAACTTAAGTTCCTTCTAAATGCATTTGTTTGTGAAGTAAGAATTAAAGATAAACCAAATCTTAAATAAATCACTTAAGTTTAAATTCACTTATAATCTTGGGGATACGTTTTGGGAGTTTTATCAAATTGCATTACATTACTTATGCATAATGGCATCTTGCTTCTTTGAACATTAGTTCTTATGGAGCCAATGATGTTGTTTTCAGATATTGGATCTTCTATTGTCTCGAAGGCCATAAGTGCATAATCTTGCAATCATAAAAGGCAATTTCACAGTTGCTAATTTCCTTTGATTATTTTCTATCAGTCATTCACAAACCCAGTGTTGTCATCACCTGCATTTCAAAAAGGTTAGAAACACTATTTTCAAAATAATATGAGTATGGCTTCTTTACCATATGGTAATAGCCTACAATTATAGTTCTAGAGGTAAAGGAACATAATACCTAGGATTTAATAACCAATGTCGCCACTGATTCTTGCGTCGTATAATATGTGTTAACCATGAGATCTTTATGGCTCTAGGGAAGTCAGCTGTATCTTATTCCTTTCGCATGCCATTGACACTATTCTAAGAGTTTTGTAAGTTTCATATCGTGGGTAAATCCATGTATTCGGGGGAAGACTACCATGGATCTAGGCGTACAAAATACCAATTTCTAGTGTTTATGGTTGTTGTGCATATCAGACTAAGGTAAAGCCGTATTAACAGGGGAAGTCTGGCTTGAGTCTAATAGTACAACAATTGTGGGGTATGCGGGGTCGCGTAGAAGGGCAGAGATCGTCTTGGGTTCTTATACCGGACCCCATACCAAGGAAGTATGGACAAGCTCATGACTTGGTTGTGCAAAATGGATAAGGATCTCTCATGGTTAAAGCAACACACCTCTGTAGAGTGTAAAAAGTGTGACATGTTACTCCTTGTTTCGGGAAGGATCTGTGAACGCTGCAGGAAAGGAATTCCATGAAGTTCTAATCAACCTATGAAGACTAACAGACATAGAATTTCAGAATGAAACCAGTCTTTGAAGAAATGTTTACGAAAACCTGCATAGCCTACGATCTATGATCTGTGGCTGTGGATAGTGCATCATACACTCCTTTTTAGTGAACTTGCTTAGTACGCTCATACTCAACCGTATCTTCTAAACCCTTTCTTGATTCTAAAGCCAATAAAGACAACGTCTACTTCAACTAATGCTCAAGGGAATCATTAACCAAAATCTCAGGTTCTTCAATGAAGTCAACATATACATCAACTAAAGTGAAGAAGTTGCTAATTAGATAGGAGGATAATATCTAGATATAGAACCTACTTCTGTAGAGCAATGCAAGTAGCTTAGTTACTAGTCTATTATAGGATAGTTATGAGTTGTTATTTTTGGTTCTTCTTTGTAAGAAGTTTCCTTCTCTATATAACTTAGAGTGTTCTCTGGATATTTTGTAAAGAGTCGAGTTGTAATATATAGTCCTATCTTGGACCTGCTATGTTTCTGTTGTACCACTCCAAGGGATGTAATACTAGTGGAACGGTGTTTCACTGGTGTTATGTCAATGACTATAATGTAATACATCATGAAATGGTATGCTGGGTCACCGCATTTACACTACCATCTTTAGAGGGTGTCAGCATTACTCTACCCACACCCCGCTGGCCGCCTGAGTCCGAATTTGCTTACTCGTACAACCTGAGAGAACTAGAGATCTTGAAGGTATAGCTCCCACAGAGGCCCCACTAGGTGAACGAGAAATGGGAATACGAGGTCTGGTGGTGTTCGACAAGTTAATCGCATTCATTAGATGCCATGATTACAAGGAATGGTTAATCTTGCATGAAGACCACCAACGGCCGGAGAAGTATGTCGACACCGTCTTTACCACCGGCGGCTATCTGTACAACACACCGCAACGCTTTTCTGTGAAAGGACACAGATGACGCATCGATGGGGGTGAATAGGCAGTTTAAAACTTTTAAGAGATGGTCTTGACAAAGGCGAAATAAAAGTAGAGATTACTTTTTCAAGCACAAAACCTATAAAAATTATGGTTCACCTATGTGCACCAACAACTTATGCTAAGCCAAATAAGCAACTATGTGATAGATAGATAAATGACTTCAAGCACTAAGGATATCACAAAGTAAAGTGCATAATTAAAAAAATCTCAGGTATAGAGATAACCGAGGCACGCGGAGACGATGATGTTTTACCGAATTCCTCCCATCAAGGGAGTATGTCTCATCAGAGGGGTGGGCGATACTAAGACCACAAGCACCACAAATGGCCTCACCCTATTCTCTAGTGAACTTCCGCCACAAATGGCCTAGTCCACTTTTGCACTATCGATACACTTCGAGGCGGGAACCAATGCCTTTACAACAAGCTTGGAGCAAACTTCCACAATGGAACAGAGGCTTCCAAGTAATAAGCTTGGGGAAAGCTCCAACAATGGCACAGAGGCTTCCAAGTAATACGCTTGGCGAAAGCTCCAACAACTTAATTGCAGGCCCCAAGTAATCCACAAACTTGCAATAAAACTAAACCGTCTAGGGTTCCAAGAACCCAAGAATAAAAAGCTTCTCACCTTTCACCCAATCGAATCCTCACTGAGAATTCAAACTAATGCACCAAATGCAATGGAAAAACACAAGACGTGCTCAAGTCCTTCACTACCAAATTCCACCAAAGCTCGAAAATCTTATGGAGGAATTAGAGAGGAAGAACAATGGAGGAAATCCAGAAAATACTCCAAGATCTGGATCTCGAGATGTTCTCCTCACTTAGAGGAGAGATTGATTGGTGGGGTTCAGATCTAGATCTCTTGTTTCAAATCCCTCAAAAATATGCAGGAATTGTAGGAGGGATTGAGGAATAGAAAGCTCAATAAGGTCAACAATAGAGGGGAAAACTTGAAAGAATGTGTAGGTAACCACTGGGGAAGAAGGTCCCCTTATATCGGTCCTCCAAAATCCAACCATTATAGCTCTAGAGCGCACGGGCCGGATATTCCGGCCAATTGCCGGATGGCTTCTAATTTGTACATGTGAATGGAAACCAGATTACTAAAATCGAAGATTTCTACACGACACCGAGTGTCCGGCATTTTCACTCCGGACATTCTGCCCAAGGCAAAAATGAGAGAAACAACAAATCTGAAACTAACATAACTTTTGCATCCGGACTTTGATTTTGATGATCTTGGGCTTATTTCAAAGATAGTAACAAGATCTACAAGATCATGTAGAGAACCATCAAAGTACATCAAGGGAGGATAGAACAAAATGATGAAAGTTTTAACCTATCTAGAAAAGACAAACCGGTAAAACCTCCAATATCGAAAAAATAAAAGAGAATCCACATGAAATCCGTTTTTGATGAACTTGAGCTTGTCATGGAGATTAACACAAGCTCTAAATACTCTCATGTCTAAGAACCAAATAAGAACCAAGAAAGATGATGCCAAGTATGCAAAGGTTTGAGATATCACTGAGGGATAAGATCAAGTTACTCACTCGAGAGCCCCCTCTTGATAGTACGGTTATCTATCCTATAAACTAGTCTCCTCAACTAACACCACAAGACCGGTAATAAAGAAACCCTATCAAGATCATACCTTTTCCTTACGCACATTCCACATGATCTTTATGATGACAATCTTCTACACCTCAATATGGAGCACCTTTCTTGATTGCGCTAGCTTGGTGAAGACTTGGAATTTGCTCCCTCATACTCCACTATGGAAGATCCTGTCTTTTAGTAATATCCACACATATCCATGATCACCATGAGGATGGCAAGATTTATGCATATGATCTCTTTGATATGGCACTTCTTGAGCTTGTACTTCATTTATTCTTTCTTTATTATGTTGGTGTCTTGAAGGTACAGATGAGATATCACACCATCTTGTTATTCAAGACACACTTTCCATAGGCTCATGTTCTACTTGACCAATCTCCAGATCATTCCTTGAAACCTTGATCAACACTTGATCTTCTTCACTTTCTTCTTCTTCTTCCAACCTTGAAGCCAACATATAGTTCAAGGATTGCCTATGGACAAATCCTACAAGTAAAACTCAATGCAAACATAAGTCCATAAACATTTTCATTAATTACCAAATGCACATATGGGGGCACATATGTTCTTTCAATCTCCTCCATTTTGGTAATTGATGACAATCCTTTGAGAGGGTTTATATAATCAATTAATCAAACAAAATGGTTGCACCAACATCAAATACTACACAAGTATGTGATGTTGGTACACCCATACTATATAGAGCAAGCTCCGCCACAATATATGCACGTGTGATGAACTTGAATTTCATTGCATATATTGCCAACCATTACTGTTGGTGGAGTTCCCTCTATATATTCAATATGAAAAGCAACAACAAATATGCAAGAGCATGAGAGGAAAATTCTTAGGAGAAAACTAAAAGCATAAAACCAACTTCCCTTAAACCCTCAAAACTTCTCCCCCATTGGCATCGATTGCCAAAATGGGTGAAAATCTTTACACGGTCAATAGAGTGAGAATTCCTCCAAAATGTGTACATTTCTCATAGTATGAGTGGAATAAAATGCACATATTCAATCATGAATACTTGGAAGGAATCAAACTATATTGAGGATAAAAAGATTGAAAAATAATAAGATGAGGAAGCATCAATCAATGAATCAAGAAATAAAAAATCAAAAGAACCACTTGACACAAGGAAGATACCAAATGAAACATAGATATTATGATAAGATCGAAAAGAGAGTTTTCTAAATAATGTGAGGAGACTCCCCAAGGTTTGTGCACAAATTATAATTTGCATTTGAATAAAATATGCACAATCATGGCATCCTCACTCCCTCAATATTATCTACACAAAACAAAATATTAAGAATAAAAATATGATAAGCAGAGAGTGGTGCTAAAAATAAAATTAGAAAGCTCCCCAAGGTACATACACAAATTAGTTTTTTGTATTTGAACACATTGTGCACAACATGGAATCCTCACTTCCTCTATTTTACTTAAAACACAACTATGTGCAAACAACATTATACCAAGGCATAAAACTTGTAATAGCCAAATGGTTGAGCAACAAGTAAGAGACAACATAATAGGAGCCTCAACCACAATTATGTGGGAGAGGCATAACAAAGCATATTATAAGACTAATAAAAGGATGCTCATTGAGTATCAACATAGTCTTCAATGAATGAAATAGCTTATTATGACCATAAACACACACGAAAGTAAGAAGATATCAAAAATAGAGAACTAACATCTATCATGTGTATAAGTTTCTAAGTAGACAGTATCACAAAGATATTGATCCACAAAGAAACATGTACACACAAAATAGATACTAAAATAAATAGAGCAAGATATCCAAAATGAAGTCATGACAATACACCACTAAGATCTTTGCTTGATAGCATGGCCAAATAGCCCAATTTTCTCTTAATGTATTTGATGAACTTGAACCACAAACATATCAAATACATCAAAACTATCACAAAGAGAAGAAGAGATAGTTGGAATGTATTGTGACAGGAAACAAGTACTCCCTCTGATCCATATTAATTGACTCAAATTTGTCTAGATTTGCATGAATCTAGACACTATTTAGTATATAGGTTCATCCAAATTTTGACAAATCCAAGTCAATTAATATGGGATAGAGGGAGTATCAAAAAGAAGGAATAAACTTTTGCAAATTCATCAATATTGCACATGATAGTACTCTGAGGAAACGATAGGCAATATAATTGCTAGATTGACCTATTTGGGATTGGTGAATCATGAGCATGATTTGATATATCACCAATTATATGCACTCATCTCAACTTACTCTCATATGAAATAGAGAGATTTCTTTAAGGCCAAATAAAGAACGACAACAATTGAAAATACAAAAATTCATGCCATGATAACAACCTACCTTAGGTTGGAAGACAATATGTATGGATGAGCAAGAGATACTTGTTACCAAGATATCATTGGTATGATGAAGTAGATAGGAGTTTGTTGACCATCCTAGCTTGTCTCTAATTTTATTGAGACATCACTTCTTCCTTATGAAATAGACAAGCATCCAATGCATCTCTAATTTATCAAAAACAAAATTCAAGTAAAATATGGTCTCTAGACTTATTGGGTCAAAAGTAGTTAGACAACTACAATACATAGGAGAAACTCCACATATTTTTGTGCATATTGATATGAAATTTAATTTCATACACATCCTAGCCAATTAGTATTTGGTGGAGTTTCCCCTACATATTGGATCAAGGAAAGCAAGCATTCCATAATATATATATTTAGTACATATGCATGTAAACGATTTTCAAGAGCCAAACGAGATATAATTTGAACAAAATACCAAGTAAACCAAGAAGGCACACCAAAGTGTGACACCAAAGACCAAATCAACACATGGAAGACCACAAGTTCAACAAATGAACTAGGCAAAATCTAAAGAGCAAGAGATAGAAAAAACACAAATGCTCAAGGATTGATATTATTCTAAAGGGATTTCTATTTCCGTGCCCCTGGTTCATTAGATGTACTCAATTTTCCCTAGCTGCTAAACTTCTCCTCACTTTTGCCTAGCTCCTTGTCCAAAACTCTCACATCGGTCTGAAACTCGCTCTCCGTCGGGTCCCATTAGTGGACCCTCGCCATTATGTGCTAAACAAGTAGGACCACTCATTACATGCTGAAAGGTGGGGACACGTTCAGTCGGGTCCCGTAGTAGGACCCCCCATGTTGGACTGCATGGGGCCGGCTTGTTGGGAACGCGTTTTGGGGGATGTGGTGTGGGACCATGTGGGGCGCGTTTGGTAGTTACGTGCGCCCTCTCGCCTAAATTGGAAGATTTATTTTTTGTTATTTTTATGATTGGCCTTTTAAGAGCGCCTTTTCCCCTTTATGTCGCTAACAATTGTTATTTTATACCAAAAAGGCAGTGAATCTAGAGCAGATTCTCTCTTCATTCATGGTTCCTTTTGGCCCTCATATTTTCCCAATCTGGCAGCAAATCTAACCAGCACCATAAATATGTAGATAAACAGGATAAAGCGGCTAATACAGGATTATATAGTATGGTACTTAAACGAGGTTCGACAATTAGGATGCTCAGTAGCAGCAGCTCACAAGTTGAATATAGACAACAAAACAAAAGAAACTGCTTTATAGCAGCAGCATCAACACAAGATCAGTGGCCCCTCATGGCCTCCCCTTGGAGGGCCTCCGCCTCCTCCCTATGGTGCTTACTACACCTCTTGCTGCCCAGTCCCTTGACCTTAGGCGCCTTGGGCTTGATCGGGGGCATGCGACCCTCCTCGATGGCCACCTTTTGGAGGTTGCAGAGGTGAAAACCAAGAGCCTGGTGCTTGGCTCGGAAGGCGTGGACGTTCTTTGAAAGGCCATAGGTTTTCACGTCCTCGGCATGCCTCACGAGGAAGTTGAAGTCGGTGGCGAGGCCCCTGGTGCAGAACGCGCACCTGTAGACGTCGCCGGCGAATAAGCCGTTGAACTGGCCGGACTTCAGCTTCCTCATCATCTGACGAGTCTTGGTGTCCGTGGACTCGTCGTCGCTACAGATGTCGCTGCTATCCACCTATTATAGTGTGCAATAAGGACATGATTGAGATATCGTGATTATCGGGATTGATTACTTGCATAAATTACCGATTAAGATCCCCTAATTATTCCCCAATCCCCAAATCTCAAACCAAATTGAATACTGATCCCAACTATAGATCGGTACTAGTACTGATCCTAACTACAGATCGGTGCTAGTACTGATCCCAACTACAGATCGGTGCTAGTACTGATCCCAACTACAGATTGGTGCTAGTACTGATCCCAACTAGGGGCATTCATCGAAATACGAGATCTAACACAAGAGGATTAGCTACTATAAAAATACCTAGCATCCAACATTGAAAATATGAACAACTAATGCCTAAAAACACACGATCTAGCATCGAACGATGCGAATGGGGGAAGAACAAAGGAAGGGGAGAAAACTCGAGTTACCTTCGACCATGGGTCGGCTAAGCTGGTGTCGAAGGGGTTCTCTGGCCTGATGTAATCGTTGTCCCCGTAGGGGTCCCAGCCGTGCGGGATCTGCAGGAGAATGGTGAGGGCCTGTACGGGGACGGTGTCCTCCTCGTCGGCGGCTACTTTGGAAGCGGGGACAACGGTCTGGACGGGGATGGTGGATGCCTTCAATGCCTCGACGGGGCATGTACGGGGACGGGGGCATCCTCGTCGGCCGTCTTGGATGTGATGATGGCCACCATGCCGTTTTTCTCCATCCTTGGCGTGGGTAGGGTTTTCTTAGGGGTTTGTAGAAGGTGATGGCACAGTGGAGATGGTTGTGTGAGTGAACGAGTGATGAGTAAGAGTGAGTAGGCCTCTATAAAGGTAAAGGGAGGAGACATTTAGTTGCACCACCGTGTACCATGTAACCGCGTACGCTACTGCACCGTGCACGGCCACACGCGCCCACTACAGCCCCGTGCACCGCGACACGCGTACTGTGTGTCATGTTTTCCCCCTTATGTCAAACCTTGGTCGCTTAGTTGTTCTCAGTTATACCATCGAGTGTAGCACTAGCAGTTTGGTTGTACTCAGTCTTGCCCTCTAGTACTAACACTACCGTGTGCAATATACTCACTTTTACCCTCCGGTGGCTGGTCAACAGAGAGTCAACAAATGGGTTTTAGCTAGATAATTGAGTCATTTTATGCACAACAAATTCAAAAAGATCAAAATATAGTGGCATCTACCCAGGGAGTTTTATTATGTGACCTGCCACCATAATAAATGTATATAAATCAAGTTTTAACCTAAATCACCACTTCTCAAATCACCTACTATCTAGAACGTTCATGGCTTTCTACTCAAGCCTCTTCCCAAAATATCCCTCCCCAAAACATTATTTGTCTGAATGAGGCAATAATTGTCATACTAATATATATTTGAATTGCAAATAGTTTGATGTATGCCAATATGTATTTATTGTAAAAAATAAGAATTTTCCATTTTTAAATCTCTTTCTATTTTCTATTTGAACCCCTTATCAGTTTTGCCCTTGGTTTTTAAGTTCTACTTAGTTTTTCCCTTGGTTTTTAAGTTCTACTCAGTTTCCACCTCTGTCTTAGTTACAAACTCTCACACATGTGCTCATCTTGGCTGCAATGCTCTGATTGGTCGAGACAGTTGTCATGCGGATCGTACCCACCAACCATTGATCCTCTGATTGATCCTTTATGATTTAGCGGACAGGATAACCCCTATATATTTTGAGGGGCACCCTCTATGCATGCAAAATAACGAGTTTGCCACCGTGCTTTAACTCCATAAACAAATGATTTCGAATATAATTTGAAGGGAAAGTGTTCAAAGGTGTATAATTTTTGCATTATATTTCACTCCATGAAAATGATAAATTATCAGGATTTTATTAGCACAACATTATCATGTCCTAAGTGCGATTTCAAAGAGATCAAATGTGTATAATTTTTCCCATATGCAAGTTTATGCATTACATTTTATGGAAATGATAATTTCTCAAGATTTTCTTAGCACATCATTATCATGTTTTAAGTGCGATTTCACAGTGTTCAAAGGTTTATAAGTTTTGTATACGCAAGTTTAGGGATCACTTTTCACGCTCTAAAAATGGTAAACACTCTTTTACAATAAGAGTTGTATAATTTTTTTATTTGAAAGTGTTCAAGAGTTGTGTCAATTATAAACACTCTTTTACATTTAGAGTTGTATTATTTTTTCAATTTTTAAAGTGTTCAAGAGTTTTGTCAATTATAAACACTCTTTTACATTAAGAGTTCTGTGATTTTTTTAATTTGAAAGTGTTCAAGAGTTTTGTCAATTATAAACACTCTTTGACATTAAGAGTTGTGATTTTTTTAATTTGAAAGCGCTCAAGAGTTGTGTCAATTATAAACAATCTTTTCATTAAGAGTTGTATAATTTTTTCAATTTGAAAGTGTTCAAGAGTTGTGTCAATTATAAACAGTCTTTTAAACGAAGAGTTGTATGAAAAAATTAATTTGGAAGTGTTCAATAATTCTATCAATTATAAACACTCTTTTACATTAAGAGTTGTATAATTGTTTTCAATTTAAAAGTGTTCAAGAGTTGTGTCAAGAGTTGTATATTTTTTTTATTTGAAAGTGTTCAAGAGTTGTGTCAATTATAAACACTCTTTTACATTAATAGTTTCATACTTTTTTTAATTTGAAAGTGTTCAAGAGTTGTGTCATTTATATCCAATCTTGTACATTAAAAGTTGAATAATTTTTTCAATTTGAAAGTGTTCAATAGTTGTGTCATTTTCTTATTTATTATACATCCATGTCCCTAATTGTTAATTATAAACAATATTTCACTTGATTGCATCCGGGACATTAACTCGATAAAGCAATTAAATCATCGGAACAGCTCGTCGGCCGCATTCTCCACAGCAAGCGCCCCAGTTGCCATTTTGGTGCATTTTGGTGCGAGATCTAACCTTCTCTGCGCACGGTTGCCATCATCATCCTTCGTACAGGTCAACGGGACGACACCATACTACAGCCAGGACGAACAGGAGGCCGAAGTGAAGCTCGACAAAGGGCCACCATCGTCGGAGAAGAAGAAGAAAGGAGAGGAAGCGGCATGGGCGCAGGCACGGTTCTAGCTCACGTGGATAAGTTGTGGTTCCGACGCTCACGTGGATATGCCGTGGGTCCCATGCTGATCTGGATAAGTGGAGAGAGGTGTCCACTACGGGAACCAACTAAACAAAGCCCCACTTGTCAGCATGTAATGGCAAGGGTCCACTACGGGACCAGACAGACCGCAGCCCACTTGTTAGCACGTAACAACAAGGATCCACTATGGGACCCGATTGAATGTGGCCCCACTTGTCAGCATCTAATGGCAAGACTGACGGACAGTGAGTTTCAGACCGTGCAAGAGTTCCATAATAGGAGATGGAAAAAGTGAGGAAAAGCTAAGCGGCTGGGAAAAAGTGAGTACAACTTACGAACCAAGGGCACGAAAATAGAAATCCCTATTCTAAAAGGTCAAAATAATTAATTAGGAATGAGACAAAGCCAACTCCCCAAAATACCAAGATTCCAATAACCAAGGCAAAATCTTCACAATTGTCATAATGGCACAAAGTACCAAAATAAAAGGTATATCTTCCAAAGACATAAAACATGATATGGATAAAAACATGTTATGAAGAAGCATAAAAAGGAGTGTTCTAAATAATATAGTAGAACTCTGCCATGATTAGTGAATTATTTAATATTTTGCATTTGAATACAAAATTCACACCAATGGGATCATCATCTCTACCTAAATCAAATAGATCACTAAGCGATTTCAAGTTAAAGCAAGATCCGTAAGAGGCAAGGAAGACATGGAGTCGACATAAAACATTTTCTTCGCAAAAGATAGGGAAAATATAAAAAGGACAATGTGAAAATGATCAAAAAGACCTACCACCTAATATAGTACTGAATGTCCAAGGACAAGGGATATGCATTATTTCTGGGTGGTAGTTTGCAAAGGTGTCCAAGATCATATTCACAACAAGATGAAACAAATATCCAACATGAGACAACTAATGGACATTATAGAATTTGAATTTCTCATGAGTATGGCATACCACGTAGAGACTAGATAATCTTGTAATATCAATACCAAGTTGGCATTCCTCATGTACACACATTTTTTGGGATAGTGGAATGCCCAAAGCACACCACTCTCCAAAAATGGGATAGTCCATTAATTTGCCACAAGAGCCAAATAAGATAATAAGTGCATTCAATTATGGATCATCAAAACAAGTACATGGTGTGAAACCAAACATACACAAATAAAATTGATAACTCAAGATAGGTAAATGGTAAGTACACCATATACAAACATATGCAGGGTACAAAACCAACACATGAACAAGGGGCAAGTAACTTTTAATGTAAATGTGTTGAGAACATGTTACCACAAGGAGGACCAATGGATATATGATAGAGATATGATAATCCAAATGACTTGGCTTGAGAAAATATAATTGATGAAGTTCCCTTAATTCTTCATGATATATCCAAGTATCCAATGACCTCCAACCAACACCTATTGATTAAATTTTAGCGAGATGGTCCATAACCAAGTTGGGTCCTAAGAAGTTAGTCACAATAGGCTTGTCTATCCAAATGGTTCTTTTCCTGACACCACGTTGGGAACCAACATATTTGGAAAACACATTGCCAACCTCATCGTTACGAAGAGAATAAGCATCATCAACCATGATAGGGGTGTATGAGGAGTTACCAATAGTGCATGAAGAAGAGAGGTGGCCCTTCTCACGACATATGTAGCAAGTTCTTCTCTTCCCTTTCTTCTCAGTTGATTTCTCTACCATGGGAGTATTATCTTGATTCTTCTTGGGAAGTGTTCTTTCTTCAAACTGAGGTTGAACATGAACCAAAATTTAAA
Organism: Avena insularis; assembly: GCA_023614405.1. Classification (NCBI taxonomy): domain Eukaryota; kingdom Viridiplantae; phylum Streptophyta; class Magnoliopsida; order Poales; family Poaceae; genus Avena; species Avena insularis. Next base: position 165,538,603 of record CM042685.1, on the reverse strand, counting down.
GTCTCTTCCCTTTTTTCCTCTCACCAAGAGTCTTTCTTCTTCAAAGGGAAAGATCTAACATGGTGCCCTTCAATTTTTTATTTGAAGCAAACAATGTTGGATGGATTCTTGATTTGTTATTGGCCCTTCTTCTTGTCTCTCTTGAACTTCTTCTTGTTAGTGGACTTGTTCCTAAAATTGGATTTGCATCCAAGCCCACTCTTGTCATTGGGGGATTTTTGTAGACTCGACATTTTATTAAATTTTGGGCTTCCCTTCATGACTCTTTTTTAAGTAATTTTTCAAATAAGTGACTTGAGCCTTGAGCTCATTAATTTCCTCTACATGGTTAGTATCAACAAAAATACTAGAGGAGGTAGATGCTTCATTGTTAGAGCAACAAGGCAATGAATGTAATTCATCACAAGATATAGCAGTAGCATGAGTGGATGAATTACAAGGACTAGCACAAGGCAATATGACATTTAAAGTGGATATAGTGCTAATGTCCACATGAGTCTCATTATATATTACCTTTGACATAATAGCATCATGATCTAATTTTAGCCTACCATGGGAGGCTAGAAGATCCTCATGTGAGCTTGATAGCTTACCATAACTTTCTTCTAAGATCCCATATTTGCTAGTTAGCAAAGAAAGTTGAGTCTTTAGCTCAACATTATCCTTAAAAATAGATGCTTCACAAGAAATAGAGTTAGTAACACATGCATCATAGTAAATTTCAAGAGGTGAGGGAAACTTCTAAAGATCTTTTGAGTAAGAAGCTTTAAGTTTCTCATGTGACTCGGTGAGTTTGATGAGATCGCCCTTGATCACTCTAGAGCCATTTTTGAGGTGCTCAAAATCCTCAAGGAGTTTAGCATAAGAAACTTGAAGTTTGTCATTTTTACTTTTGAGATCACTTTCCACGTCAAGATCTCTATCTTGAGATTCCTTCACTCTAGACAGCTCGATAGGAAAATCATCCTCAAGATATTCCTTAGTGGTTTGTTCCTCTTCAAGATCTTCGTTCAGATTTTCAACTTCAGTAGCATACTCATGTCAAGGCTACTCATTTTGTCAGTGGTGTTCTCATGCTCCTGAACTTGAGCTTCTAAATTATCAATATTTTTCTTTCTCCAATAGAAAAACCCAATATTTCAACGAAGTTAGAGCAAGCAATATTATTCTTAACAAGAGCATGGTAAACAATCTCACCCTTTTCATGTAACGATTCAACATTAATCTATTCTTCATCACTATACTCATCCTCATCATCACGAAATGTATTAGGTTACAAAGTAGGAGATACCTTTGAACCCTTAGCCATAAGGCATAGGTGGATACCATGAGACGATGATGATGATGAAGAGTTACTTGAAGCTCCATTCAAGAACTTGTTTTGGCACATAGAATCTTCGATCTCGTCTACATTGTTAAACACACAATAAATAGAGGAAATAGAAGCATTTTTCTCATGGCAACAAGGCAAAGCAAGCATATCATCATGAGGTCTATTGAGGCCATTTATACATGATATGAAAGGACCATCAACACAAGTATGTAAAATATTTAGAGTGCTAGAAGTGTTTATGTCCAAAGATGAAGCATTGCAATGCGATAGAGATGAAGGATCATTAAGAGTAAGCTTAGTATCAACATTGCAATTCTCATCGCCACTCACCATATCATTACCTTGTGTCTTGCCACAATTTGGTGAAGTGGAAGAAGATGAGAACTCATCATGGCCAGAAGTGGAAGAAATTTACCATCATCCTAAATTATATTGTACAGATCATATTTATATTCAAGTTTTGTCCATAACTCATAAGAGCTCCAAAAAGGTATGACTAAAGAAGTAACTACATGGCTCAAAGCATTTAAGCACATTAGAAGCTTGAGAATCGAGATATAAATTTTTATCATCCTCACAAGATAGATTTAGGAAATCCATTGGAGGAGAAACCATATAATTCACTCCAAATTTGGGTCCATGTCCCGAAAATGATTAAGAATACAAATTTTCCAAATCTCATAATATGTGCCATCAAATATGAAAATGTCATAATGCACTAATCCCCTAGCCGACATCTTTAATCTCAAGGCGACGAAGCCCAAAAAAAGAGAACAGGCTCTCAAACCAATTGAGAAGGACACAAATTCCGCCCAGATGGGGTGAATAGGCGGTTTAAAACTTTTAGAAGATGGGATTAACAAAGGAGGAATAAAACTAGCGATTACTTTGTCAAGAACAAAACCTATATAAACTATGGTTCACCTATGTGCATGAACAAATTATGCTAAGACAAACAAGCAACTATGTGATAGCAAGATAAATGACTTCAAGCACGAAGGCTCTGACAAAGTAAAGTGCATAAGTAAAATGCTAGGGTATAGAGATAACCGAGGCATGCAGAGACGATGATGTTTTACCGAGTTCCTACAATCAAGGGAGTATGTCTCGTTGGAGGGGTGGGTGGTACTAAGACCACCAGTGCGAGCAATAGCCTCACCTTATTCTCCAGTAAACTTCTGCCACAAATGGGATAGTCCACTTTTCCACTATCGGTACCCTTCGAGGAAGGAACCGACGCTTACAACAACATTGGAGAAAACTTCCATAATGGAATGGAGGCTTCCAAGTAACAAACTTGGGGAAAGATCCACAACTTAATTGGAGGCCCCATGTAATCCACAAACCTGCAATACCACTAAACCGTCTAGGGTTCCAAGAACCCAAGAGTAAAAAGCTTCTTTCCTTTCACCCAATCGAATCCTCAACGAGAACTCAAACCGGTGCACCAAATGCAATGGCAAGAACATAAGAAGTTCCCAAGTCCTTCACTCCCAAATTCAAAAAAATCTCCAAAATCTTATGGAGGAATAAGAGAGGAAGAACAATTGATGAAATCCACAAAACACTCCAAGATCTAGATCTCAAGATGTTCCCCTCACTTAGAGTAGAGATTGATTCGTGGGGTTGTAGATCTAGATCTCCTCTTTCAAATCCCTCAATAATATGTAAGAATCATAGGAGGGATTCAGGGATAGAAAGCTCAAGAAGGTCAAAATTGGACGGGAAAAATTGTAAGAATGGGTAGGTAACCATTGGGGAAGAAAGGCCCCTTATATAGGTCCTCCAAAATTCAACCGTTATAGCTCTGGAGCGCACGGTCTAGATAGCCCGGCGAGTTTCCACATGGTTTCTAATATGGACATCTGAATGGCAACCACATGACTGAAATCGGAGATTTCTACGGGACACCGAGTGTTCGACATTTTCACACCGGACATTCCGCCCAAGGAAAAACTAAGAGAAACAAAATAACTGAAACTAACATAACTTTTGCATCCGGACTCCAATTTTGATGTTCTTGGGCTCGTTTCGAAGATACTAACGATATCTATAAGATCATTCAGAGAACCATAATAGTACATAAAGTTATGATAGAAACAAATGATGAAAGTTTCAACCTATCTAGATAAGACAAACTGGTAAAACCTCCAATATAGAAAACACAATAGAGAATGCATATGAAATCCATTTTTGATGAACTTGAGCTTGTCTTGGAGATTGACACAGGATCTAAATACTCTCATGGATAAGAACCAAATAATAACCAAGAAAGAGAAACACATAAATAGAAAATAGAAAAAAAAAGAAAAAAAACTAATGGGCCAGCCGGCGGCCCAGCTAGCGTCCGACCGGACCAGCCAAGACCTATCTCTACACCGTCCTAAACATCCATATAAACCCGTGGAGCCACAACTCTATGAGTTTTCCTTCTCGAAATCCTGAATCTACACATATCCAAATCTTATTTCGTCTATTCACCCATCTAGACTTCGTCGTTTGCCTTCGGCCAAAACACGAAGGTTGTAGATCTCGTCGAAATCTCTCGATCCCGACAAACCTCACCTCTTTTCATCCACCATAGCCGGAGAATTTCGCACCGCAATATTTTAGATATGACGGTGTAAATCCAAGATGTACTCGCGCTCGTTTGTTCCAATCCAAATTCCTTTGGTGAGAAGGTAGGACTAATGATTCCTCGCAACTTTCATGTTTTAAGTTCTCAATTTGACCTATGGATTTGTATCTCTAACATAGATCTATTTCTTCTCTATTCTGAGCCAAAATCGGGTCAATCTCCTCTCCTAGCCACCGGATCTCATCCCGGCGGTCAAGATTAGAGCTTATCAACGAAGGGGTACGAGCCAACCAGATCTTGCCACGTGTCAAGCCAGGTCAGCCCAGCGTCCTGGTCAACGTAGAATATTCCCAGCCTGTAGATTTGAAATTGAATTTAAATTGCAGGAAATTGTGTAAACTTGCAAAAATCATATAAAAAGATACGTAGATCCAAAAATAGCAAATAATATATCAATGGATTCAAAAAAACGTGTAGAATATTAATATGACATTAGATCTAACATTTACAGTATGCATTTAATGTAGTTATTTAATTAGTTTTAATGGTCTTTTAGGTTAATAAATTTATAGGAAATTATCTGTAACTCTGAAAAATATGAACCATATATCAAATTGAAGCTACTATAATGTAGATTAATAATATCTCGTTGGATCCAGCCTTTGCGGATTATTTACCCTGTAGCAATTTAATAAGTTGTAATGGATTTAGAAATCATTAAATTCATAGTAAATTATTTGCATATCAAAAAAATACAAATAATATACCGATGGAAAGCTGGTTCCATGTAGATCACCAATATGCAAATGGTTCATGCAAATACAATAGGGGTTTTGCAGCAATTAAATAAATAGATTAATAGATTATTTAGAGTATTAAAATCATAGTAATTCGGGTACTGCTCAGAAAATTACAAATAATATGTCCCTGGAATCACAATTCCGTGGAGATTACAGATATAATTTTATTTTGATTTTTAGGCAACATAAACTAAATAAATGATTTAAGATCCATTATACACTCTTTAAATCATAAGAAAAGATTTATAACTCCGACTAAGGTGAATCCAATTGCTACTGGTTCGTATTAACATTAGCTATCCAGTACACTCCAAAACTAAATTTAATATGTCAATTAGAATAGAGGTTGCAATAGAACTATTAAAACTCCTATATTGGCAATAAAGATTTAATAACAAATACCCTATTGCATCAAATGATCTCCTACATGCATCATGTATTCTAGTAATGTTTAGGGAACTAATTACAACCATTGTGACATATTAAATCATCATGCATGCATCTGTACATCATTGTTTTGTTGTATTGTGCATAATTGCATTGTTTTGAATGGTGTGCTTGTTGTGCACTTGTTTTGATCGATAGATTGCGAGGAGTGCAATGTTTGTGATTGTGACGAGTGAAATCTTCTCTACTGTGAGGATTATCTAATCGACTACATCTACAACAAAGGAATGTAGAGCTATCATAAATGTCCTACTATTTTCTTATGCATGTAGTATGATTTTCAGTAGTGATGCATGAGTAGGTGTTTTTATTACTATGCTATGCTATGACACCCAGGCATGATTGCCATACTTCCATGACTCGATTCCTTTGAGCCATCGTATTGTAGTTGCTTAGCCATGCTTATTAGATGCGCAAAAGGGAATTCATGAATGATTATGTTATGGAAAGTTATGTTTTGTTATAATGAAAACAACTGGAATTTAATGAATCTCCTGGGTGTGATGGATTGATGTTTTTGGATGGTTTATTGCGGAAATCACACCTAGGCTTGAGATATTAGACAGGTTCCTAGTGTAGTAGCTTCTAGTACAGCCGCGTGTCATTATTTGTCTTGACTAAGTAGGTTGTGGGAACTTGACCCGACGTGACTAGCAGATGTAGGGGATGTAGGTTGGTATGGGTCCATCCTAAGGGCTCAGGGTTCTACTTCTAAAAGATTTACCATGGCACAAAATGAGTGTAATGGTAATAGCGGGTTCACTGGGTCGTGCGGATAAAGTGTACAACCCCTGCAGGGTGTCTAAAACTAAGTACTTAGCCGTGTCCCCGGTTATGGACAACTATGAGCAACTGGGCCTGGAACTGTTTGGAAGATCTCACTCATCCTAATTTCTTAATTACTAAAACTTGATGGGTGAACATGGGTTTAGGAGCATACAAAAGTTGAACTGTCTTGTTTCTACATGGGTTTATGCCGGTATGTCCTTAGAAGATTGTTTTTCAATAAATAAAGTATTTTGAATGTAGGGAAAAGTTGTATTGCTTTTAGAAAATGAGCCTAAACTCCACCTAGCCAAATATGCATGTAGTTGATAAATCCTTTATACTCATTAGTTCTACTTGCCAATACATTCAAAGTATTAACCATTCATGGCTGCAACGTTTCATGTTGCAGGTTGTTCTGTTCTAAGTGATCGTTCATAGGTCGCGAGACTCCAGTCAACGATTGTTCGCCTGTGGCACATTTGAAGAATGGAGATCTACCTTTTTATTGTTTCCGCTTTGTACTTGTGTAATATAATGTAAATTCTTGATCATATTCATTATATTTATGATGTACAGTTATATTTGGTATCATTTTGTACTGTGTGTGCCAGTGAACCGATCCAGGGATTGGCACTATACACATAAACTCAGCCTTATCAGGCGAGGGTGTTACAAGATGGTATCAGACCTGTGCGTTGACTGTAGGATCTTGACCCTAGAAATGGATTAGCAATAGGAGACCCCTATTAGGAGAACTATCGTATTTTATACTTATTAGAGTTCTTATATTCCTTTTCTATCTTTTTTAGAACCTCTTCTTGTTCAAAATTTGTAGTTGTCCATTCCTTTGATACATGTATGAGTGTTGCCTACAAGTAGAATAAGAAATAAGGTGATACAAATGAACGTCTCATCATGTTTGGTTAGATCTGGACCACCATATTTTATCTCCTTAGGAGATCATCGCAATCGTGTTAGCATATTGATCTTACCAACTTATGTGGTATGACAATATTAGTTGCTTTCTTGTTTGTATTGGGCTATTTTTTGTGATGTCGTGTTTAGATCAGTTACTTTTGAACTGTAAAGATTCTGGAATTTGTGTGAGGTTTTTAGATTAGTTTAATGGTGTGAATTGATGGAAATTCGTGATATCACTGGTACAGATTTCTGCCTGACTTGTTGTACCGCAAGATTTTTCATATTTTACTGGTAACTCAGAAAAATCTGAAAAAATAGGATCTGTAACGTAATTTCCTGTAGTGTATGCACAAAAATTGGCTAAAATTCCTGACGAGCTTAAGTCATCAGAAAAATTTGTGAGACCTTCTGTACCATTTTGATAGATTTTGTTTATTGCTTATATGTTGCTATATTTTACTCTAGTAATGTTCCCAATGCTTTCAAACTATTTTCTGGTTACATACTACTAAGTTTAGACCTCTGTATCATTCTTATGTGTGTGCTTGCTTGTGTGTTGATTGCTTATGAATGCTTGCTTATGTGCCTATTGTTTGCTTCATATAGTTATGGGTAGTATTACTTCTATAGTCTTTCTATCTATAACTCATCTATGCTACCCAAAAAAAATGCCACCATTAAACCATAGATATTGGAGCACATAAAAATTTCCCACTATCTAGATTATATTGGAATCACATGACATAGTAGTAATAGTAGACATAGACTGGATGGTTAAATAAGAAGCTCGAATTGTTGGTGCACAACTTGATACTACACTCACAATCCTAGAGGGAGGAAGAACAAGATATAATTTATAAACTAGCCTTAGAGATGCAAGTTCAATTTTCTTAAGGGGGTTAGCCTCGACAGCAACACCCACACCTTGCTAGCCATTTCGAATCTCGGGACGAGATTCATCTTAAGGGGGTTAGTCTGTCACATCCCAAGATTTTAGAAATTGGGACTAGAAAAAAAATTGTACATGACATTCATCAGCATTGCATATTTGCATCAAGAAAAATTTCTAAATCAAAATAAAGGAGCAATCCAATAAAAATTCTTTTCAAAAGCTTCATGCATTCCAACAAGCTTAAAGGGTATTGGTATCTTAAATTCTTCTCTAGGCTTAGTTTTATCAGAAATATCCACAACATCTACACTTGAGCCTAGCATATTCAAACACTCAAAGACCTTTTTGGCTTCCCTAGCAACGTCATTGAATTCCTTTAATAAAGTTCCAAGGATGAAATCTCTCTTTTCAGCATTCTTTTCTTCTTTTAGTTTTAGGAACAAGAATTGTATGAAGGGGTTAAGGCTAACAAACCTAGCCTACAACATATGAACTAAAGAAGCTGCAGCAATCTCATAATTAGGAACAAGCTCTGCTATAGATTTATCCTCAATATCCTCATGCTTGCTAACATGATTAAAGAATTCTTCAATATTATCTTTCCCAATTATGGAGCCACTACCTATCTCAAGATCTTTCAGGGCGAACTTGGGGAACAACATGGTGAGCTAGAGCAAGGTGGAAACTAGGGAAGGAACTAATTTTTTTGTGTTTTTTAATAAAGGAAGCAAACCAAACTAGACTAATTTTTTTGGGTTTTTGAAAAGAGGCAAACAAAACCAAGCAAAAGGAACAAAGCAAACTAAAAACAAAGTAAAGAGAAAGGAAGTGAAGGACTCCCCTAGTGAAGATGTCCTTGGCCTCCAGGGCAATGATGCCAGAAAATAGCTTGATGATGCTGGGTAGCACTTCATTGGGAACCCCAAGAGGAAGGTGTGAAGTAGAACAACAGTTGTTTTCCCTCAGTAAACAACCAAGGTTATCGAACCAGTAGAAGGAAGGAAACGTCACACAGGTGTGGCAAGCAACATAGAGACCTGCACAACACAAACTCAAGACTTTGCCCCAACTAGACAGTGAGGTTGTGAAGCTCACCGGTTTGCTGTAACAAAGGATTGCAGCAAGTAAACAAGTAACAGTGGAAGATGTATCGATGGTAAAGATTGGACCGGGGTCCATAGTTCACTAGAGATGCTCTCCTTAGGTAAACAACATGGCATGAAGGGTAAACAAATTACAGTAGGGCAATTGACAGTAACTGAGCAAGGCATAACAATGCAATACTAGTTAGAGAAATCCTATGAGATTCGATTAGGCAATACAACAAGATACATAGACCGCCATCCAACTTCATCTATGACTAGAAGTCCACCTTCAGGTTACCATCCAAACCCCCTCAAGTATTAAGTTGCAAGCAACAGACAACTGCTTTAAGCAAAGTGTGTAAGGTAAACAGTCCACATATTCCATGAACAAGAGACCATTGTTTTCTCCCTAGTGGCAACAGCACATCTACAACCGAAGAGATTTCTGTCACTTTCCTTGGAAACTAGAGGCATGAACCCACTATCGAGCATAAATACCCCCTCTTGGATTCACTAGCAACTACTTGCCCAAGATAGCTACTAACAACGGAGAGCATGCAAGATCACAAACAACATAGACATGATAGAATTATAAAGACAAAATCATTAATCAAACCGACATAATAATCTCAATATCCACCGGATCCCCGCAAACACAACATGCATGATTATAAATAGATTAGATCTTGATCATGAACAGAGATCACAAGATCTATACGTGAAAGCACAAAGGAGGAGATACAACCATCTAGCTACTACATGGACCCATAGTCCAAGGTGGAACTACTCACGCATCATACCGGAGAGAAGGCCTCCGGGATGATCTCCCCTTCGGCAGGGTGCCGGAAAGAAATTCAGATACCCCCCGATCTAGGGACAACGGTGGCGGCATCTATAGAAGGTTTCATGGAATATTGATCGGGTACTTAGGGTTTCTGCATCGGGGGCTCCTTATAGGCGAAGAGGCGAGGCTGGGAGGCGGCCAGGGGCCCCACACCCTAACCAGGCGCGGGGCAGGGCCCACCCGCGCCTAGGGTGGGTCTGACCGCCCTGGCTCACGTCTCCGTGTCGTTTTCTGGATTCTTGTCCCCCACGGAAAGTTATTGACTGGCTTTTGTCCCGTCCAATTTCGTGAATATTGATTTTCTGCCTTTCTGGAACCAAAAACAGAAGAAAACAGGCAACATGCACTATGGCAACTTGTTAATAGGTTAGTTCCAGAAGATATATAAAAACACCTAAAAGAAAGACAAACCAAAGCAAAGTAGATACTAAACAATCATGGAGCATCAAAAATTATAGATACGTTTCCGACGTATCACTTACTTGTGAAGAAACAAGTTAAGAGACTATCTGTGTAAGACTAAGTTAGGCCTATCTATGTAATATTAAACGAAGCCTACATTTCTGTGCGACTATAGCTTGGTCACTAGTGTGACTAGCTCTTCTTTTCCTGCACCAAATAGCAGAATTGCAGCATATAACAGACAAACGCAATGGCATACCATACTTTTTCTCAAAATAGGACAACAGTCACATCCCAAAATTTTGCAAATTTTGAAATGTGAAAAATAAACAAACAAAAGAATTTTTTTTGAAATTTAGGGGGAAAAGAAACTTTTTGCTTCTAAATGGAAACATCAAAACCTTACTTGAACAAAATTTGAATGAAAAATGAACAATCAAATTTTCAAATAGATCAAATGCATCCATGCATGGAATGTATCTTGATATTGAGCACTTGGAAAGGATAAACCTAAACCCTAAACCCTAATAAAAGAAATCATCATGAAGATCACTCCAAGACTATGGCTTTGTTCCATATAAAAATTTAGCAACAAACATTCCTAAATAAACAATAATGGTAAACAAAAATATTATAAAACCATTGGAATTGATTTCACTCCATTTGGAGCCATGGATAAAAACTTATGATTTTTATAAGATAAAATAAAGTATTCCAAGGGTATTAAAGCTCATAGCTAAAATCAATACCTAATTGTGAACAAAGTAATTATAAAGGATATAAAAAGATAAATAAATATTAAATAAAATTATACAAATTGGAATCACTATTTTTGGAGCTATAAATAAAAAGATATTAATTTTATAAGACAAAGAAAGAAATAAATAAATAAGAATTGTTGCAAGGACAATTTAAACCATGGCTAAATGCACAAGTAAATGGAATAAAAAATATATAAATATTATAAAAAGATAAAAGTTTATTTAAATAAAATTTTATGGGCTTATAAACCATATTCAAATTTTATTTAAATAAAAGCCAAGGTGCCACACTCAATATTAAATGATTAATCAATCATGAAAAAGATTTGAAAATTCTCTAAATGGACTAAATAACCAACTAGGTTTTTGTATAAAACCTACTGAAAGATTTGCTGAAGATTTGAATCAATTTAAAGTTTAATCAAATTGATTTGAATAAAAATAGAAAACAGAAAAAGAAAAGGAAAAAGCTTAGAAAAAAAGAGAAAGCCTACCTGCCCAATCCAGCCCAGCCCAGCCCAGTCAGCCCACCCGGCAACCAGCTCCCCCTATGCTTCTCTTTCTCGCCGCCCCTCTCCGCACCCCCTCCCCAACATCTTGGCCCCACCCAGCCCCGTCAGCGTCGTCCTCACCGTGCGATGAACTCGCCCTCTCTGTCGTTTCTCCCCCTCCGATTCAATTCGAATGAATTCCATTGACTGCACGAATAATTTCTGTCCCATACCCTGCCTTCTTATTCCCCTCTCCCTCCTCCCCATTTGCCCGTCAGCCCTCGCACCTAGAGAGCCCCCAGGCTGCCCACAATTCGGCTCGCACCTCCACAGACCCCGACGAGCTACGACAAGAAATCCGGTGACCTCCACTTTCCCTCTGGTTCACCCTATCTTGCTTGCCATCCTCGTGCGCGCCTACTGACACATGGCGCATGCTTTATCTTGCACTAGACGCTCGGCAACGTCAACATATGCAAGCCACCGACGGTGAGCGCAACTCCGACGAAGGATTCCTAGCGATTCCATGCGCCCCTTCGTCAACGACGACCACCAACATGACCGCCTCACCCCCGTGACCACGGTAACCCCCTCGCACCCTCCCCCTGCCACTTAGCCCCGCCGGTGCACCGCCACCAGAGGCGTCACCGCCGAGCGTCACCTACAGTGTCGCCCGTCTCTGGCCAAAGCGTTCAACGCCGTTAGATCTAGATCTAAAGGATATGATAGATCACTTAAACGAAGGGGTATCAATCTAGTTGGGCCGCTTAGATTCACTTAAATCCAATGGCCTGTGTATCTTATCCGCACGAAGTGGTACAAACCAATCATAACACACCATGTGTCTGTATTTTAGATTTAAAATCCAGATTTGATCGTTTTGAGGATTTAACTTGTAAAATTCATAACTTTTGATCTGTAATTCAGAAAATTACAAATTAGGTGTCTATGGATTCAAAACAATTTTAACCTTGCATCTATGGCCTTACTTTGGTCATTTTCTTAAGAAAACTTAGAGTTTTAGGCAGAGACTTGTTTAGGACTATTTTGAGTATAAAAATTGTTCTAAAAATTATTTTTGAGTAAATCATTTTGCAAATGGTTTTGTTTTGAACCCTCTGACCATAAAAACTAACATTTGAAATTAAATATATATTTTTTTCACACTAGAAATTATCTCTTTGAATAAAAGCATTTCTAGTGAAACAAAAATTATTTAAATAACCAAACTACACTAACTTGGTTCCAATTGAATTCCACTTTTATAAAAAGGACCAGTAGGTATTTGTAATGTTTAGAGCCTTGTTATAAACAACTTTTCAATAAAATGACCTTTTGCATGCTTGCATGCATTTCTTGATTTCTTGTGATTGTTTTGTGTTGTAGTTTTAAGTGTGTGTTTTTTGCTTGTTTCTATTGTTGTAGTGAACCTTTAGGTGTGTGACATTTGCAAGATCAATGAGAATACCTAGATTTTCTACTAAAAAGGCAAGTGATACTTTGGTCATCAAAAGTCCTATCTTTTCATATTGCATTAGCGATATTTTTGTAGTCTGCATGATAGGACTATTTTGTATATTTCTATGCTATGCTAAGCCTATAGTATCTACCTTGGTAGTATTTCCTAAAGATAGGAGACATAGTAATTTTATAATGCTTAGTCTAGCTATATAGATTTGTGGGTGGAAATCATGATATGATGTCTTATGAAAATACAAGTATTGTTTTTGGGCTAATGAAAACAACTCATGTTAATGAAACAGCTGGGTGGAAATTGGACATGTATGGATGGATTTTTGTTGAGTGGTTACCCAGGGCCCATTTCTATGGTTTACCCTGGTATATATCAATTGTGGATGGTCACCCAGGAACAAAGATATTGGAGACATTCTTCTCGTGAAATCTTCTAGTGCAGCCACATGGCATATGGGCTCTTCCTCGACCAACTAAGTTGCAAGAACTCAGCCAGATGGATAGAAGGTAGTAGTGATGATAGGATGGAACGCGTCCATGGTGGTCTGAGGGAATGGTTCTAAAAAGGCTCGTCTCGATGCATGTCGAGTCTTATGAGGAAAGTGAACCACCTCTCCAGAGGGTAAAACTAAGTACTTAGCCGTGTCCCCGGTTATGGACAATTTTTGAGCATCAAGACAGTGAAGCAGTTCAAGAATCTCATCATTCTAATTTCTAAGTTAAAACTTGTTGGGTGAACAAGGGTAGCACCTGGTGTGTATCCAGTATGCCTTGTTTGATGAAGTGTTTTTGAAAAAGAGAAAAACTATTTTTCAAAGGATATTAAAAAACTTATTTTATGCAAAGGACAACCAAAACTCCACTTAGCCATATATTCATGTAGATGTTAGATTCTCCAAATCAATATGATATCACTTGTCAATACAATTCAAATGTATTGACCCTTGTGGCTATATCTTATCATGTTGCAGGTTTGTTTGATGTTAGTGAAGTTTGCTGAGTATGGATTACAAGTCTACAACCAACATGATTGCCTGTGGCACATGAAGATGAAGGACTCCATGCTTTCTAGTTATATCTGCTGCTCTATAATAAGATAGCCATATGAGCTATGTAAGTTGTAATGAACTATTTTATTCCTGGTTATGAGTTGTAATATGACCTTTGTTTCTTGATATTACATCTTAACTTTGGGTGCTAGCTATTTGATCTAGGGACTAGCACTGTAAACATAGGGACTTGTACCTTATTGGGTTCAGGACTCTACAGATGGTATCATAGCACTGTATTGCCTGTAGGATTGTAACCCTAGGATTGGACAAAACCCCTTAGATATAGGAGTTGTATTTGTTCTAACTTATTTACAAACAATATTGTAAACTCTTTCCTCAACATTTTGTTTTGTTTCTATATCTCTCCCTTTTTCAACTTGATGTACAAATACTTTAACATGAGCAAGGACTTCAACATCTCAAAGGACTTTAGCTTCAGTTTCACCAAGGACCTCAACTTGGACATCACTAAGGACTTCAAGCGGGATAAGAATAATACTCAAGACCTAGAGACTTAGGAAACTCAACTCATGCGGAACCATTATAGACATCACCTTTGAACTTTGTGACCAAGATGCAATAATTTCTTCCATGGAAACCATGATCTTGTTCCTGATGTAATAGCTAAGAAGAAGGATTGAATGATATCAAGTTATACATTATAGTTGGACCACCATGCTATTGTTTCATTTAAAAATCGATTTACTGATCTTTTATTGATCATACCAACCTATGTGGTATGGCAATAATATTTTGTTTGCCTAGAATATTCTTGAACCTTGTTGTTTGAGTGGAATGCATGATTGTGATTTCTTTTACATTGTTTTGTGTGAATTCTTGTGTATGAGTAGAATTCTTTCCCAAGAAATCTCTTGTCTATTCTAATCCCAACCCAACCCAAATAGATGACTTCTCGAAGAGACCACAACTCCAACATCAAAGATGGTGACAACAACAACCTCGAGATGCACATGACAGTGCAACTGCTAGCAACCCAAACTAAGTTGAATCAAGTGACAACCTAGTTTTTAGCCAACAATAGCAACAACACTGAGTTAGACCTAGCCATGCTAAGGTTCTTGGGATCCCAATCCCAATTGTTGCAAAGGATGACTAATCAGATGATCAACATGAGAAGCAACCTTTCCTAAAGGAATTGTGATAACCATGATTTCAAGGATGATATGGTGGAAAGAACATAAGCCTTCAAAATCTATGAAGACATAGGACACACTTATAAAGAGCATATTGACCAGTGCCCAAATTGCGAAGAGAACCATCCAGCTAGACAATGCCCCACATCTCAAGTTACCTATTTCCTATGTGAAGGAAATGATCATGTCGCTGTCCAATGCCACATCTAGCCTATAGTTTAACAGATGAAACATTAAGCTAAAGATGGAATACATCAAGTATTTGGAAACATCCATGAAGGTACAACTTCCACCAAGAATGATGAAGACAAAGTTGAATCTCAGTATGCACCTCTATACAATGTAACAAACTTTGCTGAGCAAAATAAGAAACATGGACATTATCCTAGGAACCGTTCTAAGAACCGAGGAAGTTTTCCTACATTTATAGTGAATTATGAAGAACATGAACTAAGAGACCTCCTAGCCTTGGAGAGACCCGGAAAGAAGAAGGACACCAGCAAACTACAGTGTTACAATTGCAAGGAACTAGGCCATTATGCATCAAATTGTTCAGAAAAGGAGAAGAACAAAACAAAGGAACCCGAAGTAGGAAAAGATAGCCTAAAGAAGGATTAGAGCAAGAAGTTAGTACACTGTGCAAGGGACTGGCTTGAGAAAAATAATTATGCTGAGAATCATGATAAGAATGTAATGATCACTATCAAAGATAATATCAACAGATGTTGTCAGGATGACAGTGCAGTTCACTTTTACACCTGTCACAATCTTGGACACTATGCCAATGAATGTCTAGTGGAGAAAAGTCTTGACTACCAATGTGAAGAGTGTTTGGTAGGGAAATGCCTCAACCTTGTCACATGTTTCAAATTGTAAGATCCCTCCTTTATAAAGGAAAAGGATCCCTATGATTGCAATGCTAGTCCCTGGATCAATGCTAGCATCCACAGTTTAAGATGAAGTACACAGAAACAAAGGTCATTATTACAGTCATTCCAGAGACAAACATAGTCTTTACAACTCCATGGCCACAGGCCTAGTACAAGAGTTTAAATAAGTAAATGGATAACAAGTCTTCATCTTCATGTGCCACAGGCAAACATGTTGAGTGTAGACTCATGACTCCTAATCCTCATCAGAATAACCTCCAACATCACAAGTTACAGCCATAGTGGGTCAATACTTTGGAATAGTATTGGCATGTGATACCTTAGTATAATTTTGGTGGACTAGATACTATATGAAATTTGGCTAAGTGTAGCTTAGGCTTGCTTTGCTCAAAATAAGTTTTGCCTATGAGATGAAATCACTAAGTTTTTCTTTGTCAAAACTTTTCCCAAGGAACCACCAATAGAAATTGGGGTCCGTCACCCTTGTTCACCCACAAGTTTTACTTAGAAATTGGGATAAGGATATTCTTGATAGCTTCCATGTCTTGATGCTCAAGTTGTCCTTTTCCAGGGACATGGCTAAGTACTTAGATTCTTCCATCTGCAGAGGTTGTGCACTTTCCCCACAAGACTTGATTTTCACCAAGACAGGACCTTCAGAAGCCTTCCCTTAGACCAAATGGACGCGTTCCAACCTATCATCCCACTACCACCAACTGTCCAAATGGCTAAGTTATTGCAACCTATGTGATCCAGGCAGAGCCCATATTGCCAAGTGGCTGCACTAGAAGCTTCTTAACATTTGGCCTCTCAAATCCCTTTGTTCTTTGGTGGCTTTCCACAAGTGAGATACACAAGGTAAACCATATAAATGGGCCTTGTGTAACCACTCAACATAAACCATTCCTTCCATTCCACCCAGGTGTTTCATTCACTTAGTTGTTTTATTAAGCAAAACACAAGTACAAAGACTTAGATAAGCATGAATAATTCACCACCCTTGGTTGCTACTAGCTAGGCTAAGCATGGCATAGATAAGCATCTTAACTTAGAAATTTCTAGCAATTCTACAACTACTAGGATTTCCTAAGCATAGCATATAAGCAAAATATAACCATGCAAGACTAGCAAAATATTTCTAATGCATAGTATAAAACATAGGGATAAAAATATCATGAAGCACCACTTGCCTTGGTAGTTTGGAGAGTAGCTACACTCCTCACAATCACAATCACTATTGGCACCAAAATCTACACATAAAATCATTGCAACAAATCACATACAAAATAAATACAATCAAAAATATATGGATGCATGCAATATGATATGTGATGATTTTCTAAACTCAACAAGACAAGTGCACAGTACTGGTTCATAAACAAGTTCAAAAACTTGCCAATCAACATTTATTTAAACACTAAAACATTTCTCAAATAATTAATATACACAAAATAGGCCTACACATGTTTCTGTAATTAAAACCATATTAACAGAAGCAAAACATTAAACACATTGCATATTTGGAAAGTACTTTCTCTCCTGATTCCATTGATATAAAATTCATCAAATTTGGACGTGGGAATCAAAAGTTATGATTAAAACAAAATCAAACATCTAATAGATTCAAATTCTGATTTTAAATCTAACTAGCAGACAAGCTTCATGTTCCTATTGGCTGGTACCGGTTCGGGCGGATCGACCAACGAGAGCCACACGATTTAAGTGAAGATGCACGACCAGATCTAGCGCGTACCTCTTTGACCCAGATCTAATCCTACTCGTTAGATCTAAATCCTACGGCCCTAATATAATTGACCACAGACGGGCGGTGCTAGTGGGGGCGACTGGCGGCGGCGTCTCTGTCAGAGTTACTACCGGCGTTCTAGGTTGCGCGGGAGAGGGAGAAGGGGCTTACCAAGCTCGCCGTGTGTTGCTGATGCTCAAGGTGGCGATGGTTGGTCAAGGGGCGCCAGAGTGGCCGAGGAGCTCACGAGTTCTTGGCGGCGCCGATGCTTGTCCGTCAAGACGAAGGCGACGCTCTGGGATGCGAGGATACAAACAAAGAGTGTTAGCAGATGCGCTAGGTGCAGGCGAACATGTTCGTGTGATTTAGAGACGGAGGGGAACACGAGGCTCACCGAATTTTGTCGCCAGAGTTGGAGACGTCGTCGGGAACCTGCAGTGCTTGACGAAGTCGACGACCTAGGGTAGTATAGGATGAACTAGAGGTGTCAGTAGGAGCACAAGGAGGTTGCGAAGCTGTTCGTATGAACCAGAGAGGAAGGGGAGCACGGAGCTCACCAGGATTGGTCGCCGGAGTGGGCTCTGTCTGCGGCGGTGCAAGGGCGATTACGGGCAGCCTGGGGGCGCTCTGTGCTCGGGGTCTGGGGGAAAATGGAGAGGGGGCAGAGGGGGTTTAAGTATCATGGTCACAAGCGTGATTTACTCCGGCATTGATCGTTAATTGACGCCACGAATCAATACATAGAACGGCCAGCGTAATTTGGGGATTGAGCTGGGCGCTGGGTGGAGACGATGACGCCGTGTGGGCCGCGGTTGTCAGCGAGAGAAGGAGAGAGGAGGTGGGGGTCCTTGCGTCAGCGACTCTGGGGGTGTGTCTGCGGGTGAGAGAGAGAAGGGGAAACCCGGGTGGGCTTAGTGGGCTGATTCTGTTGTTGGGCTAGAAAGGTGGCGCCGGCCCTTTTCTATTTCTTTTCTCCTTTTCTTTTTCTGTTTGCAATTTCAGGAATCAAATTCAAATGATTTCAAAAGCTGTTTGAATTCAAATCTTTTCAGGATTTTTGTAGAGTGTAACACTCAAAATTATGGGCACAAAACCAAGTGGTCACTTTGAATTGGCCTGGTCACTTGGAATAAAACAAAATAAGCAGTGACATAGCCCTAGTTTTAAATAGGTTTTGAAATTGGTTTTCAAATCATATTTGTTTTGAAACTTTGGTTTAAATCCTAGCAATCTAGCAATACAATCTGAGACCAATAAGACAACTAGGTTTGGCTCAAAGAGCAACAATCTCTCATTGGAGAGTAGCATTTGATTTAAATGTTGATCACATAAAATAATGAGCTCATATGCTCCTGTTTTTGAATTGGTTTGTTTGAAATGAACTCTACATGATCATGGATGCATGAATGATATGCATGAGTTTGAAACATGATTTTAGGGATGTTACACAAATGTGGTAATAAGGGACACTATGAAAACAACTGTCCAGAGAAGTGACATCAAGACACCAAGTAAGCCAAGATTCGATCTAGTTAAAATCCTTTTAAGGGTGGTAGTACCCTAGTTGTCCTGAAACCAACTTGTTGTTTCTAGCCTTGCCGAATCTTCGGACGAGATTACTTTTAAGGGCGATAGTCTGTCACATCCCAAAATTTTGCAAATTATGAAATGTGAAAAATAAACAAACAAAAGAAACAAATATTGAAATTTAGGGGGAAAAGAAACTTTTTGCTTATAAATGGAAACATAAAAACCTTACTTAAACAAAATTTGAATGAAGAGCAACAATCAAATTTTCAAATAGATCAAATGCATCCATGCATGGAATGTATCTTGATATTGAGCACTTGGAAAGGATAAACCTAATCCCTAAACCCTAATAAAAAAATCATCATCAAGATCACTCCAAGACTATGGCTTTGTTCCATATAAAAATTTAGCAACAAACATTCCTAAATAAATCATAATGGTAAAAAAATATATAATAAAACGATGGGAATTGATTTCACTCCATTTGGAGCCATGGATAAAAACTTATGATTTTTATAAGATAAAATAAAGTATTCCAAGGGTATTAAATCTCATAGCTAAAATCAATACCTAATTGTGAAAAAAGTAATTCTTAAGGATATAAAATGATAAATAAATATTAAATAAAATTATACAAATTTGAATCATTATTTTTGAAGCTATAAATAAAAATATATGAATTTTATAAGACAAAGAAAGAAATAAATAAATAAATAAATAAGAATTGTTGCAAGGACAATTTAAACCATGGCTAAATCCACAAGTAAATGGAATAAAAATATATTTAAATATTATAAAAATATAAAAGTTTATTTAAATTAAATTTTATGGGCTTATGAACCATATTCAAATTTAATTTAAATAAAAGCCAGGGTGCCACACTAAATTTTAAATGATTAATAAATCATGAAAAATATTTGAAAATTCTCTAAATAGACTAAACAACCAACTAGGTTTTTGTATAAAACCTACTGAAAGATTTGGTGAAGATTTGAATCAATTTGGATTTGAATCAAATTGATTTGAATAAAAACAAAAAACAGAAAAAGAAAAGGAAAAGGATTAGAAAAAAAAGAAAGCCTACTTTCCAAATCCAGCCCAGCGCACCAAGCCAGCCCAGTCAGCCCACCTGGCAACCAGCTCCCCCTATGCTTCTCTTTCTCACCGCCCCTCTCTACAGCCCCCTCGCCAATAGCTTGGCCCCACCCTGCCCCCTCAGCGTCGTCCTCACCGCGTGATGAACTTGCCCTCTCTGTCGTTTCCCCCTTATTCAATTCTAATGAATTCCATGGAGTGCGCGAATAATTTCTATCCCCGACCCTGCCTTCTTATTCCCCTCTCCCTCCTCCCCATTTCCCCTCAGCGCTCGCACCCAAAGAGCCCCGAGGCTGCCCATAATTCGGCTCCCACTGCCACAGACCCCGACAAGATCCGGCAAGAAATTCGGTGAGCACAAACCTCCCATTGCCCTCTAGTTCACCCTAGCTTGCTCGCCATCATCGGCGCGCCTACTGACACCTGCTGCTTGCTTTCTCGTGCACCAGACGCTCGGCAATGTCTGCAAGCCACCAACGGTGAGCGTAGCTCCGGTAAAGGATTCCCGGCGATTCCGTGTGCACCTTCGTCAACGATGACCACCACCGCGACCGCCTCACCCCCATGACCACGGTAACCCCCTCGCACCCTCCCCTGCCAATTAGCCCCGCTGGTGCGTGTTAACACCCAAATTTTTAATCCCATATGCTTGTTATGCCATACATTGCAATCCCAGGATTACCATTTTTGTGAGACATAACAGACTGGATATCACAATACATCATCCAAAACCATACATAAGGTCAAACAACAAATATAGGATCTCATGATCCAGTCTTAATACAATCATAGCAGCGGAATAACGTAATAATAACGATAGCATGGGCGAAGCTCCATCTTCATGGTCAGAGGCAATGCTGAGGATGGGAGATGATCCTAGTTGTCGTAACCTTCCTGTGGTCCGTCCTCATGATAGTCCTCTTCATAGTCTGGCCACGGGAATATCCAGGGACAAAGCCATGAGTACTCTTTAAGTACTCGCAAACTAATACTAACAAGTGAAGTGGTTTCGAGTAGGAAGTACTAGGCTCTAGGTTGTTTTGCAAAAAGCCAGATTTACCTTAACTGAGTTCAGAAGCAAAGAAAGCTAGTTGAAACTTTTATAACACCTAAGTGGGAACTTGAGTTTCATATCACAACCCTGTTGTGGTCAAGTCAAAGTCATGAATCATTTCACAAGTCATTTGGAAAACATCTGATGACGGAACAGTATGACCACACCAACTGTCCATAACCGTGGACGGGGCTACTCGAATAGTTTGACATTTTGCAGAGGTGGTACACTTTCACCACAATATCCGATTCATCTGTCAGGAACAATCCTAAATTTGCCATACTCGGTATGCAGATAATCAATCCTAACCTTTCAATTACATTCCCTAGTATAGGCACCTGTCCTATGAGTTTGGCCTCCCAACCATGACCATCTGTCATCTTGGGAACTGCACAGGTGAACAATCTTCACAAGGTAGCCTCATCTCAAACCTTGGTCGCAAGGGAACCCAGACTAAGGTATATAAACTTCCAGTCAAGCCCTACCCAAATTTCGGGTATTGTGGTTGTACGATAAAATTGGAATGGTATCGCATCCAGACAAACATCAGTTTTATAAAGGGCTAAGTCTCATGCCTCAACATTTTCATCATCAAAATCATCTAGTGTTCAAGAACACATGTCAAAATATTTCAGTAGAATGACTCATCATTCTAAGGTTTTCATAACCATTTTCACCAAGTAATCCCATCTAAAGTGATCAAGTTTGATGCTTAGCATCTACGAGTGGGGGTAAACACTAATGAGGGGTGGTAAACAAGTGTGAGTTATCTAAGTTCAATCTCATGCCTCAGGATGACATCAAGGCTATCTAACTTAGGCCAAGTTTTATGCTCTTTATGCTACCTTTAAACATCTTTCTAAAATCTACAAGTCACTAAGTAAAATTCAAATAGAAAGTTTTGATAAAGAAATAAACTAACTAAGCTTGCAAATAAAACTAGGATTGGGTATAATCAAATCTATCTAACCAAGCATGCATAATGCCCTCCATAGGTTATCTAACTTTCACAGTTGCAAGTGTTAGCTTGCATAGTCATTAGCTTGCCTTGTATAGAGCAGTGGTTGAAGTTCTCCTCGACTTCTTCCTCGTAGTATTCTCCTTCCTCCTCGTATCCTTGGTTGGTACTAGCGTCTATAAATAAATACGAGGTACACAATCACCACACAATTCTTAACTACTCTAATTAGCACACAAAGGTTCACACTAGATGATCTAGCATCAACTCTATTAACACAAGGATTAAAGCACTTGTCTTATTTATTTTATTTTAGAAAAGTAATTCCTACTCATTGAAAAACTACTTAAGATTTAATATTCTCCAACTAAAATAGGGGATCATGTTGACACATGTCATCACCACATATTTCAGTACTTGGGAATCTGATTTAAAGTGGTGTCACAATTTAATAAGGTTTAACCCTTTTATTTTAATTAAATAAAGTGACTAGAATTGCATATGGGGCATTCTTTTATTGCTTGACCATTATTTCTGCAAGTAAACCTAGATATTTCTAGAACAATTAGTTTCATGCAATTTGGTTCAGTGAATCGATCTGGGTTGATTTTTGAATCTAGGTACATAACTAAGTTTGAAACTAAATTAATAAACCTAAATTCGAATTACTGGGTCGCGCGGTAGTGTAACTGGGCCGGCCCACGACACACATCGCACGCGGTTGGGTTTAAGTGGTTGTCCCCACCAGTTAGTGAGACCGGGGGTGCGAAGGGGTATGGGGTGATTTGGGCCGTAGGATCAACATCTAATCCAACGGCTGGGACTTGTCGTCTCCATCGGGCAACGCCGGCGAGACTGAACCCTAGCACGGACAGTGGGGGTCGTGTGAGGCTCACCGGGGCTCAGGCGAGGGTCGCCGTTGGGGGCAAACGATGAAGTCGATGACGGTGATCCTCCTGGTACCCGTGGCTTCTCCTGGGGCGACTCCAATCGCTGGCTCCTCTTCTCATCCTCCACGGCAGGCTCCGGCGAAATTCCAGCTGCTTCTCGCCTTGCTCCGGGGATGAGGTGGGGTGGTTCTGAGAGAGAGGGGAGTGTGTTGGTGTGCTGAAATCGAACGGGGGTGGCCTCTATTTATAGTGCAGCGAGGGGACCGAAGGGTGCAGATGGAGATCGTCGTGGTCATCATCACAGTGAGCTAATGGAATGGGCGATGGTAGGGGATGGTGCTCTCTTTCCTGGCGAAGCTCAATGGCATAGTCGCGAGGCGTGGTGCGGTGCAAGACGGTCGGAACATTGCGACGCTCTGTGTGGGTCCGATGGAGGTTTTAATAGAGCACGGACTGTCCTGGTCACGCGACGACGAACGGGCATGTCCTTGCGGTTCCTGGGGCGGTGGTAATCACGCACGCAAGCGGCAAGGGCGCCGCACGGTCTGTGCTCGCGTGTCGAGTGCGGCGCTCTGGCACGCTCTCAGCATGCTTGTAGAGAAGCTCGGAACGCTCGGGCTGAGTGGTCCAGGGGCTGGCATTGCTTTGGCGTTGGAAAGGGGGTAGCGATGGACGTTGGTCAGTGTCCCAGACAAGGTTGGCGAGGCTAGAGCTTCTCCTAGATTACTGTCGACCATGGGGTGGCCATTTGGGGCTCGGCATGCTCACCATTGATGGCAATGGCAAGCTCACAGTGAGCTAGGGCTAATTAATTTAGTTTGCTAGAGAGGGAACAAGTTAGGCACAAACACTGCTCACTATAGTGTTTCATGTTTTGTTTGATATGTGTTTGCAAGGTGTTTGATGAAATGGCCGAAAGAGATTTGAATTTGAATGTTTGGATGAAAATTGGTGGGTGTACTAGTCACATGCTAGGTAGTCTCTGGTTAGTTGGTTTTGTCAATGTGCCCTGGTTTGGTTGGTTTTTGAGAAATGGTGATCTTCACATATGCTATAGATTCAATTTTGAATTGTCATTTGAAACAAGTTGCCAAATGTTTCTGTAAGTTTGAAAGGTGGGCTTGGGTTCACTTTTACTTGGTCTAGCAAGGGGTGAAAAGAAATTTAATTGTTTCTGTTTGAAATCTTGGACTAGAAACACTCAAAGTGGTCAAGTGAGCAAGATTGGCAAAAATGACCATTTGCTTGTTTTGTTTGTTTTTGAATTTCTATTGATTTGTTTCTGCTTGGATTTGATTTAGATGATGTTGTTTTCACCTTTAAACCATTGCTTGCTATCTACAACAATCACACAAGTCCATTCATGGATTCCAAGGGTATTAAAGCTCATAGCTAAAATCAATACCTAATTGTGAACAAAGTAATTCTTAAGGATATAAAATGATAAATAAAATTATACAAATTTGAATCATTATTTTTGAAGCTATAAATAAAAAGATATGAATTTTATAAGACAAAGAAAGAAAGAAAGAAATAAGAATTGTTGCAAGGACAATTTAAACCATGGCTAAATCCACAAGTAAATGGAATAAAAATATATTTAAATATTATAAAAATATAAAAGTTTATTTAAATAAAATTTTATGGGCTTATGAACCATATTCAAATTTTATTTAAATAAAAGCCAGGATGCCACACTCAATTTTAAATGATTAATAAATCATGAAAAATATTTGAAAATTCTCTAAATGGACTAAATAACCAACTAGGTTTTTGTATAAAACCTACTAAAAGATTTGGTGAAGATTTGAATCAATTTGGATTTGAATCAAATTGATTTGAATAAAAACAAAAAACAGAAAAAGAAAAGGAAAAGGATTAGAAAAAAAAGAAAGCCTACTTGCCAAATCCAGCCCAGCGCACCAAGCCAGCCCAGTCAGCCCACCTGGCAACCAGCTCCCCCTATGCTTCTCATTCTCACCTCCCCTCTCTGCACCCCCCTCGCCAACAGCTTGGCCCCACCCAGATTGATAGAAGGTGGTAGTGATGATATGATGGAACGCGTCCATGGTTGTATGAGCGATTGCATCTAAAAAGTGTCGTCTCGATGCATGTCAAGTCTTGTGGGGAAAGTGCATCACCTCTCGAGAGGGTAAAAATAAGTACTTAGCCGTGTCTCTAGTTATGGACAATTTTTGAGCATCAAGACAGTGAAGCAGTTCAATAATCTCATGATTCTAATTTCTAAGTTAAAACTCGTTGGGTGAACAAGGGTAGCACCTGGTGTGTATCCAGTGTGCCATGTTTCATGAAGTGTTTTTGAAAAATAGAAAAAGTATTTTTCAAAGGATAGGGAAAAACTTATTTTATGCAAAGGCCAGGCAAAACTCCACTTAGCCATATATTTATGTGGATGTTAGATTCTCTATATCAATATGATATCACTTTCCAATACAATTCAAATGTATTGACCCTTGTGGTTGTAACTTATCATGTTGCAGGTTTGTTTGATGTTAGTGAAGTTTATTGAGTAGGGATTACAAGTCTACAACCAACATGAATGCCTGTGGCACATGAAGATGAAGGACTCCATGCTTTATAATTATATCAGCTTCTCTATAATAAGATAGCCATATGAGCTATGGAAGTTGTAATGAACTATTTTATTCCTGGTTATGAGTTGTAATATGACCTTTGTTTCTTGATATTACATCTTAAACTATGGGTGCTAGCTATTCGATCCAGGGACTAGCGCTATAAACACAGGGAATTGTACCTTATTGGGTTCAGGACTCTACAACAACAACCACTTCAAGTTAATTGCAGTTTCAAGATTACTGTCTAGGAAAAGCCATGTGTCATAAGCATATAAAATGGATAGCTCATACAAACAGCTGTCAACACTAATGATTGTTATTGTTATGAATTATACATGGTGTTTGCATTAGAACGCATCACTAGTGTGCAACCAATTCATGATTGAGGACACTCTACCAGAATTTCGCTTCTTGTATTTGCATTGAATCACTCATGGATTTGTCTCCAATTTTTTTGGCAATGACTGATGAACTCCAGACCCTCTCTTTGGTAACAAGCTTCGTGAATGAGCCCTTGGTGATTCAAGGCAGAGTACAAAGCCCTTGGTGATGCAAAGTAGAGTACAGATCATGGTCTTCGAGAGGAAGACGCGGTGGCTTGCGTGTTTGCCACCATGGCGACAGCGTTCTCTGATTCAGGAGGAGGACGACGGGACCAAAAAGGTTCGGCATGGTGGAAGGTCTCCTCTGGGAATGAAATATTGTCCTGGTGCCATAACATGGGTGCGGCTGTGGCGAGGACAAGATCCGATTCGAGAGGAGGAGGGCGAGTCTGATCAGGTTTAGCCGGGTGTCGGATCTCGCCACTAAAGGAATTGGCCTCCCAGCTTCGCGCCATGGTGATACCTTCGATCCGGATTACGGATGTAGTATAGCTCTTATTCCCTAGTAGACCTAGGTTATTGAATCCTGGGGAAGCAGAAAGCATAGTACAGTTACTTTAACGGACCTTCGGGAGTGTTAGAATTCTTTCTGTGTTTTATCGGACCAAGAGTTTGTGATCTTTTGTTGTTGTCGATGATGGATAGAGAGGGCCTAGGGCTTTTGGTTTCACCTGTAGCTGTGCAAAACATCTGATGGGAATAAAAGATAATAATAAAGTATAAATGTAATTGTTAGAGCAAGATAATTATATGTGGGTAGTGCATCCATAATTGCTATTGCCTCCGCAACCTCTTATAGCAATAACCTACTAGTCTCATCCATATAAGAAAGAGAACTAATGATATGCATAGTGATTTCACTGTTAATCCCAAGTAAATCCCTCACATATAGCAGTACTACCCTTTTTTACACTGGGGTTCCCATCCTGCAGATTAGTCATTACCCACACTCCCTATGCCTAGATCAATCCTTGGGGTCGTGGGTAACTGACAAGTCCTTAGATTGAGGCAAGAGAGGGTACAATAATCATCATGTCATACAAACTAATACATGATCCCATCTATGATAAATAACATGCACAAAGCTACATGGCTAGGCCGAAGCCCTTAGCCCAAGGAGAATTACTCACACATAGAGATGAAATCAACAATCATAAACATTGTAATGGAAATCATGAGATTAATAGTAATAGTCTTACAATATCGCCAATTGGAGATGAGATCTACTATTACAAGTGGTGGAATATGGCTATGGTGGAGGAGAAGGGTTTGGAGATTAGATCTATATCTATCCCTCCGGTCTTGTGGTTTTAGATGGCTTGGCCTAGTCAGGGGCTCTTTTCTCATCACCTGAGGCCTCTTTATATAGGGTTCACTTTATGAAAGTTGTTCTATTTAACCTTGAAGTGTCAGTGGCAACTATACAACCGGAACTATACGGCCGGAATTTTATTCTCGTTGTATAGTTGGTCGTTATAGCTTTTGCCTCCTCTTCACGACCCCTAGATTCTTTGATTTGTTGGAAATCTCGTATATTTAACTTTAATGTTGTGATTTCCATCATCAAACGTCATTATCTGCGCAGGGAAAAATAGAATATAGGATTGCATACCCCTTTGATCATTAGGCATTAGTGGCAGGATTTAGAGAGATATTTCATAAAAAAATATGAATAATATATAGTTTAAATGTGGACGTGGATGGCAGTATTTCACAGCCATCAACCTCCCCAAGCTTCAACTTGATCGTCTCGAGCAAGAAAACTAAAATCAAAAGGGAACTCAACATTTAAACTGAAATAACGAGATGATGATCTTACTCATGATTGGTAGTATCATGTTTCCTCCACTTTATTAATGTGAAAAACTTCAACGTAGATAGAGTAATGCTAAGCATATCATACGTGTTTTAATGAATCCTTATAGCGCATCAAGATTATTGTTAGCATAGATAATTCAATTGAGTAAACTCTAATCCATGTCATGTAATCAACTCATAAGCTTGCCTTTGAACAATAAAGTATAATCATGTGAAATTGAGAGTGAGAGTTTGTCTTGAAAAGCATATACACTAGAGTGTCTCAATTTCCCACATCAATAAGTCAAGACTTTTTAAGCACTACTTTTCTATTCATTGTCCTTCAAGAATTTCAGTTCTTAAGTAATTGAGAGCATGCCAAAATTCTTAATTAGTTTATTGGGCTATGATGGACACTCGTGGCATTACCAAGGTTTTTGTTCCTTTTGCATAATGATTACTCATATCAGGAAGAGGAGTGATTCCATCATGAACACAGCTACATGAGAATGCCAAGAATCTAACCCAGTATAGCATTGCTACTACATTTTTTTAATCGACTCATAGCTGAAATCTAGGAGTTTCTTCCAGGCAGATCGTTCGTAGGATAGAGGAGTTGTTGGCATCCCATGAATTTTGACACACATAACGCTATATCATTCTTATGATTCATAAGTCAATCTTTGGCATGCTCATAAAAACCGCTAAACATTAATTCAATTAAACAAATCCTTTCAAAGAGTGCTATCAATTCAATCATTATTTGCTGTGGTGTTGAGTGTCTCTAGGAACAAGCTTTCGGGACTAAACATACTTGTAACATCCCAAAATTCTTCCTATTTTGGAATGTTATAAATTAAATCAATAGCTTGATTGATTGTTTGACTTTGTTGGAAATTCTCAAAGAGAAGAAACTTTTTGAATAGAAAATCCTCTCAACCTTGAATTCAAAATCTTAATACTCTTTTGTTAAGACCTAAGTAGCCATATAGGCAAAAGGGTGGATTGATTATGGATTGTAGAATTGGAGTGCAAGTTTGCAAAAAATACAAAATCATGTTGCATGCATAAGGTCATTGTATTAAACCCCAAGGAAATATTTCCATTGTCCAAAAGAATACCTAAAAAACCTTAAATGGTACTTCCCCATTCTAAGTACACCCCTTGATCTATGGCTTTGTCCATAGTAACAATTAAGAAATAGAATTCATAAATGATATATATTTACAGATATCCATTTTTATAAAACCATAGAATTTGGTTTGGTGGATTTTGGATATAAAATGGAAAAGATATGAATTTCACATGATAAGAAATATAATGCCCTTTGGCCAAACTAAACATTTATGGGTTGGTAAATTTGAAATGGACAAGAAATAATGTAGTGAATATTCTAAAATGATCATGATGATATTACAAAGTTTTAGAAACAAAATTGAACTCAATTGGAGTTCATATGAAAAAGTAATGAAAAAATTACTAAAAAAACAGAAAAAGGAAAAGAAACAAAAAAAAACCTAGCTAACCCGACTAGCCAGCCCAGCCCACCTAGCAGCGCAATGGCAGGCCGCCCAACTATGGCCCATCATCTGCAGCCGCTCCTCTCTCCTCTCTGGCGCTGACAGCCGGGGCCCACCCTATCATCCCCTAGCTCGCGATGGAAACGTGTTCCACGCGGAGTTTGTTATCAAACTGGTTTCCCGATTGAAATCCTCTTGATTCGTTGTGCCTTCGCAGGATTCCTTTGCTAACAAATACGACCTCGCCCTCCTATCCGTTTCCCCTCAAAAATCTCGGTAATTTCGCCCCCAGGCTGCCGAGACGGAGATCGACTGGATCTCACTGTCGCCAAGCTCGAGGTCAAGCTCCAACCCATTGATTCTGTCTCCCCCGATTCCTCTATGCTATCTTCTCCTCTCCCCAGTCGATTAACGCATCTCCCTGATGCATTTTCCCCCTCCGCAGATCTCCGTTGACTCGCGGATTCCTCGTCGGAGCTCCACCACGGCCGACTGCCCCCGTTCGGCCACCACCGCTCGCACAGGAGGAGGAAGACGTAGACGAGCGTAGAAGAAGAACCAACATGCTCCTCTGATCACCGTGGACTACTTTCCCACGTAGGAATACCGCCGGAGAGCCGCCATCGCCGACCACCTGCAGAGCTCACCGCCACCGTGTGCCACCGTCGCCTTCCATCTGCCAGCGAGCACCAGATGCGTTGGTTCCCAGCCGTTTGATCCTTATCTGACGCGCGAGAATAGATCCAGCCTGAACCGGTACCTGCCAATCGCTGAGCGCCGCGTGGCACATGCCTCGTCAGCGCGCTGCGTCATCACTTCGTCATCTGCCAGGTCAGTCGAGTGAGCCAACATGAGTTTTTGATTTTAATATTTAAAATAGCCAGAATTATGTCCAATCTTGTAAAATTCAAATAAAATTGAATACATGTCCAAAAATTATAAATAATATATTGTTGGATTCATAAAATTATGTAGAACAATAATACAAGATTAGATATAAATTTTACAGTACATATTTACTGTAATAAATTAAATGGTTTAATGAGCTTTTTAGACATAATAAATCATAGTAAATTATCTATAGATCCTAAAAATACAAATAAAGTGTCTATGGATTCATAATTTCATATAAAACATTAATATGCTGTTAGATCCAAATTTTGCAGTGTAAAATTGCTGTAGTGATTTAAATAGTTTTAATGGACTTTTAGAGTATTAAATTCATAGTAAATAATTTATAACTCGAAAAAATATGAATAATATGTATCTGGAATCACATTATCATGTAGATTACAGATCTGTATTTAGTTTGAATTTTAGACAAAAGAAATTGTTTAATTGATTTAAACTCCATTAAACACTATTTAAATCATAAGAAAAGATTTATAACTCCGATTAAGTTGAATCCAATTGCTACTGGTTCGTATTAATGCCCTCTATCCAGTACAATGTAGATACAAATTTAATACGGCAATTAGTACAGAAGTTCAACAGAACTATTAAAACCCCTAGATTGGCAATCAAGTATTAATAATAGATATCCTATTGCATTAAATGATCTCCTGCATGCATCATGTGTTGTAGTATTGTTCAGAGAACTAATTACAACCATTATGACTTATTAAACCATCATGCATGTTTTTGATCATCCTTGTTGTGTTTGCTATGTTTGCAATTGTTTTGATTGGAACTACCTTGTCCTCGTATTAGATTGTTCGGAGAGTGCGATTGCTGCAGAGAAATACAATCTAACGCCCATATTATCAACATAAGGCAAGTTACACCACTTGTTCATAATTTTGTCCCAGTTTTGATTCTATGCATGTGATCTTCAAAATTCTGTAGTATGCATGTGTAGGATGTTCTAGTAGAATTTTTCCTTAGTATTATTTTGCAAGTGCGATGATTTTGTAGTATGCCATGAGTAGCTCTATACTTAGGATTTCCCCTCCTAATAGGTTACCCCTGTTTTGCTAAGTATTGCTTGCTATGCTATATATACAAAGTACCGTTGGGGGGTTCGAAAGACAAAGAATTTTTCTAAGTATAAAGGCTCCCTAGAGCAATCTTTTCTTCTCAAATCCACTTCAAAATAAAACTAAGTTTTCTTCTGGGCGGAATGGTTGTCGGGACAACGAGTGAGATTTTGGTGGAGGACGGCCGCCCAGGAATCAAAGAAGTCTGCCATGTTTCAGAATTCAGAAGCTTCCAATGCAACCACAATACATTATGGGCTCTGTCTTGGCCTAGTACTTAGTGGGAAACCTCACCTAGGTACCAACATTTGGAGGTTCTTGGCACGGTTGGATCCAGAAGGTAGAGGGGCTACTAAGGGAAAGCCTCGCCATGGTCTTGTCTGTAAAAAGGACTTGATCGTGGATTGTGGGTAAAGTGCACAAACTCTCAAGAGTATTGCAATCTGATCGATCAGCCGTGTTCACGGTAACAGAACAACAATGAGCGTTTGAAGGATGGAGCCTCTGAAGGATCTTCCTCTCTCTTTTCTAAAACAAAGTTTTGAAACCCCATGGCGTGCGTAATATCGCTAATGGGTGGCAATTTGGGAACTTGGTGTGTAATATCCAAGTGACGCTTGGTGTGTAATATCCAAGTGTTTGGTTGTTTGGACACTTGGTGCGTAATATCCTCGTGTGCCACTCGACCTTATTTTATCTAAGCAAATGTTTACAAAGTAGGACAATTCTCTCTTCTTCTCTCTACTTAAGAAAACTAGCTTTGAGCAAATGAACTCTATAGCCCATACCAGCCTTGCATGTAGAGATAGCCTTTTCTTTCCTTGGTGTAATTTGCCAATACATTCAAAGTATTGACCCAACTTGTTGGCTGCACGTTTCATGTGCAGAATTTCGGAGATCGTTGAAAGGTGCGCTAGGATCGCGGGTCTTCACTCAACATGCCTGTGGCATTGATGGGACTCTAAGTTGTATTTATATCGCTTCTATTGTAATAATGTAAACTCTGGATTAATCGATTCATGTAATAAAGACTTGTGTTTTACATGATATTTCATCGACTGTGAGTGCTAGCTATTGATCCAGGGACTAGCATGTTAATCACAGGGACTTAGGATCCTTACCGATCCGAGGTCACTACATGATATTTTTGTGAATGTACTACAGGTAATTACGCTCCAGGTAGTGACCTGGTCAATTTTCTTTTAAGGGCGGTAGCATCCAAATGGATCCCGAACCTTTCTTTCTTTCTAGCCTTCCCAAATCTCGGGACGAGATTCCTTTTAAGGGTGGTAGTCTGTAACATCCCAAAATTCTTCCTATTTTGGAATGTTATAAATTGAATCAATAGCTTGATTGATTGTTTGACTTTGTTGGAAATTCTCAAAGAGAAGAAACTTTTTGAATAGAAAATCCTCTCAACCTTGAATTCAAAATCTTAATACTCTTTTGTTAAGACCTAAGTAGCCATATAGGCAAAGGGGCATGGATTGATTATGGATTGTAGAATTGGAGTGCAAGTTTGCAAAAAATACAAAATCATGTTGCATGCATAAGGTCATTGTATTAAACCCCAAGGAAATATTTCCATTGTCCAAAAGAATGCCTAAAAAACCTTAAATGGTACTTCCCCATTCTAAGTACACCCCTTGATCTATGGCTTTGTCCATAGTAACAATTAAGAAATAGAATTTATAAATGATATATATTTACAGATATCCATTTTATAAAACCATAGAATTTGGTTTGGTGGATTTTGGATATAAAATGGAAAAGATATGAATTTCACATGATAAGAAATATAATGCCCTTTGGCCAAACTAAACATTTATGGGTTGGTAAATTTGAAATGGACAAGAATAATGTAGTGAATATTCTAAAATGATCAGGATGATATTACAAAGTTTTAGAAACAAAATTGAACTCAATTGGAGTTCATATGAAAAAGTAATGAAAGAATTACTAAAAAAACAGAAAAAGGAAAAGAAACAAAAAAAAACCTAGCTAACCCGACTAGCCAGCCCAGCCCACCTAGCCTCGCAGCGCGCAGCAGCCGCAGCCAGCAGGGCCGGCCCAACTATGGCCCATCATCTGCAGCCGCTCCTCTCTCCTCTCTGGCGCTGACAGCCGGGGCCCACCCTATCATCCCCTAGCTCGCGATGGAAACGTGTTCCACGCGGAGTTTGTTGTCAAACTGGTTTCCCGATTGAAATCCTCTTGATTCATTGTGCCTTCGCAGGATTCCTTCGCTAACAAATACGACCTCGCCCTCCTATATGTTTCCCCTCAAAAATCTCGGTAATTTCGCCCCCAGGCTGCCGAAACGGAGATCGACTGGATCTCACCGTCGCCGAGCTCGAGGTCAAGCTCCAACCCATTGATTATGTCTCCCCCGATTCCTCTATGCTATCTTCTCCTCTCCCTAGTCGATTAACGCATCTCCCTGATGCATTTTCCCCCTCCGCAGATCTCCGTTGACTCGTGGATTCCTCGTCGGAGCTCCACCGTGGCCGACTGCCCCCGTTCGGCCACCACCGCTCGCATAGGAGGAGGAAAACGTAGACGAGCGTAGAAGAAGAACCAACATGCTCCGCTGATCACCGTGGACTACTTTCCCACGTAGGAATACCGCTGGAGCACTGCCATCGCCGACCACCTGCAGAGCTCACCGCCACCGTGCCACTGCGAGCACGGATCGTTGGTTCCCAGCCGTTGGATCCTTATCTGACGCGCGAGAATAGATCCAGCCTGAACCGGTACCTGCCAATCGCTGAGCGCCGCGTGGCACACGCCTCGTCAGCGCGCTGCGTCATCGCTTCGTCATCTGCCAGGTCAGCAGGTCAGAGCCCAGTCAGCGCGAGTTATTTGATTTTAATATTTAAAATAGCCAGAATTATGTCCAATCTTGTAAAATTCATATAAAATTGAATACATGTCCAAAAATTATAAATAATATATGGTTGGATTCATAAAATTGTGTAGAACAATAATACAAGATTAGATATAACTTTTACAGTACATATTTACTGTAATAAATTAAATGGTTTAATGAGCTTTTTTAGACATAATAAATCATAGTAAATTATCTATAGATCCTAAAAATACAAATACAGTGTCTATGGATTCATAATTTCATATAAAATATTAATATGCTGTTAGATCCAAATTTTGCAGTGTAAAATTGCTGTAGTGATTTAAATAGTTTTAATGGACTTTTAGAGTATTAAATTCATAGTAAATAATTTATAACTCAGAAAAATATGAATAATATGTCTCTGGAATCACATTATCATGTAGATTACAGATCTGTATTTAGTTCGAATTTTAGACAACAGAAATTGTTTAACTGATTTAAACTCCATTAAACACTATTTAAATCATAAGAAAAGATTTATAACTCCGATTAAGTTGAATCCAATTGCTACTGGTTCGTATTAATGCCCTCTATCCAGTACACTTTAGATACAAAATTAATACGGCAATTAGTACAGAAGTTCAACAGAACTATTAAAACCCCTAGATTGGCAATCAAGTATTAATAATAGATATCCTATTGCATTAAATGATCTCCTGCATGCATCATGTGTTGTAGTATTGTTCAGAGAACTAATTACAACCATTATGACTTATTAAACCATCATGCATGTTTTTGATCATCCTTGTTGTGTTTGCTATGTTTGCAATTGTTTTGATTGGAACTACCTTGTCCTCGTATTAGATTGTTCGGAGAGTGCGATTGCTGCGGAGAAATACAATCTAATGCCCATATTATCAACATAAGGCAAGTTACACCACTTGTTCATAATTTTGTCCCAGTTTTGATTCTATGCATGTGATCTTCAAAATTCTGTAGTATGCATGTGTAGGATGTTCTAGTAGAATTTTTCCTTAGTATTATTTTGCAAGTGCGATGATTTTGTAGTATGCCATGAGTAGCTCTATACTTAGGATTTCCCCTCCTAATAGGTTACCCCTGTTTTGCTAAGTATTGATTGCTATGCTATATATACAAAGTACCGTTGGGGGGTTCGAAAGACAAAGAAGTTTTCTAAGTATAAAGGTTCCCTAGAGCAAACTTTTCTTCTCAAATCCACTTCAAAATAAAACTAAGTTTTCTTCTGGGCGGAATGGTTGTCGGGACAACGAGTGAGATTTTGGTGGAGGACGGCCGGCCAGGAATCAAAGAAGTCTGCCATGTTTCAGAATTCAGAAGCTTCCAGTGCAACCACAATATATGGGCTCTGTCTTGGCCTAGTACTTAGTGGGAAACCTCACCTAGGTACCAACATTTGGAGGTTCTTGGCACGGTTGGATCCAGAAGGTAGAGGGGCTACTAAGGGAAAGCCTCGCCATGGTCTTGTCTGTAAAAAGGACTTGATCGTGGATTGTGGGTAAAGTGCACAAACTCTCGAGAGTATTGCAATCTGATCGATCAGTCGTGTTCACGGTAACAGAACAACAATGAGCATCTGAAGGATGGAGCCTCTGAAGGATCTTCCTCTCTCTTTTCTAAAACAAAGTTTTGAAACCCCATGGCGTGCGTAATATCGCTAATGGGTGGCAATTTGGGAACTTGGTGTGTAATATCCAAGTGACGCTTGGTGCGTAATATCCAAGTGTTTGGTTGTTTGGACACTTGGTGCGTAATATCCTCGTGTGCCACTCGACCTTATTTTATCTAAGCAAATGTTTACAATGTAGGACAATTATCTCTTCTTATCTCTACTTAAGAAAACTAGCTTTGAGCAAATGAACTCTACAGCCCATACCAGCCTTGCATGTAGAGATAGTCTTTTCTTTCCTTGGTGTAATTTGCCAATACATTCAAAGTATTGACCCAACTTGTTGGCTGCACGTTTCATGTGCAGAATTTCGGAGATCGTTGAAAGGTGCGCTAGGATCGCGGGTCTTCACTCAACCTGCCTGTGGAATTGATGGGACTCCAAGTTGTATTTATATCGCTTCTGTTGTAATAATGTAAACTGTGGATTATTCGATTCATGTAATAAAGACTTGTGTTTTACATGATATTTCATCGACTGTGAGTGCTAGCTATTGATCCAGGGACTAGCATGTTAATCACAGGGACTTAGGATCCTTACCGATCCGAGGTCACTACAATACTCAACTAAAGGAGCTGGAAATTGTGATACTTTTTCTTATTATAATTGTTTAGAATTTTTTTAGGCAAGATTTGGTTAACTACAGGAGCTGGAACAAAACATACTCAACTAAATACCCATGTAAACAAAATTTTACTCCAATATAAAGACTCACTCCACCAATATAATCCCTTAACATTTACTACTAACTTGCATGGGTTTCTCAAACTTCAAAAATGGGGAGTTCTAAGGCATACCTCTCATGATTGGTTCCACTTCTCTCTTTCCTTTTGATTTGTTTCTTGGAAACTCGAAGTCGATCACTCTCCTGCAAATACATTAAAACCACAAGGAGAATAGAAAGGAAAAAGGGAAAATAGAGATAAATGGAAAAATCTTTTTGTTGTTTTTAAGAGAGGGATTGAAAGAATAGAAAATTGGTGGCAAAGCTCATCTAGAAAATCTCAAAAAATATAAAAATAACTAAAGATAAAGTGTTGGGGAAACAAACACGAGTGCTTATAAACTCAAATTAAAAGAATAACCTCAAAATATATAAAAACAAATGAACGCCAATTAAAGATAATGAGGAAACTTACCGAAGCTTAGGCTTTTGCAAGCCCTTCAAATCATTGAGGTGGCGCGAAAAACTTGTAACTCTAGTTTGCAAATTGAGATGATAAATTACTAGTGGTTTCTCGGAGGTTCAGGGCGAGATTATGAATCGCCTCCACAGTTCCTCCAAGTTCTTGGAAGTCTTGATATGTAGCGAACCAGGTTGGTGGCTGCTCCTCTTGATAAGGAATTTCTTGATCCTCTTATTGGTCCTCATCCTCGTCCAGAATATCCTCCTTAGGTTGGTGTTGTTCAACCTTCACATCATATAGAAAACGTCCTTACTCGATAGAGAAAACACCATTACGCAAAGGAGCGGCGTAGAGATGCCCAGCTCCTGCCATATGCAAGTAATAACCACCACCTATCCTAGTGAGCATTCCACAAGCTTTTAAAGTAGAGAAAGCAACATGTCGCTCACCTAATAATGGTTGCAACTCACCTAGGTCAATTCCCAAAGAAATGGCAAGCATGGTGATGACGCCTCCACATGTGATTGTCCCTTGGCTTTGGGCGGATTGGTGCTCCAATTAGCGGACAAGAATTGCGCCCAAGTTGTGTGACAAGTCATTGTTGCTGAAAACATCTTCTGCATGGACCAAGATGTCCTCCTCATTGAGTCTTGTAAACTCATTTCATGCCTGTAAAGTGTTAGCAATAACATAGAACAAATAGCGAATATCACGATGCTGAATATTCTTCCCCTTGTTGAATCTAGAAGTGAAACTCATTCTATTATAATGATCATCCGGGGAAGGGCGTATGCCGGTAAAAGATGCACATAAAGCATTAGAACCATTGTTTGGTAACTAAAAGAATTGCACCATTCATCAAGTGATAATGTATAATTGTTGTTCATAAGTCGGAAAGAAATCATGTCCTCTCCGTGCCATGTTTTAACAGTTCTTTTCAAAGAACTTAAAAATTCAAGTGTTAACCAGCGATAAATAGGCGCATTGTAACATCCCAATTTCAGCAACCCTGATTATTTGTCCAAAGGGCAAAAATCAGGGGGAACAAAAACTTTTTCTTGCATTGTGTGACTAATTGCTTTCTTAGGCTCAAGCAACTGTTGGTGTATTGGTTGTGTACTCCTTATCTCAACACTAGTTTACAAAAACTATTTTACAAAAGAGATGTCTTGGCTCATCTTTTATATTCTCAAATGTTCTGGCATTTCAAAACCTGATCCAAGATGAATTTGACACAAACAAATACTTTACTAGTCTCTATTTATAAAACTATGGAGACATATATATTATCTCCTTATGTTTTCAAGACAGAACCTTCAACTACCCCTATCCCTAGGTTTTCCAGAAACCTTTATTAAAACATTTTCATCTCAATCTTGGTAGAGATACCAAGATGATCCTTATCTTACTTCAAAGTAAAAACCCTTTCAAATAACCCTAGTAGTAGTTAGATAAGTAGAAAGATGAATTGCCTTGATCTGCTGATTGCATTGTTTGTTTAGGGACTAGAAGTGAGCTAGTCTAGTAGCTCATCCCTTAGGACCCAATCCTTGCTGGTGATCATCACCCTCAAGCTAGGAATCCAAAGTCTGAATCTATCTTAAGTCACATCTAGATCACCTCATCTCCTGCTTACCTCAGTCCAAGGATAAACCTTCTAGATGGTTTCCAACTTTAGGAAGACCCAATCTCAGCATGGATAATATCTACTTATCCATCACATCAACATCCTCCATATTATCATGAGTTTGGACCCTAGCATCCTCTCAAAATCATATACACTAGCACTCTAGTCTAAAACCCCAAATTTGCTAGAATGGCTAAGTCTAGATTTCTTATCTGGATACCATTTTTGGAGCTCTACCTTTTCCAACCTATGTGCATTCTTGAGAATGTACTTGAACCATCTTGTAGTACCACTTTAGTACTACCAAATACCAATCTTGCTCTTGGATAATCCATGATGGTTTTATAGTCAAGATATTAATCTTTTCTGCAAATCTTATCATCTTGCCTACTTTGGCAGAATCTCACATCTATATGCCACCTCCCCTTGACCAACTCTTTGCATGGTTAGGATCTACTAATCATGGACTATCAATCCCCACTTAACTTGTTTCCACTGGAGCCTTGTGATTCTTAAACCCACATGGTTTCGGAGGATATCTGATGTATCTGTTATGGTAGCCTTATTTTCAACAAAGTTTGCCATGTCCTCTACACCACCACAAATCCAACCAAGACCAACTCTTGCTTACATGATCATCTATATGACATGGTCTATCCATCCATATACCCCTTGTACCAAGGTGAGCTCTGAGCTCCCTAATCCAACCATGGTTAGAGGGCATTAGAATAATAAAACCATAGATCCTCCAAGTATCTAGTTTGCACCCTTTTCACCACTTTTCTCCAAAACCAAGGTGAACCTTGATTCCTACATCAAGTTTACATCATCTACCTTGTATAGAAGCATCCCCAAATAATTCTCCCAACTATTTGGATTATTAAACTATTTATTTTCCTTTACTTATCAAATTCTCAAAACCCTTGTCTATAAAGGCAAGTTTGTTTTTCTCCAAATCCCCTTGCCAACTCAAGGCACCTTTGATGCCTATTTATCATATCCCATCTTTCCAACTAAAAAATAAATATTTTCGAGATTCTTTATTATTTCTCTTTGCCCTTTTTCTTAAATGGCAGAAACAAGAAATAATTCTCCAAAAATACTTTTCCACCTCAATAAATTCCAATAAAATTCTCCAATATGTAATATGATATGTAGGACCATATCACATAAAAACCAAGTTTGTCCAATGTAAAAATACCATCTAAGCTTCCAGAATCTATTTGTGCACTTTTTGAAGAAGTGCATTTAAATGGGATTATAACCATGAGAAAAATCCCATTTAAATCATGGAGATATTATTTGATCTACTCTACCTACCAGTACCATTTACACAATATGTCCAATGCAAGTTTGTCAACTTCCTTCTCAAGCCTCCGAATGATCAAATTTACAACAACAAACAAAACTTGATTCAAACAAGGACCAAACCAGCTCAAATCTTCCCCAGCACTACACCACAGCATCATCACACCTTCCTGGTCGCGTGCACTGTAGCACTACAGTACATATCCCCTCTTTGTCCCCTAGTGCTTGAGAGAGAGCATCATATCTTCCAAGGATCTTTGTATTAAAGAGGACAGCAGCCACCCCACCTCCCCTCTCACTCTCTGGTCGAGCTATTGACCACAACACCACCCAGCACCACCCT
The DNA here is from genome assembly GCA_023614405.1 of Avena insularis. Classification (NCBI taxonomy): domain Eukaryota; kingdom Viridiplantae; phylum Streptophyta; class Magnoliopsida; order Poales; family Poaceae; genus Avena; species Avena insularis. The sequence continues at coordinate 165,498,204 of CM042685.1, read as the reverse complement.
TGGAAACCAATGGGAAGCTCCCACCCCATGTCCATTTTTGACATTTCATCTATACCTTGAGGTTTCGAAATAAAAGGGTGAGAGGCCACCCCAGTGCATCCCTAGCCCTCATTTGCCCCTAGAGCACTCCCCTCACCTCTCTCTCAAGCTCCTCTCTCCCTACATGTCACCTTGCAGTGACCCCTTCCCCTTCCTCTATCTAACCCTTCTCTTATTTCTGCCCAGGACCCCCCTGTAGCGTCGCCTAGGACAAGCTCCGACGAGCTCCCTCTCGGACGTCTTCGCGCGTGCTGCATCCCGACGTCAAGACCCCTCACGTCGACCATCCCCTGGACCACCGGTGAGCACCGCATTGGCTCGCCACCTCCCCAACCTCTCCCGAGCCCTAGTGAGCTTCCCCGTCTTTCCCTGGCCCGCCCTAGGGTTTGCTCCACACCGGTGAGCCCCACGAGTACGACGACTGGGGACCGTCGATCCTCACCAGATCTGACGGCCCCAGATGCTCGGTACCCCTTCGCAAGGTAGGCCCGCCACTGGGCCACGGCCGGTTGTGCGTCGCATGCGTGCGAGCGCTATGCCTGGGCCGATTCCCCTCTCCCAGCCCACTCCTCTAGCAGATCTGGCCTGCAGAAGCCCAACCCCCTTTTCTTTTCTTTAAAAATATCTGATCTAAGTTTAACACTTTGGTTTAAATCCAAACACCCCATACTTTGGCCAGATCTAAAATTCCACACAAGCCTACACCATTTCTCTATCATGCAAAACAATTTTTACAACATAATAGTATATAAAATAAATATGATAAATAATATCCCTAGATCTGTCCAGAGCAATAATTAAACCATCCAGAAAGTTTGGCTTTTCCAAATGGAGTAATTCCAAATGGTTATGAAAGGTACTAACCATACCTTTCCATTCCCACAGGCCCCTTAGTCAATTGCTTCCTAGTTTTCTTGTAGCAAAAATAACAAAATAAATTACTTTCAGCCTTTAGTAAATACTCCAGGCCAAACCAACTGAGATTTTGACCTAATTCCAACTCTCAGAGATTACCCATAACCGTATGTCACTAAATCCAGCAGCTCATATTTTCATGAGCCTCTTCTGAATTTTGGTGAACTAAACTATTCTATGCATGGTTTAATCACTAATAAAATCATTACAGTAGATATGCAACTTCAAAAGGATTTATTTCAATTTCTCCAGAAATTTATTATCAGTACCTAATCTGTGTCCTTGGAATCAACTACAAAGCTTCTGTAAAACAAATCTGATGAAAAAGACAAATCCCATCTAGTACTCCCTTTGGGAATTTCTCAAGGGCTTTCTGGTAATTATTTTGAGGTGATTCCAACTCCTCTTGATTAAGTTCACTAAACCCTACAAACTCACCCAAGGAAATAATTTTTGGAACTCCAGAGAAGTTCTGGTGAATTATTTCCTAAAACTAGACTCCTAATCACCATAAAATCCATTATAAATCCTAGTAAATTGATAAAATAGTGAAACCACTTTTGTTGGTTTCATTTTATCAATACCTATCTGATGGTACCATTCTTATACCATGGTATCATACAGATCAATTCCTTGATCAAAAACCTCTCTTAGTTACTTCCTAGACATTAAATCTAAAGGGAAGCCTTTTACCTAATGCCTCCTAATCATCTCCCAGTCCAATCACATCAATCCTCCAACACCCTACTAATGTTCATAATGTATTTATCCTTAGCTTGATGTATGGTTTGATGTTGTATGCTTGTATTGATTGGTGTATTGTTTGTTTGCATGTATGCTCGATAATGGAGATAGTTGCGATTGTGTGGCGCCAAGAAGAAGGAACCATCGGGGTTATCTTATTATTATTATTGGTATTCTCGTTATCTAACACCGTCAAGGGACATCTTGCTGGTCGCAGGCAAGCCACCATTCCCAAAACTCCTTTATTAACCTACTCCTGTTTATCAACTGTGTGATATCTCGTTTATAAATTGCATGATCAAAAGGCATGGTTTGTTTTAAATAAAACACGTGAGTAACTTGGCCCCTCCAAGTTATGGATGAGTGTCTCTTTGACACCTACCCTCTGTACACCTACTTTTACCCCTTAGAACGAGGCTAAGATGGTCAACATCTTCCCTCTTGGAACCCTCGGATTTCCAAAAGCTAAAACTATTTTGGGTTTTACCCTACTACAAATTTTTCAAAATAAAACCCTTGGAAAGAGGCATCGTTCCAAGTGGAGTTTTCACTAAAGGAGATATGAGAAGGATAAAGATAAAGTTGATTAAGGAAAGTAAGAAGGAAAGGGGTACTCAAGTCTTTTACTGGAAAAAATTTATCAGTGCAACCACATTACCCTGGGTGGGACTCAGGGCTAGCTCGTAGTTTGTCCTCATTAGTATGGGCTACGCCATAACGCGTAGAAATGGGTTCGAGGCCCCGGAAGCCGGTTCCTTTCCACTTAGGGGGTCGTCGTGCCCGGAGAGGTTCCATTCAACTCCTCGGAGTCGGCTGAAACTATGGAGCTCACGCGGACGGTACCAGGTTAAGGCAGTATGGAAGGGAGTGGATAAAAGATGCGCAGGAAGGGAGATTTAGACTTGGGAAGTCAGGTACACGTCCCAGGGGAACTAAGCAACCAAAGGGAAAATACCTATACTAGGGACAACAAATGAAAGGTTAGGTTCGATTATCCGGACCCTCGTCTACAGTATGTAGAGGGCCGTGGTTGTATCCCGGCGGATGTATTGATTCCTGTGGGTAAAGTGCACACACTCTACATAGTCTAATCTATTTGAATAGTCGTGTCCATGGTCAAGGATGGTTGGAAAGGTGATTACTATGAGTACCGGGAGATATGTTGAGATGGATAAAAAGGATGTGACTTGGTCACGAGGAAGGGTAAGAATCATATGAGTTTTGATCGAAGATGGTCAATAAGGTTTTAAAAGGGTTTTACAACAAAACTATTTTAAATCTTTTTAACAAGGATGTGGAGATGTCCGGATTTTCAAAAAGGAGTAATGTTTCCAAAAACTCTTTTTCAACAAAGATGTAGAGATGCCATTGTTAGGTCCTTCCAAAAACAACTATAGTGTAGAGCTATCTCGCCACAGCCAGATATGCATGCTTCTTCTTACTCTTGTCTCGGTGGTTTCCGAGTACATTCAATGTACTCACCGGCATTGTTCCTGGCTATTTACTTGGCCAGATTGCAGATGTATAGAAGCAACGAAGGAGTCGACGTCTATGTGAACTAGGACGTCTTCCTAGTCAGTTGCCTGTAGGTTAAGGCATGGGCTCTGCGCTGAAGACTTCCGCTATTTATGTTGTAATCGCCATAAAGGCCTCCTTGTAAGTGGTTATTCGTTAATGTAAGGATGATGTAATGATACTTGTCGGTTACGCTCACGCTCACTGATCATGGGAACGTGAATTATATGCATAACAGGTATTCTCGGACCGTAAATCCGGGGTGCCACACACATCTTGGAATACAAAGTTTTGCAGGCCAACTCTATTGCATAGTAAATTGAAGTAATTATAAATACCGAGTTGATGCAATATAATAGGACAAGCTCAATTGATTGTCTTCACTTCTCGGTTCTTGGTCTTGTTGAAGTGATCACGTTGGAGCTCATTCCTGAGCTGTATCCCCATCTGTTCGTGAGCTGCAGCGACAGCTTGAGAAGAACTCGCAGTGGCACAAGCACATGTTTGGCTCCTTGTATTCATCTTCTAAAATAATAAGAGAGACAAAAATAATACTTTTTGATCCAACAGTAATAAGCATAACATATTCCTCTTCATAGCACACTAAAGAATCTCCTCAAAATAATAATCTACGCAAGAGAAACATGGAAATTGGTTCATAGTAGGTCTCACCCTAGATTGATAACGACAACAGATTAGAGATTAATTTGCAAAAATTTATTGGAGTATCGGAGGAGAAACATACCATAGACCACTTGTATGCGAGGAAATCGAAGGAAATTGAGTAGAGATGAAGATCTCTTGAGGTTTTGAGAGAGTCTACTGGTAGAAGAGAGAAAAAGGACTGAAGTTTTGGTGTTGGGGGTACCTTCGCGTGGCGTTTTTGTGGTCGGACAAAACTATACGGTCGCAACTATACGGCTGGAACATCTGTTCCTGCCGTATAGTTGGTCTAACGGCAAAATATTAGGGTTTCTTAGGGTTTTTTCCTGGCGAAGATATCTGTATGTTCGGAACTATACGACCGGGATTTTTCCCCACTGTATAGTTGGTCATTAAACATTCTGTACCTGAAAAAGAAAATTTGATGATGGCGATATCTATATGGCCAGAACTATACGGCTGGAATTTTTATTCTTGCAGTATAGTTGGTCATTAAACCTTCTGGACTCGTCAAAAAAATTCTGTTTTTTTGAGAATTCTTTCTCAACCTGAAACTTAGCAAAACACCTTGTTTTGAAAGAAAAATAAAAGACTAAATTGTTGACCAACAATAGTATGTATAAAGCAGGATTTTAGTACCACCGAACCTCTCCTTCTCAACTGGAGTTTTCTAGCACTCTTTATTCAACATGAAACTTAAACTAAACTTAAAAACTTTACTCAACCTTTATTTCACATGGGTTTCCTACCATCAAACGCTCTTTTATGTTCAATATCATGACCTTGATGTTGCTCACTTAGGCCAAATGAGTGGAAAACCCACTCCAAAATAGTTGGCCTTCAAATTGATGGCCTCCTTCTCATCATGCTTGGCTTTCTTCTTCCTGGGAAAATGAATAAAAAAAGGATCCCGCAAAGGCAATTGAAGCTTCACGTTCCCTTCATGTAGATTAATCAAAGCCTTAATAGTTCTTAAGAATGGACAGCCTAATATGATAGGAGCAGTAGCATCTTCAGGCATGTCAACAATAACAAAATCAATAAGAGTAGGATAGCCTTTAATGTAAACTAAAGTATTTTCTTTAATCCCTACAGCTTGTTTGTAGGTAGAATTTGCTAGATGTAATTTTAACTCAATGATTTTAAAAGATCAAATATTTAAATCATTAAAAAGATTTTTTGGAATTGTTGAAACACTTGCACCTAAGTCACAAAGTGCAACTATCTCATTAGTCCCAATTTTAATCTAAATAGTAGGCTCAAATAGATCATCAAGCTTAACAGATAGTTTTTCAGCAATTTTCTTATATTCTTCCTCAATTTAACGTACTTTTATTGCAACCTGATTAACGAAGTGTTGACACATAGATTTCTCATTTCCTTCACTTACGAGAATTTTGATATTGATCCTTTTCACAAGATATTCAACCGTGTAATTTGGTGGAGGAGCATTGCTATAGTCAAGTTCTTTAGGCTCCTCCCTTTGAATTCTCATCATCTTGAGGTCTTCAACCAGATTGGGCTCAGCTTTACCTGTAAATTTAGCTAAAATGAGAGTTTGACTCTCGGTTAACTTACGTAGTTGTGCATCAACAATGCTTGTTCTTTCTTGGAGGGCCTACAAATCATTTCTTAAACTCACATCTTGGTTAGACAAATTTTCAAGCATACTATCATGGTTCTCTGTTATCTTAACAAGGATATTATTTTGCTCATTTTTTGAGTCCATAAAGTACTTAAGAGTTTCTTGGAGACTACCATTACTTGATCCCATATTATTATTAGAGTTACATGTAGGACTAGAATAATGTTTCTTGAAATTAATATTATAGTTCTTCTTCCAAGCAGGGTTATAATCAATAGGAGCTATGAAGTCTATTTCTTCAATATTTGATTTTGGGATAGCTCTTACCTGGTTTTCCTTACCTTTGACGGCTAATATGAGCTCATCCAGCTTATCATTGATTTCTTCATTTTCTTGAGGTGTGACGGAGTTCACCTTCTTTGTGTTCGATCTTTCCACATGCCATTGGGCATGGTTGACTAGCATATTAACTAGCAACTGCTTTGCTTCGGTAATTTGTTTGCCCATAAATTTTTATCCAGCTAGAGTATCAAGCATATACTTAGACATAGGGTTAAGGGCAATATAAAATAAATGTAGAATTAACCAATCTTCCATCCCATGGTTGGGACAGTTTCTCATGCATTCTTTCATTCACTCCCATACAAGCATTACTGGCTCACACACTTCCCTGTCTAAAACCAATAATATTAGATCTAAGTTGCATAGTCTTTGCAGGTGGAAAAATTTAGTCATAAATAAAGAAGTACATTCCACCCATGATGCAATAATATTTCTAGGCAAAGATAGCAACCATTCTTTTGCTCTTCCTCTATGAGAGAAAGGAAATAAGCGCAACTTTACTGCATAGGGGTCAACATTTTTAATGCACATCATATCACATATTTCAATGAAAGTATTTAAGTGCATACTTGTGTCCTCAACAGCAGAGCCTCCAAATTGATTATGTTGAACCAAACTTAAATAGTGGGGCTTAATTTCATAGTCCTCAGCAGTAGTTGTTGGATGGGTAATAGGAGTACGCACATAATCATTGTTGGGAGTTGCAGACTCCCTAAGTTTCTTTTCAGCCATATTTCCTATGTTTTTGGGTTTTCTTAAATAAAAACTTATGATAGTAAAAACAATAATTAAAAGACTAACTAATTTTTTGGTTTTTCAAATAAAGACTGAAAGCAAACTAACAAAATTAAAAACAAGAATTAAAACTAGCAAGGTTCCTACTAACCTTACCAGGGTAGCTATTGCTTCCCCGACAATGGCGCCAGAAAAAGGATTGATACCTTCGATCCAGATTACGGATGTAGTATAGCTCTTTTCCCTAGTAGACGTGGGTTATCGAATCCTCAGGAAGGAGAAAGTGTAGTAAAGTTACTTTAACGGACCTTCGGGAGTTTTAGAATTATTTTTTTGTTTTATCGGACCAAGATTTTGCGATCTTTTGTTGTTGTAGATGATGGAGAGAGAGGTCCTGGGGCTTTCGGTTTCACCTGTAGCTGTGCAAAACATCTAATGGAAATAAAAGGTAATAATAAAGAATAAATGTAATTGATAGAGCAAGATAATTATATGTGGGCAGTGCATCCATAATTGATATTTCCTCCACAACCGCTTATAGAAATAACCTACTAGTCTCATCCATAGAAGAAAGAGAACTAATGATATGCATAGTGATGTCACCGTTAATCCCAAGTAAATCCCTCACATACAGCTGTACTACCCTTTCTGTCACTTGGGTTCCCATCCTGCATATTAGTCATTACGCACACTCCCTATACCTAGATCAATCCTTGGGGTCTTGGGTACCTGACAAGTCCTTAGATTAAGGCAACAGAGGGTACAATAATCATCATGTCATACAAACCAATACATGATCCCATCTATGATAAATAACATGCACAAAACTACATGGCTAGGCCGAAGCCCTTATCCCAAGGAGAGTTACTCACACATAGAGATGAAATCAACAATCATAAACATTGTAATGGAAATCATGAGATTGATAGTAATAGTCTTAAAATGTCGCCAATTGGATATGAGATCTACTATAAAAAGTGGTGGAATATGGATATGGTGGAGGAGAAGGGTTTGGAGATTAGATCTAGATCTATCCCTCCAACGTTGTGGTTTCTGATGGCTTGGCGTAGTCGGGGGATCTTTTCTCCTCGCCCGAGGCCTCTTTATATAGGGGTCTGATACGTCCAATTTGCATCACCATTCTATATAATAATTTTCCTCTATTCATTGATATATTTCATATTAAGAGGTGTTACTTATGTCTTTTCATATGTTTTTGCATGTTGGATGATTCTTGGAGGATGAAATGTCGGAGTCAGGATTCTGATGGAAAAAGAGGTGTTTTGATGCAATTTCACAAAGATCAGAAAAATACCAAAAAACTATGGAAAATCCTATTTTCCTAGAAGACGAAGAATGCCAGAAGGGGAGGCCGAGATGGGCCACGGGGGGCCCACACATCCCCTAGGTGCGGGCCACCCCTAGGCCGCGCCTACAGGGGGTGTGGCCCACCTTTCCCAACTATGGCTCCGCCCTCTCGCCTATATCTTCTCCTCGAAACCCTAATATAGAGGGATCGATGACGGAAAGATTCCATCGCCTCTGCGGGGCGGAAAACACCGAGAGAGAAAGAGCTCTCCGGAAGACAGATTTTTGCCGAGGAAATTCTTTCTCGTAGAGGGGAGATCTTCGCCATCAACACCATAGTGAAGCTAGACTTCATCGGGATCATCATCATCCACACCATCATCTCTACCAGCACCATCATCACCACTCCATCCCGCTGTAACAATTGTGATGAATCTTGCATAATTATTAGGGGAAACTTTCCTGGTGTTGATTACTATTGTAGTTGATTCTTGTGACTGGAACCATTGGATTATTGTTTATGTTTAGATTGGTATTCATCACCATATCATCTTTGATCTTGATACATATGATGTCTCATGAGTAGTTCCTTTAGTTCTTGAGGACATGGGAGAATTCATGTTGTTAGTAGTGGATTTGTGTTGAGATATTATTCCATTGTTTAGTATTTAAGTTGTGGTGCTATTCTTCTAGTGGTGTCATGTGAACGTCGACTACATGATACTTCACCATTTATGGGCCTAGGGGAATGCATTGTGTATTTGGATACTAATTGTGGGGTTGCCCGAGTGACAGAAACCTGAACCCCCATTAGGACTCCATTGGACAAGGGAGTGTACGATCTCAGAGTTTAAGGATGTGGTTATGTTCATACCTTAATTGTTTTCTTGTAGTTGCAGATGCTTGCAAGGGGTTTAATCACAAGTATGTATTAGTCCAAGTAAGGTCGGTACATTACCATAGGTTCACCAACACCACACTTACAAAACCAAAGAAGACTACTCAGCTATATGAAGCGAAAGCACTTGACAGAATTCCCATGTATCCTAGAGAATGTTTGGTCCTCATTAGTATTTCCACCGGATTATCCTTTGCTAAGAAAGGATTGGGCCACTTGCTGTAATTGTTTGCTATTTTATTTACTAACACTTTATTTCTTTGCTTCATCAGAAAACCCCTAAAAATCCATTTGCTAAGTATTTACAGAGATTTCCTGCTCCATACCACTAGTCAACACCTTCTACTCCTTGTTGGGATTGACACTCCTATTTATCGAAAGTACTACGATATACCCCCTCTACTTGTGGGTCATCAAGACTATATTCTGGCGCTGTTGTCGGGGAGTGAAGCTCTATATAAGAGTGGAACAGGTAAAGGAAACTTCTACTGTGAGTATTGATTTTTATTTCTGTTTGTTACTTTGTTTCCAATATGGATAACCCACTTGGTTTTCTGTTTGGTAAAACTACTACCACTGTTAGGGTAGTAGATGAACCACCACCTGTTGAGATAGATCATTTTAAGATACCTACAAGTATTGTTGATCGTGTTATGGATAATTATTATTTAGGGGATGGAATTGTCCATCCTGGTGATCACTTGCTTTTTATCCATGAATTATGCGGGTTGTTTAAGTGTGCAGGTATCACAACTGAACAGGTGAAGAAGAAGTTACTCTCTATATCCTTGAAAGGAAGAGCTGAAGCATGGTATAAGATGCTAAAGAATGGACAATCCATGGAATGGGATGAAATAGTACCTCTCTTTTATTATCAATTCTATCCTCCTAGTGAGATTCATCAGGATAAGAATCTAATATACAACTTTTGGCCTCGTGATGGAGAGAGTACATCTCAAGCTTGGGGGAGATTGAAGTTACTAATGCTTAAATGTCCTATTCATGAACTCCCTAACAATATTATTATCAATAACTTTCATGCTAGCCTTTCTCTTCATGATAAATATTTACTAGATGCTTCTTGTGTTGGATCATTCACACGTATGAAGTAAGAAGCTAAATGGGATCTCCTAGACCATATTCAAGAGAACACTGAACCATGGGAGAATGACAAAGGAAGAAAGTTAGGTTTAAACTATGATTATGAATGCATTAAATCTTTTATGGGCACTGATGACTTCCTGATATTAGTACCGAGTATGGTCTTGATTCTCTTGTTCTTGCAAAGTGTTTTAAGGCCTTTGCCTCTTATATTGAAATTACCTAAAAGGAGTGGGACAAGTACCATGCTCCTTATAAAGACATTGTGGAACCTGATGAGCACATTGTTTTCTGTGAAGATGCTTCTAATATTGTCTCTCATCCTAGAAAAGCTAGAAAAGCTAGTGTCCCTATGCTTTCTGTTAGAATTGGGGATCATTGCTATTATGGTTTATGTGATATTGGTGCTAGTCCTAGTGCTATTCCTTATGAGCTTTACAGGGAAATTATGCATGAAATTGGTCCTTGTGAGCTTGAGGACATTGATGTGGTTATTCACCGTGCTAACAGAGAGACACTCTGCCCAATTGGCATTGTAAGAGATGTGGAGGTTCTTTGTGGTAAGATTAAATATCCTGCTGATTTTCTAGTACTTGGTTCTGAAGTTAGTAAAACATGTCCTATTATCTTTGGTAAACCCTTTTGGAATACTTGTGGGGCTATCATAGATTGTAGGAAGGAAAACATTTTGACTAAGTTTGATGTAGAGTCTTATGATTTTAATTTTTCCAAATTTGCTAAAACTCCTTATGAAAATGAATTGCCTAACGAGGATTTCAGGGTTGAACAAGTTTCTGATATTTCTCTTGCTCCTAACAATGCCTTGCAGCATTTTATGGAAGATCATGAAAGTGAGGTCTTCATGAAGGAAAGAAATGAGATTGACAAGGTTTTTCTTCATCAACCTGAGTTACTTAAGCATAATCTACCCGTGGAAGATTTGGAGGTACCACACTACCACCCAAAGGGGATCCTATTTTTGAATTAAAACCTCTACCTGATGATGTTAAATATGCTAATATAGATGATAAGAAAATAAATCCTGTTATTATTAGTTCTAAACTTTTAGGAAAGGAAGAGGAAATGTTATTGGAAATATTGAAGAAACACCGAGGAGCTATGGGGTATACTCTTGATGATTTGAAAGGGATTTCTCCTACTATATGTTAGCATGCTATTAATATAGATCCAGATGCAAAACCAGTTGTTCAGAACCAATGTAACTAGCTCGGTGAATTACGCTCTTAGTTACAAGCCTGGATGAGCGGAAATGGTTAAAATAGTACGATGGGGCCAAATGTCACTCACAGGTAGACCTTTCGGCCGTCCTAACCATTTCCAAACATCGAGACAAGAACGAGCGGCGTAATCGGCAGGCGAAGGGATCAACTACATACACAAATGAGTATGTATGCAAGCCACCATACAATAGTCCTCAGAGCCATTCCATCTAAAAGAAATAGAAATATTGCAACGCCATACGGCAAGATCCAAATATCCTAGATAGATATAATAGTTTAGGATATCTCCTCATACAACAAACATCAGAGTATCAGGCGGAAGCGGAAAACAAGATCCGAGTATGGATAAGAAGCAAATCGGCATACGATGCCCCATAAATAAACACATCCCGCCCACAGATCTCGCGGATCCCCGTTCCCGGAATCTCTACACCGAATGATCGTTGCCAACATCGTCCGTCTCCTCCACCCAGTATCCATCTTGTGAGTTTAACTGTTCATCTGAATCAAACAATTTATCGTGTGAGACCCTAGGGGTACTCAGCAAGTCTTTATGCCTCTAAAGGGGACACAACCTGGGGGTGACGCAATTGCAGCAAAAGGTAATACCAAACAATTCTATAGATACTCGCTATCCATCCGCCTAACCAAAGATAGACGGATGTCCGTTAATTAATAACAATAGTTATAACAGTAATATCAACAGATCCATCCTCCTCCTCGCTTACCGACGAGGAAGCGGATGAACAACCCCCCCATCCGTTGGCAGTTTTATTATCCATTCCATGAGTATTGCACTATTTACTAGTCAGGTACTTAGACAAATTAAAAGCGGTACTTTAGTTATACTTGTCTATGATCGAAAGCGTGCTCCAAGTCGTCCATAACGCGGACACGGCTTTCGAAAGTTTTACCTGCAGGGTGCACAAATAACAACACACTCGATCAACCTCGGAAAAACCAAATCAAAACCCAACGAGGCATTCACGACAAGCGATCACAGGATTCAGAAATATTTCAGGGGCCACCCCATTAAGCTACCATAACGAAGTTGGCGGCTCGAGACGGACTCAAGGTTTTGCGTCAATGGTATGTAAACGATTGGGAACCCGAAAGTGTGGACTGGGCTTGTCGATACCGAAAACACTCCGCTTACCTAAAGCAATGCAGTGCTCCTCGCACAATCTTAAATAAAGCAGTAAAGCATGGCATAAGTACAGAATAGTAATAAAGCTCCAAACTACTTTGTGGCCCCAAGAAATAAGAATGAATCAAGCTCTGGCTCAGGGGGGTTCATAAGCCTCCCGGATGTGGATAGCGCGAATATTCAAGGAACAGGAATCAATTACTCGGGGTCCTACGGGACACAAGTGAGCATGAAAAACCAAATAGCAGATATTGCTCACCGATGCCACTTTCATTAGTTATCCCATTACTACTCAGGTTAAGTTGTTTAGGTACCTCGTTATCCATCAGGCACTCACATACCCTACACATGCTGTTCTACGACTCGCATGGCTCAAACAACTCCTGTAGTAATGGCTCATGGGATGGAGGAACAAGCTTCGGTGGGGTTTTAAAATTAAAGGCTATGCAGTACTTGGGATTCAGTTTAATGCAATCGCGACTCAATGATGCAAGAATAAGATAGAGGCAATAGGTACTATATGTATGCAAGCATGTGGTAGTGCTTGCCTAGCAGCTCAGTTGAGGCGAGAGAAGGATCTGGGTAGTGCTCCTGGGTTTCTTGATATATCCCCTGCTCAGCGTCTATTCGAAGAAGAACCAAACAAACAAGGGCCAACATAAATAAAGTGCACAAGCATATGAATAAAATGCGACAAGCAAACAATCATGCCATGATGAATGATGCACATTTTGCATGGCAATTAAGTAGCATGGCATGGGTGAGGTGTGGAGTACAAAAATAAACCATTTTATGGTGTTTTAATCATATTTTATACTCGAATAAGTTGCTGTATACTTTATATTTATGTGATGCATGCTGCAATTCAGAACATGGTATGCATAAACAGAAAGGTCTCGTCGAGCTGATCATTTTAGACATATTATTTGTCACATTTGGAGTTATAAAACAAAAGTTATTAATTAATTAAGGAAAATGGCATTTCATTGTAATTTTAATTACCTCGAAAATTTAAAGTGCTCAAATATTATTTTGAAGGGAATATTTGAAATCCTCACATTTTTCTGATTTCAAAACATATATTATTTGTATTATTTGGAATAATATTTGAAAAGTTAATTGAAACAGATTTAAATTTGTATTTAAACATTTTCTAGAATTATTTTTATTAAACAGATAAACAGGCAGATCTTTTTTATACTCAGCCAGAGCTAGCCCCAGCCGCTGACGGGTGGGCCAGGCGCTGACTCAGCAACAGGTTGGTCGACGTGGTCCACGCGGGGCTTTTCTCACCGAGGGGAAACCCAGCCACAGAGGATGACTGGTGGGCCTCCGGGCGGCAGAAAGGCCCGCAGGACAGAGGGCGATAAGGCTGCCACGTGTAGGTGCTAGGGAGCGCTACTGTTTTTCTTCTCTTACGCAACTGACGGAAACGACCGAGAAAGGCGCGGCGAGGCGGGGTTCGAACGCACGACCGATCGCTCACGCAGAGGGGCGGAACCACTGCGGTGGATGGGGATTGGTGTTAGGAACCACAGGCGTGGCCAGATAAGGCGTATACGGCGAGAGGTTGGTCCTCGACGACGGCGAGCGCGATGCACCGAAGGCGCTCGTCCGGTGGCGTGGCGCGTACAGGAAACGGTGAATGAAGGGAGGTTGTCTGGGAGGTTCGGACGCTCACCGTTGGGGCGTCGGTGGAGGTGGTTCGGGCTGGGGGGCAGCCGATCAACGGCGATGCAGACGGCCGGCGGCTAGGGTTTGGCGTCGGGCTCGGCGGGGTGCAGCGTTTCTGGGGCTCCTCCTTCTCGGCTCCGTGTACAGGGGCGACGCTGGTGCTCGGCTCGGTCTTCCCCAACGCCCAGACACCTCGCCCTCCTTCTGCTATGGTGGTGGTGGTGTGATGCCGACGATGGGGTAGATGGAGATGGAAGAGAGGGTAGCAGGGGTAGGTGGGGGGGAGGAGTAGATGGGCACGGCCCTGGGGAGTTCTGTGGTTGCTAGGCAGAGGAGGGGTAGATAAGAACGAGCAGAGGGAGGCACATGGGTTGGATCGGCATAAAGGTGGTGCTTGCCCTTTTCTTCTACCTCTCTCACGGTAGGCACGGCTCAGGTAGACCAGGGGAGGCTGCAGCGATGGGGCACGAGGGAACGGGCAGGTGTGGCTCGGGCTGGAGGGGCCCTCACGGCAGGGAAAGAAAAGAGAGGGAGAGAGAGAGAGCTAGGGTAGGAGGGAGGCTCGGGCTAGAGTTTGGTAGCCTCGGGTTAGGGTTTTTTGCTAGAGTTGGGGTAGGGTAGCTCGGCCAGGGGGAGTAGGTGGCTAGGTGGGGCCTGCATGGTAGGGAGAGGGGCACCTCGGCATGGTAGAGAGGGAAGGTAGATGGGGTAGGTCATGGTGGTGGTGGCTCGGGTTAGAGAGAGGAGAGATGAGGTCTTAGGGTTTTGAGAGAGATATTAGGTGGTGTGTTTTCTTTTGACAAGATCAAGCAAGATCAAGCCAAGCTCAAACAAGATCTAGTCAAAAGAGAGGATGAGAACAAAGGTGGTGAGGGTTTAGAGATAGAAAAGAGAGAGGGGGTAAGAGAGATTAGGGTTTTAGAGATAAAGGTGGACAAGCTCACACATGGCTTGCATGGATGGGGATGGTGTAGGGTTTTTAACAAGAACCAACAAGCTCTAGCATGCAGAGAGGTAGAGAGAGATGGGAGATGATCCACTCAAAGATTCAAATAAACCCAAAAGACTAGAATGTGGTGGTACTTGCATGGCCCATGCAAAATAATTAATGCCATGCTTATTCTTGTGAAAACAATAATATTTACATGGCATTATTCTTATGCATTCCCAAAAGTGGATTAAAGCCAAGCAAAAGAATTTGTAGAAGTAGATCCATCCTATCTCCCATGAGCTAGATTGAATACCAAAAGAAAAACAAATGCAAGCTCATGGATAATGGAATGGTGGAATTATAAGGTGGTGAAAGAAAAGGTGGTGGAGTGGAATAAAAGATATGCCCCCAACTCAACTTGGGCATTAAACAATATATCAATAACCAAATACAATATCAAGAGGCAAATACAATTTACAATGCATATGAGAGAAGAACCAAAACAAAAAGGGTTTTATATGATGCTCAAATGCAAGGTGGCATGATGACATGAGCATGATATAATTATGATGCAACAATTATATATAGGAAGTAGCCATTATATTACTAAACCAAGTAGCATTACAATTGTTAGACAATTGGGATGCTACAACTCTCCCCCACTAAACAGGAATCTCGCCCCGAGATTCTAGGAAGAAGAAGAAGACACAAAGAGGGTAGGATACTTGACACGGAGCTCATCTTCACGTTCCCAAGTGGCTTCATCAACGGAATGGTGCGACCACTGCACCTTGCAGAACTTTATGGACTTGTTGCGAGTCCTTCTTTCTACAACTTCAAGGATTTTTGTGGGGTGTTCTTGATAAGACAGGTCTTCTTGGAGATTGATAAGCTCATGGTCCACGGTCCTGCCGGGATCCTTGAAGCACTTCTTGAGTTGAGAGATGTGGAAAACATCATGGACCTTGAGTTTTTCCGGGAGCTCAAGAGCATAAGCAACTTCTCCTCTTCTTCCACGAATTTTGAATGGACCGATGTATCTAGGAGCCAGCTTTCCTTTGATACCAAAGCGGTGCGTGCCTCTCATGGGAGTGACACGAAGGTAAACGAGATCACCAGGGACATACTCCATGTCCGTGTGCTTTCTGTCATAATTGCTCTTCTGGCGACTTTGAGCAATCTTCAGGTTTTCAAGAATGATGCGAACTTTCTCCTCCGCTTGAGTTACAATGTCGGGGCCAAACAATATTCTTTCTCCTGCACCCGACCAACCAATCGGAGTTCTGCATTTGCGACCATAGAGAGCCTCAAATGGTGCCATCTTTAGACTTTTCTGGAAGCTGTTGTTGTAAGAGAATTCAGCATAAGGAAGACATTCTTCCCACTTCATGCCAAAGGAGATGACGCAAGCACGGAGCATATCCTCCAGAATCTGATTGATCCTTTCAACTTGTCCTTGCGACTGAGGGTGGTAAGCTGTGCTGAAGTTCAACTTTGTTCCCAAAGCATTTTGGAAACTTTCCCAGAACTTGGAAGTGAAGATGCTTCCACGGTCTGAACTGATCTCAAGGGGAACCCCATACAGAGAGACAATTCTGTTGATATAGAGCTCAGCCAACTGAATTGCAGAAATTGTTTCCTTGACGGGGAAGAAGTGAGCCACTTTAGAAAGCCTGTCAATGACAACAAAGATTGCATTGTTTCCCTTCTGCGACCTTGGAAAACCAGTGATGAAGTCCATCTCTACTTTCTCCCATTTCCATTCCGGGGGTTTCAATGGTTGTAGAAGACCGGAAGGTTTCTGATGGACAGCTTTCACTCTGCGACAGACATCACACTCCGAGACATACTTGGCACAATATCGTTTCAATCCCGGCCACCAATATTGTGTTTTCAAGTCCATGTACATCTTTGTGCTGCCAGGGTGGATAGAAAGAACAGAATCATGCGCCTCCTTGAGAACTTGCTCTCTCAAACCCGGGTAGTTCGGAACAAACATCCGGTGTTCAAAGAAAAGCGTGCCTTGGTCATCGACGTGGAAGGACTCGTACTTCGGAAGCTGAAGTTTGGAGATGATCTTTTTGGTGTATGGATCACCAAGTTGAAAGGAGCGAACCTTTTCTTCCAAGAGAGGGGTTGCCAGAAGGTTCAGAAGATACCCTTGATCCACAATTTCAAGGTTGAGCTGACGGAATTCCTCGCACAAGAGAGGCTGTTGTTCTTCCAGCATGAGGTTGCTGACATAAGCTTTGCGGCTGAGAGCATCGGCCATGACATTAGCTTTGCGGAGTAGTTGATGGTCAAATCAAAATCATTGATTGCTTCAATCCACCTCCTCTGACGAAGGTTGAGATCAGGCTGAGTGAAGATATACTTCAGACTCTTGTGATCAGAAAAGATTTCACAACGGTTGCCCAGCAAGTAATGCCTCCATACTTTCAAAGCAAAGACAACTGTTGTGAGTTCGAGGTCATGTGTAGGATAGTTGATCTCATGCGTCTTCAACTGTCGAGAGGCATAAGCAACAACTTGTTTTTCTTGCATAAGGACCGCACCCAATCCTTGCAAAGATGCGTCGCAGAATATCTGGAAAGGCTTGGATGTATCTGGAGGAACCAAGACTGGTGTGGAAGTGAGCTTCTCTTTGAGTGTCTCAAAGCTTGCTTGACATGCAGGAGTCCAAAGATATTTCTTGCCTTTCTTGAGGAGATCGGTAAGAGGCTTCGCTATCTTCGAGAAGTTCTGAACGAAGCGACGACAATAACTAGCCAAACCAAGGAAGCTCCGGACTTCTTTGACATTTACAGGAGGAAGCCAATCAACAATTGTCTTTACAGTTTCCGGGTTGATGGCAATGCCCTTGGCAGAGATGACGTGTCCAAGATAGGTGACTTGAGGCAGCCAAAACTCACACTTGGAGAACTTTGCATACAAGCGGTTCTCACGAAGCTTGTTTAGGACACACCGAAGGTGTTCTTCATGTTCTTCCTTTGACTTAGAATAGACTAGGATGTCATCCAGATAGACCACAACGAACTTATCAAGATACTCCATGAAAACCGAGTTCATGAGCCTCGAGAAGGTGGCAGGTGCGTTGGTGAGACCGAAAGACATGACCGTGTACTCATACAGGCCATAGCGGGTGGTGAAAGTTGTTTTAGGAACATCTTCCTTGCGAATCTTGATTTGGTGATAACCACTTCTCAAGTCCAGCTTAGAGAATACCACAGCTCCAGCTAGCTGATCGAAGAGATCATTAATCCGTGGAAGGGGATATTTATTCTTGATGGTTTTAGCATTGAGAGCCCGATAATCAACACAAAGTCTATCAGTCTTGTCTCGCTTCTTCACAAAGAGGGTTGGTCTACCCCAAGAAGAGGTACTATGTTGAATGAAACCCAACTTCTCTTGTTCATCAAGCTGACGTTTGAGTTCAACCAACTCAGCAGGACCCATTTTATAAGGCCGTTTGGAGATAGGAGCCGTTCTAGGTTCAAGCTCAATTACAAACTCAACCTCACGATCCGGAGGCATACCCGGCAACTCTTCAGGAAAGACATCTGGGAACTCACAGACCACCGGAACACTCTGAATAGCTTCCATAGCATCATCATTCAGAGCCGCCAAAGAGAAAAGCTGGATAGCAGGAGTCTGACTTGGAGAATAGACTATATAGCCTTCAGGAATTTTCAGAGAAACCGAGCGTTCAGCACAATCAATCACAGCTGCATTTGCTGTCAACCAATCCATGCCCAAGATGACATCAATGTCAGAATTGCCCAGAACAATTAAGGATGCCGAGAACGAAGAGCCACCAATCTCAATTTGATTGCCATGGCTGATTTTAGAAGCTGCCATTGTTGCTCCAGGAGAAAGGACCATTAACCGCTTAAGGAGAGGATCCATAGCTAACTCATTCTCATTTGCAAACTTGTGAGAAACAAAAGAATGCGATGCACCAGAATCAAACAAAACTCGTGTAGGGACTGAGTTAACGGAAAGCATACCCATCACAACTCCAGGTGCATGCTCAGCTTGAGCGGCGTTGACACAGTTGGCACGAGCAACAGTAGACCCGGGCTTGGTGTTGATGTTGAGAGCCCGAGGTGGTGGTGCACGAACCATAGGAGAGCTTGCCGCAGGTCTTGGAGGTGGTGGAGGAAGAGCTTTGTTTTTCATCGGACAGTTCCAGTGTTGAAGCCCAGTGTTTCCACAAGTGTAACAAGCACCAGGTGGACGTGGAGAAACGTAGCCAGGGACTCCGCCAGCGCTCGTGGTAGTGGTGGTTGTAGCCCCGGGAGCAGCAAGGAGGAAGTTTGGTGGCCTTGCCGCGTAGCTTGAAGGTCTTGGTGGAGCCGGGAGCGACGGTGGGGTGTTAGGAACCCAGACACGACGCTTAGAAGGAGTTGACATAGCTGAAGAGCTTGCTGCATCACGGTTGTGTTTCTTTGACTCCTCAAACACTTGCCTACTTGCTTCTTCCTGCAGCTGTAGGCTGAAGTTCGTAAAAACGCCGGCCTTGCATGTGTGATTGCATATTTAATCGATGCATTGAGCCCTTGCTGAACCTCTTTTGCTTCTTCTTGTCATCGAGATCTCATCGCCACCATAACTAGAAAGGTTCATGAAGTTTGATGTAGGTATTGACATTGTCATTGCCACCTTGAGGTTGAGAAACACTTCCTTCATCCTCTCCATGACAATTTCGGTGACATCGCTCTTTGAAAGCTCCAGTGAACTGTCCCCAAGTAGGCTGAAAACCAGTGTAGTTTGCCTTAAGGTAATTCTCCCACCAGAGAGCTGCATCTCCCTTCAGAAGGTGAGTTGCACACTTTACCCATTCTTGCTCAGGAACATCAGCAGTCATCAATAACCTTGACATCTCACGCAACCAATCATCAGCATCAAGTGGTTGATCAGAAACATCAAATTGACGTGGGTTGAACTTCAGGAAGCTTTTGATGTCTCCTCACTTGGGAGGTGGAGGTAGCGGAACAAACTCATTCCTCCTGACACTTTCTTCAAAATGCTGCTGGTTCTGCTGCATTGCTGCCAAGGCATTGGCGATGCTTGACAACGCTGCCCCCAGTTCAGGTTGTATGTCCTCCTCAGAACGGCGTGGTGGTGCCATCCTGTGATTGATATAAAACACAAGTCAGTACTATAATGGAGAATAATAATAATCCAAAATAGTACCAAGATGGAATTAACCAAGATTAAAGGATACAATTTACTAAGATGATATTAAAATATCAACAAAGTTCAAAGCACCTAGAAGCATATCGCACACGACTGAAAAGGAGTGTGGTACACAACTTAACAAAGAAAAATTTTCCGCAAATTTCGGCATTAAAATCCCAATAGATGCGCAAAATCACTTAACGAATCAAGATTAGTGACTCTACCAATTCAATATACAAGAGCGAATGATAAAAGTAGTGGTATGGTCGCGACTCCATCCCGCACTCAAATCATTACTCCGCACATGAATAAGTAGAACACGTATCCCAACACCTTCTTCTCAAGATGAACCTAAAGATTAGTAACCACGGAAACGAACACCCCTAACAAGATAACGTCGAATAACAAAGAGTAGGACAGATCGCGGCGGTATACAACGAATCAGATAGATCGCGTCGGTTTGCAAAAGCCTGTCGGTATGGAATGTACCAACAGTTGATAACCAACAGGCAGGTAACGATAACATGTTGGATGCAACAGATAGACAAGGAATTCACACACACGCACACACACACACAACCTATGGTACTACGGAAACCCAGAACACGTGAATCCTAGTTTGAATTTTAAGAAGAGGATTGAAAACGTTACACTTCCTTACCAGAAAAAGGTGGGTGGGTGGGTAAGAAGAAAAGTGGAAGCAGTCCTACTCTCGCGTTTTGTTTTTCCCTAGTATACATAGCTACCAAAATATTTGCTAGACTGACAACGACCATTTGGCTGAGACCCTGAAGGGCGGGATGGCTCTGATACCAATTGTAACTACCTCGGTGAATTACGCTCTTAGTTACAAGCCTGGATGAGCGGAAATGGTTAAAATGGTACGGTGGGGCCAAATGCCACTCACAGGTAGACCTTTCGGCCGTCCTAACCATTTCCAAACATCGAGACAAGAACGAGCAGCGTAATCGGCAGGCGAAGGGATCAACTACATACACAAATGAGTATGTATGCAAGCCACCATACAATAGTCCTCAGAGCCATTCCATCTAAAAGAAATAGAAATATTGCAACGCCATACGGCAAGATCCAAATATCCTAGATAGATATAATAGTTTAGGATATCTCCTCATACAGCAAACATCAGAGTATCAGGCGGAAGCGGAAAACAAGATCCGAGTACGGATAAGAAGCAAATCGGCATAAGATGCCCCATAAATAAACACATCCCGCCCACAGATCTCGCGGATCCCTGTTCCCGGAATCTCTACACCGAATGATCATTGCCAACATCGTCCGTCTCCTCCACCTAGTATCCATCTTGCAAGTTTACCTGTTCATCTGAATCAAACAATTTATCGTGTGAGACCCTAGGGGTACTCAGCAAGTCTTTATGCCTCTAAAGGGGACACAACCTGGGGGTGACGCAATTGCAGCAAAAGGTAATACCTAACAATTCTATAGATACTCGCTATCCATCCGCCTAACCAAAGATAGACGGATGTCCGTTAATTAATAACAACAGTTATAACAGTAATATCAACAGATCCATCCTCCTCCTCGCTTACCGACGAGGAAGCGGATGAACAACCCCCCCATCCGTTGGCAGTTTTATTATCCATTCCATGAGTATTGCACTATTTACTAGTCAGGTACTTAGACAAATTAAAAGCGGTACTTTAGTTATACTTGTCTATGATCGAGAAACTGTGCTCCAAGTCGTCCATAACCGCGGACACGGCTTTCAGAAAGTTTTACCCTGCAGGGGTGCACAAATAGCAACACACACTCGATCAACCTCGGAAAAACCAAATCAAAACCCAACGAGGCATTCACGACAAAGCGATCACACGATTCAGAAATATATCAGGGGGCCACACCATTAAGCTACCATAGCGAAGTTGGCGGCTCGAGACGGACTCAAGGTTTGCGTCAATGGCTATAAACGAGGAACCCGAAAGTGTGACTAGGCTTGTCGATACGCTGAAAACACTCCGCTTACCTAAAGACAGTGCTCCTCGCACAATCTTAAATAAAGCAGTAAAGCATGGCATAAGTATAGAATAGTAATAAAGCTCCAAACTACTTTGTGGCCCCAAGAAATAAGAATGAATCAAGCTCTGGCTCAGGGGGGTTCATAAGCCTCCCGGATGTGGATAGCGCGAATATTCAAGGAACAGGAATCAAGTACTCGAGGTCCTACGGGACACAATTGAGCATGAAAAACCAAATAGCAGATATTGCTCACCGATGCCACTTTCATTAGTTATCCCATTACTATTCAGGTTAAGTTGTTTAGGTACCTCGTTATCCATCAGACACTCACATACCCTACACATGCTGTTCTACGACTCGCATGGCTCAAACAACTCCTGTAGTAATGGCTCATGGGATGGAGGAACAAGCTTCAGTGGGGTTTTAAAATTAAAGGCTATGCAGTACTTGGGATTCAGTTTAATGCAATCGCGACTCAATGATACAAGAATAAGATAGAGGCAGTAGGTACTATATGTATGCAAGCATGTGGTAGTGCTTGCACAGCCTCGATTGAAGCGAGAGAAGGATCTGGGTAGTGCTCCTGGGTTTCTTGATATATCCCCTGCTCAGCGTCTATTCGAAGAAGAACCAAACAAACAAACAAGGGCCAACATAAATAAAGTGCACAAGCATATGAATAAAATGCGACAAGCAAACAATCATGCCATGATGAATGATGCACATTTTGCATGGTAATTAAGTAGCATGGCATGGGTGAGGTGTGGAGTACAAAAATAAATCATTTTATTGTGTTTTAATCATATTTTATACTCGAATAAGTTGCTGTATACTTTATATTTATGTGATGCATGCTGCAATTCAGAACATGGAATGCATAAACAGAAAGGTCTCGTCGAGCTGATCATTTTAGACATATTATTTGTCACATTTGGAGTTATAAAACAAAAGTTATTAATTAATTAAGGAAAAGGGCATTTGATTGTAATTTTAATTACCTCGAAAATTTAAAGTGCTCAAATATTATTTTGAAGGGCATATTTGAAATCCTCACATTTTTCTGATTTCAAAGCATATATTATTTGTATTATTTGGAATAATATTTGAAAAGTTAATTGAAACAGATTTAAATTTGTATTTAAACATTTTCTAGAATTATTTTTATTAAACAGATAAACAGGCAGATCTTTTTTATACTCAGCCAGAGCTAGCCCCAGCCGCTGACGGGTGGGCCAGGCGCTGACTCAGCAACAGGTTGGTCGACGTGGTCCACGCGGGGCTTTTCTCACCAAGGGGAAACCCAGCCACAGAGGATGGTAGTGGGCCTCGAGGCGTAAAGGCCGCAGGATGAGGGCGATAAGGCTGCCACGTGTAGGTGCTAGGGAGCGCGGGTTGAGGATCCAAAACTTGCGGTCTCTTTTTGCAAAGTGGCGACAGCCGATGACAGATGGGTCCGGAGGGGTCGCGGGTTTAGCCAGCAAAAAGGGCAGGGGGCTAAACAGAAAAGAACGGCGCTACTGTTTTTCTTCTCTTACGCAACTGACGGAAATGACCGAGAACGGCGCGGCGAGGCGGGGTTCGAACGTGCGACCGATCGCTCAAGTGAGGGGAACCACTGCGGTGGATGGGGATTGGTGTTAGGAACCGCAGCGCGGGCGATATAGGGCGATACTGGCGAGAGGTTGGTACTGACGACGGCGAGCGCGCGATGATCAAGGCGCTTCGTCCGTGGCGTGGCGCATACAGGAAACGGTGAACGGAGGGAGGTTGTCTGGGAGGTTCGGACGCTCACCGTGGGGGCATCGGTGGAGGTGGTTCGGGATGGGGGGCAGCCGATCGACGACGATGCAGACGGCCGGCGGCTAGGGTTTCGCGTCGGGCTCGGCGGGGTGCAGCGTTTCTGGGGCTCCTCCTTATCGGCTCCGTGTACAGGGGCGACGCTGGTGCTCAGCTCGGTCTTCCCCAACGCCCATACACCTCGCCCTCCTTCTGCTATGGTGGTGGTGGTGTGATGCCGACGATGGGGTAGATGGAGATGGAAAAGAGGGTAGCAGGGGTAGGTGGGGGGGAGGAGTAGATGGGCACGGCCCTGGGGAGTTCTGTGGTTGCTAGGCAGAGGAGGGGTAGATAAGAACGAGCAGAGGGAGGCACATGGGTTGGATCGGCATAAAGGTGGTGCTTGCCCTTTTCTTCTACCTCTCTCACGGTAGGCACGGCTCAGGTAGACCAGGGGAGGCTGCAATGATGGGGCACGAGGGAACGGGCAGGTGTGGCTCGGGCTGGAGGGGCCCTCACGGCAGGGAAAGAAAAGAGAGGGAGAGAGAGAGCTAGGGTAGGAGGAAGGCTCGGGCTAGAGTTTGGTAGCCTCGGGTTAGGGTTTTTTGCTAGAGTTGGGGTAGGGTAGCTCGGCCAGGGGGAGTAGGTGGCTAGGTGGGGCCTGCATGGTAGGGAGAGGGGCACCTCGGCATGGTAGAGAGGGAAGGTAGATGGGGTAGGTCATGGTGGTGGTGGCTCGGGTTAGAGAGAGGAGAGATGAGGTCTTAGGGTTTTGAGAGAGAGATTAGGTGGTGTGTTTTCTTTTGACAAGATCAAGCAAGATCAAGCCAAGCTCAAACAAGATCTAGTCAAAAGAGAGGATGAGAACAAAGGTGGTGAGGGTTTAGAGATAGAAAAGAGAGAGGGGGTAAGAGAGATTAGGGTTTTAAAGATAAAGGTGGACAAGCTCACACATGGCTTGCATGGATGGGGATGGTGTAGGGTTTTTAACAAGAACCAACAAGCTCTAGCATGCAGAGAGGTAGAGAGAGATGGGAGATGATCCACTCAAAGATTCAAATAAACCCAAAAGACTAGAATGTGGTGGTACTTGCATGGCCCATGCAAAATAATTAATGCCATGCTTATTCTTGTGAAAACAATAATATTTACATGGCATTATTCTTATGCATTCCCAAAAGTGGATTAAAGCCAAGCAAAAGAATTTGTAGAAGTAGATGCATCCTATCTCCCATGAGCTATATTGAATACCAAAAGAAAAACAAATGCAAGCTCATGGATAATGGAATGGTGGAATTATAAGGTGGTGAAAGAAAAGGTGGTGGAGTGGAATAAAAGATATGCCCCCAACTCAACTTGGGCATTAAACAATATATCAATAACCAAATACAATATCAAGAGGCAAATACAATTTACAATGCATATGAGAGAAGAACCAAAACAAAAAGGGTTTTATATGATGCTCAAATGCAAGGTGGCATGATGACATGAGCATGATATAATTATGATGCAACAATTATATATAGGAAGTAGCCATTATATTACTAAACCAAGTAGCATTACAATTGTTAGACAATTGGGATGCTACAACCAACCTTGTATAAATCCTAAGATGAAGGATGTGGTATGAAATGAGGTATTTAAACTCCTTAATGCTGGTATTATTTACCCTATTGCTGATAGTCAATGGGTTAGCCTTGTTCATTGTGTCCCAAAGAAAGGGGGAATCACTGTTGTGCCTAATGAAAATAATGATCTTATACCCCAAAGAGTAGTGGTTGGGTATAGGATGTGCATTGATTTTACAAAGGTTAATAAAGTTACTAAGAAAGATCATTATCCTTTGCCCTTTATTGATCAAATGCTAGAAAGGTTGTCTAAAAAGACCCACTTTTTTTTCTTTATGGTTATTCTGGGTTCTCTCAAATTGAGGTGAAAGCGCAAGACCAAGAGAAAACCACCTTTACTTGTCCCTATGGAACTTATGCTTATAGGAGTATGCCTTTTGGTTTATGTAATGCTCCTGCTACCTTTCAGAGATGTATGCCTGCTATATTTCATGGTTTTTGTGAAGAAATTGTGGAGGTTTTCATGGACGATTTCTCCATCTATGGAACTTCTTTTGATAATTGTTTGCACAACCTTGATAAAGTTTTGCAGAGATGTGAAGAAATTAACCTTGTTCTTAATTGGGAGAAATGTCATTTCATGGTTAATGAAGAGATTTTTTTGGACACAAAATTTCTGAAAGAGGCATTGAAGTTGATAGAGCCAAAATTGAAGCAATTGAGAAGATACCTTGCAGTAGGGATATAAAAGGTATTCGTAGTATCCTTGGTCATGATGGTTTCTATAGGAGGTTTATTAAAGATTTCTCTGAAATTTCGAAGCCCCTTACTAATCTTCTTCAAAAATATGTACCTTTTGTTATTGATGATGATTGTAAGGAAGCTTTTGAAACTTTGAAGAAAGCTTTGACTACTGCTCCTATTGTTCAACCACCTGATTGGATTTTACCTTTTGAAATTATGTGTGATGCTAGTGATTTTGCTGTGGGTGTTGTTCTTGGGCAACGTGTTGATAAGAAGTTTAATGTTATTCAATATGCTAGCAAGACTTTAGATGCTGCTCAAAAGAATTATGCTACTACCGAGAAGGAGTTCTTAGCTGTAATCTTTAATTGTGATAAGTTTAGACCCTATATTGTTGATTCAAAGGTTACTATTAATACTGATCATGATGCTATTAAGTACCTTATGAAAAAGAAAGACGCTAAGCCTAGGCTTATTAGATGGGTGTTACTTTTACAAGAGTTTTATCTGCATATTGTAGATAGGAAAGGTGCTGAAAATCCTATTGCTGACAATTTATCTCGTTTGGAAAACATCTCCTTTGACCCTTTGCCTATTAATGATAGTTTTCCAAATGAACAGTTGGCTGCAATAAGGGTAAGCCCGCATGAGACTCCATGGTATGCTGATTATGCTAGCTTTATTGTTTCCAAATATTTGCCCCCATCCTTTACATCCCAGCAAAGAAGAAAATTCTTTTATGATCTGAGGCATTACTTTTGGGATGACCCACATTTATATAAAGAAGGAGTATATGGTATTATGTGAAGATGTGTTCCAGAGTATGAACAACAAGAGATATTGAGAAAATGTCATGGCATTGCTTATGGAGGACATCATGCTGGGGATAGAACTGCACAAAAAGTTTTACAATCTGGATTTTATTGGCCTAGTCTTTTCAATGATGCAAGGAAATTTGTCTTATCATGTGACGAATGTCAAAGAGTTGGTAATATTTCTAGACGCAATGAAATGCCTATGAATTATTCTCTTGTTATTGAACCTTTTGACTATTGGGGTTTTGACTTTATGGGTCATTTTCCTCCTTCCAAAGGGTATACTCATATTCTTGTTGTTGTTGATTATGTTATAAATTGGGTGGAGTCCATACCTACAAATAGTGCTGATGGTAAGACCTCTTTAAAAATGCTTAAATATGTTAGTTTTCCTAGGTTTGGTGTGCCTAGATATCTCCTGACTGATGGAGGCTCTCATTTTATTCATGGTGGTTTTAGGAAAACTCTTGCCAAATATGATGTTAATCATAGAATTGCTTCAGCTTATCACCCCCAAACCAGTGGGCAAGTAGATCTAGGAAAAATTGGGCTAAAAAGTTGAATGACGCTTTATGGGATTATAGAACTTCATATAAAAATCCTATGGGTATGTCTCCTTACAAAATGGTTTATGGGAAAGCTTGTCACTTGCCTCTAGAATTAGAACACAAAGCTTATTGGGCAGTGAAAGAACTGAATAGAGATTTTAAACTTGCTGGTGAGAAGAGATTGCTTGACTTGAGTACCTTAGATGAGTGGAGAAGTGAATCTTATGAAAATGCTAGACTCTTTAAGGAAAAAGTAAAAAGATGGCATGATAGGAGAATTCTCAAAAGGGAATTCCATTTTTTGCAGGTCTCGTCTCAGATTTTTTGCAGGGAAACTACTCTCAAAATGGGAAGGAGCTGTTGTTATTGAGGAAGCGTTTCATTCAGGGCTATCAAAATATCTTCTTTGAGGGATAACACTACACAGGTGGTGAATGGTCAAAGGCTCAAACATTATATTTCTAGAGATTCTTATAATGAAGATGTTGATATTATTCAAATGGTAACTCCGGAAGAATTTATTAGAAAACAAACACCAGAATCTATAGAGTCCATCTTTGAATAAGTAAAAAGTGGTGCAAACTGAAGGTTCGTGAAAACCCTATATTTTTATATTTTTGATGTTTTTATTACATATGGAAGGTTACGAGACGAAACAGAGGAGGAAATGGAGGCCAGGGTGGCAAAACCCACCCTAGGCGTGGGCCCCAGCTGGCCGCGCCTGGAGGGGGTGTGAGGCCCCTGAACTCCGTCTCCGCCTCGTTTTCGCATCGTACCTTCCTTATGCATTGAAACTTCATAATATATAACCCCCTGGATCCCCTGAGGTTCGTATATTGTGTTCTCATCGTGTTTTTGTTTTGATCTGTTTCTGTTAGGAAATCTTATCAAGTTTAGAGCACCATGGTCTCCGCCAACGACAAAGGCAAGGGGACCATGGAATAAGAAAGGATTGCTGCTAGGCACCAGGACATGGATTGGAGCATCGAGGAGGAACTAAAGAACATGGCAGTAGGCATTAAGTAACAAACCACCGCAGGTTCAAGGGCAAGAAAACCTACTTTAGTAGGAGAAATTAACACTGGACGTGCTTTTTCTCGTAATATGCAAGGCATGATGACCGCCGTCCCAAACTTCAGATCCTGCCCTGAGGCGGTGGAAGCCCTTCGAACCACTGATGAGTTTTCTGATAAGTACCATGCTCTAAGGATGAAGGTGGATATAATTCAAGAGGAGAATAATAGGCTTCGTAAGATGCTGGAGAGTTTTCTGACCCTACACAAGGGACCACCACCGAAGGAGTAATTCGTCATCAGGTTTGGCATCCCCTTGGCTTGTTCCAAGCTTGGGGGAGTGTCGTGGTATCACATCATTATCTTTTATCTTTTACCTTTTTAATAGATTCATATCTTTGGTAGAGAAGTTATATTATAGGTTGGTTTGCATGTGGAAGTATCTCTTCTTTAGTTGGTTATCTATGTATCCTTTGGTGTGAGTGCCTTTATGGAATATTAATGAGAAGTTTCATCTATTACTTTTTGCACTTCATATTTTATTCTGCAATCTCTATTATATGATTGATCTTGTTGATCAGTATTGGCATCACTTTGGGGAGGATCAAGTAGATCTAAATTGGTTTTGGCAAACCAAGCTCTGGTCAGTAGCAACACTTTTTGAGGTTTTCAAGGAAAAGATAAAAAGCTTACAGGTATTTTGTATCATTTATTTTCTTTCTTGATTGGCTCATAAGCTTAGTATTCTTTATTTAAGTTCTTTTGTGTCTTCAAGGAAGATTGCATGTTTGGCTTTATCACTTGTAGGTTTCCTTGTTTCCTTCAACTCTTTTGCTTGTTATCCAGCCTTGCTAGCCAAAAACCTGTTTTGAGAAGGCATACTTCTCATGCTTCCAATCCCTTTGAACAAAAACCTGTTCCATTTGTGTCCACCATATCTACCTATTAGCATTATTGTTATTCCAAGAAAATTCTCAAGCTTCATCTATCTCTCAAATTAAAAATTATTTTGTTATGTGAAAACTAGTTAGTAAAGCTCTCACGAACTTAATGGCACACCTTATTTTCTTGCCCCTAATAAACTTGAACCATTGTGTCATCAAAGTTGTATATGATTGCATCTATATGTTGGGATTAGCATAACCGTGCTGTCATGGGGAACACTTTCAACACTTATGGATACATATCTAGTTGATATCATGCTCTTTTGTTTGCCGATGTCGTCGGTGTGAAATAAACGGGGAGCTTATAAGTGAATGGAGTTATGTATGTGTGTTAGACAAATGCCTGGGCCGCTAGCCTAAGTCATGCCTAATCATGGTGGAGACTTGCAGCATAACCATAGTGAGCAATCTTTCAAGCGTTCTTAATAAAAACCTATGCAAATAGCAAATAAAAAGTTCGCTGAGATGCTCACTGTCTGCTTGCTTTGTCATTTTTATTATGGAATAGCTCATGTATCATGTGCAAGGGGTACCCCGTTTGCGGTTCTTTATGATACACATGTACTTACTATGACAAGAACTTACCGGTAACTAAAGTTGAGTAGAATGAGGAGCGGCCCTCGTACTCAAGGTACATGAGATTGCCAACTTATATTTCGTCAAGCATATACTCCATCTTTGTTCACTTTAACCCTAATCACCTCAAGATGCTTATGATAGGGGCAATGAGAGCTCAAAGCTAGTAAGTACCATAATTTTTTGGAAGCTCTTTATGAACTTGAAATCCCTGCTTCCCTCTATGAAGGGCCTTTCTTCTACTTCTAAGTTGAGTCAGTAAACCTATTCCTCTCTATCTCCAACAATCATTTGAGTTGTTGTATTTCAAGCATTCATATGATGATTTATCCAATAATGTTTTTATCTTCCTTGTTTGCACAAGACTCTTATCTATTGAGTATTACTTTGAAAGCCATCATTGTGAAAAACCTTTTATGTTTGAACACAAAGTACTCTTGTTATGAAACTTCTTTACAAAAGCTTTACTTGAAAATTGTTTGCCAGCTGATCTCTGACCAAGAACAAAGTTTGCCAATCCCAATTGTGACTCTTATACTTGTTGCAAGCTAAATTTTATAATGGTGAGTTGCTTTCTTCTACAAGTTGTGTAATGGTAAGTGTGATGCTTCTTGTCCGTATTCTTGTATCATCACTTCACTCCATAAACCTGTGGACATGATTACTAAGCTCAATTTTTTGCTTGGGGACAAGCGAAGGTCTAAGCTTGGGGGGAGTTGATACGTCCAATTTGCATCACCATTCTATATCATAATTTTCCTCTATTCATTGATATATTTCATATTAAGAGGTGTTACTTATGTCTTTTCATCTGTTTTTGCATGTTGGATGATTCTTGGAGGAGGAACTGCTGGAGTCAGGATTTTGATGGAAAAGGAGGTGTTTTGATGCAATTTCGCGAAGATTAGAAAAATACCAGAAAAACTATTGAAAATCTTATTTTCCCATAAGATTAACAATGCCAGAATGGGAGGCGTAGATGGGCCATAGGGGGCCCACACCCCTCCAGGCGCGGGCCACCCCTAGGCCACGCCTACTGGGGGTGTGGCCCACCTGGCCCACCTCTGGCTCCGCCTTCTCGCCTATATCTTCTCCTTGAAACCCTAATACAGAGGGAGCGACGACATAAATATTCCACCGCCTCTACGGGGATGAAAACACCGAGAGAGAAAGAGCTCTCCGGCAGACAGATTTGTGCCGGGGAAATTCCTTTCCAGAGAGGGGAGATCATCGCCATCAACACCATCGTTAAGCTAGACTTCATCGGGATCATCATCATCATCCACACCATCATCTCCACTAGCACCATCATCACCACTCCATCCCGTTGTAACAATTGTGTTGAATCTTGCATAGTTCTTAGGGGAAACTTTCCCGGTGTTAATTACTATTGTAGTTTATGCTTGTGAGTGGAACCATTGGATTATTGTTTATGTTCAGATTGTTATTCATCACCATATCATATTTGATCTTGATCCATATGATGTCTCGTGAGTAGTTCATTTAGTTCTTGAGGACATGGGAGAAGTCATGTTGTTAGTAGTGGATTTGTGTTGAGATATTATTCAATGGTTTAGTATTTAAGTTGTGGCGCTATTCTTCTAGTGGTGTCATGTGAACGTCGACTACATGATACTTCACCATTTATGGGCCTAGGGGAATTCATTGTGTATTTGGCTACTAATTATGGGGTTGCCGGAGTGACAAAAACCTGAACCCCCGTTAGGACACCATTGCACAGGGGAGTGTAGGATCTCAGAGCTTAAGGCTATGGTTAGGTTTATACCTTAGTGCTTTCTTGTAGTTGCGGATGCTTGCAAGGGGTTTAATCACAAGTATGTATTAGTCCAAGTAAGGTCGGTACATTAGCATAGGTTCACCCACACAACACTTACAAAACCAAAGAAGACTACTCAGCTATATGAAGCGAAAGCACTTGACAGAATTCCTATGTGTCCTCGAGAACGTTTGGTCCTCATAAGTATTTCCACCGGCTTGTCCTTTGCTAAGAAGGGATTTGGACACTTGCTGCAGTTGTTTGTTGTTTTATTTACTCGCACTTTATTTCTTTTCTTTATCAGAAAACCCCTAAAAATCCTTTTGCTAAGTATTTACAGAGATTTCCTGCTCCATACCACTAGTCAACACCTTTTGCTCCTCGTTGGGATCGACACTCCTATTTATCGAAAGTACTACGATACACCCCCTATACTTGTGGGTCATCAGGGTCCCTTCACGAAAGTTGTTCTGTTTGACCAAGCGGTGTTGGTGGCAACTATACGGCCAGAACTATACGGCCGAAATTTTATTCCCACCGTATAGTTGGTCGTTAATGCTTTTGTCTCCTCTTCACGACCACTAGTTTCTTTGGGTTGTTGGAAATCTCGTATCTTTGACTTTAATGTTGTGATTCCGATTATCAAACGTCATTATCTGCTAGGGAAAATAGAAATATATGATTGCATACCCCTTTGATCATTAGGCATTAGTGGCAGGATTTAGAGAGATATTTCATCAAAAATATGAATAATATCTAGTTTAAATGTGGACGTGGGTGGCTAAATTTCATAGCCTTCACATGGTGGAGACCACAGATCGCCCCTTTCGAGAAGAAGAAGGCCACGTCAAAAAGAATGGGGAATGGACGAGGGCACCAACTCTGCAAGTCTACATGGCAGCCAGGATGGCAATGACTTAATGGTCAAAACTGATAAGAGGGGCCCAATTTTATGGGCGTTAGCAAGATTTCTTGTGTTCAAACATTTTGTTGAATTAATGCCAAAAAAGACCCTCTAGGAAATTGGAAACCCGACTATGGGTAGCTCAATCAAATACCAACGAACTCGGACCACGCTATGCCTTGGCGCTTCAACTTTCTGGCCACATATCAAAAACCTCATTGGCGTCACTACTGTCCAAAGAGCCGATGTATCTATATGTTGAAGCAACTAACTGAGTAGTTAGTTTTGTATTAGTGGTTGAGCAAGAGGAATAAGGAAATACGATGTAGAGGCCGGTATATTATTTGAGTGAGGTGCTCTCCACATCTAAGAAAAATTATCGACACTACTAGAAAATGACATATGGCATCTATATGGAGGCCAAGAAACTCAAGAACTATTTCCAAGAACATCTGATAAGAGTAATATGTGAGGCTCCTGTCTTAGAAATTGTGGGTAGCAAAGATGCAAGTGGTAGAGTAGCAAAAGGGGCCATTGATCTAGCACCATATACACCACAATATGATAAGAGAGATGAAATTAAAATCTTAGGTTTTAGTCGACTTTCTTGTTGAGTGGGCCGAGATGCAGTATGATCCACCATTTCCTGACTCCAATTGTTGATAATGCACTTTGATGGCTCAAAAATGAAAAGTGGTCTAGGTGTCGGAATAGTCCTCACCTCGCCCAAAATAGATCAATTGAGATATGTACTGCAGATACATTTTGCAGCATCTAAAAATATGGCCGAGTATGAGTCACTTATTCATGGGCTAAAGGTAGCCAAGGAAATTGATATTCGATGAATCCAATGTTATGGTGAGTCGGATATGGTGGTGCCACAACTTTTTGGTCATTGGGATGCTCTGGATGTAAACATGGCCCTCTATCGGTTCCATGACCAGCAGATTTCGGGATACTTCGATGGATATGAGTTCCATCATATACCTGGAGGATAAAATGAGGAAGCTGATACTTTATCCAAGTTAGGTTCATCTCGGCAGGCAATTCCAGCCGGCATAGCACTTTAGGATCTTATAAAACCAGCAATTAAGCTCTCACCCGGATCAGATTTGATTCATGTACCAGCAAAACAAGAACCTGACGTTATACCAATGGATATAGATGTGGGAGGAAGTTCAACTGACCCATGGACTGATCAGTCAAACCCGGGGACTGTTCCATTTGACCAATGAACTACCGAGTCAAACTTGGGGAATTCTCAATGTATGTCGACGGAAGCAATGTCGGTCGAACCAATCCTGGTCGACAAAAATGTTTTCACTGTGCATGTTGTGCCATCTGCGTCTAGCCAATTATGTCATTTGTGAAAGATGGAACTTTAATGAATGACGAAATCTTGGCCATGAAAGTGCAAAGGCGAGAAAAATCATATACCATTATAAAATAGTGAATTGTACAAGAGAAGTGTCACAAATGTGCTCCAACATTGT
The DNA here is from genome assembly GCA_023614405.1 of Avena insularis. Classification (NCBI taxonomy): domain Eukaryota; kingdom Viridiplantae; phylum Streptophyta; class Magnoliopsida; order Poales; family Poaceae; genus Avena; species Avena insularis. Next base: position 165,464,032 of record CM042685.1, on the reverse strand, counting down.
GTTAGTTCGGAGGAAGGACAAGAGATACTCCAAGGTATTGAGCACGGAGAATGTGGGCATCATGCCTCGTCAAGAGCCTTAGTTGCCAAGGAATTTCGGCATGGATTTTATTGGCCAAGTGCACTGTATGAAGTCAAAGATATAGTCACAAAGTGCAATGGTTGCCATAGATACTCAAGAAAGATCCGTATGCCAGCATATGAACATAAAACTATCCCTATCACTTGGCCGTTTGATGTGTGGCGCTTGGATATGGTGGGACCGTTCCAGCCAGCACGTGGCAATATAACCCATATCTTGTTTATGGTGGAAAAAATTACCAAGTGTATAGAAGTAAAGCCAATAATAAAGTGTGATGGGATGTAGAGGTCCCCACCTTTAATAAGGTAGAGATCCCTCTGTTTACAATGCTAGTCCCTGGATTAATAGCTAGCATCCACAGTTAAGATGTAATATCAAGAAACAAAGGTCATAATACAACTTTATAACCAGGAGTAAAATAATTCATTACATCTTACATAGCTCATTTGGCTATCTCAATAAAATGCAACAAAATATATTATAGCATGGAGTCCTTCATCTTTAAAGTTCCACAGGCAAACATGTTGGTTGTAGACTTGTAATCCTAATCAACACACTTCAATAACATCAAATAAACCTGCAACTAATAAGTTACAGCCACAAGGGTCAATACATTTGAATTGTATTGGCAAGTGATACTATGGTAGTATAGTGGAGTCTATCATCTATATGCATTTGGCTAGGTGGAGCTTAGGCTTGCTTTGCTCAAAATAGATTTTCCTTATCATTTGAAAATACTAAGTTTTCATTTGACAAAATCACCCAAGGAACCACCAATAGAAATTGGTGAACCTTCACCCTTGTTCAATGACAAGTTTTAACTTAGAAAATTGGGATGAGGAGATTCTTGATAGCTTCCATGTCTTGATGCTCAAATTTTCCTTTGCTAGGGACATGGATAAGTACTTAGGTTTTACACTCTACAAAGGTGGTGCACTTTCCCCACAAGACTTGGTTTCACCAAGACAAGATCTTTTAGAAGCCTTCCCTTAGACCAGAATGGACGCGTTCTAACCTATCATCCCCTACCACCAACTGTCCATTTGGCTAACTTATTGCAACCTATATGATCCAGGCAGAGCCCATAATGCCATGTGGTTGCACTAGAAGCTTCTTAACATTTGACATCTCAAATCTCTTTGTTCCTGGGTGCCAATCCACAAGTGAGACACCAAGTCTTCCCCAGTATACTGGACTTGGTGATGCCCAAGTTTTCCCCAGTATACTGGACTTGTGTAACCACTCAACACAAACCTTTCTTTCCAGTCCACCCAGGTGATTCATTCACTTAGTTGTTTTATTAAACAAAACACAAGTCCTTGACTTAGAAATATTCCATAGCATGAATATAATCCACCCTTGTTTTCAACTAGCTAAGCTAAGCATGATAATAGTAGGAATCTTAACCTAGGAAAATTCTACTAAGGTTTCATTTACTAGGATTTCCCATGGCCTAGTTTATACTTAGCAAAAATTCTATGCAAGTCCTTCTTAGAAATAACACTAATGCATAGTGAAAATAATGGGACAAAAGTATGAATCATCACTTGCCTTTTTGGTAGAGAATTATAAGTTCACTCCTTGATCTTGCAATAGTCACACTCTTCAAATTCCACTACAATTCAATCAAGAAAGCAAATATTCAATCTACCATTCAAGCAATCATCACATAAAATAATAAAAATAAAGCAATGCATGCAAGCATGACAAAGATTGTTTTATTTGGAAAAATGGTTCCTAATAGGTTATAAACATTATATTGGTCATTTATAAAAGTAGTAAAACCATTTGATAACAAGCTAGTGAAAAATTCCATTTAAATCATTTTTGTTTTGCTAGAATTGATTCAAATCAAAGTGACAATTTCTAGTGTTTGACAAATACATTTTAAAACACAAATGTTAGTGTTTTAAGGTTAAGGGTTTAATAGTAAAACCATTTGCAAGAGGTTTCACCTATAAACCTTTTTTTATACCAAACAATATTTTATGTTGTTGAAAATGCTTTTTAGCAAGGTAAGAATTTATAGAGTTCATCAAATATATTTTTAAATCTCAAAACTTGGTGTTTTAGGGTCAGAGAGTTTATATCAAATCATTTTCCAAAGGTTTTACTCAAAAAGCATTTTTAACACATAAGCAATATTTTTGTTTAACTAGAAATGCTCTAATTCAAAGATTTATTGTTTTGCTTCACAAAATATGTTTTTGAATCCACAAGTTGGTTTATATGGTCAGTAGGTTCAAAGCAATCCAATTGCCAAAGATTTTACTTTAAAAATATTTCTAAAATAATTTTTATAGCCAAATTATGCCTACACAAGTTTCTGCAAAAACAACCAATTTAACAGAAGCAATTTACTAAACAAAGTACTTGGTTGGAAAGTGTTTGTTTTGCCGATTCCATTCATATAAAATTTGCAAAATTTGGACGTGTAGATGTAAGTTATGAATTTTACAAAATCATATATCTAATAGAAAAGTTTCTGGTTTTAAAACAAACTCTAGGCCACGCGTCTTGTTCTGATTGGTTGGTACCGGTTCGCACGGATCGGCCTACGCGGTGCGTTGGATCTAAGTTGCATCGCACGGTTCAGATCAAAACATACCTCTTCGGTTTAAGTTCTAATCTCGCACACACGATTCAGATCTAACGGTTGCAGTGTGTGTGACCTAAGATGGGCGGCGCTGGCGGCGGCGAGTGGCGGCGGCGCGCTCAGACGATGCACTAGCCGGCGATTCAGGAAGAAAAAGAGGGAGAGAGTTAGCTCACCGAGGTCTTCGTGGCGTGTTGATGCTCAACGATGCCGCGGTCGTCGAAGGGGCGTTCGGGAACGATCGTAATTCCTTGCCGAAGTTGTCGCGGTGTCGGGCATGCACTGTTTGTTGACGGGGACGAGCTTCTGGGGCGCATGAAGGCAAGGCAAAAGGTTAGAGAGATGCGCACAGTCCCAAGGGTTGCATGAATGCTCACCAGAACACGAGGGGCGCTCGGGGTCGACGTTAGTAGCTCGTCGAAGTAGAAGCAGATAGTGGCGGTGTACTGTCGAGGTCGTAGTCAAGGCTATGGTGCTCGCGCGGGTGAGCTGGCGCTACAGAGAGGTTCGCCGGGTGATGTGGAATGCGCTCGTGTGGTCGAGAGGGCAAGGCGCGACGGTGGCTGGCCGGAATTGAAGGAAATGCTCACCGAAGCAGTGGGCGTTCTCGAGAAAAATTTGAGCGGCCTGGTGGCAGAGGGTGGGTGGTTTCTGGGGGGAAAAGGAGAGGGGGAGCAGGCGTTTAATCTAGCGTGTTCGTGGCAAGGTTTAAGCGAGGCATTGAAGCGAATTAAGCTCGGCATTCATCGGCAGGAAATGGCCGGCGTGGTCATCGCGGGGTGAGAACGAAGACTGACGGGTGGGGTTGGCTGGTCAGTGAGAGAGAGAGGGAGAGGTGGGGACCAGCAGTCAGTGAGGGGGCGGGTCTATTCTGCGGTGTGAAACCTTTTCCCGCGGGGTGAGAGGTATGGGCTAGCTGGGCCTGGACTGGGCTTGTTGGGCTGGTTTGGCTGCTTTCATTTTTTTTGTTCTGTTTATTTTTCTTGTTCCTTTTATTTAGTTTTGAATTTGTTCAAACAATCAAACAACCATTTGAATTTCAAATCTTTTCCAAACCTTGAGTATATTTTAATACTGTTTATTAACATATTCTAAAGTCAAATTTAGAATGTTTCTTTTATTCATTTAGGGTCTATTATATATTTATAAATAGACATTTGTCTTTATTTCAAAATAGGATTTAAATATGTTTTCAAACTCTATTTGAATTCTAAATTTTTACCAAACTTTTTTCAGTAGGTTTTATTTATTCAAAATAATTACACTTTGAATTATTATTTAAAAAATACTTTAATATGATTTATATTTAAATTGGGAAATGTCTTTACTTAAATAAGATTGGATATTAATAAATCCTCATGATTTTATTTAAATAATCCTTTGCTCTTTTTATTAAAAAAATATTTTATTTTGTTTGCTTGGCCAAGTTTTAATTTGGCTCTTTTAAAATAGTCCTTATTTATTATTTCTTATTTTGCTTATAAAAACCATATCTTTTTATTTATAGATACAAACCTGGTGATTCCAATTTGTAAAATCTTATTTAATATTTATTTATCTTTTTAAATATCTTTAGTATTAATTGCCCACAAATTGGTATGGATTTTAGATAGGTGTTTTATCAGCTTTGGGAATTCAGTTCCTTATCTTATTAAATTAATAAGATTTTGTCTATGGCTCCAAATTAAGTGAAACCAATTTATGTAGTTTTATAATATTTCTATTTATCCCTTTTGCTCATTTATAAATGTTTGTTGATAAATATTTATATGGATCAAATCCATAATCTTAGGGATATCTTTGAAATAATTTTCCTCCATTAGGGTTTTAGAGTTTCGGTTTATTTTCCAAGTGTTTATATTTCAACATGCTTTTATGAAGTATGCATTTCACTTGATTAGAATTTAGTTGGATTCAAACTTTATTCAAAGTTTGTTCAAGATGGTTTTTTTTAAGTTTCCATTTAGAAAAAAAAAGTTTCTTTTCACCCTAAATTTCAACAATTATTTATTTTGTGTATTTATTTTTCACATTACAAAATTTGGAAAATTTTAGGATGTGACATGGGCACATAGTTGTGACTTTTGTAAAGGATATTATTCTAAGATATGGCTATCCACATAGCATCATAATAGATAATGACGCAAACTTTGCTGAGGGAGATTTTGATCGATTTTGTATGGATAAAAGGATAAGACTCGATGTAGCATCGGTCGCACATCCAGAATCAAATCGGCAAGTGGAAAGAGATAATGGACTAGTATTTTCTGGAATAAAACCTCAGCTCATGGAACCACTACAGTGCACACCAAGATGCTGGATAGAGGAATTACCCTCAATATTGTGGAGTCTAAGGACAACATAAAACCATTCAACTGGCTATACGCCATTTTTCCTCGTGTAATGGGCAGAACCTATTTTACCAGCCGACATAGCGCATTACTCGCCGAGAGTCACCAAATACACAGAGGCTAAGGTAAAGGAATCCTAAGAAAATAATGTCGACTTGCTTGAACAAGCACGAGAACAGACACTGTCCATGTCAGCTATATATAAGAAAAATTTGTTACGCTACCATAGACGAAAGATAGCTTTAATTCGGTCCATTAATTCATTTGGATAAGAGCATTGTGCAAAACAAGGAACATAAGAAACAAGATTGAATAAATCAACATATAGATGACTGAATCACAACAACTCAAATACTTGCTTGAGATAGAGAGGAATAGGCTTAATGAATCAACATAAAAGTAAAAGATAGGCCCTTCACAGAGGGAAGCAGGGATTAACAAGTTTTATAAAGATTCTAAAAATTATGGTACTCATTAGCTTTGAGCTCTCATCACCCCTATCATAAGCATCTTAAAGTGATTAAGGTTAATGTGAGGGCAAATATGAGTTATATTGATACGAATTGTAGGCCCTATATTTCACAATGCACCTCCTAATCTAATGGATCTGATAGATCTCCCAATCACGTGAGCAGAACACGTAACCTAGAGATTGGGGAAAGCCAATCCTGCGAGCAACTCGATGATGAACGACGAACCTCACGCCGGAATAGACCCGCCAAAGCTCTACAACCCTTGATAATTCGAGGACCTTTGTGCCCACGTGATTACTCTTGACAATTTCAATAACCCTCGTGTCTTTATTATGGATAACTGGACGAACATCTGAGGCGCCGTCACACACGCCGATCCCAGAGGGATGGTGATAATATGAACTTTAAGTTCTACATTATTCTGAATAAACTCAAAGCTAACCCTATACCTAGACCCTCCAGCTCCTTATATGAGGGTTGGGGAGGCTAGACTCGACCTAGTCGGTTGGACAGGCCCAAAACGACATCTAAACTTTTTTTTAGGGTATTAACAGTAGGAAAGGTTCCTACTGCTTCATTTTCATTAATAAAGGGTCAGAGTCTGTAGTGTTACATATTTACAGATTACAGGGGATTAAAAGATCTCCCAAAAAGGTTAGAAAACCTAAGACACTACAGGATTACAAACTATGGACTATGCTCTTGATGAATGGGTGTAAATCCTCCTCTGTTCTGTGGATCAGTAGTGATAGATCAACAGCCAATCTTGACTTCCAGGCCTGGACCGAGGGTTGTATGTTATTAAACCCGAGGTTGTTTCTCTCCTTCTAGATGTTCCAGGATCCAAGCAGGGTAATTTCCATAAATAGCTTTTTATTCCAGCTTTGTTTTCCTTGTTCAATGATTTGAAGCCTAGAGCCAGCCATAGACCAAGAGATATTAATTGAACCCCAGCAAGCTTGACTGAAAGGACAATGAAAGAGCAAGTGTTTAGTTGGTTCTTCGGTATGATGGCTACACATTAAACAGTCATATCGAGTCCCAAGTGTATAATGCCTTCTTATAAGCATGTTTCTTGTATTCATCATGTTAGATAGAACTAGCCATCCAAAGAACTTCACTTTTGCAGTGCATTTTGATTTCCACAGCCATTTGAAAGCTATATGTGGGTTTAGGTTTCTAAAATTATACTGGTAATATCTGTTGGATGTGAAAACTTTGTCTCCCCAAACATAACTCCAAGTGTCTTGAAGGTGCTCACTTAGTTGTATCTCTCTGCAACTATTTTGAATTGTTCTTAGTTCAGCTAAAGCTTCAGGTGACACAGGAAGATAAAAAAGAGGTGCCAAATTGTTTGTATTAAAAAATCTTGGGTAGAGATATCTTAATTCCTCACAAAAGAATAGATAATTGGGTGGCTCTCTTCTAAAATAGTGTCAGACCACTGATCCTTCCAAAACAATGTATTGTCCCCATTACCAATTGTACTATTAGCCACTTCGGGATAGGTTAGGTCATCGTTGATCTCGATGGTCCGGTGATTGATATTCTTGAACACTTCGGTCTTCTCGGGGACTTCGAGACATTTGCGAAGTAACGAGATATGGAACACATTGTGCACCGCTGACATCTCTTCAGGTAGTTCCAGTTGATACGATACTTCTCCTCGACGGTTCAGAATTTTGAAAGGTCCGATATATCTGGGGGCTAACTTTCCCTTGAGTTGGAAACGCTGCATTCCCTTCAATGGCGACACTTTCAGATAAACAAAATCTCCTATGTTGAAGGCGAGGTCTCGACGTCTCTTGTCGACATAACTCTTCTGTCGGGATTGGGTGGTCTTGAGGTGCTCATGAATCTTGTGAACCTTCTCTTCTGCTTCTCGTAGGATGTCGGGTCCGAAAATCTGACTCTCTCCTACTTCCGACCAGTTCAAAGGGGTGCGGCACTTTCTTCCGTACATGAATTCAAATGGGGCCATTTGCAAACTGGCTTGGTAACTATTGTTGTAGGAAAATTCTGCAAACGGCAGACAGTCTTCCCACTTGGATCCATATTCTAACACACATGCTCTAAGCATATCTTCGAGTATTTGGTTTACTCGCTCTGTTTGTCCATCGGTCTGAGGGTGATACGCGGTACTAAAATCTAGGCGGGTTCCTAAACCTTCTTGGACTTTCTTCCAGAATCTCGAGGTAAACTGAGTTCCTCGATCCGAGACTATGTTCTTGGGGACTCCGTGCAAACTAACGATCCTAGCGATGTATAACTCCGCTAGCTTCGAACTCTGATAGGTAGTTTTGACGGGCAAGAAATGGGCGACTTTGGACAATCTGTCCACTATGACCCAAATAGAGTCATTTCCCCTACTAGAAGTAGGTAGTCCAGTGATAAAGTCCATTCCTATAGAATCCCATTTCCATTCCTGAATTTGCAAAGGTTGCAACAATCCAGTGGGTCTTTGATGTCCTGCCTTGACTCGCTGACATATATCACACTTGGCGATATAGCTTCCGATTTCTCTCTTCATCTTATGCCACCAAAATTGCTCTTCCAAATCTTGATACATCTTAGTTCCTCCGGGATGGATAGAATAAAGTGTATCATGAACCTCCTTCAAGATAACTTCTTTCAACTCCGAATCTGCTGGTACACAAAGGCGTCCTTTGTACCACAGAACTCCTTCTTCGTCCTCGGTGAATCTGGGTACTTTGCATGTACCGATACGACGCTTGATTCCGTCGATACTGGCATTTCCCTTTTGCGCCTCTTTAATCTGACTGATCAAAGTGGGATGAAGTTCGATGCTAGCCAAAAATCCTTCACTTACTAATTCTACTTGAAAATCTTCCATTTCTTTGGGCAAACTTGGTTGCTCCTTCAAAATCATGGAGTTCAAGCGGCACGGCAATCTGCTAAGGGCATCGGCTACCACATTGGCTTTTCCAGGGTGATAGTGAATGTCCAGGTCGTAATCCTTGATTAGCTCAATCCATCTTCTCTGCCTCATATTCAGCTCCTTCTGAGTGAATATATACTTTAGGATCTTGTGATCCGAATAAATCTCTAGCGGTTTCCCATCAGGTAATGTCTCCATGTCTTTAGGGCTAGAACTACGGCTGCGAGTTCGAGGTCATGGGTTGGGTAATTTTGTTCATGTTGCTTCAATTGTCGCGATAGATAAGATATAACTTTGCCTTCTTGCATTAGCACACATCCGAGACCAATCTTGGATGCGTCACAATACACATCGAAGGGCTTCGTGATATCCGGCATGATCAAGATTGGGGCTGAAATCAATCTCCTCTTGAGTTCTTGAAAACTTGCTTCACATTTGTCGGTCCATTCAATCTTCTTGTCCTTCTTCAGCAATTGGGTCATGGGTCGGGCTATACTCGAGAATCCTTCTACGAATTTGCGGTAATATCCCGCCAATCCGAGAAAATCACGAACTTGGGTTTGAGTGGTTGGGGCTTGCCAATCTTCTACATCTTTCACTTTGGCAGCGTCAACGGCAATTCCTCCGGCTGATACAATGTGGCCGAGGAATCCTACTTCCTGTAACCAGAATTCACATTTGCTAAATTTTGCATAAAACTGATGCTCTCTAAGGGTTCCAAGAATGGTCCTTAGGTGTAGCTCATGTTCTTCTTCTAATTTGGAATAAATCAGAATGTCATCGATGAAAACAATGACAAACTTATCCAGGAAGTCCATAAAAATCTTATTCATGAGATTCATGAAATAAGCGGGGGCATTGGTTAATCCAAAAGACATGACTGTATACTCATACAATCCATATCTGGTGGTGAAGGCAGTCTTTGGAATATCCTCTGCACGAATTTTGAGTTGATGATAGCCAGTTCTAAGATCAATCTTAGAAAACACCTGGGCTCCGGTCAACTGATCAAACAAATCTTCTATCTTGGGCAAGGGATACTTGTTCTTGATGGTGACATCATTCAACTTCCGATAATCCGTACACAGACGGTTACCTCCATCCTTTTTGTCCACGAACAAGACAGGTGATCTCCATGGGGACGCACTTGGTTGAATCAATCTGATTTCCAACATGGAATCCAGTTGCTTCTTCAGTTCTTCTAGTTCTGACGGGTTCATACTATAGGGTCTCTGAGCTATGGGTCCTGTTCCGGGGATTAGTTCGATGATAAACTCGATATCCCGATCTGGGGGCATACCGGGCAAAACATCTGGAAATACATCGGGGTATTCGCAGACTATCCGAACTTGGTCAATGGTAGGTTGGGATAGACTCTTGTTACACTTGAATTGGCAAGGTAAGGGTTCAGATATATGCTCGACTGATATTCCGGTGGTACTGGTCATGGTAATGGCTTTCTTGGCACAGTCAATCAATCCTTTATGCTTGGACATCCAATCCATTCCTAGTACTACTTCCAAACCTTTAGTTCCGAGTACTATTAGATTAGCATAAAAATCTATGCCATGGATTCGGATAGGGACGGCTTTGCAAATTTGCCTAGCCTTGGTGGTTGATCCGGGAATTTGTACAATCATCACATGCTTCAATTTGGTTGGTTGAATTTTACTAGTGCAGGCAAATTCTTCGGTGACAAATGAATGCGATGCACCAGAATCAAACAACACTCTTGCAAGTACTGAATTAACAGAAAACATACCCAAGACGGCGTGGCGCTTCCTGAGCTTCTTCAGCATGCATGAGAAAAAGACGGCCATTGCGGTTGAGTGAATTCCCTGGGGCAAATCTTCTCCCTGGCTGGACACGACGCTGCTACTGAGCTGGGACATTGGCATTGGGGGCTGTGGCATTCTTCTTGTTGGGGCACTCGTTGGAATAGTGGCCTTTATTTCCACAGGCATAACAGGTCACTTGTGACTTGTCCTTGGCTGCGATAGGCACAACATTGCTTCCAGTCCTTGGGGCAGTGTTGGGGTTGGTGGTAGTATTGTTGATGTTGAACTTGGGCGAGGCACGGGTGAAATTGCTAGAGTTGTCGGGGTTGGGGTGATACTTTGGGGTCTGATGGGTTCCTGGTTGTTGCATCATGCGACGCTTGCGGTTCTCATTGGCCTGGTTGATCTTTCCTTCCATTTGGATAGCAGAGTCTACAAGGGCTTCAATATCAACAAAGGGGATATTGACTAACACCGTCTGCATCTCGTCGTGCAGACCATTCAGGAATCTTTCTTTCTTCTTGGCTTTGGTGTCTATTTCGTCCGGGGCATACCTAGCTAATGACAAAAATTTGTCACGGTATTCCACTACAATCATCCTTCCTTGCTTCAACTCTCTGAACTCGTCTCTCATTCTCTTGATTAAACCTGGTGGCACATGGGTTCTGCTAAACTTGACCTTGAATTCCTCCCAGGTCATCATCTGGCCTCCAGTCATTGCACGGACACTGTTCCACCATGCCCTGGCATCTCCGGCTAGATAATGGGTGGCGAACAAGACTTTCTCGTTGGCTTCCACTCCGGCTACTTCTAAGTTATTTTCCATGGTTTGCAGCCAATCATCAGCGTCTAGGGGTTCTTCCGACTTGGTGAAAACGGGTGGGTTGGTATTCTGGAAATTCTTGAGCTTAGATCCGTGGTTGTCATGATTTCCATGGCCTTGGTTGTTGTGGGCTAGTTGGGCTATCTGTTGCAGAGTGTCTAGGTTGGCTTGACGTTCCGCTCTTTCAGCTTCGCGGTGAGAAGTCAACATTTGCAGGATCTGCAACATCGGGTCCGGGGCTGAACCACTTCCTCCACGTGGCATCTGAAGATTTAGATAGATCATGAGAAAAGAGGGAAATTGCTAAGGTTTTGGGTTTTTGAAAAGTTTTTGGAGTTTGACTCAAGTTTTCTAGCAACTTGCTTTTTCATTCATTCACTCATACCACACAATACAACACACACCACAACAAGGAAAAACAGATGGTTTTAAGAACCATTCTAGAATCTACGATACAGTGGGACCGACTACTACTCACTTCGCTAGTGCTCAGTGCTACTACTCCTTGGAGTCTGTGGCTTCATCATCTTCAGGATCATCGATGAAGGCGAAATCATCCTCATCGGTGAAGAAGTCCATGGCCTGATCCTCCAGAAAATCATCGTCATCGCTGAGATAGGAGTAAGGGTCTCCACGAAGATCCTCTCCGGCATTCTCCCTTTCCTCCAACTGCATGTCTCTCTCGTGGATGGTCTCTTCCAGAGATGAGATGCGATGGCGAAGACGGGCAATAATGCGCTCCTTCTTGTCGAGCTGACAGCGGCGAGACTTGTGATCCTTTGCTAGCATGGCGATGGTCTGATCCTTCGTCTTGATGATGGCAGACTTGTGGTTGCAATAGTCATGGCAGTTGTCCAACTCTTGTTGATGATCATACATCATGAAGCTAAGGTGGTCCAATTGAGTCTTCAGCTCGGGGTGGTATGGGGCTTCCAGTGGTTGTCCATTTGCATCACGTCTTGGGAAAAACTCAAAGCGAGTACCCTTGATCTGATTGATGCTCTGCCCACACAGACGGGAAAGAGCTTCCTGCATTGCTCTGGCAAGTCCATCGAGCCAGTTGTTTTCCCTCAAGGTAAACTGAATTCCCTCCGCTGTGGGAGGTTCAATTTTTCCTCGGAGACTTGCAACAATTATCCACTGCAGATCTTCTCCTCCTTGATCATTGAGCTGAGCTCCGAAGAACTCGGGGTGCGGACGCTCCAGAAGTTCTGAAAGCTGATCCAGATCCCTCTCAAAGATAAGGTCTCCTCCATTCCCAAGTTGATAAAACTTGTTGTACTTCACGTCCATCTATAAAAATAGAGGATGAGTAGATTAGCAGAGTGATCAAGTGTGTCAAAATTTTATCTATTTTGCAAGAGTTTTTGGGGAACATGAAGTTTTATTAAAGAATTAAAGAGGTAAGAATGAGAATAAGTTTTCGTAAATATTTTTGTTCTATGGTTTTGAAACTAAGTTTTTGGTTCAACGTCCAATCTAACTAGGGTCTCCTATGGTCAGGATGGCTCTGATACCAACTTGTCAACACCTGGATTTTTCAATCCTAGATGCCTGTTATGCCATACATCGCAATCCCAGGATTACCATTTTTGCGAGACATAACAGAATTGGATACCATAGTACTTCATCCATTACAAACGATACATAAGTTCTTACACAAATGGGGATCTCATGATCCAGTTCTTAGTACAACATCAAGCAGCGGAATACGTAATAATAACGGTAGCGTAGGCGAAGCTCCATCTTCGGGGTCACAGTATGCAATCGACGATGGGAGATGATCCTAGTTGTCGTAACCTTCCTGGGGTCCATCCTCCAGGTACTCTTCTTCATAGTCTGGCCATGGGAATAGCCAGGGACAAAGCCATGAGTACTCTTTAAGTACTCGCAAACTAATACTAACAAGAGAAGGGTTTTTTTTGGATAATAGGACACTAGGCTCTAGGGTTGTTTTGCAAAAAGCCAGGTTTATCTCTACTAAGTTCCAAAGCTAGACACAATTTTATAGTTCCTAAATGGGATCTTGTAATTCAGGTCACAACTCTGTTGTGGTCAAGTCAAAGTCTCAATTCATTTCACAAGTCATTTTGAAAAGTCTGACGGGGGAACAGTATGGCCACTCCAACTGTCCATAACCGCGGACGCGGCTATTCGAATAGTTTGACACTCTGCAGAGATTGTACACTTTCACCACAACATTCGATACATCCGTCAGGAACAAATCCTGAATTCACCATACTCAGTATGCGGATAATCAATCCTAACCTTTCGATTATACGCCCTAGTATAAGCACCTCTCCTGTGAGTTTGGCCTCCCAACCATGACCACTATCATCTTGGGTACTGCACAGGTGGACAATCTTCACAAGGTAGCCTCAGCTCAGACCTTGGCCGGGAGGGAACTAATACTAAGGTATATAAGTTTTCAGTCAAGCCCTACCCAATATTCGGGTATTGTGGTTGTACGCAAAAATTGGAATGGTATCGCATCTAGACAACCATCAGTTTTATAAAGGGCTAAGGCTCATGCCTCAACATTTTCATCACCAAAATCATCAAGTGTTTGGAAACACATGCCCAAAACATTTCAATAGAATGATCCATCATTCCAAGGTTTTCATAACCATTTTTCCACCAAGTATTCCCATCTACAGTTGATAAAGTTTTATGCTTAGCACTAGCATCTACAGGTGGGGGTGGTACTAATGAGGGGTGGTAACTAGTGGAGTTTCACTAAGTCCAACATTATATCTTAGGCTGATATCAAGGTTTCTAGCTTAGGCCAAATTTTATGCTCTTTAAGAAACCTTCAGCACAACTGTCTAGTATGTACCAAACTCTTAGGTAGACTCTAAGTAAGCTTTGATAAAAAAAGTAAGAAGCTTGCCATAAAACTAGGATTGGTTTATCAAGTAGGTATGATCACATATGCTTAAGGCATATAGTATTCATATCACAAATATGGGTTTGTGGCATCAGTAGGGTATCTTGCAAGTGTTAGCTTGCATTGGTATAGTATCATCTTGCATCAATATCAGTATAAGCTTGCCTTGTGCAGAGCAGTGGTTGAAGTTCTCCTCGGCTTCCTCTTCGTAGTATCCTCCTTCCTCCTCGTAGTATCCTTGGTCGGTATGGTCTGGGCGTGTCTCATGCGTGTGGTCCAGGGCTTGGCAACGCTCGCGGCTAGGACAGGCAGTGGCGGTGGACGATGGGCTGCCTCCCAGACAAGGTTGGCATGGCTAGTTCTTCCTCTAGCCTGCTGTCCACAATGGGGTGACATGGGGGTGCTCGGCTGTTCACCATTAATGACAATGGCAAGCTCATAGGGGTGCTAGTGTTGGGCTAATATTTCTAGATGATCTACTGGGTTGTGTGTGAGCTAACTAGGGAACAAGTTAGGCACAAAACACTGCACACTATAGTGTTTGATGTTTTGTTTGATTTGTGTCTGCAACCTGTTTGATGAAATGGCCGCATGAAATCAAGTTTTGAATTTTGAAAAGATTTTTGGTGGGTTTGCTAGATTGGTTCTGGTGAGTCTGCAGATGCTTGGGTTTTTAAAGTTGAGCTTGTTTGGGTGGGTTTTGGAAAAGTGGGATCTTCCCATATGAAGAAGATTCAATTTTGAATTGTCATTTAAACTATGCATTTGAAAGTTTCTGGATGATCACAAAGTGGGCCTTGATACTCTGTTATGAGTACATTCAAGTGGTGCAAAGATCCAGAAAAGTTTCTGTTAGGTTTTGAAAGTTTGAGACAGCCAAAGTAGGCATGGGAGTTAAATTGGTCAAAATGACCATTAACTTAATATATTTGTTTTGATTTACTTGTATTTAGGAAAGGTTTGGGAAATGTTTTAGATGATGTTATTTTCACCTAAGAAACATTTTACAAGCAATGGTTCACACAAACAAGGTGGTTTTTAAAGAAATTCAAAATCCATGCATACACATATACATGCATTCATGAATTTATTTTGAAAAGTTTTTGTTAACCCTAAACTTGATGATTAGTGTTTTGATGATCTAAGTTTGATATTTTTGGGATGTTACAGGACCTTGGGGGATCTGGGGGATTATATATCACAAAGTTTAATGAAAAAAGGAAGTTACTAGGAGAAAACGAGTCAGAGACGAACTCCGAGGCGGCCACACCACCTGGTGCCACGGCCAGGTGGGCCCGCGCCCAGGGGTGGTGTGAGCCCCCCGGACTCTGTTTCCATCCCTCTTTCGGCTCATGATCTTCCATATTAAATAAAAACTACAAAAAATATAAGTTGGAAAGTTTTTTGTGAACTTTTTGTTACTAAAACTATTACCTATTCAAAAACGGAATCTGCAGATTCCTGAATTTTGTCTTTAATAAATTCTTTCAGAGTCACCACTTGAATGATATCAATATCTTCATAATAAGAATCTCCAGAAATATAATGTTTGAGACTTTGACCATTCACCACTTGCGTAGTGTTGTCTCTCATTGAAGAAATTTTTAATTTCACCTGACCGATACACCTCTTCAATAATAAAGTGTACTTCCCATTTTGAGAGTAATTTTCCTGCAAAAAATCTAAGACGAGACCTATACAATAGAACTTTCTCACCAACATGGAACTCTCTCTTAAGAATTCTCCTATCATGCCTTTTTTAAATTTTTCTTTAAATAGTCTAGCATTTTCATAAGCTTCACTTCTCCACTCATCTAAACAACTCAATTCAAGCAATCTTTTCTTACCAGCAAGTTTAAAATATCTATTAAGTTCTTTCACTGCCCAATAAGCTTTGTGTTCTAATTCTAAAGGCAAGTTACAATCTTTTCCATAAACCATTTTGTAAGGAGACATTCCCATAGGATTTTTATAAGCAGTTCTATAAGCCCATAAAGCATCATTCAACTTACTAGCCCAATTTTTTCTAGATTTATTAACAGTCTTTTGCAAGATATATTTAATTTCTCTATTTAATAATTCTTCTTGCCCACTTGTTTGGGGATGATAAGTTGAAGCAATTCTATGATTAACATCATATCTACCAAGGGTCTCCCTAAAACCACCATGAATAAAATAAGAACCTCCATCAGTCATAAGATATCTAGGCACACCAAACCTAGGAAAAATAACATCCTTAAGCATTTTTAAAGAGGTCTCACCTTCAGCACCTTTTGTAGGTATGGCTTCTACCCACTTAGTAACATAATCTACAACAACAAGAATATGAGTATAACCTTCTAAAGGGGGAAAAGGACCCATAAAGTCAAATCCCCAATAGTCAAATGGTTCAATAACAAGAGAATAATTCATAGGAATTTCATTGCGTTTAGAAATATTACCAACTCTTTGACATCCATCACATGATAAAATAAGCTTTCTTGCATCTTTCAAAAGAGTAGGCCAATATAAACCTGATTGTAGAACTTTTTGTGCAGTTCTATCTCCGGCATGATGTCCTCCATAAGCACTACCATGACATTTTCTCAATATCTCTCATTGTTCATATTCTGGAACACATCTTCGCATAATACCATCCACTCCTTCTTTATATAAGTGTGGGTCATCCCAAAAATAATGCCTCAGATCATAAAAGAACTTTCTTCTTTGTTGAGCTGTAAAAGTTGGAGGCAAATACTTGGAAACAATAAAGTTAGCATAATTAGCATACCAAGGACTCTCTCGCGAGCTTACCTTTATTGCAGCCAACTGTTCATTTGGAAAACTATCATTAACAAGAATAGGATCAAAAAAAATGTTTTCCAATCGAAACAAATTATGAGCAACAGGATTTTCATCACCTTTTGTCAACACCCGGATTTTTTATCCTAGATGCCTGTTATGCCATACATCGCAATCCCAGGATTACCATTTTTACGAGACATAACAGATTGGATATCATAGTACATCATCCATTACAAACCATACATAAGGTCTTACAACAATTAAAGGATCACATGATCGAGTCTTAATACAATCATAGGAGCGGAATAACGTAATAATAATGGTAGAATAGGCGAGGCTCCATCTTCATGGACATAGGCAATGCTGACAATGGGAGATTATCCTAGTTTTCGTAACCTTCCAGAGGTCCATCCTCCTGATAGTCTTCTTCATACTCTGGCATGGGAATAGCCAGGGAAAAATCCATGAGTACTCTTTAAGTACTCGCAAACTAATACTAACAAGTGAAGTGGTTTTGAGTAGGGATACTAAGCTCTAGGTTGTTTTGCAAAAAGCCAGATTTACCTCTACTGAGTTCAGAAGCAAAGAAAGCTAGTTGAAACTTTTATAACACCTAAGTGGGAACTTGAATTTCATATCACAACCTGTTGGGGATATGCTATATGGGTATCCTCATAGCATGTCCTCTATCCGGATAACCCGGATGGCCCACAGTTGGTAGCAAGGCCCATGGCCTACTGGGCGGAACAGTTAGATGGATCCACAAGGGAGGCCCATGCCGGATAAAGGAAGGCTACGGAGGAGTCACCAGCGTACCCGGAGCCTTGGAGTGCAAGACACGCTAGAATAGTTATAGAAAGTGTAGGACTCTGTAACTTGTCCTACAAGGACTTTTCTCTATAACCCTAGGACCTGGCGACTATATAAGTCGGGCCTATGGGAGCCTTTAGGGAAGGACCATAGACAACATCACATAACCTCGCACGGAGAACTAATCCCTATAACTCGGCGTATTGCCATTATAGTGATTTATAGCAGGAGTAGGATTCCGCCACCATCATGGGATCTGAACCTGGGTAAGCTGTGTTACCTCGTACCCTTCAAGCATACGCCTTCCCCCATGTCTCTAAACACGCACTGTGAGGATCCCTCCATGGCGTACTCGTCGGCAATACCACGACAGTTGGCGCCCACCATGGGGCAAGAGGCGCTTGAGGCTCTTCAGCGGGCGAGGACCAAGATCTTCACGGAAATCGGCAAAACCGTAGCCATCGGTCGTATTCTCTTCTCCGGCAACGTTTGGATCGTCCCTCCCGACGAGTTCTGGATCCCGGTGAAGATGAACCCTACTCGATGCTCGATCGTCCCTATCGGAGACATTCACCTCTTCATTGGCAAAACCGACTCGGGAACTAGTTTCCTAGGAGTCGGAGGAGCATCAAGACCTGCACGGACCGCTTACGGGCAGGATATGTTAACTGGAGGATCGATGTCGCATGTCTCTCCGGAGTTTGCCGGCAAAGATCGGAAAAATTCAAGGCCCACCCAAACCGCCCTTGTGCAGGATATAATGGTGGAAAATCACTGCAAGTCCACCGGCTTCGTCCATGCGTCTGGACAGCAGAGACCCAAGTTTGTCGGCGTGGTGACCATCTTTGATCTGGCGCATTGCGTCCTGAGAGAGGGCGAAAACCCCTGCGATTACCTTGCCAGGTGGCTCCGTATACAGGCCGATCTGGCACATTACCCCAATGATGATGCCATGTATCACTTTGTGGAAGGACTGGACCAGGGAACCCTTCTCCGGCATTCTCTAAGGCGGCAGCAGGCTTCAGGACGTCTCACCTTCGAAAGCATGGTGAGTACCGTCAACAACTACGCGGAGGCTGAAGATGCAGCTCAGATAGCTCATGCGCTCATTGACGGAGCGCCACTGCCTCAGCCATCGCCACCACCGCCCCCGGCCGCCATCGCCGCGGTTGCACCACCACCTCTAGTCATTGCGCCCGTTACACCTCCACCCCCCGTCATCAAGGAAGCCCCGACACCCTCCGACTCTGTGAATGACGTGCTTTACGCCGACTTTAGTACAGATTCAGAGGAGATGGATTTCAGCCCAGAGGAGCTAGACTCTGCCATGCAGGAGATGGAGGAAGATTACCAGCGCGACTAGCAAGCCAACAACTCCGTGATGTCCTGAGATGTGTTTGTCGCCATTTGTACGGCGATGTATGAAGATCAACCCGGACGAGCTCCTCCTATAGCTCTGGACAAAGGGAAGGGACCACCTGTTTCTGCCGACAATGATCGCGCAAAGGTCATGCCCCCTCCGCCTAACCCAGTGCAAGAGCCGCAGGAAATCGGCACTAGCCCGAGCAAAAACAACACCGCAAACTTGCCGCCTCCGGCATCTACGTCTGCTGCTTCCCAAGTTACTTCAGTTGATAGAGTGATGTACGGCAATCTCCTCGTCGAGCCATTGACCGTAGCTCATATCCGGAACATGACCCAGCTTGACGAGAAGTGCCAGCAGCTGCTGGAGGAAGCGCAGGCCATCGCGGAGGAAGGCGCAAAGCTAGATCGAGATCTGGTCAACGTGCAGAAATCCATAGAGAAAGCTAGAGCAATGGAGGCCGAGTACAAGACTCTCCTACAGCAGCAGAAGGCCAAGAAAGCTCTGGCTTGCGTCATCAATGATCCTGGTGTGCGGCGAAACCTAGGATGGGCTCCCGCGAAGCCGGCACAAGCCAAGCCATACATTGATAATGAAGGTAGGCAGGTGATGCCCACTCCTCTCCTCAACCTCGCCGTCGCCAAGACCTTTATCGAGCAGGATAGATCGCCTGAGGCGATGGACCAGGTCTATGACCTAGTGGCCAAGGCAGTGAAACAACAGGAAAATTCCACCTCTCGGAGGCTTGAGTCTGACCCAGCGTTTTGCCAGTCTAGCCAGCATAAGCCACCAAGGGACAGATCTCCTCTTAATGTCGGGTCTCAAACCAGTTCATCACAACGAAGACGGAGGGATGCGAGCAACATGAAGGATGCTATCCCCATATCCTTTGACCATGGAGCTAAGGCCCAACCGCGTCGCCCATCGCCATCGCCCCGCTTACCCCAACATCGCGAAGACACCAAGGCTCACCGTCGTACGGATATGCCCCCGCCAAGGCAGAGCGACATCATCATCCGCGACAACATGGAGCAGACCCTTCATGACGGAGAGCGCAACCGGGGAAACAAGAGCAAGTCGCGCCATGACCCTCCGTGTCCGACAAGCAACCGCGACAAGCATGAGGCGTCGCAGGAGGATAACAACAAGAAGGCTAACCCACCACCACCTCTGCCTCCGTCACCATCCAGCAGCCACCATGGAGGAGGGGGTCCGCGTCGTTCATGCAGCCCATCCCCTGTTGGCAAGAAGAAAAGAAGCCTGGAGCCATACGACGCACGATCGCGGATAGACAAGATCCACGAGGCCCGGGAAGGACCATACCTAGGACCACGTTGCTTTGGACCTGTCATACGATCCGCAACTTACCCCAAAGGTTTCCGTATTGACAAGACCATCAAGCCCTATGACGGCACCGCCAAGCCAACCACATGGTTGCAGGACTACAGTAACGCGGTGGAGATCGCCGGGGGTAACCCTAATGTTGTCGTCAAGTACCTCCCATTGATGTTGGTGGGCAAGGCCCGTCAATGGATTGATGTCTTGTCGGAGAAATCCATCTGCAATTGGTTGGACATGAAAGAAGCATTCACAAAGAATTTCGAGGGTACGTACAAGCGTCCCTGTACTGTTGGCGATCTACAGCGGTGCGTGCAAGAGAAAGACAAGACATCTCGTGCCTACCTCTCCCGCTGGCTGGATATGAAGAATTCCTACGCAGGAGTACATGCTCAGACCGCCATGGCCGCCTTCATCGATGGGTTGGAAAGGGGCACGTTGCTCTGGCATAAGCTTAAGCACTTGCAGGACAATCACCAGCTAGACTTGAACCAGATGATTCAGTTGGCCAGTGAGTTCGCAGCTACCGAAGACGATGATCGCGGCTCTCTGCTGGCAACGGCCGTTCCAACTCAAGCTCGGAGGAACAACAGCACAAAGCGGAAATCCGTACCAGAAGAAAATCAAACTCCTGACATGGTCGCTAAGACCTTCGCTGGACGAGGTGATGGTGGACAGCATGGCCGATGACGGGGATCTGGTCGGGGGCAGCAGCGAGGAAGTGAAACTACCTCGGCAGCGCTACATGTTCCCACAATCTACGAGGAGTACCGCGATATGTCGTGCCTTGTACACCTCGATGCCAACGGCAAGGCCACCCACACCAATCGCCACTGCAAGTTCGTCAACGACCTCAAGGAGGACCCGGAGTCTGGCTACAAGCAAAGTCGGAATAACAGACCACGAGGCAAGGGCAAGGGGAAGAAGAAGGAGGAGGAGTCCAAGGATTCAAGTGACATGGACGAGGACATTGACCCCAAGAACACCGCCAAGAGCAAAGGCAAAGGCAAGAACCTTTTCGAGAAGAAGGCGGCAGTTTTCCACACTTTCATTGGCACCCCCACCATCCGACAACAGAAGACCTCCATGAGGATACGGATGGCTACTCTCCCCCCAATCCCCTAGTTCCTGCGCTGGTCGGAGATTCCAAATACTTGGGACAAGAAGGATCACCCAGACCTCATCCCTACGGAGAACCAATACGCCATGGTCATCAACCCATTGATTGATGGCAATGAGTTCACCAAATGTATGGTGGATAGTGGAAGCAACATCAACATTATGTACCTGGATACACTGCAGAAGATGAACTTGACGAAGGCAAACCTAAGGCGGACCAACACCATCTTCCACGGCGTAGTTCATGGTCGGGAGGCTCGGTCCCTTGGGTGCATCACACTTCAGGTCGCCTTTGGTGATATTAATAATTACCGCCAAGAGCGCATGACCTTCGAGGTGGTCCCATTAAAGAGCGTGTACGACATCATATTCGGCTGCGACATATTCCACACCTTCATGGCCAAGCCATGCTTGGTCTACAACAAACTCAAGATACCCGGACAAAATGGTGTCATCACCGTATCCAGAAGCTTCACCAAAGCAAGGGACTGCGAGATTGGAGAAGCAGCCTACATGGAAGCTGTCCTCTACAACGAAGAATTCAAGGAGATCCAGAGCAAGGTCGATGCCTCGGAGATGCCCGAGTCGAAGAAACAGATTTCTGACTCCGCCCATGCATTCAAGGACGCCATCGAGACCAAGCCGGTGGAACTTGTGTTAGGCGATGCCTCCAAGATGACCGCCATTGGGACGAACCTGGATCCCAAATAGGAAAGCATGCTCGTCGAGTTCCTCCGTGAGAATAGGGACATCTTTTCCTGGCAACCTGCCGACATGAAAGGTGTACCGAGGGAACTTGTCGAGCACATCTTGAACATTGATCCAAAATGCAAACCAGTGAAGCAACCCCTACGATGCTTTGGAGATGAGAAGAGAAGCGCCATATGCAAAGAGATAGATAGGTTACTTAAGGCTAGTTTTATCCAAGAAGTCCTTCCCACCCAATGGGTGGCCAATCCTGTACTTGTCCCCAAAAAGGGAACCAAAGAATTAAGAATGTGCGTTAATTACACCGGCTTGAACAAAGCATGTCCCAAAGATCCGTTTGCTTTGCCTCGCATTGACCAAGTCATTGACTCGACGGCTAGCTTGTAACTTTTGTGTTTTCTCGATGCATACTCAGGATACCACCAGATCAAGATGAGGAAGTCGGACCAATTGGCCACTTTGTTCACTAACCCCTACGGCATGTTTTGCTATGTTACGATGCCCTTTGGGCTGAAAAACGCAGGTGCTATGTACCAGCGGACAATGCAACGTTGCCTACACAATCAAATTGGTCGGAACGTTCATGCCTATGTGGACGAGATAGTGGTGATGTCTAAAAACTCAAATGATTTAATCTCTGACTTAAAAGAAACCTTTGATAATCTCCGGAAATACAACATGATGCTTAACCCTAAGAAGTGCGTCTTCGGGGTTCCAGCCGGCAAATTATTGGTCTTCATTGTTTCCCAGCGTGGAATTGAGGTCAACCCGGAGAAAATCAAGGCCATCTTAAACATAAACTGTCCGACATGCCTAAAGGACATACAACGGCTAACAGGTTGCGTTGCAGCAGTTAGTCGGTTCGTCAGCCGACTTGGAGAGAAGGCTTTGCCGCTGTACAAGTTGCTGAAGAAGGCGGACAAATTCAAGTGGACGGATGAAGTAGATGCAGCATTGAAGCAGCTCAAGGAGATTCTTTGCTCAGCGCCTATCCTTGCAGCACCCGAGTCCAAGCAGCATTACCCGCACTACCAAAAGATAGCTTATGGAGTATTCCTTGCTTCTCGAAAGCTGAGGCACTATTTCCAGGAGCACCCCATCATAGTGGTGAGCAAGACTCCACTATCCGACATCATCAACAATAGCGACGCTATAGGAAGGGTCGCGAAGTGGGGCATTGAACTTGCCGCCTTCGAGATCACCTACAAGCGACGCGATTCTATCAAATCACAAGCTTTGACAGATTTTATTGCAGATTGGACGGAGATGCCAGATGCTACCCCATTGTCGGAGCCAGAATACTGGGTGATGCACTTTGACGGATCAAAGCTGCTCAACGGCTCGGGGCTGGTGTACTGCTATAGTCACCAACTATGGACAAGCTACACTATGTTCTACAGATCCACTTCGAGGCTACGAACAACATGGCGGAGTATGAAGCACTCATTCACGGACTACGCGTAGCCAATGATATTGGCATCAAGCGCATAGTTTGATGTGGAGATTCCGACTTGGTTGCCCAGCAGGTGGCTGGCACCTGGAACGCGCGGAACCCTATGATGGAGGCATATCAAGACAAAGTGGACGAGATAGCCAAGAGCTTCTTGGGCTACAAGGTCAAGTATGTACCTAGGGAGCAAAACGAGGCGGCTGATCTGCTGTCTAAGCTTGGATCAGGGCGCAAACGAATTTCGCCTGGAGTTTTCCTGGAGAATCTACGGACACCATCCGTGAAGGGAGTAGACATCGACAACCCGAACAGAGTAGACTCTTTCTTCCACATGGTGGCAAAGGTCCCTCCGGCTTGGACAAAACCATTCATGGAGTATTTCGAACACGGAACTTTAACCGACGACGAATTCGAAAGACGGCAAATAGTACGTCGAGCAAAGGGCTATACCATAATCAATGGATAGCTCTACAAAAGAAGCACTACTGGTGTATACCTTAAGTGTGTTTCCCAGCAAGAAGGTATTGAAATCCTCCGTGAAATCCATCTTGGAGATTGCGGGCATCACGCCGCTCCCCGATCGTTGGTTCCTAAAGCTTTCTGGCAAGGATTCTACTCGCTGACCGCGAAGTCGGACGCCGACAAGCTCGTTGAGACATGCATGGGATGCCAGTATTATGCCCGACAACCACATGTTCCTGCTAAAGAATTGCGAACAATACCAATAACTTGGCCATTTGCAGTCTAGGGGATGGACATGGTTGGTCCGTTGCAGACGACACCATGTGGGTTTACGCATCTGCTAGTAGAAGTTGATAAATTCACCAAATGGATAGAAGCTAAACCCATTAGAAAGCTTGATGGGGCAATTGCCCTTAGGTTTGTCTAGGATCTAGTGGTGAGATTTGGTCTCCCGCATAGCATAATCACTGAAAACGGGAGCAACTTGTCACTCGGAGAAGTGGAGGCTTATTGTTGGGACAAAGGCATCCGACTTGACCTTGCATATGTGGCACACCCACAGTCCAATGGTCTGGTTGAGCGAGCCAATGGATTAATTCTGTAGGGAATCAAGCCACGTCTTGAGGCACTCCTACATAGATCAGCTGGAGCCTCGGTGAAAGAATTGCCATCTGTGTTTTGGAATTTACGAACTACACCCAACAGATCCACCAGCTACACCCCTTACTTCATGGTATATGGAGCAGAAGCCATCCTGCCTTCCGACATTCTTCACGATGCACCAAGAGTTGCCGCCTACGACGAAGATGATGCTAAAGAATCCAGACGCCTGGATGTGGACCTTCTCGAGGAGGACCGCGTTTTCGCATGCCAAAGATCCGCCATCTACCAGCAGAAGCTACACATCTACCATAGTCGCCGCTTCCGTCATCGCTCGTTTAAAGAGGGGGATTTGGTGCTCCGACTTAAGAAGAAAAAGTCACACAAATTATCCCCGCCATGGGAAGGACCGTTCATCATAAGCAAGGCTCTACTCAATGGGTCTTACTACCTCGTTGACAATCGTGAACAGAAGGATAGACCCAACGAGGATCATAAGCGTAAGCGACGTGACCCGGATGATGACTACCCGGAGCTTGATCGGCCATGTAACATAGCACAGCTACGTCCTTTCTACACTTAGCATTTTTTATCTATTGTGTACCTCTTATATGATCAATGAAATAAAGCTCTCTGGTTCACTCATATTTCTGAGTCTTTTACCTCCTTAAGTGTTCATTTTTGGATTGTATAAAACCTTTATGCACAAGCTTTGTGATTGCACTTGTGAAAATTCCGCCTACGGGCTTTAGCTTAAGTTTTCTGGTCTACACGTTCTTTGTAGTTTTTATGTGGATTTTGGAGTAGTGAATTTTGGCACTTATTGTCGGCGATTTTGTGCTTAGGTTATTGACGGTGCCATTGGGCACCATCACCTGAGAGCATGGTTCCGACAACGAGTCTTCCGACTCACGAAAAGTCAAGCATAAAAACCAGAGTAATGGATAAACCAGCACTTGCTTAAAAAATATGTACATGCTGGAACTAATTCTTGAGTAGCAAGAAATAACAACCATTGTTTTCCACCTTAAGTTAACACATAGTTTTTTTGCATACACATTATAGAGGAAACAAATATTACAAATTGTTTTAATTCCTGTGGCGCAGGCGATTTAGAAGCAGCATCGTTGGCAGCAGGAGAGTCACCTTCCTCGAAATCGGCAGTGTTGAGGGACTCGGAGAAGATTTGGTTGCCGCCATCGATGGTTTTCATGGTCACAAAGACATTAACGTCGACCAACTCGGCGACTCTGGTGTCATAACAAGCGAGCGACGCCAAGGTCGATTCGTGGTTTATCTTTTGGCGTTCGTCATCTACGTCGGGGATACCGGAGGTCACCGTGTCGATGTCGGCATTTTCGTAATGTGCCTTGACCATGGACAACACCATCCTTGCACCGTCCCGTGCACATGAAGCTTTCCAGCTTGAGATACGCTCGGGGGCTCGGCACAGGATTTCCGAGAACTTCGCCACAGAGTCCGATGCCTTGATATTAATCTGGAGGGGTTTGGCTATCGCCTTGGCCTGCTTGATAGCGGTGTTGATAAATTTGCTGGCAAGGACCATGCATTCCTTTGGCGTAGGAGGCGACCGGGTTAAACCCATAGGAGCTGCAAATTTCCGACAAAGGAGCACATGAGTTCAATAACTCAAAAAGTTCAGAGTATCTAGCTTACAGAAATCTAAGACGGAGAATCACTTACTGAAGATGCTTATCTCAGCTTGCTGGAGCGTCTCCGCCATGGAGTCCCGTTCTTGTCGGAGGATCTTGTACGCTTCATGATGGCGTTGATTTTGCTCATCAGCAGCTTTCTTCTGCTCTTTCAAGATCACGATTTCCTCCTTCAAGCGGTTCATCTCTTCACTGGCGGATTCTTGCAGGGCTTTCATCAAATCTTCATGCATCTTCAGCATGTCCTTCCTCTCCTCTTTAAGGATCTTGTTTTCGCTATCCAGTTGCTGAATATGCTTGGATTTCTCAACGATATCCTTAGCCTTGGAAATGGTTTCAAGTCGGAGAAAGAATAGTACACAGTGAGTACTCGGAGAATGTTGGCACAAGACCAAGTTGGAATTCAAAAAAGAAAGTAAAAAACAGACGCTTGCTCTTGATGATCTGTTCCTTCAAGAAGGCAGTTTTACCCTTTTCAGCTTCCAAGTCCGCACGCATCTTCTGGTACTTGTCGTTGGAGACACCCCTCCGAGCATTCTCATTATGTGGAAAGAAGAAAGTTAAACATTGTTTGGTCTATTTGGAGCATCTAGCCGGAAAATTTCCACCTAGAAGCTCGGGGGCTACAACGAGAGTTTTCTAAACTTAGCAATATGCTTAGTATTTCTTTAAGCATCTAGTCGGAACTAATTCAGTTTTCAACTAGAAGCTTGGGGGATACAGTATAAAGTTTTTAACTCAGTCATATGCTTAGCTTCTCTTTAAGCATATAGTCAAAACTAATTCAGTTACAACTAGAAGCTTGGGGGCTACAATATCGAAATTTATAAACACTTCATATGCTACTCTGAAAGCATCTAGTCGGAATAATTCATTCAAACTATATGCTTGGGGCTACAGTGAGAAGTTTTCTGTCTTAGTCACTCTTAGAGCATTTAGATGCAAAGACCTATGGTTTTCCATCTAAATCCTTGGGGGCTACAGTGGGATACCCATATGAAATGCAAAAGGCAAGAAAAACTTACAAGCGCAATGATCTTGAGGTTTGTAGCACTCTCAGCAAGCAACTTGCCAAAGGACAAACTGTTTCCTTGCAAGATTATTGCTTGCCGGAGAAGCTCCTCAAGGCCACACATTGGAGATGTCGGCACCGCACCAGGAACCAGAGCAGTGCTACCCGGCGTAAGTACCAGATAGACTATCTTTGGGAACTCTATGGTATTCTTGGGTGCGGAGGCGCCGCCTTGGCAGATGTACCACCTTCCACCATCGCCTTACCGCTACCGATGGCATCCTTAGCCAGAGCTTCAGCCATTTGGTTTGCGGCACTCTCTTGTGTCGCATGTTTGCTGACAATAGCAAGCTCTATGGAGGCACCTGAGTCCACTTCCATGGCGGAAGGGGCAGATGTTTCTTTGGCTTGAGAGCTTGTCGGAGCGGGCATGGGCTTGACGATGGGAGTGATAGGGGTGATGGCAGGAGATGCATGGGAATACTTGTCACGATGCAACATATCCTTAACATTTTTAGAAGCCCCCAAGGTCTTGGAGGTGTTCTTCAAACTGGTTGTGGCTTTCTTCCTGAAACATACAAAGAGTATAAGTACAGGAAAAAGATAAAGAATGGACAATGTTGGAGAGAAAGAAGATTACACAAGAGGGGGTTCTTTGGCAAAGGGGATCCCTGTAACCTTTCTTTTCTCTGCCTCCAGGGCGGTGGTAGTCTTCTTGGAGGCTCCACCCCCCCTGTCTTCTTTTTCTTGCCTCCGTAGGCAGCGTCAGAGGTCGATCTCTTCCGCTTTCGCGCCAGCGGGGCATCGTTGTCGGACACGACGGTGACTTCCTTCATCTTTGGATCATAGATTTGGGGAGCCATGCTATCCTCATCTATGTTGCTAAGCCGTTAAGTGAAGAACCACCGTGTTAGATGAGATGGTAATGGCTAGACGGAAGAACTGGAGTATATGTCACACACGGAAAATAAACAGGTACCTTTGGGCACTTGCTCTCTACGAACATGTCGTAGGTGATGGTTAAGCCACGCTTCCTATCCTTCACCTTGACGATGTCCTTGAGGCAGAGCTTGACGGAGTCGCTCGAGAAGTTGTCCTCGGAGATGCGGAGGCTATCCTTCCTCTCGTTGGTATACTCGTGCATGAACTTCAAGCGGTGCTGCAGAGGCTGGATCCACCTGACGAACAAGCACATGGCTAGGTCCAATCCGTCCAGACCCGTATCTACGAACCACTCTATCCGCCTTATATCATGGGAAGCGTCGATGTCGGAGGGAAGGGAGGCCTGGGATATCCATGTCGGGGCTTCGGCGGCAGCTCCATCGACGAAGTCCGGGTACGTTACTTCTCGGCCGGCCAGAGGGATATCTAGGCCGTAGAAGTACGTCCGCTGCCAGTTTTTGCAAGACTTGTGGCCGACGATGTCGGGGAACCATCGGCCAGGCCGGATCTTAAAACTAATGGAGCCACAATTCCTGAGCTCATCCTTGCCGGCTCTGGCTTCACGCTTGACGGTGAAGAAATAGATGAAGAGATCTAGCCTAGGCCGAATCCCTAAATAACCCTCGCAAAGTGTCGTGTAGTTGCTAAGCGCTAAGATGCTATTGGGGAAGAGGTTCTGAGGCTGTACTCGGTAATGGTTGAGGAAGCAAGGAAAAAGTTGGAGATGGGAAGGGAGACGCCGCGTACCATTTGAGCTTTGAGGTACACCTTCTCTCCAGCTTGGGGAGAAGGGGTGACCTCGCCGGCCGGTGCCGCCCGCCAGACGAGCCCCTCTATCGCGGGGAGGTATCCCTCATTGATCAATTCCTTGATATCACGGTCCGTAATATCCGAACCGCGCTAGTCGCCCTTGTGGGAGTCGTACTCCTCTTCGAGCAGCTCCATCGCCGCTGAGTTATGGTCACCGCCGGTGGCTTCGACCACCGCGGATCTGGGAATCACCAGACCCTCTAGGGCATGACGATGGAGCTCGTCGGCTTCGCCGCAGCATCGCCTGATGCCGACATGGAGGGGAAGAACTGCTACTGGCCATGGAAGGATTGCGGTGGTGACTGGGGAAGGTCGAGGGGCTAGGGTTTTTCGCACTGTGCATGGAGAGCTCGAGGAGGCGCTCGCTAGAGGAATAAGATAATGCAGAGGAGAATGAGGTGAAAAAGTAAAATTTCCACCGCTGTTACTATTTATGACCTCCGGCATTAGGATTCGTGCAGCATGATCAAACGGTTGCCACGTAAGAGACGTGTGCGGGGACGTGCGCGGAAATTTCGCCACGTTACTAACCGTCGCCTCCAACGGTTCGTATCGCTCATGCGGGAAAAACGGACATGATTGCGTTCTCTTCATGTGTGAGTTACGAGGCGTTGCTGACCTATGTCTACGTCGCCCTAGCTGTCACTGGCAGGTGAACCATCACATCGGAATATTCCGTAATGGACGGATCCAATCCCGCTACGGAAGAGTACGATGGAAGATTTAGCAGTTCTCCGACTTACAAGTTGAAGACGGAGAAAACCTTGCAGGGTTCTTGGGAGAGGACTACAAAATGTTGCTTGATGATTTGCCGACATCCATCTAGACGGAGCATTCAACATGAAGAGGCAAGACGGTGCAGGATCTCGGAGTTCTCCGGGGGCTACTGTTGGGGATATGCTATATGGGTATCCTTATAGCATGTCCTCTATCTGGATAACCCGGGTGGCCCACAGTTGGTAGCAAGGCCCATGGCCTACTGGGCGGCCCAGTTAGATGGATCCAGAAGGGACCGCCCGCCTTCCCCCATGTCTCTAAACACGCACTGTGAGGACCCCTCCATGGCGTACTCGTCGGCAATACCATGACACAACCTTGTTGTGGTTAAGTCAAGTCATGAATCATTTCACAAGTCATTTTGAAAACATCTGACGACGGAACAGTATGGCCACTCCAACTGTCCATAACCACGAACGTGGCTATTCGAATAGTTTGACCCTCTGCAGAGGTGGTACACTTTCACCACAACATTCGATACATCCGTCAGGAACAATCCCGAATTCACCATACTCAATATGCGGATAATCAATCCTAACCTTTCAATTACACACCCTATTATAGACACCTCCCCTATGAGTTTGGCCTCCCAACCATGACCAACTGTCATCTTGGGAACTGCACAGGTGGACAATCTTCACAAGGTAGCCTCATCTCAAACCTTGGTCACAAGGTAATCCATACTAAGGTATATAAATTTATAGTCAAGGCCTACCCAAATTTTGGGTATTGTGGTTGTACGGTAAAATTGGAATGGTATCACATCCAGAAAACCATCAGTTTTATAAGGGGCTAAGGCACATGCCTCAACATTTTCATCAAAATCATCTGGTGTTCAAGAACACGTCAAAACATTTCAGTAGAATGACTCATCATTCTAAGGTTTTCATAACTATTTTCATCAAGTATTCCCATCTAAAGTGATCAAGTTTTATGCTTAGAACTAGCATCTACAAGTGTGGGTAAACTCTAATGAGGGGTGATAATCAAGGGTGAAATGCTCTAAGTTCAATCTCATGCCTCAGGATGTCATCAAGATTTATCTAACTTAGGCCAATTTTATGCTACCTTCAAATATATTTCTAAGATCTACAAGTCACTAAGTAAACTCCAAAAGAAATCTTTGATAAAGAATTAAAATAACTAAGCTTGCAAATAAAACTAGGAGTGGGTATAATTAAATTTATCTAACAAAGCATGCTTAATGCATTGGATAGGTTATCTAACTTTCACAGTCGCAAGTGTTATCTTGCATAGGTAACATTCAAGTGGTAGCTTGCAAATATTAGTTTGCCTTGTGCAGAGCAGTGGTTGAAGTTCTCCTCGGCTTCTTCCTCGTAGTATTCTCCTTCCTCTTCGTATCCTTGGTCGGTACTAGCATCTATAAATAAATATGCGGTACACAATCACAAAACAATACTTAACTACTTTTATTTATCACCCCAAGGTTTTCACTAGATGATCTAGCATCATCACAAACATTACAATCATCAAAGCACTTGTCTTATTTATTTTATTTTTGAAAAGTAATTTCTACTCATTGAAACATGGGATCATGTTAACACATGTCATCACCACATATTACAGTACTTAGGAATGTGATTTAAAGTGGTGTCACAATTTAATAAAGTTTAACCTTTTTAT
This sequence comes from Avena insularis, assembly GCA_023614405.1. Classification (NCBI taxonomy): domain Eukaryota; kingdom Viridiplantae; phylum Streptophyta; class Magnoliopsida; order Poales; family Poaceae; genus Avena; species Avena insularis. The sequence goes on along the minus strand of CM042685.1, from coordinate 165,432,652 downwards.
TTTAATTAAATAAAGTGACTAGAAATTTCTATGGGGCATTATTTTATTTCTTGTTCAATATTTCTGCAAGTAAACCTAGATATTTTTATATATTCAGAAAGGTATTGTTAAATGTGATTTTTGAGAGTTGGAATCAACTCAAAAGCTTTTGTAGTTGAATTTTGAAAAATGTTTGAATGCAGAAAATCTTCTGCCATGTTATTTTTACTATAGGTGATCTACAAATCTAAATGGTTTGAATCCAACGGGCTTGGATTAAGAATTCCAGTACCTTTCTAAAAAAATTGGTTTCATGCAATTTGGTTTAGTGAATCGACCTTGGTTGATTTTTGAATCTAGGCACAAAACTAAGTTTGAAACTAAATGGAAAAACCTAAATTCAAACTAATGGGTTGCTGGCAGAGTGTGGCTCGGCCCATGGCGCCTTGCTGGTGAGTTTAAGTGGATGTCTCCACCAGTCACCGAGACAGGGGGTGCGGAGCGGTACGGGGCAATCTAAACCACACGATCAACTTCTAATCGAACAGGTGTGACTTATCGTCTCCGTCGGGCAACGCTGGAGAGACAGAACCCTAGGGCGGCCAGTGGGGTCTACGGGGCTCAGCGGGGCTCAGGCAAGGATCAGCAATGTGGGAGAACGATGAAGTCAACAATGGCGAACCTCCTAGTACCGGTGGCTTCTCCTGGGGCGGCTCCAATCGCTGGCTCCTCTTCTCCTCCTCCGCGGCAGACTCCAACAAAATTCTGGCGACCTGTTGCTCGCCCTGCTCCGGGGATGAGGTGGGGTGGTTCTGAGAGAGAGGGGAGTGTGTTGGTGTGAAGAAATCGAATGGGGGTGGCCTCTATTTATAGTGCCAAGAGGGGACCGAAGGGCGCGGGTGAAGCTCGTCGTGGTCGTCATCACAGTGGGCTAATGGCATGGGAGACGGTAGGGGCAGTGCTGTGCTCCCTGGAGAAGCTCAACTGCATGTTCGCGAGGCATGGAGCGGTGCGAGATGGTCGGAACGCTGCGGTGCTCTAGGCAGGTCCGACGGACATTTTAATGGCGCACGGGCTTTCCTAGTCGCGCAGCGACGAACGGGCATGTTCGGGCAGTTCCTAGAGCGGTGGTGATCACACACGCAAGTGGCGAGAGCGGCGCGCAGTCTATTTTTGCGTGTCGAGTGCGGAGCTCTGGCGTGCTCCCGACATGGCACGGAGGCATAGGGCCCGATAGTTCTAGAGTGGTCCAGAGGCTCGCTATGCGTTGGCGCTGTACAGGGGGTGGCGGTGGATGGTGGTCAATGTCCCAGACAAGGTTGGCGAGCCTAGGGCTTCTCCTAGCTTACTGTCGACACCGGGGTGGCAAGGTGAGGCTCGGCATGCTCACCATTGATGGCAATGGAAAGCTCACAGTGAGCTAAAACTTGATAAATGAGCTAGATGATCTACTAAGAGCATGATGTGAGCTAGAGAGGGAACAAGGTTGGCCAAAAACACTGCTCACTATAGTGTTTGATGTTTGTTTGATTTCTGTTTGCAAGGTTTTTGATGAAATGGCCGAAATAGATTCGAATTTGAATTTTTGAATGAAAATTGGTGGGTGTAATAGTCACATACTAGGTAGTCTCTAGTTAGTTGGAAAGGTCAAGGTGCACTGGTTTGGTTCGGTTTTGAGAAATGGTTATCTTCACATATGTTAAAGATTAAATTTTGAATTGTCATTTGAATCAATTTTCCAAATGTTTCTCTAAGTTTGAAAGGTGGTCTTTGATTCACTTTTACTTGGTCTAGCAAGGGGTGAAAAGATTTGGGATTGTTTCTGTTTGAAATCTTGGACTAGAAACACTCAAAGTGGCCTAGTGAGCAAGATTGGCAAAAATGACCATTAGCTCATTTTGTTTGTTTTTGAATTTCTCTTGATTTGTTTCTGCTTGGATTTGATTTAGATGATGTAGTTTTCATCTTTAAACCATTCCTTGCTAATCACATCAATCACACAACTCCATTCATGCATTCATATAATCATTACATACACACATGCAATCATATGATTTCATTAACAAAAGTTTTTGTTAACCCTAATTTTGGTGATTGGAAATTGATAATCATGATCAATATTTTTGGGATGTTACACATTTCCTATCTACAATATGTAAATCAAACTCTTGTAAAAGTAACACCCTTCTAATAAGCCTAGTCTTAACATCTTTCTTTGTCATAAGATATCTAATAGCAGCATGATCAACATGAATAGTAACTTTCGAAACAACAATATAAGATCTAAACGTATCACAAGCAAATACTACATCTAAGAACTCTTTTTCATTAGTAGCATAATTCCTTTGAGAAGCATCCAGAGTCTTACTAGCATAATGAATAACATTCAACTTCTTATCTATTCACTATCCAAAAATAGCACCTACAGCAAAATCACTAGCATCACACATAATTTCAAAGGGTAAATTCCAATCAGGTGGTTGGACAATAGGAGAAGTAGTTAAAGTTTTCTTTAGAGTTTCAAAATCTTCCTTACAATCATCACCAAAAACAAAAGGTACATATTTTTGGACGAGATTAGTAAGAGGCTTTGATATCTTTGAGAAATTTTTAATAAACCTCCTATAGAAACCAACATGATCAAGGATACTATGAATACCTTTAACATCCCTATGGCAGGGCATTTTCTCAATTGCTTCAACTTTGGATATATAAACTTCAATACCTCTTTCAGAAATTTTATGTCCAAGGACAATTCCTTCATTAACCATAAAGTGGCATTTCTCCCAATTAAGAACAAGATTAGTTTCTTCACATCTCTGCTCAAGATTGTGCCAACAATTATCAAAATAAGTTCCATAGATGGAGAAAACGTCCATGTATACTTCCACAATCTCTTCACAAAAACCATGAAAGATAGCAGACATACATCTTTGAAAAGTAGCAGGAGCATTACACAAACCAAAAGGAATACGCCTATAAGCATAAGTTCCATAAGGACATGTAAAAGTGGTTTTCTCTTGATATTGCTTTCTAACGACAATTTGAGAGAACCCAGAATAACCATCAAGAAAACAAAAATGAGTCTTCTTAGACAACCTTTCCAACATTTTATCAATAAAAGGTAAAGGATAATGATCTTCCTTAGTAACTTTGTTAACCTTTCTAAAATCAATGCACAGCATATAACCAACTACTACTCTTTGAGGAATAAGCTCATTATTTTCATTAGGCACAATAGTAATTCCTCCTTTTTTTAGGGACACAATGAACAGGACTAAACCATCTACTATCAACAATAGGATAAATAATACCTGCATCAAGAAGTTTGAATACCTCATTTCTTACCACTTCCTTCATCTTAGGAATTGAACGGCGTTGATGTTCAACAACTGGTTTTGCATCAGGTTCCATATTAATAGCATGCTGACATATAGTAGGAGAAATCCCTTTTAAATCATCAAGAGTACAACCCATAGCTCCTCGGTGTTTCTTCAATACTTCCAATAATCTTTCCTCTTCCTTTCCTGAAGTTTAGAACTAATAATAATAGGATATATATTCTTATCATCAAGATAACCATATTTAAGATCATCATATAGAATTTTTAGATCGAAAATACGATCCTCTTTAGGTGGTAATGTGGTACGCAAATATTCCATAGATATATTATGCTTAAGCATCTCAGGTTGACGAAGAAGAATCTCTTCAATCTCATTTCTTTCTTCCATGAAGATCTCACTTTCGTGATCTTCCATATATTGCTGCAAAGCATCATTAGGAGCAAGAGCAATAGAAGCAAGTTGTTCAACTCTAAAATCCTCATTAGGCAATTCATTTTCATAAGGAGCTTTAGAAAATTTAGAAAAATTAAACTCGTAAGATTCTCCATAAATTTAGTTAAAATTTTCTCCTTCTTACAATCTATAATAGCTCCACAAGTGTTTAAGAAAGGGCTATCAAAAATGATAGGACAAGTTTTACTAGAAGCTGAACCAAGTACTAGAAAATCAGCAGGATATTTAGTCTTACCGCAAAGAACTTCCACATCTCTTAAAATACCAATTGGAGAGATGTTCTCTCTATTAGCAAGTTGAATAACCACATCAATTTCTTCAAGTTCACAAGGACCAATTTCATGCATAATTTCTCTATAAAGCTCATAAGGAATATCACTTGAACTTGCACCAATATCACATAAACCATAATAGCAATGATCACCTATTCTGACAGAGAGCACAGGACACTAGCTTTCCTAGTTCTACTATGATTGGAAACAATATTAGAAGAATCTTCACAAAAGATAATGTGTCCATCTTCTACATTTCTAGTGACAAGGTCTTTCACAATTGCTACCGCAGGTTCAACATTTATTTGTTCATCAGGTTCTACATTTTTCTTTGTTCTTTTGTTAACCACACTAGTCATCATAGAATGTTCCTTTACCTTAGCAGTGAAAGGTATTTTCTCAATATAAGGTTTAGGCAAAATACGATGAACAGTACAAACTTCAATATTTCTAGCAGGACCACAATTAACAGTATCTTTATATGGCGCATAGTACTTGTTCCATTCCTTTTTGGAATATCAAGATAAGAGGCAAATAACTTAAAACAATTTGCAAGTATTTGAGAATCAAGACCTTAAATAGCACTAATATTATGAAAGTCATCAATTCCCATAAAATATTTAATGCATTCATAATCATAATTTATACCTGACTTTCTTCCTTTGTCATTCTCCCATGCTTCGGTATTTTCCTGAATACAGTCAAGAAGATCCCATTTATTTTCCTCTTTCATATGTGTAAATGACCCAGCACAAGAAGCATCCAATAAATCCTTATCATGAAGAGGACGACTTGCATAGAAGTTATTAATAATAATAATAATACTGGGGAGCTCATGAATGGGACATTTGAGCATTAGTGACTTCAGTCTCCCCCAAGCTTGGGCAATACTCTCTCCATCATGAGGCTAAAAATTATATATTTGATTCCGATCTTTATGAATCTCACTAGGAAGATAGAATTTATAATAAAAGAGAGGTACAATTTCCTCCTATTCAATAGATCGGCCATTCTTCAGCAGCTCATACCATTCTGCAGCTCTTCCTTTCAATGATATAGAGATAGCTTTCTCTTAACTTAATCCATTTTAATACCTACACACTTGAACAAATCGCATAATTCATGTATAAGGAGCGAATGATCACCAAGATGGACAGTTCCATCTCCAAAATAGTAGTTATTCATAGCACGTTCAACAATTTTCATAGGTATTTTAAAAGGATCTAGTTCAGCAGGCGGTGGTTCATCTACTACCTTAGCAGTCATTGTTGTTGGGGGTATGCTATATGGGTATCCCAATAGCATGTCTCTTATCTAGATAACCCGGGTGGCCCACAGTTGGTAGCATGGCCCATGGCCTGCTGGGCTGCCTAGTTAGATGGATCCAGAAGGGAGGCCGATGCCGGATAAAGGAAGGCTACGGTGGAGTCACCAGCGTACCCGGAGCCTTGGAGTACAAGACACACTAGACTAGTAATAGACGGTGTAGGACTCTGTAACCTGTCCGACTAGGACTTTTCCCTGTAACCCTAGGACCTAGCGACTATATAAGTCGGGCCTATGGGAGCCTTTAGGGCACAATCTCAGATAACCTAGTATCGATTAGCATACACCTCGCACAGCGAACCTATCTCTATAACTCGGCGTATTGCCATTATAGTGATTTATAGCAGGAGTAGGATTCCGCCACCGTTGTGGGATCTGAACCTGGGTAAGTTGTGTTACCTCGTACCCGTCAACCGTCCGCCTTCCCCCACGTCTCTAAACACGCACTGTGAGGACCCCCCCCCTCCCCCATGGTGTACTCGTCGGCAATACCACGAAAGTTGGCGCCCACCATGGGGCAAGAGGCGCTTCAGGCTCTTCAGCGGGCGAGGACCAAAATCTTCGCGGGAATCAGCGAAACCGTAGCCATTGTTTGTGTTCTCTTCTCCGGCAATGTTATGATCGTCCCTCCCGACGAGTTCTGGATCAGCGAAGACGAACCCTACGCGATGTTCGATAGTTCCTATCGGAGACATCCACCACTTCATTGGCTAAACCGACTCGAGCACTAGTTCCCTGGGATTCGGAGGAGCATCAAGACCCGCACGGACCACCTACGGGCAGGATACGTTCACATAAGGATCAATGTCGGATCTCTCTTCGGAGTTTGCCGACAAAGATTGGAAAAATTCAAGGCCCACCCAAACCGCCCCTGTGCAGGATATAACGGTGGAAGATCACTGCAAGTCTGCCGGCATCATCCGTGCGTCTGGACAGCAAAGATCCAAGTTCGTCGGCGTGGTTACCATCTTCGATCTGGCGCGTTGCATTTAGAGAGAGGGCGAAAACCGCCGCGATTACCTTGCCAGGTGGCTCCGTATACGAGCCGATCTGGCCCACTACCCCAATGATGATGCCATGTATCACTTTGTGGAAGGACTGGACCAGGGAACGCTTCTCCGACATTCTCTAATGCGGTAGCAGGCTTCGGGACGTCTCACCTTCGAAAGCATGGTGAACACCGTCAATAGCTACCCGGAGGCCGAAGGGGCAGCTCTGGCGGATCTTGCGCTTGTTGGCGGAGCGCCGCCGCCTCAGCAACCACCTCCACCACCTCCTTCCGCCATCGCCATAGCAGCACCTCCACCTCCAGTCATCGTCGCTCCTATTGCACCTCCACCCGCCATCATCGAGGAAGTCCTAGCACCCTCCGACTCTATGATTGACGCGCTATACGCCGAATTCAGTGTAGATTCAGAGGAGATAGATTTCAGTCCAGAGGAACTAGACTCCGCCATGCAGGAGATGGAGGATGAGTACACATGCGACGAGAAAGCCAACAACTCCGTCACGTCCCGAGAAGTGTTCGTCACCATTGGGACGGCGATGGATGAAGATCAACCTTCATGAGCTCCACCTACAGCTCTAGACAAAGGGAAGGGAACACCTGTTGCTGCCGACAATGATCGCACAAAGGTCATGCCCCCTCCGCCTAACCCAGTGCAACAGCCGCATGAACTCGGTACCGGTCCGAGCAACAACAACACTACAAACTTGCCTCCTCCGACATCTATGGCTGCTGCTCCTCAAGTTACTCCAGCTGATAGAGTAATGTACGACAATCTCCTTGTTGAGCCACTGACCGTAGCTCATATCCGGAAAGTGACCCAGCTTGGCGAGAAGCGCCAGCAGCTGCTGGAGGAAGCGCAGGCCATCGCAGAGCAAGGCGCAAAACTATATCGAGATCTGGTCAACGCGCAGAAATCCATAGAGAAAGCTAGAGCAATGGAAGCCGAGTACAAGACTCTGCTGCAGCAGCAGAAGGCTAAGAAAGCTTCGGCTCGTGTCATCAATGATCCTGGTGTACGGCAAAACCTAGTATGGGCTCCCCCAAAGCCGGCACAGGCCAAGACATACATTGACAGTGAAGGCAGGCAGGTGATTTCCACTCCTCTCCTCAACCTCGCCGTCGCCAAGACCCTTCTAGAGCAGGATAGATCGCCTGAGGCGGTGGACCAGGTCTATGACCTAGTGGCCAAGGAGGTAAAAAAGCAGGAAAAGGCCACCTCTCAGAGGCTTGAGTCTGACCCAGCACTCTGCCAGTCTAGCCAGTATAAGCCGCCAAGGGACAGATCTCCTCTTGATGTCGGGTCTCAGACAGGTTCATCAGAACGAAGACAGAGGGATGCGCGCAATAGGAAGGATGCTATCCCCATATCCTCCGACCATGGAGGTGAGGCCCAACCTTGTCGCCCATCGACATCACGAAGACCCCAAGGCTCACCGTCGTACGGATATGCCCCCGCCAAGGCAGAGCGGCATCGTCATCCGCGACAACATGGAGCATACCCGTCATGACAAAGAGCGCAACCAGGGACACAAAAGCAGGTCGCGCCATGACCCTCCGCGTCCGACAAGCAACCGCGACAAGCGTGAGGAGTCACAGGAGGGTAATAGCAAGAAGGCTAACCCACCACCACCTCTGCCTCCGTCGCCACCTAGCAGTCACCATGGCGGAGGAGGCCCACGTCGTTCACGTTGCCCATCCCCTGTTGACAAGAACAAAAGAAACCCGGAGCCATATGATGCACGTTCGCGGATTGACAAGATCCACGAGGCCCGGGAAGTACCATACCTGGGACCACGTTGCTTTGGACCTGCGATAGGGTCCGCAACTTACCCCAAAGGTTTTCGGATTGACAAGACCATAAAATCCTATGACGGCACCGCTAAGCTAGCTATATGGTTGCAGGATTATGGAAACGCGGTGGAGATCGTCGGGGGTAACCCCAATGTTGCCGTCAAGTACCTCCCATTGATGTTGGCGGGCACAACCCATCAATGGATTGATGACTTGCCGGAGAAATCCATCTGCAATTGGTTGGACATGCAAGAAGCGTTTACCAAGAACTTCGAGGGTACGTACAAGCGTCCCTGCACTGTTGGCGGTCTACAGCGGTGCGTGCAAGAGAAAGACGAGACATCTCGCGCCTACCTCTTCCGCTGGCTGGATATGAAGAATTCTTGCGCAGGAGTACACGCTCAGACCACCATGGCCGCCTTCATCGATGGTTTGGAAAGGGGCACGGTGCTCCGACATAAGCTGAAGTGCTTGCAGGACAATCACCAGCTGGACTTGAATCAGATGATTCAGTTGGCCAGTGAGTTCGCAGCTGCCGACGACGATGCTCGCGGCTCTCTGCCGGCAACGGCCATTCCAACTCAAGCTCGGAGGAACAGCAGCACAAAGCGGAAAACCGCACCAGAAGAAAAGCAAACTCCCGACATGGTCGCTATGACCTTTGCAGGACGAGGCGATGGCGGACAACGTGGCAGAGGACGGGGAGCTGGTGGTGGGCAGCAGCGAGGAAGTTAAACTACCTCGACAGTGCTCCGTGTTCCCCAAACCTACGAAGAGTACCGCGATATGCCGTGCCTCATACACCTCTATGTCAACGGAAAGGCCACCCATACCAATCGACACTTCAAGTTTGTCAACGTCCTCAAGGAGGACACGGAGTCCGACTACAAGCAAAGTCGGAAGAACAGACCGCGAGTAAAGTGCAAGGGGAAGAAGGAGGACGAGTCCAAGGATTCAAGTGACATGGATGAGGATGTTGACCCCAAGCATGCCGCTAAGAGTGACGGCAAAGGCAAGAACCCCTTCGAGAAGAAGGCGGCAGTTTTCCACACTTTCCTTGGCAGCCCCACCGTCCGACAACAGAAGACCTCTATGAGGATCCTGATGGCTAATTTACCCCCAGTTCCCTAGTACCTGCGCTGGTCGGAGATTCCAATTACTTGGGACAGGAAGGATCACACAGATCTCATCCCTACGGAGAACCAATACGCCATGGTCATCAACCCTTTTATTGACGGCAATGAGTTCACCAAGTGTATGGTGGATAGTGGAAGCAGCATCAACATCATGTACCTGGATACACTGCAGAAGATGAACTTGACGAAGGCAAACCTAAGATGGACCAACACCATCTTCCACGGCGTAGTTCCTGGTCGGGAGGCTCGGTCCCATGGGTGCATCACACTTCAGGTCACCTTTGGTGATGTTAATAATTATCGCCAAGAGCGCATGACCTTTGAGGTGGTCGCATTCAAGAGCGTGTACCATATCATATTCGGCCGCGACATATTCCACATCTTCATGTCCAAGCCATACTTCGTCTACAATAAACTCAAGATACCCGGACTAAACGGTGTCATCACTATATCCGAAAGCGTTGCCAAAGCTAGGGACTGCGAAATTGGAGAAGCGGCCTACGCGGAAGCTATCCTCTATAGCGACGAATTCAAAGAGATAAATAGCAAGGTCGATTTCTCGGAGATGCCCGCGTCGAAGAAACAGATCTCCGACTCTGCTCCAGCATTCAAGGTCGCCACCGAGACCAAGCCGGTGGAACTTGTGGTAGGCGATGCCTCCAAGACCACTGCCATTGGGACGAACCTGGATCCCAAATAGGAAAGCATGCTCGTCGAGTTCCTCCGTGAGAATAGAGCATCTTTTCCTAGCAACCTGCCGACATGAAAGCTGTACCTAGGGAACTTCCTGAGCACAGGTTAAACATTGATCCAAAATGCAAACCAATGAAGCAACCTCCACGGCGCTTTGGTGATGAGAAGAGACGCGCCATAGGCAAAGAGATAGCTAGGTTACTTAAGGCTAGTTTTATCTGAGAAGTCCTTCGCACCCAATGGGTGTCCAATCCTGTACTTGTCCCGAAAAAGGGAACCAAAGAATTAAGAATGTGCGTTGATTACACCGGCTTGAACAAAGCATGTCCCAAAGATCCATTTGCTTTGCCTCGCATTGACCAAGTCATTGACTCGACGGCTGGCTCGGAGCTTTTGTGTTTTCTCGATGCATACTCTGGATACCACTATATCAAGATGAGGAAGTCAGACCAATTGGCCACTTCGTTCACTACCCCTTACGGCACGTTTTGCTATGTTACGATGCCCTTTGGGATAAAAAACGCAGGTGCTATGTAGCAGCGGACAATGCAACATTGCCTACACGATCAAATTAGTCGGAACGTTCACGCCTATGTGGATGATATAGCGGTGATGTCTAAAATTTCAAATGACTTAATCTTTGACTTAAAAGAAACCTTTGATAATATCCGGAAATACAACATGATGCTTAACCCTAAGAAGTGCGTCTTCGGGGTTCTAGCCGGCAAATTGTTGGGCTTCATCGTTTCCTAGCGTGGAATCGAGGTCAACCCGGAGAAAATCAAGGCCATCTTAAACATAAACCGTCCGACATGCCTAAAGGACATTCAACGATTAACAGGTTGTGTTGCAGCAGTTAGTTGATTCATCAGCCGACTTGGAGAGAAGGCTCTGCTGCTGTACAAGTTGCTGAAGAAGGCAGACAAATTCACATGGACGGATGAGGTAGATGCAGCATTGAAGCAGCTCAATGAGATTCTTTCCTCAGCACCTATCCTTGCAGCACCGAGCCTGGAGAGCGCATGTTAATTTACATGGCGGCCACCAACCGGGTAATCAGCATCGTCGTTGTGGTAGAGCAGAAGGAACCAGGCTATGAGCATGGAGTTCAGCGACCAGTTTACTACGTAAGCAAGGTATTGACGGAGTCCAAGCAGCATTACCCACACTACCAAAAGATAGCTTATGGAGTATTCCTTGCTTCTCGGAAGCTGAGGCACTATTTCTAGGAGCACCCAATCACAGTGGTGAGGAAGACTCCACTGTCCGAGATTATTAACAACGATGATGCTACAGGAAGGTTTGCGAAGTGGGGCAGTGAACTTTCCGCCTTCAATATCACCTACAAGAGATGCGACGCTATCAAGTCACAAGCCTTGGCGGATTTTATCGCAGATTGGACGGAGATGCTAGATGCTACCCCATTGCCGGAACCGGAATATTGGGTGATTCACTTTGACGGATCATTGCTGCTCAACTGCTCGGGGTCTGGTGTATTGCTACAGTCACCAACTGGAGACAAGCTACACTACTTTCTGCAAATCCACTTCGAGGCTATGAACAACATGGGAGAGTATGAAGCACCCATTCATGGATTACGCGTAGCCAAGGATATTGGCATCAAGCGCATAGTTTGCTGTGGAGATTTCGACTTGGTTGCCTAGTAGGTGGCTGGCACCTGGAATGCGCGGAACCCTGTGATGGCGGCATATCGAGACGAAGTGGACGAGATAGCCAAGAGCTTCTTGGGGTACGAGGTCAAGTATGTACCTAGGGAGCAAAACAAGGCGGCTGATCTGCTGTCTAAGCTTGGATCAGGTCGCAAACAAATTCTGCCAGGAGTTTTCCTAGAGCATCTATGGACACCATCCGTGAAGGGAGTAGACATTGACAATCCGGACAGAGTAGACTCTTTCGTCCACATGGTGGCAAAGGTCCCTCCAGCTTGGACAAAACCGTTCAAGGAATTTCTCGAACACGGAACTTTGCCCGACGATGAAGTCGAAATACGGCAAATAGTACGTCGAGCAAAGGGCTATACCATAATCAATGGACAGCTCTACAAAAGAAGCACTACTGATGTATACCTTAAGTGTGTTTCCCAACAAGAAGGTATTGAAATCCTACACGAAATCCATCTCGGAGATTGCGGGCATCACGCCGCTCCTCGATCGTTGGTCGCGAAAGCCTTCCGACAAGGATTATACTGGTTGACCGCGAAGGCGGACGCCGACAAGACGGTTGAGACATGCATGGGATGCTAGTATTATGCCCGAAAACCACATGTTCCTGCTGAAGAATTGCGAACAATACCAATAACTTGGCTGTTTGCAGTCTGCATGGTTGAGACATGCAGACGGCACCATGTGGGTTTACACATCTACTAGTAGTAGTTGATAAATTTACTAAATGGATAGGAGCTAAACCCATTGGAAAGCTCGATGGGGCAACTGCCCTTAGGTTTGTCCGGGATCTAGTGGTGAGATTTGGTATACCACATAGCATTATAACCGACGGCAGCAACTTATCACTCAGAGAAGTGGAGGATTATTGTTGGGAGAAGGGCATCCAACTTGACCTTGCATCTGTGGCACACCCACAATCCAATGGTCAGGTTGAGCGAGCCAATGGATTAATTATGCAAGGAATAAAGCCACGTCTTGAGGTACCGCTGCATAGAGCAGCTAGATCCTGGGCGGAAGAATTGCCATCTGTGTTGTGGAGTTTACGAACTACACCCAACAGATCCACCGGCTACACCCCTTACTTCATGGTATATGGAGCAGAAACCATCCTACCTTCCGACAGACTTCACGATGCACCAAGGGTCGCTGCCTACGACGAACATGACGCTGAAGAATCCAGACGCCTAGATGTGGACCTTCTCGAGGAGGAGCGTGTTTTGGCATGCCAAAGATCCGCCATCTACCAGCAGAAGCTACGCAGCTACCATAGTCGCCACATTCAGCATCGCTTGTTTAAAGAGGGGATCTGGTGCTCCGACTTAAGCAGAAGAAGTCACATAAATTATCCCCTCCATGGGAAGGACCGTTCATCATAAGCAAGGCGCTACTCAATGGGTCTTACTACCTCATTGAAAATCGTGAACTGAAGGATAGACCCAATGAGGATCATAAGCGTAATTGACGTGACCCGGATGATGACTACCCGGAGCTTGATCGGCCATGGAACATAGCACAGCTACGTCCTTTCTACACTAAGCATTTTTATCTAACGTGTATCTCTTATATGATCAATGAAATAAAGCTCTCTGGTTCACTCATATTTCTGAGTCTTTTACCTCCTTTAGTGTTCATTTTTGGATCGTATAAAACCTTTATGCACAAGCTTTGCGATTGCACTTGTGAAAATTCCGCCTACAGGCGTTAGCTTAAGTTTTCTGGTCTACACGTTCTTTGTTGTCTTTATGTGGATTTTGGAGTAGTGACTTTCGGCACTTATTGTCAGCGATTTTGTGCTAAGGTTATTGACGGTGCCATTGGGCATCATCTCCTGAGCGCATAGTTCCGACAACGAGTCTTCCGACTCACGAAAGGTCAAGCATAAAAACCAAAGTAATGGATAAGCCAGCACTTGCTTAAAAATATGTACATGCTGGAAATAGGTCTTAAGTAGCAGGACATACATCATTGTTCTCCTCCTAAAGTTAACGCATAGTTTTTTCCGCATAACACGTTACAGAGGAAACAAATATTACAAGTTGTTTTTATTCCTCTGGTGCAGGCCCGTGCACATGAAGCTTTCTATCTTGAGATATGCTCGGGGGCTCGACGCAGGATCTCGGAGAACTTCGCCACAGAGTCCGATGCCTTGACGTTAATCTGGAGGGCCTTGGCAATCTCTTTGGTCTGCGCGATGGCGGTGTTGATAAATTTGCCAACAAGGACCATGCATTCCTTTGGCGGAGGAGGCGACCGGGTTAAACCCATAGGAGCTGATAATTTCTGACAAAGAAGCGCATGAGTTAAAAAATTCAGAGTATCTAGACTACAGAAATCCAAGACGGAGAATCACTTACTGAAGATGCTGGCCTCAGCCTACCAGAGAGTCTCCGCCATGGAGTCCCGTTCTTGTTGGAGGAGCTTGTACGCTTCATGATGGCGTTGATTCTGCTCATTAGCAGCTTTCTTCTGCTCTTTCAAGATAGAGATTTCCTCCTTCAAGCGGTTCATCTCCTCGCTGGCGGAGTCTTGCAGGGCTTTCATTGACTCTTCATGCATCTTCAGCATGTCCTTCCTCTCCTACTTAAGGATTTTGTTTTTGCTATCCAGCTGTTGAATATGCTTGGATTGTTCGACAATATCCTTAGCATTGGCAATGGTTTCTGCAAGTCGGAGAAATAATAAGTACATAATGAGTACTCGGAGAATGTGGGCACAAGACCAAGTCGGAGTGTGAAAAAAGGAAGGAAAAATAGACGCTTGCTCTTGGTGATTTGTTCCTTCAAGAAGGCAGTTTTACCCTTTTTGGCTTCCAAATCAGCGTGCACCTTCTGGTACTTGTCGTTGGCCATGCCCCTCCGAGCATTATCATTCTGTGGAAAGAAGAAAGTTAAACGTTGTTTGGTCTGCTTGGAGCATCTAGCCGGAAAATTTCCACCTAGACGCTCGGGGGCTACAGCGAGTGTTTTTTAACTTAGCAATATGCTTAGTCTTTCTTTAAGCATCTAGTCGAAACTAATTCAGTTTTTGATTAGAAGCTTGGTTGCTATAGTATAAAGTTTTTAACTCAGATGTATGCTTAGCTTCTCTTTAAGCATCTAGTCGGAACTAATTCGGTTACAACTAGAAGCTTGGGGGCTACAGTATCAAAATTTATAAACACTGCGAATGCTACTCTTAAAGCATCTAGTCGGAATAATTCATTCAAACTATATGCTTGGGGGCTACAGTGAGAAGTTTTCTAGCTTAGTCACTCTTAGATCATTTAGATGTAAAGACCTATGGTTTTCCATCTAAATCCTCGGGGGCTATAGTGGGATACTCATATGAAATGCAAAACGCAAATAAAACTTACAAGTGGAATGATCTTGAGGTTGGTAGCACTCTCAGCCAACAACTTGCCAAAGGATACACTATTTCCTTGCAAGATTTCTGCTTGCCGGAGAAGCTCCTCAAGGCCGCACGTTGGAGATGTCGGTGTCGCACTAGGAACCAGAGCAGTGCTACCCGGCGTAAGTACCGGATAGACTATCTTAGGGAACTCTATGGTATTCTTGGGTGCGGGGGCGCCACATTCGGCAGATGTACCACCTTCCACCACTGCCTTACCGCTTCCCATGGCATCCTTAGCCGAAGCATCAGCCATTTGGTGTGCTACACTTTCCTTCTTTGCCTATTCACCAACAATAGCGAGCTCTGTGGAGGCGCCTAAGTCCACTTCCATGGCGGAAGGGCCAGATGCTTCTTTAGCTTGAGAGCTTGTCGGAGCAGACGAGGGCTGGACGACAGGAGTGATATGGGCGATGGCAGGAGATGAGTCGCGATGTAGCATATCCTTTATGGTTCTAGAAGCCCACAAAGTTTTTCAGGTCTTCTTCCTAAAACGTGTAAAATGCATAAGTACGGGAATAAGACAGACAATGGATAATGTCGGAGAAAAAGAAGCTTACACAAGAGGGGGTGCTTTGGCAAAGGGGATCCCGGTAACCTTTCTTTTCTTCGCCTCCAGGGCGGCGGTAGTCTTCTTGGAGGCCCCACGCTCCGCTTTCTTCTTCTTGCCTCCGTCGCCAGGGTCAGAGGTGGAGCTCTTCCACTTTCACGACAACGGAACATCGTCGTCGGAAATGACTCTGACTTCCTTCATCTTTGGATCATAGATTTGGACGGCCATGCTATCCTCCTCTAGATCGCTAAGCTGTTAAGTGAGAGTCCACCATGTTAGAAGAGATAGTAATGGCTAGACGGAAGAACTGGAGTATATGTCGTACACGGAAAATAAACAGGTACCTTTGGGCACTTGCTCTCCATGAACATGTCATAGGTGATGGCGAAGCCATGCTTCTTGTCCTTCACCTTGACGATGTCCTTGACGCGAAGCTTGATAGAGTCGCTCGAGAAGTTATCCTCGGAGATGCAGAGGCTATCCCTTCTATCGTTGGAATACCTATGCATCAGCTTCGAGCGGTGCTGCAGAGGATGGATCCGCCTGATGAACCAGCACATGGCCAGGTACAATCCGGCCAAACCCGTCTCTACGAACCATTCTATCCGCCTTATAGTGCGGGAAGCATCGATGTCGGAGGGAAGGGAGGCCTGGGATCTCCATGGTGGGGCTTCAGCGGCAGCTCCATCGATGAAGTCCGGGTACGTTACTTCTCGGCCGGCCAGAGAAATATCAGGGCCGTAGAAGTAAGTGCGCTGCCAGTTCTTGCGCTACTCGTGGCCGACAATTCGGGGAACCGTCGGCCAGGCCGGATCTTAAATCTAATGGTGCCACAATTTATAAGTTCGTCGCGCTTGACGGTGAAGAAATATATGAAGAGATCTAGCCTACGCTTAATCCCTAGATAACCGTCGCAAAGCGCCGCGTAGTTGCTAAGCGCTAAGATGCTATTGCGGGAGAGGTTCTGAGGCTGTACTCGATAATGATTCAGGACAGCAAGGAAGAAGTTGGAGATGGGCAGGGAGACGCCGCGTACCAGTTGTGCTTTGAGGTACACTTTTTCTCCGGCTTGGGGAGAAGCTGTGACCTCGCCGGCCGGCGCCGCCCGCCAGGAGAGCCCCTTCGTAGCGGGGAGGTAGCCCTCGTTGATCAGTTCCTTGATATCACGTTCCGTGATATCCGAACCGCGCCAGTCGCCCTTATGCGAGTCGTATTCCTCCTCCAGTAGCTCCAGCGCCGCTGGATTATGGTCGTCGCCGGTGGCTTCGACCACCGCGGACTTGGGGATGTCCAGGCCCTCTGGGGGCATGACGACGGAGCGCGCCGGCTTCGCCGTGGCTTCGCCCGCTGCCACCATGGAGGGGGAGGAGCTACTGCTGGCCATTGGGTGTGTTCGGTGATGACTGGTGAGATTGGGAGCTAGGGTTTTTTGTCCGAGGCGCGGAGAGCTCGAAGAGACGCTTGCCTAAGGAAGAAGACGATGCAGAGGGGAATGAGGTGAAAAAGTAAATTTTCCACCGCAGTTACTATTTATGGTCACCGGCATAAACATTCGTGCAGCTTGATCGAATGGTTGCCGCGTAGACGACGTGTAAGGAGACGTGCACGGAAATTTCGCCACGTACCAATCGTCGCCGCCAACAGTTCGTATCGCTCGCGCGGGAAAAGTGGACATGATTGCTTTCTCTGCATGTGTGAGTTACGAGGCGTTGTTAACCTATTTCTACGTCGCCCTAGCTGTCATAGGCAGATGAACCATCACATCGGAAGATTCCGTCATGGACGGATCCAGTCCGGCTATGGAAGAGTACGATAGAAGATTCAGCAATTCTCCGACTTACAAATTGAAGACGGAGAAAACCTTGCAGGGTTCTTTGGGAGGACTACAAGATGTTGCTTGATGATTTGCCGACATCCATCTAGACGGAGCATTCAACGTGAAGAGGCAAGACGGCGCAAGATCTCGGAGTTCTCCGAGGGCTACTGTTGGGGATATGCTATATGGGTATCCTCATAGCATGTCTCTTATCCGGATAACCCGGGTAGCCCACAGTTGGTAGCATGGACCATGGCCTGTTGGGCGGCCCCGTTAGATGGATCCAGAAGGGAGGCCCATGCCGGATAAAGGAAGGCTACGGTGGAGTCACCAGCGTACCCGGAGCCTTGGAGTACTAGACACACTAGACTAGTAATAGATGGTGTAGGACTATGTAACATGTCCGGCTAGGACTTTTCCCTATAACCCTAGGGCCTGGCGACTATATAAGTCGGGCCTATGGGAGCCTTTAGGGCACAATCTCAGATAACCTAGTATCGATTAGCATACACCTCGCACAGTGAACCTATATATTTAACTCGGCGTATTGCCATTATAGTGATTTATAGCAGGAGTAGGATTCCGCCACCGTTGTGGGATCTGAACCTGGGTAAGCTGTGTTACCTCGTATCCGTCAACCATCCGCCTTCGCCCACATCTATAAACACGCACTGTCAGGACCCCTCCATGGTGTAGTCATCGGCAATACCACGATAATAATAGTTTTCCCAAATAGCAAACCAAGTGAGTTATCCATAATGAAATAAAATAACAGACATAAATCAAAACAATATTCACAGTAGAAATTTCCTTTAGCAATTTTCACTCCCCGGCAACGGCGCCAAAAAATAGTCTTGATGACCCACAAGTACAGGGGGTGTATTGTAGTACTTTCGATAAATAAGAGTGTCGAACCCAACGAGGAGAAGGTGTTGACAAGAGGTTTGGATCAAGGATTCACTTTATATACTAGCAAACATATATTTAGGGGGTTTTGGTAATGCAAATAAATAAAGTATGTGTAAATAAAAGACAATAATAATAATTGAAGCGAGTGGCCCAATCCTTTATTCAGCAAAGGACAATCCGGTTGTATTACTTATGATGACCAAATGTTCTCGAGGACACATGGGAATATTGTCAAGTGCTTTCTCTTC
Source organism: Avena insularis (assembly GCA_023614405.1). NCBI lineage: Eukaryota > Viridiplantae > Streptophyta > Magnoliopsida > Poales > Poaceae > Avena > Avena insularis. Next base: position 165,414,051 of record CM042685.1, on the reverse strand, counting down.
ATATAGTCGATTAATCTTCATTGGTTGGAGAAGTGTTATCAGGGTGAACCTATGCTAATGTACTGCCCCAACTTGCACTAATACATACTTGTGATTATACCCCTTGCAAGTATCCGCAACTATATGAAATTAATTAAGATAAAAAATCTAACCACAACATTAAACTCTGAGATCCTACACTCCCTTATGCAATGGTTTCCTAACGGGGGTTTAGCTTTCTGTCACTCCGGCAACCCCAAAATTAGTAGCCAAATACACAATGCATTCTCCTAGGCCCATAAAGGTGAAGTATTATGTAGTCGATGTTCACATGACACCACTAGAAGAATAGCACCACAACATAAATATCAAACCATTAAATATTAGTCAATGTAATTCCACTACTAACAACATAAATTCTCCCATGTCCTCAAGAACTAAATGAACTACTCATAAGACATCATATCGATCAAGATCGGAGATGAAATAATGAAAAGTAACAATCTGAACATGAACAATAATCCAATGGTTTCACTCAATAGCATCAACTACAACCAGTAATCAACACCGGGAAAGTTTCCCCTATGAACTACACAAGAGTCAACCCAATTTTTACTGCGGTATGGCGTGGTGGTGATGATGATGAGGATGATGATGATCCCGATGAAGCCCATCTCGATGACGGTGTCGATGGCGATGATCTCCCCTCTTCGGGGAGGATTTTCCTCAGCAGATTTCTCCCTGCCAGAGATCTCTTTCTCTCTGTGTGGTTTCTGCCCCACAGAGGCGGTGGAATATTTCTGTGATGGATCCCCGAGTCTTAGGTTTTCGGGAGGAAAATATACACGAAAGGGCGACGCTAGAGGTGGGCCAGGGTGGCCACATCACCTGGTCGCTTGGCACATGGGGAGGCCGCGCCTAGGGGTTGTGTGGGCTCCTTGTGGCCCATCTCCACTCCCTCTTCTGGCTATCTTCGTCTTATGGAAAAATAGGAATTTTCGTATATTTTCTGGAATTTTCTGATCTTCGGAAATATTGCATCTGGACGGAGCTTTTTCCAGCAGAATTCTGACTCCAGCAGTTAATTATCCAAAATTCATCAAACATGCAAAATAGATGTAATAACATAAGTATCATCTCTAAATATGAAATATATCAATGAATAACAGTAAATTATGATATAAAATAGTGATGCAAAATGGATGTATCAGTTTCTCGCCGATAGGAACGTCTGGATCTGGGATAACTGATATGTCCAATTTGCATCACCATTCTATATCAGAATTTGCCTCTATTCATTGATATATTTCTTATTAAGAGGTGTTACTTATGTATTTTCATCTGTTTTTTCATGTTGAATGATTCTTGGAGGATGAACTACCAGAGTCGGGATTCTGATGGATAAAGAGGTGTTTTGATGCAATTTCGCGAAGATCAGAAAAATACCAGAAAAAATATGGAAAATCATATTTTCCCAGAAGACGAAGGAAGCTAGAAGGGGAGGCGGAGATGGGCCATATGGGGCCACCCCACCCCCCTAGGCGCGGGCCACCCCTGGGCCGTGCCTACAGGGGTGTGGCCCACCTGGCCCACCTCCGGCTCCGCCCTCTCGCCTATATCTTCCCCTCGAAACCCTAAAACACAAGGGAGCAACCACAGAAAGATTTCGCCGCCTCTGCGGGACGGAAAACACCGAGAGAGAAAGAGATCTCCGAAAGACAGATTTCTATCAGGGAAATTCCTTCCCGGAGAGGGGAGATTGTCGCCATCAACACTGTCATCAAGCTAGACTTCATCGGGATCATCATCATCATCCACACCATCATATACACCAGCACCATCATCACCACTCCATCCCTCTGTAACAATTGTGTTGAATACTTGCATAGTTATTAGGGGAAACTTTCCCGGTGTTGATTACTATTGTAGTTGATGCTTGTGAGTGGAACCATTGGATTATTGTTTATGTTCAGATTGTTATCCGTCACCATATCATATTTGCTCTTGATCCATATGATATCTTGTGAATAGTTCATTTAGTTCTTGAGGACATGGGAGAAGGCATGTTGCTAGTAGTGGATTTGTGTTGAGATATTATTCAATGGTTTAGTATTTAAGTTGTGGTGCTATTCTTCTAGTGGTGTCATGTGAACGTCACCATTTATAGGCCTAGGGAATGCATTGTGTATTTAACCTAAAGACACCATTGCACAAGGGAGCGTAGGATCTCAGAGTTTAAGGCTGTGGTTAGGTTTATATCTTAATTTCTTTCTTGTAGTTGTGGATTCTTGTAGGGGGTTTAATCACAGGTATGTATTAGTCCAAGTAAGGTCAGTACATTAGCACAAGTTCACCCACACAACACTTACAACACCAGAGAAGACCACTCAGCTATTTGAAGCGAAAGCACTTCACAGAATTTCCATGTGTCCTCGAGAACGTTTGGTCCTTATAAGTATTTCCACCGGCTTGTCCTTTTCTAAGAAAGGATTGGGCCACTTGCTGCATTTGTTCGTTGTCTTTATTACTTGCACTTTGTTTCTTTGTTGTATCAGAAAACCCCTAAAAATCCGTTTGCTAAGTATTTACGGAGATTTCCTGCTCCATACCACTAGTCAACACCTTCTGCTCCTTGTTGGGATCGACACTCCTATTTATCGAAAGTACTACGATACACCCCCTATACTTGTGGTTCATCAAGACTATTTTCTGGCGCCGTTGCCGGGGAGTGAAGCGCTATTGAAGAGTGGAACTAGTAAAGGAAACTTCTACTATGAGTATTGCTTTTTATTTATGTTTGTTACTTTGTTTTCAATATGGATAACCCATTTGGTTTTCTGTTTGGGAAAACAACTACCACTATTAGGGTAGTGTGCAGGTATCACAACTGAACAGGTGAAGAAGTTACTCTCTATAACCTTGAAAGGGAGAGCTGAAGAATGGTATAAGCATCTTAAGATTGGGCAATCCATGGAATGGGAGGAAATAGTACCTCTCTTTTATTCTAAATTTTATCCTCCTAGTGAAATACATAAGGATAGAAATCTGATATATAACTTTTGGCCTCGTGATGGAGAGAGTACAGCTCAAGCTTGGGGGAGATTGAAGTTACTAATGCTTAAATGTCCTATTCATGAACTCCCTAACAATATTATTATCAATAACTTTTATGCTAGGCTTTCTCTTCATGATAAAGATTTACTAGATGCTTCTTGTGCTGGATCATTCACACGTATGAAGGAAGAAGCTAAATGGAATCTCATAGACCGAATTCAAGAGAACACTGAAGCTTGGGAGAATGACAAAGGGAGAAAGTCAGGTATAAATTATGATTATGAATGCATAAAATATTTTATGGGAACTGATGACTTCCGTGATATTAGTAATGAGTTTGGTCTTGACCCCCAAAGTATTGCCAATTGTTTTAAGGCTGTTGCATCTTACATAGAAATTACTAAAAACAAGTGGAATAAGTACGATGCACCTTATAAAGATGTTGTTAGTCATGTTCCTATTAGAAGCACTGAAGTTTGTACTATTGATCATATTTTGCATGAACCTTATGTTGAGTGCGAATAATAAAGGTACAAAAAAAACTATGGAACCTGATGAGCAAATAAATATTGAACTTGTGGTAGCTATTGAGAAAGATCTTGTCACTAAAAATATAGAGGATGAGCACATTGTCTTCTATGAAGATGCTTCTAATATTATTTCTCATCCTAGTAAAGCTAGAAAAGCTAGTGTCCTTGTGCTTTCTGTTAGAATTGGTGATCATTTCTATTATGGTTTATGTGATATTGGTGCTAGTTCTAGTGCTATTCCTTACGAGCTTTACGGGGAAATTATGCATGAAATTGGTCCTTGTGATCTTGAGGAAATTGAGGTGGTTATTCACCTTGCTAGTAGAGAGACATTCTGTCCCATTGGCATTGTAAGAGATGTGGAGGTTCTTTGTGATAAGGTTAAATATCCTGCTGATTTTCTAGTACTTGGTTCTGAAGCTAGTAAAACCTATCCTATTATCTTTGGTAGACCATTCTTGAATACTTGTGGGGTTATCATAGATTGTAGGAAGGAAAAAGTTTTAACTAAGTTTGATGGAGATTCTTATGAGTTTAATTTTTCCAAATTTGCTAAAGCTCGTTGTGAAAATAGCTTGCCTAATAAAGATTTCAGGATGGAACAACTTGCTTCTATTGATCCGGTTTATGACCTTGGACCTGTTTTTGGTGATTGTAAGTATGCTCATTATGATGATAAAGTTGTTGACAGTAACAGTTATATTGTCAACTTTATTCAAAGTTCTACTGAAATTTATTATGAGAGAGGGAAACATGGTTTTATGCATCTCAATAATATTAAGTTTCCCAGTTTTATGTTGAAAGCTTTGAAGTTGCTTTTATTTTGTCTTCCTATGCTAGTGGTTTTTTGTTTCAACAATTTGTTTTCTCATGATACCCCCATGCATAGGAAGTGGGTTAGACTCAAATGTGTTGGTTATTTGCTTCTTGATGCTCTCTTTCGCTTCAGATTTATATCTCCTATGTGAGCATCCTTGAAACTATCAAGCCTAACTTAAAGGCATTAAAGAAAAGTACTTCTTGGGAGATAACGCAATAGTTTTTTGAGTCTTGGAAGTTATTACCTTAGTAATAACCGCTCCTTATCCTTATTGTTTTGGTTTTTGTGTCAAGATCAACTACTTTTGAGAAGTGGAGGAGTTTTGAAAAGTGGCTGTCCTGGGACAGATTTTTGTGTTGCATTGTAAAAAATTGTGAAGGATCTTAGTACGTCGGATGGAGCTGTATTTTTCTTTGAATGTTCTCCAAGTGGTTACCCAACTTTCATTAGTTTTGCACTTTTTGATTTGATCAACAGAAGGTTTTCGAAAAAATCAATCTTTACCTGCCGGTCTGTTTTGACAGATTTCTGCCTTCATTTGCATTTGCCTCTTATATTGATTCCCTTCCAGATTCTTTTGGGTTTCTGGAAAGGAGTTGCTACAGTAGCTTTTGTTTTGATGAATTTTAGTTGAAGTGTGTACCTAAAGGTTTATTGTTTTGCATACACTAATGTTGCTATTGAGGTTTGTGTAAAGCCTTGCATGAAAGAAATTTCCAGGAGTTGGAGAAAAGAAATCTGCAGAGTTCGTCTTTGAATAGGTAAAAGTGGTGAAAACAGAAGGTTCGTCAAAACTCTATCTTTTTTATTTTTTATGTTTTATTACATACGGAAGGTTACGAAACGAAACAGAGGAGGAAACGGAGGCCAGGGTAGCCACACCCACCCTAGGCGCGGGCCCTAGCTGGCCGCGCCTAGAGGGGGTGTGAGCCCCCTGAGCTCCATCTCCGCCTCGTTTTCGCACCAGTACCTTCCTTATGCTTTTAAACTTCATAATATATAACCCCCGGATCCCCCGAGGTTCGTATATCGTGTTCTCGTCATGTTTTCGTTTCGATCTGTTCCTGTCAGGAAATCTTCTTAAGTTTAGAGCACCATGGTCTCTGCCACCGACAAAGGCAAGAAGCCCGAAGAGGATGATCCTCAAAACCCCAAGGAGGAGGAGATTTTGGTAGGGGATGAAGAAGACATGGAGGAGGACGAGCATCCGGACACCAGCGCTACCGTCGCAAGCATTGGAGTGGTGGAAAATCCTACCAACCTTAGGAGGACGGCACGGATGTCTACAGGAGGGAAACCCCCACGTCTTGGCTTCGTTCCACGGTCACCTCCTCCATGTACCAAGAATCCCTTCCATACTCTTATACATGAGCAACAATACCAACAGGTGGCCAAAGGGAACTTGCCCTCGGTTTGGGATCTGCCTTGCTCTAACCATGCAGGGAAGGAACACACTAAGAAGGAAGAGTGGGGAAAGAATAGCAAGGACTGGGACTCCCGGTCCGATATGATCATGAACCGCGGTGAGAAAAATTCAGAGTTAATTCGTACTCTGACCTTCGAGATTGAGGATTTGAGGAAATTGATTGAGGAGCTTATCAAGAGAACACCACCACCACTGAAGGAGTAATTCGTCATCAGGTTTGGCATCCCCTTGGCTTGTCCCAAGCTTGGGGAGTGCCGCGGTATCACATCATTATCTTTTATCTTTTACCTTTTTAGTAGATTCATATCTTTGGTAGAGATGTTATCTTATAGGACTGGTTTGCATTGTGGAAGTATCTCTCCTTTAGTTGATTATCTATGTATCCCTTGGTGTGAGTGCCTTTATGGAATATTAATGAGAAGTTTCATCTTTTACTTTTTGCACTTCTTTTTTTAGTTTGGAATCTCTAACCAAGAATCACTTTGGGAGCATCAAGTAGATCTAAATTGGTTTTGGCAAACCGAGCTCTGGTCAGTAGCAACACTTTTTGAGGTTTGAAAGGAAAAGAGAAAAATCTTACAGGTATTTTGTATCATTTATTTTCTTTCTTGATTGGCTCATAAGCTTAGTATTCTTTATTTACAATCTTTTGTGTCTTCAAGGAAGATTGCATATTTGGCTTTATCACTTATAGGTTTACTTGTTTCCTTCAACTCTTTTGCTTGCTACCCAGCCTTGCTAGCCAAAAACCTGTTTTGAGAAGGCATACTTCTCATGCATCCAACCCCTTTGAACCAAACCTGTGCCATTTGTGTCCACCATATCTACCTATTAGCATTATTGCTATTCCAAGCAAATTCCCAAGCTTCATCTATCTTTCGAAATAAAAATTATTTTGTTATGTGAAAACTAGTTTGTAAATCTCTCACGAACTTGATGGCACACCTTATTTTCTTGCCCTAGTAATCTTGAACCATTGTGTCATTGAAGTTGTATATGCTTGCATCTATACGTTGGGATTAGCAGAACCGTGTTGTCACGGGGAACGCTTTTAACACTTATGGATACAAATCTAGTTGATATCATGCTCTTTTGTTTGCGGATGTCGTTGGTGTGAAATAAAAGGGGAGCTTGTAAGTCCATGGAGTTATGTATGTGTGTTAGAGAAACGCCTGGGCCGATAGCCTAAGCCATGCCTAATCATTGTGGAAACTTGCAGCATAACCATAGTGAGCAATCTGTGAAGCGTCCTGAATAAAAACCTATGCAAATAGCAAATAAAAAGATTGCTGAGATGCTCACTGTCTGCTTGCCTTGTCATTTTGATTATGGGATAGCTCTTGTATCATGTGCAAGGGGTACCCCGTTGGCGGTTCTTTATGATACACATGTACTTACAATGACAAGAACTTACCGGTAACTAAAGTTGAGTAGCATGAGGAGCGGCCCTCGTACTCAAGGGACATGAGATTGCGAACTTATATTTCGTCAAGCATGTACTCCATCTTTTTTCACTTTAACCTTAATCACCTCAAGATGCTTATGATAGGGGCAATGAGGGCTCAAAGCTAGTAAGTACCATAATTGTCACATCCCAAAATTTTCCAAATTTTGAAATGTGAAAAAATAAATAAACAAAATAAATATTTGTTGAAATTTAGGGTGAGAAGAAACTTTTTGATTCCAATTGGAAACATCAAAACCTATTTTGATCAAATAAAATCCTAAAGGGATTTAGAAAGATAAACAAATAATAAATAAAGTTATAATAGTTGGAATCACCATTTTTGGATCTTTAAATAAAAAGATATGGTTTTTATAAACAAGGTAGAAATGAATAAATGAGAACTATTTTAAAGAACCAAATTAAAATCTTGGCCAAGCAATTGAAAATAAAATATTTTGTTTAATAAAAAGAGGAAATGATTATTTGAATAAAATAATAAGGATTTATTAATATCCAATTTTATTTAAGTAAAGGCTTTTTCCATTTTAAATAAACATTAAAACTTATTAAAGTATTTTAAAATAAAAATTTCAAGTGTTTTATTTTTTCAAATAAAACCTACTGAAAAGGTTTTGGTAATATTTAGAATTCAAATAGAGTTTTTTTAAATATATTAAATCCTATTTGAAATAAAGACTAATGTCTATTTATTTAATTATTAATAGATCCTAGAAGAATAAAAGAATTAATCTATTTTGGACTTTGGAATATGATAATAAACAGAATTAAAACATACCCAAAGTTTGGTGGTGGTTTGAATTCAAATAGAGTTTGAATTGTTTGAATGAAAATCAAATCAGATAAATAGAAATAGAAAAGTAAAAGCATTTAGTATAAAAAAAATGAAACTAACCCAACCCACTGCCAAGGCCCAGTCCAGCCCACCTGCTCACCCCTCATGAACCGTTTTCACTCAAAGATTAACCCATGATCACGTGTGGACCCCACTCTCTCTTCCTCTCTCTCACAGACAACGCGGCCCCGCGCTGTCAGTCATCGTCTCCACCACGACCGTTTCCCCCTCACCGTTTCTGCCGTGATTCAATTGTGATAATTCGCATTGATGGCTGGATTAAACTCGCCAGCGACCATGCACAGTTAAGCGCCTCGCTCTCCTCTTCCATTCCCCCCAAGCAACGCCTCCTCTATGCCTCCAGGCTGCCCCAATTTCGAGCTCGAACCCCTCTGCCCCGACGAGCTTCTCCGTCCAATTCCGACGCCGTACGACCACCCCTCGCCTCCCACTGCACGCAAGCCTTCTTCCCTTCTCCTGGCGCTTCTCCCTGTACCACTCACCCGCCAGCGCGCGCTCCGAAACGTCGGCAAGGACCACCATCTGAGCACCGCCGTGTCTGCCATTGCTCCGGCAAGCCTCCCTGGTAAGCACAGACCGCCCCGGTACTCCTCGATGATGCTCCCATGATCCCCAGCACCGTACACATCTAACCCCGTGCTCTGTTTGCCATAGCACACTCTCAAACCTCTCCACCATCTTCAACTGAGAGCATCCGACGCTGCCGCGAGCTCCGGTGAGCAATTCCTCGGAAACCAGAGCGCCCCTCAACAAACTAAGGCCACCTTGAGCTTCACCGCAACCACGCGAGCACGGTGAGCATCCTCACTCCCTCCCTCACTTCCTGAATCATCGCCAACGCCACCGCCTGAGCATGCGCCGCCGTCCACCGCCGCCAGTCCTTGGTCAGATGTTGTGTTCGTTGGATCTTGATCTTGTGGCTGAGATTAGATTTTAAACGAAGGGGTACGCGTCCATCTGTGTTGTGCGTTTTAAGTAAGATCCTGCGGCCAGTATTGATCGATCCGCATGAACCGTTACCGGATCGAGCCACGTGGACAGAGTTTGATTTAAAAACAGAAACTTGATCTATTAGATATGCAAACTTGCAAAATTCATAACTTTTAATCTACACGTCCAAATTTTGCAAATTTTATATGAATGGAATCAGCAGGACAAGTACTTTGAAACCATGCACTTTTTTTAATGATTTGCCTCTGGAAAATTGGTTGAATTTGCAGAAACTTGTGTAGGCATAATTTAAATATAAAAATTGTTCTAGATATATTTTTAGGGTGAAATCTTTGCTAAATGGTTTTTTTTGAACCTACTAACCATAGGAACCAACTTATGGATTTAAAATTGTATTTTGTGAAGCTAAGGAATAAATATTTGAATTAGAGCATTTCTAGTCAAATAAAAATATTGTTTATGTGTTAAAAATGCTTTTTGAGAAAATCTTTGGAAAATGATTTGAGTTAAAACTCTCTGACCCTAAACACCAAGTTTTGAGACTTAAAAATATATTTGATGAATCCTATAAAATTACTACTTTGCAAAAGGCATTTTCAACAACATAAAATATCACCTTGGTATAATAATTGGTTTATGGGGTGAAACCTTTTGCAAATGGTTTCACCACTCTAGTAAATGACAAATATGAGCTTTAAAATGTTTAGAGCCTAGTAGAAACCACTTTTCCAAATAAAACCATCTTTTGCATGCTTGCATGCATTGCCTTGTTTCTATTATTTTATGTGGTGAAATGGTTTGAATGCTAGTTGAATATGTGTTTGCTTGATTGAATTGTAGTGAAGTTAGAAGAGTGTGATATTTGCAAGATCAAGAAGTGAACCAATATTCTCTACTAAAAAGGAAAGTGACACTATCATCCATGTCCTACTATTTTTCATTACACTTAGTGGATTTTTGTAACATGCATGATAGGACTACTTTATTTCTATGCTATGCTATATCCTATTAGGATATCCTTATATCTTCCTTAGTAAAAACATTGTAGTTGTAGTATGCTTAGCCCTGCTATATATTTGGGATGGGATACATGATATGATTATATGAAGTGTTGGAAAAATATATGTTTTATATAATAAAACAAGTACTCAATGAACCACCTGGGTGGAAAGAGGATACTTAAGTTTTGGACAAGGTGGCAACAAAGGGAACCATGTTTATATGGCTATCTTTTTGGATTTGCACTAGAATAAAACCACCCAGGGACTTAGAGATTGAACAAGTTTCTCGTACAGTGGCTTCCGTGTACAGCCACATGCTAAATGGGCTCTGGCTTAGTCAATGTAACACCCTCAGAATCGGCCATATGCAAGTTTTAGCGAAACCCGCCAAACCCGCATAGAAACGATTCAAAGGTGCCCACCAGGCACTTGCGTGCGGGTGGAAAACGAAGTAATAACATTACACAACAGTCCTCGATGGGACCCACAGAACAGATATATACAACAACGACTCAGAGAGTCAAGAATACAGATATAATATACAAAGATCCAAATCACCTTGAAAATGATAGAGCGTCCAGCTACGGACAAGATGCAAATGGGGCTAAGAGCCCTGAAGAATAACCAATGGCGTCCATAACCCTGCCCAGGCCAAGCCGGAAGGGTAACCCTGCTAACGACGTCGATCTCAAAACCTGCTTAAACAAAAGGGGTGCCGACAAAGGGCAAAGGAAAAAGAGGAGCGTCGATCGAGGCGAAGCAGCGAGGCTAGAATTGGGCGTCCTATACACATAGGTATGGTGGATCAAGCCGGCGCAGCATGCACTAAACAACCTATAGAGACTCGATACAACTGGCGGCTATCAGAGAGGGGTAAGAAAGACCTATTCGATCCAACCTGATCCTAACACCAAACAAACCCATCCTGGTATTCCCCCTCGATACCATCCGAGAGAGTCAACCGAGGAACTCACACAGTTGGCAGTTTTACTTATTCAGTTAGCGTTGCAGCAATTACTAGTCAGGTATAGATAGTCATCCTGATAAAATAAGCAGTGGGCACTTTTAGTTAACCATTCCGTGATAGTTGCAACACTTACTAGTCAGATACAATTAGCATGAGATATCCCAAAACCCAGCAGTTGTTGGTACTTTTATTTAGCCATTCCGTTGCAGTGAAGCTGATTACTAGTCATATCGGATACAAGTCAATTTATAACAGTAAACATTAGTTTTAGTTGTCTATGATCGAGACCTGTGCTCCAAGTCGTCCATAACCATGACACGGCTTCTCGAAAAGATTAAACCCTAGGGTGCACCAAAGTATCCACAAGCACTTGACCCTTTTGCCGAATCGGTTAACATACACCCATCGGTATGTCGGCGGGCCTAAGTCATGAGCGTTCCCTGACCCAAAGCAAGCACGGGGCCACCCACTAAGTACACCCAACAAAGTCGGCGGTCTCCGACGGACTTAGGGTTTCGCGATGGCTATCGAACGCAAAGAAATCCCAAACTGGACTGTCGATATACCCAAAAACACTCCGCTTCCTAAGCGATAAAGTGTGCTATCCATCGCACAATTTAAATAAAGCAATAAAGCATGGCATAAGTACGTACAGGATAGTAAATAAAACCTCAAACTAGTTTGTGGCCCCCGAGACAATACTTTGAAATCAGGTAATAATCAATGGGGCCCATATCTCTCCCCACTGTTAGCGCTCGATCTCTAACAGTGTCCAGAACTCGGGGTCCTCACGGGACACAAGTGGGCGATCGAAACCAACATTATCTATCACCCACCGATGCCTCTGCTTACTTACTTCAATTTTAGTTGTTATACAGAATTAAAGTGAGCGAAAAGTAAAGCCATGATCATCTCCAACATCAACATGCGGCAATTACTCCAACACTGTGGTTCTTGGCGACACGCAACAGCGCTTGAGCAAGCGACTACGACGCGCAAGTCCAACTATCTACCAAACAACAGGTAATAGGATGTGTCCAAGGCAATATGAGGCTGCAAGGGATATCACGGATACGAAAACTAGAGCAACGCAACACAGGTAGCAATAGATCAACAGGAGGGAATAAATACTATAAAAGTAAGATAGGTAGAAAGGGGAGATGCTGCTTTGAAAAACATTGCGAAGGTTCATCCGAAGGTCGGTACACTCGCATCAACTCAACGGCCTTATCCATGAAGAACCAAAACACTAGAAGAAACACCGGATGCACTATTTAATAATACGGCAAAATAACGTGCATGATGAATGTATGAGGAATGACATGGCAAAGATGCGATTCGATTGGCAATATTAAGTGGTACAGCGGTACCGACAATTAATTATATGGTTCAAGTTATTTAACTATCCCGCAATTTTAATTGTTGTCTGAACATGGCAAAAGATAGTACCGGTTCGATGCATAGAATTTAAATGAGGCCAATATAAGGCTAGATTTGCCCGCATATGGGCCCCATATTTAAGTTAGGTGAATCGGCATAAGGCCCCCAAACCACATGACAAATATGCATGCATGAAAAATTAATATGCAAAAAGTTTCATACAAAGCATTAATAAAATAGGGGCTCGGGAAAAGGTTCACACATTAGGGTTCGGCAGATCTTGGTTCCGGGGTTCGGGGTTCGGTCTAAGGGTTCAGGGTTCGACGGGATCGTCCTCGGACTCCGGGATCGTTCTCGGATGGCAGAGTAGATCTTGGCGTTCGGGTAGGCGAACTTGGCGTGGCGTCGGGGCGCATCGGTCTCGTCCTGGACGGTGTCGAACTTGTCGGGGCCGCGCAGTTGATCTTGGTGTTTCTGGATGATCTTGCCGACTCCATGCGAAGGCCTTGGCGCTCTAGATCGGTCTTCAAGGTCTCGGCCATCGGATCCTTGAAGGAGGTCATGGCGTCCGTGAGGCGATCTGGGCGTTCACCGAGAGGGGTTCGACAGGTTGGTCTTGACGCCGAGGAGATCTTGAGGTACCGGCGGGTTCGTTGTTGGATCGGTCTTGAGGCTCGGGATCTCGACGCCTTTGGGTCGGGAAGCGATCTTAGGTGTTCTGATGGTCTTCGGTTCCGCAGCGAGTACTTGGTGCTCGAGAAGCGATCATGCGGGTTCCGAGCGAAGATCTTGTCGTGCTTCACGCGATCTGCACCAACAGTGTCCACAATGCTGCGGAGGGTGTTGCAATGAGTTGTTGACTTCAGGTAATGGCGCACGGAAACTCTGTGTTTGGCGTGCCAACACGGGCACCTAGCGTTCGGAGACCGGCAACTCGAGGAACGTCACAGCTAGAAGACGCGGCGGAGGCGACGGAGGACTTCGGTAGCGACGGCAAGCGAGGCGCCAGAAGGAGATGGCAGCAGACGGGCCACGCAGTGGAGGAGGCTCGAGGCGAGGGTGCTAGCGGCGGAGGAGGCGACGGGGCCGGCGCCGAAGGGGAGGACGACGCTGGGCGGCGGTATGGCTGCCTGATTCAGGGCAAGGCAGGGACAGACGGCGGGCGTTTCTGAAGGAAAGGCGTCGGGGCCGAGCTCGGGCAGCAGGCAGGCGAGGAAGCGACAGGTGGTCTGGCAGCAGCTCGAGGAAGGGGAGGAACAGGAGGTGGGGCGGCGCGAGGTGGGTCGGTCCGGCCAGTGAGGCGCGCCTTGAGGCAGAGCCGTGACGGCGGGAGGAGGCGCAGCGAGGACGGGCAGGGGCGGCGCACGGGAGAAGGAGAGGAGGGATGGAGAGGAGGTGGGGTCGGGCGCGTGGGGTCGGGCGCGTGGGGCCCGCGGGTGGGTCGCGGCGTGACCGCGTGGGGAGCGTGTGGGGGGCGCGTGGGGTGCGCGTGGCCAGGGGAGGCGGGACCCACAGGGCAGGGAGAGAGGTGGCTGAGTGTGGTGGAAGGTTGAGTGGAGAGTGGGGCCGGGTGGGGCCCGGTTGTCGGTGGGGAGAGAGAGAGAGGGAGGGTAGATAGGGCTGCGGTGAGAGAAGGCGTGGGGGAAGAGGGTGGATTGATGATGTGGCGGGGTGGGTAGGAATTGGGTGAGAGGGTGAGGTGGCACGCTGCGGTTGGTGGGTAGGATAGATTTGGGTAGTTTTAGGATTCGGGTGGGCTGGTTTAGGTGGACCGTTTTAATGCTGGGGGTGGTCGACTGGGTCGAATCGGCCCGTCCGACTGCCCCACTAAAAATAATTGAATATTTTATTTATTTCAAACAGGGCTTTTGCAAACCGATAGCAGACAAAACAAAATAATCCGGAGACCCGGGTTTTGCGTTTGAACAAAGACAGGGCGTTTTAGAAAACACAAAATAGGTTTTCTGCAAAATAGTTTTATGCAAGCAATTGCAAGATGATGACGATGCTCAAATGCAATGTGGCATGATGACATAAGCATGCGGTCATGATGATGCAATGCACAAAAACAACGCGATTTTCTAGTAGTGGTTTTGCGGGATGCCACAGTCAACTACATAGTGGAAGACCCATGCATTGGCATCTTCAGGTTAACTAGAATTGTGTAGGGAAATATATCCCTACATTGGTGCCTGGTTGACAAGCTAGCATTGTGTATTGAGAGGACTTCTATGGAAAGACTTTGTCACATTCTCGATCTGCTGGTACTCCATTTTGGTGAGTACTTATCCAGCGGCCACTGGTGGCGTCAAGACGAGATTGTGTCATGTGGGTAAAGTGTACAACTTCTGCAGAAGATCAAATTGTAAGTACTTAGCCGTGTCCCCGGTTATGGACAACTCTGAGCAACTAAGGCCTGAAGCTATGGAAGATCTCGACATTCCAATTTCTCAAAGTAAAACTTGAGGGTGACAACAAGGGAATTGAGGCACTTGGAGTTCTCCAAGGAGTTCAGAAAGATTTTCAAAATATCAAAACTATTTTGAAAACATAGGATAAAACTATATTGCTTTCTGCAAATAAGCCTAAACCCTACTTGGCCAAATATGCAAACATTGATAGGATCCACTTATTTCTACATAGTAGTGAAACTTGCCAATACAATTCAAATGTATTGACCCTTGTGGCTGCAACTTATTATGTTGCAGGTTTGTTTGATGTTAGTGAAGTGTGTTGAATAGGATTAGAAGTCTACAACCAACATGATTGCCTGTGGCACTTTGAAGATGAAGGACTCCATGCTATATAGTTATTTTGCTGCATTGTATGGAGATAGCCAAATGAGCTATGTAAGATGTAATGAATTATTTTATTCCTGGTTATAAAGTTGTATTATGACCTTTGTTTCTTGATATTACATCTTAACTGTGGATGCTAGCTATTGATCCTGGGACTAGCATTGTAAACACAGGGATCTCTACCTTATTAAAGGTTGGGACCTCTACAGATGGTATCAGAGCACTGTGTTGCCTGTAGGATTGTAAACCTAGGATTGGACAAAACCCCTTAGAAAAATAGGAGCTGTATTTGTTCTGAAAACTTATTTACAAATAATCTTGTAAACTCTTTCCTCAACCTTTTTGGTTTTGATTCTACATCTCTTCCTTTTTCAACTTGATGGACAAAGCCTTCACCATGACCAATGACTTCAAATTTAGTCTCACCAAGGACTTCAACTTAGGCATCACTAAGGACTACAAGTGAGAACCAAGAGACATTAGATTGCCTACCAACTATATAAGACATGGATATCAAGTTAGAGTATGGATTATATTGACCTATGAGGTATGACTATACTAGGTTGATTATTTTAAGAAAACTTGTTGTTTCCTTCAACTCATGGGTTAAGCTCATAAGTTGTTAAGTGAATAGTTGCTTGATGATTGCTTGATTGTTTGTTTGAACTTGATTGTTTTGGGTGGTGTGTTAGAACTTCTTTAGATCTATCCATCATTACTTATCCCTATCAACCAACAGATGCCTCCCCGTCGTGCCAACCCCAACAAAAACAACAACAACATCACTCCCGAGATGCAGCAGATATTGGCAGCTCAAGCTCAACTGACACAGATGATGACACAATTTATGCAACATCAGAATCAGAACAACAACAACAATCAATCAATCAATCAAAATAATCCTCTAGCTCATGACATGCTCACCAGGTTTCTGAAACTAAGGCCTGCAAGGTTCTCTGGGACAACTGATCCAATGGTAGCCAATGACTGGTTACGTTCGGTGAATAAGGACTTAGTGACTGTTGGCTGCACCGACGAAGAAAATGTTAGGTTTACATCACATCTGCTTGAAGGACCAGCAGCAACATGGTGGGACAACTTTCAGATCACCAGTCCCCTTGAAGATGTAACTTGGGCTATTTTTGAGGATGGTTTCCATACAGCTCACATCTCATCTAGAGTGATGAACTTGAAGAAAAAGGAGTTCCACAACCTGAAACAGCGTCACCTCAGTGTGGCTGAGTATATCGAAGAATTCAACAATCTGGCACGCTATGCACCGGATGAAGTTGATACAGATGCTAAGAGGAAGGAGAAATTCCTTGAAGGACTTAATGATGAGTTGAACTTACAGCTATCTGTTGCCTATGTCCCAACTTATCAATCACTCTGTGACAAAGCCACCATTTTGGAAAATAAGATGAATCAAGTTGAGAACAGAAAGAGGAAGCATAAACTCAAGCATCACTCAGGATCATCACAAAAGAAGCGTTCATTCAAAAAGAGCAATGAAGATTCTGAACCACATCAGTACCACCACAACAACAATGGAAGTGATAATAATGGAAATGATACTGACAATGGAGATGACCTTGGTCAGAACCAACATGACACTTTCAGGAAGAAAGACATTAGCCAGTTGTAGTGCTATAATTGTAAGGAACTTGGACACTATGCATCAGACTACCCTGAGAAGAAAAAGAAAGAGGATGCTAGAAGATCCAATGGAAATGACTCCAATGTGACCTAGAAAGGACATGTGAACTACATTGACATGGATGGGAACCTTGAAGAGATAGAAGAAGTGGATGTCAGGAATTAGATAACTCAGTTGAGTCAAATAAGGATTCCTTGTCTCGACATCAAGTGTTGGACCCATAGTCAAGTGAACCATCAATGTAACCCTATGAGACTTTATTTTAAGGGTGGTAGTACCCTAGTTGTCTTCAAGCCAACTTGTAACCCCTAGCCTTCCCAAATCTCGGGACGAGATTTCTTTTAAGGGTGGTATCCTGTCACATCGCAAAATTTTCCAAATTTTGAAATGTGAAAAAGTAAATAAACAAAATAAATATTTGTTGAAATTTAGGGTGAGAAGAAACTTTTTGATTCCAATTGGAAACATCAAAACCTATTTTGATCAAATAAAATCCTAAAGGGATTTAGAAAGATAAACAAATAATAAATAAAGTTATAATAGTTGGAATCACCATTTTTGGATCTTTAAATAAAAATATATGGTTTTTATAAACAAGGTAGAAATGAATAAATGAGAAATATTTTAAAGAACCAAATTAAAATCTTGTCCAAGCAATTGAAAATAAAATATTTTGTTTAATAAAAAGAGTAAATGATTATTTGAATAAAATAATAAGGATTTATTAATATCCAATTTTATTTAAGTAAAGGCTTTTTCCATTTTAAATAAACATTAAAACTTATTAAAGTATTTTAAATAAAAATTCCAAGTGTTTTATTTTTTCAAATAAAACCTACTGAAAAGGTTCTGGTAATATTTAGAATTCAAATAGAGTTTTTTTTAATATATTAAATCCTATTTGAAATAAAGACTAATGTCTATTTATTTAATTATTATTAGATCCTAAAAGAATAAAATAATTAATCTATTTTGGACTTTGGAATATGATAATAAACAGAATTAGAACATACCCAAAGTTTGGTAGTGGTTTGAATTCAAATAGAGTTTGAATTGTTTGAATGAAAATCAAATCAGATAAATAGAAATAGAAAAGGAAAAGCATTCAGTATAAAAAAATGAAACTAACCCAACCCACTGCCAAGGCCCAGTCCAGCCCACTCGCAGCCCACCCGCTCACCCCACTCGCGAACCGTTTGTCACTCAAAGACGAACCCACACAGTCACAGACAGGTGGACCCCACTCTCTCTTCCTCTCTCTCACTGACAACGCGGCCCCGCGCTGTCAGTCATTGTCTCCACCATGACCGTTTCCCCCTCGCCGTTTCTGCCGTGATTCAATTGCGTTAATTCACATTGATGGCTGGATTAAAATCTCCAGCGACCATGCACACTTAAGCGGCTCGCTCTCCTCTTCCATTCCCCCCAAGTAACGCCTCCTCTCTGCCTCCAGGCTGCCCCAATTTCGAGCTCGAACCCCTCTGCCCCGACGAGCTTCTCCGACCAATTCCGGCGCCGTACGACCACCCCTCGCCTCCAACTGCACGCAAGCCTTCTTCCCTTCTCCTGGCGCTTCTCCCTGTACCACTCACCCACCAGCGCGCGCTCCGAAACATCGGCAAGGACCACCATCTGAGCGTCGCCGTGTCTGCCATTGCTCTGGCAAGCCTCCCTGGTAAGCACAGACCGCCCGAGTACTCCGCGATGATTCTCCCATGATCCCTAGCACCGTACACATCTAACCCTGTGCTCTGTTTGCCTTACCACACTCTCAAACCTCGCCACCGTCTTCAACTGAGAGCATCCGACGCCGCCGCGAGCTCCGGTGAGCAATTCCTCGGAAACCAGAGCGCCCCTCGACGAACTAAGGCCACCTTGAGCTTCACCACAACCACGCCAGCACGGTGAGCATCCTCACTCCCTCCCTCGCTTCCTGAATCTTGTTGTGTCCGTTGGATCTTGATCTTGTGGCTGAGATTAGATTTTAAACGAAGGGGTACACGTCCATATGTGCCGTGCGATTTAAGTAAGATCCTGCAGCCAGTATTGATCGATCCGCACGAACCGTTACCGACCAATAGGATCGAGCCACGTGGACAGAGTTTGATTTAAAAACAGAAATTTGATCTATTAGATATGCAAACTTGCAAAATTCATAACTTTTAATCTACACGTCCAAATTTTGCAAATTTTATATCAATGGAATCAGCAGGACAAGTACTTTGCAACCAAGCACTTTGTTTAATGATTTTCTTCTGGAAAATTGGTTGAATTTGCAGAAACTTGTGTAGGCATAATTTGAATATAAAAATTGTTCTAGATATATTTTTAGGGTGAAATCTTTCCTAAATGGTTTTTTTTGAACCTACTAACCATAGGAACCAACTTATGGATTTAAAATTGTATTTTGTGAAGCTAAGGAATAAATATTTGAATTAGAGCATTTCTAGTCAAATAAAAATATTGTTTATGTGTTAAAAATGCTTTTTGAGAAAATCTTTGGAAAATGATTTGAGTTAAAACTCTCTGACCCTAAACACCAAGTTTTGAGACTTAACAATATATTTGATGAATCCTATAAAATTACTACTTTGCAAAAGGCATTTTCAACAACATTAAATATCACCTTGGTATAATAATTGGTTTATGGGGTGAAACCTTTTGCAAATGGTTTTACCACTCTAGTAAATGACAAATATGAACTTTAAAATGTTTAGAGCCTAGTAGAAACCAATTTTCCAAATAAAACCATCTTTTGCATGCTTGCATGCATTGCCTTCTTTCTATTATTTTATGTGGTGAAATGGTTTGAATGCTAGTTGAATATGTGTTTGCTTGATTGAATTGTAGTGAACTTAGAAGAGTGTGATATTTGCAAGATCAAGAAGTGAACCAATATTCTCTACTAAAAAGGCAAGTGACACTATCATCCATGTCCTACTATTTTTCATTACAGTTAGTGGATTTTTGTAACATGCATGATAGGACTACTTTATTTCTATGCTATGCTATATCCTATTAGGATATCCTTATATCTTCCTTAGTAAAAACATTGTAGTTGTAGTATGCTTAGCCCTGCTATATATTTGGGATGGGATACATGATATGATTATATGAAGTGTTGGAAAAATATATGTTTTATATAATAAAACAAGTACTCAATGAACCACCTGGGTGGAAAGAGGATACTTAAGTTTTGGACAAGGTGGAAACAAAGGGAACCATGTTTATATGGCTATATTTTTGGATGTGCACTAGAAGAAAACCACCCAGGGACTTAGAGATTGAACAAGTTTCTCGTACAGTGGCTTCCGTGTATAGCCACATGCTAAATGGGCTCTGGCTTAGTCAACTACAGAGTGTTAGACCCATGCATTGGCATCTTCAGGTTAACTAGAATTGTGTAGGGAAATATATCCCTACATTGGTGCCTGGTTGACAAGCTAGCATTGTGTATTGGGAGGACTTCTGTGGAAAGACTTTGTCACATTCTCGATCTGCCGGTACTCCATTTTGGTGAGTACTTATCCAGCGGCCACTGGTGGCGTCAAGACGAGATTGTGTCATATGGGTAAAGTGTACAAATTCTGCAGAAGAACAAATTCTAAGTACTTAGCCGTGTCCCCGGTTATGGACACCTCTAAGAAACTAAGGCCTGAAGCTATGGAAGATCTCGACATTCCAATTTCTCAAAGTAAAACTTGAGGGTGACAACAAGGGAATTGAAGCACTTGGAGTTCTCCAAGGAGTTCAAAAAGATTCAAAAGATCAAAACTATTTTGAAAACATAGGATAAAACTATATTGCTTTCTGCAAATGAGCCTAAACCCTACTTGGCCAAATATGCAAACATTGATAGGATCCACATATTTCTACATAGTAGTGAAACTTGCCAATACAATTCAAATGTATTGACCCTTGTGGACGCAACTTATTATGTTGCAGGTTTATTTGATGTTAGTGAAGTGTGTTGAATAGGATTACAACTCTACAACCAACATGATTGCCTGTGGCACTTTGAAGATGAAGGGCTCCATGCTATATAGTTATTATGCTGCATTGTATGGAGATAGCCAAATGAGCTATGTAAGATATAATGAATTATTTTATTCCTGGTTATAAAGTTGTATTATGACCTTTATTTCTTGATATTACATCTTAATTGTGGATGCTAGCTATTGATCCAGGGACTAGCATTGTAAACACAGGGATCTCTACCTTATTAAAGGTTGGTACCTCTACAATAATCTTTTGGAAGATCTTTATGACTTGAAATCCCTGCTACCCTCTATGAAGGGCCTTTCTTCTATTTCTAAGTTGAGTCAGTAAACCTTTTTCCTCTCTGTCTACAGCAAGCATTTGAGTTGTTGTGTTTCAAGCATTCATATGTTGATTTATTCAATCATGTTCTTTATCTTCCTTATTTGCACAAGACTCTTATCTATTGAGTATCACTTTGAAAGCCATCATTGTGAAAAACCTTTTATGTTTGAGCAAAGAGTACTCCTGTTGTGTAACTTCTACAAAAGCTTTTTGTGAAACTGTTTGCCAACTGTTCTTTGACCAAGAACAAAGTTTGCCAATTCCAATTATGATTTATCTTTATGCATCTCTATTATGACTCTTGTACTTGTTGCAAGCTAAGTTATATAATGTTGAGTTGTTTTCTTCTATGAGTGGTGTAATGGTAAGTGTGATGCTTCTTGTCCGTATTCTTCTATCGACACTTCACTCCATAAACCTGTGGACATGTTTACTGAGCTAAGTTTTTGCTTGGGAACAAGCGAAGGTCTAAGCTTGGGGGAGTTGATACGTCCAATTTGCATCGCCATTCTATATCATAATTTGCCTCTATTCATTGATATATTTCTTATTAAGCGGTGTTACTTATGTCTTTTCATCTGTTTTTGCATGTTGGATGATTCTTGGAGGATGAACTGCCAGAGTCAGGATTCTGATGGATAAAGAGGTGTTTTGATACAATTTCGCGAACATCAGAAAAATTATGGGAAATCATATTTTCCCAAAAGACGAAGGAAGCCAGAAGGGGAGGCCGAGATGGGCCACAGGGGGCCCACACCCCCCTAGGCGCGGGCCACCCCTCGACCACGCCTACAGGGGGTGTGGCCCACCTGGCCCACCTCCGGCTCCGCCCTCTCGCCTATATCTTCCCCTCGAAACCCTAAAACACAAGAGAGCAACCATAGAAAGATTCCGCCGCCTCTGCAGGGCGGAAAACACCGAAAGAGAAAGAGCTCTCTGGCAGACAGATTTCTGCCAGGGAAACTCCTTCCCAGAGAGGGGAGATCGTCGCCATCAACACCGTCAGCAAGCTAGACTTCATCGGGATCATCATCATCCACACCATCGTATCCACCAGCACCGTCATCACCACTCCATCCTGTTGTAACAATTTTGTTGAATACTTGCATAGTTCTTAGGGGAAACTTTCCCGGTGTTGATTACTATTATAGTTGATGCTTGTGAGTGGAACCATTGGATTATTATTTATGTTCAGATTTTTATCCATCACCATATCATCTTTGATCTTGATCCATATGATGTCTTGTGAGTAGTTCGTTTAGTTCTTGAGGACATGGGAGAAGTCATGTTGCTAGTAGTGGATTTGTGTTGAGATATTATTAAATGGTTTAGTATTTAAGTTGTGGTGCTATTCTTCTAGTGGTGTCATGTGAATGTCGACTACATGATACTTCACCATTTATGGGCCTAGGGGAATGCATTGTGTATTTGGCTACTAATTGTGGGGTTGCCGGAGTGACAGAAACCTAAACCCCCGTTAGGACACCATTGCACAAGGGAGCATAGGATCTCAGAGTTTAAGGTTGTGGTTAGGTTTATATCTTAATTGCTTTCTTGTAGTTGCAGATGCTTGCAGGGGGTTTAATCACAAGTATGTATTTGTCCAAGTAAGGTCGGTACATTAGCACAGGTTCACCCACACAACACTTACAACACCAAAGAAGACCACTCAGCTATTTGAAGTGAAAGCACTTCATAGAATTCCCATGTGTCCTCGAGAACGTTTGGTCCTTATAAGTATTTCCACCGGCTTGTCCTTTGCTAAGAAAGGATTGGGCCATTTGTTGCAGTTGTTTGTTGTATTTATTACTTGCACTTTGTTTTTTGCTTTATCAGAAAACCCCTAAAAATCTGTTTGCTAAGTATTTATAGAGATTTCCTGCTCCATACCACTAGTCAACACCTTCTGCTCCTCGTTGGTATCGACACTCCTATTTATCAAAAGTACTACGATACACCCCCTATACTTGTGGGTCATCAATAACCTTGGGAACGGAACTGGAAATACTTGGCCCACAGATTCAATGAGGGCCAGAGGCGAGATATCCCTCGCAACATGTGACAAAGGAGGAGAGGGAACCTATGGCATTAGCCGAGAGATGGTGTGATTGAAGGCCAAAGGTTTCAAAAAACTTCTTTGAAGAATCGCTAAGGAGGAGAGCAAATCCTCGCTTGAAGTGGGAGACAAAAATGATGAACTCAACGGGAAAAGCCTCTAGCGCGAGCTCACCAGCGGGGAGGTGGCACACTACCTCCATCAGAATTCGCTGCGACAGGGGAGCCATGCGAGCAATGTGTTGGTCACATTAGAGCTTTCCCAAGATCCATGCTTAGAGGTTTCCTTGCTTTTTTCTACGCTGTGCTTGATAGCGATAATCTCCTAGGGATCTAGCTCCTCATTAGGACAAGGCATGGACTGGTGTGGTCCCATGGCAGTGACAGCGAGGCCTGCGCGGGCCAATTCGATGGCAAGTAGAGGAGAAGATTGGCGGTGGCGCGAGGAAAGAAGGAGCAGCTTTGCGGCACGTGAGCAATAAGCAAATAGCAGCGGTGGCGCTAGGAGGAAGATGAGCGGGGGAGAGGAACATTGAAACACGGGTTTCCCATGCTCCTCTATTTAAAGGTGGGGCAGTGCCTGGGGTAGTGGGATCTGTTGCGCACATGAAGACCACATATGTTGGAGATATGCCCTAGAGGAAATAATAAAATTAGTTATTATTATATCTTTGTGTTTATGATAAATGTTTACATTCATGCTATAATGGTATTAACCGGAAACATTAATACTTGTGTGATTTGTAAACTTGTTAGAGTCCCTAGTAAAGCCTCTTTGTAATACTACTTGTTGGTTGATAGATGATCATGGTTTCCTGATCATGAACATTGAGATGTTATTAACAACAAGATAATATCATTAGGAGAATGGTGTGATGGACATACTCCTATAGATAAGCGTAGCATAAACATCAAGTCATTTCAATAGTTCAGTTGCTATAAGCTTTCAGATACATAGTAACCTAATTCCTTTGACCAAGAGATCATGCTAATCACCATCACCGGATGGATTCTTTGATGACATCAAACACCACTTTGTAACTGGGTGGTCATAAAGGTTGCATTGAGTGTTTGGAAAGTATGTGTTGAGCCACATGGATCAAGAGTGGGATTTGTCCATACATATGATAGATAGATATACTTTGGGCCCTCTCGGTGGAATTACATCCAATTAGCTTGCAAGCACGTGAATGGCTCACACGGGATCACATATTATAGGAACGAGTAAAGAGTACTTATTGGTAACGAGGTTGAAGTAGGTATGCAGAGATACCGAATATCAAACCTCGGATAAGTAAAATATCAGGAGACAAAGGGAAATTGGTATCGTATGTAAATGGTTCATTCGATCGAAAATTTATTGTAGAAATATGTGGGAGCCATATGAATTTCCAGATTCCTCTATTGCTTATTGACCGAAGAAGAGTCTCGGTCATGTCTGCATAATTCGCGAACCATAGGGAGACACACTTAAGGATTTGATGTTGTTTAGTAGATATGGAATGTGAGTAAGAAGACCAGATGTTGTTCGAAGTCTCGGATGGGATCCGGGATATCACGAGGACATCTAGAATGGTCTAGAGAATAAGATTCATATAAGGAAAGTCCAACTCCGGAGTTCGAGAATGATTCCGATGTTTTCACCGAAATGATCTAGAAGGGTCTAGAAGGTTCACCGAATCGGAAGGGAAAGGGTACATGAATGTGTCATGACAAAGTGGAATGATTGAATCATGTCCTAGGTCACTTGGCTGGGCATTTAAAAGAGAGTAATCAAACTCCAAGATTGAAAGTGAAAAGGCAAGTTTGAATAGTCAAACTGGGACAATGGTTCCTGGTGGAGGGAGGAGAGGAAACCTCCTCTCCCTCCACCGCTGGCCAAGGAGAGGGAGCTGGGGAAGGATACGGCCTCCCCCTACCCTAGCTGCCCCTACCTCTCATAAATAGAGGGCAGGGGCTGCCCCAAAACCTATACCACAAAACCCTAGTCCCACCCAAGTCGTCGCCGCCCAAGCCACCGCCACGGCACCGCCGTCGTCGCCCTAGCCACCGCCGGCCCCACCTCTTCCCCTCAAATTCTAAAGACAATGAGGAAGGTAACGTACGGATTC
Organism: Avena insularis; assembly: GCA_023614405.1. Taxonomy (NCBI): domain Eukaryota; kingdom Viridiplantae; phylum Streptophyta; class Magnoliopsida; order Poales; family Poaceae; genus Avena; species Avena insularis. The sequence goes on along the minus strand of CM042685.1, from coordinate 165,388,678 downwards.
CAATGTCCACTCACTCAGTTCGATCGATCATTCGACCACCTACCTATGCGCTATTGTGTGTGTGTGAGGATGCAGCCACGTTTCTACCTGGGATGCCTGCGGAGGGCTTCTGGTAGTGCTTAGTAAAAAAGCCATTCCGATATACTACTTTGGGTAAAGAGAGTTCGAACCTGTGGACACCTATAGGCCAAACTACCTGAGCACTGGGTCCAATGTGAGTAGGATCACTTAGCCATGCTTCATAATTGGAAAAGCGGGCACCATGAAAGTACATGCCACTCAACCAAAGAAAGATAATGGAGAGTTGCCCGAAATGAGCACTAAAGACTTTTTGAGAGATCTCCTCCAAATCACCCGTATGACTATCGAAATCGTGAGCATCAGCATGTAGGTTCCAGATCCAAGTGGTAGTATCAGGGCCCTTAGCTAGTGTTCTTGAGAAATGGCCGGGTCTGGCCCATTCTTCAAAAGATGTTTTTACAGGATCCCTATCCACAGCGTTTGGTACCTTTCGAGATAGCTGACTTCTATCGTTATGCTTTGGAAGAGATCTTCAATAGAAGCACAGAATTGAAGGTACAATGCACTTTATGCCATAATATAGAAGTGGAAGCGGGGAATATTCCTAACAAAGCTCCCCCTCCTCCCTGCCATGGGATTCCCGATTGATCGGGTGGATACACCGAACGAAGGAAAGAAGACAGCTTTTGAGTAGGCCGTCAAGTGGATTATAAGCAGATTCATGGTACTTTGATCGTAGATCGTACCTCAGTGGGTTCAAAACCAGCTCTTACAAGTGGCTACTGTAGGTCCATGACGATGCCGAAGTATACGGGAGGCATGGGATTTAGAGACATTGAAATTGAGAATCTGCTTGCACCATTTAAGCCTGGCGGATTCTACATGATCCTATGTCTCTTAGCGCCCGGGTGTTGAAAGTGGTTTATTTTCGAACTGCTCCTAAGTGCTGCTCTAGGAAACAAACCGTAACAGATATGGAGGAGCCATTCTACTCCATCTACCCGCTCCAGCTTAAGGCGTAGCCCTGCGGGATCTCCCCACTAAACTCCGACGCCACGCCGTCATGCTGCCGTATTCGTGAGGAGAGAACTACAACCTCCGCTACCTGATGGAACAAGGGAGAGGAAGGTATTCATCGAGTACCGAACGTGTGACCAACTGCGGGAGCGCTGCCGGAACGCGGCGCCGGAAGGATCGTCTACGCGATCTTGAGATCGGAAAGTGAACGACTACATCACCCACGAGAATCTGCTCTCGTTAAACGCTTTGGAATCTTCAAGGGTGAGTACTCTATCGACTCATTGCTACAATCTAGTAGATAGATCTTGGCTTGTGTGTGTTCATGCGGTAGAAATTTTTTGTTTTCCATGCTACGAACCCCTTCGATGGTATCAGAGTCGTGTCTATATGTAGATCTATTGCACGAGTAGAACACAATGGTCATTATGGGCGGTGGTGCTTTTATTGTCAATTGCTTCTTGTGTACTTTGCATCTTGCGGTATGGTGGGATGAAGCGGCCCGAGCTAACCTTACATGACATTGTTCATGAGACTTGCTCCATGCTCAACATGCAACTTGTATTGCATAAGTGGCTTTGCGGGTGTCTATCTCTCCCATCATAGTAAAGATTCAATTTAAAACTAGCACTTGATAGTTCAAGCATCAACATTGTGGTTCTTGTTTGTAAGTTAGAACGATACTTATTGAAAGCCCCAAAGCACGTAAAATATGCACACAAAAATTAGAGGTGTCTAACTTTGTTTTGCCGGTGTGTGCTGTGATGTGATATGGCCATGATTGTGATTATATATGATGTATGCAATGATCCTTACTGTAAGTCGGCAACTGGTAGGAGCCTTATGGTTGTCTTTTTAATTTCGTTAAGACTTGTGTGTCTATTATTCAACGTAGTTGTAGTAGTTGATGCTGGTGGACGACAACCATGGAGCGGTGCCATTGACCTTGATGCCACGCCGATGATGATGGAGATCATGTTCGTGCTTGAAGATGGAGATCTGAAGGACAAGAAGAAAGGTCATATCATATCACATATTTTGAATTGCATGTGATGTTAATCCTTTTATGCATCTTTTATTGCTTAGTTCATGACGGTAGCATTATAAGATGATCCCTCTCACAAAATATCAAGTTATAAATTTTTCATCCTTGGTAGGCACCGTTGCCAAGACTCGTTGTTTTGAAGCACCACGTGATGATCGGGTGTGTTAGATTCTGCGAGTGTATACAACGGGAGCAAGCCAGATTTGCTCATGCAGAAACTAAGGTTACATATTGATGATCCTAGCATGTACAGACATGGTCTCAGAACATGGACCACCAAAAGGTAAAGCATGAGTCATATAGTAGATATGATGAACATGTTGATTGTTCGCCTTTGAAACTACATTATGTCTCGTGATGATCGGACTTGATGTAGTGGATTTGGTTCGTGTGATCACTAAAACAATGTGAGGGATATTGTTTTGAGTGGGAGTTCACCTAGATTAATTTAACTATTAATTAGAACTCAATTTTTCATAAACTTAGTCTACACTATTACAAATATTGGCGGACCCTACCATTAATTTTAATGCGTTCCTAGAGAAAGAAATTTTGAAAAACAATGGAAGCAACTTCACGGATTGGTTCCGCAATTTGAGGATTGTTTTCAATGCTGTTTAATTGACCTATGTGCTGGATGCACCGCTAGGTGACCCACCTGCAGATGATGCTACTGATGAGGTGAAAAATGTTTACCGCACTCAGAAAAATCAGTTCTCCATGGCTCAATGTGCTATCTTGTATGGTTTGGAATCGGAGCTTCAAAATAGGTTTGAGAACTTTGACCCACATGATATTGTCCACGAACTCAAAATGATATTTGAGGATCATGCGGAAGTTGAGAGTTATGAAGCTTCTAAAGAGTTCTTTAACTTCAAGATGGAGGAGGGCAGCTCCGTCAGCAAGCATGTGCTTAAGATGTCTAGGCACACCAATAAGCTCCAGAGCTTGGGAATAATAATTCCTAATTGTAACATCCCAAAAATATTAAACATGGATCATCAAACTCTAATCATCAAAATTAGGGTTAATAAAAACTTTCCCAACTAAAAATATGAAAGCATTCATATGTGTGTGTATTCCAAATTTGGATTCTTTTGAATTGCCGTGGTTCTGTGTTTCTTTGCTTGTAAAATGATTCTTAGGTGAAATAAATATCATCTAAACAATCCCCAAACTTTTCTCAAAGACAGACAACTCAAAATAACCAAATGAAGTGAATGGTCATTTTTGCCAAATTAACTCTCATGCCTAATTTGGATATCCCTAGTTTTCAAAACTTAACAGAAACATTTGTGGATCTTTGCACCCCTTGTTAGTACTCATAATAAGGTATCAAGGCCCACTTTGTGATCTTCCAAAAACATTCAAATACTATGTTTAAATGACAGTTTAAAATTGAATCTATCTCATATGGGAAGATCACTATTTCAAAAACCACTCAAACAAGCTCAATTTTCAAAACCCAAGCACCCACAGAATCCCCAGCACATGCCTAGAACACCCACCAAAAATCTTTTCAAAATTCAAAAGTAAGTTTCTTGCGGCCATTTCATCAAACACTTGGCAGGAAAATTTAAACCAAATCAAATTCATTGTTTTTAATAGTGTTTTGGCCTAACTTGTTCCCTCTCTAGCTAACAGCAACCATCTAGTAGATCATCTAGCTTAATTGTAAACCTCTAGCACCACTGTAAGCGTTCCTTGCCATCAATGGTGAGCAGGCCGAGCCTCACCATGCCACCCCAAGGTGGACAACAAGCTAGAGGAAGAGCTAGCGGCTCCCACCTTGTCTGGGAGGTAGGCAGCACCTCACCGCCACCCACTGTCCCCTCCCCAAGCCAGTGCAAGCCGTGGACCACCAGGAACGCCGCGCGCCCAGTGCCACTGCGACATGCCGAGCACACCCCAGAGCGCCACACCCGGCACGTGTGTACACGCCGCCCCTTGACCGCAGCCCGTCCCCACCGCTTTGCCATGATCCCAGGAACATGCCAGACACCCCCGTTCGCCGCCCCGTGCCTCACAACCACCGCTCGCCGTCGAAGATGCCGCCTCTGCCGCGCAGAGCACAGCACGTTCCCGACCGATTGCCACCATCCCTAAGCGCACATTTAAGCTCTAGAGCTTTGCAAGGAGACCGCCCGTCATCGCCAACCTCAGCCATGCCTCTAGCAGCCCGTAGCCATGTCGCCATCGTCGCTTGCCCATACCTCTCGGTCTCGCCGTCGAGCCTATAAAAGGAGGCCACCCCTAGCCGTTTGAAGCACACCATTCCACTCCCCGCACCTCACTGATCGTTCCACCCTCTAGCCGGAGCACGAGGAGCAGCAGCTCGCTGGAATTGCGCCGGAGCAGGCCGCCTCTGGAGAAGAAGGGGGGCGTTGATTTCGACCACCCCCGGAGCTCCCTCGACCGTCCCTGAGCTCGCCATTGACCACTCGTTCGTTTGCCCGCCTCGCCATCGTTGCTGGAGCCCTGTTATGGCCCCTATGCACCCCCACTGAGCTACTAGGGTTCGAGCTCGCCGGTGACATGTTCATCGTTGATGACGATCCCCAGCCGTCGATCTCCCTTCTAATCCAATGACCCACACAGCCTGCAGGCTGTTATGAGCCAATCGACCGTGGAACCCCCCTGTCAGCTGAGCCCCGCGCTATGGAGTGACACTGGGCCGGCCCATTAACCTCTCCCGCGCGACCCAACCGTTTGAATTTAGATTTTTCTATTTTATTCTAAACACAGTTTTGTACATAGATTCCAAATTCAACCCAGCTCGATTCAGTGAACCAAAATGCATGAAATTAATTTTGTTAGAAAGGTACTGAAATGCTTAATCCAAGCCCGTTGGATTCAAATCATTTGGATCTTTAGATCAACCTTGGTAAAAATAACAAGTCAGAAGCTTTTCTACATTCAAACATTTTTCAAAAGTTCAACCATAAAAGCTTTTGAGTTGATTCGAACTCTCAAAAATCACATTTGATCATACCTTGCAGAATATATAAAAACATATGGGTTGACTTACAGAAATAATGCTCAAGTAACAAAAGAATGCCACATAGGCATTTCTAGTCACTTTATTTACTTAAAATAAAAAGGTTAAACCTTATTAAATTGTGACACCACTTTAAATCACGTTTCCATGTACTGAAATATGTGGTGATGACATGTGTCAACATGATCCCATGTTTGAGTTGGAGAATATTAAATCTTAAGTAGTTTTTCAATGAGTAGAAATTACTTTTCTCAAATTAAAATAAATAAGACAAATGCTTTAATCTTGTAATGTAGGTGATGATGCTAGATCATCTATAGTACCCCTTTGTGTGATGATGGAAAGAAGTTAAGTATTTTTTTGTGATTGTGTACCTCGTATTTATTTATAGACGCTAGTACCGACCAAGGATACGAGAAGGAAGGAGGATACTGCGAGGAAGAAGCCGAGGAGAACTTCAACCACTGCTCTTCACAAGGCAAGTCTAATACTACTAGTTGATTTGGCAAGCTAACCCTTGCAAGATACCCTACTTATGCAAGCTAATACTTGCTTGTTACCATGCCAACTATATGCCTTAAGCATATGTGATCATACCCACTTGATAACCCAATCCTAGTTTTACTTGCAAGCTTTATACTTTATTTCTTTATCAAAGCTATCTCTTAGAGTTTACTTAAGTGACTTGTAGATTCTAGAAAGATAATTGAAGGTTGCATAAAGAGCATTAAATTTGGCCTAATTAGATAACTGATGTCATCCTAAGGCATGAGATTGAACTTAATTAATCTCCACTTGTTTACCCCCCTCATTAGTACTTACCCCACTTGTAGATGCTAGTGCTAAGCATAAAACTTGATCAACTTTAGAAGGTAATACTTGGTGAAAATGGTTATGAAAACCTTGGAATGATGAGTCATTCTAATGAAATGTTTTGACATGTGTTTCCGAACACCAGATGATTTTGATGATGAAAATGTTGAGGCATGAGCCTTAGCCCTTTATAAAACTGATGGTATTCTGGATGCGATACAATTCCAATTTTACCGTACAACCATAATACCCGAAAATTGGGTAGGGCTTGACTGGAAACTTATATACCTTAGTATGGGTTCCCTCACGGCCAAGGTCTGAGCTGAGGCTACCTTGTGAATATTGTCCACATGTGCAGTACCCAAGATGACAGTTGGTCATGGTTGGGAGGCCAAACTCACAGGAGAGGTACCTATACTAGGGCGTGTAATTGAAAGGTTAGAATTGATTATCCGCATACTGAGTATGGTGAATTCAGGATTTGTTCCTGATGGATGTATCGAATATTGTGGTGAAAGTGTACAATCTCTGCAGAGTGTCAAACTATTCGAATAGCCGCGTCATGATTATGGACAGTTGGAGTGGCCATACTGTTCCCCCGTCAGATGTTTTCAAAATGACTTGTGAAATGAATTGAGACTTTGACTTGACCACAACAGAGTTGTGATATGAAATTCAAGTTCCCACTTACGTGTTATAAAATTTCAACTAGTTTCTTTGCTTCTGAACTTAGTAGAGGTAAATCTGGCTTTTTGCAAAACAACCCTAGAGCTTAGTGTCCTACTACCAAAAACCCCCTTAACTTGTTAGTATTAGTTTGTGAGTACTTAAAGAGTACTCATGGCTTTATCCCTGGCTATTCCCGTGGCCAGACTATGAAGAGGAGTACCAGGATGATGGAACGCAAGAAGGTTACGACAACTAGGATCATCTCCCATCGTCAGCATTACCTGTGACCCCGAAGATGGAGCTTCGTCTACGCTACCTTTATTATTACGTTATTCCGCTGCTTGAGTTGTATTAAGAACTGGACCATGAGATCCTTATTTGTGTAAGACCTTATGTATGGTTTGTAATGGATGATGTACTGTGATATCCAAATCTGTTATGTCTCGCAAAAATGGTAATCCTGGGATTGCGATGTATGGCATAACAGGCATCTGGGATTAAAAATCCGGGTGTTGACACTAATGCTTTGAGGATTCACTGTGTCCTCCAATCACTACCACCAAGTTACGAGAACTTTGTGATGAACTACAACATGCAGTGCATGGATAAGACGTTGCCAGAACTCTTCTCTATGTTGAAGTCTGTGGAAGTGGAGATCAAGAAAGAGCACCAAGTGTTGATGGTCAATAAAGACCACCAATTTCAATAAGCAAGGCAAGTCTAAGAAAAAGGGAAACTTCAATAAGGGCGGTAAGAAAGCTACCGCGCAGGCGAAAGAAGACCAAGGATGGACCTAAGCCTAATACTTAGTGCTTTTACTGCAAGGGAGAAGGTCACTGGAAGCGGAATTGCCCCAAGTACTTGGCGGATCTGAAGAACGGCAACATCAGGAAGAAAGGTATATCTGATATACATGTTATTGATGTGTATCTTACCAGTAGTCGTAGGAGTGCCTAGGTATTTGATACTGGTTTGGTTGCTCATATTTGTAACTCGAAATAGGTGCTGCGGAATAGAAGGAAACTAGCGAAGAACGAGGTGACGATGCGCACTGGAAATGGAGCAAAGGTTGATGTGATCATGGTCGGCATGCTACCTCTTCATCTACCATCGCAATTAGTTTTGTACTTAAATAATTGTTATTTGGTGCCTGCGTTGAGCATGGACATTATATCCGGCTCATGTTTATTGCGAGATGGTTACTTGTTTAGGTCCGAGAATAATGGTTGTCCGATTTATATGAGTAATATGTTTTATGCACATGCACCCTTGATAGATGGTCTATTCTTGTTGAATCTCGATTGTAGTGGTACACATGTTAATAATATAGAGGCTAAACATTTGAAATTGAGCGATAATTCAACATACATGTGGCACTGTCATCTTGGTCACATTGGAGTGAAGCGTATGAAGAAACTTCATTCCGATGGACTTCTTGAATCACTTGATTTTGAATCACTTGAAAGATGCGAAGCATGTTTGATTGGTAAAATGACTAAGACTCCATTTTCTGGTATGATGGAGCAAGCTACGGACTTATTGGAAATCATGCATACCGATGTGTGTGGCCCAACGAGTGTAGCATCGCGCGGTGGTTATCTGTAACTACATCGGTGAATTACGCTCCTAGTTACAAGCCTGGATGAGCAGAAATGGTTGAAATAGTATGGTGGGGCCCAAATGCCACTCACAGGTAGACCTTTCGGCCGTCCCAACCATTTCTAAACATCGGGACAATAACGGGCGGCGTAGAAAGGGATCAACTACATACACAAATGAGTATGTATGCAAGCCACCATACAACAAAGACATCGAGCCATTCCATTTAAATGTAAAAGAAATATTGCAGCATACGGCAAGATCCAAATATCCTAGATAGATATAATAGTTTAGGATATCTCCTCATACATCAAACATCAGAGTATCAAGCGGAAGCGGAAAACAAGATCCGAGTACGGATAAGAAGCAAATCGGCATAAGATGCCCCATATATAAACACATCCCGCCCACAGATCTCGTGGATCCCCGTTCCCGGAATCTCTACACCGAATGATCGTTGCCCACATCGTCCGTCTCTTCCACCCAGTATCCATCTTGCGAGTTTACCCGTTCATCTGAATCAAACAATTTATCGTGTGAGACCCTAGGGGTACTCAGCAAGTCTTTATGCCTCTAAAGGAGACACAACCTGGGGTGACGCAATTGCAGCAAAAGATAATACCTAACAATTCTATAGATACTCGCTAACCATCCGCCTAACCAAAGATAGACGGATGTCCGTGAATTAATAACAACAGTTATAACAGTAATATTAACAGATCCATCCTCCTCCTCGCTTACCAACGAGGAAGCGGACGAACAACCCCCATCCGTTGGCAGTTTTATTAACCATTCCATGAGTGTTGCACTATTTACTAGTCAGGTACTTAGTCAAATTAAAAGCGGTACTTTAGTTATACTTGTCTATGATCGAGAAACTGTGCTCCAAGTCGTCCATAACCGCGGACACGGATTTCAGAAAGTTTTACCCTACAGGGGTGCACAAATAGCAACCCACACTCGATCAACCTCGGAAAAACCAAATCAAAACCCAACGAGGCAGTCACGACAAAGCGATCATAGGATTCAGAAATATTTCAGGGGGCCACCCCATTAAGCTACCCGCAACGGAGTTAGCCGACTCCGAGACGGACTCAAGGTTTGCGTCAGTGGCTGTAAACGACTGGGAACCCGAAAGTGTGACTGGGCTTGTCGATACCGCGAAAACACTTCGCTTTCCAAAACAGTACAGGTGCAGTACATCGCACAATTTAAATAAAGCAGTAAAGCATGGCATAAGTACAGGATAGTAAATAAAACCTCAAACTAGTTTGTGGCCCCGAGAAATAAGAATGAATCAAGCTCTGGCTCAGGGGGGTTCATAAGCCTCCCGGATGTGGATAGCGCGAATATTCTTGGAACAGGAATCAAGTACTCGGGGTCTTACGGGACACAAGTGAGCCTGAAAAACCAAATAGCGAATATGGCTCACCGATGCCACTTTCATTAGTTATCCCATTACTACTCAGGTTAAGTTGTTTAGGTACCTCGTTATCCATCCGACACTCACATACCCTACACATGCTGTTCTACGACTCGCATGGCTCAAACAACTCCTGTAGTAATGGCTCATGGGGTGGAGGAACAAGCTTCGGTGGGGTTTAAAAAGTAAAGGCTATGCAATACTTGGGATTCAAATTAATGCAATCGGGACTCAATGATGCAAGAATAAGATAGAGGCAATAGGTACTATATGTATGCAAGCATGTGGTAGTGCTTGCCTGGCAGCTCAGTTGAAGCAAGGGATGGATCTGGGTAATGCTCCTGGTTCTCTTGATATATCCCACCTTTGTCTATCGAGAAGAACCAAACAAACAAGGGCCAACATAAATAAAGTGCACAAGCATATGAATAAAATGCGACAAGCAAACAATCATGCCATGGTGAATGATGCACAATTTGCATGGCAATAAAGTAGCATGGCATGGGTGAGGTGTGGAATACAATAATAAAGCATTTAATTGAGTTTTGACCACATTTTAACCTCAAAATAGTTGCTGTACCCATTATATTTATATGATGCATGCTGCAAAACAGATGATGGAATGCATAAACAGAAAGGTCTCGTCGAGCTAATCATTTTAGACATATTATTTGTTAAATTTGGAGTTATAAGACAAAAGTTATTAATTAATTAAGGAAAAAGGGCATTTTTAATGTAATTTTAATTAACTTGGAAAATAAAGTGTCCAAAATATATTTTGAATGGCATATTTGAATTCCTCACATTTTTCTGATTTTAAAACATATATTATTTGTATTATTTGGATTTGTATTTTAAAAGATATTTAAAAACAGATTTAAATTTTTGTATTTGAATTAATTTGGAAAAGATTTGAATTAATCAGAAAACCGAAAGACCTTTTGTTACTCGGGCCAGTCCTACCCACAGACACAGACAACTGGGCCCATGCTGACCTGGTGAAAAACGACTCAGAGAACCCTTTCTCACCGCGGTCCGAGCTAGACCCAGTGGCTGACAGGTGGGGTCGGAGTGCTCGCAGACCCTGCCTTGATGGGCGAGGCTGCCACGCTGACTCGAGGGACTCGGGTTGATGCAACCAAAGTGCAGGGTACTTTTTGTAAAAAACAACTTGCTGACTGGTCGGCCTCGGTGGGACTGCGGGTTGATGCGAAAAAGCAGAGAGGGGTTTTCTGCAAAACGTTGCCGCAGTACTGTGCTTCTTCTCTCTCTGCGCTGACAACCGATCGATGCTCGTCTGGCGCGGCGCTGTGGATTCGATCCTGGTCGGGCGTCTTGTGAGGAACGGAACCAGTGGTGGCTTCTAGGGTGGTGCGGAGGAGGGACCGAGCTAGCTAAGCTTCTGCGGCCTTGTGAGCAGCGACAAGCGCCGCTTGACACAGCGTGCTCGCCGAAACGAACGGTGAGGCCAGAGGGGGTTGGCGAGGGAGAGGATGTCAGAGAGGGTCAGGAGCTCACCGTGGGGCTGTTGGAGGCGGTGGATCGGCGAGTGCGAACGATCGGCGGGGAAGCGAGCCTCCGGCGATCTAGGGTTCGTTGGGCGGTGACGGTGTGCAGTGATGGGGGTTCTTCCTCCTTGTCGACGTGTCAGGCGAAGCAGAGGTTCCCTTGGTCTCAAGATCACCTCCGCGTCGCCCACGGCTGGATCGAAGAGGGCGAGGTAGGCGTCGGTGACCAGGCGTGGCTGTGATCGTGGAGAGAGAGGGGAGGAGAGGGCAGGCTCCGGGACGGATCTGGGATGCAGCAGGGGGGTGGAGTGATGTGGGAGTGGATAGGAACGGAGGGAGGGAGAGGTAGATGGCGTGGTGGGGGGAAAGGTGGCGTCGGCCACTTTTTGCCTTCTTCACGTGCAAGGCAGGGTCGGGCTGGGCAGGTAGGCATGGGGGAGTGGCTGCAGGTGGGGGCAAGGTGAGGTGTGGGCCGTGCTGCTTGAGAGAAAGAAAGGAGAGAGGGGAGGAGAGGCTCGGTTTAGAGCTAGGGTCGGGTTAGGGTTAGGTTTGGGGTAGCTAGGGTTGGGGTGGTAAGGTGGGTTAGCTGGGTGGGGCCAGGGGACCATGTGGTGAGAGAGGAGAGAGAGGCCGAGAGAGAGAGAGGTGGTGTAACATGCTAGGGTTAGGGTTTAGCTTAGATGGGGGTATGGTTAGAGAGGATGGGGTATGGTTAGATGGGTAGGAGATGGTTTAGGGTTTAGAGAGAGAGATAGATGGAGTGGTCCTTTATGACAAGATCAAGCATGCTCTAGACAAGCTCCAACAAGATCAAGTCAAGAAAAAGAGAGGGATGTGAAGCTAGGGTTTAAGCAAGATCAAAATAGATCAAGCCAAAAGAAAGGATAGAGATAGAGAGAGAGAAATGATGATCCACTCAAGATTCAAATAAAAACCAAATACTAGAAAAGGTGGCACTTGCATGGCCCATGCAAAATATTTATTGCCATGTTGATTCTTGTGGAAACAATATTATTACATGGCATTATTATTTTGCATTCCCAAAAATTGGAATATAGCCAAGCAAAAAGAAGTTAAAGGAAAGTTCCAGATGGAATAGATAAAGATGATCACATTTGATTATAATTGGGACCTGCTAGTGTGTTTATTCCACTAGATGTTTAATAGTCCCAAAAATACCCCAACATGAGCATAAATCCATAATAATCCATATGGAAGTTAGGAAAAGGGTTCCACTCACAAGGCATGCAAAGGTGGCCATGTGGCTCTAATAAACCAATCATGTGAAAACAATATGGTGCATATATGAGAGCATGTGGAGATAGAATTGGATCCATCCCAACCCACATGAGCTAGAGGTAAAACCAAATAAATTGCAATGCTCATATATGGTGGAATGGTGGAATGATGGGGTGATGACAAGAAAGGTGGTGGAGTTGGATAAAAGATATGCCCCCAACTCAACTTGGGCATTTAACAATATATCAACAACCAAATACAATATCAAGAGGCAAATACAATTAACAATGCATATGAGAGAAGAACCAAACCAAAAGGGTTTTATATGATGCTCAAACGCAAGGTGGCATGATGACATGAGCATGATATAATGATGATGCAACAATTATATATATAAAGTAGCATTTATATAGACTAGGCTAGTAGCATTGCAATTGTTAGACAATTGGGATGCTACATTATCGTTATGTTCTTTCTTTCACAGATGACTTGAGTAGATATGGGTATATATATTTCATGAAACATAAGTCCGAAACTTTTGAGAAGTTTAAGGAATTTCAAAGTAAAGTAGAGAATAAACATAACAAGAATATTGAATTTCTACGATCTGATCGTGGAGGTGAATATCTAAGTTACGAGTTTGGCGAGCATTTGAAGAAATGCGGAATACTTCCACAAATGACACCGCTAGGAACACCACAACGTAATGGTGTGTCCGAACATCGTAATCGAACTCTCTTACATATGGTTCATTCTATGATGTCACTTATAGATTTACCTTTGTCATTTTGGGGTTATGCATTAGAAACAGCAGCATTCACTTTAAATAGGGTACCATCTACATCCGTTGAAACGACACCCTATGAATTATGGTTTGGGAAGAAACCTAAATTGTTGTTCCTTAAAGTTTGGGGTCGTGAAGCTTATGTAAAGAAGTTACAGCTCGACAAGCTTGAACCCAAAGAAGAAAAATGCGTCTTCATAGGATACCTGAAGGAAACTACTGGGTATACCTTCTATCATAGATCCGAGGGCAAAATCTGTGTTGCCAAGAATGGATCCTTTCTAGAGAAGAAGTTTATCTCGAAAGAAGTGAATGGAAGGAAAGTAGAACTCGACGAGGTTGTCTATCCTTCTCTCGGATTTGAGAGTAGCGCAGCACCGAAAGAAGTTCATGTGGCGCCTACAACAATAAGAGAGGAATCTAATGATGATGATCATGAAAATTCAGTTGAAGTTACTACGGAACCTCGCAGGTCGACAAGAACTCGTACCACTCCTGATTGGTATGATCCCATTATGAGTGTCATGTTGGTGGATAACACCGATGACCCTGCGACATATGAGGAAGATATGATGAGCCCATATTACAATAAATGGCAAGAAGCCATGAAATCCGAGATTGGATCCATGTATGAAAACCAAGTATGGACTTTAGTGGACTTACCGGATGGCGGAAGGCTGTCGAGAACAAATGGATTTTCAAGAAGAAAACAGATGTTGATGGTAATGTAATCGTCTATAAAGCTCGACTTGTCACAAAAGGGTTTCGACAAATTCAAGGAGTTGACTATGATGAGAATTTATCACCGGTAGCAAAGCTAAATCCTGTGAGGATTTTGTTAGCAATCGCTTCATAGTATGATTATGAGATATGGCAGATGGATGTCAAAACGGCGTTCCTCAATGGAGACATTGATGAAGAGTTGTATATGGTGCAACCCAAAGTTTTTGTAGATCCCAAAAATGCTAACAAGGTATGCAAACTTCAATGGTCCATTTATGGAATGAAGCAAGCATCCCGAAGTTGGAATCAACATTTTGATAAGGTGATCAAAAGTTTTGGTTTTATACAAACTTATGGAGAAGCTTGTATTTACAAGAAAGTGAGTGGGAGCTCTGTAGCATTCCTAGTACTATACGAGGATGACATATTTTTAATTGGGAATGATATAGATCTTCTTAAAAGTGTGAAGGATTTTTTGAATAATAGTTTTTCAATGAAGGATCTTGGCGAAGCTGATTACATATTAGGCATAAAGATTTATAGAGATAGATCAAGACGCCTAATATCTCTTTCACAGAGTACATATTTGGACAAAGTTATAAAGAGGTTTGGAATGGAAGATAGAAAGAAAGGGTTCTTGCCCATGTTTCCCAATACGATCGTGAGTAAAACTCAAAATACTGCTATGGCAGAAGATAGAGAGAGGATGAGTAAGACTCCCTATGCCTCAGCCATAGGATCTATCATGTATGCCATGCTATGTACTAGACCCGACATTGCATATCTTGTTAGTTTAACTAGTAGATATCAATGTGATCCAGGAGTGGATCATTGGACAGCGGTCAAAAACATCCTTAAGTACTTAAGAAGAACTAAGGATATGGTTCTTTCTTATGGAGGTGCTGAACAGCTCGTTGTTAATGGTTACACCGATGCTAGTTGGAACACCGATCCGGATTATTCTAAATCTCAATCTGGATACGTATTTACTTTGAATGGTGCAGTAGTGAGCTGGAGGAGTGCAAAGCAAAGCGTTGTGGCGAGATCTTCAACTGAATTGGAATACATAGCTGCCTCGGAGGCTTCACAAGAGGAGATATAGATGAAGGAGTTCATTATGGAGCTTGGTGTGGTTCCCAGTGCGCTGGACCCAATGTCTATCTATTATGATAACATGGGCGCCATAGCAAATGCACAGGAGCCAAGGTCACAAAAGAAGCTGAAGCATATCAAGGTGTGTTTTCGCGCTATTCGAGAGCATGTCCAGGATGGTGACATAAAGATTTGTAAAGTACACACAGATCTGAATGTGGCAGATCCGTTGACTAAACCTCTCCTAAGGGAAAACATGACTATAACATCCCAAAAATCTTGATCATGATTATCAAATTCTAATCACTAAAATTAGGGTTAACAAAAACTTTGATTAAATAAAAACCAAATGAATGCATGTGTGTATGTGATGATTGTATGAATCCATGAATGGAATTGTGTGATTCACCTAAATAGTAAGGGATGGATTAAAGATGAAAATAACATTTCCAAGAAGAAAAAAATCAAGAGAAAATCAAAAACAAATCAAATAAAGCAAATGGTCATTTTTGCCAATCTTGCTCACTAGGTCACTTTGAGTGTTTCTAGTCCAAGATTTCAAACAGAAACTTTTCCAATTCTTTTCACCCCTTGCAAGACCAAGTAAAACTGAATCAAATCCCACCTTTCAAACTTGCAGAAACTTTTGGAAACCTCATTCAAATCACAATTCAAAATTGAATCTTTAACATATGTGAAGATCACGCCTTTTCAAAACCTAACCAAACTAGTGTCCCTTGACCAATCCAACTAACCAGAGACTCGCTAGTATGTGCCTAGCAAACCCACCAAGTTTGAATCCAAAATTCAAATTTAAATTTCTTGCGGCCATTTCATCAAACACCTTGTTTGCAGCAAACAAACAACAAACACTATTAGTAGTAGTAATTTTGGCCAACCTTGTCCCCTCTCTAGCTCACTCTACACTCTCAGTAGATGATCATACTAATCTAACTAGCTTTACCCTCACTGTGAGCAAGCATAGCCATTAATGGTGAGCATGCCGAGAGCACCATTGTCACCCCCATGTCGCCAGCGAGCTAGAGGAAGCTCTAGCTTCGCCAACCTTGTCTGGGACATGCATCACCGTCCACCTCCACCCCCTGTCCAAGCCCCGAGCGCAGCCAGCCATTGGACCACAAGCCAAGCTCGCGCCCAGTTTCTCTGCGTGCGTGCCGAGAGCGCGCCAGTGCACCGTTAGCGACACGATACCACAGACCGTGCGCCGCCCTCGCCGCTTGCTTACGTGATCGCCAGCACCCCAGCACCCCACCAGACAACCCCGTTCACCGCCGCGCGGACCACGGACGCTATGCGCCATTAAACTTGTCGTCGGACCCGCCTAGAGCACTGCGACATTCCGACCGTTTAGCACCGCCCCACGCCGCGTGACCATGCCATTGAGCTTCGCCAGGAGGTAACGTACTTTCCCCTACCTTTGCCCATGCCATTAGCACATTGTGCCGATGACACCGACGAGCTCCACTTGCGCCATTCGGTCCCCTCGTCGCACTATAAATAGAGGCCCTCCCAGCTCAAACTCCTCACACCATCTCACTCCCCACCTCTCACTGATCAAACCCACTCACTCCAGGAGCAAGGCGAGCACCAGGTGGCCGGAATTGCACCGGAGTTCATCGCTGCAGAGGAGGAGAGGCACCGTCGATTGGAGCCTCCCTAGGAGAAGCTGCTGGTACCAAGAGGATCGCCGTCGTCGACTTCGTCGTTCGCCCCCATCGCCGACCATCGCTAGAACCCCGGTGAGCTCCGGTCGACCCCCTCTGTCCACTCTAGGGTTCTGTCTCGCCGGCGTTGCCCGACGTGGACGATGAATCGTAGCCGTTGGATTAGAGTTAGATCGCACGGTCCTAATCGCCTGCATCGCTTCCCCACTCATGTCTCACCGATTGAGTGGGGTCACTTAACCAATCCAGCCCACGCACGTGATGTGCGTAGTGGGCCAGCCCAGTTAAACATCCTGAGCGACCCAACAATTCAAACTTAGGTTTATTTATTTATTTTCAAACTCAGTTCTGTACCTAGATTCAAAAATCAACCCAGCTCGAATCACTAAACCAAAATGCATGAAACCAATTTTTTTAGAAAGGAACTAGAGTGCTTAATCCAAGACCGTTGGATTCAAACCATTTAGAATTGTAGATCACCGAGGGTAAAAATAACAAGGCAGAAGCTTTTCTTCATTCAAACATTTTTCAAAATTCAACCATGAAAGCTTTTGAGTTAATTCCAACTCTCAAAAATCACACTTAATCATACCTTTCAGAATATATAAAAATATATAGGGTTACTTGCAGAAATAATGATCAAGTAATAAAAGAATGCCTCATAGGACATTCTAGTCATTTTATTTAATTAAAATAAAAAGGTTAAACCTTATTAAATTGTGACATCACTTTAAAGCACATTCTCATGTACTGAAATATGTGGTGAGGACATGTGTCAACATGATCCCATGTTTTAGTTGGAGAATATTAAATATTAAGTAGTTTTTCAATGAGTAGAAATTACTTTTCTAAAATAAAATAAATAAGACAAGTGCTTTAATCTTTGTTATAATAGTGATGACGCTAGATCATCTAGTGTGAACCTTTGTGTGATATATAGAAATAGTTAAGTATTGTTTGGTGATTGTGTACCTCGTATTTATTTATAGACGCTAGTACCGATGAAGGATACGAGGAGGAAGGAGCATACTACGAGGAAGAAGCCGAGGAGAACTTCAACCACTGCTCTGCACAAGGCAAGCTATTAACTGAGCAAGCTATTAACTGAGCAAGCTACTATCTGAGCAAGCTAACACTTGCAACTATGAAAGTTAGATAACATATGCAATGCATTAAGCATGCTTGGTTAGATACCTTTGATGATATTCAATCCTAGTTTTACTTGCAAGCATAGTATTTTATTTCTTTATCAAAGCTTTCTATCAAAAGTTTACTTAGTGAATGGTAGATTCAGGAAAGATATTTGAAGGTAGCATAAAGAGCATAAAATTTGACCTAGGTTAGATAATCTTGATGTCATCCTAAGGCATGAGATTGAACATAGATAAGATACACTTGTTTACCACCCCTCATTAGTGCTTACCCTCACTTGTAGATGCTAGTGCTAAGCACAAAACTTGATCAACTTTAGATGGGAATACTTGGTGAAAATCGTTATGAAAACCTTAGAATGATGAGTCATTCTACTGAAATGTTTTGACATGTGTTCTCGAACACCAGATGATTTGATGATGAAAATGATAAAGCATGAGCCTTAGCCCTTTATAAAACTGATGGTTGTCTAGATGCGATACCATTCCAATTTTACCGTACAACCACAATACCCGAAAATTGGGTAGGGCTTGACTGGAAACTTATATACCTTAGTATGGGTTCCCTGACAGCCAAGGTCTGAGCTCAGGCTACCTTGTGAAGATTGTCCACCTATGCAGTATCCAAGATGACAGTTGGTCATGGTTGGGAGGCCAAAATCACAGGAGAGGTGCCTATACTAGGGCGTGTAATTGAAAGGTTAGGATTGATTATCCGCATACTGAGTATGGTGAATTCAGGATTTGTTCCTGACGGATGTATCGAATGTTGTGGTGAAAGTGTACAATCTTTGCAGAGTGTCAAACTATTCGAATAGCCGCGTCATGATTATGGACATTGAGTGGCCATACTGTTCCCCCGTCAGATGTTTTCAAAATGACTTGTGAAATGAATTGAGACTTTGATTTGACCACAACAGAGTTGTGATATGAAATTCAAGTTCCCACTTAGGTATTATAAAATTTCAACTAGCTTTCTTTTCTTCTAAACTTAGTAGAGGTAAATCTGGCTTTTTGCAAATAAACCCTAGAGCTTAGTGTCCTACTACCAAAAACCCCCTTAACTTGTTAGTATTAGTTTGCGAGTACTTAAAAAGTACTCATGTATTTGTCCCTGGCTATTCCCGTGGCCAGACTATGAAGATGAGTACCAGGATGATGGACCGCAAGAAGGTTACGACAACTAGGATCATCTCCCATCGTCAGCATTGCCAGTGACCCCGAAGATGGAGCTTCGCCTACGCTACCTTTATTATTATGTTATTCCGCTGCTTGAGTTGTATTAAGAACTGGATCATGAGATCCTTATTTGTTTAAGACCTTATGTATGCTTTGTAATGGATGATGTACTGTGATATCCAATCTGTTATATCTCGCAAAAATGGTAATCCTGGGATTGCGATGTATGGCATAATAGACATCTGGGATTAAATATCCGGGTGTTGACAATGACCATCACCAAACCTCCATGGGTGTTCGGTATATTACCATGCAATCTAGATTAGTTGACTCTAGTGCAAGTGGGAGACTATTGGAGATATTACCTAGAGGCAATAATAAAATTAGTTATTATTATATCTTTGTGTTTATGATAAATTTTTACATTCATTCTATAATTGTATTAACCAAAAACATTAATACTTGTGTGATTTCTAAACTTGCTAGAGTCCCTAGTAAAGCTTCTTTGTACTACTAGCTTGTTGGTTGATAGATGATCATGGTTTCCTGATCATGATCATTGAGATGTTATTAACAACAAGATCATATCATTAGAAGAATGGTGTTATGGACATACTCCTATTGATAAGCGTAGCATAAAGATCAAGTCATTTCAATAGTTCAATTGCTATAAGCTTTCAGATAGATAGTAACATAATTCCTTCGACCATGAGATCATGCTAATCACCATCACCGGATGGATGCTTTGATGACATAAAACACCACTTCATAACTAGGTGGTCATAAAGGTGGCATTGATTGTTCGGAAAGTATGTGTTGGGGCACATGGATCAAGAGTGGGATTTGTCCATCCATATGACAGATAGATATACTCTGGGCCCTCTCGGTGGCGTGTCATCCAATTAGCTTGCAAGCATGTGACTGACTCACAAGGGATCACATATCACAGGAACGAGTAAGGAGTACTTATTGGCAACGAGGTTGAACTAGGTATGCAGAGATACCAATGATCAAACCTCGGATAAGTAAAATATCGCGAGACAAAGGGAAATTGGTATCATATGTAAATAGTTCATTGGATCGACAAGTCATCGTAGAAATATGTGGGAGCCATATGAATTTCCAGATTCCTCTATTGGTTATTGATCGGAGAAGAGTCTCGTTCATGTCTGCATAATTTGTGAACCGTAGGGAGACACACTTAAGGAGTCGATGTTGTTTAGTAGATATGGAATGTGAGTAAGGAGACCGAATGTTGTTTGGAGTCTCGGATGGGATCCGGGATATCACGAGGACATCCAGAATGGTCTGGAGAATAAGATTCATATAAGGAAAGTCCAATTCCGGAGTTCGGGAATGATTCCTGTGTTTTCACCGAAATAATCTAGAAGGGTCTAGAAGGTACAATGAACCGGAAGGGGAAGGGTACATGAATGTGTCATGACAAATTGGAATGATTGCATCATTTCCTAGGTCACTTGGCTAGGCATTTAAAAGAGAGAAATCAAACTCTAAAATTGAAAGTCAAAAGGCAAGTTTGAATAGTCAAACTGGGACAATGGTTCCTGGTGGAGGGAGGAGAGGAAACCTCCTCTCCCTCCACCGCCAACCATGGAGAGGGAGTTGGGGGAGGATATGGCCTACCCCTCCCCTAGTTGCCCCTCCCTCTCATAAATAGAGGGGAGGGGGCTACCCCAAGTCCTACACCACAAAACCATAGCCCCACCCAAGCCGTCACCGCCGCGCCGCCGCCCTAGCCACCGCCGGCCCCACCTCCTCACCTCGGCTTCTAAACCCTAGTCGCTGAGGAGCCCTTCTACTCCATCTACCCGCTTCGGCTTAAGGCGAAGCCCTACGGGATCTCCCCTCTAAACTTTGACACCACGCCGTCGTGCTGCCGGATTCGCGAGGAGAGAACTACAACCTTCGCTGCCTGCTGGAACAAGGGAGAGGAAGGTCTTCATCGAGTACTGAACGTGTGACCGACTGAGGGAGCGCTGACGGAATGAGGCGCCGAAAGGATCGTCTACGCGATCTTGAGATCGGCAAGTGAACGACTACATCACCCACGAGAATATGCTCTCGTTAACCGCTTTAGAATCTTTGAGGGTGAGTACTCTATCGACTCGTTGCTACAATCTAGTAGATAGATCTTGGCTTGTGTGTGTTCATGCGGTAGAATTTGTTTGTTTTCCATGCTACAAACCCCTTCAACATCGTGTGTGTGTGTGTATCCATTGGAACCACTCCTTAGATCGTGCCACAGAGAAGGTAACTACGTGTGATGCCACTACCCGATCTAGCGGTTACTACGGGAAATGTGGCGTCGCACAGTGATTGGACTGGTGGCAGTGATAACTGACAGGCATGACGTAGGAACAATATGGAGTGCTGTGTCTTGTACAAAAAATTAGGTAAAAGATGATGATTACCTAACACCTAGGGTAAAGAAATATAAAATAAGTGAAGCCCATGGAAGCTAGGTAGCACACAAGGAAACAACCTAAGTGCTGAAAAGTAACTTGGGACCGAGATATAGATCAGCTCCGACCAAGCAAATTCGGTTTCAACAAGAAAGAGCCAGTTGGAATTTCTGAGTTATAAACAAGTTTAGCCGACGTATAGATACATCGGATAAGAAACTATTCCATATAATTCAAAGGAACCTGCCGAGGCCTTTTAGCTAACACTGCTAGACCTCGACAGCTTCGAGGACTAATGTCGGGGGGTTGACCCCCGGTAGGGTCAAGCATTGGTATAAAGATAAGGTTGACTCGCATGGGGTGGCCGGCATTGGCCGACGTATCCAAGATGTCTATAAAATATGTCAACATAACATGCATTGTTCCTTATATGCAGGTTCATCAAGGCCAAGTTATCGAGGCTGAGGTCAACATATGGGGTTGGCAAATGGTCATAGACTATATGTCGGCCTCTAATTCAATGCTTCTGCCCACTCCTAGGAAATTCGGAGGAGATAAGCACGCTCCTATCAGGCGTGCCCCTAAATCCTGGAGGCAAGTCCCATCGAGGGTTTCCAGGAGGGGACAGTTGTTAGGGAGACCGTTAGAGGTCATGGGTACGTCAAGTCCCATCGCTGACAAGAAGAGCATCTAGGCCCAGCCAACAAATTTTGCCACAGTATATTCTAGGCATATTCCCTTCCACGTCATCCCTAACTTGTAACCTGGGTACCCCTTTATAAGGTTCAATAGAGCCTCCTAGAATAGGGGGTGGATCAATTGTTACTTCATTTGCCCCTGAGCACAGAGAGAAGCATAGAACTTTATATTCCTCCTCTCATATACAGATCAAGGAACACTTGTAGTTACATTATGATCATGATTATGAGATCTAGCATGCATGAGTAGGGATTTTATCTTAATAGGAGAGCCCTGAACCTGGTTATATCATGTGCGTTTGTACTTGTGTGTTCTTTTTCTTGTGTGGTTTCGACCACACTCTCCCTCCCCGGATTCCTGTAGCGTCCATCCAGTTCCAACTCAAGCCATCCCATGGCATCTTCTGTGACACCACCACAACATCCCATAAGTGCAAAATGGAGCCAATATCATACAAATACTTTCAAAAATGGCAATTTTTCCCAAATGTGCTTCGTCCAGGCCATTGCCCTTCAATCATCGCAAGCTCAAATACTCTTTTTCTTCCTCTCAAACCATACTCGTCGGTCTGGATCGGCGATGCTCTCCAAGTCTGTGAGCATGATCTTATTCTCCTCAATCATGACCAGGGCTTCGGCCTCCAAGAGCTTTGCCTTGTCCATTGTCCCCTTGGCCTTGGCCTTGGCCTTAGCCTCCAAGATCTTGACGGCGATCAACCTCCATGGCCTTGGACTTGGCCTCAACCTCCAAGAGTCTAGCCTTGGCATTGGCCTCATACACCACAATTGCTCTCGTGTGGAAATCAACAAAGCTCTTGGTGGTGGCTTCTTTCTCTTTACGCGGCCTCTCTTCCCTCTCGGTAATGGCCGATTCCTTCTTCACCTTGAATCCTTGATGTCCCTCAAGGTGTCTTGAAACGCCAATGCGCCTACTTGACGGGCGATCTCAGCCTTGGTTGCCTTGTGGCCGCCCGGCTGACGGGCACGACCAGGAGTGCTAGGGCCTTGGCCTGTGCTTGGATGTACATCTCATTCTCTTGTGGCGCTTCTCTTCGAGGGCGGAGAGTTCCTTGTGTTGCCTTGCGGTGGCTCTCCGACATGCGCGCTTTTTAGACTCGACCTTTTGCTCCTCCGGCTTCATGTCATTGGCTAACTTCTTCGCCTTGGCCGGCTTCTTGGCAAGGCGATCGGCGGTAGGCTGAGCAACGGCGGTGGCAGCGGGATCCATCGCTTCCGTTTCCGCTCCCGCCAGTCGAATTTTGGTGGGAGGGATTTTAGAGGGAGAATGGAGTGGCTTGTGCCACTAGCGGGAGGAACCACCAAAGAGGAGGGGAGGATACGTGCGTTGTCCACCCCGACGCATTGGTTGCTCAAATTTTATGCATCGAACCGGACACGTCGGTCTGGATATAGTGCAACACTGAAGAGCGTGCAGCCGACGCCCAAGTCCGTCCGGACTACGTCGTGCCGCTGGAGATGCGTCGCTGGAGAGCGTGCAGCCGGCGTCCGCGCGGACTGCATCGTGCCGGGCCGATGGTCTCAATTCACGTGGGTTTGAATTGCAAGTCAGCACTTACATTTCGCAAAAATGGAGTATCTGATATGCTCACACATTTCATCAATCACATTCTACAAGCTCGGTTTACTTCACTAGTGCACACGGTAGCCTCTAACACCGGTTCAGAAGACCCTCTAACAGCGGTTATAGAACCACTGTTGAGGATTCGATGTTAAAGGCCCCCCTTTAATAGCGGTTCTTATACGAACCGTTGTTAAAGGATGACGCACGTGGTGCTGCCGCAGAGCTCAGGCCTCCCCTCGTAACACGAACCGGTGTTAAAGGTTCTCTGCCTTGGCAGGAAAACGGCCTAAATCTCTGCCGCGGCAGAGTTCTGCCGCCTCCGCATTTTGGGCGGATTTCTGCGGTGCGGCGGGGACAGGGGGTGAGGGGTGATTGATCGGAAGAGATATACACATACATCGTCGGTACATACGAGTACATGAATAATTAAGCAACTATTATTATAAACAAACATCGTCATTGCGGTATTCTCCGTACACGTTGAAGCATCAAGTACAAGACAAACACGTTCAAGCATATATACAATATAACATCTCCGTACACATTCATTTTGGATATCTAAAGAGTTCTCCGCCAGGCGTGACGACCTCATCAAGTATGAACCCCGTCAATTCCTCTTGAATGGCCCGTATGCTCTCAAATGGTAGGAGTTTGTCCCGCATCCGTTCGATCTAAATATATATGAACCGGTGTTAAAGGTGGTGGATTTTTTTACTTTCTGAACCACGCTGGTACGGGCAGCCCCTTTAACACTGATTTGTGGTTTGGACTTCAACTAAAGGCCTCATTTCCACCAATGCTTGTTCAAAACAGTTTTTTCACAAGTTTTACGCTGTATTTTGCATCCGGTGATTCAAAAGCATTGTCCTGCACTACTCAAACCTCCAAAATTTATTTTCATGCTTATCCACCACAAAATATCCAATTTGAGAACATATCACAGAAAAGTTGTTAATATCGAGCACAAATACATTCAACGCAAATGCAAGTAACTGCTGTGTCGGTCAGAAACCTCTATCCATGAAGGACATCAAGAGATAAATAGATCGAAGTTGCACTGGTTTAGAGACGCACTTCACTGGTAGTATTCAAATAATTTGCAATACACCAGCAGCAAACTAAGAGCATCTCTAACAGATATCGCATATCGGCCGGTCCGCAAATTTTGGACCGATATGCGATATCGAGCAACAAATGACCTTTCCAGATACAGGGAAGATATCACAATTCTTTTTGCGGTTTTCCGCATGATGCCCAGCCATCCCACATATATTCGGTGCGAAGGGGTCTGGATGCGGGAAACCGCAACCATTTTTCCCTATTTCTGCATGCACAGAAACCCAGCCGCCGCCATAGATTCTGGCCACCTCTTGCGCCACCCATCAAATACCCGCCCACCACCTCCCACCCACCTCTCCTAGCCATGGCCGGCAAATCGTGCCGGAATTAGGCCAGCTGAAGCGCATGGCCTCCCCAGCGTGGGGCGGGCTCAGGTTCAGGCCCGTCGCGCACGATGCGGAGGCAGGAAGCTCCTGGGCTTCTGCAACCACTGGCATGCGCCTCCGTACGCCGTCGCCAGTGGTGCACACGCCGCCTTCCGCTCCCGCGTCGGCTCGATGGGGCCACAACTCCGACGACAACAAGGAGGAGGGCTCCGGCTTGGAGGAGGACGACACGGTCCGCGAGGCGAAGTTCAACTCGCTCATGGCCCTCGTCTCCAACATGTGGGAGCGCGCGAAGCGCCACCATGACAAGCGCGTGCTCGAGCAGAGCGAGCTCCGCCGCGTCTGCCGCTGCTCCGCACATGAGCACCAGACCCCGCTCGACAACTTCGTCGTCAACTACTCCGATGACAGCGAGGACTCCGACTACGATTAGGTGACTGACACTGTCACCGTAGATGCTCCCGACTACGAGTAGATGACCGACGCTACCGCCATAGATGCTCCGGTGACGCCGCCGTAGATGCTCCGGTGAGTACCATAGATGCTCTGCTGACACCGCCGTAGATGCTCCGGTGAGTAGGTACCAATGCTCCGGTGAGTAGGTACCACTGAGATTGGATGTAGGGCGTGGCATCTAATTTTTTTATGTAAATATGTCGATCTCAGATGACCAAAGCCTACCCAACGTATTGATTTTTAAAAATGCAGTTCCGGACTTCCGGTTAGTTGGTTAGTGTATCTGTTCCACACTGGAAACTTTCGTACCGCAACTTCCAAACATGCTCACTAGAGCACAGAAAGCAACACGAGCCAGCAAACTTTGAACTTGATATACATAACATTAACTCAAGTACACATAAGATTCATACAAACTTTGAACACCTTGATATGAAACACAATTTGTGCATAAAGGTGTAACACCATTGAAGCATTGCAGACTTTCATCAGTGAACAAACAACCATGAAATGTGCAGTTAATCCAATAGCATGAACTATTGACATTGCAAAGAGCAAGTATTGACTTTTGGGTAAATACTTGATTACGAAGAACAAGGATTGACTTTTGAGTATGCAATATAGTTCTCGGCAGTTGACAGATGTATGTCTTACCTTTGATATGGATCTGTGAAAACATGTTAGTTAAAGTCTTCAGTGTGCTTATAGTATAAAAGTTCCGATCCAAATGAAATGCCCCTTAAACAGGTTTGCAATACGAACCAAGCAGACCAAAAAAGGAATTTGGTCATAGTTACTACTCCCTCGGTAAGACCTACTTTGACTAGCCACAGCCATCAAGTTTTAATATATTAAGAGTGGTAAATAATGCGAGACCATATCAAAGAGTGAATCATTAAAAAGCACACACCCCTCATAGTTTGGAACAAGATTGTAAGCTTTGAATGTTCGATACGGATAGTGTAAACAGTTCCAGAGTATAATCATATTGCTGGACACTGCTGCACACGGCCACACACAGATCAAAAAAGCACTTCAGAACAAGCAACTCGTGAGCTTCATGTATCATTAAAGGACAGGTCGTAATAGCACACCCATAGCCCCCATACATAATGGTTTGGTTTACAATCAGTTTCTCTACTGCATCTTCATATCTCAATTAAGTGAGCAGTACAGTACAATACAAACTGGACAATAACCCATGTCAAAATAGGACCACCAGATGATAATAAAATAAGGTATAAGGTTGGACAGAATCAAATATTCAGATAGCATAACTCCTAAGCAACAAAAATGAACTGTATGGCCCTGGCACTTATGAAAATCAATTAAGAATCAACTGTTAGAACTCAACATATTTCAGTATTCCAGCTATAGCATGCTTTAACATTTCTAACTGAATTTTGTACGGCATAAAGAGATATAGAGCAGGTGGCATGCACTGGGTAGTTACAAACTAAAACTACAGGTCAGTACAGAAACAGGGAGAATATTGGTAAACAATGGGTCTTTTCCAATAAATAGAACCCAACATAGTATTGTTTATGAACATGCGTTCAGATCAAGCATGATAAACGCCTATCACATCAATTAGAGATACCCACCGCCATCTAAGAGAAACAGGTCATAGAAACTTCAATAATGAGTCGATAACTCTTTCAGGAGTCAAAGTCTAAAAAGCAAAGTAGCCTCCCAATGAAAAAAGGTTTAAAATGAAAGATATCAACAGAGAATTACCACTGCGTGTACCAATAACATCACAAGTTTCAGCCCCCCTCAGGAAGTTCTGCTGTGATAGGAGTGAAGTTCACTAAGCCCATCATAGGACTGAAGTTCACTAAGCTACAACACCTATCCATCTTACTCCTATGGAAAGGGAACCAAACAACCTTTCTAGCATGCCAAATGGTGTGACTATACATGATTGCACACAGAGGGCAAAAACTGTACATACATGCATTTCCAAAGTTCTCTCTCCCTTGTGTGAATCATATATCATCAAAACACAAATCAGAAGATCAAGAGAACTACAAAAACCTTCTCCACCAAGAACCCAAGACGAGTCATGTGCCATGAATGAGCACTATGAGGCATGAAATATACCTTTCTTCACACATTGACACACATGTTTGCCTCCATGTCAAACGATGTGGCCATGTCAACTCTCATTGCAAGAATCAATTGAGAGCAGCTGCCACATCCTCCAGCCCAAACTGACGGCCACCCAATCGAGACTCCTTACACCTTGCTGTGAAGTAGAACATCAGCCACACAGCCATGAAGTACACCTCCGCAAATGAGTGGAAGAAGCCGCCAAGAACTTTGCCACCAAATTTCACCATAATGAGCCGCCCCATGCTGCCACACACCACTGTCTCCCAGCACTTGATCAATGTGGCATCAGTTGCCATCAATGAAACAAGGTAGCAACCTTCCTTGACAGCATTGCGGCCAGGCGGACGCAGATCACGATCCATGGCAACCACCCATGGCACCACCGTGAATAACACTGAGACAACAGCGTCAAGAAGAGCCCACGCAATAAAGAACCCATCAAGCTCTGGGCCTGAAACAGCCCCAGCAAGCCACGGATTGGCAGATGCCGAGAAAGGCATGAGCTTGGCGACAACAAAGAGCCTGAACAGCTGCGCCTGGTCGTGCACATCAGCAAAGAACCAGAGGCAGAGCATCTGCACAACTGCATCCCGAGTCGCCCACCGCAGGAATGCGAACCCAGTGAGCCGCCTGGCGCCCATGGCCACACCGGAGAGGAAGAACCCTCGCCGCCGTTCAGGCAGGTGGCGCCCTGCTACAGACGCGAACACTGTGCCGAGAGCAATGGAGTGCACGGTGATGTACCCAAGGATCGCGAGCACATGTGCGGCCGAGAGCAGGGCAAGGAGGTTGATGATGGCCGCAGCGTCATGCCTTGTCAGGTCGAGCAGCCTGAGCTCATCACCCCGGGGCGAGATATGCTTCCGCGAGGAGGTCTCGTTGTGGACGGCAATGAAGAAAGGGGAAACTGATGCGGGGAGCTGCTGGGAGAGGGGTATGGGGTAGGGTTTGGGGGTGGGGGTGGAGAAGGAGGTGAAGAAGATACTGTGGTAGGAGGAGTTGCGGCGGCTGGAGGGGGGCGAGGAGGCTGGGTCTAGTGGTCCTACGAGGAAGTCGTCGTCAGAGAGGGAGGAGGAGGAGGTGAAGGGGGAGCGACGGCGGGGAAGGTGGTGCTGGAGAGGCGGCGGGGAGGGCTCGGCAGGAGGGGAGAGGCGGAGGAGGAGGGAGCGGAGGTCGGGATCGCGGTCGGCAAAGGAGGAGAGGCGAAGCGTGCCAGCGAAGAGGGCCGACCGGAAGAGGAGGAGGAGGAGCGCTGCGAGGAGGAGCGGCGGGAGCGAGAACGGGTGGAGGAGGTGCACCGCCGCTCGGCGCAGGACGCGGCCACCCGTGCGCGCGTCCAGGCTCGACACCGGCGGCGCGGGCGCGGCAGCTGCCGGCATGGCGGTGGGAGCGCAGGGCTGTGGGGATCGGTGAGGCGCGGAGAGGGCGAATGGGGAATCGAGGATGCGGAGGTTGACGCGCGGGTGACGAAGGAACTGGAGGCACGGGCTTGGTCTTAGGCTTGGGCCGGTCTGGATTCTTGGGCTGGACTTTATTTGGATTTACACATTCGACTTAAAAACAAATACTACCTCCGTCCTAAGCAAATTTGATCAAATTTTTAGAGAAAAATATTAATATTTATAATACGTAATTTATACCCTTTTATACATCATGAAACATATTTTTACATGATATCTATATAATATAATAGTTTTTAATAGTTTTTTCTAAAAGTTTGGTCAAACTTTCTGTGCTTGACTTTTTATAAAAAAGTATTGGTATGCAATTGTTTGACTAGTGTGCATATGTCCCAAATCTATAATAAAATTATACCCCTCAGATCCATCATAAACACTTATTATGGATCAGGGAGAGTACTATATTTTTTAGCTAATTTTTTACTGAGCCTCTTAAATGTGTTTTCATGTAACATTGCGTGTAACATGTTATACACATGTCTTCAGATAAAATTCAAGATAACAAAAATTCGTAAAATTCATCATCACGTGCATATGCATGAATGCAAAAATATTAATTAAAAAATAACCGAACAACATAATCTACTATTTATTATTTGAGGACGGTTCTCTTTGAAAGTCCATCTATTTATCCGTCTATAATGATTCCTTTCATTGTTGGGATATTGTTTACGGCTTTATTCTCTTCATACTTCAAAATATGTATCAAAACCTTCTTAGTTCAAATCCATCATACAATTACATTATACAACATTGTTATAGAAAATTGCGTACAACATAAATACATAAATACATATGAGTATGGTATAAATACTCCTGTTACCCTTGGCATTGGAAAATGTAGCACTCCATCCTCCTATGAGTGCATCAAATTAAAAATCAAATAACCTGACATAGCACTAGATGTATGATATGTTACATTGTGTGTTGAATGAATCAATTAAGATCCATGTAATGAACTGTGATATCTCTAGAAAGTTGGATGTCGTGACACGCTAGTATCCGCACAACCATATTAAAACAATCAACATTCATGGATCCATTCATCTTTAATATGTTTCTTAGCTATGTTAATTTTAAACCAATATTATAAGGATTGTAACTTCTACGAAATTAGAACTATGTCAATTACAATGACAAAATAGTAATTTATCAGAACATAAATGAATTGAAAAAATGTGGCTTACTCCAATGAATGGATATCATCAACCATGTTAAGGCACAATCAAAATGCATCTACCAACTCATTCGTCTATTGGATTGGCGAATCATAAATAGAGAAATGACTACGAGGTAAGATCAAGTTGTGATGGTGAGTTCAAAGTTTTGAGTTTATTAGGGTGTCTTTCATTATCATTTTCCAAGTCCCGATTTCATTTTCATCATCATTTAATTACGAATGGACTAAAATGGTAGCTATTTTTTCTAAGATGTATCATATGAACCTATAAAGTAGTAATCAAAGTTACATTTCAAATAGTCATACACCATATAACAAGTATCATTGTATCAATGTACATTGACTAATATACTTGTTCTAGAGTATCAGATAAAAAAAATCCCCTATTACGTACTCCATAAATTTTAACATCTACAGACCATAGGATGATCTACATTATTACATAATTTAGATGATACAAATTTTATTATTTAACAAAATAAATTATCAAATCATTTAATATTTAATAAAAGACATATCAAAATCTTAATTTTTTTTAAGAACTCTTCAAGGTCATCAAATAATTAGGACAGAACATTTTTAAACCCTATGACATGCCACACAGACACGTGAATGAAACATGGTCGATGAAGAAAAGAAAGGACAATGCATCCATAGTCCACATCATCACTTACCTCCAAGTTGCTTTTGAATACCTCCCAACTTCTCGCTATCACAGTCTCACATAGCACACCACGACCGCCCCATCCACTACTTCCTCTCACCCACCGACGAAGAGACCCTCCCTCTACCCCACCTGTACACTGCTGCGAGGAGGACACCCCCCCCCCCTCTTCGTGCCTCTCGGTCGCTGATGTGACAACCGCCCTTTCGTTCACGCACCGCCACCTTCCTGATGAACACCCCTCATATGACTCTCCATTGACGCAGGCGAAAGAACCCGTCTCCACTGAATCCTCAACATCAGGAGGTATACGCACCTTGGAGGGCTCGGCAGTGGCCCCTAGAGTGGATTGCCAATACCCCTTTACTCCTTGGCTGCGACTGTATGAGGCAATCGACGGTGCCTTGGCCCGGATGTCCTAGCCCAACTGGGCGCCGTTCCGGGTTGGGGCCTCCTACTTCGGGTCGTCCCACTCCACTGGCATGACCCTGAGCCTCCTCAAGCTCGACGCGGAAGGATTGGGGTGCTGGCGCCCACGGGATATTCGACAACAAGGTGCGCCCCCTTCTCAGCATACTTTGTCGATAGTGAGGAATCCGTGGTAGACATTTATATGTTGGACATGCCTCTAGTATGTAAAGTTAATTATTTTCTTCAACACCTACAAAAACTATGTGAAAAATTGCAGGATGGTTGCTTAGTAGTCTAGATTTTGCTGATCTATCACCAAGTAGTCTGGAGTTTTTTGCTTTGTAATCTAGAGGAGAAGATACTATTTGGATGCAAATTTGAATAAATCTTTCCGTCTTTTTAGTTGTTGCACCAATAAATGAAAAAGTAGTAGCATCACACCCGACGAATAAGCAAAATATCTTCTTATGAAAATATGAGGTAGTAAGACTGATTACTAACCATAGCAATGAGATTCTTGCGTTGTATTGGTGCACCTAGAGGAGTTGAACGCTTGAACACATAGTTTTCTGAGATTTATAACACATAGATACAAGTGAAAGTATTCCGGGAGGAGCAGGACCTTTCCCTAGAACTGGAAATTTTCTCTAGACCTCCAGTTGTAATGAAAAAGACGAAACCTCTAGAGGTGAGGAACACGCTCCGTGAAAGAAGGGTGGCGACCAGACAAAGGGTTGCACGTAATCATACTGAGGTAGCCCTCCTCCTCCCGCACCCGTGCGCCGGGCGGCCTCCCCTCCCCGCCGAGCCCTCCCTCCCGTGGTCTCTCCTCCCCGTCGTCGCCGCCCGGATTGTCGCCAGGCAAAGACCTAGGAGTGTGGCGGCGGCAACGTCCCTGATCGCGATCTGGCGGGAAGGCGCGGCGTCCGTCCCGGCTGCTTTGGCGGTGGTGTTGCGGCGAGCGGCGACCGAAAATCCTCGGCCCAGATGGCGGCAGGCGGCGGCGGGGATCTGGGCCTAGCCGCGATCTGTTCCGTATGTTTGCCTCGACGCCGGCGCCCAGGCGACCCGGGCCTTGTCCGTGACACTAGGGCGCTTGGGGTATCTTCCCCCGGCATGGTGGTAGTGGCCTCCTTCTCCGTCGGAATGGTCGGCCGGGTGGTCTTGCCATCTTGCGGCGGATCTTGCTAGTTTCCGGCAGGTGGCGTGAGGGATGCTGGCTCGGTTTCAATAAAGGAGGTGGTCCTGGATCCCTCTCAAGCCAAGACGATGATCTGCCGGATGTTGGTCTACATTGATCTGGTTTCTGTGTCGTGTTCCGGAAGGCTCCGCCGGCGAACTCCATAAGTGCTATCATGCCGTGAGTTTGCTGGAAGGATTGAATTCGGTCGTACGCACCCATGTTTTACCCTGACCGTTTAGTTTCAGAGGGTGTGCTTCGAAGCTTTGTTGGCTGTTATTATCATGGGGCATGTTCTCGTTCCATGTGGCTGACGGAGAAAGTCATGGAGACCGAGATCTAAGGACAGACAATGATTGTTTGAGTCTGGGTGGTGATGAGGAATTGGCTAGGTGACTTATGAATTGGAGCAGTGGTATGTAAGTGGGGCGACTGCACAGGAGAGGTTCATGGTCCTACCTCTCAGGGTGATAACCCAGGGTCTGGCCTTAATTGGTTGTGCCTGGCAATGTCTTGTTGAAGGTATTGTTTTGAGAGCGCGAACTTTCTTCAGGGTGAAAACCTAGATCTTTGATCGGGCGATGATGGTGTGTGTGTGCACGGTTCCCTCCTTGGAGGCGTCGTTTTTGGAGAAGCTGGACTTCTAGTGTTGTCTTGGTGGTGGTAGTACTGTTGTTTTAATGAATGAGCCACTGTAGCGGGACTTTTCTATTTTGTAATTCTTCTTTCTTTTTTTGGCTGTGTGCATCCGTGTGGCCGCTAGGACAATACGTTGTTGCAGAGGCTGGGTGTAACTGGTATCATCTGATATTAATATATGCTCCTTTCCAAAAAAAAAAGTGAAAGTATTCCATGTTTATTGAAATGAATAACTGAAAAACATGGTTATTTTTAGTTACAGTCCCCCATATCAATGAACGTTCTTCTATATTGAATTCTTATATAGAAAACTAAGACTAACCATATCGTTTTTCAATATATTCTAAGTCTCTTTAATACCCATTCTGATGGTCCATCTGTGTCATTAAATCACGACACATCGATGATTACTGGAGGTACTATAATAATCACGTAGCCATGAGTTTTTCCCTGGTTCAAGTGATAGACTCATCATGGTCTGTAGTCTGTTTGACAAAGTAATATGGTACTTTTTCTTGACACTTGCCTGCTTGGTCTGAATGTAAATTAATCACATGTCTTGTCATTGTTTTTTTACGTATCTTACTGTACTTCCTGACCCTGGGAATTTGGAGAGTTGGTGTTATCTCTCTTTTAAGATCATTCATTAAAGATTCACATGCTAGAATCAAGATATCACCATCGGACAACAACTTTGTTGGTTTGCATGATAGGATTTCTACCATCACGTGACCCTTGAATACTCACTTGCGATCGATATATTTGATATTAAACAAGCTATCTGAGGATATCACTATACCCACCTAATTTTGAGTTCCCCATTTCCATATGCAGGTAAATCCTATAATTTGTACATGAAAATATTCAATGTTACCACATTCTTACTTGCTAGTTTACACCACACTAGTGGAAAATGAACCTTTCGGTCTGGGCCATTAGTCCCGGCTGGGCTGGGACTGGGACTAATGTCCCGCACCAGACGGGCCTAAACCCTCCAAACAACTAGTCCCGGGCCGGTTGGGGCCACTAGTCTCGGTTTGAGATACAAACCGGGACTAAAGGGTTCGGGTCCTATCGCTCGCTACGGACACCCCTTGTGTGACCTGTGGTCACACTAGTGGTCTGACCCTATATATATGGCACAACCTCTTCCCTCTTAACTGTTTTTTTCCTGGTGGGAGGTGGTGGGTTTGTGCTAGTTTTTTTCTTATTCATATGCACTAGAGGTGTTCGGTGAATTGCACATTAGAGCGATGCGACTTTAGGTGACACAAGATAAACATGATATGAGGTGCCCGAGCCACATTTAAGTTTTCTCATCTTTGTTTCCATGTATGCTAAAAGGTTAGCAACTATTTTCTCGTTTAGACCGCGTGGTACTAATTTTAGCAAGTGATTGTGTTTGATATATTTTTGTATGATACAGATGAGCCATCCATGGATGTACAGTGACCGACGATCTGCCGCTTTCAGAGAAGGCGTGCGTTCTTTTCGCCTTGTGGCCGAGGCGAACAAGCGGCGGGATGGTTTTATGTGTTGTCCATGTGTTGAATTAGGAATAAGAAGGCTCACACTTCCTCAAGAGTCAATCAGAGCCACCTGCTTCAGTCCGGTTTTATGTCCGGCTATAATGTTTGGACCAAGCACAAAGAAAAAGGGGGTTGTGATGAAAGACAGCAATGAAGAAGAGAACGATGATGACAACTATCGATCTATGTTCCCTGAATACGCTGATACCGCAATGGAAGACAATAAAGAAGAAGGAGGTGAAGAACATGAACCAGATGAGCTCGCTAATGATCTTGGTCGGGTCATATCTGATGCAAAGAGAGACTGCGATACATAAAAGGAGAAGTTGCAGTTCGAGCAGATGTTACAGGACCACAACAAATTGTTGTACCCAACTTATGAAGATGGCCAGAAGAAGTTGGATAGCACAATGGAATTGCTGAAGTGGAAGGCAGAGAATGGTGTGACTGACTCGGGATTCAAAAAGTTGCTGGTACTAATAAAGAAGTTGCTTCCAATAAATAATGAATTCTCCTACAGTACGTACGAAGCAAAGAAGCTCGTCTGCCCTCTAGGATTTGATGTGCAGAAGATACATGCGTGCCCTAATGACTGCATCATCTATCGAGGTGAGAAGTACGAGAATATAGATAAATATCCGGTATGCACAGCATTGCGGTATAAGATAAGAATAGATGACCCTGGTGATGTTGATGGCGAGCCACCCAGGAAGAGGGTTCCTACTAAGATGATGTGGTATGCTCCTATAATATCACGTTAAAACGTTTGTTCATAAACAAAGAGCATGCCAAGTTGTTGCGATGGCACATGGAAGACCGTAAGAAAGACGGGATGTTGAGGCACCCCGCTGATGGTTGGCAGTGGAGAAAAATCGAGAGATACTTCCTGGACTTTGCTGGTGACCCAAGAAACTTATGGTTTGGTATAAGTACAGATTACATGAATCATTTTAGGGAGCAGAGCTGCAGTCACAACACCTGGCAAGCGACTCTATGTATCTACAACCTTCCTCCTTGGTTGTGCATGAAGCGGAAGTTCATTATGATGTCAGTGCTCATCCAAGGCCCGAAGCAACCCGGCAACGACATTGATGTGTACCTAAGGCCATTAGTTGATGAACTTTTATAGTTGTGGGCCAAATCAGGTTTACGTGTGTGGGATGAGCACAAACAGGAGCCATTGGACCTACGAGCGTTGTTGTTCGTAACCATCAAAGGTTGGCCTGCTCTTAGTAACATCTCAAGACAGACGAACAAGGGATACAATGCATCCACACATTGTTTAGATGAGACTAAAAGTATATATCTGAATAAATGTAGGAAGAATGTGTACCCGTACAATCATTGTTTTCTTCTGCCTAGACATCCCTTAAGGAAAAAAGGCAAGAATTTTGATGGCGAGTAAGATCACCTGAAGAAGCCTGACCCCCGTACCGGTCTGATGTATTTGGTATGGTTAAGAATTTAAATGTAATATTTGGAAAGGGTCCTGGAGGACAACCTATTCCGAAAGACGCCGACGGACACGCACCCATGTGGAAGAAGAAATCTATATTTTAGGAGCTACCCTATTGGGAAGTCCATGAGGTCCGCTCTACAATCGATGTGATGCACCTGACAAAGAATCTTTGTGTGAATATTCTAGGCTTCCTGGACTTGTATGGGAAGTCAAAAGATACACCGGAAGAACGTGAGGACCAGCAACTTCATAAAGGACGAGATGGAAAGCATCCAGGACAGTTGCAAGGGCCTTCCAGCTACGCTCTTACCAAGGAAGAGAAGGAATCTTTTTGAAGTCCTTTTCAGTATCAAGGTCCCATCTGGCTTCTAGTCTAACATAATGGGAGTAGTAAATATGAAAGAAAAAAATTCCAAAACCTAAAGTCTCACGACTGCCACGTTCTTATGACGCAATTGCTTCTGGTTGCATTAAAGGGTAATTCTACCGGAAAATGTTTGACTAGACATTGTGAGGGTATGTGCATTCCTCGATGCAATTTCTCAGAAGGTAATCGATCCAGAAAGTCTATCAGGGTTACAAATTGATGTGGTCCAATGTCTGGTCAGCTTCGAGTTGTTGTACCCTCCGTCCTTCTTCAATATTATGATGCACCTCCTAGTTCACCTAGTCAAAGAGATTAGAATTCTCGGTCCTATGTTTCTACACAATATTTTCCCCTTCGAGAGGTTCATGGGAGTCTTAAAGAAATATGTTCATAACCGTGCCAGGCCAGAAGGAAGCATCTCCAAGGGCTATGGAACAGAGGAGGTCACTGAGTTTTGTGTTGACTTTCTTCCTAACCTTAAGCCGATTGGTGTTCCTAAATCTCGGTATGAGGGGAGGTTGACTAGAAAAGGCACACTAGGAAGGAAAGCAACATTATGTAGGGACGGGGATTCTTTTAGTAAAGCACACTACATAGTTCTAGACAATTCCACCTTGGTGGCTCCATATATTGAGAAACACAAGATTATTCTACGCTCCGAAAACCCGGGGAAGCCTGACTCCTGGATTAAAGTGGAACACGAGGCTACTTTCGGCAGTTGGTTGTAGACACATGTCATGAATAACACCACTATTAGAGATCAGCTGTACTTGTTGTCCAGGTTATCATCTTCGACTATATGTACTTTCCAAGTGTACAAGATAAATGGTAATACATTTTACACGATCGCCCAAGATAAAAAGAGCACCAACCAAAACAGTGGTGTCCGCTTTGATGCAACAGATGAAAATGGACAGAAGGACACATATTATGGGTACATAGAGGAGATATGGGAACTTGAGTATGGACCTACTTTTAAGGTCCCTTTTTCGGTGCAAATGGGTCAAGATGACAGGAGGCGGGATACATGTAGACGAAAAGTATGGCATGATAGCAGTGGATCTCAACAATCTTGCGTACATGGACGAACCATTCGTCCTAGCCAACGATGTGGCTCAGGTTTTCTATGTGAAGGATATGTCTATGAAACGGATGAAAAGAAATCGGCAAAAGAATACATCGTCCAATGAGCCAAAGCGCCACATAGTTCTTTCAGGGAAAAGAAACATCGTGGGAGTGGATGACAAGATAGATATGTCAGAAGATTATAATAAGTTTCATGAAATCCCACCCTTCAAAGTGAAAACTGACCCAAGCCTCCTGTTAAATGATGAAAATTCTCCATGGCTACGACGCAGAAGAAAACCACAAAAATAGATAGGGATGTTGGTGATCTATGTAATATATTAAACCTTTTATGTAATATCATATTGTGAATCATATTGTGAGTCAAACATTTTACCCAGATCCACATGCATGCAACATTGGTCATTTTGACTGAAAGCCATGAAAACTAATACATCTTGCTCAATCAAACTGGACGACGACTCCCGGTGCCTAAGCCACGGGAGGTGAAAACCCAAAGAGACGAAACCATCACACGAGCATAGCTTGGGTGAGATCCCTGAAGAATATGCCAGGTATCATCGACCCTGGTGTCCAACATAACCATATAGCAAACGGACATGCTCGTCATCCTCCCTGAATGACGCCGTACCACCTCCTCGGTGGCCGGCTCCCTCTGCACCCTTCCTAGACCAGGCGACCTCCACCAAAGAAGCTCCGGGTCGACGACAACACCCGTATTTCTCACCAAGTTACGCGTCCCGAAAGGTAGCACCATCTAGTGCCAGCCCGGCGGAGCCCAGTACTCCATCGTTGCCGCCAAGTCGACTACGAGGATGCATGATAGGCATCCTAAAGTAGGCGGCGAGGAATGTGTGTATGTATGGGTGGCCATGACGGTCGGCCTATAAATAGAGGGAAAGGGCGGGAAAACATGACGGGAAATATCTTTAGTCCCGGACTTAAGGGAAAACATGGTGGTAAAGGTTCATCTTTAGTCCCGGTTGGAGAAACCAACCGGGACTGAAGGGATTGCGGCAGGCTGGGTGAGGCAGCACTAATGATAGGGGTGAGTGTCGACATTATGTCGTGCAGCTTGTACCTTGTACCAAATGGTGTCGCTATCCGGGACTAAACATGAACCTTTAGTCCTGGTGGGAGACACCAACCGGGACAAAACATGAGTCAACACTAATGATAGGGGTGAGTGTCGACATTATGTCGTGAGTGTCGACACTATGTCATGCTGCTTGTACTATAAATAGGCATCCTTGTGAGTCCTCGGACATCTCCAAGATGGTTCGTGAGAGCAGGGACACCACTACGACCAGTTTGAGGGAGATGCCGGAGGAGCCTAGTCCTCCGGCATCTCCAACAAACTGGTCATAGAGGCACTTCCTAATATGTGAAATTACTTAGCTCCCAGGCATATTAATATAGTTAGAGAAGTTACAAGCTGCAAGATGGTGTGCGAGAGCAGGGACACCACTACGGTTAGCTTTAGGGATATGCCGCTGAAGCCCAGTCCTCCGGCATGTCCCTAAAGTTGGTCATAGATGCACTCCCTAATATGTGACCACACGCATTTGGAGATCAGATATTCATGGGAAGTACGAATCAGGACAACATCTTCATAGTTCGGGAAAGTTGTAGTATGAATCGGGACTAAAGGCCCCCCTTTAGTCCCAGTCCAGCCACAAAACGGGACTAACACTCAAGACATTTATTAATATTAAAAAACGAGACTATGGAATCGGGACTAAAGGCCCCCATTAGTCATGCTCATATCTAGCCCTATAGTACACAGCTTCAGGGTTGTCTTCGTCATCGTAGTCGTTGCTAGGCGCACGCAGCTGGATCCTCAGCCCAGCCATGGCATATTGTGGGGGCACCTTCCACTCCGGCCTTGGATTCGTCACGCGTGGGGGAGGGGCTCTCGGATGACGACGCTGCTACACCCGCGGCCTTCACCACCGCCACCCTTCTTATGGCTCTGCAGTGGCTGCGGGTACCGCAAACGAGGACGATCTCCCTATGCGATGTAGCGCATCACGCCGACGATAGTCTGGTTCGCCTACCACAGGTGGCGGCCGGCTTCGTTGTGGTTCACCGGGGGAGGGCCGTCACCCTCGTACCTGGCGAGGTCCCTTTCCTGCTGGTTAGCAAAGAAGGCATTCCAGGTGTCGTAGTTGTCGGGATCCCAATGGGGATCCATCTACTGCTCCGTGGTGAGCTTGAGGTAGAAGTGGATTGGAAGGTATTCGGTCGCGCGCACCTTGTTTTTCTGGTCGATTGGTTTCAGCGGGAGCGGTGCGAAGCTCTGTTGTTTATTCCCACCAAGTTCCATGCTTTGAGCCAGGGTGATGTCAGATGCAGAGAATGTCAGGAATGCGGAAATTTGAGGGTAGCGATGGTGATTTTTGTTCTTGTGGTGACGGAGATCTGGCTGTGTGATCTGAGACTCGTTGCAGCGGATGTTGGTGCGGGAAGACAACATAGAGGAGTTTACAGTCTTATCTTGCAGGGTGAAAATCCTAGGCCTGACCTTAGCTGGTTGTGCCTGGCAATGATCTTGTTGAAGGCATTGTTTTGTGAGTATGGACTTTCTCCAGGGTGAAAACCTATGGCCTTTGGTTGGCAACGACGGTGCTTGAGCACTGTTTCCTTCTTGAAGGCGTTGTTATTGGAGTGGAGGACTACTTGTGTTGTTCTGATGGTGTCACTGTCGTTTCTTTGAGGATTAGTTCTCTGTAGTGGGACTTTTATTTTTTGTAATTTCTCTTTTTTTTTTCTGAGCTGTGTGCATCCGTAGAGCCGCTAGGGCATACGTTGTTGCAGAGGCTGGGTGTAATTGGTGTCCTTGTGATATTAATATATGCTCTTTTCAAAAAAAAGTGGTTCGTGATGGCCACCTGGCGTGCGGAACCTTGAGGGACAAGAGGGACATGAACCCCTCCAACGCCAAAGATCCAAATGCGGGCAGTGGTCCAAGCGGCATGGGTAGGCTGGGCGCAGTGCCTCGGTCTCCACGAGGGTTAGAATTGCCCAGTATGCAATGTCCATTGTTGTGAGAGACGAAGGTGTGGATGTTTGGATAGCCATGGTGCGGTTGGCCTAGATATAGAGGGAAAGGATAGGAAAACATGGCGGGAAGCGGTGGGAAATGGCGAGAAATATATTTAGTCCCGGTTAGTGGCTACAACCGAGACTAAAAGCTTCAGTCAGAGGGAAAAGCCGGAAAACTTAGCAGGAAGCGGTGGGAAATGGTGGGAAATATCTTCAGTCTCGGTTAGTGGCTACAACCGGTACTAAAAGCTTCGGTCAGAGGGAAAGGGCGGGAAAACTTGGCGGGAAGCGGTGGTAAATATCTTAGGATGGCTTACGATGTGTGTTGGCAAAACCGTTAATAGTTTGACAAGTTAGTATAATTATTTTTATAAAACAGAAAATGGATTTGGATTACTTATTCAAATTCAAGCACTTTTCATTCTGAAAGTTTAGCGAGATTCAAAAATATGATAAACATAATAGTTAATGCATTTTTAAATTGATAATGGCAAAATGGTTAATAATTTGACTAGTTAAAATAATTATTTTATAAAACAAAAATGGTTTTGGATTACTTATTCAAATTCAAGGAATTTTCATTTTGAAAGTTTAGTGAGATTCAAAAATATGAAAAATATAATAGTTAATGCATTATTAAATTGATAATGGTAAAATGGTTAATAGTTTGACTAGTTAAAACAATTATTTTATAAAACAGAAAATGGTTTTGGATTACTTATTCAAATTCAAGCACTTTTCATGTTGAAAGTTTTCTCAGATTCATAAGTATGCAAAAAATGTATAATTTAAATGTTTAAACAGTATATTCAAAAATTTGAAAAAAAGCACAACACGCTGGTTTTGGCCCAGTGCGCGCCCTTGGGCCTTTAGTCCCGGCCCGAATCACCAGCCGGGACTAAAGGGGTGCCCAGCGCGCGCGTAGCCGAAAAGGCCAGCCTCCCTCTAGTCTCGGTGTGTGGCACCAGCCAGGACTAGAGGCCCCCCTTTAGTCCCGGCTGGTGCCATGCACGGGGTCTAGAGGGGGGGGGGTACAAAAAGGGACCCTCCTTCCCCGGTGCGCTCCACGCACTAGGACTTGGAGGGCCAAATCGCAGGAGACGCCGCCAGGCTGCCGAGTTTTTATGCCGGCGATGTACCGCCACCGTGCCTCCCCCCTCCGCGCTGGCCGCCCGAGCCGGCCATCCGCGCCTGCCTCCCCGCGCCTCTCCCGTCGGCCTCCCGTGGCGCCCACACCTTCCCCGCCATTTGCGCCACCTCTCCCGCCACCTCCCCCGCCATCGGACCTCCCCCCATCATCGGCCACCGCCGCGGGCTGCACCACCGCCCGCCGCCGGCCCCCTCTCGGCCTCCTCTAGCTATGTATATTAGTTATTAGGATTATATTAATTAGTATATGATTAGTATATATAGGAATTATTATGATTAGTATAGGATTATTATATATGAATATATGTTTAGTATTTTTAGTGTATATATTTTTAATTATTATGATTAATATATGATTATTATAGGATTATTTTATTGTATATACTTTTATTGTAATATAATATTGTAAGTTTTTTAGGGTATAAGGTATATTATAATATTGTAAGTTTTTTATTGTAATATAATAGTGTAATATAGTATTTTTATTGTAATATTGTAAGACCCTCTTTGTAACCGAAGTTAGGGTTAGGGTGGTGGTTCTCGGTGGTGACTGGAGTTAGGATTAGGGTGGTGGTTCTCGTGGGAAGCCAGAGTCGCCCGCCTCTCCCACAGCGCCCGCCGCCTCTCCCGCGGCGCCCCGCCACCGCCATCGGCCACTGCCACAGGCCACCGCCACCGCACCTCCGGGTATAGGGTTTATTTCTATTATTTGTATAGAGATAATAGTGTATAGGAATATCTGTGTATAAAAATATTTTGTATGATAATATTTTTTGTTATGTTCAAATAAATATTGTGTGCATATCGCATTTTGCAGAAACTATGGATCCACCTAGTCCAGTCCGTAGAGACCTAGCTTCAGAACAAATTCTTGAGGATATGATTCACGATGCTGATCCATCCGGCGAGGTATCTCCCTCGAGGTATCTGAACTCATCCGGTGAGGGAGAGGAGATCAACCAAAGAGAGGAATACGCCGACAACTCCGATGATGGAGATGCCCATGGACGCTTAACAAATACAGGCGATGTATATATATGATGTCCGATGATCACTAGATGTCCGGGAGTAGCTGTATGTAACGAGTTGTATATATATTATATTGACGAATGTTTCTTCTCTTAGGCCTCCACATCGAGCAAAAAATACAAGAGCGGCCCAGCCAAAAAGTTGGATGCCCGTATGAATTATGCAAATACAGTTGTCTCAGCACAGGGCAAACCATTGGAACCCCAAAAGGCTGCAAGTGTATTTAAACAACAATACGGAGTTGTTGTTAGAGATTGCATCCCGATCGTTGTTCGAGAGTGGCATAAGCCCAGAGAGGCGGAAGAGAGTGATGTGTTTATCGACGAAAGGTACAAAGAGGGTATTTGGAATGACCTCATGGCACATTTCACGCTGCCAGAATGTGAGACTGATGCCGAGACAGCTGCATTGAGGAAGAAAGTCAAGCAGTTTGCTCTTAAGAAGATGGCCAAACTATTCAAGAACTGGAAGAAATCATTATGGCTAAAGTATAAGAAGGACAAGAAAATTCCAGAATTCGAAGGCTATCTAGCGAAGCAGCAGCATTACTGGGAAGAATTTGTGAAGTATAGGGAGTTAGGAATTGCAGTGGAAAAGTCAGAAAACAAGATAAATGCTGCAAAAAATAAATATCACCATCGTCTGGGGCCAGGGGGCTACGCGACTGCTATGCCAAAGTGGGATGCAAAAGAGAAAGAGTTGTCTGATAAAGGGATCATTCCAGAACCAATTCAGGAAGAATGGAACTTGAGGGCATGAAATTGGTTCCTTGGGCATGGGAGTGTGTATGACGAACATACATGGGACCTTGTTTGCAGTGACGCGATTAGGGTACCTAGGGACACATGGCCGAAAGTGGTGAAAGAGATTAAAGAGGAGATAACAAAGTTC
Organism: Avena insularis; assembly: GCA_023614405.1. Taxonomy (NCBI): domain Eukaryota; kingdom Viridiplantae; phylum Streptophyta; class Magnoliopsida; order Poales; family Poaceae; genus Avena; species Avena insularis. The sequence continues at coordinate 165,344,924 of CM042685.1, read as the reverse complement.
CATCCCGATAAAGAGAAAGACTGCTGACCTTGGTCCTTAGGAATGACGAACACGGAGGACGAGTCCGAGGCCTTGACTCTAGTTACACGTGGGAGACTAGGTTTCCTAAGGATCAAGGTACTTATAGAAGCCGAGCAAGAGAAAAGCAGCGACGGGAGGAGGAGGGAGACAAGTTCAACCAGCTGCTAGCAATAGTTGAGAAGCAGCAGCAACAGATCGACGAACTTAGAGGAGTAGCGCACCTGCAAGATCCTCCACTCGATATTACCGCCAACCCATCTCAGCGGAGAAGCAACACGGCTGAATCAGAGGTCTCGTCTGACGATGAACGGATGATAGATGGCAGTCCCGGCTACCCCGTGGATGGAATAAAGGAGAAGATATCTTGTGAGATCCATCATAAGTTGAAGAACATATCCGTGAAGGTGGCGATCGGATGTGCATTACCTTGTCCACCTGACGCACGTTGGCATGGCCGTGAGATTCCACCTGGTAATGCTAAAGTTGGGGTGGATGAAATCGTAACGGAGTGGGAGTCAATCAAGATTGACATCCCTGGACCTAAAGGTGAGAGGACACTCGGAGAAGTACTGGGTGGTATTATTCTACGGGACAAGAACAACATCAAGTTTACAGGCTTGGCCCCAAGGCCAACACCGCCTCCAAGTCATTGCAGGTCACCTTCACTTCCATCACCTCCAAGAAGCCCACCCCATGATGACTATGACCACCACATCACGAGTCCATCTTGATCTCCACTGTAGGTTCAGCAGTCTTCGCTGCCCGCTAAGGACAATAAGCGGAAGCGTGCTCCATCAATGATTACTACACGATGCAGGATCCCAAAACAAAAAATTTCTCCCCTCCCAATAGTGCCTCATAAGAATCTTCCCATCAGACCTTATGATCGCATCAACGAGGAAACCGCAGCGGTCTCAAAGGCCGAAGTTGCTGTGCATTTTGAAAAGAAGAAACCCGAGCCTGCTCCGGTATACACCGAGAAGAAAAATGCGTATGCACTTGATTTTCTGAACCCAAAGTTGCAATATGAGTTGAACCATAAGCCAGATGTCTATCTACGCACACTTCAGAAAGAAGTGACGAAGAGCAAATCAAGTGAAAGTGCAAGCGGGAAAAATCAGCAAGTACAAGTGCAAGTGGGAGCAAAACAACAAGTAGTAAAAGATTAGACATTCCCCTTCTTGGACAACACGCCAAACAATAGATCCCACCCCTCAAGGTGTTTTCCGAAAACGTTCCCCAACCACTAGATATGGAAGCAGCTGTGGAGTTGGAGGCCAGTATGAAAGTTAGTATTGCTGAATTGTTAGGCTCCCAAGACAACATTCTACCCAAGGCTGTTGTAGTCCGTAGATATGTCGAAGGTGAGGATTTTGTCAGCAAAGAGAAGCTGAAAGAACTGCCAACGCAAATGCGAAATCTCCATAAATGGTACTCAACGGTCATAAAGCAGGGGAGAACAATGATCATAGCCAAAGTCCCATGTGAGTACTACTTCAGACCCGAAGAGGTCCATATTGAGTTTCCAGAATTGTTCCAGTTATACAATCTCGATGCCCTGGACAAATCTATCCTTAGCTGCTATTGTTTGTAAGTTGTTGAATTCATTGTCTACATGTTCAGTTTTTCAGTTGTTCAGTTCATTACATGTAATTATCCTCATTATATCCTTTTGCACTCTATTATTATGCAGAATGAAGATCCAGGAATGTAAAATAAGAAGAATCTATAATGTTGGGTTCATTGACCCAGATAAAGTACATATAAACACACTAATGTCAAACCCCGAGGAAACAGAGCAAAACATTTTAAGGTTTCTAACGGAGCAAATTTTTTGTGACCACATACTGTTTTCTTATAATTTCAAGTTAGGGTCTTACTCTGTTGTACACATTCACTTTTGATTACTCGATGCTAAGTGTAACTAATGAGTTACTGATGTATATATAAATGTTTACAGCTTCCACTGCATTCTGCTAAACATTCAACTTGATAAGGGAAGAGTTGAAGTCATGGACCCTTCAAAGAGAAACCTGGAAGATTTCCGCAGCATGCAGGACATGCTTCAGAAGTAAGTTTTGCGCTATATCAGTCTCTTTTGTTGATTTCTTGAGATATCAGGTAATGAATAATTCATTGATTCATTTTCTTCGCTGGGTAGGGTTTGGATCCGGTTCAAGCGCGAGGTTACAGGTGTATTTAGTTAGAAGCTGACGTTTAAGGCGGTCGGTAAGTAGCACGTGATATGTCCGCGCATCTCTTTACTTCTAGTTTCAATACAATAATGATGCTAGATTATTACTTTGATTGAATTCTATTATCGTAAAGTGCGCAAGGCAGCTACAGGGGTCGAATCTATGTGGATTCTATGTTTGCGAGTTCATTCGCACGTTTACCACCAAGCACAACGATTATAGAGTCAGCGTAAGCAATACATTCACACCATCATTTTATTACTATCACTTTTTGTTATCATGATTGATATTTATATTGATCTCCTTTTTCTTATATAGTTCGAGAGAATGCGGGATCAACTCCTAGCAGAGCAACGCGTACTAGGAATTGCGGAGGAGCTGGCGGGATTTATTTTCAAAGAGATCGTAGACGATGCCAGAGAATTTAGTGTGAATAGGTGCTACTGATCTCCATATAATCGAACAAACAGGCTCTAGTCCCGGTAATTGTGATCTCCATGTAACTATCAAAATTTTATATATTTGTATGCTCGATATCGTAATACAAGTTATCTTATATATGCATGAACGTGTACGATATGTGGTGGCATAGAAATATTTAAAAAATATTTTGAAATGAAAAAGAAATAAATAAAACAATTCAAAATAAATTCTCTTCCACGAAAGAGAAAGGGCACAAAATGCTGCCACCACAAAGAACCACTAGTCTCGGTCCTTAACACCAACCGGGACTAGTGGGGGTGAACCCGGAGCGTGCCACGATAGCCACATGGACAACCATTTGTCCCGGCCGGTGACTAGGCCGGGACTAATGCCTGTGCCTCTAGTCCTGCTTGGTTAGTGCCGGTTTTGAAACCAGGACTAGAGGCCCTAACGGCCCGGGACTAGAGGTCCTAATGGCCCGGTACTAGAGGCCCTATTTCCACTAGTGCCAGGTCCCTTCTCATAGTACCTTGCACCAGTCTTTGAGGTATATATATCCATGTTCTGATTAACACGGTTTACTCTTCGAGGAATTCATGATCTAAATAAACATGATTTTCTTTGTAAAAATAATTCATAACTGAGTGCTAGGATATATTGGACCAGTGGGCTGCCTACTCATAGTTCATTTCTTGCACAAGTCTATGAGGAATTCATGTTCTGCATTAACATGATTTAGTATTCGTGTGGAACTAGTAGTTTGCACATCGCAAGTTGTACTGTCAAGATTCTTCTATGATGAGGATTGAAGAGAATAACAGAATTTATACTGAAGTGTTAGAAAATATTAATGGTGAACTTGTGTTTTCTGCCATAGATGCAGTTTGGTCTATAATTTATCTATATTGTTGATCTTTTATAGTGGCTTTGTGTGGTTGTTCGCCGCATGAAGTTATGGGTGGGCTTGAGAAGATAGACTTAAGCTATCGAGTCCCTAGAAACTAGGGTACCATGACCCGCTGGTCGACTGATGGCTGCACAACTTATATGGAGCCTGTTGGGAACCCCAAGCGCAAGGTGTGAAGCAGCATAGCAACAAGTTTTCCCTCAGTAAGAAATGGAGGTTATCGAACCAGTAGAAGGAAGGAAACGTCACACAGGTGTTGTAAGCAACGCGGAGACCTGAACAACACAAACTCAAGACTTTGCCCCAACTAACAATGAGGTTGTCAAGCTCATCAGTTTGATGTAACAAAGGATTAAACGTATGGTGTGGAAGGTAATGGTTTGCAGCAAGTAAAAAAGTAACAGTGGAAGATGTATCAATGGTAAATATTGAACCGGGATCCATAGTTCACTAGAGGTGCTCTCCTTAGATAAACAACATGGCCTGAAGGGTAAACAAATTACAGCAGGGCAATTGACAGGAACTGAGCAAGGCATAACAATGCAATTACTAGTCAAAAAGATCCTATGAGATTCGATTGGGCAATACAACAAGATACATAGACCGCCATCCAACTGCATCTATGACTAGAAGTCCACCTTCAGGTTATAATCCGAACCCCCTCTAGTATTAAGTTGCAAGGAATGTATAAATCGCTTTAAGCAAAGTGTGTAAGGTAAACAGTCCACATGTTCCATGAACAAGAGACCATTGTTTTCTCCCTAGTGGCAACAACACATCTACAACCGAAGAGATTTCTATCACTTCCCTTGGAAACCAGAGGCATGAACCCACTATCGAGCATAAATACCCCCTCTTGGAGTCACTAGCAACTATTTGGCCAAGATAGCTACTAACAACGGAGAGCATGCAAGATCACAAACAACACAGACATGATATAATCATAAAGACAACACCATTAATCAAACCAACATAATAATCTCAATATCCATCGGATCCCCCGAAACACAACATGCATGATTACAAATAGATTAAATCTTGATCATGAACGGAGCTCACAAGATCTATACATGAAAGCACAAAGGAGGAGATACAACCATCTATCTACTACATGGACCCATAGTCCAAGGTGGAACTACTCACGCATGATACCGGAGAGAAGGCCTCCGGGATGATCTCCCCTCCGGCAGGGTGCCGGGAAGAACTTCAGATCCCCCGATCTAGGTACAATGGTGGCGGCGGCTACAGACGGTTTCGTGGAGATTTGATCGGTTTCTTAGGGTTTATGCATCGGGGGCTTCTTATAGGCGAAGGATAAGGCCGAGGCGGCCTCCAGGGGCCCCACACCCCTCCCAGGCGCGGGGCAGGGCTCACCCGTGTCTAGGGTGGGTCTGGCCCCCCTGGCTGGCCCCTCCGGCTCCCCCTAGACTTCTTGTTCCCCACAGAAAGTAATTGACTTTGACGTTTGTCCCGTCCAATTCCGAGAATATTTCTTTACTAACTTTTTTGAAACCAAAAACAGCAGAAAACAGGCATCTGACACTGTTGCAACTTGTTAGTAGGTTAGTACCAGAAAACATGTAAAAAGCACGTCAAAGTGTAGACAAGCAAAGGAAAGTAGATACTAAACAAGCATGGAGCATAAAAAATTATAGATACGTTTCCAACATATCATAGACACGCCTGCCACTGAGGATCTGCGGCCTCGCAAGGTAGCCACGCCTCGTGACAGAGTCCCGTGTGGCAAAGAGGGAAACTGACAGCCCCTTCGGAATCAGCTTGTCCCTCATAGCGTAGCAATATAGATGCATAGGACACCTGCAAAGTTCACAAGGGTGACTAGAAACAAATAGCACAAGAACAAGTAATATCACAATATTCATCAATTAATAAGCTTTGGAACACTGCACAAAGAATGACAACTATGCTCTCTTAATGGTGCCTAAAGGTAGAAGGTGGAGACTCAAATAATGGTGGAAGAAAGGCCTTTTTTGTAAAGGAAGAAGGGATTACAAGTTTCAAAAAGAGCTTCCAAAAATTATGGTACTTGTTAGCTTTCAGACCTCATTGCCCCTATCATAAGCATCTTGAAGTGGTTAAGGTTAAAGTGGCAAAGATGGAGTATATTCTTGACGAAGTATAAGTTGGCAATCTCAAGTCCTTTGAGGGCCACACCTCATGCATACTCAACTTTGGGTCCAGTTAAGTTCTTGTCACTGTAAGTATTTGCATATCATTGAAAACCGCCAACTGGGCACCCCTTGCACATGGTACAGGAGCTTTCACATAACCAAAATGACTAGGCAAGCAGACAATGAGCATCTCAGCAATCTTTTTATTACCATATGCATAGCTTTTTATTGAGGATGCTTCATAGATAGATCGCTATGGTGATGCTTCAAGTTTCCACCATGATTAGGCATGGCTTAGGCTAGCGGCCCAGGCGTTTCTCTAACACAGGATACAACTCCATGGACTTACAAGTTCCCTCTTTATTTCACACCGGTGACATCCATAGACAAAAGAACATGATATCAACTAAGTACAAAGTACAAGTGCAATGTTGAAAACGTTCCCCGTGACAACACGGTTCTGCTAATTCCAACTTATAAGTGCAAGCATATACAACAAAGTTGTCACAATGGTTCAAGTTTATTAGGGGCAAAGAATATAAAGTGTGCCGTCAAGTTCGTGAGGGCTTTAATCACTAAGTTTTCACATAACAAAATAGATTTTAATTGGAAGTTAGTTGAAAACAAGAATATACTTGGAATGGTGTAACACACCACACATAGGAGTTTATAGTGGACACTTTGGAAAAACTTGGTTTTCTTGGGAGTTGGAGGCATGAGTAGAACTTACTCATACAAGTGGAGGCTAGCAAAAGACTGGGAGCAACCAACTAAGAGAGCATAATGGCCATAATCATGCAGAGCAACAAAACATACTAACCAAAGCAAAGAGTGGTACTACAAGTCAAGGACTAAATGATCATAGAGGCTAATGGTGACTTGTCATAGTCATAACATGGTGTGAGCATGTGCCAAGTTAATCCAAGCAAAGCATCAAAGGAGAATACCACAACACTATGCTTTTGCATGCTAAAACAACGCATAATTTCTTCAAGGCACACTAAGAAATTCCAATTGTTTGGAACAAGACATGATACAACAATAATCACTAAGCATAAGGCTAAAACAACACCTAGCATGTCATGCTAAAGTCTAAGTCATAGTCAATGCAAGCTCCTCTTGCACTTCAAGCAAGAACTTACTACTCCTTTCCAAACACCAAGAAATCTTATTTGCAAAACAACACAGAGAGAATGGGGGTCCAAACTACTTTAGCAAACTAAACTAAATAATCAAAGCAAACAAAAACTAAGACGCTCCAAGAACAACACAACTATGCATGAAACAATAAAAACGAAGTGTCTAGATAGACCTAAGCATTTTATTGATGAAGAAGGGGATGCCTTGGGCATCCCCAAGCTTTGTGGCTTGTACCTCTTGGATATTTCTTGGGGCGACACCATGGTGGCATCCCCAAGCTTGAGCTTTTGCCCATTCTTCATCTCATTGCATCATTGTCTCTCTACACCTGAAAATTTTCCTTCATACAAAACTTCACACAATATTCATTAGCAACATTAGTGTATTCAAAAGATATTAGACCTTTGGCAAAGCTTTGGAACAGCAAGGCTTTTCACTAAAAACACAAGCTACTGTATTAACTCCTTCAAAAATCTCAATTCACCTAAAGAGAACTCAAAAAGGAATCAATAAGAAGAAAATGCAAATAATGGCAGAAATCTATCAAAACATACCAGCAGGTAGAAACCGATTTTTTTGAACATCTTCTGTTGCTCAAATCAAAAAGTGTTGAACTAAATAAAGTTAGCTAACATACTAGGGGATTTATTCGTAAATTGTGAGCTCAATCTGAGTTACAGAGACTCCTCACAAATTTGTTTGGTGGAGGGCAGAAATCTGTTTCGGGACAGCAACTCCCCAAATCTTACTTCCCTCTCATTAGAGGTCATTCTTGGCACAAAAAGAAAACAAAAAGGATAAGGAGAGGTCATTACTGAAGTAATAACTTCCAAGACTCAAGGAAATTCTTGGGTTATCTCCCAACAAGTACTTTTCTTTAACGCCTTTAAGTTAGGCACAAGAAGCAAGAAGAATCAAGTATTTTCAAATGAAGAAGCATTAACATCAAACCTTGCTTTCAAAGGAGGAGCAAAAAGCAACTTCTCTCTCCTCATAGGTAAGTGTTCAATACCTTTCTTGAATGGAAATTGATATTTAATGGTGCCTTCTTTCATATCAATGATGTAACTAACTGTTCTAAGAAAAGGTCTTCCCAAAATAATAGGACAAGAAGCATTGTATTCAACATCCAAAACATAGAAATCCATAGGGACATAAACATTATTAACCATAATGAGAACATCATTAATACTTCCCATGAGTTTCTTCTTAGCATTATCGTTGAGTGGGACATCTAAATAACAATCTTCCAATGGTGGCAAATCAAGCATTTCATAAATCTTCCTAGGCATAATAGAGACACTAGAACCAAGATCATATGAAGCTTTGAGATCAAAGTCATTCACTTGCATATTGATAATGGGTTCCCAACTATCTTCTACTTTCCTAGGAATAGAAGCTTTGTATTTTAGCTTCTCTTCCTTAATCTTAACAAGAGCATCTGTAATGTGTTTGGTGAAAGCAACATGCATATCACTAGCATCAGGACTTCTAGCAAGCTTTTGCAAGAACATAATCACTTCAGAAATATTGCAACCATCAATATTAAAGTCAAACTCGGCATCACTAGTAGTAGGCTCAATGGGCTTAGGCATAGTAGGAGGAGGAATATGTACTACTTGTGGTTTAGTGGTGATGGTGCACACACTATTGTTTCTATCAATTTCAGTTTCCCTTTCCCACTTAGCATGAAGTTGAGTGTAAGATACCTCCTTTATAAAGGAAAAGGATCCCTGTGATTGCAATGCTAGTCCCTGGATCATTGCTAGCATCCATAGTTTAAGATGAAGTACACAGAAACAAAGGTCATTATTACAGTCATTCCAGAGACAAACATAGTCTTTACAACTCCAAGGCCACAGGCCTAGTACAAGAGTTTGAATAAGTAAATAAATAAAAGTCTTCATCTTCATGTGCCACAGGCAAACATGTTGAGTGTAGACTCATGACTCCTAATCCTCATCAGAGTAACCTGCAACATCACAAGTTACAGCCACAGTGGGTCAATACATTGGAATAGTATTGGCAAGTGATACCTTAGTATAATTTAGGTGGACTAGATACTATATGCAATTTGGCTAAGTGTAGCTTGGCTTGCTTTGCTCAAAATAGATTTTTCCTATTAGTTCAAATCACTAAGTTTTTCTTTGTCAAAACTTTTCCCAAGGAGCCACCAATAGACATTGAGGTCCTTCACCCTTGTTCACCCACAAGTTTTTACTTAGAAATTGGGATGAGGAGATTCTTGATAGCTTCCATGTCTTGATTCTCAAGTTGTCCTTTTCCAGGGACATGGCTAAGTACTTAGATTCTTCCATCTGCAGAGGTTGTGCACTTTCCCCACCAGACTTGATTTTCACCAAGACAGGACCTTTCAGAAGCCTTACCTTAGACCAAATGGACGCGCTCCAACCTATCATTCCCCACTACCACCAACTGTCCAAATGGCTAAGTTCTAGCAACCTATGTGATCCAGGCAGAGCCCATATTGCCAAGTGGCTGCACTAGAAGCTTCTTAACATTTGGCCGCAAAAAAATCTCTTTGTTCCTGGGTGGCTTTCCACAAGTGAGATACACAAGGTAAACCATAGAAATGGGCCTTGTGTAACCACTCAACATAAACCATTCCTTCTATTCCACCCAGGTGTTTCATTTACTTAGTTGTTTTATTAGGAAAAACACAAGTCCAAAGACTTAGAAATATTTTCATCATAGCATGTATATTTCACCAACCCTTGGTTGCTACTAGCTAGGCTAAGCATGGCATATATATGCATCTTAACTTAGAAATTTCCTAGCAATTCTAGAACTACTAGGATTTCTCAACATGGCATATAAGCAAAATATAGCATGCAAGACTAGCAAAATATTTCTAATGCTTAGTAGAAAACATAGGGATAAAAATATTCATGAAGCACCACTTGCCTTGGTAGTTTGGAGAGTAGCTACACTCCTCACAATCACAATCACTAGCACCAAAATCTACACAAAGAATCATAGCCACAAATCACATACAAAACATATACAAACAAAAATATATGAATGCATGCAATATGATATGTGATGATATTTAAAACTCAACAAAGCAAGTGTACAATACTGGTTCATAAACAAGTTAAAAACTTGCCAAACAACAATTATTTAAACCTTAAATCATTTCTTAAACAATTCATATACTCAAATTAGCCCTACACAAGTTTCTGCAAATAAAACCATTTTAACAGAAGCAAAACATTAAACACATTGCATATTTAGAAAGGGCTTGCTCTCCTGATTCCATGGATATAAAATTTGTCAAATTCTAACATGGGGATCAAAAGTTATAGCCAAACAAATTCAAACATCTACTAGATTCAAATTCTGTTTTTAAACCTAAACTGCTGCCACGCGTCTTAACCTGATTGGCTGGTACCGCTTCACTCAGGATCGCGTCTGTGAGCCGTTAGATCTACTTAATCTTCACGGCCCAGATCTACTCGTAACGGTTCGATAAGTGATCTAATTTCACGCGCTGGATCTAGATCCAACGGTCCTGGATCAAACGACCATATTCGGCCGGGCGTGTGGCTCTTTGGCGGCGAAGCTCGCTACACGGCGGCGTGGCGCTACAGGTGGCTCTAGGGTGGTCGGATATGTTTACCAAGATCGTGGCGATGCACTGATGCTCAACCTGGCGACGGCTTGGCAAGGGGCGCACGGAGACGGTCGCTGGAGCTCGTCGGAGTTGCGGGCGGCGTCAGATGCTTGCTGTCAAAGACGTTGCCGAGGTTTTGCGTCAACCTAGCACAAGCCAGATGGTTTAGGAGATGCGCAAGCACTTGGCGATCAAGGCAGTACCAAAGGGGAGGCAAGGGGCGGTCTCGTTTTACCTGAATCGCACGTCGGAGTTGAGCGGCGGCTCAGGTGCTCGCGGGTGAGAACGAAGGCGTCGCTCTGGGTCATGAGAAAGCAAACGGAGGGCATTAGCGAATGCGCAAGATCATGCTGGTCACGGTGGTTTGAACTAGAGGCAGAGGGGCGGTCTGTACTCACCGTGATTCGTCGCCGGAGTGTGTCTGTCTGCGGCGGCGCGAGGGCAATTGCGGGCAGCCTGGTGGCGGAGAGGTGGCGCTAGGTGAGGGGAAATGGCCGCGGTGCAGAGGGGGTTATGTAGGCGAGAGGGGAGCGACGATTAAGCACAGAATCAAGGGCAATTAAGCCCGCAGTGACTGCGGCAAGTAACGGCGGAGCGAGCGTCGCAACCGCGCGTGATTGATGAAGACGACGACGTGGTCACGGGGTCCACTTGTCAGCGAATAAAACAGAGAGGGGGTGGGGTCCTGGCGTCAGTGACCTGGTGGGTGTGTCTGCGGGTGAGAGAGAGAGAGGGGGATCCCGGGTGGGCTAACTGGGCTGGATTCATAGTTGGGCCAGATAGGTGGCGCTGGCCTTTTTCATTTCTTTTCTCCTTTTCTTTTTTGTTTTGATTTTCTGAAATGATTTTCAAATCCAAATCAAATGAGTTTGAATTCAAATCTTTTTTAGGTTTTTATACTGCAAACCTTGCACTCAAAATGTGTCAAACACTACTTTTCAATCAAGACACTTTGATCAAATGAAAATAAAAATAAAACCAAGCCTTTATGTGATATATACAATAGGCATAATATTGGTTTTATTTGTTTATTTTGTTTTGGAACTTTGTTCAAACTTTTGATGGTGCCTAAGTTTGAATTCAAACCTTACTAAACAAAACAAGTACTCTTCTCATTGAAATGTAGCACTAAGACTAGAGCAACTTACATGAAATGATAAGCATATATGCTTCTGTTTTGAAATGATTTGTTTGAAATGAAATTCATATGATCATGGATGCATGGATGATATGCATGTGTTTGAAACATGATTTTAGGGATGTTACATTGAGTTAACATCCTAACATTTTCATCAATAGTAACTTGTATGGCATGAGCAGTAGTAAAGGTGTTTTCCATAGTTTCAGGTTTAGCAGCCATTTTATTAATCAAAGAGGACTGAGCTTCAAACAAAGAGGATATATTTTTCTCAACAGTAAAAAGCTTTTCCTCTATAGTCTTATTGAGAGTGGTTTGTTTACTAATAAAGTCTTTGAGCATGACTTCAAGTTCAGAGGGGGCATTTCTAGCATTATTGTAAGAGTTTCCATAGGAATTGCCATTATTAGGAGGATAAGGCCTATAATTGTTGTTGCTACCAAAATTGTTCCTATAGGCATTGTTGTTGAAATTGCTGTTTCTAATGAAGTTCACTTCAACTTGCTCTTCTTGAGCAACCAAAGAGGCTAAGGGAACACTATTAGGATCTAAAGAAGCTTTCCCATTAACAAGCATAGCCATAATAACATCAATCTTTTCACTCAAAGAGGAAGTTTCCTCAATAGAATTTACCTTCTTACCATGTGAGCTCTCTCAACATGCCATTCAGAGTAGTTAACCATCATATTATCAAGGAGCCTTGTTGCAGCACCCAAAGTGAGGCCCATAAAGGTACCTCCAGCAGCTGAATCCAACAGATTTCTTGAGGAGAAGTTCAAACCTACATAAAAAGTCTGGATAATCATTCAAGCAGTGAGTCCATGAGTAGGGCAATTTTTAACCAAAGATTTCATTCTTTCCCAAGCTGGAGCAACATGTTCACTATCAAGTTGTTTAAATTTCATAATATCACTTCTCATAGATATAATCTTAGCAGGAGGATAGTACTTTCCAATAAAAGCATCTTTGCACTTAGTCCAAGAATCAACACTATTTTTAGGCAAACAAAGCAACCATTCTTTAGATTTTCCCCTCAAGGAGAAAGGAAAAAGCTTGAGCTTAATAATATCTCCATCTACATCCTTATATTTTTGCATCTCACAAAGTTCAAAAAAGCTATTGAGATGGGCAGCAGGATCATCAGAACCAGCACAAAATTGCTCTCTCATCACAAGATTCAACAAAGCAGGCTTAATTTCATAAAAGGTAGCATAAGGAGCAGGTGGGGCAATAGGTGTGCTAAGGAAATCATTGTTGTTGGTGCTAGTGAAGTCACACAACTTGGTGTTCTCAGCAGAGTTAATTTTGGCAAAGGTGGGCAAGCCAAAAACAACAGCAGCAGGTAGATGAGGAACTATTTTTTTTTGTGTTTTTGAATAAAGCAAGCAAACCAAACTAGACTAATTTTTTTTGGGTTTTTTGGAAAGAGGCAAACAAAACCAAGCAAAAGAAACAAAGCAAGCAAAAAATAAAGAGAAAGGAAGTGGAGGACTCCCCTAGTGAAGACGTCCTTAGCCTCGCCAGCAACGACGCCAGAAAAGCTTGATGGCTGCACAGCTTATGTGGAGCTTGCTGGGAACCCCAAGAGCAAGATGTGAAGTAGCACATCAACAAGTTTTCCCTTAGTAAGAAACCTAGGTTATCGAACCAGTAGGAGGAAGGAAACGTCACACAGGTATTGCAAGCAACGTGGAGACCTGCACAACACAAACTCAAGTCTTTGCCCCAACTAACAGTGAGGTTGTTAAGCTCACCGGTTTGCTGTAACAAAGGATTAAACGTATGGTGTGGAAGGTAATGGTTTGCGGCAAGTAAACAAGTAATAGTGGAAGATGTATCAATGGTAAAGATTGGACCGGGGTCCATAGTTCACTAGAGGTTCTCTCCTTAGATAAACAACATGGCATGAAGGGTAAACAAATTACAGCAGGGCAATTGACAGGAACTGAGCAAGGCATAACAATGCAATTACTAGTCAGAAAGATCCTATGAGATTCGTTTTTGCAATACAACAAGTTACATAGACCGCGATCCAACTGCATCTATGACTAGAAGTCCACCTTCAGGGTATCATCCGAACCCCCTCCAGTATTAAGTTGCAAGCAACAGACAACTGCTTTAAGCAAAGTGTGTAAGGTAAACAGTCTACATGTTCCATGAACAAGATACCGTTGTTTTCTCCCTAGTGGAAATAGCACATCTACAACCGAAGAGATTTCTATCACTTCCCTTGGAAACTAGAGGCATGAACCCACTATCGAGCATAAATACCCCCTCTTGAAGTCACTAGCAACTATTTGGCCAAGATAGCTACTAACAATGGAGAGCATGCAAGATCACAAACAACACAGACATGATAGAATCATAAAGACAAAACGATTAATCAAACCAACATAATAATCTCAATATCCATCGGATCCCCGCAAACACAACATGCATGATTAAAAATATATTAGATCTTGATCATGAATGGAGCTCACAAGATCTATACATGAAAGCACAAAGGAGGAGATACAACCATCTAGCTACTACATGGACCCATAGTCCAAGGTGGAACTACTCACGCATCATACCAGAGAGAAGGCCTCCGGGATGATCTCCCCTCCGGCAGGGTGCCGGGAAGAACTTTAGATCCCCCTGATCTAGGGACGATGGTGGCAGCGGCTACAGATGGTTTCGTGGAGATTTGATCGGGTTCTTAGGGTTTCTGCATCGGAGGATTCTTATAGGCGAAGGGGGATGCCGAGGAGGCGTCTAGGGGCCCCATGCATCGGAGGATTCTTATAGGCGAAGGGGAAGGCCGAGGCGGCGTCCAGGGGCCCCACACCCCTCCGAAGCGGGGGGCAAGGCCCACCCGTGCCTAGGGTGGGTCTCGCCCCCTGGCTGGCCCCTCCGGCTCCCCTCTGGACTTCTTGTTCCCCACGGAAAGTAATTGACTTTGACGTTTGTCCCGTCCAATTCCGAGAATATTTCTTTACTAACTTTTCTGAAACCAAAAACAGCAGAAAACATGCATCTGCCACTATTGCAACTTGTTAGTAGGTTAGTACCAGAAAACATGTAAAAAGCACCTCAAAGTGTAGACAAGCAAAGCAAAGTAGATACTAAACGAGCATGGAGCATCAAAAATTATAGATAAGTTTCCAACGTATCATCGACACGCCATCGAGGATCTGCAGCCTGCATAGAAGCGGCGCCTGATGAAGTTCCATGGGCAAAGAGGGAAACTGACAGCCCCTTGGGAGGCCCTCTCTAACGAGCTCGAAAATCAGCCTGGTTATCTTTCAGAGGGTGGAACCGCGAGGGGAAGGTACCTCCCTCCACACATTTACATATGCCTCAAATGGTTTCAAAGTGTGCACCAGGGGAATGTACGTAACTTTATCACTAGGGGAGAAAGGCGACAAAGCTTAACCAATAGTCATGTGGCCTTGTGGACCCGCCCGGTTTCCTCGGTAAAGTGGAGGTGGTCTGGCTCCTTCGGTGTTAAAGCCAGGCGGGTGCAGGGCCATCATAATCCTCTCTTTGCTACTTTGTTGCAAGGGAGGCTGTGCAATGTGTCGCGAAGCGAGGGACGTCACCGACAGCTCCATCTTTATAGAAGGCCAGCCATCCCCGCAGAGCCCTGGACCGAGTCCATCAAAATCAGTCTAGTAGACAAGCACTCCTTTGGGCGGCCTTGTGGTATCCCTTCTCGCCCAAAGTTTGGGGGAAGAGGCCCATTGCTGCTATAAAAGGAGGGGTAATCCTACCTTAGGAGTGGGTCGATCCCTGCATCTAAAACCCTAGATACTCATCCACCATTGTATCCTTGCAAAGCACTGCGAGCAATACAACAAAGCATGAGTGGGGATTTTACCTCCCCACGAGGGTCCTGAACCTAGGTAAAAAACCACCTTGTGACTCTCTGTCGTGTGTGAGCTTCCACATTGCCTTTGTTGCTAAGAAGATCTGAGTGTGTGTTCACCCCTCCTGAACTTAGGGATTCCTCAGACCCCTTGTTCCTTCAAGGGACGTGAGTCTCCGACATTTGGAGTGCCAGGTAGAGGGTTGAATGCGCCCTCTGCCATGTGGCAAGCAAAGCTCAGATGGAGCCCACTCCCTAGCGCACCGCTACGGAGAAAACCCCGTGGATAGAGGACAGGAAGGGCACCTCTTTCCGCCCATTGAGGGAGCACCAGCTCTCCTCACGTGAACACATCGCTCTCGTGCACCGCATCTTCACGCAACAAGGCTGGCCCACCTACGCTAGAGGCCGCCAGGCGCATGGTGCATGAGCTCCTTCAGCACCCGCTCACCAAGGCCGGGCAAGAGAAATGGCACGAGTGCTTGTGCAAGATCATCGACATTGCCACTTCGAACTAGGCGACACAAGGGACTCTAGCTGAGAAAGCCGCCGAGTGGGGCTATGCTGCCACCTCCACCTCCGAGAAAAAACCCAAGCTCCGGCGGCACGCTCAAGGCCGACGAATTCACACCACTGCCCTGCAAGAGCTGCTAAATCATCCCTACGCCAGAGGTCACTCGTGTGGTAATGGCGCCCCTCCAATGCCGTTTGGAAAGCATCATCAAAGAGATCGCCAAAGCCGGCTGGCAGAACCGTGCCTCCCTCGCCGACGACAAGGAGGTCCAAAGCAATGGTTGCCTCATGTTTACCAAGGATCTGCGACATGTGGTCTGGCCACATAAGTTTCATCTAGAGATGCCACCATGCTATGACAGAACAGCAAACCCTAGAGAGTTCCTACAACTCTAGACTATAGGCATCGAGGCCGCGGGAGCTGACAACCGAGTCATGGCTAACTGGTTCCCCATGGGCCTGAAGGGCGTGGCCCGCACCTGGCTGATGAACCTTCATCGACTACTGCTACAAACTCAAAAGGTTGTGTGACCAGCGTAATAGCTAGAGGAAGGGGAGGCAAGGTGGTGAGAGAAACAACGATTGTGGTAGCAATCAAGGTGGAGGGCGCCGGAAAAACAACAACCATGGCGGAAATGGTGGACATTAGCAGGGCCATCAATCTAATGCCGTGCAGAAGCATCATCACACCGTCAAGAAGGGCCACGTTGAAGAAAACACTAGGGTATACAAGGAGCCCATGGGATCCATCGCCTGCATCCTTGGCGGCTCTCAGGAGCTGGCATCTAACCACCACTTCAAGCAGCTCACTTGCAAGGTCACCGCCACTTAACCCGAAACACTCTCTTCGAAGATCAAGTGGTCCTAGTATGCCATCACCTTCAACACCAGTGACCACCCCACTTCCACCAGGGTTGTGGGGACACTTCCCATGATCTACACACCCACCATAAGCAACATCGAAGTCGTGAAGACCCAGATCGATGGCGGCGCTGGCCTGAACATGATCTCCACTGTAGGTTCCATATGATAGGCTAATGTCTACCATGATATTATCCGGAGTCACCGACAGGACAACCATATCCATCGGGAAGGTTTGAGTCACCATCATGTTCGGGTCCCGCAACAACTACCATACTAAGCTCATCGACTTCCACATTTCTCATATCGTCCTCCCCTACAACGTCATCCTGAGCTATCCCGTGCTGGCCAAGTTCATGGGAGCCACTCATCACGCCTACAACATCGTCAAGATGCCAGGGGGTAATGGTGAGATCATCATTGTCCGCTGCAAAGATAAAGAGTCTTTACGCTCCCTGAGCATGCCTACAAGTCTGCAACAAACAACTACCTAGAGGATGTGGACACCCTTGACTACGTCGGGGGAACAACAAGGAGGAAGAAGAAGGATTAGGAGAAAGGCAAAGAGAGCGGCCGCCACGTATCCCTTCACTGCGGATCACGCCTCTAGGCCTCGTGAGGGGGTCAGAACTGCCCTCCCTTACCCTCTACAGTGTTGGAGAGGCTAGCGACGATGATGAGGGCTCAAGGGTTCCTCTAGACTGCACCCACCGCGCGAGCTGCACCGAATAGCTCCCCGGAGACATCTGACAGCCCTTGGAGCCAAGCGCTGGAAAGGTGTACAAACCTCTCCAAGTGTAGAAGCTGCCCCTACCGCTTTTTTGAAGGTGACACACGACTCTCATCCTCTTTCTCCTTATCCCATATAAGACCCCGTGTGGATCACGGCGGAATTGTAATAAGCTTGGACCTCCTTGGTTGTTTTTGGATCTTGCGCCATGCGCCAACTTTGTTATCCTATATTTATAGAAATTTTCTTGCTGTGCATCAGGAAGTTATCCTATATATGCCAGATCAGCGGGGTCTAGGCATGGTGCCCATCACCAAGCCACTACTCGTCAACACCAAGGACTAAACCGTCGAGCTCTGACTTGTGGACTGGCTCCAGCGATGAAGTCACCTCACCCATGGTTCTTGGTTCTTGAAATACTCACGCAACACATACACGGAAATTGAGAAGAGCATGCGAAATTTCATGCAAGACCTATGGTTTCCTTCTCGAGGATCCAACAGGATATGCATTTGTGTTACAGTTTCCTCCTAGAGGGACTTAGGGGCAGTTCACGAGGGCACTTCCCCTCTAATGGCCAAAATTTCATGCAAGGCCTATGGTCTCCGCCTCGAGGAGCCAACATGGTATGCATTTTCCTTACAGTTTCCTCCTCGAGGGACTTACGGGGTGGCTCACGAGTCCCCTCTAGCGACCAAAATTTCATGCAAAACCTACTGTCTCCTCCTCAAGGAGCCAACATGATTTGCATGTTCCTTACGGTTTCCTCCTCAAGGGACTTACGGGGCGGCTCACGAGGGCACTTACCCTCTAGCGGCCAAAATTTCATGAAAGACCTATGGTCTCCTCCTTGAGGAACCAACATGATATACATTTTCCTTACAGTTTCATTCTTGAGGGACTTACGGGGCAGATCACGAGGGCACATCCCTTCTAGAGGCCAAAATTCCATGCAAGACATACAGTCTCCTCCTCGAGGAGCCAACATGATATGCATTTCCCTTACAGTTTCCTCTTCGAGGGACTTACGAGGCGGCTCACAAGGGCACTCCCTTCAGTCGCCAGAGTTTCTGCAAAAATTGATGACCTCCTCCCCAACAACTAGCGAGAGGGGGAACACGCCCCACGAGGGACATTCACGACAAAAATGCCCTCATAGAAACTCTCTCTCGGAACCTAAACGCGTAGGGGTCCTATGGTTTCCCCTATAGGGACTCGATAGAAGGCACATCAACCCCCAGGACTCCCTCATGAAAGGGCTCACGATGCAATCCTTAGCAACCCTCGATCTCAAAGGATCTTACCAAGGATTCCAGCGCTCAGTCCCCTCGGATAGCTTGCATACGAGCTAGAAAGACAATTCCGCCCCACTCGAGGGACCGCCACCATGCGAGTCCACCCGAGGGGTACCTCGCAAGGCTATCTGTTGCAAGGACGACCCTTAGCACCTTCGTCGTCTCAGCCCCTACGTGCCCGCTTTCCCCTTTGTCTCCCGGGAGGGATCTCCTTTCCTACTTTACCATTGACGCACTGTGAGGGTGGCCGCGGAAACTAACCTCGTGAGCCACACCAACCGCCCCATCACGGACTGTGGTACTCACTGGCGTTGTTCGGATTAACGTATGGTGTTGTCATCTTGCCCGGGGGCTGGTCCCTAACAGCACTTCACAATAAAACATGTGGGAGAAAACAAACTCTACGAAGAACTAACAAACGGAACAACAAATAAGTTCACAGGAGTACATCCATTACGCCTGTACAAGGAAAAAGGCTAAAGTACTATTGATCAACACCCACAAAATACTTGTGACGCCGAATGAGACGCAATGACGAACATGTTAGAGGAACCACCTGCACCCTCCAGATGTGGCACGGGTAGTCAACATGACACATCAAGGGGTCAAAAACTGAACTCGCGAAGCCTTCCCTGCTACGGTAGTGGAATCATAGTATAGAGCCACGCCGAATGATATGGTCGCAGACGAAGCGCTCCTAGCCGACAATAAGAAAGTTACTCCTGGCGATGGGGCCTCGATGTTCATGCTCCTGATGTCGCCCTCACCCGAATGCTTTAGCCGAATGCCCCCGGGATGGTGCTTGCGAGCCCAAGGGCGAATCCCTCGAGAAGCTTCACCCTCTTGGACCAATCTTGGTTAGAGAGAATGATGATGAAGTCGATGACTGGTTTAGGCTTGTCCTCGATCTTCACCACTGCCGAGGGTGAAGGCGGAGGGGAGAGCAACGCCAACTATAGGCCCCCTCCATAGCCCCCAATACGCTGCCATCCATTGTCGCGAGGGTTACTATGGCCACGCTTTAGTGGGGCCCCATCTTCAGTCACAGCAACAACCACGGAGCCAAAGGCGCCGCCGGGACCAACCCGGCGACCATGATGCACCTCTTGGCCGCTTCCGCGTGGTTGCCCTTGGCCGCGCTTTAGTATCGGAACCTCTTCCCCTCCACCATCATGGCCTTGACTTCATCGGTGGCCAGAGATTGCTTCGGCGTCATGGCGAAGGGCAGAGCTATGGCTCAAGCTGCAGAAAGGAAGGGAGAGGCAGCGGGGCAAGTGGTGCAGAGGGTAAAGGCTTCATTCCCATGCCCCTATTTAATGATACAAGAGGTCATGTTACGGCCTCTGTCACCTAGCATTAACCTCCGGTACGCTCCACGGTCCATCAAATTGTGGGGGAGAAACTCCTGAGGTATGGACGACCATGTGGTGGACTCCAGATATGACGACTCAGAGCGTGTGACCGCTTGGCATGCATGGACCGGATGCGTGTGGAGCAGCCTCACGCTGACACGGGTGACAACAATGGTCCCACCGACAAAATAGGGACCTTGCACCTTCACGCTCTCCAAAATTCACGTGTGCGATAAGCGCCCTATCGGGTTGCTAGAAACTAGGGTACCATGACCCACCGGTCGGCAGGCCCGCCATTAAGGATCAGCAGCCTCGCAAGGTAGCCACGCCTCGTGACAGAGACCCGAGGGGAAAGATAGAATCTAACAACACCTCGAGAGTCCCTCTCTACCGGGCGCATAACTCAGCCAGATTACCTTTAGGAGGGTGGCCCTGCGAGGGAACAGTCCCCCTCCACACATTTACAAATGCCTTGAATGCTTTCAAAGTGTGCGCCAGGGGCACGTTGATAACTTCATCACCATGGGAGAAAGGCAACAAGGCAAAAGCAACAGTCCTGTGACCTTGTGGACCCGCCCGGTTGCCTCAGTAAAGAGGAGAAGGTCTGGCTCCTTCGGTGTTAAAGCCAGACGGGTGACTTCAGGGCCATAAGAATCCTATCTTTGCCACTTTGGTGCAAGGGAGGCTATGGAATGTGTTACGAAGCGAGGGACATCACCAACAACTCTAGCATTACAGAAGGCCAGCCATCCCCGTAGAGCCCTGGACCGAGTCCATCAAAAGCAGTCTAGTAGACCAGCGCTCCTTTGGTCGGCCTTATGGTAGCCCTTCCCACCCAATGATTGGGGGAAGAGGCCCGTCGTTGCTATAAAAGGAGGAGTACTTTTACTGTAGGAGGGGTTCGATCCCTGCGATCTAAAACCATATATACTCATCCACCATTGTATCCTCACGAAGCACTGCGAGCAATACATCAAAGCAGGAGTAGGGATTTTACCTACTCATGAGGGTCCTGGACCTGGGTAAAAAAACAACGTGTCACTCTCTGTCGTGTGCGAGCTCTGTCGCTTCCTTCATTCCCAAGAATATCCGAACGCGTGTTTAGCCCCCTCTCGAACTTAGGGATTCATCAGACCCCTTGTTCCTTCACGGGACGTGAGTCTCCGACATCAGCTTGGATTCTATGAAGGTTAGAAAGCTATGGGTGATCCTTTTCATTGTGCATAGTTTTCTTCATGTGGGATCCATATGTAGTAACTCCATTTTAGTTGATGCTCACTAAGTAATGAATGGTATCATCATGTCATGTCTTCCTGGTAGCACCCAAAGTGTTCTAAGTGATTCAGTCTGGTAGTCTGGTCTGTGATCCCTAACATTGATTTAGATTTAAGTGTATTTTTAGGGGTAGATCTGGGTTCAGAGATTATATTTTTGTTATTGGATGACGTTATCAGTGTTGTGTCCCCTGCAAAGGTGGATGGTTATTGATCTTTTGCTTGGCTATCTCATATCCCATTCCCAAACAAGGCATACTTGATCTGTTCGCGAAAATTGATCAACCATAATTGATCTGTTTCGGTTTCCTCTTCAAGAAGGCACCCGGGGAGAGAGATGCTGGAGGGGGTAACAGGTATGAGATTCTTTCTGATAGAAATGTAGCTTTTAGTTTTGCATTGTAGTCTAATACATTAGCTACTGGAGATAGATAAAGTGTATGTTACAATTGCAACCATCTCATGAATCTATGGTGTTATATGCCTGATAGTTTTTGGTAGATACTACATGTCTTAGATAGTTTATCACACAATATTTGTTTTTAGATAAAGTGAAGTGTCTATTAAAACTTCTGATACCTGGGCACTTTGCTGCGTAGATTGATACTTGTACCTGAAATTGTTACAGGATAGCAATGTTGTTTCTGCCGTGAGGATGTTGGAGAGGGTGTCATATAGGCAAGTGGCAATGGCACCGTCCAGGAACACTATGATGGCGCCGTCATCCAGGTTCACGACAAGGGAACCATTTTCCAGGTTCACAATGAGGGAGCCCTCTAGACACGTGACGAGGGCGAGCGTGTCACGCAATAACATCATGCAAAAGGCGATCGCATCGTCCACGAACATCATGCGAAGGGCGAGTATGTCATGAACGAACGTCACATGGAGATTGGCCGCTGTCTAGCAACTCGGCGGCGCTGTCCAGGTTCATGGCGAAGGTGCCATCTAGGAACCTGGCGAGGACATTGTGCAAGGTCATAGTGATGGCGTCTTCCAAGGTCCCCGTGATCATGATCGGTCATGAAATTACTCTGTCTGATATAACTTTTTTTTTTGCAAAACTAGCATTAAAGGGTTGAGGACATGGGGCACGATGTTTCCTACTTTTCTCTCTGGGGGACGAGCATTCCGACAAATTGTGTAAAATGCTAAATGCACACAAGACCTTATTAGGCTTAGCCAAATCGATAGATTATCCTCAATGGTCCTGATGGTCATGTGGTTTTATTCGTCCATGTTTAGTTTGCCGGTACGTCTACGAAAAATTTTGTTCGCTCCTTTAGTAGAATATAGAGATGAGAGTCCCCTTTTAGGGATTTTTTTTCTAAGACACACAATAAATATTTAGAATTCCCTAAAATTGCATGAGTGCAAATTTGGTAGGAAAAAATAATACTGTTACATAATCAGAGTAAATAATAGTGCCCGCTATCAGGACCCTTGCTCACTGTATGGTGGACCACACGTTCTCTCTGGGACCGCTATCAGCGTAAGTGGGCAGGACCGCTCTTAGTGAGAGGCCGTGGTCCGTGAGAGGCCTTGCCGGCGCGATACACCTTCCCGCAGGAGGTTTACAGGGCCCTCCCAGAGCCGACGTGGTACCACCAGCCCATGCCGACCGCGGATTTTCTTAGTCATGGGGCCCGCTGAGAGATGACATGGCACCGTTTACCCTAACCGGTCGCGTATTTTCGCTGTCATGGGGCCCGCCGAAAGTAGACGTGGCGGCGTGAGCCTATGTCGGCCGCGGTTCATCGCAAACGTTAGGCCATCCAGAGAAGACCTGGCTACATGATCTCATGTCGCCTGTCATCAAACATCATAGACGACTTGGGTTCTCCCGCGGTTGGAGAGCCAAGTTCGCAACATAGATTGGTGACGTTTGTGGGTTATCGTGGCAAAATTGTAGTGTGGAACTAATGCCCACAAGTATAGGGGATCGTTAAAATCTTTGACGAGAAGTATTATCCAAATTTATAGTTCAAATCAAGGGGAACACAAGAATATCAATAAGGCATTAGCAATTGAGACGTAACTCTCAAGCACACCTGTATATCAATAAACTCACAAATAAAGTGGTGATTTATAAGAGTTGATTCAAAGCAGTAAAACAAGCAGTAAACAATAGCAGCAGGTTTCTAGTTTTCACCGAAAGTAGTAGTATGTAACTGTCAGTGTCTAAAAGCGTAAGAATAAGGTTATAGCGGGGTGTTGAACATATTGGTCATATATTTTAATCCTAATAACATGTCATTCATCTCTAATTCAGTTGTATGTAGGTGTGTGATCCTAATATAGTTATGCATACTAACCAAGAGAATTTGCATAACATCTATTGTACTTACTGGTCATTTCACCAGGGACAACTTGGAAGTATAGGTAATTAAGGTATATACTTTCGAATATCCAAGAACAAAGCATTAACACTTTATGAACACACAATATCCTCAAATTAACATATATTCCCATTGTTTTCCCTAACTGTCACTTTAGGGTTCATAGGTTCAGCACAATAATAGGCAATACACTTTGCAGATAGATACCAAACTCAAATATATGATGGGGCCATAAAATTTCAGTACTGAAATCATGTCACCCAGTCCCTAGAAACAACAATTAGACATATCAAAGGTGTACCAACACTCATACAATAATATACTCAAGATGAACACCTCAAATCTTGATACAATGGATGATTACATAATCAATCTCATCCAATCCCCATCCACATCATATGCCTATAGAGGACTACTCACTCATGATGATGGAGAGTGAGCACATGGTGGTTGGTGATGGTGGTGGTGGAGAAGACCTCAAAATCCCCTCTTCGGCATGGAGAGCAGGACCAATCTGACCCTGAAAACAAAGATCATGGATGTTTTGTGAAAGGATCCGTCCTCCTAGATACCTAGGTTTCTTAGGTATATATGGGGTTGTGCCAAAGGAGGGAACAAGACGATGCTCCAAGGACGAAAGGGCCTGTGTGGCGCGCCCAGAAAGGTAGGGCACACCACATGTGCTCTTTTGGGCCTCATGGCCCCCTCGTGTGATTCCAAATCTCAGGCTCCTTGTTTTGGTGAAAAACCTATGTTGTTTTTTTCTAGATTTTATTTCTTGCAAAACAGACAAGAAAGAAGACTTTTGCTAAAAACAGCATCAGATTCAACAGTTTTATCCAAGTATGGTGAGATTTCGGATTAAACCATTAAGAAAAGTACTTGAAAAAGTAGATACATTTGAGATGTATCAGATCCCCTTTGCTTATCTTGTTGTTTGTCCTCAAACAACTCAAACGCAGTGTAGAGGCAATAAAATACTATGACAAGAAATTTTCTCTATGCATGCATAACAATTTAACATAACTAGTATTTAGAACCTGGCTTTAACAATGAATAGCAAAGGTTAACAAAAGTTCACTATGTTGGTGTTCCACTGTCTATACATGGTGCGAAGGAGATAATATATGGCAAAACTACTTAGGAATTATTAATTGATAGTTGCAACAAACAATGTTCTCACATCACATTTGATGGAATCATGGTTAAGGTTTTTGAGACATTTGGTTCTTTCAATTGTTGACTAATAATTCACCATGTTTGCATTGCAGACTAAATTCAGGTGATGTCGTATTCTTCTAGTCTTTGAACCTTTGAACATGCATAGAAGATTCATACATGAGGAAGTAACTAGTATCTTTAGTTGACAACAGGGTGGAGTGGAAATAGGATATGTTCTTGCTATAAGATTCTACACCTTATATGAGTGAAAAGGTTTTTGCCCCCTTTATCTTCATTCATCTTCATTTGAATAGGCTTTATTTGCCTTTATTTGATGGGAAATTTTTAGTTTTTTCCCTTTCTTTAGTGGACACTTCTTTGGTATTGTCGCGTATTGCCAACGGAGACATCGATGATGCTAGAGAACCCCTGTTTGTTCAGTAGTGGGCACTAAGGCGTTTCAACCTCAAACGTGATGAAGGAACCTGCTGATTCGAGCACAAAGCACACATAGTCATTTTTTACCCAGGTTCGGGCCGCCCTTAGGCTAACAATCCTACGTCCTTCTTTGGTGGATTATCCGGGGTGGAACAAAGTACACGATGGTGATCTCTCTCGTGCCGGGGAGACGCTTTCTATCTTAGCTTCTACACTCCCCGGGCTTCCTCTTTCTTGCTATTCGCACTCTCTTAATGTCCTTTCTTCCTTCTCTCTGACATGGAGAAAGGTTCTCTCCCTCTCTGAGAATTTCTTAGCCTTCGAAAACTCCAACCCCCTACCTTGAGGCAGGGTGCCTCCTTTTATACTCCAAGGGGTCACTACAAAGGCCACTGTAGGACACCACCAAGGGCGTTCCCGGGCGCAATCGTGATGTGCCACGCGGTCTCTAGGAAGACGGGCAACGCCTGTGGCCAATGGATGTCCAGAGGCGGTGGACAGGTGCACTTGTTGGCTGGGTGATAGCTCCATTGGCCAGAGGCGATGGACATGTGCACTTGTTAGTTGGGTGACAGCTCAGGATATGAGCTGTCACTCCTAGCGCATCTCCATTTCCTAAGGCTGAGCCTGATGTGTCTTGTCAGGCTCGATTGACTCCGGCTCCCGGGCCATGCTTGGCCCAGAAGAAGTTCTCCCATGGTCCTCTAGGGGCGCAATCGAGGACACTCCTTACCCTCGATGCCCTAGATCGGGCCCTTAGCCTCCTTTTGGGGCAGCGCCCGAAAGGAGAGGTTGGACCGCCTCGCCTACGCCATTGACTTTTCCTCCTTATCCGTGCCCGGCTGACAGACCAAGATTCGTCTCCAAGTGGTCGTCTCGTCCATAGGTACCTACATCATAGTTGATATTTAGTCTCTATAGATTTCATCATGGCAAGGCCATACCTACTTGGAGCGCATGGCACTTGCATTCCTATGACGTCCCCAGCAACTTTGTGTTGCCGCAGCCGAGTTGCTGTTTCGGCGGACCTGGGGCCCACGCGCCAAGCCACAATTACAGGGTCTCCGATCTCATTACACCGATAGAAGCCCCGGGCGAGGGCCGGCGACTTTCTTGGTTAGCCTCTAAGTTAAGCTCGTCATGACTTGATGAAGAGGTGTCCATCGGGCCTCGCCCTTTATTAGCACGGGGGCCCCAAGCGACGCACGACACGTGAAGTCACAACTCATTCCGGGATGGCACGCGGGGATGCATACCAGCGCCTCCGCGAATCCGCGATGTCGAGGTATGACCTTGTCCGTCCCGCACATCGATGGCGTCAACCTAGATTCCTGCAAAAAGTAAAAGCGAGTGCGCAACTGCCTTGGGCTGTTCCACCAAGTGGCGTGCGTTGTGGTTGAGTGGGGGGGGGTGCTTCTCCCCTCCGCTATATGTGATTTCTCACATACCCGCAGGCTGAGTCACCAATCCCTTTCCCCAACCTTCAATGCTCCCTCCTCATTCTCCCTTACCTTCATATCCATGGCGCATAAGAAGAAGATCCCTTCTCTCATGCCGGTGGGCAAGAGGAGCTCTGTCGCTCCGCCCAGAGGGAAGGGCGGTCCAGCCCATCTCAACAAATGCGAGAAGCAGGAGGCCAAGTGGCGGTCGTCGGTCCCCTTCTTCCTAGAAGGGCTGAGCGAGGAGGGCGTAGGAAAGCTAGCCAGTGTCGTGGCCTCGCCTAAGAATGAAAATGGGGAACCCGTCTTCTGCATGCTGGATCTCCTACGAGGAGTCTCCTTCCCCGTGATGTGAAGGTTTTCTCCTGCTTCCCGGCGGCGGATTTTAATCCCCCCAATATCGCCTTTCTGAGGTGGATCCTCATTTCTTACCGCCTGCAACTGGCTTAGTTGCATCCCAACGCCGTCATAGCACTGGGCATCTTCCAATTCCTCTGCGAGGACTTTGTGGGCGTAACACTACTAGGAAAACGGCTATAGGTAATCAGCACATCCATGGCTCACATGGTTGAAGTGCCCCACGGCTAAAATAGGCGTGGCTCACCTGTGGGCAGTGCCCTACTAATAACTAGAACAACTGTGGCGCACATGACTATAGTGCGCCACATATGTGTGTGGGCCAGGGCCCTGTTGGCCGCACGCCAAACATCTGTAGCGCACTATAGTCATGTGCGCCATGGTTGTTAGGGTCATCTATGGCGCACATGGGGCTGGTGCGCTACGCCTAAGCGCATGCCCCCCTCTGCTCTGAAACGGCCACAAACTTCTGTGGCGCACTCGGCCTAGTGCGCCACAGGGAGTAGGAGCATCCGTGGCGCACATGGCATAGTGCGCCACAGATGTTTGTACTCCCTGTGGCGCACTAGGGCCGTGTGCGCCACGGATGTGTCGATTTCTTTAGGACAGCACATTGTGTGACCACATCCACCATGCACCCCACACTTCACTTTCCCCTTCTTCTTCCTCCTTAGATCTAGTCGGGATCTTCTCCTTCCCACCTCAATTTCTCCACACATTCACCATTTTTAGCATGTAAAACTTGCTTTGGATGTTACATAAGTAATAGAGGAGGTCTCCGGTCTCTCATCTATCCTTCTCCGGTCGACGCACACACCTCTCCTTTCCATCTTTCTCGCGATCGATAAGTTGTCCATGTAAGGATGTGTTCATGTGTATATGGATGATGCTGTGCTCATATGTATGTAGATGATCGATGCTCATGATGTGTGTATGTGGAAAGGATCGATGGTCATATGTGTGTGTATATGGAGAGTATCGATGATGCTCATGCATGTGTGTATGGAGAGGATAATGATATGTTCATGTGTGTATGGATCGGTCTCTCTCTCTCTCTCTCTTGTGTTTGTATGTGAACAAGTTGCCATTTGTTTTGCCAAAATGTTGATTCATTTCCATTTTGGCAAGACTTTGGCATTTCGCAAAGGTCCTAATTTTAGGATAGGTCATGCCAAAATTTTCTATCGACCATTGCATGCATGCATTCATTATGTGGTTCTAATAGACTTCAAAATTGTACCGTGTACATCGTGCAGGCAAAAATGGTCCGCATAATGAGCGAAGGCATTATGGCTAGATTTTTGAAATGTGCGACGGCCGACATGATACGAAATAACAAGATAGATATAAGATGTCCGTGCAGAAGATGCAAACTCAACTGGGTGATCGACCCAGATTCCGGGAATCTGCAGGCGCACCTGCTCCGCCATGGTTTCATGGATGGATACACTCGTTGGATAAGCGATGACGTAGATCATGGAGACGGTGAAGAAGGTGGCCAACATGACGATGATCATCATCACGGCGATAACGGGCGAGATGATGAAGAGTCTCCTGGAGATGGTGAAGGTGTGGAAGCAGACCGGAATGATGATGATCTAGATGCCGGAGGAGCAGACGACGATGGAACAATGTTAGGCTGGGTGCGGGACCCTTATGTGCAAGAGCTGCTTCTCAAGCAGACGAGTAACGCCAGGGCTGCCGCTAGAGAGAAAGCCAAGCTTGCGCAACTTGAGAAAGACGCGGTTACTCCATTGTATGAAGGATGCAGGCCCGATGATACCCGGTTGAATGTAACGCTCAAGGCTATGGAGATGAAGGCAAAGCACAAATTGAGCGACGCAAGCTTCGACGATATGATGGCATTCTGGCACGATCGTCTCCCGGAGGGGAACACATGTCCAACTAGTATCGAGGATGCCAAGAAAATCGTCTGTCCTCTCGATCTACCGCACGTTAGATATCACATATGCATCAACGATTGCATCATTTATCGGGGCGAGGACACGGAGAAAACCACATGTCCGGTGTGCGGCGTGAGTCGATACAAGAAAGGGAAGAAAGCACCTCGAAAAGTGGTATGGTACTTTCCTATCACTCCTCGTCTGCAGCGCTATTTCGCGGACCCTAAGGAAGCAAAGCTCATGCGATGGCATGCGGAAAGGAAGAAGCCAGGAGATGATGATGACCCCGAAAAGGATGAGCTGCTGACGCACCCTTCAGATGCTAGCCAGTGGAAAGCATTGGACCTCGAATTCCCAGAATTCGGTGGAGATTCGAGGAACATCAGGCTTGGTGCGAGCACCGATGGACTCAATCCGTTCGGTAGCCGAGCAGACGCACAGACTTGGCCCGTGTTTGTATGGATGTACAACCTCCTCCATGGTTGTGCATGAAGAAGAAGTACATACAAATGAGTATGCTAATTCAAGGGCGAAACAACCGGTACCGACATCAATCAGTATCTCGGGCTGTTGAAAGAGGAGCTAGCCACGTTATGGGAATCGGGAGCCAATACTTACGAAGACGCCGAACACTATTCTTTCACTCTGAGAGACGCGTTTGTCACTACGGTGCAAGACTATCCAGGTTATGTATATCTCGGGCAGGTTATCCAAGGATTCTCGCGATGTTAGGTGCATGGATAACACAAGCTATCTCCAACTAGAGAAAGATCCAGGGTCATCGAAAACCGTGTTCATGGCGCACCGGAGGTGGCTCGGCAAGAATGATCCATGGAGAAAACGTGGAGACCTGTTCGATGGCAAATCAGAGACCCGAGGAATCCCAGAGCGTAGGAGCAGCGAAGAAGTGGAAGAGTTGCTGAAAAACTGGAAAGATTGTCCTAAGCCTGGAAAGAAGCGAAAGAGGCAGCAACAAGACAAGCCGCTGATGAAGGTATGGAAAACAAGGTCTGTTTCTAGGAGTTGCCATATCGAAGTTTCTCCATGCGCCTCATAGCCTCGACATCATGCATATCACGAAAAACGTGCAGCGAGTCTGGTCGCCACCATAATCAACATGCCGATAGGACGAAGATGGTCCAAAGCAAGGCACGACCTGATATGGTTGGGTATCCGGAAGGAGCTTCACGAAGGACGACTACTCCCGATGATCGGAAGATGACGATGATCATGAGTCGAGACGACACAAGGTCGCGGAAGGGTAAAAAGTTCAAGAAGAACGAATATTACTGCCTCCTTCTTGCTTCACTCTAAGCCGTGATGAGATCAAACAGTTTTCAAGTGCCTTCTAGAAGTCAAATTTCCTTACGGCTACGCGGGCAAGATAAGCAGATACCTAGACGAGGCGAAGCAGAGGTTCAGTGGCATGAAGTCTCACGACTGTGCCGTGCTAATGACGCAGGTACTTCCGGTCGCACTTAGAGGGATAATGGACGAGCACGTCCGTGAAACGTTATTTGACCTATGCAAGTTTTTCAACGTCATCTCTAGGAAGTCGATTGGCTTGAATCAGCTCGAAAGGCTACAGGAGGAGATCGTGGTGATACTATGTGAGCTTGAGGTCTACTTCCCACCCGCATTCTTCGACATTATGGTGCATCTGCTGGTCCATGTCGGAGGACATCGTACAACTCGGCCGATGTTCCTCCGAGCATGATGGCGTTCAAAGGATGAACGGACACATCAAAGGATACGTCGCAACAGTCTCTGGCCCAGATGGAAGCATAGCCAAGGGCTTTTTACGTCAAGAGTGCATCTCTTCGCACGAATTATCTTGACATCGAGAACCTCGCCGGTCTTCCCGTCAACAGACACCTTGGCAAGCTCGACGGATCTGGTCACCGAGAGGGTCGTCGTGATATCGCATGCATTTCGATTTTCGACGCAGACTTTGATCGAGCAAACCTCGTCGCGCTACAACATTTATAACTGGTCGATCCTTGGGTACAGAAGCACAAAAGGTTAATCGAGAAGAAGTACAGTGACCGGGGCATACAGAGGACGCAGCGAGAAATAATCAAAGAGCACAACTTAGATTTCACGTGTTGGTTTAGGCAGACGCTCCTTGATAATCCCCCACGCTCGCATTCTTCTGACACGGAAAAGATCATATTCACCTTGTCGCAGGGACCGATGCAAAACCTGGTGACCTATCAGCGATGATATCAACGGCTACACATTCTACACGGAGGAAAAGGACAACAAGTGTGATTATCGAACTCAGCGTAACGTCGAATTCTACACCGATGACAACGTGAATGAATGATTCTACGGAAGAATCGAGGAGATCTGGGCGCTCGACTTCGGTGGAGAAAAGGTGCCGATGTTCCGTGTCAGATGGGCAAAGAGCGTCGAAAGAGAAGACTGGTATTTCACAACCATGGTTATACCCGAAGCAGCCAAATCCAAGGCTGCCGGTGCAAACGTGGCCGCGAAAAATGAACCGTGGGTACTGGCTACCAAAGTGGACCAATGTTTTTTCATTACCGACCCGACAAAGCCTAGCCGTGTTGTCGCGAGGAGAGGAAAAAGAAACATCATCGGAATGGATGGAGTCGCCAACGAGCAAGACTTCGACCAGTACGGTGATCCAAAGATTGAAGATGACGACTACGATGCAACAACATACATCACAAGAAGAAAAAGGACAACCCTACCCAAAAAGGTAGCCTCGAAAGAAGAAAAATTAAAGTGCCGGGGCTAAATTATTTAACCGCGACAAAGAAGGGAAAAAAGATTGTAAAACACTAGCTCAAAAAATATTGTAAAACGCGTGGTCGAAAAAGATTGTAATATTAATGGACAAATTATTATGAAATTTAGTTATACTTTGAATCACCACTTTTATGACATATATCACCACTTTTGGGCATTTTTGGAATATTTAAAAGTATTTTAAAAACAAAACAAAACTTGTATGGCATATATCACCACTTATGGGCATTTTTTGGAACATTTAAAAGTATTTTTAAAATAAAAATAAAAAAGTGGAGCACCAAGATTCGAACCTGGGTGCTCATAGTTTAGAATAGAGCTAAGGGGCAGAACTAGTGGGATAAGAGAGTACTAGTGTTAACTAGTGGGGTGGCCGCCCTCTTATCTGGTAGTCCAACCCACATAGGGCGCACTGGCCATGTGCGCCACGGTTACCCGTCGCGCACTTGGCCAGGGTGCGCTACGCCTATGTGGGTTGGACTAGTCAACCGCGCGTGCCACGTCGACCCGCCTCTCTCATCCCCGCATCTCACAGACACCGCCACCGCCACACTATGCTCTCGATCCGCCACCGCCTCTGTCTTTGTCGATCCGCCACCGCTGCGCCTCAAGGAGGAGGAGGATCTCGCCGCCAGGAGGAGGAGGAGGATCTCGCGCCGCCAGGAGGAGGAGGATCTCGCCGCCCGAGGAGGTGGAGGCCACCGTCGTCCGCCCGCCGTCGTCCGCCCGTCGGGAGGTGAGCGCCGCCTCCTGTCTCCCTCTCTCCCTCTCTCTCCCTCCGTCCCTCTCTCCCTCTCAGTGGTGGCCTCGGACACGCCGAGTCGCCCTCCCTCTCTCCCTCTCTCTCTGTCCCTCTCTCTCCCCTCAGATGGTGGCCTCGGACACGCCGGAGTCACCCTCCCCTGCCTCTCCCTCTCTCTCCCTCTCTCTCTCCCTCTCATCCTCTCTCTCCCCTGCCTCCAGCAGTTAGGGTTCATGGTTCATGGTTCTAGTTCATCTCTGTTACCATTACCAGAGACTAGGAGTATGAACTAGAAGGAAGTTAGGGTTCATGGTCCAGATAATTATAGGCATGTACTAGTCCAGATAATTATAGGCATGCCAACTTTCTATGATTTACTTCTATTTATGTGTAGGGGATGTTTCTTGCAAATCACTTGATCACCCAAATACATGGGCTATGGTCCAGCATGGTGTATATGTTTTATTAAGGATTTTCTATTGGCTGTGATGTACTTGTGTGACTTACAAATAGATTCTGGATGCATTTAATTGTTGTCTATCAAATGTGTATTACTACAGCAACCCTACTCTCATAAATTGATCAAAAACATATCTTGCTCACTTACTTGGCTAGCAAATGGTGCAAAGGCTGAGGTTTTATCTTGATTCAAAGACATACTAAGGTGGTTATCCTTAGCTGATCATAAGCTAGGTAGAATGATTGTAGAGATGAAATGATTTCTAGATTGGTGGCTAGGAAGATGATTAGATTCATTTAATTGATCTCTGCTGCATAATGAAATGGGTATAGTGTCTGGCTCTAGTGAGATCTAATGCACTGGTTGTTGTTGTGGTGCCTCTACCTAGAGTGTGCACAGCACCAGCTGGGTAGCATGGCTTACTGTTGTGTTACAGCTGACTGGAAATATTTCCTAGGCCAAGGATGCATAGACTGAGGCTATAAGCACATATTATCTTATGTAAATAAGGTGACCTTATCAATGATTCCTAAAATATTTGTCTAGGAAGATGATTAGATTCATTTAATTGATCTCTGCTGCATAATGAAATGGGTATAGTGTCTGGCTCTAGTGAGATCTAATACACTGGTTGTTGTTGTGGTGCCTCTACCTAGAGTGTGCACTGACCAATTTGGTAGCATGGCTTCTTGTTGTGTTACATTGACTGGAAATATTTCCCAGGCCAAGGATGCATAGACTGAGGCTATAAGAACATATTATCTTATGTAAATAAGGTGACCTTATCAATGATTCCTAAACTATTTGTCTAGGAAGATGATTAGATTCATTTAATTGATCTCTGCTGCATAATGAAATGGGTATAGTGTCTGGCTCTAGTGAGATCTAATGCACTGGTTGTTGTTGTGGTGCCTCTACCTAGAGTGTGCACAGCACCAGCTGGGTAGCATGGCTTACTGTTGTGTTACAGCTGACTGGAAATATTTCCCAGGCCAAGGATGCATAGACTGAGGCTATAAGCACATATTATCTTATGTAAATAAGGTGACCTTATCAATGATTCCTAAACTATTTGTCTAGGAAGATGATTTATGTGATATTTGTACTTGCTTGCAGATGAGCTTAAATTATAGTGGCCTTATTAGTTATCAGATTGCTACTGTGGAACCTTATTAACGGGTGCACAACAGCATGACCATAGTGAATATGATCTTCTACTACTTTGACTAATGTAACTGGTCAAAGGTCATTTGTTCTTGATGATTTATGTGTGTAACTGGTTCCAGCCTATGATGCAAAGGCTGAGGCACAAGATTTAAATAAGAACAGATGCTTGAGTGCTCCAAAGCTCTATGATGAGCCTTGCATAGAATTTCTATGCAAGACTGAGAGCTTCCCCTTTTAAAAAATCTTTTCATAATAGAACAGATGCTATGATTGATCATAGGAATGGATATTTACCTAGTATTGCACAAGTTGCTGAAATGTGTTGTGGATGTGTTTCGAATTGATTAGCTTGCTATCCTAGTTTTTATACTTGAGCTACTGATCCTTCCTGGCTTAATACTGGATCTACTATTTCTTGTTGATGATGCCTCCTTCTCCTGATACTTGTATATGACCAGCTACTCCTTCTCCTGATAATCTGACCATATTTGCTAGTGCTGATCTAAAATGCTCCTGGTTTGAAAATACATGGTGAAAACTTGCTGTCATATAATCTGACCATATTTGCTGTCATATTTGATGTCATATAAGTTATTTGTTGTCATATAAGTTACTTGTTGTCATATAAACTTAGATTTGCTTGTCATATAATGACAGGTGCTATAATCTGCATGTATTTGCTTGCTATCATCAATGACAGGTGTTATAATCTGTGGTGATATAATTGTAGCACTTGAAATTGTGATTGTGCTTGGATGAGGCACTTTATTATGTCGTGTATGCAGGTTCTTGTATGAAATGAGTCCCGATTTTTGCTGGAATGTTGATTAACTTCCGTTTCGGCAGAAATCGGGCACTCCTAGTTTAAGAAAATTAGCAAAGGTCATGCCGGATTTTTCCGCATTTAACCAATTATTTGTTTTTATTAGTGCAAAGATGTGTGACAACGACGAGGCTGGATGTTCTAAGCGCATCAGCTGAAGGAGAACTCAGACCTCCGAATAAACAATTGACATTCGAGGCGCCCAGCCTAGAAGACGATGAAGAATACCATCCTGTGAGAGCGAGGATGATGAGATGGAAGACGCGGACGAAGAAGCCGAAGGAACGGTGGACGATGAAACCACTGATGGCGGCGAGGGCACAGGGAGTGGTAGCAACCCTCCTAAGAAGAAGAAGAAGCCGAAGGACCGGCGCCAACACGGTCGACACGGCCGGGAGGAAATTACAAGTGAGCCCATCAGGGTTCCTTTGGAGCCCGCCCTTGTCGCCAAAGCACGGTGGGCAAGTGGCGGCGATCACCCGGACAACCATCTCGATCAACACCGAGAATCTCCGGCATAAAGATAATGGCCACTTGCACTCCTCTTCGAGAAGTGCACGCAAGATACAAGTTCCCGCTAAGTATCGAACACAAATTATCATGGGAACGAAGTAAACAAATCCGCCCTCACAAAGATGAGCACCGCCCTGGCCAGCTGGAGAACCCGGATAAAGAAGAAGATTTATAAAGAAGGCAAAAGTCTCGAGGAGATCCAGAAGATTGACCCGCAGATCACCGAAGATCAGTTCCGGGAGTTCAAGGAGAGGTGTGAATCCGAAAGAGATCGGGGAAAGGCGCTGCAGGCGATGAATATAGGTCATCACCATCTCGGATCTGGTGGATACAGAACCGCGGAGGCGAAATGGAATAAGGAGGACGAAGAGTATAGATCCAAGGGGATAGAAAACCCTTTGCTAAATTCAACCCGGCAGGTTCGAAACTTCATCGAGGGCTACCATGTGGACCCAAAACCAAACAACTCACCGCGGATCCTCGGTGAAGGAATTCGAGGAAATTGTGGTAAGTATAATCTAATTACCATGGATCAACACGATTGCAATCTAATCGATGATCTAAATGATTCATCACATTTCTTCTGCAGGAGGAGGAAATTGTTGCTAGTCATGGATCCTAGGGTTCCTCATCCCAGGGGTCGACGGCGGCCACCCGGTGGGATAACCCTTTTAACAGGGCGATGAACCGGGCCAAGAAAATAGAGCCGGTTACGAAGAAGCCGTTGTCGGCTGGCCGTCTGGCCGGCCTCGGGGGTAAGAATTGGGTGGATCATTTTGGTCCACCGCCGAGGACGCATGTGGCGCCGTCGGGAAGGAGCGAGGAGGAAAACCGAGAGGTTCAAGAACTTAAGGCACAAGTGGCGCGGATCCCGCAGATCGTCCAAGACAACATGGCAATCACCCTCACGTCCTTCCTGCCTACCTTGGTGGAGTCAATAGCGAACTGGAGTGCGGGTGGTCGAGTAAGTCGTGCCGATTCCAAGCATGGTCAGAGCCACTCGAACAACGCGGCGCGACGAATCCGCGAACTACGTGTTCGTGACTCGCCAGCTAGCACCGTGGCGCCGCAAGTGTTGGTGACTTCGCCATCACCCTTGGCGCCGAGTACATGTTGGTGCCCCCCTGCCATCGTCACGGCGGCACCGGAGCTCCAAGCACCCGTCGGTAGGGAGAATACACCGGCGGCCAGCACCGCGCCATCAAGCAGCCCTTCCGTCTCTTGCACGCCCGTTGCCGTATGCGGTGCGTTGACATTAGCCGATCTCGACGCCATCACGGTAAACAAATTGCTTTAATTACCGCCTTTCATGCCATCTATTACTCTTATGGCATCTCGCTCTGACGACGCCGTACATGTTTTCCGCAGACGGATGTTCCTTGCACTCTCTTATGCTACGTGAACAACGAGCTGAGGATGTTGCAAGGGTACCATCGTTCAACCCTTGCAGCGCACGTTCCACTCAAAGCCGATGCGGATAAGCGTGCACAGGTTAAAATTAGGGTGCTAAGGGCTGCGACGACTGAACCTCCCATTCAACCCCCAGAGCGGATGAAGAAGAGCCGTCATCCTCGGTTGCTTCAGCTTATTCTTGCTATGGCCAAAGAGCATGATCCGCTTGGGGACGGCGGGGCCATCACGCCACGACATAACAAAGACCGCCTGTCATGCCAGCGACAAGCGGTGGCAAGGCCCCCTTACCGCCCTCGCCGTCACCTCCACGCGGTGGGTCGGATGATCATGTTGATGATATGCACATGGCGCAGGATCCGGCCAAGGACGACGAAGACTGGAATGATCACTTCTTCAGCACTCAGTTTGGCAACGAAGAAGACCTAGAAGGTGGCCCCACAGAGAAAGCCACTATCACCAAGCGTCTGTTTGGTTCTCAGGAGACGCCTCCAGCTTGCGCCATTACAGAGCCAGCTGATACAACCAAGCGGCCCTTTATTCTAAGCCCTGACACACTACATAGGGCGGCCAGTGCTCAGATTGCGGTGCCTGCCCGCTCTCCAAAAGGAAAAAAGGGCAGGAAAAGAAAATCTAGCAGCTCGAGCCAGCCGGTGGCGTCAACAACCGCGAATCCGATCAGGTTTCAGGACGGGCCACCAAGACCCGAGGGTATTATGTGGAGGATTCATGTGGCGGGTGAGCCCATGCTACCTAAGAATTTGCGGAAGCTCGCCAGTTCGGAACTGCAGAGTGTGCATGACAGCGTGCTGACGATAGAGAGACGCCTTCTATTGGTGAAAGATCCCTCGCACCCGGTATTCGTGGTTAAGGTGCCACCAGGCTTAGGCTTCGTCGACACTGCCCCCGCGGATCTGTTCTTCCTGCGGTTCGAGGACATCTTCAATATGTTCCACCTATACCCGCTGCACTATACCATGGTCCGTCTATTTTCTCTCAGTCTGGCCACGCAGATCATTAGAGAGAAGACACCGGGCATCGCTATAGTGGACCCCTACTACATGCGTGACGGCTGCTTGGGTTCCCCCGCCGAACGACGTATCGTGGCCTCGTACCTAAAAAGAATCCTCGTGGTGAACAAGACAAAGGAATACATTCTCGTGCCTTACTTTCCCGAGTAAGTCGTTATTCACTCGCCACCGTCGATTGGCTTTATTAGATCATCATCATTCTTTTTCCAACACATTCCATTTGAATTTTTTGCGCAGAGATGATCACTGCACGCTCATCTCCTTATCGCCGAAGCATTCCCACGCCACATATTTCGACTCGGGGAGTCTAGAAAAGAAGAAAAACTACGACAAGATCAAGGAAGTTCTGGATGATGCTCTCACTGGCTTTGCCTCGACGGAAGGCACCAGCTTCGTGCGTAAGAAGGTCAAGTTCGCAGCACGTCTTCAACCACGTAACGGAGTTCCTGCGTGAAGCAGCCGGAAAACAGAAGAAGGAAGCCTACTCGCACTCCATCACATGAGGGTGTTCCTACTTGACCAGCAGAATTCTACGCTGGATCATCTCAAGCAATGGGCGAAGCAAAGGCCAAGATCAATGATTCGGATATTAGACAAGAGATGTATCGCATCCAGCAGTTTGGGGTAATCATCTTTCGTGATGTCATGACTTCGGGGGGGATCTTCTACGGAGGAAATATCCCGAATAACCGTGACATAGAAGATCGCTTAGAGATGCAGGGTGACTATAGGAAGTTCATGACGAGACAGGGCGTCCTCCCGTTCCCTAAGCCGAGCCAGAAGGCTTGATGTTGGCCTAGTTGTAGTTACAAACTATAGATGACCTTTGTGTGTGTGTGTGTGGACGACAAGTGAACTTATTTTGCTTATTATTATTATATATCAATCAATGCTTGGTTTTTGCTTACTCTTTGGTCCTTTGCTCAATTTGGTTCTTCTTTTTTCCTTACTCTTTTTTCGATAATAATGCCGATGATTGAAAGTCGTGGCACACTATATATGTGAATGTGCTCGATGGGACTGTGAGTTTGTGATATGCACAAGTCCAGTCTTGTGCATCCTACTTGACTCACCGCTCCATCGTAGCATATTCTGTGTCCAACGACCTATGTATATATATGAGGCATTGTTTTCAGTTATTTTGTCTTTTTCGAGAATATGCCGATGATTGAAATGTCGTGGCACAATATATATGTGAATGTGCTATGACAGGATAGTTAGCCTTGTGATATGCACAAGTCCAGGAATTGTGCATCCTACTTGGCTAACTATTCCGTCATAGCATATTCCTGTGTCCAACGACCTAGCTAGTTATATATGAGGCATTCTTTTCGAGCTACTTTGGTCTTTTTCGAGAATAATACCGATGATTGAAATGTCGTGGCACACTATATATGTGAATGTGCTACGATGGGATTGTACGCCTTGTGCTATGCACAAGTCCAGGTGTTGTGCATCCTACTTGGCGTACGGTTCCATCATAGCATATTCCTGTGTCGAACGACCTATGTATATATATGAGGCATGCTTTTTGAGTTACTTTGGTCTTTTTCGAGAATAATGCCGTTGATTGAAATGTCGTGGCACACTATATATGTGAATGTGCTACGATGGGATTGTACGCCTTGTGCTATGCACAAGTCCAGGTGTTGTGCATCCTACTTGGTGTACCGTTCCGTCGTAGCATATTCCTGTGTCGAACGACCTATGTATATATATGAGGCATGTTTTTTGAGTTACTTTGGTCTTTTTCGAGAATAATGCCGATGATTGAAATGTCGTGGCACACTATATGTGAATGTGCTGCGATGGGATTGTCCGCCTTGTGCTATGCATAGGTCCAGGTGTTGTGCATCCTACTTGGCGGACAGTTCCATCGTAGCATATTCCTGTGTCGAACAACCTAGTTATATATGAGGCATGCTTTTTGAGTTTGGTCTTTTTGATTTAGGAGTACTTTCTATAAGTGTATCTTCATATGCAACTTTAATTATATATGTTTTTTTTCAATAGTCGGTTAATTATTATTGTCAACTTATAGATGACGTGGTACGTCGTGTACAAGGGACGGGTTCCCGGAGTCTACGATGATTGGGAAGACTGCCGGAGTGCACCGTTTCAGCGGCAATAGCTACAAAGGGTACAACACTATGGCGGAGGCGGAAGCTAGATACACGCGCTATCTAGCGGGAGTTAGGACAAGGAACCGGATGAAGACCTACACCTTCATCGCGGCGGTGATCATGCTTATCTTCTTTGGTTATTTATCCCGCGTTTGTGTCTAGCTAGCTAGTTTAGATGTCTAGGCGAGCTTCCGAGCTCTAACTTGTTCGATCGATACATGTATTCGCATGTCACCAACTACTACTTTGTAACATGATCGAAACAATGTAATTAACTTAGAC
Organism: Avena insularis; assembly: GCA_023614405.1. NCBI lineage: Eukaryota > Viridiplantae > Streptophyta > Magnoliopsida > Poales > Poaceae > Avena > Avena insularis. The sequence goes on along the minus strand of CM042685.1, from coordinate 165,304,498 downwards.
TATGTATTCATGTATGAGACTTATCTATATGTATTTGTTTCAATCTTGTTTTTCATATTGAGTATTTATATATATAATTGTATATCTTGTATCTGTGTGTGTATATCTGCTGTAATATTGTACATAATCTGTATTGCATATAATCTGGCTCGGAAATTAAAAAAAAACAAAAAATACATCTGTGGTGCACATGGTCTACCTTCTGTGGCGCACTACACCTAAAGCGCACTATGGAAGTTTAGTGGCACACTTGGTAGTGCGCCACAGAAGATCCTAGAGGTAGCGCACCTGCCCAAACATCGCATGGCGCACTAGGCAGTGCGCCACAGCTAAGAGATAGCCGTAGCGCAAGGCCCGTGGCGCACTGCTAGTGCGCCACGGATGATGATTCCAGGTGCGCCACTAAAGGCCAATTTCCTAGTAGTGTAATGCCCTACGTTCCTCTGTTTCGCCACCATTTCGTCCCTCGCACCGAGTTGGGGGACGCCATCTCGGGAGTAGTTACCTTCCGCCTCTGATATAGGCTTACCGAAGCCGATATCTCGGTTGAGAAGAAGTGGGACAAGTGGCTTGGATCTTGGTTCTTTGTCCCCTTCCCCATCTGGGACAATGTCATGGCTGATCCTTCAAATCCCCCTTACCTTCGCCCGAGATGGGGTGACCAAGTGGGAGAAGACGAGGAACTCGCGCTGGTGTACGCACGGATCTCCGACCTATGAAAAGGTAGCCTTACTGGCCGCCATATCGTTCATGAGTATATCTCCCGCTGCATCGCTCCTCTTCAAGAATGCTCTCACCCACTTGGGAGTATAGTGGCCCTTTGGACCATACTTGTCTCTTCATCGATCCCTCCTCTAAGACCAAAGCTTCAATGGTGAAGGCGATGTCGAGTTGGCAGCTTGGTGGCGTGACATACCTAGTGCCGGTCCTTGTTGTGGTCAAGTCAAAGTCATAGTTCATTTCATAAGTCATTTTGAAAACATCTGACGATGAAACATAATGGCCACTCCAACTGTCCATAACCACGGACGCGGCTATTCTAATAGTTTGACACTCTGCAGAGGTGGTACACTTTCACCACAACATTCGATACATCCGTCAGGAACAATCTTGAATCACCATACTCAGTATGCGGATAATCAATCCTAACCTTTCAATTACACACCCTAGTATAGGCACCTCCCCTATGAGTTTGGCCTCCCAACCAATGCCATCTGTCATCTTGGGAAATGCACAGGTGGACCTTCATCATGCGGTAGCCTCATCTCAAACCTCTTCCGCAAGGGAACCCATACTAAGATATATAAACTTCCAGTCAAGACCTACCCAAATTCAGGTATTGTGGTTATACGGTAAAATTGGAATGGTATCGCATCCAAACCCAACCATCATCTTTTATAAAAGTCTAAGGCTCATGCCTCAATATTTTCATCATCAAGTCACTTTGGTGTTCACTAACACATGTCAAAACATTTCATTAGAATGACTCATCATTCCAAGGTTTTCATAATCATTTTCACTAAGTATTCTCATCTACAGTGATCAACTTTTATGCTTAGCACTAGCCACTAAAATTGAGGGTAATCACTAATGAGGGATGTTAATCAAGTGTGACTATCCAAATCTAGATCTCATGCCTCAGTATGACATCTAGATCTAACTAACTTATGCCAAGTTTTATGCTCTTTATGCTACTTATAATATATTTCCAAAAGTCACAGAACACTAACTAAAAGTAATAAAGAACTTTGATAGATAAATAAAAGATATAAGCTTGCAAGTAAAACTGGGATTTGGTATAATCATGGTTGCATAACCAAGGCATGCCTAATGCATTGCATAGGTTATCTTGTAGGGTTAGGATTTCAAGTAGGACTTGCATGGTTTAGCTTAGCTTGCCTTGAGTAGTGTAGTGGTTGAAGTTTTATTCTTCTTTGTAGTGCTCCTCCTCCTCGTAGCCTTGGTCAGTACTAGCGTCTATAAATAAATACGAGGTACACAATGACCAAACAATACTTAACTACTTCTAATTGGCACACAAAGGTTCACACTAGATGATATAGCATCATCACAATCATCACATGAGTTAAATACCTAGTCTTATTTATTTTATTTTAGAAAAGTAATTTCTACTCATTGAAAACTACTTAAGATTTAATTTTCTCCAATTAAAATATGGGATCAAGTTGACACATGTCGTCACCACATTTTTTAATACTTGGGAATATGATTTAAAGTGGTGTCACAATTTAATAAGGTTTAACACTATTATTTTAAATAATTAAAGTGACTAGAAATGTCTATGTAGCATTTTTTTAATACTTGTCCAAGATCACTACAGGTAAACATAAATATTTTTACATATTCAGAAAGATCTTGTAAAATGTGATTTTTTAAGAGTTGGAATTAACTCAAAAGCATTTATGGTTGATTTTTGATTTTTTTTGAATGTGTAAAAGTCTCTGTCTTGTTATTTTTACTATAGGTGATCTATGATCTCAAATGATTTGAATCTAATGGGCTTGAATTAATAATTTGAATACCTTTATAACAAAATTGGTTTCATGCAATTTGGTTTAGTAAAACTCTTTGAATTGATTTTTAAAGTTACTGACTGAACTAGAGTTTGAATAAATTGGAAAAAGATTGTTTAAATCTCTAGGCTACGCGCGGGAAAGTTACTGGGCCGGTCCAGCTGCACAACACGGGTAGCGGGCTGCTGACACGGGGGTCCAGGCATCAGCGGCTCAGTCTAAGCGAAGGGGTATGTTTCAATCTGGGTCGTGCGATTAGAACAAGATCTACGGCTGGGGTGCGTCGTCTCCGTCGAATAGCGCCAGCGAGAACGAACCCTAACGACGACGGTGGGGGTACGCGGTGGCTTACCAGGGCTCCAGCTAGGATCAGTGATGGGGGCGAGCGACGTTGTCGATGACGGCGGTTCGAACGGTGGTCATGGCGGCTCCTGGGGTGGATCCAATCAACTCCTCCGCTCCTCCTCTACAGCGGCGGACTCCGGCAAAATTCTGGCGACCTAGTGCTCGCCTTGATCCGAGGAAGGGTCATGAGTGTTCTATGAGGAGTGGGGAGTGAGATGCTGTGGAGAATGAGGGCTGGGGTGGCCTCTATTTATACACCGGCGAGAGGGGCAGTGTGGGATGGTCAGAGCTCGTCGGTGACGACGGTGCAGTGAGCTAACGACATGGCGAAGGGCGTAGGCCGATACTGTGTCTCCTGGCGATTGTTGCAGGATTAATGGCACGACACGGGGCGGTCGAGAATGGTTGGAACGGGTCGACGCTCTGCACGGCACCGACGACATTTTCGACGATGTGCAGGGGCTAATGGTCGCGCGATGGAGTACAAGCATGTCTAGGGGGGTAGATAGGGTCATGGCGCGTGTAGTGATGCGCGACGAGGGAGAGGCGCGATGTGTGCGAGCGTGTCAGCTGCGGCGCTCTGGCGCCCTCTCGGTATGGCAGAGAGAAATGGGCGCCGCTGTTGTTAGTGGTCCATGGCCTGGCTGCACTCGAGGGTTGGACAGGGGGTGGCGGTGGACGGTGGCCTGCCTCCTGGACATCATGGACGGGCGCGGCGTCGCCTCCTGTGTGATGGCCATGGTCGGCCGGTAATGGTGGCTTCGGGTGTCATGGCACTGGTGCAAGGGTAGGGTTAGTAGCTTGTTCAATGAACTGGTTGTCACTGGGGGAGACAAGGGGAGAAAATTTGGTGTAATGGGGGAACAAAGCATTGATCAAGAATAGTGAAAGTTAGGCAGTTTGGTATATGCTCACCATGTGTTTGATGAAATGGCCGCGTGAAATTTAAATTTTTGGCTAAACTTTGGTGAGTGCTCTGGACAAAATGCTTGGTAGTCTGAGGTTGCTTGCGTTTGTCAAGGTGAACTGGTTTGGTTGGGTTTTGAGAAATGGTGATCTTAGTACCTATACTTGATTCAATTTTGAATTGTCATTTGAATAGATTTGGAATTTGTTTCTGTTGGTTTGTAAAGTGGGCCTGGGTTCACTTTTACTTGGTCTACCAAGGGGTAAAAAGAATTGGATTTGTTTCTGTGAGAAAACTTGGACTAGAAACACCCAAAGTGGTCTAGTGAACAAGTTTGACAAAAATGACCATTTGCTCATATTTCTTATTTTTGAATTTCTCTTCATTTGATTCTGCTTGGAAATGATCTAGATGATATTGTTTTCATCTTGAAACCAATCCTTAGCATTCATAGCAATCAAACATGGAAATTTCAATCATTCATGCATTCATCACACACACATGCATTCATATTGATTTTAAATAACAAAAGTTTTTGTTAACCATAAACTTGGGTGATTAGAACTTGATAATCTTGTTTAATATTTTTGGGATGTTACATATTTCCTCAGTTTTAGCCCGTGGTCACATGGTACTTCCCAATCGAGATCTAGGCCCTCCCAATCGGGGTCGTAGATCATGAGTGGTACCTATAAGGGAACAAAAAGCTAGAAATAAACACGATTGCATGCACATTTCAAGTCTTGGATCATGGTAATTACCAATTCCTAACCATTACCGAGAAAACAGAGGAACTCACATCAGGATGGAAGACTTGATGTCGGAGAGAAAATTGTGACTGCTCGACTGGTCGTCCTCGTCGTTCCAGGGAAGCATGGCGAATGCGGCCATGGCAATGTGTTAGCGAGGAGAGAGAGGAGGGTAGTGAGTGGAGAGAGGAGTGAGGAAAGTGAAGTGTGTCAATGTTGCAACATTGACTAAATTGGCATGCTACAATGGTTTAATTGGCATGCTACAATGGATTACTATCTCATATCTAATATAAAGCATGTACTTCCCCCTTCCCAATTTGTTTGACTTATAGCAACATACAAAATCTCATGTACCGAACAATATAGTATTATGGTTTATGGTTTAGGGTCTAATGACCTGTTTATTGTACTAACCCCTTAACCCTTATTACTAAATCCTAGACCTGTCCGTCCAATAGATCACTGTCTCCTACATAGTAAGTTTTTTCCCAAACCCTATGCTCGTTCATCCATGATAGTACTTCCTTCTAAGTAACAAATAGTTATCTAGAAATTAGTCAAACTACTGATCCCACAGAGCATTATATTACATCATAATCATGTCAACTACAAGGTACTTATATATCACCTTGTTCAGTGATGGTTTCAATGAATGATATGTCCCAAAATCCCAACAGCTCACAGCATATTATATTACAATCTCTCAACAATCATAATCTCAGAAACAAATATATCACATCATCTTAGCAAACCTAATCATGTCAAATACAATGTACTTGTGTCTTATTATAACAACACTCCTTTCATCGAGTGATATGTCTAAAAATCTCAACAGCTCATAGAACATCGGATTGCAATCTCTGAACAAACATGACCACATCACCACAGTTTCAAAGCAACAACAATATTTGTTACAAATACAGGCAAGGGAACCCTACGGTCTATCTTACAAGCCCTAGGTAGTAGCTCTCATCAGATCTGATCAACTTCTATCGCCTCATTCTGTTCAGCCACAACAGGGGACTCTACACCCACTACAACCTGTCCAACTACATCAAAAAAGGCAGCCAGGAAGAACACCTTCCTGGTTTGCTTATTTCGTCGCATAATATGCACTAGATCATCGGTATCCAAAACCTCTATGTACTACTGCTTCTTAGATGCCACCACCAGCTTCATGCCATCTGCTTAGGGCCAATAATGATTTCCTTACCAATCATCTCTCTTAGTTCAACAAGAGTTATGTTTTTGGAATCGACAACTAACACCACACTACATGAAGAAATTGGCTTATTAACTCCGCCACCAAGTTTTGCTGTGTATGAATCCACCTCTAGGTGTATATTGAACTTATATTGATCAACATCTGGTGGTCCATCAACTCGAGCAACAGAAGCTCTAGCAGCAAGATCTTAGGTATCTACATACATATCATCAATCATCGCTTCAAATTTCACCTGGTGATTAGCTGCACAACACTCCCAAAGCATCTGAAGCTCTTGGGAGTGCACATAGGTATCACTCATGTTATGCCACACCAATTTTTCCCTCTGTCTAGATCCCCAAGGAATTCTAGAATGAAGCATATCTATCAGTTGTGAAACAGACACAACTTCTTTGTAGTTGACAAGCATACGCACATCCTGCCTGAACACAACCCTCTCACAACCAAAATCAAGTTTTGCAATGTACTGGTGGACATGAACCGTGAACTCATATAGGTCTGCTGCATCGAAGATGTTCCTAATTTGATTAAAAAGGGGACCTTTCAGTTCATTCGACACTAATTTGCAGTATCTAATCTACTTGCAAGACAAGGCAGAAAAAGAAAAAATTCACCCCTGGCTCTTCTCCTAGGTGGTTTTCTTCGAGATTTGGGTTGCACGACCCCGCATTGCAGCCAAACACTCCGCTGTTGGCCTAGCTTTTCTCTTCAACCTGCTGCTTGTAGGTACCCTGTTAGCAGACTTCTGGCTGACCTCCACGCTAACTTGGGCTACAGACCCCGCTGCTGCTTCGCTTGTCTGGCATTGTACCCGAGACGCTGGCTCCAACGAAGCCGAATCAGTCGCCGACGTATCTACCACCTTGTCCTCGCTTGACATGCCGCCTTCGGATTCAATGTGTGTGCGTGTGTGGGTGAGTGGGGAGGGGAGGGGGCGGTGAGAAAAATGACCGTCGCCGCTGCGAAACCGGATTTAGTGTAGGGGGAGGGAGAAAAAGGACCGCCGCCACCGGATTCAGTGTTGGGGGTTAGGAAAGTAAAAATGGATTTTCCCGTGCGACATGTCGACGGTGACTTAGAAGGGGCACAATAGGGGCACGACAGGTAGTAATGTAACGGAATATCTTGACATAACGGCTAATATTTGAAAATATTTGGTTTGGCCACCATTCACTCGAAATGCCCCTCTCGGTAATTACCCCTCTAACTTTTCGAATCGTGGTGATTACACGCAACTCGAACCCCGCAATTCCTTCGCCTGCGAACTTTCGGGCCGCAAAGTAGTATCCCCGAATCTATACTAGTAGGGAGAATATAAGGATGTCATCGATGGGCTCAACAACAAACTTATCGAGACACTCCATTAATATGGACTCATATGTCGTATGAACAAGGCAAATTATTGGTCAGACCAAATACATCAAGATGTATTCAAGTGAAACATCATGAGTAGAAACACCATCAAGATAGTCCTTAGAATTGAGTTTGATTTGAAGAGAACCCAAATAAAATCAAAGGTTGGGGAAGATAATATATCCACAAAGGAGGTACTATCTTTATTTACCACAAACAAAACTAGACATCCCTTTAAGAAGGAATAGATACGAATAAAACTTTCATATTACAACTCTCCAAGTTGTTGTTTAAGATCAACCAACTAGTTCAAGGATATCTAGTACGGATACTTGGAGAAAGGAGCAGTTCAGAGAACTTGCTTGCTCAAGAACTTGACACACAGTCATGTGGAAACATGCCGATACTTCTAGAAGACATCTAAAATATCACGAACCACCAATATGTCACTTAGTTCAAGAGGAAACTTGCTTGATAATGCAAGAAGACAAAGTCTCAAAGTTTTGGCATGAGCCTTACTATTTGACCAAAGAGAGTGTACCCGAATAATGGACTGGGTAGCACAATCATCGTTTGCTTAGTGACAGGGTTAACCATCACGCTAAGAATGACACAAATTTACTTTGAATTCTAAGCAAGGAAACTTGTTAAGAATCTCAGATAGCCACATCAAATGCACATACATCATTCACGAGCATGAATGCTCGAGGAAGTTTGGGTAAAATATGTGTATGCGCATCATTTCATTAAAGGTTCATGAAACTCAGCACGACCTCTTAGTATAGAAGAGTGTGATAATTTATGGTAGAATAGATAGAAGACAATCAATTCCTCTTATTCTGCGGATTACAATGCTTTGACCCAAGGTACTGGAGCTTGTTTCTCCTGACATCACGAATAGTTTTGTCTTGATGGACCACAAGAGTATCTTGCATCGAAAGACACCAATGCACATTTACTACTTGGATACCAAAAAGTAGATAGAGGTCAGAAAGAAACAAGGGAAAAGGAACATGCTCAGGATGGAATCCCGAGATGTGGATTCATAAGTCAACAATCTCTCGAAGACCAATGCAGAAAAGGGAGGTGTGGCAGAGTCACGAATATAGAAATGATACTCACTAAGAGAACTCTTGTCATGATCTATTTGGTTCCATTAAAGAACATCTACCATAGCTAGTGGTAGGGGAAGTCCTTAGTTGTAACAACTCAACCGCGACAAACACCACAAGCTTGAAGGCCGGAATTGTATTACTAGCCATCCTGAGGTAATGTGTTAACATTAACGGTAAGGGTTAAAGGATTGGATCTTGGGTTAAAGATCAGCTTCATGTACAATATTCACAACACTAGAATCCAGCACAATCCAGGATCTTAGGTTCAAGTCCAAGGGTTAAAACACAAGAAAGGAGTAGTTACTACTTGAGTGCCATAGCATACACTGCAATGTAATAATCACAAGGTAGCTTCAAAGAGAAGAAATGACTTCTGAAGTACCAAAACAATTAAAAAGGAGCCACACAAGGCGAAAGGAAACCTCCAAGCCTAGAGCAAAACACTATGGTAGAATTATTATTGTAGGTACCATAAAACAAAGAGATCAAGATGGAGAGGGATCTCTTAGCTAAAGCAGAACAAAGAGAACAAGGAATTCACAACACACACAACTCTAGAAAACCTAATAACTAGGTCAACTGGTTGAGAAACGACATACCCAGAAGGCACCTATGCTTTGAAAGACTAGAAGAGATATCAAAACTTTTCAAAGTCAACACAAGATAAGATGACCCAGAGTAAGATCAATACTAGATAAGGATTAAAAGAACCATACTAGAGTTTTCGCGAATACTTTTCAGCTTTAAATTAGTTTTCCCAAGTACTAGACTCAACATCGACTAATAGGAAGGTTTTCCTACGGTCGGTACTGCTCTTATACCAAAGACTGTGACACCCCGAGGATCAGGGTTAGACAAATCCTAGATCTCCGACTAACATAAGCCTAACCTAGAGCTCAAGGATATCCAATTAGAGAATCGTTAACACATCAGTGACCCTACGACTCAAAAATTATTACAGCAAGCTCATAACTGAGAAGAGAACCAAAATATTACAAGAAGAGGTCATTAATCATAAACATCAGACAACAGAAGGAAAATTATGCTATTAAGTATAGCGAACTTAACAAAAGGCCTAAGAGGCCTGAAGCATAATGATGACGTCCCAGCTCATAGATTCTAGGCTGCCGGCCGGGAACCCCAAGCTACTCGTCGGTGTCGATGTCGTACGGAACTCACATTGAGAGGAATACTTACTCTGCTAGAAAATTATGAACAAAACAAGGGTGAGTATAGGGTGTACTGAACAAGACTTATGGCTAGTGGGGCTATTTTGCATAAAGCTATCTTTGTTTATAAAACAAGAGGGAGAAGAAGCTTGTCTGATCAGAATATTTTAGAAGGGGATAAGAGATCGACATCTCCAAAGTATTGATCATCATCTTTGATATCCACCAAGTCATCATCATCTGAACCTTAACTAGGATCACCCACTCGTACCCATGAGGAAGCATCCTTAGGAACACGTTGATCTACCAAGTTGTACAATTAGGTTATAGTTCTCTATGATCTTAGAATTTTGTCACCAAGTGTTCATAACCGTGAACATGGATTTTCAAAAAGATTTAACCCTGCAGGGGTGTATAACTTTACCCACACGTACTAATCGACTCTTAATGCCACATGATTAGCCCTCTTCCTTGGAAGGCCGTGAGAGGGTGGTTAGACATGCTCTTTACCTTTCTTTTGCCGAGACCATGAGTCACACCCTAAGGATGGTTCCGCCATAATTGGTCAAATCCCGAAGCCGGTCCCTAGAGATGTGAGGCAAGGTTGGTTTACCAGGGGCGCTATCTACCCCAAGCAACCCAGTCCACGCTTCCCTACCTATTATGAATGCACCTCCTTCACCACCTTCGAGAACAACTAGAATGCATATGTCGAATGGAACACCCAAACTATGTGACTCATGGAATGTACTAGGCAAGTTAGTTGCTCGCGAGGTTTTCCTGGCCCCGTGTGGTTGTACGCTCGTCTCGGTTCCATAGGTAAGAACTCGGTCCCTAGTGGTGGCAAGCATGGGACTGCAAAAACCACATCCCACCGTGGCCTCCCATACAAGCCTTAGCATGTTTAATCTTATATCACCTATGATCTCATTTCATCACATTCTCTTCTTATACTAGATTCTCTGCATCTGATACATCATCTGGATGAACCAGCACTGACAGCTAAGCATAGCTAAGCAAGTCATAGATAACAACTCTAGCAATGAACACATGCCAAACCTAGTTATGCTAGTAATAGTGTATCAGGTAATATAAGCTCAAAGGGAGTAATGCAATAGATAGGATACTTTATCTATCGATAAAATAGCACAGTAGAATCGTATGCATCATGGAAAGAATTGAAATACTTTGAAAACATGGGATTGCATCGTGGTGGGGCTATGCTTGCCTTTGCCCATTGATAACCAATAAGCAGATCTTCGGAAGCCTTGTACTTGACTTGGTTACAGTTGGCAAATATTGATCTTCTGTCTTCGATAGTGTTGATCCTGGTCTTCGATCTCGATATTGATATCGTATTCTACTTAGAAGAACCAAACACCGGAAAGAAAGGGAAATAATCAAAACATGGCATCGATGCAATGCTCAAGCAAGGATGATGATATGACAAGTTAAATAATATTGTAATGAAATCCTAATTACATGCTTGACCAGTTAAACGGGGTTCCGAGGGGTCCAAACCCTAATTCGGAGAAACCCCGGTGGCACATGAGAGGGGTTGTTTTGTTATGCTAACAAACTTGTTAATTGAGGTTTCTTATTAATGCATGATTATATCTTTAATAGATAGCTCTCATTTTTTTTTGAACATTTTGATATATTATACACATTTTTCTAAATTATAGATAATTAGTTATTGATTTTACAATACTTATTCATTTTTTGAAAATATAAGAAAATTGGCTAAAACATTTTGCACCAGGGCTAACCCTAGTCAGTGAGGCTGACAGAAGGGCCCGATGCCACATCTATAGCCATGCCAATAGGTCGGACCCAGACCGGGGTTTGACTGGGTCAGACCCGCGTGTTGCTGACGTCATGCTGAAGTCGGCATGACACCAGAACGGTGGTGAGCCATAGATGGTGGCCAACAACGGCGGTAGAGGGCGACCTGAGGCACGCGGGCATGCGGGTTCGACGCATCAGAGCAAGGCGGGGAAGAAGCTAGCGTCGCCACTCCTATTTGGTCATTAGAGACACGGTTACAGTGAGCGGCGGTGGCGCTCTTGGGCTCGTGGCGGGAGGCAGTTATGTCATGAGTGGGAGACAGGGGGAGGTCTAGGAGGAGGAGAGGATCACCATGGGAATGATGGAGGGGTCGGCGAGGCAAAAGGTGGACCATACCAAGGTCTAGGTTGGCGGCAGAGCATGTCGGAGTCAGAGAGGAAGCGTCGATACTGGTGGTTCTCGAGCTCCCTAACTCGATTCCATTGGCGAAGGGATAGAGAATGACGAGGCAGTGCTTCCGGCAAGCTTAGAACAGCGAGGGAAGGCCAGAGATGGCGACTCTATGCAGCGGCCAAAGCTAGGGTCTCAGGCACGTGCGCACGGAAATACGATAGGGAGGAAGAGGAGAAACTGAGCACGACGGGGCTCTCCATGGCGGGGTCAGGGGTACTTGTAGGCCTGCATGGCGACAGCGAGAATCGCAATGCAGCCAACAACGATCGACGGTGGTTGCAGCGACACCGAGTTGTGTGTCTTCTCGAGGAAGACGACAATCAAAGATGCACTGGGCCTGGGCTTCGGCTGGGCTGGAGCTTGCTGCGCAGGGCGGTAGAGAAAGGGAGAAGAAGGAATGGGTCGAGGCCTGGATAGGTTAGGATTAGTTTTTTCTTTGCAAATTCATTTTCCTTTTTCTCTTTTCTGTTTTTCATTTATAAAACCGTTTCAAATCTATTTTAGGGTATTTCAAAAATACCAGAGGCTTTGTAAGAATATATAAAAACACTAAAGGTCCCTTGTAACAATATGTGCTCCACATTATTTTGGGATTTTCAAAATACAAAAACCATTTGAATGTATTTGAGAGGAAGAGGAAACTAGGGTTCCGAGTTTTTGACTTGTTTCTTAGTTGTTTTTTATAAAATGATGCTCATGAATTCTCAAACAAACCCTAATTAAGATAAACTAAAACTGGGATGTTATAGTCAACAATGCCAACCACGTTGATATTTGGCTCGTTGCGTTGCTGCCGGTCAAGCTGGGCAGAGGTATCGGCCCTTGTCAACCTGCCAGGTTCTAAGCATCAAGCTCATCTTAAAAATAAGAAATGATCTCTACTATCCTATACCCCACTCGGTCATCAATCAGTTGTTGCATATTATCCATTATTATCATGAGCTCTTGAAGCTCACGTTGTTCCTCGACCTCCTTATGCATCTCCTTCGCCCTTCTATCCTTGGCATCCTGTTTGTAGTAGTCCCTCATTTTCGTGGTCGTGACAAGGCCAGACACACGGCTACTTGACGTTAGTAGCTTCCACTTCTCCCTCTTCTTGAAAAGTTTCGTCGCCCTGTTGAAAGGACCATCCCACAACTCCGTCAACCCTTAGGAGGAGCCCGTAACATCTTGTAATTCATCTTGTTGTAGAAGGAAGAGGTGACCCTGTTTAGAAAGTTGGCTTCATTCATAACTATAACTTGAGATCTGCGCAAGGTAAATTCCTTAACAGATGTTTATCGAATTTCTTCACATCCTCATCAGCGGTAACGAATTCCTTCATTACTAGGTGCAGAAAGTAGCGGGCCTGGACAAAGTTCCTCATCTTCTTGTCTGTGAATTTGTCCCATGGGTTTTCTTTAACCAGGCGTCAAATCTCGGTGTCCTCCTTCTCCAAAGTGGGCTTTACTCCTCTCTAACCACCTCTTCCGCAATGATGGTTACCTATGTTATGTTCCCGAATCTTCTTACCCCATGCAGTCCACCATATGCTGATGTCAGAAGCTACCTTATCCTTGAAAAGGTTAAACTCTTATTCGTCAACGCTCGGCTCATGCTTCTTGACCTTCTCGTAGCTTTCACCCTTATCAATCTGTTCCTTCACCCGGGTTCTCCAGATGCTCAAGGCGATGGTCATCTGCATGAGGGCTAACTGGTTTGCCTTAATCCCTTTGAGATTTACATTGTCAAATGGATCTGGGAACTTGTATTGTTTTTTAAGCTTCTGGATGGGGAGATCGGCTAGATGCGCTTTCTCAGGTGCCCTTAGGTTTCCCATGTTGATCAAGATGGTGTCCCGGACGATGCACCCAATTTGTATCCCATACCCATTGGCAAGATCTTCAGGTGCCAAGGGTAACCCATCAGCGCTCACTTCGGTAAAATCCTACCGGACAGTGCCGAGCACTGGCGGCTCCCAATCCTTCCTTTGCTTCCTAGTGCTATTACGTTGGTATCACCATACATCATTCGCTAGTATTTGTCTCACCCTCGGCACTGCCACTAGCGGTGGTGGCATCATCCTGGTCACCACCACTATCAGTGGTTTCGTCATCGGCATCCTCTTCTTGCTCTAGGTCATACATCTCATCGTTGCCCTCATTACCCTGACATTCTACCCTGGCTACCTCCTCCCACTCTGCGTCCTGGTTAAACTCCCAAAACTTATGGTTACTCTCCTAGGCTTCTTATAACATGTTTCTAGGACAAGATGTGTCGACCTTGTCATTGCTGTGTCCGCTCGACATGTTAATACTATGTACAAAGATGCAAATAGTTAGTACAAAAATCCATGGGAAAATCTGGCATGACCTTTGCTAATTTATGGACCTAGGAGTGCCCATTTTTCGCATAAACGGAAATGAATCATCATTTTGGCCTAAGATGGATGATATCATCCACGACATGGACCAGCAGATGCACCATGATGTCGAAGAATTCAGGCGGGAAGTAAATCTTGAGCTTGCATAGTATCACCATGATCTCTTCCTGTAGCCATGCGAGCTGCTGGATGCCGATCGACTTCTGAGAGATGACGTCGATGGTACAAAGGCCAGACAATGTCTCACGGAAGTGCTTGTCCATTATCCCTCGAATCGCGACAGGAAGTATCTGCATCATTAGCACATGAAAGTCGTGAGAATTCATCATGTTGAACCTCTTCTTTACTACGTCTATATATCTGTTTATCTTCCCCGAGTAACCGTAAGGAACTTTCACTCCTAGGAGGCAGGAAGGGGGCAGTAATAGTCGGACTTCTTTGCCCTTTTACCCCTTCGGCGACATTTTGTCTCCTCTGTCTAATCATCACCATCATCATTGTTGTGATCCTCGGGGCGTCTTCCCTGAAGATCTTCCCTGGTGCCTTGATGTTTCAGGTCCCTTCTTGCACTACAAGAAAAATGTCCTTTTACAAAGAACGATTTTCGTGGTTGAAGGTCCATTTTTCGTGGCTAAAAAGCCTTCTACGATGGATTCCCTTCATGGTAGAAACCCCATCACAAATGATTCTGCCATAGTTTTTTTTCGACCGTGTCAGATCGCACTTCGGCCTTGAAAACTCGTCCCGTCGTAGATGTGTTCGTCAGTCGTGTTGACTGCTGATGTCATGCAAACTGCCATGTGGCGAGGGCCGTTAACCGCCAATTAACGCTGTTAACTATGAATAAAACCATGGTAGAAGACATGCCCATCCAAGGCCTGGTAATTATTAAGTGGGTCGGCCCATTAGGGAAGCCCAACAGGATCGTGGCCCAATACTATTTCGTCATGCACTGTTACAAATGGGCCCACTGGTGCACCCGTAGGAGGCTTGTAAACTCTCTGGCCCATTACTGTTTCCACATACACTATTTGAAATTGGCCCATTTGCATGGCCCATAAATACATGGGCCTGTTAGTGTTCCGCCCTACACTGTTCGAAATGGGCCCTTTTGGCCAGCCCGCTTTGGCCCGTAACCTTTCTGGCCCATTACTATATATCCACATACTGTTCGCACCATGCCCATATACTTTTGGCTCTACTGTTCAGGCCCATCAATGTCCATCCCATGTTCTGGCCCATTACTGTTTTAACCTTGTGAGTTCCTCGGCATGTTACTGTTCTGGCCTGGTGCAAATTCGGCCTCTTACTGTTCTGGCCTGGTACGAACCTGGCATTTTTCCTGGCCAGACCTGCTACTATTTGTAACATCCCTAAATTCATGTTTCAAAAACTCATTCATATCATCCATGCATCTTTTATCATTTAGGGTTTTTCTCAAAATCATTTCAGAAAAACAGAAGCTTGGTGCTATGATTTCATGTGAGCAGATTTAATTCAAATGGCCATCACCCTTTGAAACTTGAATGTTTAGGAACTTGTATGCTTGCCTCCATTGTTGGAAAGTTTAGGTGTAAAAGTTTGACCAAAGTTTTCAACTTAGAAATAAATTTCAAAACCCTATTTTGTTTTATCAACATTTGCAAACCAAAGGCAAAGTCTCTGTTTGTATTAAGTCCAAGCTTGACCAAGCCTTTGCAGGGTAACTACTTGTTAAATAACTGGTTTTTGAAACCACAGAACCCTGCAAAGATCCCCAGAATTGTTTGAATTCAAAAAGGATATGAATTCATATCAAAATCATTTCAGAAAATAGAATTAGAAAAAGAAAAGAAGCAATCAAATGAAAAGGGCCGCGCGCCAGGTTTCTGGCCCAGCAACGAATCGAGCCCAACTAGCCCACCCGGGGAGTTTCCTTTTCTTCTCTCACGCGACGCCGCCGATCGGCGACAGCGGACCCCACCTACACCTCGCACACTTCGCTGACGAGCGGGCCCTGTCCACGTCGTCCTCGTCTTCCCCAAACCGCGCCCGCGACCACGTCACTGCTGCAGTCATGGCCGGTAATGGCGCGGCGTAATTGGGCATTAATCCGCGAGCGTTTCCTGTCGCACCCGAGCCTATTTAACCCTCTCTGCCCCGCAACCATTTTCCCCCAGTCAATTCTGCCTCCACGCCATCAGGCTGCCCACGACTCACACAACACCGCCGCAGACAGAGCTCACTCCGGCGATCGATTCCGGTAAGCTCCGTGGCCCCTTCCTCTCTGATTCATTCGAGCCACTTCGCAATCTCCTTGCGCACCTCGACCCACCGGTTCATCTCAGTCTTGCCCAGTCGCCGTTCGCCGACGCATCATCGACGACCACCTCGACTCCGGCGACCAAAATCCGTAAGTCCCGTGCGCCCCTTCACTTCTGACTCACACGAGATTGTTCGCCACGTTCTTGCGCATCTCCTAAACCCTCTGGCTTGTGTTAGGGCGACGCGGAACCTCGGCAACGACTCCGACAACAACCACCCGATGCCGTGCACAACTCCGACGAGGAATCATCACCGTGACAGCACGCCCCTTCGCAAACCGACGCTACCTTGAGCTTCAGCAGCTTCCTGCGAACCTGGTATGACCCTTCTCCCTCTCGCGGACGACCTGGAACGCACGCGCCGCCGTAGACCGAACGCTCCGCCATTACGCGCTCGCCAGATATGGTCGCTGTCGCAACCGTTAGATCTAGATCCGGCGCTAGGATAGATTCATTTAATCATGGCTGCACGCGATCTGGAGCGTGCGATCTGTTTAGATCCTGCGGCTGCAGAGCTCGATCCGGTGCGAACCGGTACGCGCCAATCACAACACGACGCGTGGCTAGGAACAGATCTAAAAACAGATTTTAAATCAGATTTTGATCCAAATTTCAAATGCTTATAACTTTTGATTGCCACGTTGGTTTTTTGCAAACTTTATACCGTTGGATTCAGTGAAACAAGACCTTTCTGAATATCCAATGTGTTTAACAAATAGTAACCATTAGAATGACTTTGTTTGTAGAAACATGTTTAAGGCTATTTTGAGTATGGATTTAGTTTAGTAATTTGTTTTAGGGTTAAATAAGTTTGTTTTGGCAATTTTGTGTCTTGTTATGTTTCTGTAAACATGCACTTGCTTGTTAGAGTTTTCAAAATCACCACTTAGTAAATTCATGCATGCATGCATTCATATTATTTTTGATTGTATATATATTTGTGTGTAATTGTATGCTACAATTTTGTGTAGACCTTGCTAGTGATTGTGACCGTGAAGAGTGCTACTCTCCCCATTACCAAGGCAAGTGATGCTTCATACTTTTTGTCCCATTATTTACACTATGCATTAGTGATATTTTCTAAGTAGGACTTGCATGGAATTTTGCTAAGTATAAACTATGCTATGGGAAAACCTAGTAGATGAAACCTTAGTAGAAATTTCCTAAGTTAAGATTCCTACTACTATCATGCTTAGCTTAGCTAATAGAAAACAAGGGTGGAATATATATTCACACTATGGAAAATTTCTAAGTCTGTGGACTTATGTTTTGTTTAATAAAACAACTAAGTGAATGAATCACCTGGGTGGAATGGAAGGAATGGTTTGTGTTGAGTGGTTCACAAGGCCATGGACTTGGCTTGTGTATCTCACTTGTGGATGGCCACCCAGGAACAAAGAGATTTAAGATGTCAAATGTTGAGAAGCTTCAAGTGCAGCCACTTGGCATTATGGGCTCTGCCTGGATCATATAGGTTGCAATAACTTAGCCAAATGGACAGTTGGTGGTAGGGGATTGATAGGTTGGAGCGCGTCCATGTTGGTCTAAGGGAAGGCTTCTGAAAGATCTTGTCTTGGTGAAACCAAGTCTTGTGGGGAAAGTGCACCAGCTCTGCAGATTGTAAAATCTAAGTACTTAGCCATGTCCCTGGAAAAGGACAATTTGAGCATCAAGACATGGAAGCTATCAAGAATCTCCTCATCCCAATTTCTAAGTAAAAACTTGTGGGTGAACAAGGGTTAAAAGGATCTTCAGTCTTTGATTGGTAGATGCCTTGGGGGATTTGTGCCAAACAAAAACTTAGTGTTTTCAAATAGTAAGGAAGAAATCTATTTTGAGCAATGCAAGCCTAAGCTCCACTTAGCCAAATGCATATAGTATTATAGTCCACTTTAAATAAGCTAAGGTATCACTTGCCAATACTATTCCAAAGTATTGACCCTCTGTGGCTGTAACTTGTAATGTTGCAGGTTACTCCGATGATGAATAGGAGTCATGAGTCTACACTCAACATGCTTGCCTGTGGCACATGAAGATGAATACTTATGTTTCTTTACTTATTCCATAAACTCTTGTATTAGGCCTTTGGCCCCGAGTTGTGAAAAGACTATGTTTTATCTCTGGAATGAATGTAATAAACGACCTTTGTATCTGTGTACTTCATCTTAAACTGTGGATGCTAGCATTGATCCAGGGACTAGCATTGCAATCACAGGGATCCTTTCCTTTATAAAGGAGGGGTCTAACAGATGGTATCAGAGCCAGGTTGCCTGTAGGATTATGACCCTAGGATTGGAAACCACTAAGGAAAATCTTTAACTACTTCTACACTTGTCTATTCTTCTCGTAAACTTTTCTAATCTTCTCATTCTCATCTCTATTTGTAGATGAACTCCATCAACGAAGCCGTGAAGAAAGGACCACTCATGACCATGACCTTGGAGTGTGAAACTGAGTTTCCCAAGATTCTCAAGGACCTCATGGAGGCAATGGAAGCACATGGTGCAGCTGTGTACAAGGGTTTTCCAGTGATGGAGGAAGGAGTGGAGTATTGGTGGGTGCAACTTCACTTGTACAAAAACAAGGAAGACAACCACAAAGAAAGAGGCTTCTGCATGTACACCAACACTGTGATGCATACCACATTCTTTGAGTCAGCCAGAGAAGCAGCTTGGAGGACTATCAAAGAACTCAGTGCTAGAGTCAAGTGCAAGATGCTCAACCTCCAAAAAGACTTAGAGAAAGAGAAGGAACATACCCAAGAGTTGGAAGTCACCAACCAAACCTTAAGGGGAGATATTATAGACTTAGTGATGGAAGCATGTGAACAAGATAGGCTGATTGCCTCTAGGAACATTGTGTTAGCCACGATCCAAAGGAGATAGGTTTGTAAACGCGCCGTTAGTTGGACCACCACCTATCACCTTATTTTCCAAATGATACCTTAAATAAGTTTGAACCTTGGTTGATGTAATGGAATCATGTATGCATGACTTGTGTGATTTTTGTGTTCCATGGATATGTATGAATGTTTGTCTTGTTTATTTTAAATTGTGTTGTTCTAACTTTTTCAATCTTATAAATAGATGCCTATTACCATCAGCACTGTTGAGGAGTTCCAGGTTACCCGTTTTGGTCCTCGTATCGTAGAGCTTACTACCTTGCTCGATCTCCCTCTTCCCACCATTACGGTGCACCCACTCACCAAGTTTGAGAGGAAGGACCTCAGGGCTTCAAGGTGAACCAGCCGGGGCCTTGACAGAGCCTACTACGGAGGCCATCGTCTTCAAGCTTATGCACGATGACAGGGAGAGAGGCATGGAAGTTGTCATGCAGGACCTGATAGGACGACTGTTGGGTCGTCACTCCCGACAGGTTAGAGGCACTCACTTCCACGCCTTCGGAAGGCGTGATGATGACGGAGAGTCCATCGACTTTGAGGACGACTCGAGGGCCACAGCAGAGCCGACACGCATACCTCAGGACTTAGAGACTCTTATTAGGCACGTGGATACCTTGCACCAATGTCATGCTCAAGAATGACGAGCTCAGTGCAACCTTAGCGAGAAGGACAAGCTCTTCAAAAAGCAGGCGAGATTGTCAAGGAGATGGAGGCGAGGTTCGAGACCTAGGACCGTAAGTTCAAGAGTCAAGAGAAACGTGTCCAGGATAGGAACAAGAAGATTCGGGACATGACCGAGGAACTGCAGTCCAAGGACTTCGAGTTAGAGCAGCAGCAGACGGTGATTGAGAGACTTCGTTCCCATAAGAGGGCTCTCAAAGCCAAGATCGACTCCTTGACCACCACCATTGAGGAGAACAAGACCGCAATGGAGAACGCAGGTCTTACCTTTGTCGAGGAGGAGATTGATACTGACGAGTAGACTTGACTACTCAGTTACCTCTATTTTTACCGTACTTGTTATTTGTGGACTTATTATTGGACCATCCGACATGTGGATGGCTTGCCACTTGTGTGTTTTTACTTTGAGACTTTTGTTATCTTGTTGTTGAACTTTTGATCCTTGTTGCATGCTATGTGTTTGCTTATGTGATGTATTGTGCATAAACATCTATGGGTATCTCATTCTTTCCTTGAATAAACCACAGATGCCTCCCCGTCGCGCAAACCCCAACCCCAACAACATTACCCCGGAAATGCAACAGATGATGAATGCGCAGACACAGCTTATGCAAATGATGACGACATTCATCCAAAACCAGAACAACAACAACCCCAATAACAACAACAACAACCCTCCGGGTTTTGATATGCTCACCAGATTTCTGCGTCTGAGGCCAGCTAAGTTTTCAGGAACGACTGATCCCATGGTGGCCAATGATTGGCTACGTTCTGTGAACAAAGACTTAGTGACTGTGGGCTGCACGGATGCTGAAAAAGTCAGGTTCGCAGCACATCTATTGGAAGGACCAGCCGCCGCATGGTGGGACAACTTCCAGATCACCACTCCTATTGATGAGGTGACTTGGGCTATCTTTGAAGATGGCTTTCACACTACTCATATCTCACCAGGAATGATGAGCCTGAAAAAGAAGGAGTTTCACAACTGAGCGGCGCCACCACAGTGATGGCTGAATATATAGAAGAGTTCAACAATCTGGGCGCTATGCCGGATGAGGTTGACAGATGCCAAAAGAAAGGAAAAGTTTCTGGAAGGCTTGAATGATGAGCTGAATCTGCAGCTATCTGTGGCATATGTTCCAACTTATCAGTCGCTGTGTGACAAGGCTGTTATTGTGGAGAATAAAATGAAGCAAGTCGAGAGTAGAAAGAGGAAACACTCCGACAAGCACAGCTCGGGATCGTCTCATAAACGATCTCACTACGATGATAGTGTCAGCTCAGGATCCCACAAGCATGGGAAATTTAACAAGCACCACAACCACAACCGTCATGACAACAAGCATCATCGCAGTCATGACAATGATAAGTACAAGAATCACAAGAGTGGACATAAGAGCCACCACAGTGGAAGTGGAAGTGGAAGTAGAAACCAGCCTAAAACGGACATCAGTCAGGTCGAATGCTACAAATGCAAGAAGCTGGGGCATTATGCTAATGAGTGCCCTGAGAAGAAAGTTGAAGGACCTAACAAGCCCAATCCTTTTCAGAAAGGACAGGTTAACCACATCAATGTGGAGGAAGTCTATGAGGAGCCTGATGCCGTTGCTGGTAAGTTCAGACTCAATTCCATTACAACATTTGTACTCTTTGACACTGGTGCATCCCATTCATTCATATCAAAAGCATTTGTTGATAGAAACGGGTTTGCATCTGAAAACATTGGGTGTCCAATAAAAGTTAGCTCTCCGGGAGGAGATATGATAGTTAGTCTTGGATGTCGGGATCTAGTCATAGAGATCGGAAAACATAAGTTTCCAGTGAGCCTAATAATCCTAAATTCCCAAGGATTGGATGTGATTTTGGGAATGGATTGGATGGCTAAGTATGAGGGAGTACTAGATTGTGCTAATCGCACAGTTGCACTCACAACCCCTAAAGGTAAGAGGATAAAATTCAAATCCAATTTTGAATCTAAAGGAAGTAAGCTGAATTCTCTTAAGGGGGTTAGCATGGACACTGTGCCAATTGTGTGTGAATATCCGGATGTGTTTCCGGAAGAGTTACCGGGAATGCCACCAGATAGAGATGTAGAGTTTATAATAGATTTGCTACCAGGTTCTGGACCAAGAGCAAAGAGGCCTTATAAAATGTCAGTTGACGAACTTAAGGAACTCAAGAAACAGCTTGGAGAACAATTGCAGAAAGGATTCATCCAGCCAAGTTCTTCATCTTGGGGAGCTCCAGTTTTGTTCGTAGAAAAGAGAGACAGAACTCAAAGATTATGCATAGATTACCGTTCTCTCAACGAGGTAACCATCAAGAACAAATATCCTTTGCCAAGAATCAACGATTTGTTTGATCAGCTAGAAGGAGCATGTGTGTTCTCGAAGATTGATCTTCGGTCAGGCTATTTTCAACTCAAGATAAGAGAGCAAGACATACCTAAAACAGCATTCACCACAAGGTATGGATTGTATGAGTACACTGTGATGCCTTTTGGTTTAACCAACGCTCCAGCATACTTCATGAATATGATGAACAAAGTGTTCATGGAATTTCTCGACAAGTTCGTTGTCGTTTTCATCGATGACATCTTAGTCTACTCCAAGAGCAAGGAAGAGCATGAAAGACATCTACGCTTGATACTTGAGAAACTGAGGGAACATAAGATTTATGCCAAATTCAGCAAGTGCGAGTTTTGGTTAGAGGAAGTTGGATTTCTTGGTCACGTTATGACAAAGGATGGTGTAGCAGTTGATCCTGCTAAAGTTTCAGCTGTGACAGAATGGGAATCTCCTAAGAGCGTAAAAGAGGTTCGTAGTTTTCTTGGTTTAGCAGGATACTACAGAAGATTCATAGAATTTTTTTCAAAGGTTGCCAAACCAATGACAGAATTGTTAAAGAAAGATAAGAAATTTTCTTGGTCTGAAGGTTGTGAACTCAGCTTTCAAGAATTAAAGAAGAGACTTGTGTCAGCACCAGTTCTGTGCCTACCAGACTTGGAAAAGGATTTCCATGTGTATTGTGATGCTTCTCATCAAGGATTAGGTGCCGTACTTATGCAAGGCGGAAAAGTTGTGGCTTATGCCTCGAGACAACTCAAAACTCATGAAGTATATTATCCTACTCATGATTTAGAGTTAGCCGCTGTTGTCCATGCACTCAAAACATGGAGACATTACCTTTTGGGAAAACGTTGTGAAGTATTCACCGATCATAAGAGTTTGAAGTATATCTTCACCCAGAAGGAAATCAATATGAGACAAAGGAGATGGCTAGAACTTATCAAGGATTACGACTTGAGTTTGCAATACCACCCCGGTAAAGAAAATGTAGTAGCAGATGCTCTAAGTCGTAAGGCGTTTGTAAATGGCCTTACCAAAGGTGAATTGCCAGATGACTTGTGTAAGCAATTCAAGGAACTCAGGTTAGAGATTGTGCCAGAAGGACATCTTATGTCTTTGGATGTTCAACCCACTCTGTTGGATAAGATTAAAGAAGCCCAAAATACGGATAAAGAAATCGAAGAGATTAAGGAAAGGATTAGCCAAGGGAAAGCTAAAAGTTTCCATATAGATGAACAAGGTACTTTATGGCACGGGAAACGTATTTGTGTTCCACAAGATCCGGAATTGCGGAAACTGATTCTACAAGAAGCCCATAACTCTCCATATTCTATCCACCCGGGAAACACCAAAATGTACATGGATATGAAAGAAAGATTTTGGTGGAACAATCTAAAAAGGGACATCGCCGAACACATTGCTTTGTGTGATGTGTGTAGTAGAGTGAAAGCGGAGCATCAGAAACCAACAGGTTTGCTTCAACCATTGCCTATTCCTGAATGGAAGTGGGAAAATATTGGTATGGATTTCATTACCGGATTACCAAGGACCAGGTCAGGGTATGATTCCATATGGGTAGTAGTGGATCGCCTAACCAAAGTGGCTCATTTTATACCCATAAAGACAACTTATACCAGTGCCAAGTTAGCCAAAATCTACATGAGCAGAATTGTATGCCTTCACGGTGTGCCTAAGAGTATTGTGTCTGATAGAGGAACTCAGTTCACTTCTCACTTTTGGAGACAGCTTCATGAATCTTTAGGAACGAGGTTGGAATTCAGCACAGCCTTTCATCCTCAAACGGATGGACAAACGGAAAGGACTAACCAAATTCTTGAAGACATGTTGAGGGCATGTTCCCTAGACTATGGAGCAAGTTGGGATGAAAGTCTGCCCTACGCAGAGTTCTCTTACAATAACAGTTACCAATCTAGCATTGGGATGGCACCATTTGAGTTTCTCTACGGAAGGAAGTGTACCACCCCATTGCTATGGAATGGTGTGGGAGAAAGAAGTTTGTTCGGACCAGATCTTATCAAAGACGCCGAAGAAAAGATCAAATTGGTTAGGGACAGGTTGAAGATAGCCCAGTCTCGACAGAAAAGCTACACAGATTCTAAGCGTAGAGAAGTCACCTACGAAGTTGGGGATAGAGCTTATCTTAGAGTATCACCACTTCGTGGAGTGAAAAGATTTGGAGTCAAAGGAAAGTTGGCACCAAGATATGTTGGACCATTCAACATTCTAAGTCGCAAGGGAGAAGTTGCATTTGAAATCGAACTGCCAGCATCTTTATTAGCAGTCCATAATGTTTTTCATGTGAGTCAGCTCAAGAAATGTCACCCAAAAATGGAAGAATCTTCTTTGAAGGATACCATACCTTTGGAAGAAGTCCAACTAGCGGACAACCTATTTTGAGCAAAGCAAGCCTAAGCTACACTTGGCCAAATACATATAGAAGTTAGAAACTACTATTCTACTATGGTATCTCTTTCCAATACAATTCCAAATGTATTGATCCATTGTGGCTGTAACTTAAGATGTTGCAGGTTACTCTGATGAGGATTAGGGTTATGAGTCT
This sequence comes from Avena insularis, assembly GCA_023614405.1. Classification (NCBI taxonomy): domain Eukaryota; kingdom Viridiplantae; phylum Streptophyta; class Magnoliopsida; order Poales; family Poaceae; genus Avena; species Avena insularis. Next base: position 165,279,680 of record CM042685.1, on the reverse strand, counting down.
ACACTCAACATGCTTTCCTATGGCACATGAAGATGAAGACTTTACTTTATTTACTTATGGTATGGACTATTATACTAGCCTTTGGCTATGGATTGTAAAACACTATGTTATCTCTGAAATGACGATGTAACAAAGACCTTTGTATCTGTGTACTTCATCTTAAACTGTGGATGCTAACTTTTGATCCAGGGACTAGCATTGCAATCACAGGGATCCTTTACCTTATAAAGGTGGGGTCTTACAGTAAACTATGGATTATTCGATTATTCTAATAAAGACTTCTGCTTTACATGATATTCCATCGACTTTGTATGGTAGCTAATGATCGAGGGACTAGCATGTTAATCATGGGGACTTAGGATCCTTACCAGGTTTGAAGTCACTACAGATGGTATCAGAGCACATGTTGACTATAGATCATGACCCTAGCCTTGGAAAAACCTTAGGAGTAATAATTTCTAAAATTATTTCAGAAAACTCCAATCCTTCTCATTATCTATCTTTGGAGTTTTAAAATTCTTAACTCTTTTATTTTCAACATTAGAGATGACCATTATGCACTTCAATAAGAAACTTCTCTCGTGACTACATTTCCAAAGAAGACCTTCACAATGTTTCGCTCAAGTTAGGACTTGAAGACCTCCATAGAAGATATTCCAAGACCAAAGCTATGAGAATTAAAGACGTCAAAGATACAATGACCAAAGGCTTCGAATATAATGAAATAATATGAAGATTGTGAAGGAAAAAATACTATCGAAAGTATGAAGGCTTTTGAAGACTGATGCTACAAATACTAAATATTACAATGAAATATGGTGAAGACATTGAATTATGCGAAGATTAAAGAGACCCACTAGGAACCAAACCTGGATAAGCTATTCTACGATTAGATGTGGTGATTTATGAGTCGACATTTCCAATGGTTTAATTAATGGTGGCAAATAAAACTTATTTACAAAAAAAATTTGTGTGGGGTATCTAATTTTCCTTCCCTATCTTAAGCCTTGAAGAAGGAAGAAATGACCCCAAGATATGGATATAAACCAAAGAATTCAATAGTGATGCCAAGTTAAAACTCTACCAAGTGGGTGAAGGGAAGAACACCCACACATAGGGGGGAACGCAACACGAGCTTAAAGATGGACAGCACACAAGCGCCTCTCTAAGTTCAAGAATTAGAAAACAGTCCCATGCTAATTTCCTATGTTACATCAAAAAATAGTTTGTGGCAACTTGGTGTGATTTGATATTTTGTTTAGGCTTCCATTTTCGTGCTTCCATGCATGGTGCATGCATAAGGATAGAATATGTTCTTTAATTCTTTCTATCGATGTCTTATCTTTTGTCTAAACCATCAGATGTCGCCATGACGTGCGAACAATGATCTTCCTCCAGAGATTGCACAACTTCCGAACACCCAGAACCGGATGATCCAACTCCTCACTCATAACATGCAAAACAACAACAACAACAATAACAACCCGCCTCAGCAGGATCGCTTGACTCGGTTTTTGAGGTTAAATCCTCCTACCTTGTCAAGTAGCACTGAGCCAATTATGGTGGATGACTTTGTAGCATCCCAATTGTCTAACAACTGTAATGCTACATGCTTATTCTATATTGCTACATCCTACATGTGATTTATTGCATCATCATTAATATCATCCTCATGTCACCATGCCACCTTGCATTTGAGAATCATATAAAAACCCCTGTATTTGGTTATTATCCCATATGCATTACATATATTGCATCACTTGTATTTGCCTCTTAATATATTGTGTTTGCTTCTGGATAAATGGCTTCATGCCCAAGTTGAGTTGTGGGCATATCTCTTTTGCAATCCCACCACCTTTCTTTGTCACCACGTTATAATCCCACCATCCAAACTATATATGAGCATTTGCATTTCTTTTGGCATTTGTATACCTCATATGTATTAAGATGGATCCACTTTGTAAACCTACATGCTCTCATATATGTTTCTTATTGTTTGCACAATATGAATTATGTGGAGCCACATATAAGCTTCAATATGGTTTAATTTAATTTCTGCTCTTGCATGAGGCAATTTTGGCAACAAGTTGATCTAGTTGGAAAATACACACTAGTTGGCCATTTGGATTAATACATGTGCATGTGTTGGTTATTCTCCTATGATAGCAAGCTTACATTCTTGGGCATGGTTGGTTCAATTTTGAATGCATGCATGGATGAATATTGTCCATATGAAATCATGGTTGTTTTCACAATTATAAGGATAACAATTATTCTACATGCATGTCCCATGCAAGCTTCCATTCCTTCCTTCTTTTGTAATCTTTTGAATTTAAAGTGACCTTATGTGGTTTTGAATTCAAACTTATGAATCATGCCACCCTTGCTAGAAGCATTCCTCCTTCTATCTATCCTTAGATGGGTTGCCCTCATCTTGTTTTTCTTTTGGAGGTTATTTGCTTGATTTGTTTTAAAATCAAACCAAAACAAAACATATTTCAACTATAAAACACCCTATCTATTCTATCCATCTCCCTCTTTACATAAACCCTCCTATCTATCTTGGTGATCTTTTCCTTTCATCTGTGTTCAAAACATGACTTGTTTCATATTTTCAAATAAGAAAATCAAACAAGAAAACTCAAAACAGAAATTTTAATAAAAAGAAAAAGGTTAAGAATTAACCTGGCAGCAGCTCTCTAGCCACCAAGTTGTCCTACCACAACCTACAGGCATTAGAGCAGTTGCAGCGCACCCGGGGTTTCTCTTCCCTCCACCGACCCATTTCCCTCCCTGGCTTGTTACCCCTTCGAGCATTTTCCGTCACTGTTTGTCTTCTCCGTCTCTATCCCCTTCTTTGCAAGATTCGCGATAGAGCAGGTGGTCGTCCCCCGTCATCCGTGTTAGCACATCTACCCTTATTATCCGCATCAAGGCAAGGTCCCAGCAACCCTAATCCCATTCCATTTGCATCTCAGTGTCATTGCCCTTCGTTTCCATATCCCTCCCTCCCTTATCTATGAGGTCCCCATCGAGAGAGAGAGGGCCGAACCCGTCCCAACCCCCCCCCCCACTGCACCACTGCCATGGCCTCCTTCAAGCCGATCTGAGCGCGCGAGCCGTCTTCCCCTTCATCCGCCGCCTTCCAACCGAGTGTAGAGGAGGAGCCGACGCTATGGTTTCTGACCCTTCTTCCTCACTATTGGAGCCGAGCATGTCGCCACATGCTTATCGCTATCCCCATCACCACCGACCACCTCTCACCCTGATTCGGGTGGGAATCTATCAAGGTGACCCTCCCCTTCTCCTTTCCCTTCCTCCTTGTAACTCCCCGCCGCCTAGTTGTAGCCGCCGTTGCCGGAGATCTCTGTCACACATGTTTTCCGACTATAGCACTACTTCTCCAGCCATCTCTACCGATGTTTTCGTCGAAAGCTCGGTTCACCTATAGTCCGCGTCCATAGATGCTGAGGGAACCTCGAGGTAGCCGGTAGATCCCGCTCTAGTTCGGCCCTAAGCACGCCTGTCTTGAGCAACCACCGCCGTCGCTAGCATCGCTGGAAGACCATTGTGATCGCCTGTCTCTGACTAAAATTCAGTAAACAGCGCGTCATAGTTCAGTTAGCGAGCCTAGATACTTTTGCAGAGAGGCCCCTCGTCTTTTTCCTGCCTCAACCAGCAGTCCTCCGTGAACCACCTGTCAACCCATCGCCTAGCTTAGCTACTTTTTGTAAAAAAGGTACCTGCCTTTTTCTAGAATTAACTCGTAGTACCTGACCTTCCCGCATGTCAGCGCACAGCTAGGCGCGAGAGTGTGGACTAGCCAGAACATTTGTCCCACCTGCCTGCTTAGGAAAAGTATCTACAAATTTCCAAATTAAAAAACAAAACTGAATATGAATATATCTGAAATAATTATTAACTTTCAATTGATTTTGAATTTTAATAAAAGTTTAATATGAAATAAGTTTAGATTTTAAATATGAATTCAAATATAAATTCAAATCTTTTCAAAACTAATTCAAACTAATCAAACCTTTGACTTTAACCCCTTTTAATACAATTTGACTTTAATATTGTTTTAAATTCACAAACTCAAATAATTTGAATAATATATTATTTTGAATCATAAAACATGATGAATCTGATTATGCTAATTATAATACCACTTGAGCAATTTTAAATTTTCGAATTATTAAATGCTAATAAACACCATTTTCTTAATTATTGAATTACTTTTATTCTATAACTCCGACTTCGACAAATGATATGTCTAATTTGATTAGCTCGAAGAGACTGTTATAACTATTTATTCCATGAAATTAATTGAAGGATGCATCATACAATTATTAAATGTACAGAAAGGATTATGAGAGCTAAACATGAATAAAAACTTAATCAAATGCTTTATTCTTGTACCCCATACCTCACCAATGCCATGCTATACTATACCATGTAAATTGTGCATCATTACACCATGTAATACCTTGTTTTCTTGTTGCATATGATTTATATGATTGTGCAATGTATTTATTTCGGCCCCTTGTGTGTTTGGTTTTTATCCGGATAGACGCTGAGCAAGGAGAATATCAGGAGCCTCAGGAGTATTATTCACATCCTTCCTATTCTGCAACTGAACTGAGAGGCAAGAAATTCTCCATGCTTGCACTACATATAGCACCTATTGCATCTATCTTATTCTTGCATCATAATTGTGTCATGAATTAAATTGAATCCAAACTATTGCATAGCATTTATATTTAAACCCCACCGGAGCTTGTTTCCACCATCCTATGAGTCATTTTTACAGGAGTTGTTCGAGCCATGCGAGTCATAGAATTGGATGTGTAGGGTTTGTGAGACTCTTTGAATAATGAGGTACCTAAACAACTGAATTGACTAGTAATGGAATAACTAATAAAAGAGGCACCGATGGGCATTATCTGTTATTTGGTTCTTTAAGCTCACTTGTGTCCCACAGAACCCCAAGTACTTGATACATGTTCCTTCACTATCACACTATCTGCATGTGGGACAATGAATCCCCTTAGACTGAGCTTGAGTCATTTCTTAATTATTGGGGCCGCAAACTAGTTTGGGGCTTTATTACTATCCTTTACTTATGCCAGGATACTTCTTTATTTACTACTGTTGCTCGTAGAGAGCGTTTACTAGTTTACTGTTTAGGTAAGTGGAGCGTTTTCACGATATAGACAAGCCCAGACACACTTTCGGGTTCCTAGTCATTTACAGCCATTGACGCAAACGTCTGGGTCCATCACGTAGCCAGCCAACTTCATAGAGGGTAGCTTAGTGGGTTTGCCCCCTAAAATGTTTTATGAATCTTGTGATTTCTTTGTCATGATGACTCTTTGGGTTTTCATTTGGTTTTTCTGAGGTTGATCGTGCGTGTGTTGCTATTTGTGCACCCTTGCAGGGTAAATCTTTCTGAAAGCCGTGTCCGCGGTTATGGAATACTTGGAGCTAAGTTTCTCGATCATAGACAACTGTAACTAAAGTACCGCTTTTAACTTGACTATACATGACTAGAAAATAGTGCAATACTCATGGAATGATTCATAAAACTTCCTATGGATGGTATGTTCTTCCGCCTTCTCATTTGGGAAATGGGAAGGAGGTCGAGTGATGTTTAATTATGTTGATATATATCTATTGGGTAATGAACCGTTGATTAATTAACAAGCGTCAATCTATCATTGGTTAGGCGGATGCTATAGCATGTCTCTATAGAGCTACTAGGCTTTATTTTTTGCTACAATTGTGTCACCCATAGGTTGTTCCCTTTAGATGCATAAAGACTTGCTGAGTCCCCTAGGTTCTCACACGATAAAATATTGGTTCAGATGGAAAGGTATATCTGTAGGGAGGCTAGTGGGTCGAGGTGACCGATGATGGTGGCAACGAACATCAGGTGTAGAGATTCCGGGGATGGAGATCCATGAGATCTGTGGGTGGGATGTGCTTATTTTTAGGGCATCTTATGCCAATTTGCCTCTTATCCGTACTCAGATCTTGTTTTCCGCTTCCGCTTGATACTCTAACATGTGATGTATGAGGATGTATCCTAAACTATGAGAACTATCTAGTAGTTGGATATTTTCGTATAGTGTTGAATATTTCCATTTCTTTTAGATGTTCTGTCTCTGATGTACTTTTGTATGTCATGGACATACACACTTGTCTATGTCTATTCGCATACCTGTCGACTACGCTGCTCGCACTTGTCACAATGTTTTTTCAAAGTGGATAGGGTGGTTGGTCGATACCGTGAACTATTCCGCTCAGATGGGACCTATGCCCTTGGAACTCCTCAGTAGGACATTGTATGCACTTTTGGTTCATTCCTGTCTTGTTGCTTAGAGCGTAGTGTCTGAGGTATTATAACTAGTATCAGATCCATTCCTCCCTTCAGGTTCTCAGCCAAGATGGTCGTTGTCAATCTAGCAAATATTTTTGGTATTTATGTTTATTAGGGAAAAACTAAATGTGAGAGTATGACTACTTCCATTTTTCTTGTTACCCACCCAACCACCCTTTTATGGTAAGGAAGTGTAATGTTTATCAACCCTCTTCTAAAAATTCAAACTAGGATTCATTTGTTCTAGGTTTCTGTAGTAACATAGGATGGTTGTGTTAAATCATTTTGTCTATCTATTGGGTCCAACTTTTTATCGTAATACGCATTTTGGTTATAAACTATTGGTACATTCCATATCGACAGACTGTTGTAAATCGACGTGGTCTATTCAACTCTTTGTAAACTGACGCAGTATTTTTAAGGGTGTTCTTCCTTCCTGCAGGCTTTCATGGTTTGTGGAGTTGCTAATCTCTATGTGTTAATTTGTTTTTCGCATCTATTGGTGTTTTAATGCCTAAAAATGCGGAAAAACTTTCTTTGATACATTTGTGTTTCCACACTCCGATTTAGACATGTGTGATGCACTTTTTCCCTTTCTTTTTGGTCGTCATGTCATGCTAACTCGATCTTTTGCCACCAGCGGTTCACTCTGGAGTTTTTACATTATCTTCAAATTCTTTGGGGATAAATACATAACGTGTGTCTATCCGATGCTTGTGATTGTATTTTGGTTCTCAGTATAGCTATATGACACTTATCATGAGTGGAACATAGTCAGTGCTATCAATCTAATCCTCCAATGATGGCGGTTATCTCTTGTGATTTTGATTTATATCGTGATCATATCTATATCATATTTCAGTATCTTTGGCAATCCGGAGATTTATTAACACACCGTGGTGGACTATCATCCTCATATCATGCTTCACATCTTTTTGAACTTGATATCTACAAGGTTCTCTTTGATACGAGCGAATTTCATCCTTCCATCTATCATAGCTTTGCTTAAATATACGAGTTATCATCGGTTCTTATCCAAAATATTTTTTTGTTCAACCGGTGATCCGATCAACCAGGCAAACAAGTCAGTATACTTTTTCTTATTCGAAGGGCTAAATAGTCTATTCTTCCAATGCATCTTTCTAAACACCAATCTTTGCTCTTTATGTTGATTTTTCGTGGTGGTATATCTTGATGATATTCTCGCCTATTATATATCCATGGAAGAACATGAAGAATATCTTCTTCATTTTATCTCAAGATTTGTGAACACCGCATGTGTGCAAAGTTCTCAAATTGTAAATATCGACTTTTCTACAATCTGGGAATCATAAAAATCAAGTATTAATCTTCACCCATCATCAAATTTCAATAAACTCTGGAGTTTTCCTTGTTTGGCAAGTTATAATCATTGTTCTGCTAAATATTTCCACAAGACGGTTAAATATATCTTAGCTCTTCGGAAGAAGGACAAGAAATTCTTTTGGTCTCCAATTCGTCAAGAAATCTTTTGAAACCCTCTCGCTCTATCTTCTATCATCAGTATACTAGATGCCATGAAGATTTTCTTGATCTTTCATAATTCTTCTATTCTAGGTATTGGTTGTTATCCTTAATTTGTCTAGTGAATCCTTCATTTGTTTCCATGGTCTTCCTTCATATATTTTCTGATGGCGTGGGACTTCCGACATGACAACAATATCATCATCTTCATATACTTTGGATTCGACGAATCGTTTGCATCAAATCTTTGTTTTCTTACGGAGCTTCATGATTTATTCTTATCAAGATCTTTAGTCTAAAATTCGAGAGTTGGGTTGCATGATTTTATTATTCATATGTGGAGTAATGCTTTGGGTACAGGTGGAGTAGTTACCATACCACTACTCTTATCATTCACTCTTGTACATTGAATTGGTGGATTAATGCAATTTCACTTATTCCACGGAAGTCAGAAGTGGCCTTCATCCCTCGAGACTTTTACTTCCGTCCTTGTTTTTCTAGAGTGTTCTCTCAAAGAACGTAATCAATGATCTCTTCTTGGTGGTCTCGTATATTTCAAGAGGCAGCAAAATCTTCAACGATCTGGTGGAAACAAATGCAAAATTGTTGGGGATATACTTTTCGTGTATACCCACAGGACTTGCTAACCAGGGTGGCCCACCAACGGGTTAGAGCTTTGCTTCACGGGCGGCCCAGTCAGAGAAAGAGGAGGAGTTCAGCTCGCCAAGCCCCAGAGGATTACGGCTTAGGCCTGTAGTGTTACTTGTAGTCCAAGCTGTACTAGTTACCGACTCTATAACATAGCCGGATATGTCTCTCCCTGTAACCTTAGGCCCCGGTGACTATATAAACCGGCCCTATGGGAGCCTTTAGGGCAACCAATAACCACAACCAACTCTCACAGGCGAACCTCTCTTGCTTACGCTGATATATTACTGGGTTGCTAGCAGGAGTAGGATCCGATCACCGCAGTCGGATCTGAACCTGGGTAAACTTGTGCTCACCGCTCCTGGAACATCCGACATCTCACACCCCATCCTTCCAATGCCACTAGGACCCCCTATGGCATACTTGTCTACAATCCGACGATAGTTGGCGCCCACCATGGGACAGGTGACCTTTGGGGCATCGTTCCAGGCGGAATGTGTGCGTGCAGGAATCGGCAAAACAAGCGCCATGGGTCGCGTGGTCTACGCTAGTGATGTCCCTCTCATCCTCCTAGATGAGACTTGGATTATGGCTTCCATGCCCGTGACGACCTACACAATCATGTCAATCGGCGAGATCGATATTTATCTTGGTTTCGCTGAACCCGCCCAACCCACCCTTGAGGTGATGACCATGGCGGAAGAAAAATCCAGATCTACTTTGTCCGCAGAAGCGGAAGAGTTCAAGGGCCCGGAGACAATCGAACCCACCCAGCCCACTCCTGTAGTGGAAGAAGAGGTGGAAGAAAAATCTGAATCTGATCTCCCAGATGAGATTGGATACACGGATAAAGAATATACTCGCTACGGCTCCGCCATAACGGATGTCGTTGCAGAAAAACTACCCTTGAAGCACAGGATGAAGGAGTTGATGAAGTGCCCCTACATCGATTACGAAGCAATCGCCGATATTACAGAGAACTTTGACATGGAGGAGGTGGAAACCCAACTATGCCACTACTTCAAGAAAATGAACAAGAAGAAACACTGTTTCGTGTACCACATAACCACTGGATCCGACTCTGTTGATGCTGGAGCTGGTAGCGACTCGGTCCTAGATGCAATCGAAGAAAACGCCGACTTACCTGGCTCCCCAACAGAGTCAATCACATCGCAGGAACTTCAAGACTTCGACAAGGAGATAGAGGAGTACGAGCAGCAGCACGTCTCCAGACAAGCGCCAGGTGATCCGGAAACTCCTCCTAGTCCATATGATAGCATGGATGAAAGCTACACCTCGCAGGATGACATGGACACCAGAGATTCCTCCGAGGTCTACAAGCCAAACATGATGGAAAGTACCGATGGAAGTTTATCCCCTGGTATCGGACCAAAAGCTGTCTTTGCCACTGGTACGCACGTTAAGGCTACTGGGCAGTCAAAGAAGAAGAAGAAGAAGAACAACAAGAATACGACTCCGGCAGAGCCGGAAGTCGAGGAAACCAACGAATAAAAAGTTGATGAAGAGATCGAGATGGAGAATCAGGACGGATATCCGATTAATCCTACCCCGATCGATCCTCCTGTGGATGGCCACGTTGTCACCAAAGGTGCACGCAAAATCTACGGAGATGCTCTCACAATTCCAATCCCAACAGCTTCGGATCTTAGGACGGAGGCGCTGGAGAAAAGGGCTGAAGCCCTGGAAAAACACCGCTTGTTTCTACTCGAAGAGGTTGCACGCCTCGCCGAGATGAGACAACAGTTAGACAGTGATCCTGCCAGATATCAGTCAGATTTCAAGCGACATCCAAACAAAACAAGGAGAGGTCCATTTCTTGCAAACAAGAACCCGGATATCCACAAAGATCTATTCGATGGAAAAGATGGAGAGAAGATCTGAGTCTACAACACGCCAGTTGAAAACACTACTGCATCTCGAGCCATCCTTGCCAACAATCGGTCTCCACAGCAGGTCCAGCAGTGCGTTGCCTTGCTGGACAAAGGATTAAAGCAGCAGAAGACGGCCGCATCATTCAGTGGCAAGCTGGCCTCCAAATCCGAGTTCTGCCACACTGACGTTGACCAAAGCGCTAACGTAAGGCCCCACAAGGATACGGCGCAGCGCTATCATCCCCGTGGAGAAGAAAATTCCAGGACCGGCTCCAACAGCCACTCTCGCCGGCCGGCACGTGACTGGGCAGGAGTAATTCCGGCTGTGGCCGAAGACGCCATCAGGGCAATGGTTCCCCATCAGGACCATCATCGGCAAAATAATCGCTATAGAGAAGACCCGAAAACACGCCGCCAGCGAGAGGAGCAAGATCGGCTAAGGATGCCACCATCGAGTCGTCCGGCTGGCAACACTAGACGAAGAGATGATCCGGATCGTCCTGAATCTAGTAGGGACGATGCCCGAAGAAACAGGCATCAGAGTAAGCATAATGAGGCTCCACCGCCACCAAGAAACCCAGTCGGAAATAATCCACTAGGGCCACCATCGCCTCCCAGCAGCGACCATGAAGGATCACGTCGTAGCCATGGAAGCCGCATGGGCAGAGGCGGCAATGGTGAGAGAAGAAGCAGAAATCCGACTCCACCACGCAGAAGCCGCGAGCCTCGAAGGCGCAAATCTCTCTCGCCAAACGACGCTCGCCATCGCATCGAATCAAACATAGAAGCGCGGCGGTATGAGGAAGATGTGTATGTGGGACCCAAGTGCTTTGGTCCACGTATACATCAGACAAAATTTCCAGTTGACTTTGGCATCGCCAAGCACATTTAGCCCTATGACGGCGCAGCCCAGCCAGATACTTGGCTCCAAGATTTTTTCTAGGCTTGCTGCATCGCCAAAGGAGGAAACAGCCTGGTAGCAGTCCGATATCTCCCACTGATGTTGAGGAAGACGGCTCGATCATGGCTCAATGAACTGCTAGAGAATTCAATTCACAACTGGTATTATATGCAAAGTGCGTTCTTTTCAAACTTTGAGCGAACATATAGGAGGCCATGCACAGTCAGAGACTTGCAGCGTTGCACCTAAAGACCCCGAGAAACCTGCCGGGATTACCTCGGACGATGGATCGATACGAAGAACTCCTACGAAGGAGTAAACGAGAAAACTGCGATAGAATCTTTTATTGCAGGACTTCCAGTCGGACTTTTACGTCACAGGCTGAAGCCTAACCATGTCACAGATTTGAGAGACATGATAGAGACGGCAAGCAAGTATGCTGATGCCGATGATGATTCAAAAGGGCTGCTAAATATTCTGGCCAATCCCAATGCGGCCAAACAACCAAAACAAACTCAGAAGCGCAAGAACGCCTCGGACGAAAAGCCAGCTTCGGACAACGCAGCTGTCAATGCAACGTTTGAATCTAGAGGACGAGGAGGGCGCGGAGGCGGCCGTGGTAGAGGCCGAGGAACTTCCCGAATCCAGGGCAGAGGAGACCAGTAACTCGGAAGATCTTATACCTGGGCTAACATTGCCAATAATCCCTGTGTCCACCACTTGGATAGTACCAGAGGATCTACCCATACAAATGCCGAGTGTCATTTCAATGACAACATTAAGAAAGACGAATCCGCTGGCTACAGAGCCAAGTGACGAAAAGGAAAGAAAAATTCCGAGAAAGGAAAGGAGCTCAAGGAAGATTCTGACATGGAAGAGGCGGAAGCCTCCACAGAGCCCAAGTTGGATGGAAAGAAGACTTTTCCGACTAAGAAAGACGCATACGTCTGCTTCCTTGGATCCCAACAACTAAGGACAAAAAGGCGGTTATTTGTGAGCTCAATGCCACGGTTCCGGCTATCCCCCAATTCCTGGACTGGTCAGAGGTGACTATCACCTTTGATCGTTCAGATCACCCGAGGAAAACACATCATCGGGGCAAGTATCCTCTGGTCGTCAATCCTCTTATTGATGGCTGTGAGTTCTCAAAAACACTCATGGACGGTGGGAGCTGTATCAATATACTCTACATCAAGACAATCCACCGCATGAAGCTACACGAGAGCCAGTTGAGTTACAGTAGTGTAACTTTCCATGGAATTGTACCAGGGAGACAGGCAAATTCTATGGTTGAGATTACTCTGGACATGACATTTGGAACCCGAGATAATTACCGGACCGAGCCACTCTCCTTCGAGCGTCCGGCTTACTGGGCGTTCATGGCCCGTCCCTATTACATCTACAACATGATCAAACTTCTAGGTCCAAAGGGCTTAATCACCGTACGAGGAAATCTAAGGAAGGCGCGAGAGTGCGACAAGGATCTGCTGCCTTCGCCGGCCGCATTTACCAGAGTACCAGGAGATCAAGAAGACCATTAATCCATCCGACATGCCCGCTACGAAGAACGAGGTGCTGAAGCCAAGTTTGTAGTTCAAGGTGTCAAAAGAGACGAAGAAGACGTCGTTGAAGGAAGACGATCCCTCCAAGACGATGAACATAGGGGTAGGCTTAGGCCACACATAGGAAAGCGCACAGATGGATGGAATATATATCTGACTGATACTATTCATTCTAGACTTCAGTTTGTCTAATTACTTTCTCTTGGTAAAGCAAATTATGGTCGATGCCATCAATCGAAAAATCTATTGCAATAACCTCATGGTTAAGGAAAGCAATAAGCATCTCTATGATAACTCAAGATCTTCAACTTCTTTTTTTGGATTCCACCATGTACCGCTCCTTTTCGAGGTGATAAATCTACACATCCCCGTTGCATATCTTTTAGTTCTTACCGACGGCAGGAAGAATCTAATCCAAGAATTCAGGAACCCAAATATTTTTGTCGATATCAAGTAACTCTATTGTTTGAAGGAAACATTGTTTTTCAGACTTCATTCCTTAAATCAAAGGGGAGAAACAATGCTTTTTTCATTGTGGTTGATAAATTATCCAAAATCGTTCTTTTCTTCCGGTGAAAGAAGGAATCATCTTCACGTGCAGTTTTAATCTTTAATCCTATCGATGTATCTCATCCTTTAGCTTGAAGTAAGAAGCTCACTTCTCTTGAATCTCTTCAAGTTCTTGTTTCAAAAAGCAAAATGCAATACTCACAACAAGTCTAGAAAGTTTTGCAAGGTGTATTGGTCTCACCATTCCATGGAAAATCAATTTGGGAATGTGAGGATCACATTCATTCCTAAAAGAGGCTTCTCCTTGGTCATTTTATTTTCCTAGGAATCATGTGAAGGAGATACGCCCTAGAGTCAAATAATAAAGTGTTTTTTATTTGGTGTATCTCTTGTTCATAATACGTTTCTTACCATGCTATAACTATATTAATACGAAATTTTAATACGTGTGGTATGTAAACAACCAGTTCTCAAGTTACCTCTAGGAAACTAGCTCATTAGGCAAGTGATGATCTTATGGTTTCGAGATCATAGTGATAGTGCCGATTGACAATGAGTATTTATTGCAACCAGCACTAGTGAATGGTGTTTCATTGGTGTTATGTCAACGACTATAGTGTACTACATCATGCAGTGGTATGCTAGGTCACCGCAGTTATGGACAGTTGGATGGCCATATTGTTCCATTGTCAGATGTTTTTAAAAATGACACATGACTTGAATGGTGAATTTGACTTGACCCAACAAGTTATGGAGATGAAAGTAGGTTCCCACCTAAGTAACTTAGACAACTAAAGTTAGGATTTTATTACTAGACACTGGTTGAAATAAAATTGGCTTGTGGAAAACAAACCTAGAGCTTAGGATTCCCATTAGAGTGGCCTTATTGCTTTAGTAGTAGTTTCCGAGTACTTCAAATACTCATGGATTTGTCCTTGGCTATTCCCATGGACAGAATATGAAGGAGACTACGAGGAGGATGGACAGCAGGACGCTTACGATAACTAGAATCATCTCCCATCGTCAGCATTGCCTATGACCCTGAAGATGGAGCCTCGACCATGCTACCACTATTATTATTCTGCTACTTTGATTGTAATCAGACTTGATCATGAGAACATTTATTTGTAAGGCTATTATGGTTGGTAATGGATGAATCTACCGGTACCAGAAGAATCGTCGCCGACTTCGTCGTTCGCCCTCGTCGCCGACCATCGCCTGAGCCCCGATGAGCCTCCCACGACCCCCACTGGCCGCGCTAGGGTTCTGTCTCACCGGCGCTACCCGACATGGACGATGAACCAGAGCCGTTCGATTAGAGTTAGATCCTATGATCCTAATCGCCCCATATCGCTTCGCCCCTGTTGTCTCACTGACGAGTGGGGTCGCTCACTTAACCAGCCCACGCGTGCACTGTGCGTAGTGGGCCGACCTAGTTAAACCTCCCGCGCAACCCAACAATTCAAATTTAGTTTTATTCATCTAGTTCTAAACTTAGTTTTGTACCTAGATTCAAAAATCAACCTAGCTCGATTCACTGAACCAGAATGCATGAAACCATTTTTGTTAGAAAGGTACTGAAATGCTTAATCCAACCCCGTTGGATTCAAACCATTTAGATTTGTAGATCACCCATGGTAAAAATAACAAGGCAGAAGCTTTTCCACATTCAAACATTTTTCGAAATTCAACCATAAGAGTTTTGAGTTGATTCCAACTCTCAAATATCACATTTAACCATACCTTTTAGAATATATAAAAATATATAGGTTTACTTATAGAAATAATGATCAGGTAATAAAAGGATGCCACATAGGCATTTCTAGTTACTTTAATTAATTAAAACTTAAAGGTTAAACCTTATTAAATTGTGACACCACTTAAATCACATTCCCATGTACTGAAATATATGGTGATGACATGTGTCAACATGATCCCATGTTTGAGTTGGAGAATATTAAATCTTAAGTAGTTTTTCAATGAGTAGAAAATACTTTTCTAAAATAAAATAAATGAGGCAAGTGCTTTAATCTTATAATGTTAAGTGATGACGCTAGATCATCTAGTGTGAACTTTTGTGTGATGATTAGAAATAGTAAAGTATTGTTTGGTTATTGTGTACCTCGTATTTATTTATAGACGCTAGTACCAACCAAGGATACAAGGAGGAAGGAGGATACTACGAGGAAGAAGCCGACAAGAACTTCAACCACTGCTCTGCACAAGGCAAGCTAACACTTGCAAGATACCCTACTTATGCAAGCTACTACTTGCTTGTTACTATGCCAACTATATGCCTTAAGCATATGCGATTATACCCACTTGACACCCCATCCTAGTTTTACTTGCAAGCTTAGTATTTTATTTTCTTTATTAAAAGCTTTCTATCAAAAGTTTACTTAGTGACTTGTAGATTCTGGAAGGATAACTGAAGGTAGAATAAAGAGCATAAAATTTGCCCTAAGTTAGATAATCTTGAAGTCATCCTGAGGCATGATATTTTACTTAGATAATATACACTTGTTTACCACCCCTCATTAGTATTTACCCCCACTTTTAGATGCTAGTGCTAAGCATAAAACTTGATCAATTTTAGATGGGAATACTTGGTGAAAATGGTTATGAAAACCTTAGAATGATGAGTCATTCTACTGAAATGTTTTGACATGTGTTTCTGAAACACCAAATGATTTATGATGATGAAAATGTTAAGGCATGAGCCTTAGCCCTTTATAAAACTGATGGTTGTCTAGATGCGATACCATTCCAATTTTATCGTACAACCACAATACCTGAAATTTGGGTAGGGCTTGACTGGAATATTATATACCTTAGTATGGGTTCCCTTGCGGACAAGGTCTGAGCTGAGGCTACCTTGTGAAGATTGTCCACCTATGTAGTACCCAAGGTGACAGTTGGTCATGGTTGGGAGGCCAAACTCACATGAGAGGTGCCTATACTAGGGCGTGTAATTGAATGGTTAGGATTGATTATCCGCATACTGAGTATGGTGAATTCAGGATTGTTCCTGACGGATGTATCGAATGTTGTGGTGAAAGTGTACAATCTTTGCAGAGTGTCAAACTATTCGAATAGCCACGTCCGCGGTTATGGACAGTTGGAGTGTTCATACGGTTCTATCGTCAGATATTTTCAAAAGGACTTGTGAAATGATTTGTGACTTTGACTTGACCACAACAGAGTTGTGACCTGAAATTCAAGTTCCCACTTAGGTGTTATAAAACATTCAACTAGCTTTCTTTGTTTCTGAACTTAGTAAAGGTAAATCTGGCTTTTTGCAAAACGACCCTAGAGCTTAGTATATCCTATTCAAAACCACTTCACTTGTTAGTATTAGTTTGTGAGTACTTAAAGAGTACTCATGGATTTTTCCCTGGCTATTCCCGTGGCCAGACTATGAAGAGGAGTATCATGAGGACGGACAACAGGAAGGGTACGACAACTAGGATCATCTCCCATCATCAGCATTGCCTGTGACCCTGAAGATGGAGCTTCGCCTATGCTATCGTTACTATTACGTTATTCCGCTGCTTGAATTGTATTAAGAACTTGATCATGAGATCCTTATTTGTGTAAGACCTTATGTATGGTTTGTAATGGATGATGTACTATGATATCCAATCTGTTATGTCTCGCAAAAATGGTAATCCTGGGATTGTGATGTATGGCATAACATGCATCTGTGATTAAAAATTCGGGTGTTGATAGACCCATCCTCTACTATGAGAAAGAACCTGACGAACTGCTTACCAACAAGTGGACGGTAGAGCCCCATGGTGAAGTCCTGCAGGGCCGTCAACTGGTCATGCAGACCAGCAACTAGCATGTTGGAGACCTTCTGCTTGTCTGCCACCGCAACCAGAGTAGCCATGGTGCTCTCCTTTGATGAGGTCGCCTATGCTTTTGCGGCCTTGAGCTTCTTCTCCAGCACGCGATCCGCCCCTCCGCGACGGTTAACGAAGACATAGCAGTCTCCAGCTTGGAGGCTGGGACAAAACCCTCGCGAGCCTTGGCAATTGCGGTGGATTGATCCTCTACAACGCAAGGTCAAAGTGAGATTCCACACGATAAAAACAAGGAAATCACCCAAACACTTGAACACCTTCCCGCAGTCGCCTGAAGCTACTGGTTCACCTCCTGCACGGATCGGAGGTCGCTCTCCAAGCTTTCCTTCACGCCCTATCACTTTGACGACTCATGATGAAGGCCCATTGAAGAGAAAACAGACGTAAGTATAGAGCAAAAGTTCCTAAATGTTCATGTCTATGCCCGTCTTTTCTTGTAGACAGTTGTTGGGCCTCCAAGTGCAGAGGTTTGTAGAACAACAGTAAGTTTCCCTTAAGTGGATTACCCAAGGTTTATCAAACTCAGGGAGGAAGTGGTCAAAGGTAACCCTCTCAAGCAACCCTGCAATCAAGATACAAGAAGTCTCTTGTGTCCCCAACACACCCAATACACTTGTCAAGTGTATAGGTGCACTACTTCCTCGAAGAGAGAGTTAAATACAAGTGGTATGGATGATTATAAGAAAACGGTTCCAGAAAAGAGCTTGATGGGGTGGAAGAGACTGGAAGCAAGCAAACATGTAACATATCTAGATGCAAATGGTGTTTCAAAGATTAGAAACAAGGCCTAGGGATCATACTTCATGATGCTACCCTGAACTACTCTCCGGTTGGACACTCTAATCCATGCTAGGGCTATAACAGCACTCCTCAAAATCCGCCTTCCCCATCTAGATAACCCCATGCTATCACCTTGAGAACTAGATGGTTCCAACAAACACCACAATTTCATAGAGACAATCAAAATAAACTCATGATAAATATTTATGAACTCTAGCCTAAGTGCCACCATGGCGCGAACGCTATCACTTTGACACACGTGGGGAGAGTAGAGATCTATTGAAGCACTTAAGTATTTATGTAAACTCCAGCCTAAGTGCCACCACGGCATGCACGTTGTCACTTTCACACACGTGGGGAGAGCCTAATATTGGTTAAAGCACTTGAGTAGAAGACTATATCTACTTGATTACAAAGCTCATGACCACAATAAGATCATGCATAGAGAGAGATGAATAAATAGCTAGCCCTTAGCCTCGAGGAAGAACTACTCCCTCCTCATCTTGGGAATCAGCAACAACGATGGAGATGGTGGTGTAGATCGATGGATATGGCTCCGGGGGCACTTCCCCCTCCCGGCAGGGTGCTGTAACAGAGACTTCTGTCCCCCGAATCTCCCCTTTGGTGGCGGTGATGCTGTGGAGGTTTTCTTGGCTTTATGATGGATGATCTAGGGTTTTCTCCCGGGGGCTTTTATAGGCGAAGGGGCAAGGCGAGGAGGCAGCCAGGGGATACCCCCCTTGGTGGCATGGCCTAGGTAGGCCCACGCCACCCTAGGGTGTGCCCACCCTGATGCCCTAATCAGTCTCTGCTTCGATTTTCCGTATCATTCCGGGAAAAATATGAAGATTGGCTTTTGTCCCGTCTAATTCCGAGAATATTCATTTTTTAGGTTTTCTAAACCAAAAACAGCAGAAAAAAGGCAACTAGCACTGTGGCATCTTGTCAATAGGTTAGTTCCAGAAAGGGTATAAAAATACCTCAAAGTGTAGACAAAACATAAAAAATTTGATACTAAACAAGCTTGGAGCATCAAAAATTATAGATACGTTTACGACGTATCAAACATCCCCAAGATTAACTCCTGCTCATCCTCGAGTAGGTAAGTGATGAAAAGAATATTTTTTGAGGTGACATGCACCATCACAATCATGATCAAACCATTTGCACGCATTGAAAGCTAGGATCAAAGTACTCTAAACATGAGCATGAAAGATGAAGTTCTAACAATAAGACATAGTAACTATGTTGCAACATGAAAGGATACAAACAAAGATCATGAATAACAATGCATTGAAAGGCGTTTGTTTGTTTCACATATAGAAAACAAAGCATAGGGGCATTCAGCTTGTCCCTCATGCAGTAGCAAAACATAAATGCATTGGACACCTTCAAAGTTCATAAGGGTGACTATATACAAATAGGTCAAGAGCAAGAAATATCAACAATATGAATCAATCAATAAGTTTTGGGACAATGCACATAGAACTAAGAATGGCAACTATGCTCTCTTAATTGGTGCATAAAGATAGAAGGTGCAAACTCAATATCAAAGTGGAAGAAAGGCCCTTCATAAGGGAAGCAGGGATTTCAAGTCTCATAGAGAGCTTCCAAAAATTATGCTACTTGTTAGCTTTCAGCTCTCATTGCCCCTATCATAACCATCTTGAAGTGATTAAGGTTCAAGTGAAACAAATATGAAGTATATGCTTGACTGATAATAAGTTGGCAATCTCATGTCCCTTGAGTACGAGGGTCGTTCCTCATGCTACTCAACTTTAGTCACAAGAAAGTTCTTGTCATTGTAATTATATGTGTATCGTAGAGAACCGCCAATGGGGTACCCGTTGCCACATGACACAGGAGCTATCCCATATCAAAATGGCAAGGCAACAGACAATGAGCATCTCAGCGATCTTTTTATTTACCATGAGTATGGTGCTCTTTTTTCTCTCTTTTTTTCTATATTTTTTTCTAAATATGCTTCATATATTGCTCACTATGGTTATGCTGCAAGTTTCCACCATGATTAGGCATGGGTTAGGCTAGCCGCCCAGGCGTTTCTCTGACACATATATAATACTCCATGAACTTACAAACTATGGAGTATATGCTTAACAAAGTATAAGTTGGCAATCTCATGTCCCTTGAGTACGAAGTCTGCTCCTCATGCTACTCAACTTTAGTCACCGGTAAGTTCTTGTCATTGTAAGTACATGTGTATCATAGAGAACCGCCAACAGGGTACCCCTTTCTCCATGACACAGGAGCTATCCAATATCAAAATGACAAGGCAAGAAGACAATGAGCATCTCAGAAATCTTCTTATTTACCATGGGAAAATGGTGCTTTATTCTCTCTTTCCTCTTTTCAATGTGTCTCTCTTTTTTTATAAGAAGAAAGCTTCATAGATTGCTCACTATGGTGATGCTGCAAGTTTCCACCATGATTAGGCTTGGATTAGGCTAGCAGCCCAGGCGTTTCTCTAACACACATAAATAACTCCATGGACTTACAAGCTCCCCTTTCATTTCACACCGACGACATCCATAAAAAAAGAGCATGATATCAACTGTGTACAATGTACAAGTGCAATGTTAAAAGCATTCCCCATGACAGCTAATTCCAACGTATAAGCGCAAGAATATACAACATAGATGACACAATGGTTCAAGTTTATTAGGGGCAAGAAAAATAAATTGTGTCATCATGTTTGTGAGATCTTTAATCACTAATTTTTCACATAACAAGTTTAATTTGGAAGATAGATAAAACAAGAATATACTTGGAATGGTGTAGCATAGCATGCATAGTAATTTATAGTGGACACTTTGGAATAACTTAGTTTCTTGGGAGTTGGATGCATGAGTAGATCTTACTCAATACAAGTGGATGCTAACAAAAGACTGCGAGTGACCATCTAAGAGAGCAATAATGGCCATAATCATGCAGAGCGACAAAACATTATAAATCAAAGCATAAAGTGGTATCACAAGTCAAAAACTAAATGATCATAGAGGCTAAGGTGACGGGTTCATAGTCATAACATGGTGTGAGCATGTGCCAAGTCAACCCAAAGCATCAAAGGAGAATACCACAATACTATGCTTTTGTATGCTAAAACAACGAATGATTCTTGCAAGGCACATTAAGAAATCTCAATTCTTTGGAACAAGTCATGCTACAGCAATAATCACTAAGCATAGGGTCAAAAAAATCGAACATGACATGATAAGGTCTAGACCACGGTCAAACTCCTTTTGTACCACCTAAGCATGAAGCTTTCTACTCTTTTCCAACACCAATCGACTTGTTTGAAACAACTCACAAAGATAATAATCAATAAAGATCAGTGAGCTTGCCTCACAAATCCACAAAGAAGAACTAAAAAGTTCTAAGCAGAAAGCATAAGAAACACAGTGCTAGCAAAAGAGAACACTCACAAGACAATAAGAATGAAAACTAGAGTGTTCATAGGCAATGAAAACAGAGTGTGTCTCTCTACAAAATAAGTGTGTTGGGATCCAACCAACTTATAGCAGAAAACCAAGCAAAAGAAAACTAAAAACAAAAACAAAGGCGCTCCAAGAGCAATACAACAGTGCATGAAACAATACAAACAAAGTGTCTAGAAAGACCTGAGATTTTTATTGATGAAGAAGGGTATGCCTTGGGCAACCCCAAGCTTTGATGCTTGTACCTCTTGAATATTTATTGTGATGGGGATATGCCTACCGAGGTATACCTAGCAGGACGTTTCCGACTGGCCCAGGAACTGGCGAGTGGGCCTGCAAGACGGCGACTGGATCAAGGCCCGGTGTGGATCCAAGCGACTGGAAGCTGAAGGCCCGGGCGAGTAGATAGGCCCAGTCGAGTTAGGTTAAAAGATTACCGAAGCCTTAACTGATTCGGTTGAGATATGTAAACCCTAGGGGAGGTGAGTCTATATAAACCTCCCTACAGGGCGTGTAGAGATACGTTCCATCATACACCCAAGCGAATCGCTGCCTAGCCGCCGAGTTCGCCCATTGTACCACCATCATAATACAATCTAGCAGGAGTAGGTCTTTACCCCCCGGGGGTCCGAACCTGGGTAAAACCCCGTGTCTCCGCCCTCATCTCGCACCGCAGATGGCTGGCCGCCCTTGCCCCTCGTTCTACTACTCGCTGCCGATTGCAGCATCTGCCGTGACCATTCCCACGACAGTGGCGCCCACCGTGGGGCCTGGCCGGTCTGGCCGGTGTTCTGCGGCGAGATCCAATCTGCCCATCAACGAGACGGTCGCCACCGGCCGCATGATAGCAATCGGCGAGATGCTCCAGATCTTGCCGAGCAGCTACATCCCGGCGGCGCGACCCGTCACGCACAACATGATCCTGCCGGTTGGCACGATCAGCCTCTTCGTTGGCCTCACCGACGTCATCGACTCGGAGGACTCGGCTCGCATCCGCGAGTCGCCGCCACGCGATCGACTCTCTGAGAGCCAGGTCCGCACGATCCATCGCCTCGCCTCCGAGTACAATTCGGCCCACAACAACGTGGCCAAAAACTCCGTGACCGCGGAAGACGCGGCCCTCAACGACGACGCTAACTCAGCGACCCCGGCGTCACTCGCCGGATCCATCACCGCGGCTTCACCCGCAGGCTCCATCACCCAGGTCTCCAACATGGGAGACTTCGAGGATCCCTCCATCCTTGGGATCTTCGACTTCGACAGCGGGTCGGAAAATTCCGCCGACCTCCGCGACGGGACCGGTCACCACGCCGCGACCTACATGGCGACCGGCACCGATCCGCCGGAGGATCCTTTCTCCACCCCGATCCGTCCTAACGCCATGGCAACGGAGGTCGAGGAACTCCGCCTGAAGCTGGCGGAGGCAGTCCGCAAGGAACAAGCCGAGCGTGAAAAATTTCGCCTCGAGCAGGTGGCGCGAGGCTGTCGCTACCATCAGCAGTGAATCAGGTCGCGCCTGAACCCCACCGTCCAGGGGCACGCCCTGAACCGGCGGCAAAACGACCCGGCCAGCCGGCGGCGCGATCTGCGAATGCGCCACCAGGAGAAGCGCCCGGCCCCGCTAAGGTCAGCGGCGATGGGCGCCCTCCACCAACCGCACCCCGAGGATCAGCCGCGGATAGTAGTCTCGTCACGGGAGCGAGACGCGAACGGCCTTCCACTGTTCTCCACCCCGATGGACAACCTCGTGGCGGGCCGAGCAGCAGCCGACAACATCACGGCCACCGGCGACGGTGCCCTACAGATCCAGTATGTCAGGCCCTGCTCGCAAAGGCCGTCGAGCAGCAAAACGCGGTCGAGTGTACTCGCGTTCTTCGGAAGCGAGCGGCCTCAAGTGGCCCAATGGCGGCAAACACCCTCAAATGCCCGCCACGAGCCATTGCAGCTCCAACACCTACCCAGCGGCGACACTCTCCTGTGACCCTGGGCCAGCGACCAACCGTGCGCCAACGGTCAACCCATCGACGCCCGCACCCACATCATCAACAACCAAAGCTGGCGCGCACGCCAGCCCAACGACCTGCGACACACCCTAACCAATCGCCGCGACGGCGAGCCGATGGGATCGCTAAGTCGACTCGTCCCCAAATGCTTCGGACCGATGATCCAAGGCGAGAAGTACCCACCGAACTTCAAGGCGCCGAAGGAGATAGAAAAGTACGACCCTTCGTACGACCCCACCGTGTGGCTCGATACATACCTCATGGCGATGAGGATCGCAGGCCACACCGACCTGCTAGCCGCCCATTACCTCCCCCTGATGATGGAGGGGACGTGCAGGCAGTGGATCAACACCCTCCCCTAGGATAGTATCGACTCCTGGGAGGAGATGCGCGATTCCTTTGTAAGGCACTTCGAGTGCTCCTACACCCGTGCCACCACCATCGAGGACTGGAAGCGTCGTCCGGGGACCCGAGTCGACCATAGCTGGGTCCAGCGGTGGCAAGAACTCTGGTACAGCGGTGGCATCCACCCGGACACGCGATACATTGCTTCAAGACCTCGTGCGCTCGAGCCCTTGGTCGCCAAAGCTCAAGCGACACTCGCACACTCGAAAACATACGGACCTCCTCGAGATCGCCAAGCGATGCAGCGGAGGAAGATCCAAACCAGGAAACCGGCGGCGAGTCGGAGGCCAACGCCGCATGGCTTCACGGCGACAACGGACGGTCCGACCTACGCTACAGCAACACCGCCTCACTAGCAGCGCGCCGATGGCCGGGCGAGTCGACCGTCGCCAACGCTGGGCACGCTGCTGGCGAGCCCAAAATCTTCCGCCGCGATGGAGGACAACGCCGCGACGGCGGCAACTACAAGGCCAAGCCAAGGTTCGACCCCGCGGCCCTCCTTAACCAACCTTGTGCGTTTCATAGCAGGGAAGGGAAGCCCGCAACGCACATGACCGCCTACTGCCACACCCTTAGGGAGATCGAGAAGGCACGGAGAGCACGGGAGGACCCCGACAACAACCCGCCAAACGGCGGAAAGTTCGGCAACGTGGCCGGCTCGCTCCATACCTTCACAGGCTTCAACACGAAGCGCGAGAAGAAGGTCATCACCCGCGCCGTTGCCGTCAACGCGGTGGCCCAGGTGGACGTTCCCCAGTTTCTCAACTGGCCGGAGCAGCCCATCACCTGGAGCCGCCAGGACCACTCGCCGCGCATCGAGTACCCAGGCCGAGTCGCCCTGGTGGTCAAGCCAAAGGTGGGCGACTACTGGCTCCCCAAGACATTGATGGACGGTGGCAGCTCCATCAACATCCTGTACCTGGACACCTTCGGGCGGCTGTGGCTCCCGCAGTCGATGATCGAGACAACCCACACCATGTTCCACGGCATCGTCACCGGTCGGAAGGCGTACCCGACCGGCAAGGTCACGCTGCCAGTCACTTTCGGCACACCAGCAAACTTCCGCACCGAGAGGATCGTCTTCGAGCTGGTGCCCTTGGATAGCCCCTACCACTGCGTCTTGGGGCGCCAGGCGTTCGCCAAGTTCATGGCAGCGCCACACTACGCGTACAACGCGATGAAGCTCCCCGGGCCGTGCGGCGTCATCACCATCAATGGCGACCCCAACATGGCCGCCGAGTGCGAGGCCAAAGGAGTAGAACTCGCCGATGCCGTCATCGCGGCAAAAGCCAACCACGCTGACGAGCTCGCCAAGTACGCGAGCGGGGTGAACAATGACGACCCCACCATACTCAAGAAGCCCAATTCGGAGGGCGAAAACACCTCAGCCTTCGAGGCAACGACGCACACCCGCACCGTCGAGCTGGTCCCAGGCGACTCCAGCCAGAAGGTGACGATCGGAACAGGAATGAGCCCAGCCTAGGAAGGCGCGCTCATCGAGTTCCTCCGTGAGAACAGGGACATCTTCGCATGGAAGCCCTCTGACATGCCTGGTGTCCCTAGGGAGCTCGCTGAGCACAAACTAAACGCCGACCCCAAAGTGCGACCCGTCAAACAGTCGCTGCGGCCCTTCAATGAAGAGCGCCGCCGAGCAATCGCCGAGGAGGTGCAGCGTCTACTCGTTGTAGGCTTCATCCGGCCAATCAAGTACTCTAAGTGGCTGGCAAACCCAGTCCTGGTCGAGAAGAAGAACGGGACCTGGAGGATGTGTATCGACTACACAAACTTGAACAGCGCCTGCCCGAAGGAGCAGTTCGTCCTCCCGCGGATCGACCAAATA
This sequence comes from Avena insularis, assembly GCA_023614405.1. Taxonomy (NCBI): domain Eukaryota; kingdom Viridiplantae; phylum Streptophyta; class Magnoliopsida; order Poales; family Poaceae; genus Avena; species Avena insularis. Next base: position 165,253,936 of record CM042685.1, on the reverse strand, counting down.
ATTGACTCCACCGTGGGCTCGGAGTCGCTATGTTTCCTCGACGCCTACTCTGGATACAACCAGATCAAAATGGCTGTCGAAGACGGCGTTCATCATGCCATTCGGAGCCTTCTCCTACACCGCCATGACTTTCGGCCTCAAGAACGCCGGGGCGACCTACCAGCGGTGCATGTAAGAGTGCCTCGCGAGCCAAAATTGGCCGCAACATCCACGTCTACATCGATGACGTGGTCGTAAAATCCGCTCGCCAGGGCGATCTACTCGCCGACCTGGCGGAAACATTCGCCAACTTGCGAAAATACAAGATAAAGCTTAACCCAGGCAAATGCACCTTGATTGTACCAGCAGGACAACTCTTTTGGTACGTCGTCTCAGCGAGGATCGAGGCAAATCCACCAAGATCGACACGATCGCCCGACTAAACAAACCCGAGTGCTGCGCGGCGATCGAAGCTGGCGGGCGATGGCGGCTCTCGATCGCTTCATCCCCTGGCGAAAAGCGATGCCCCTATCGTCGATGCGCCAAGAACCCCACCTTCCGGTGGGACAAGGAGGCGGACGGCGCTCGCGACCTCAAGAAGGTGCTACTCGCACCGCTACTTCGCCGCCCCGACAAAGAACCCATGCTGGTCTCGTCGCGGCTTCCGAGCGTCGTCGGTGTCGTCATGGTCGTCGAGCGGCGGAGGAAGGAAAGGCGCCCGATACAGCGACGGTGTACTACATCAGCAAGTCCTCACCGAGTCGCGCCAGCGGTACCGCGGTACCATAAACTGGTATCTGCGGTCTTGAGCACTGGCGCTGCCGCACTACTTCGAGAGCACCCAATCACGGTCGTCTCCTCGGCACCGTTGCGGGACATCATCCGCAACCGTGAGGCGGCAGGCGAAATCGCTAAGTGGGCCGTCAAATCGGCGTCCACAATATCAAATCTGAGCCACGAAGCGATCAAGTCACGAGGCTCTAGCGGACTTTATCGCCCGGTAGGAAGAGGCCCAGCGAGAAAAGCTGCCATACCTCCACTCTGGAGCCGCACGGCGGCTCCAAAACGCTGACGGTGCAGGAGCAGGGATCGTGCTGACTTCACCAAAGGGCGACAAGCTCCGCTACGTCCTCTGCCTCGACTTCACCCCCTGCACCAACAACATGGCCGAGTACGAGGCACTACTCCACGGCATGCGAGCTGCCAAGGAGATGAATGTCAACCGCCTACGCTGCTATGGAGACTCCAACCTCGTCGCTGGGAAATCGGCGCACCTGCGGCGCCGTCTCCCCACCATGGCGGCATACCGCCAAGCGGTGGACAAGCTAAGCGGACACTTCGAGCTACTCGCCGAGTGGATTGTGAAGGAAGAACGAGGAGGCGACGCACTCTCTCGCATTGGGTGGCTCGACTCGCACCACGCCGGCGTCTTCCTCGACACGATCACCAAGCCATCGATCTCTCCCAAGGGAGATCGACGCCGAGTCCCGCTGCAGCGAGAGGCAGCCCTGGTCACACTCGTCATCGAGCGAACGGCTGGACCAAGCCCTACGTCGCCTACACGGAGGTCGGCACCTTGCGGCGAGCAGGCAGACGCCCGGATGATGATCGCCCGCCGGTGCAAATCCTTCACCATCATCGACGGCGAGCTCCACAAGCGCAGCGTCACCGGCGTGTTCTAGCGCTGCGTCCAACCGGCCGAAGGACGCAAGATCCTCCACGACATCCACTCCGGCGACTGTGGCCACCACGCCGGTGCCCGCTCTCTGGTCGCCAAGGCTATGCGGCATGGATTCTACTGGCCCACCGCATACGCCGATGCCGTCGACATTGTCCAGCGGTGCGCCGGGTGCCAGAAGTACACCAACCAGACGCATGTGCCGAGCTCCGCGCTCAAGACAATCCCCATAACCTGGCCATTCGCCGTGTGGGGTATGGACATGGTAGGCCCCTTCAAAAAGGCTCCCTCTGGCTACACCCACCTCCTGGTCGCGGTCGACAAATTCACAAAATGGGTGGAGGCCAAACCAGTTCAGAAATGCGACGGGAAGACCGCCACTAAATTCCTACGCGAGCTCATATATCGCTACGGGTTCCCGAACAGCATCATCACGGACAACGGCACCAATTTCGCCAAAGGAGCCATGGCCGAGTTTTGTGAGGAACACCACATCCGGCTCGACCTCGCGTCAGTCGCCCACCCGGAATCCAACGGCCAGGCGGAACGGGCCAACCAGAGCATCCTCCACGGCCTGAAGCCGCGTCTCCATGTACCACTCGAGCGCACCGCCGGGTGCTGGGTCGAGGAGCTGCCCTCCGTCATCTGGGGCATCCGCACCTCGATCAACAGGTCAACAGGGTTCACCCCCTTCTTCATGGTGTACGGCGCCAAGGCAGTCATGCCCACCGACCTCAAGCACGACTCGCCACCGGTCGTCCACTACACGGAAGCTGCGAACGAACTCGCCCGCCAGGATGGAGTCGACCAACTCGACGAGACACGTGACCTCGCTCGATCACGCACCGCCATCTACCAACAAGGACTCCGCCGCTATCACAGCCGGCGGTGGCTTCGCACCTTCCAAGAAGGCGACCTGGTGCTGCGCCTCATCCAGGACAAGAAGGGCATGCACAAGCTTTACCCTCCGTGGGAGGGACCATTCGCCATCGGACGAGTACTCGGCAACGACGCCTACTACCTCATCGACGTCCGCGGGGACGGCAAACTCGACGTCAAGCGACCGTGGAATGTAAACCTCCTACGGAAGTTCTACTCCTAGAACCCCACATATGTACCCTCCAGTCGCTATGAAATAAAAAGAATTGGTTACAACAAATTGCGCCTACTCTCTGTTTCTTGTGCCACTCGCACTCGTAATAACAGCGTCAAGCTAACTGCAGAAGTCAACCTTTGGTACAACAATCAGCACGGCCAAGTAGTGCGTTACAAGGGCACTGGGTCACCCCAGGTCTTGCGACGTCCACGAAAAACGCCTACCCGGAGCCCCATTGGAGTCGCCTAGCCCGACTGGCTCTACGAGCCAAGACAACTGCCTTCGCTTCTCACAGCGACCTTGATCCTCCGCATCCTTGACATAGCGACTCGAACGGCCAAGTACTACGCTCGGGGACTGACGACCAGTCCAGCGCGAGCGGCTAGGAAAAATGCCAAGTATGAGAGCATGCCCAGGACTCGCCATGCGACTGACCCAACGGGCCAGGCAGGAGTGACGAGCTCAAACTAACGCGCCAAGTCCTCACCCACCCTCGAGTTGCGCCTAGAACAACCAAGTACCACGCTCGGGGACTCGGCCACCCGACCTCGTTCGCGCAAGGGAAAACGGTGAAGTACAGAGCGCTCAAGGGAGTCGCCTCGCGACTGGCTCTCCGAGCCCGGGCGAGTCGACCACAATAACAAAACATTCAAAAAAAAACCGTAAATACATAACAAACGAGGTCAACCCCATAAAAAGGGCGGACACGCTCGGGGACTCGTTCGACCCTCAATCGGAAAACACATGTTAAATCAGACAAAAAATACGATATCTCGTTAATAGCATTGTGCAATCGTCTCAAAATACAAAAATGTGCCCAAATGGCAGAACTGCTACTAACGCCCCAGGGCAAACTATTCTACTCATGAGGCCGAAGACTACCAGCACCCTTGCGATTGCGAATGAAGAGGCGTGTCTGGGTTTGGCAGTGCGTCGTCAGCTCACCCGCCATCGCCGCACGAAAGGGCTGCTCGACCTTGAAGTCCCGGTGCTGCGGCTCGGGGACGTTGGGTGGGACGACCGTCTCCTGGTAAGGAAGGAGGTCGCCCATTGCCCAGACGTGCTCGGAGTACACCACGGCGCGGTCCATCAACTTGAGCACCTCGGAGATCTCCACCGCGCCAGTCGACGACGGGTAGCCACTCGTCACGTCGTCCAGGTCGAAGTCCTCCAGAAAGTGGGCGAGCCCAAGGCTAAGCGTCGTCGCTGCTCCACGTCGGAATGCCGATCGCGTCATAAAATTGACGACCGACGGCGCCTTCTCCAAGTACCGCCACACCTTGACGAGGTCGCTGGGAATTACTTCCGTGGGCAACATCTCCTGGAGGTAGGCCCGGATGCACGTCGCCGACAATGTCGCCGAATCGACGAGCGTGGCCACACATTGCCGCGCGTCGAACGAGCTCGCCTCTTCCGCGCTATCAAGGATGCGACCTGCGGACAGAAGATGACAGTGAGTACATCAAACAATATACAACGCATATGCAACAGCCAGGAGCAGGCACACTTACCAATCAAGGGGCGGGAGAGATCTGTGATGAAGCTTTGAAGAGAAGTATAGTCGTCCTGAAGCCCAGCAACAAGGGCGTCGGAAACTTTACGTTCCTCCGCGGCGGCCGTAACGGCGGCTTTGGCTCGACCATCCGCCGAACTCGCTTCCTCTTTCGCCTCCTTCAACTCGCTCTCAAGGTCGGCGATCCGCTTCTCAGCCGAGCTCAACGCCGATTGAGCCCACCCGCTGAAATTCAGCGAGTGCGCACTCGGGGACTGGCAATCAAAAATCCTAAGTGCCCACCCGCTGAAATTCAGCGAGTGCGCACTCGGGGACTGGCAATCAAAAATCCTAAGTGTCCACCTGCTGAAATTCAGCGAGTGCGCACTCGGGGACTGGCAATCAAAAATCCTAAGTGCCCACCCGCTGAAATTCAGCGAGTGCGCACTTGGGGACTGGACGCGAAAAATAAACAACGAGACACTAAAAGAATCAGACCGCTGCAACGCACCGGCCTGATCCTCGGGGACTGGACATACCTGGATGGCTGTGCCAAGCATGCCATGAAGTTGTATCGCATCCACTGACGCGAGGAGAGCTGGCGTGTGCCCACGACGCTGCTCGACCTCCGTATCGGCGATCCCAGGTGCATGGCTCGAGGGAGAGGTACCACTCGCTGTAGCCGCTTTGGCCACGAAGCGCGGGAACATTGCGATGGAGGCACCGGCACCAAAGGAGGCCGGTTCGCCCGCCCCAGGCGAAGGAGCGCCCTCCTTGGTCGTTGAGGCTGCCTCCGCGACGGGTTCACTTGGCGCGATCGCCGTGTCATCAGACACCGTGACGACTTCGTCGCTTCTGGCCTTCTTGGCGCTATCCGCGGGGACGACGACCTCATCCGCCTTCCTCTTCCGGGAGGGATCCTCCTCGCTGACGATGGGTGGCACCTTGGCCACGGTCGGATGGCCTATCTTTTTAGCTCCGGTCCTACAAGTTGATCGTGTGAGCAAAATAATCGAAATACATCGAAAGACGAAAGTAGGTGAGCAAAACTCACTTGGCGACTGGAATGAAGCGTAGCCCCGTGCGGATGTCGGCCGGCTTCTCCAGCTCGGGGCCCAGTCGGCGACTGAGGCCCATTTCCAAGACATCGTGTGCCCAAGACACGGATGGTTTCTTCATCGTCGAGGCTGCGACGGGAGCCTCTGAGACATCTTCAGCGGGAGCTTCCCTGCGAGGTGAAGCCGCTGCGACCGGAGTGGCCCCTAGCGCAGAGACTGGGGCGAATGGCGGAGGCATCGAAGCCAGTGGCACCTTGCTCAGGACAGTGGCCGTGTCCAGCGCGGTTACCGTCGGCGGCGCCTCGCCCTTGTCCAGGCTGGTAGCGTCGGAGCTGCTCGCCGAGTGCGGCGGGGAGGCCGGTCTCACCGGCTTCGTCTTCTTCTTCGGAGGGGCCTTCACCTCCTTCTCCTTCTTCTTATTCTTCTTCTTCGACGGAGTGGCCTGGCGGCGCGAGGTGGTCTCCGGAAGGTCGTCATCATCATCATCATGACACTCGAGGCTTTTACTCGCCTCAAGCTCACGCTGACGCTGCCCGCGGGTCTTGCGGACCAGCGGGGCGACCTCCTCCTTGGATTCATTGTCGCCGTTGCTCTCGTCGCTCTTGGTGTCGCCCTGGACGGACGAGCTCGAGTTCTCGTCGTCTGAAGGCGGGAGCCATCCTTCCACCACTTGGAATAGCTGCAATGAGCACAAGATGAAATTAGAATGACCGCGACTGCATAAACTGCGACTGCGAATGATGCGAGGTGACTCACCGTTGGGGCTGGATGCTTCGTGGTGTAGGGGGCGACCCCGGCCTTTGCGTCCAGGTACACCGCCTGGGTGATCTTCTTCAGCGCTGGGGTGTAGTCCTCGAGCTTCCACTCGGCGAGGCAGGACTTCGTCGAGTCCTCCCGGCCCGTGTATTGGTACATGTAGTGGTCGTGCTGAGCCAGAGGGACGAGCCTCCGCCCGAGCCAGCAGTTGTATAAGTTAATTGTCTGGAGGCCCTTCTTCTTCAGACCGCGGATGGTCTGAAGCATTTCATCCACGACCATCCGCTGGTCGGTGGGGAGCTTGCCGACTTGGAGTCGGCGCGGTTCGGGCCGGTCGGCGGAGTATCGTGGGATCGCCGCCTCGCCCTCCGGAGTTGCCTCGGTAATGTAGAACCAAGACTTCTTCCACTCGCTCGCCGCCTCGGCGGGCAGCATCAAGTCAAAAAACGAGGCCTTCGACTTCAGCTGGAATGTCAGGCCGCCCGCGACAAGCATTGGGCCGCCCGATTCCTCGCGACTGATCCGTCCGTGGAACAGATCTTGCCATAGAGGGAAGTAGGGCCGGCAGCCAGTAGCACTTTCATGAGCATACGAAGATGGCGAGCTGCTCGATTTGTCGCGGACCCAGGTCGGGTTGGATCCGTAGTAAGCGCAAGCCCGGAAGAACAGGGCGTGGTAATCCCAGCCCCATTCTAGGTGGCTGGTGAAGCGAATGAATTCTCCCTCGCGGGTTGGGGTCACCTCTCCGGCGCGAGGATGCGCCACCGCGTGCCGGCAGGATCCGGCCTCCTCGAAGGATGCCAGTTGCGCTCTCGTACACTTAGATCTGCCCCAAGGCTCGGTGGAGGGGGCCATTGGCGGAAGGATTCGTGGGGGTGGGAGGATTTCGGGTCGACTGGATCGCGATGCGGAGGAAGGCGAAAGTGTGCGCAATCGGAGGAAATGACGAGGAGATGGTTCTCCGATTGCCTGCCATTCCCCTTATATAGCGGTTGTTACTCGCCAAATCAGGGAGCCGTTACTACGCGGTGATTACGCCAAAAGTTACCGTTGGATTACCCCAACGGCTAGTTTGACCGCGTTTAACGGTCCAACTTCAGCAACTCGGCTCGCCGACCCGATCACTACGACAATGACTGAGTATTTCGCCGACTCGACTCACCAAAGCTGCGATCAGAATGTCTGCTTTGAAGCCGTATACTCCGACTGCCAGCAACCACCTGCGCCCAATCAACGACGGCCTCGGGGACTACTGATGGGGATATGCCTACCGGGGTATACCCAGCAGGACGTTTCCGACTGGCCCAGGAACTGGCGAGTGGGCCTGCAAGACGACGACTGGATCAAGGCCCGGTGTGGGTCCAAGCGACTGGAAGCTGAAGGCCCGGGCGAGTAGATAGGCCCAGTCGAGTTAGGTTAAAAGATTACCGAAGCCTTAACTGATTCGGTTGAGATATGTAAACCCTAGGGGAGGTGAGTCTATATAAACCTCCCTACAGGGCGTGTAGAGATACGTTCCATCATACACCCAAGCGACTCGCTGCCTAGCCGCCGAGTTCTCCCATTGTACCACCATCATAATACAATCTAGCAGGAGTAGGTCTTTACCCCCCCGGGGGGGCGAACCTGGGTAAAACCCCGTGTCTCCGCCCTCATCTCGCACCGCAGATGGCTGGCCGCCCTTGCCCCTCGTTCTACTACTCGCTGCCGATTGCAGCATCTGCCGTGACCATTCCCACAACATATTGCGGTGACACGGGGTGGCATCCCCAATCTTGAGCTTTTGTCAATTATCCATCTCATTACATCATTCTTTCTCTACACCTGAAAATTTTCCTTCATACAAAACTTCACACAATCTTCATTAGCAACATTAGTGCATTCAAAAGATAATAAACCTTTGGGGTTTAGTTTCAAAACAGCAAAACTTTCATTAAAAACACAAGGTACTGTAGCAATTCCCTCAAAAAGCTTAATTTACCAAAGAAAACCCAAAAAGGAATCAATAAAGAGGCAAATGCAAATAATGGCAGAAAACTGTCAAAATAGACCAGCAGGTAAAAACCGATTTTTTCGAAGACCTTCTGTTGCTCAAATCGAAAAGTGTTGAACTAACTAAAGTTAGATAACAACTTGGGGGATTAATTAAGAAAATTATAGCTCAATCCGATATACAGAGATTTTTCACGAATTTTTACAGTGAAGCACAAAAATCTGTTTCAGGACAGCAACTTCCCCAAATCTTACTTCCCTCTCATCAGAGGTTATTCTTGGCACAAAAACAAACAAAAAGGATAAGGATAGGTTATTACAGAAGTAATAACTTCCAAGACTCAATAAAACTATTGGATTATCTCCCAAGAAGTACTTTTCTTTAACGCCTTTAAGTTAGTCTTGATAGTTTGAGAAGATGCTCACATAAGAAATATGAATTGAAATAAAAGAGAGCATCAAGAAGAAAATTCAAAACACATTTAAGTCTAACCCACTTCCTATGAGGAATCTTGTAAAGAAACAAGTCATGAAAGCACAAAGCAACAAGCATAGGAAAGCAAAACAAGTGCAACTTCAAGATTTTCAACATAAAGAGGGGAAACTTAATATTGTTGAGATACATAAGACCATGTTTACCTCTCTCATAATAACTTTCAGTAGCCACACGCATAAAATGATTATTACTCTCCACATAAGCAAAGGCATTCTTATTAATTGTAGTGGGAGCAAATTCAACAAAATAGCTATCATTGTTATTCTCATCACCATAATCATGAAATATAGGAGGCATATTGTAATCATAATTAATTTTCTCCTCAATAGTAGGTGGACTGAAAATATCATATTCATCATTCTAATCATCATATATTGGAGGTTTGGTATCATCATATGCAATATAATAGCTATCTTCCAAAGCTGGGGAACTAAAAAGATCATTTTCATAAAAACTAGTTTCCCCAAGCCTAGACGTTTCCATAGCATTAGCAATAATGGTGTCCAAAGAATTCATACTAATAACATTGCTATTAGCATGCAAATACATCTCCATAGGTTTTTTAATTTTCTCTTCAAACACTTCATGTCCTAACTCAAGATAAACACTATAAAGCTCTCTAATTTTTTTCGTTTTCCACTAAGCCTAACTAGTGAAAACAAGAAACAAAAATACAAAATTGCAGAGTCTAAAGGAAATAACTTCGAGCACTCACACACCAAGAGGATGTGAGTACCTTTTACCTTACCTCCCCGACAACGGCGCCAGAAAATAGCTTGATGTCTATGCATTTCTATTCTTGTAGACCTTTGTCGGGCCTCCAAGTGCAGAGGTTTGTAGAACAGAAGAAGTTTCCCTTAAGTGGATTACCCAAGGTTTATCGAACTCAGGAAGGAGGTGGTCAAATGTATCCCTCACTTCTAGAGAAAACCTTAGGCGAGGCGCACCTAAAAGCTTATGCGAGGCGCATATCATATGCGCCTCTAGCGTTGAGCCTCGCCTATTTTTTATGCGAGGTGCATATGATATGTGCCTCCTATACTTCATTTATGCGAGGCGCATATCGATATGCGCCTCCTATATATTATAGGAGGCGCATATATTATAGGAGGCGCATATCGATATGCGCCTCGCATATGTGAAGTATAGGAGGCACATATCATATAATGTACTATATGCACCTCCTATAATATTTTCGAAATTCAAGTTTTACATATCACTGTAAATAACAGTATACAGATATTCAAATATACAATACGATCCAGAATATAGTATAAACAACACAGAATTTTTTAGAAACTTGCAATTTGCCAAACCATAATAGAACCAACATGAATACAAGTATATTACACATCAGTCGCGACATACGAGTTCATACATCAACTAGAATCAACAAGTGCCTCACACAACACCAAGTGTTTGTGACACAAGTTGTCACCTCCAAGTACAAGTTCACAATCACATTACATATCCGACGATAGAGCTCTAGCCAATGTGTCTTCAACCAACTTGTATCGACTTGCGTTCAGGTCCAGCGACTTGGGGAGGATGAGCATTGAGAGGCAGCTGCTGGAAAAGGGCGAGCACAACGAGTCGCGAATCTTCTGGTCCCATCCTAAAGTGTTGCCTTGCTCAACACTGATGCAACACTTGTGCTCTTGTTGCCTTTAGCAAGGCGGGAGAAACATATTTTATATAGAAATATCATCACAAATTCATAGCAAGACATGCTAATACAATGTGCAAATTATCCTTTATGAATGGAAGCACTGTCACTGTCCAGATATCTGAGAAGTGAACACGCATGATTTCACTGTAAGCTGAACATCTAGATATTTCAAGAAATACTACTAATTACTGCACAATTTATGATTTTTTAAGGTAGACCTGAACTCTAAATAGCTAGACCATCCAAATTAGACAATAATGGACTATTATTTCAGCAACATCAAGGACCAACTAGCTGCCAGGAATCCACTAATCATTAATGTTCACAACTACCATCATGTCAACAGTCTACCATAACATGCCATATTCCTCAGCAGGGGTAACAATGCAATGAAAGATCAGCACATTAAAATATTCTGCATACTTTGAAACTCGGACAAGACAACAAGCTTGTCGTTTCAAAACTGACTTATAAAACATAAGCATGCATATATACTGTCGTCTCAAATCAGTTTGAACAGCCAAAAAATATATTTTGAGTGGTGGCTCTTGGGAGACACGAACAACTAGGATTACCTTGCAGTGCGAGCCACTCTCTCTCGAGGCGATCGCTGAAACCGATCACGTAGTTGCCGACTAAAGGACCCTGCCATATATCCACGACGTCTCGTCTCCAACACAATTCAACTGCACCTACACCACTCTACAGCACACCACATCAACAACTCATTCCAACAGCAGGAACCTAAGACAAAATACCGAAGGGGCAATGCGTCAAATACCTTGAGGGCACCTGGACAGAATGAGGCATAGGAGCACAGGCGTCGGACGAGGACGCACGACATGGGGCAGAGGACGGCGAGGCTGGGGCCTGCGCAGGGCGAGGGGCTAGTGGAGAGGAGGAGGTCGGGCGCTGCAGTGAAATAGGAGGGGCCGCGAGGCGGCAGTGGAGAGCTCGGGCAACGGCTTGTGCGGGCGAGGAGACGGAGGGGCGCCGGGGTCGTGGCAGAGGGCAGCGGACCATGAAAGGAAGGGGGCCTTGGGGAGAGGCCGGCGTGACGGGGGCGGCGGGGAGCGAGCGGGCGAGGTCGAGGATCCCAGGCAGCGCGGCCATGGCAACTAGCGGCGGAGGGCGATGCAGCGACATGCGGGGGCGGAAGGGGCTCTGGCGACGTCGTCTTGGGGTGGTGGGCAGAGCGGCAGGCGGGAGGAAGGTTAGCGGCGGCGGCAGCAATGAAGCTTTGGGGCGAAGAGACGAGGTGGGGTGGTTGCGCCTCGCGCGAGATAAACAGGACGGGGTAGTGGGACGCGGACGCGGTTTTCCTATGCATCCGTGCGGCCCTTTCGTTAATTCACATTGCACGGTCTAGCTAATTTTCCCCCCAGCAGCTCTTTTCTGGCTAAAATAAAATACTAACTAAATATATGTATTTCCGTCTCTGTAATACTCGCCTTGGACCAAAAACGTGAGACTTGTGTTTGTGTCTGCAGCATCGCAGAAGATCAATTGAACGAGTGCATCAATTCCTATGCGGATTTCTCTTGTCGCTTCTGGTCTGTGAACTCGCTACGCAAACAATTAGCAACCAGAATCAACAAGGCTGCCAAATCGATTTATCTATCTAGTGTGATTAATCCTAAGAGGGCATGAGAGTAGCTGATGGTCGTATAACTGGGCCGCAGGCAAGCCGACGTGGGACGCGAGCGAAGTGCGGGGTCGGTGGGGTCGCGGGTCCGATTTGAACGCGCGCAGACAAATGGCACATGGGCTCGTCGGTGCGAGGAATTTATTGGAGGCGCATTATGCAATCTGTGTCTCGCATATTATTAGGTATGGAAGGCGCATATAGCAATATGCGCCTCGTCTATGCGGCCACCTGCCTCCATCCGGGCCCGCAGGAGTTACTTGAGGCACATATGAGCATATGCGCCTCGCATATTATCAAGTATAGGAGGCGCATATGACCATATGTGCCTCATTAATTCGAGCACCTGCCACCACCCGGACCCATACATATTATGCGAGGCGCATTCTTCCCATATGCGCCTCGCCTATCTGATATATAGGAGGAACATATGACTAGAATGCATCTCGCATAATCTGGGACTGCTTGATTTTGTCCGTATAGGGATTATAGGAGGCGCATTCTTATCATATGCGCCTCGCCTATTTTTATACTAGAGGCGCATGGAGAAGGAGTGCGTCTTGCCTAATTTATACGAGGAACATATGGTCTAAATGTGCCTCCTATAAGCATGTCTCCTATAGCCTTTTCTCTAGTAGTGCCTGTCAAGCAACCCTGCAATCAAGATACAATAAGTCTCTTGTGTCCCCAACAGATCCAATACAATTTTCAGGTGTATAGGTGCACTAGTTAGGCGAAGAGATAGTGAAATACAAGTGGTATGGATGATTAAAAGATAACGGTGCCAGAAAAGAGGTTGACATGGTGGAAGAGACTAGAAGCAAGCAAACATGTAACAGATCTAGATGAAAGCGGTATTTTAATGCATAGAAACAAGGCCTAGGGATCATACTTTCACTAGTGAACACTCTCAATAAATATATTCTCTTCATGATTCTACCCCGAACTACTCTCCGGTTGGAAACTCTAATCCATGGTAGGTCTATAACAACACTCCTCAAAATCCTCCTTCCCCATTTAGATAACCCCACACTGTCAGCTTGAGCGCTATATGGTTCCAACAAACACCACAATTTCATAGAGACAACCAACTCAAAATATACTCATGATAAATATTTATGAACTCTAGCCTAAGTGCCACCACGGCGTGCATGCTGTCACTTTCACACACGTGGGGAGAGTAGAGATCTATTGAAGAACTTGAATATTTATTTAAACTCTAGAGTAAGTGCCACCATGGCGTGCACGCTTTCACTTTCACACACGTGGGGAGAGCCGGAGATAGATTAAAGAACTTGAGTAGCGGAGTAGATCTACTTGATTGCAAAGCTCATGACCACAATAATATCATGCATAGAGAGAGAGAGAGATGAACACATAGTTACCGGTAGAGCCCTTAGCCTCAAAGAAGAACTACTCCCTCCTCATCATGGGAATCAGCAACGGCGATGGAGATGGTGGTGGAGATCAATGGAGATGGATCCGGGGGCAGTTCCCCATCCCGGCTGGGTGCCGGAATAGAGACTTCTGTCCCCTCAATCTCCCCTTCGGTGGCAACAGTGTTGTGGAAGTTTTCGTGGCTTTATGATGGATGATCTAGGGTTTTCTCCCTGGGGGGATTTTATAGGCGAAGGGGCAAGGCGAGGAGGCAGCCAGGGGGGCCACACCCCCTGGTGGCGTGGCCTAGGTGGGCCCGCACCACCCTAGGTTGTGCCCACCCTGGTGCCCTACTCCATCTCTGCTTCAATTTGTCGTATCATTCCGATAAAAATAGGAAGATTGGCTTTTGTCATGTCCAATTCCGAGAATATTCATTTTTTTGCTTTTTTGAAACCAAAAACAGTAGAAAACAGGCAACTAGCACTGTGGCATCTCGTTAATAGGTTAGTTCCAGAAAGTGTATAAAAATACCTCAAAGTGTAGACAAAATATAAGAAAGTTCATACTAAACATGCATGGAGCATCAAAAATTATAGATACGTTTACGACGTATCAAGTGCCTAGCCGCTGAATTTCAGCGACTAGCCACTCGGGGACTGGACAGCAAAAGTTCCTAAGTTCCTAGCCAATGAAATTAAGTGACTAGCCACTCGGGGACTGGACATCAAAATAAATAAGGATCCACCTGCTGAAAGTCAGAGACTAGATCCTCGGGGACTGGACATACCTGGATGGCTACGCCCAACATGTTGTGCAACTCAACATCTACTAACGGAAGCACGAACGCCGTCCACCCGCATTGCTGCCCGACGTCTAAGTCCAACACTTTACGCACCTGAGGCAACTGCGTCCCCGCAACCACAGTGGAGGCCTTCGCCATGAAGCGGGGAAAGGTCACCACCATCGTCCCTAGGGCACTAGTCATGGTCTCTAACGCCCCAACCAACACGGTCGGTTCACCCAATCGCGAACCCGCGACCACGTCGGCCTTTGCGACCATGGCAACTCCAACCGACGCTTCGGTTGGCGCGTCAGCCGGCTCTTCCTCGGCTATGACATAATCCTCACCCTTCTTCTTCTTTGCGCCCTCGGCGGGCGCCTCGGCTTCATAGCCCTTCCTCTTATTGGAAGGTTCGGCTTCTCCTTCGGCATAGCCTCGGCTTCATAGCACCTTGGCCACCGTATGGTGTTCAATATTTTTGACACCAATCCAGCAAAAAGGCACGATCAGCACTCCAATCAACGACTACAAAAACATACTCCGAATCGACTCGGCAAAGGCTTACTTGGCGACCGGAATGAAGCAGAGACCGGTGCGGATGTGCGCCGGCTGCTCCAAATCTGGGCCCAGTTGGTGACTGATGCCCGTATTGAACATGGACGAAGCCCACGATACTGAAGGCTTCTTCGATGATGAGGCCGTAGCTTTGGGAACCTCTGGCCAAGTCAGCGCCGACGCTTCCTTTAGTGGGGAAGTCTCCACGGCCAGAGCGGCCCCAAGCCCTAGGACCACCGATAATGGCGGTGAGATAACTACAAGGGGTACTTCGCCTTCTACCACGTCCCCATCTCTTGGATCTGTCGCCTCCGGAACCTTCATCGAAGCTTCGGCCTCCGTGTCGTCAGCCTCGCTATTCGATTCAAAGTTGGCCGCCGACCTGGGCAGCGATGGTGCCTTGGGCACCTTCTTCCTCGCGGGCGACTTCACCTTGTGAGTGGTATTTGCCAGTGTGTCCATGCGCCGCGAGCTATGCTCTTGTGCATCGCCTGCGTCCCCTTCATGTTCCTCGAGGCTTCGACTAGCCTCGAGTTCGCGTTGCTTCTACCCGCGGGTATTCCGAGCCACAGGCATGGGTGCGGCGACCTCCACCACCTCGTCTTCGTCATCGGAGGACTCTTCCGAGTCTTCTCCGACCTCCTCAGAGGTCTCTTCCGAGTTTTCTCCGACCTCCTCGGAGGAAGCCAACCCTGTAAGACCTGAAACAACGGAGATAGACATACAACATCAGAAAATCGTGACTGCACTTCTGCGACTGCGAAATCGAGAAAGGATAAAAACAAACGTTGGTGCCAAGTGCTTACCACTGGCGGTATACGGGGCTAGCCCGGCCTTCGGGTTGACATACTCCGCGTCGGTGATCTTCTTCAGCGCGGCGACATAGTCATCGGTGCTCCAATCGGCTGTGCAGGCCTTTGGTCCATCATCCCTGCTGGTATAGTCGTACATCCAGTGGGATCGACTGGCCAGCGACACCAATCACTGTCCGAGCCAGCAGTTATACAGATTTATGCTCTCTAGCCCCTCCTTCTTGAGTGACCGGATATGCGTCAGCATTTCGTCCACGGCTATCCTCTGGTCATGGGGAATCTTGGTCATCTGCAGCCGACGCGGCTTGCTCCTCTCGGCGGTGAACGTTTGGAGTGACACCTCGCCGTCTTGCATTAACTCACAGATGCAGAAACAATACTTCCTCCATTTGTTGGTGGACTTCTTCGGCAGCATTAGGTCGAGGAAGGGGGCCTTGTTCTTCAACTGGAGGGTAAGGCTTCCTGCCGCCAACATTGGGCCACCGACCCCTTCATGACTGACACGCCCATGGAATAGCTCCTGCCACAGAGGAAAGTAGGGGCAGCATCCCAGATAGCACTCGCAGAACGCCACGAAGATGGCGAGCTTCTCGATACTATGTTGCCCCAGATCTGAGGGCTTGATGGCGTAGTAGGCGCAGAACTGCCGGAAGAAGATTGGCGTGGGAAACCCGAGCCCCCTCTCTAGGTGGCTGGTGAAGTAGATAATCTCGCTGGCACGAGGATCTGGCTCCGTATCCCCAGCCGGGGGGATGCGCCACTTCCCCTTGTAGAGGATCCCTGCATCCTGAAACGATTTCAGAGACACCATGGTACACTTGGATCTGCCCCATTGGTCCTTTGGAGGCGCCATCGAGGAAAGGATATGGATTCACTCGCTCACTCTGGAAATGATGGATCGGAAGGGAATGAAATACTGAGGGGTGCGCGGGATCGGAGGAAATGCAAGGAAGATTCACAAATCCTCTGTCACTCTCCTTATATATCGGTTGTTTCTCGCCAATTTCGAGGGAGCCGTTACCCCATGGTGATTACGCCAATATTACCATTGGCTTACCCAACGTCTAGTTTAACTAAGATGATGGGCCAACTTCATATACTCAACTCGCCGACCCATTCACAAGAGCTACAATTCGACTACTAGCCAATATGGCGACTCGGTTGGTCGCCGATATTGTGACTGGAGAAATATACCAAGGATTCCTTCTTTCATCAAGGGAGTCCACTGCCGATTTGACTGGGAGTCCAAATTGGAACCATATACTCCTACTGCCAAAGAACACCTACTACGGATCAACGATGGCCTCGGGGACTACTGATGGGGATATGCCGAGTGGGGTATGCCCAGCAGGACGTTCCCTACTGGATCTAACTCTGAACGAGTGGGCCTGCAGGACGGCGACTGGATCATGACCCAAGAAGGAGCCTGGCAAAAGGAAGCTAGAGGCCCAAGAGCATAGCTAGGCCCAGTCGGATTAGGTCAAGTCTCTGAGTCCTTAACTAGTTCGGTTGTATATCTGTAAACCCTAGCGAGGTACCCCTATATAAACCTCCCTAGGGTACCCTCTAGAGTTGCGTTCCATCATACACCCCATCGACTCGCCACCTAGCCGCCTAGCTCGCCACTCTTGTATTCTCTCAATAATACAATCTAGAAGGAGTAGGTCTTTACCGTCCGGGGGGGCCGAACCTGGGTAAAACCTTGTGTATCTACCCTCATATCGCACCGTAGATGGATGGCCGCCCTTGCCCTTCCTACTACTACTACTCGCTGCCAGCCGCAGCATCTAACCATGGCCATTCCCACGACACTTACCCTAGGCCAGGTGCGGTCCGGGAGCCGGATTCAACATTGCCTAACAAGACATGTCAGGCTCAACCTTGGGAACTGGCGACGCGCTAGTGCTATCGGACATCATCATGGCGCTGCAGCCCACTGCTGCGCGTCACTAACAGGAGTGACAGCTCGGATCCTGAGCAGCCAGCCAGCCATCAAGCGCACCTGCGCACCGCCCCTAACCATCCATTGGCCATAGGTGCTGCCCGTCTACCTGGAGGCCTCATGGCACACTACAATTGCACCCGGGAATGCCCTTTGTGGTGTCCCGCGTTGGCCTTTGTAGTGACACCTTCGAGTATAAAAGGAGGCACTTGGCCATTTAGAAGGGAGGAGATTTCCGGTTCGAGGATAGAGGGTGTATTTTCAGGTGAGATTTAGGGAAAACAGACCAGCAAGAAGAGTTCCAGGGTTTACTAGAGAGAGGGAAGAACCCTTCTCCCCGTCGAAGAGGAGGAAGAAAGGACATAGAGAGAGTGAGAAGAGAAATAAAGATGAAGCCCGGGGAGTGTAGAAGCTAAGTAATGATGGTGTGTGCTTTGTGTGTGATGTGTGCTCGAATCATGAGGTTCCTTCATCGCCGTAGAGGTCGAAACTCCTTCGTTCCCACTACCAAAGAAATAGGGGGTGTCTAGCATCCTCAATGTCGGTGTTGGCGAGACGCGTCAATTTGAAGCAAACATCTTATTGGTATATTGTATGACTTCCTTTTATTTTCAGGTGCTTTCTTGTGTATCTACTTTGTGTGTGCATGTTTCTTTGTGGGCATATGTCTTTGTATTGTTATCCACCTATATACTTATACACATAAGAGAATATAAATCCTTAGTTGATATTGTATTCCTTGCAGACCACCTTTTATTCCATTCTGATTCTTTGGTGGCTTCCAAATTTATTTGCCAATAAGTGCTAGTCCCAATTGTTTGCATGTTTGGGCACTCATATTTGATCTCTCATGAATTGTGTTGTTAAATGAGTTTGGAGGAGTGAGGATTCCATTCTTGTGCACTTCCTTTCCAAATGCAATTATTATAATTGGTGCATAACCTTTGGGGATCTCTTCTAATTCATTTAAGAATGCACATTTTCCTTCTTGCACTTTTTATGTTTTAAATGTTTATGGGGGAGTGAGGATTCTATATTTGTGCATGTTGTATTCAAATTAAATAATTCTAATTTATGGACAAATCATGGGGATCCTCCCTGTTCCATTTAAAGACTCATTAGCTCTTATCATAATATCTTGTTATATTCAATTGGTTGTTTTGGATCTTTTGATTGGTTGTGTCATTTGTTGATGCTTCTTTCATTTCACTTATTTTTCAATCTTTGGGTCATCAATATAGTTTTACTTCCTCCGAAGAATTCGCCATAGGATGAATGCAAATGCACACCTTTGGAGGAATTCTCACTATATTGGCCGTCTAGAACTTATCACCCACTTTGGCAATCGATGCCAATGGGGGACAAGTTTTAGAGGGGTTAAGGGAAGTTGGATTTATGCTTTGAGTTTGTTCTTAACCATTTACCTTTCATTCTCTTACATATTTGTTGTTTCTTTGCATGTTAAATATATAGAGGGAACTCCACCAACAGGAATGATTGGCAATATATGCAATGATATACAAGTTGATCACACATGCATATATTGTGGGGGAGTTTGCTCTATATATGGTGGTGGTACCAATATCACATACTTGTGTAGTATTTTATATTGGTGCTACCATTTTATTCGTTAAAATTCCTTATATAAACTGTCACAAATGGATTGTCCTAAATTACCAAAATTGTGGAGATTGAAAGAGCATTTGGGCCCCATGTGTGGTTTTGGTAATTAATGACAATCTCTATGGACTAATGTTTGCATTAATTTGCACGTGTAGGAATTGTCCATTGGCATTGCTTGGAGCATGTGTTGACTTCAAGTTAGAAGAAATGAAGTGCAAGCTAAAGATCTGCCATCTCTATAAGATATCATGCTTGAAGCTTGCCATTCTCTATGATCATGGATCGATAAATACAAGTTCTAAGAATGAATTTCCCCATGATTATGGGGGAGAAATTTGCAAGTCATTATCAAGCAGGATCAAGCAAGAGAACTCAAGAAAGGTGTTCCATATTGAGGAGGAAAAGATCGTCTACATCAAGCTCAAATGGAATGCTTAAGGAAAAGTTATAATCTTGATAGGTTTTCGATTTTAGTGGTCTCATATTTGTACTTGGGAGACCGGGTTTAGGATAGATAACCGTACTATGAAGAGGGCTCTTGAGTAAGTAACTCGATCGTATCTTTTAGAGAGCGATCAAACAATTTCATACTTAGTATCATATTTCTTGGTTGTTATTTGGATCTTATCCAAGTGAGGTTCTGGATCTTGGTGTAATCTTCATAACAAGCTCTAGTTCATCGAAAAATGATTCCCTTCTATATATTATTGCGTTTTTTATCTTGCGGGTTTTCCGGCACCATACCTTGAGAGATATCTCTCATATATATAATTGATATTTTATTCCTTGGTTTTTTATAATATTTCCATTTTTGGATGCTACTTGTTTGTATCATTCCAACAAAATTGGTTTTAACCTATTCAGAGTTTCCAAGGTCAACTTATTGCGTTTTACATATTGGAGGTTTTATCGGTTCGTCTCTTTTAGAGAGGACAAACCTTTCATCTTGTGGTTTTATCTCCGTCGTTGGACAATGATGTTTCTTTGCATGATATTGTAGATCTTGTTTTGCTCTTCGAGACGAGCCCAAGATCATCGAAATTGGAGTTCGGATGCAAAAGTTGTTGCCGTTTTCGTACCGAGTGTACGGGTATTTAAAAAATCTGGTAGAACCAAAAAAAGTCCGGTAGTATCGTGCGTATCTTATTAGAATGCGTTTGGAGACCCATGAACCCTAGGAATTCCAGTAGTACCGTGAAAAATTCCGGTAGTACCCGAATATCCTGGCAAAAGTGTGTTTGGGTCCCGGGAACCCAGGGAATGTCTGATAGTACCGGGAAAAAGTCCGATACTACCGGGAATCACGTTTTTAGGCTACAACAGTTGGATTCTAATTTGGAGGGACCTATTTAAGGGGCCTTCTTCACCAATAGTTCCCTAACTCACCTTGCAAGTTTTCTCCTCCATTTTTTACCTTCCCAAGCCTGCTATCTCTCAATCCCTCCAATGATGCTTGCATCTTCTTATAGGAAAAGAGAGAGGATATCTAGATCTACATTTCCACCAATCAATCTCTCCTCTCAGTGAGGGGAACCCATTGAATCTAGATATTGGAGTCTTTTCTGGATCTCCTCTTGTGTTCTTCCTCTCTTGTTACCCTAATAGCTTTTGTAGCGTTGGTGTAATTTGGGAGTGAAGGACATGCCATTGCATTAGGTGCATCAGTTTGAGTTCTCCTCAGAGGATTTGGTTGGTGAAATTAAGATGCTTGTTACTCTTGTGTTCTTGAAACCCTAGACGGTTAAATGGACTTTGTGGTGAGTTATTAGGGCCTCCAATTAAGTTCAGGAGCTCTCCCCAAGTTAGTAGACTTTGTGGTGATTATTGGGAGCCTCCAATTGAGTTGTGGAGATTGCCCCAATCTTGTAAGGGTTTGGTGACCGCCCTCAAGTGTCCCATAGTGGATAGGGTACTTGTCATGCGGCCGGTGCTCAGGAGAGTAAGGTGAGGCCTCTTGTGGAATTGGTGGTATTAGTACCGACCACCCTTGCAACAAGACATACTCCCTTGTAGGGAGGAACTATGTAAAACATCGTCGTCTCTGCGTGCCTCGGCTATCTCTATATCAAAGCCCATTGATACGTCCAAAACGTATCTACTTTCTCGAACACTTTGCTATTGTTTATCGTCTAAACTTGTGTGATTTGGATACAACTAACATGGACTGACGATGTTTTCAGCAGAATTACCTTGGTGTCTTGTTTTTGCGTAGAAAATCAACTATCAGGAAAAATCCCGGAAAATATGCCAAAAATTATATTTCACCAGAAGATCCATGGAGCCAGAAGCCGATATGGAGAGGAGGCCTAGGGGCCCACACCCACCCGAGGCGCGGGCCCACCACAGGCTTCGCCTAGAGGGGGTGCAGCCACCCCAGGCACCCCCTCGGCCTCCCTGTGCGCCTATAAGTTGCCTTTCGACCTAAAAACCGAGGGGGGTTCAATATTTTTCCAGAAAGAGTTCTGCTCCGCCGCCGCCACCAGAAACCAAGATTCGGATCCCTAAACTCCGTTCTAGTACCCTGCCGGGACGTGGAATTTGGAGAGGATCATCACCATCATCATCACCAACGCATCTCCATCAACCACCGATGTTTCCCTCATCCATGAGTGAGTAATCCCCCACTGTAGGCTTGGGGATGGTAGGGATTGGATGAGTTCTATGATGTAATCGAGTAAGATTTGTTAGCGCATAGTGCCTAGTATATCTATTAGTGCTATTTGACTTTGTTGCAACTTGTTGTGCTTAATGCTTGTCACTAGGGCCCGAGTGCCATGATCTCAGATCTGAGCTTATTATTGAATCATTATGATTGTATAGTTTGTGACCTTATCTGCAAGTTGTGTATACATATCATTGTCCGGATCCAAAGGCCCCAAAGTGACAATAATTGGGACAACCAGACGGGATGGCTGTGGTGTGAGGATCACATGTGTTCACGGAGTGTTAATGCTTCACTCCGGTGCTCTATTAAAAGGAGCACCTTAATTGCCAGTAGTTCCCTAGAGGCCCCCTGCCACGGGCTGGCTGGATAGAAGAGGTTGTGCAAGTTCTCATTGCGAGCACGTATGACTATATTTGGAGCACATGCCTAGGATTGTTTAGTACTTGGATGCTTGTTATTATTTATCTGCAATGCCCTAGATCTTGAAGTTACATATTTAGATTCGTCCATGCAACGCCCGTCCATCCATCCCTATGCCTACCGCACTCGAATCCCACTATTACTGTTACTGTTACTATTGCTACTATGTCACTTTTGCTATTATTGTTGTTGTTGCTTTCCTATTGCTACTAAAAATTGTTGCTACTGATAAACTTCTGTGAGCAAAAACTATTTCCAGGTCCAGCTGAACTGACAAGTCAGTTGTTAAGGCTTGCAAGTATTCTTTGGCTCCCCTTTTGTTGAATCAATAAATTGGGTAATACTACCCGCAAAGACTGTTGAGATCCCCTATACTTGTGGGTCATCAATACTATTTTCTGGCACCGTTGCCGGGGAGCATAGCTTTATTTGTAAGTTCACTTGGATCTATTATTGTTCACTGCTACTCCTTTCATCTTGGGGAAGTCTCGTGATGGAAAGTTCCCTATTTTACCATCCACTACAAGAAGAGGTACAGTCCTAAACACCTCTGCTGCTCTTGATTCACCGTCTATTATAAGTAAGCTTGTTACACCACCACCACATACGCATGCTACACACACTGCTACTAATGCTGAGTCTGAAACTGCTTTGGATGCTCATGATGTTACTTCTACTGTGCTTGATGCGAGTGGTTCATTTGGTCCTTTTCTAGATGCTACTATGGCTGGTATAGGAAATACCGAAACTCCTAGTGAAGACACTGTTACACCTGTTATCTCACCTGAGGCTAGTGAGAGTTATGATATTAATGATGGTTATATTGAGTTCACTGATGATTTTGTTGAAGAGTGCTGAAACACACATGGTACTAGTGCTATTAAGAGTCTCCTTGCTACACATACTATCATGCCTAAGTTGTCCTCTGATCCTAAGTTTGCCACATCTCCCATAGATATTAAAGATGAAGATTATGATTTCTCTCTTGATTTGTCTTATTTAGATACTGTTGAGAAACAACCTTTTTGTCGGACTGAAAATGAGAGTGCCGTGGCTCATATGAATGAGGTTTCTACTATGAGTGCTTTGTTCTCTATTGATTTTAAGATGCACAAGTACTTTGTTACTAAGATCTTCCCTTTTTCACTAAAAGGAGAAGCTAGAGCTTGGTTTAATAGATTACCTCCTGGTTCCATTGACAGCCATGATTGCTTGATTGCTTCTTTCTTCTAGAAATATTTTCCTCCTAGTGCTAGACATGTTGCTTTGCAGAAACTTTTTGATTTTAAACAAGGATAAGAAGATAAATTGCGTGAGTCATGGACAAGGTTCTGTGCCTTGATTCATGCACATCCTGGATGTCCATTACCAAACAATGATCTTCTTGATATTTATTATAATGGACTAATAGATGATTCTAGGACATACCTAGATAGCTTTGCTGGTTGTGTTTTCAGGAAAAGGACTCCTACAGATGCTGAAGAATTAATGACCAAGATAAGCAAGAATTATGATGATTGGACTTCAGCTAATCTAAATACACATGAGCATATTACTCCTGAACTAGTTGTTCATGAAACAATTCCAGCATCAACAACAAAGAAGAGGGGAGTTATTGCATTAAATGATGAAGTGATGAAGGAAGCTAAGAAGTGTCTTAAGGAGAAAGGTATTAGAGATGAAGATGTGAAGAATCTACCTCCTATAGAAGAATTATGTAAGCCAATTCCCCACTCATCTACTATTGAGGTACACTCTCTCCAGCACTTTGATGAAGGTGATATTCCTTATGGTAAGCCTCCTGATCAATGTTTAGAGGAACTTGACACATTTATTGTTAAGCAAGGGCATTTTAATAAATAAGTTCAGAATCATTTGTTGGAAAACTCTAGAGCTATCCATGAGTTGAAAGATATTGTGGAAAGAACTTCTAATGATATTAAAATGATTTGTAAATACTTTCAAATGGTTCATACCCAACTTGATCAACTTGCTAAGGTACAAAGGGATATGTTAGTTAATGCTTCAGGAGATAAATATGCTTATGGAATTAGAACTTGGAGTGGTATAGATACTCAAGATCCTTTATATCCTGAAGGACACCCTAAAAGAATTGAGAAGGATTCCCAACTAGGTGAAGATAGTGGTAGTCCTTGTAAGAGAAAGAAAAAGAAACATAAATTAGTTGAGAAACCACTTGAACCTGCTGTAGATCCAAATAGTATATCCGTTTCTAATGTTGAAATTGAGAGTGGTAATAATAATGATGCTCCTGATAAGAAGGAAGTTGAGGAAGAACCTGAGAAGAACACTAAGAACACTAGGCACACAAAGGAAGAGTTTATTGGTAATAAACATGGTAAAGAGAGAGAACCTTGGGTGCAGAAACCTATTCCTTTTCCAGGTAAGAAACACAAGTCAAAGGAGGAAGAACACTACAACAAGTTTTGTGAGTGGATGAAACCTTTATTCTTGCAAATTACTTTGACTGATGCTATTAAGTTTCCTCCTTATTCAAAGTATACGAAGGATATTGTCTCTAATAAAAGGAAGTTTCCTCATGAGGAGATTTCTACTTTGCTTGCTAATTACTCCTTCAATGGTAAGGTTCCAAAGAAACTTGGTGATCCAGGTATACCAACTATTCCTTTCTCCATTAAGAATAATTATGTTAGAACTTCTTTATGTGATTTGGGACCTGGAGTTAGTGTTATGCATTTTTCTCTCTATAAGAGACTCCAGCTAGAAAAGTTGATACCAACTGATATTTCTTTGCAAATGGATGATAAGTCAACTACTATTCCTATTGGTATATGTGAAGATGTTCCTGTTCAAGTTGCTCATAATTGCATGGTTTTAACTGATTTTGTTGTGATTGAAATGCCTGAAGATGATAATATGTCTATTATTCTTGGGAGACCTTTTCTTAATACTGCAGGTGCTGTCATTAATTGTAATCAAGAAAAAGTAACATTCAATATTGTATACAAAGAGCATCTGTTTATTTACCCAAGAAGTTTGTTAAGAGCTATTGCCAGAATTCCATTGAAAATATTGAGAGTATCAAGGTTGGAGAAATTTATTCCCATTCCACAAGAAAATTTTGAAACTATTATGATTGGGACCATTGCTATCAAGTATGAGGTAACATAATCACCTTGTGGAATGCAAAGTTTTGTTTTATATAAGATTGTTTTGGTAACAAGACTTGATAAACCTTGTTAACAAAATGATTTTAATGAACAAAACAATGTTTTCACTATGGTTATACTTGCTCACTTTTATTTTTCTCCTTTCCAATCTTTGGTCTTCGTCGTGCCTAACTTAAAGGCGTTAAAGAAAAGTACTTGTTGGGAGATAACCCAAGAGTTTACTTGAGTCTTGGAAGTTATTAATTCAGTAATGACCTCTCCTTATCCTTTTTGTTTGCTTTTTGTGCCAAGAATGACCTCTAATGAGAGGGAAGTAAGATTCGGGGAGTTGCTGACCCAAAACAGATTTCTGTCCTCCACCAAAACAAATTCATGAGGAGTCTTTGTAACCCGGATTGAGCTGAAAATTTACAAATAAATCCCCCAGTATGTTAGCTAACTTTCGTTAGTTCAACACTTTTTTATTTGAGCAACATAAGATGTTCGAAAAAATCGGTTTCTACCCGCTGGTCTGTTTTGACAGATTTCTGTCATTATTTTTTGCTTCTTATTGATTCCTTTTTGAGTTTTATTTTGGGGAATTGAGATTTTTGAAGGATTTGCTACAGTAGCTTGTGTTTTTAGTGAAAAGTTTTGCTGTTACAAAGCTTTGCCTAAGGTCTAATATCTTTTTAATACACTAATGTTGCTAATGAAGACTGTGTGAAGTTTTGTAAGAAGGAAAAAAATTAGGTGTAGAGAGAGAATGATGTAATGAGATTAAGAATGGAAAAAATCTCAAGCTTGGGGGGAGCTACCCGGTGTCACCCCAAGAAAAATTTAAGATGTACAAGCGTCAAAGCTTGGGGGTGCCCAAGTCATCCCCTTCTTCATCAATAAAAATCTCAGGTCTTTCTAGACACTTCACTTTTATTGTTTCATGCACAGTTGTGTTGTTCTTGGAGCGTCTTAGTTTTCGTTTTTGGTTTTGCTTTGCTTGGTTTGTTTTTGCTTTTTGGCTTGTTTGAAAAATCGAAAACACCAAAAATATTTGTTGTTCTTCTTTGGTTTTGTGAGTTCTTTGCAGGGTTCAGCCGTCCACTGTGGATTTTGGTTTCATGTTAATATTCAAGTCACACAAGTGAAGGGCAATAATGAAGATTAAGACAACTCGAGGTGTGGTAAGAGGCTGGTAACAAACTCTATTTGCTTCATTTTTGTACATATACTCATCATTGTGAGCACGCTTAGCCTGTTTGTGTAAGGTCTATGTCATTATGGATGCTTAGTAGTTCTTGCTTGTCTATGATTAGCTCCAACTTGTTAATAGTTTGTAGCATGTCATATGAATGTTTGCTTGCATTATTTTATTCATACTTTCATATGACATTGTGGCATCCTCCTCTCTATTGCTAGCCTTCACTTGCACTTAGTATGTGCTTTACCTGTGCTTCCAACTCCCCAAAACCAATATTGCCAGCTGTGTCCACCATACCGACCTATTAGCATCATTTGCTACTTCAGCGCATATTATATATGCCGTGTTTTCTTCCAAAATAAAATGTTTGTTTGTTTTGAGAAAGTTAGTTAGTAAAGCTCTCACAAACTTGATGGCACACTTTATTCCTTGTGCTTAATAATCTTGAACCATTGTGACTAGTCCATGAAAGTTATATGCTTGCTTATTATATGCTGGGAGTCAACAAAACCGTGGTGTCATGGGGAACGCTTTCAACACCTTCTTTTGGATATCCCATCTAGTTGATTACTTGCTATTTTGTTTGAGGATGTCGACGATGTGAAATAAAAGGGGATCTTGTGAGTTCATGGAGTTTATACATTGTGTTAGAGAAACGCCTGGGCCGCTAGCCTAAGCCATGCCTAATCATGGTGGAAACTTGGAGCATCACCATAATGAGCATCTATGAAGCATCCTCAATAAAAAGTTATGCATATGGTAAATAAAAAGATTGCTGAGATGCTCATTGTCTGCTTGCCTTGTCATTTTGGTTATGGGAAAGCTCCTGTACCATGTGCAAGGTGTACCCCGTTGGCGGTTCTCGATGATATGCATGTATTTACAATGACAAGAAATTTCAGGTGACCAAAGTTGAGTAGCATGTGGAGCGACCCTCATACTAAAGGGACTTGGGATTTCCAGTTTATGATCTGTCAAGAATATGATTGAAAGTGGACCTCACTTTCACTTTAACCACATGAAGATGCCTATGATAGGGGCAATGAGATCTCAAAGCTATTGATCACCTTCCTTTTAGCATTGGGAAGCCTTTCAAACCTTTTGAAACAATTTTCACAACTTTGTTGAGTCACCACTTATTCTATGAGCACCTTCTTGAGAGTATAGTTGTCATTCTTGTGTTTCTTCCAAAAGTTGGTTAATTATGTCATGACTTTGATGCTTGTATGTCTGATATCTTTACCTCTAGTCTTCACTTGAACTTCACAGGTGCCTTGGCATTTATTGTTCTCTTCAAACAGAGGCAAGCAAGACACCACTCTATCATACCTTATTATGAGCATTGCAATGTTGCTTATGTTTATGTTTCATGCTACTTATTATTATTGAGTTGGTTTCTCTTCATAGCTTGCAATGACTATTGAGTAGACTTAGTTGCATACTTCTTATTATGAATTGTCTAAGCATCTACTCCTGTGATGAGAATATATACATCATATGAAGCAAAGTGTTTGTGAAAGTTCTTTTATCGCACTCAGTTTTGAACTGAATTGCTTGAGGACAAGCAATAAGCTAAGCTTGGGGGGAGCTGATACGTCCAAAACGTATCTACTTTCTCGAACACTTTGCTATTGTTTCTCCTCTAAACTTGTGTGATTTGGATACAACTAACACGGACTGACGCTTTTTTCAGCAGAATTACCTTGGTGTCTTGTTTTTGTGCAGAAAATCAACTATCATGAAAAATCCCGGAAAATATGCCAAAAATTATGTTTCACCAGAAGATCCACGGAGCCAGAAGACGAGACGGAGAGGAGGCCTAGGGGGCCCACACCCACCCCAGGTGCGGGCCCACTCTCTATGTCGCGCCTGGAGGGGGCGTAGCCACCCCAGGCACCCCTTCGGCCTCCCTCTACGCCTATAAGTTGCCTTTCGACCTAAAAAACGAGGGGTTCGATATTTTTCCAGAAAGAGTTCCGCTTCGCCGACCCTACCAGAAACCAAGATTCGGATCCAGAAACTCTATTCTGGCACCCTGCCGGGACAGGGAATTTGGAGAGGATCATCGCCATCGTCATCACCAACGCATATCCATCAACCTCTCATGTTTCCATCATCAATGAGTGAGTAATCCCCCAATGTAGGCTTGGGGATGGTAGGGATTGGATGAGTTCTATCATGTAATCGAATAAGATCTGTTAGGGCATAGTTCCTAGTATCTCTATTAGTGCTATTTGACTTTGTTGCAACTTGTTGTGCTTAATGCTTTTCACTAGGGCCTGAGTGCCATGATCTCAGATCTTAGCTTATTATTGAATCATTATGATAGTATTGTTTGTGATCTTATCTGCAAGTTGTGTACACATATCATTGTCCGGATCCAAAGGCCCCAAAGTGACAATAATTGGGACAACCGGAGGGGATGGCTGTGGTGTGAGGATTACATTTGTTCATGGAGTGTTAATGCTTTGCTCCGGTGCTCTACTAAAAGGAGCACCTTAATTTCCAGTAGTTCCCTAGAGGCCCTGCTGCCACGGGCTGACTGGACAGGAGATGTTGTGCAAGTTCTCATTGCGAGCATGTATGACTATATTTGGAGCACATGCCTAGGATTATTTAGTACTTGGATGCTTGTTATTATTTATCTGCAATGCCCTGGATCTTGAAGTTACATGTTTAGACTCGTCCATGTAACGCCCATCCATCCATCCCTATGCCTACCGCACTCGAATCCCACTATTACCGTTACTATTACTATTGCTACTATTTCACTGTTGCTATTACTGTTGCTGTTGCTTTGCTGGTTCTACTACAAACTGTTGCTACTGATGAACTTCTGTGAGCAAGAACTATTTCAAGGTGCAGCTGAACTAACAACTCAGTTGTTAAGGCTTGCAAGTATTCTTTGGATCCCCTTGTGTCGAATCAATAAATTGGGTAATACTACCCGCGAAGACTATTGCGATCCCCTATACTTGTGAGTCATCACCGATTACTTATGCACTTTACATTGTGATAGCCTTCGTGCTTGAAGTAATCTATCTTGGTATCACCTTGATGCTTGCATTGCTTAGCATAAGTTGTTGGTGCACATAGGTGAACCATAGTATATATAGGCTTTGTGCTTGATAAAATAAAATGCTAGTTTTATTCCGCCTTTGTTAAGTCCATCTCGTTTAACTTCCTATTCACCCCGCCTCTAGGCGTCATCCGTGATCTTTTAGATGGGACTCAAGATTGTACTTATTTTTCTTTCTGTTGTAATAAATTAAATGTAACATCCCAAAAATCATGATTTGTAAAAGTTTGTATTTCATTCATACATTCATAGTATCCTTGGCTTACACAAAAAAATTCAAAACAAAATTCCAAATAAAACCATTTTTATGCCTATTATCTATATACAAATAGGGCATAGTTTTATTTTATTTTTCAAAGTGTCAAAGTGCATTTGACTAAACAGTAGTGTTATATACACAAATAATTGCAAGGTTTACACTATAAAAATATAGAGGTGATTTGAAATCAAACCCTTTTGAATTTGGTTTGAAATTGTTTCATGAAAATCAAATTAGAAAAAGAAAAAGGCCAGCGCCACCAATCTAGCCCAGTGCCAGACCCAGCCCATCAAGCCCACACGGCTGATTTCCTCTCCCCTCTGTTTCTCACCTAACCCGCGCCACACCCGCTCGCTAATAAATGGGGCCCACGACCACCTCAACTCATCGTCCCCAAATCACCGCGTGACGACCCGCTCTGCCGTTTCTTCCCCCGCAGTGATGCTGCCAATGAATTCTCTTAATTCCCGTTGATTATCTGCGTAATTGCTGCTCCTACTCTGGCTACTTAAGCACCACCGCATCACGGTCATTTCCCCTCACCAAACCCTCTCTTAGCGTCCCCAGGCTGCTCGTAATCAAGCTCGTACCGCCGTTGTCCGACGCTCTCTGGCAAGCCATTCCGGTGAGTCTAACGCGCCCCTTCGCCTCTCATTCACACGAGCTTTCTTGTCAGATTATTGCGCATCTTCTCACATCTTTGGTTTGCTCTGAATCGCCCTAGGACGTTGCCTCTGTCGAGCTCCGCGAATGACCGAAACGCCGCTCAACTCCGGTGAAGAATCACGGTAAAGCCAGACCACCTCTTGACCCCTAACCCATACGATTATGTTCGCCATGCCTCTGTGCATCCCCTAATGCCTTTCGTTCTTCTTATTGCACTATAGAACATCACCTTCATCGCCGGCAGTGAGCACCTGACGCGGATACGATCTCCGACGAGGTTTTCCAGCCATGCCAGTGCGCCCCTGTCCAAACAAAGACCACGTTGAGCTTCACCATCGTCACGCGAGCTCGGTAAGCATCTGCACGTTTCCTCTAACCCCTAGCATTGCTGGAACGCCACCGCCAGTAGCGCCGCCGCCGATGTAGCCTCGCGCGCCGCCAGTTCTTGGTCAGAGCATTGCGAGCCGTTAGATCCAGATCCAGTGGCCATAATAGATCACTTAAGTGAAGTGTTTTTATTTGATTTGAGCCGTGTGTTGTGACTTAAATCCTACGGCTATGGATGATCGATCCAACCGAACCGTTATCGACCAATCGGATACAGCCACGTGGCTAGGGTTTCGTTTTAAAATCTATTTTTATATCTATTAGAGATTCAAACTTGTAAAATTCATAACATGTGTTCTGTTTGGTCAAATTTTGCAAATAATATATGATTGGATTCACAAAATAAATCCTACACTATTGTGGTCTTGAATTTGTATTTTGCTTCTGAAAAATTGGTTTTATTTGAAGAATCAAATGTAGGCCTATTTTGGCTATATAAATTATTTAGAAAATGATTTTAAAACAAATTTAAGTTTATTTAGACTATAAATAATTGGTTTTGTGTTCAGTACTATTGACTTGTCGTGTTTAGTTTATAAAAAGTCATCACATGGCATTTGCATGCATTCATAATATTTTTTCTTGAATATTGGAATGTGAATGTGGTGCTATTATTTTATGTGTATATTTTGGTGCTAGTGGTGATTGTGATTGTGAGGATTGTTGCTACTCCCCCAACTACCAAGGCAAGTGGTGATTCATATATTTTGTCCTATTGTTTTGACTATACATTAGTGATATTTTGAGTAGGACTTACATGGAATTTTTTAAGTATAAGCTATGCCTTGGGAAATCCTATTAGATAATGCCCTAGTAGAATTTTCCCTAAGTTAAGATTCTTGCTACTAGTATGATTAGCTTAGCTAGTAGAAAACAAGGGTGTATTATTCATGCTACAAAATATTTCTAAGTCCATGACTTGTGTTTTGCTTAATAAAACAACTATGTGAATGCATCACCTGGGTGGAATGGTATGAATGGGTTATGTTGAGTGGTTACACAAGGCCCAATGGATGTCTACCTTGTGTATCACACTTGTGGAAATCCACCCAGGAACAAAGAGATTTGAGATGTTAAGTGTTGAGAAGCTTCTAGTGCAGCCACATGGCAATATGGGCTCTGCCTGGATAATATAGGTTGAAATAACTTAGCCAGATGGACAGAAGGTGGTAGGGTGATAGGATGGAACACATCCATTTGGTCTAAGGGAAGGCTTCTGAATGATCTTGTCTCGGTGCATGTAGAGTCTTGTGGGGAATGTGCACCACCTCTCGAGAGAGTAAAATCTAAGTACTTAGCCGTGTCCCCGGCAACGGACAATTTGAGCATCAAGACATTGAAGCTATCAAGGATCTCCTCATCCCAATTTCTAAGTTAAAAACTTGTGGTTGAACAAGGGTTAAAGGTTCACCAATGTATATTGGTGGTTCCTTGGGTGATTTTCATCAAACAAGAACTTAGTGTTTTTCAACTGATAAGGAAAACCTATTTTGAGCAAAGCAAGCCTAAGCTACACTTGGCCAAATTCATATAGAAGTTAGAAACTACTATTCTACTATGGTATCTCTTGACAATACAATTCCAAATGTATTGACCCACAGTGGCTGTAACTTATGATGTTCTAGGTTACTCTGATGAGGATTAGGGTTATGAGTCTACACTCAACATGCTTTCCTGTGGCACATGAAGATGAAGACTTTACTTAATTTACTTATGGTATGGATTATTATACTAGCCTTTGGCTATAGAGTTGTAAAACACTATGTTATCTCTGGAATGATGATGTAACAAAGACCTTTGTATCTGTGTACTTCATCTTAAACTGTGGATGCTAGCTTTTGATCCAGGGACTAGCATTGCAATCACAGGGATCCTTTACCTTATAAAGGTGGGGTCTTACAGTAAACTATGGATTATTTGATTATTCTAATAAAGACTTCTGCTTTACATGATATTTCATCGACTTTGTACGGTAGCTAATGATCGAGGGACTAGCATGTTAATCATGGGGACTTAGGATCCTTACCAGGTCTGACGTCACTACAGATGGTATCAGAGCACATGTTGACTATAGATCATGACCCTAGCCTTGGAAAAACTTTAGGAGTAATAATTTCTAAAATTATTTCAAAAAACTCCAATACTTCTCATTATCTATCTTTGGAGTTTTAAAATTCTTAACTCTTTTATTTTCAACATTAGAGATGACCATTATGCACTTCAATAAGAAACTTCTCTCGAGACTACATTTCCAAAGAAGACCTTCTCAATGTTTCGCTCAAGTTAGGACTTGAAGACCTCCACAGAAGATATTCCAAGACCAAAGCTATGAGAATTAAAGACGTCAAAGATACAATGACCAAAGGCTTCGAATATAATGAAATAATATGAAGATTGTGAAGGAAAAAATACTATCGAAAGTATGAAGGCTTTTGAAGACTGATGCTACAAATACTAAATATTACAATGAAATATGATGAAGACATTGAATTATGCGAAGATTAAAGAGACCCACTAGGAACCAAACCTGGATAAGCTATTCTACGATTAGATGCGGTGATTTATGAGTCGACATTTCCAATGGTTTAATTAACGGTGGCAAATAAAACTTATTTACAAAATTTTTTTGTGTGGGGTATCTAATTTTCCTTCCCTATCTTAAGCCTTGAAGAAGGAAGAAATTACCCCAAGATATGGATATAAACCAAAGAATTCAATAGTGATGCCAAGTTAAAACTCTACCAAGTGGGTGAAGGGAAGAACACCCACACATAGGGGGGAACGCAACACGAGCTTAAAGATGGACAACACACAAGCGTCTCTCTAAGTTCAAGAATTAGAAAACACTCCCATGCTAATTTCCTACGTTACATCAAAAAATAGTTTGTGGCAGCTTGGTGTGATTTGATATTTTGTTTAGGCTTCCATTTTCGTGCTTCCATGCATGGTGCATGCATAAGGATAGAATATATTCTTTAATTCTTTCTATCGATGTCTTATCTTTTGTCTAAACCATCAGATGTCGCCATGATGTGCGAACAATGATCTTCCTCCAGAGATTGCACAACTTCTGAACACCCAGAACCGGATGATCCAACTCCTCACTCATAACATGCAAAACAACAACAACAACAATAACAACCCGCCTCAGCAGGATCGCTTGACTCGGTTTTTGAGGTTAAACCCTCCTACCTTGTAAAGTAGCACTGAGCTAATTATGGTGGATGACTTTGTAGCATCCCAATTGTCTAACAACTGTAATGCTACTTGCTTATTCTATATTGCTACATCCTACATGTGATTTATTGCATCATCATTAATATCATCCTCATGTCACCATGCCACCTTGCATTTGAGAATCATATAAAAACCCCTCTATTTGGTTATTATCCCATATGCATTACATATATTGCATCACTTGTATTTGCCTCTTAATATATTCTGTTTGCTTCTGGATAAATGGATTCATGCCCAAGTTGAGTTGTGGGCATATCTCTTTTGCAATCCCACCACCTTTCTTTGTCACCACGTTATAATCCCACCATCCAAACTATATATGAGCATTTGCATTTCTTTTGGCATTTGTATACCTCATATGTATTAAGATGGATCCACTTGTAAACCTACATGCTCTCATATATGTTTCTTATTGTTTGCACAACATGAATTATGTGGGGCCACATGTAATCTTCGATATGGTTTTATTTAATATATGCTCTTGCATGAGGCGATTTTGGCAACAAGTTGATCTAGTGGGAAAATACACACTAGTTGGCCATTTGGATTAATACATGTGCATGTGTTGGTTATTCTCCTATGATAGCAAGCTTACATTCTTGGGCATGGTTGGTTCAATTTTGAATGCATGCATGGATGAATATTGTCCATATGAAATCTTGGTTGTTTTCACAATTATAAGGATAACAATTATTCTACATGCATGTCCCATGCAAGCTTCCATTCCTTCCTTCTTTTGTAATCTTTTGAATTTAAAGTGACCTTATGTGGTTTTTAATTCAAACTTATGAATCATGCCACCCTAGCTAGAAGCATTCCTCCTTCTATCTATCCTTATATGGGTTGCCCTCATCTTGTTTTTCTTTTGGAGGTTATTTGCTTGATTTGTTTTAAAATCAAACCAAAACAAAACATATTTCAACTATAAAACCACCTATCTATTATATCCATCTCCCTCTTTACTTAAACCCTCCTACCTATCTTGGTGATCTTTTCCTTTCATCTGTGTTCAAAACATGACTTGTTTCATATTTTCAAATAAGAAAATCAAACAAGAAAACTCAAAACAGAATTTTAATAAAAAGAAAAAGGTTAAGAATTAACCTGGCAGCAGCTCTCTAGCGACCAAGTTGTCCTACCATAACCTACAGGCATTAGAGCAGTTGCAGCGCACCCGGGGTTTCTCTTCCCTCCACCGACCCATTTCCCTCACTGGCTTGTTACCCCTTCGAGCATTTTCCGTCACTGTTTGTCTTCTCCGTATCTATCCCCTTCTTTGCAAGATTCACGATAGAGCAAGTGGTCGTCCCCCGTCATCCGCGTCAGCACATCTACCCTTATTATCCGCATCAAGGCAAGGTCCCAGCAACCCTAATCCCATTCCATTTGCATCTCAGTGTCATTGTCCTTCGTTTCCATATCCCTCCCTCCCTTATCTATGAGGTCCCCATCGAGAGAGAGAGAGAGGGCCGAACCCGTCCCACCCCCCCCCCCCCCCCCGCTGCACCACTGCCATGGCCTCCTTTAAGCCGATCTGAGCGCGCGAGCCGTCTTCCCCTTCATCCGCCGCCTTCCAACCGAGTGCAGAGGAGGAGCCGACGCTATGGTTGCTGACCCTTCTTCCTCACTATTGGAGCCGAGCATGTCGCCACATGCTTATTACTATCCCCATCACCACCGACCACCTCTCACCCTGATTCGGGTGGGAATCTATCAAGGTGACCCTCCCCTTCTCCTTTCCCTTCCTCCTTGTAACTCCCCGCCGCCTAGTTGTAGCCGCCGTTGCCGGAGATCTCTGTCAGACATGTTTTCCGACTGTAGCACTACTTCTCCAGCCATCTCTACCGACGTTTTCGTCGAAAGCTCGGTTCACCTATAGTTCGCGTCCATAGATGCTGAGGGAACCTCGAGGTAGCCGGTAGATCCCGCTCTAGTTCGGCCCTAAGCACGCCTGTCTTGAGCAACCACCGCCGTCGCTAGCATCGCTGGAAGACCGTCGTGATCGCCTGTCTCTGACCAAAATTCAGTAAACAGCGTCATAGTTTAGTTAGCGAGCCTAGATACTTTTGTAGAGAGGCCCCTCGTCTTTTTCCTGCCTCAACCAGCAGTCCTCCGTGAACCACCTGTCAACCCCTCGCCTAGCTTAGCTACTTTTTGTAAAAAAGGTACCTACCTTTTTCTAGAATTAACTCGCAGTACCTGACCTTCCCGCGTGTCAGTGCACAGCTAGGCGTGAGAGTGTGGACTAGCCAGCACATCTGTCCCCACCTGCCTGCGTAGGAAAAGTATCTACAAATTTACAAACTCAAATAATTTGAATAATATATTATTTTGAATCATAAAACATGATGAATCTGATTGTGCTAATTATAATACCACTTGAGCAATTTAAAATTTTCGAATTATTAAATGCTAATAAACACCATTTTCTTAATTATTGAATTACTTTTATTCTATAACTCCGAATTCGACAAATGATATGTATAAATTGATTAGCTCGAAGAGACTGTTATAACTATTTATTCCATGAAATTAATTGAAGGATGCATCATACAATTATTAAATGTACATAAAGGATTATGAGAGATTAACATGAATAAAAACTTAATCAAATGCTTTATTCTTGTACCCCACACCTCACCAATGCCATGCTATACTATACCATGTAAATTGTGCATCATTACACCATGTAATACCTTGTTTTCTTGTTGCATATGATTTATATGATTGTGCAATGTAGTTATTTCGGCCCCTTGTGTGTTAGGTTTTTATCCGGATAGACGCTGAGCAAGGAGAATATCAGGAGCCTCAGGAGTATTATTCACATCCTTCCTATTCTGCAACTGAACTGAGAGGCAAGAAATTCCCCGTGCTTGCACTACATATAGCACCTATTGCATCTATCTTATTCTTGCATCATAATTGTGTCATGAATTAAATTGAATCCAAACTATTGCATAGCATTTATATTTAAACCCCACTGGAGCTTGTTTCCACCATCATATGAGCCATTTTTACAGGAGTTGTTCGAGCCATGCGAGTCATATAATTGGATGTGTAGGGTTTGTGAGACTCTTTGAATAATGAGGTACCTAAACAACTGAATTGAGTAGTAATGGACTAACTAATAAAAGAGGCACGGATGGGCATTATCTGTTATTTGGTTCTTTAAGCTCACTTGTGTCCCACAGAACCCCAAGTACTTGATACATGTTCCTTCACTATCACACTATCTGCATGTGGGACAATGAATCCCCTTAGACTGAGCTTGAGTCATTTCTTAATTATTGGGGCCGCAAACTAGTTTGGGGCTTTATTACTATCCTTTACTTATGCCAGGATACTTCTTTATTTACTACTGTTGCTCGTAGAGAGCGTTTACTAGTTTATTGTTTAGGTAAGTGGAGCGTTTTCACGATATAGACAAGCCTAGACACACTTTCGGGTTCCTAGTCATTTACAGCCATTGACGCAAACGTCTGGGTCCATCACGTAGCCGGCCAACTTCATAGAGGGTAGCTTAGTGGGTTTGCCCCCTAAAATGTTTTATGAATCTTGTGATTTCTTTGTCATAATGACTCGTTGGGTTTTCATTTGGTTTTTCTGAGGTTGATCGTGCGTGTGTTGCTATTTGTGCACCCTTGTAGGGTAAATCTTTCTGAAAGCCGTGTCCGCGGTTATGGAAGACTTGGAGCATAGTTTCTCGATCATAGACAACTGTAACTAAAGTACCGCTTTTAACTTGACTATACATGACTAGAAAATAGTGCAATACTCATGGAATGATTCATAAAACTTCCTACGGATGGTATGTTCTTCCGCCTTCTCATTTGCGAAATGGGAAGGAGGTCGAGCGATGTTTAATTATGTTGATCTATATCTATTGGGTAATGAATAGTTGATTAATTAACAAGCGTCAATCTATCATTGGTTAGGCGGATGCTATAGCATGTCTCTATAGAGCTACTAGGCTTTATTTTTTGCTACAATTGTGTCACCCATAGGTTGTTCCCTTTAGATGCATAAAGACTTGCTGAGTCTCCTAGGTTCTCACACGATAAAATATTGGTTCAGATGGAAAGGTATATCTGTAGGGAGGCTAGTGGGTCGAGGAGACCGATGATGGTGGCAACGAACATCAGGTGTAGAGATTCCGGGGATGGAGATCCATGAGATCTGTG
This sequence comes from Avena insularis, assembly GCA_023614405.1. Taxonomy (NCBI): domain Eukaryota; kingdom Viridiplantae; phylum Streptophyta; class Magnoliopsida; order Poales; family Poaceae; genus Avena; species Avena insularis. The sequence goes on along the minus strand of CM042685.1, from coordinate 165,215,759 downwards.
GGTGAGATGTGCTTATTTTTAGGGCATCTTATGTCAATTTGCCTCTTATCCGTACTCAGATCTTGTTTTCCGCTTCCGCTTGATACTCTGATATGTGATGTATGAGGATGTATCCTAAACTATGAGAACTATCTAGTATTTGGATATTTCATATAGTGTTGAATATTTCCATTTATTTTAGATGTTCTGTCTCTGATGTACTTTTGTATGTCATGGACATACACACTTGTCTATGTCTATTCCAATACCTGTCGACTACGCTGCTCGCACTTGTCACAATGTTTTTTCAAAGTTGATAGGGTGGTTGGTCGATACGGTGACCTATTCTGCTCAGATGGGACCTATGCCCTTGGAACTCCTCAGTAGGACATTGTATGCACTTTTGGTTCATTCCTGTCTTGTTGCTTAGAGCGTAGTGTCTGAGGTATTATAACTAGTATCAGATCCATTCCTCCCTTCAGGTTCTCAGCCAAGATGGTCGTTGTCAGTCTAGCAAAATATTTTTGGTAGTTATGTTTATTAGGGAAAAACTAAATGTGAGAGTGTATGACTGCTTCCATTTTTCTTCTTACCCACCCAACCACCCTTTTATGGTAAGGAAGTGTAATGTTTATCAACCCTCTTCTAAAAATTCAAACTAGGATTCATGTGTTCTAGGTTTCTATAGTAACATAGGATGGTTGTGTTAAATCATTTTGTCTATCTATTGGGTCCAACTTTTTATCGTAATCCGCCTTTTGGTTATAAACTATTGGTACATTCCATATCGACAGACTATTGTAAATCGACGTGATCTATTCGACTCTTTGTAAACTGACGCAATATTTTTAAGGGTGTTCTTCCTTCCTGCAGGCTTTCATGGTATGTGGAGTTTCTAATCTCTATGTGTTAATTTGTTTTTCGCATCTATTGGTGTTTTAATTCCTAAAAATGCGGAAAAACTTTCTTTGATACATTTGCTTTTCCACACTCCGATTTAGTCATGTGTGATGCACTTTTTCCCTTTATTTTTGGTCGTCGTGTCATGCTAACTCGATCTTTTGCCACCAGCGCTTCACTCTGGAGTTTTTACATTATCTTCAAATTCTTTGGGGATAAATACATAACGTGTGTCTATCCGATGCTTGTGATTGTATTTTGGTTCTCAGTATAGCTATATGACACTTATCATGAGTGGAACATAGTCAGTGCTATCAATCTAATCCTCCAATGATGGCGGTTACCTCTTGTGATTTTGATTTATATCGTGATCATATCTATATCATATTTAAGTATCTTTGGCAATTCGGAGATTTCTTAACACACCATGGTGGACTATCATCCTCTTATCATGCTTCACATCTTTTTGAACTCGATATCTACAAGGTTCTCTTTGATACGAGAGAATTTCATCCTTGCATCTATCATAGCTTTGCTTAAATATACGAGTTATCATCGGTTCTTATCCAAAATATTTTTTGTTCAACCGGTGATCCGATCAACCAGGCAAACAAGTCAGTATTTTTTTTCTTATTCGAAGGGCTAAATAGTCTATTCTTCCAATGCATCATTCTAAACACCAATCTTTGCTCTTTATGTTGATTTTTCGTGGTGGTATATCTTGATGATATTCTCGCCTATTATATATCCATGGAAGAACATGAAGAATATCTTCTTCATTTTATCTCAAGATTTGTGAACACCGCATGTGTGCAAAGTTCTCAAAGTGTAAATATCGACTTTGCTACAATCCGGAAATCATAAAAATCAAGTGTTAATCTTCACCCATCATCAAATTTCAATAAACTCTAGAGTTTTCCTTGTTTGGCAAGTTATAATCATTATTCTGCTAAATATTTCCACAAGACGGTTAAATATCTCTGAGCTCTTCGCAAGAAGGACAATAAATTCTTTTGGTCTCCAATTCGTCAAGAAATCTTTTGAAACCCTCTCGCTTTATCTTCTATCATCAGTATACTAGATGCCATGAAGATTTTCTAGATCTTTCATAATTCTTCTATTCTAGGTATTGGTTGTTATCCTTAATTTTTCTAGTGAATCCTTCATTTGTTTCCATGGTCTTCCTGCATATATTTTCTGATGGCGCGGGACTTCCGACATGACAACAATATCATCATCTTCATCTACTTTGGATTCGACGAATCGTTTGCATCAAATCTTTGTTTTATTACGGAGCTTCATGATTTATTCTTATCAACATCTTCAGTCTGAAATTCGAGAGTTGGGTTGCATGATTTTATTATTCATATGTGGAGTAATGCTTTGGCTACAGGTGGAGTAGTTACCATACCACTACTCTTATCATTCACTCTTGTACATTGAATTGGTGGATTAATGCAATTTCACTTATTCCACGGAAGTCAGAAGTGGCCTTCATCCCTCGAGACTTTTACTTTTGTCCTTGTTTTTCTAGAGTGTTCTCTCAAAGAACGTAATCAATAATCTCTTCTTGGTGGTCTCGTATATTTCAAGAGGTAGCAAAATCTTCAACGATCTGGTGGAAAAAATGCAAAATTGTTGGGGATATAGTTTCCGTGTATACCCACAGGACTCGCTGACCAGGGTGGCCCACCAACGGGTTAGAGCTTTGCTTCACGGGCGGCCCAGTCGGAGAAAGAGGAGGAGCCAGTTTTGGCTACGACAAGGCCCAGGAGAGTTACCGGCTTAGGCCTGTAGTGTTACTTGTGGTCCAAGTTGTACTAGTTACCGACTCTATAACGTAGCCGGATATGTCTCTCCCTGTAACCCTAGGCCCCGGTGACTATATAAACCGGCCCTATGGGAGCCTTTAGGGCAACCAATAACCACAACCAACTCTCACATGCGAACCTCTCTTGCTTACGCTGATATATTACTGGGTTGCTAGCAGGAGTAGGATCCGATCACCGCAGTCGGATCTGAACCTGGGTAAACTTGTGCTCACCGCTCCTGGAACATCCGACGTCTCACACCCCATCCTTCCAACGCCACTAGGACCCCCTATGGCATACTTGTCTACAATCCGACGATAGTTGGAGCCCACCGTGGGACAGGTGACCTTTGGGGCATCGTTCCAGGCGGAATGTGTGCGTGCAGGAATCGGCAAAACAATCGCCATGGGTCGCGTGGTCTACGCTAGTGATGTCCCTCTCATCCTCCTATATCAGACTTGGATTCTGGCTTCCAGGCCCGTGACGACCTACACAATCATGTCAATCGGCGAGATCGATATTTATCTTGGTTTCGCTGAACCCGCCCAACCCACCCTTGAGGTGGTGACCATGGCGGAAGAAAAATCCAGATCTACTTTGTCCGCAGAAGCGGAAGAGTTCAAGGTCCCGGAGATAATCGAACCCACCCAGCCCACTCCTATAGTGGAAGAAGAGGTGGAAGAAAAATCTGAATCTGATCTCCCAGATGAGATTGGATACACGGATGAAGAATATATTCGCTACGGCTCTGCCATACCGGATGTCGTAGCAGAAAAACTACCCTTGAAGCACAGGATGAAGGAGTTGATGAAGTGCCCCTACATCGATTACGAAGCAATCGCCGATATTACAGAGAACTTTGACATGGAGGAGGTGGAAACCCAACTATGCCACTACTTCAAGAAAATGAACAGGAAGAAACATTGTTTTGTGTACCACATAACCACTGGATCTGACTCTGTTGATGCTGGAGCTGGTAGCGACTCGGTCCTAGATGCAATCGAAGAAGACGCCGACTTACCTGGCTCCCCAACGGAGTCAATCACATCGCAGGAACTTCAAGACTTCGACAAGGAGATAGAGGAGTACGAGCAGCAGCACGTCTCCAGACAAGCGACAGGTGATCCGGAAACTCCTCCTAGTCCATATGATAGCATGGATGAAAGCTACACCTCGCAGGATGACATGGACACGAGAGATTCCTCCGAGGTCTACAAGCCAACCATGATGGAAAGTACCGACGGAACTTTATCCCCCGGTACCGGACCAAAACCCGTCTTTGCCACTGGTACGCACGTTAAGGCTACTGGGCAGTCAAAGAAGAAGAAGAAGAACAAGAATACGACTCCGGCAGAGCCGGAGGTCGAGGAAACCAACGAAGAAAAAGTTAATGAAGAGATCGAGATGGAGAATCAGGACGGAGATCCGATTAATCCTACCCCGATCGATCCTCCTGTGGATGGCCACATTGTCACCAAAGGTGCACGCAAAATCTACGGAGATGCTCTCACAATTCCAATCCCAACAGCTTCGGATCTTAGGCCGGAGGCGCTGGAGAAAAGGGCTGAAGACCTGGAAAAACACCGCTTGTTTCTACTCGAAGAGGCCGCACGCCTCGTCGAGATGAGACAACAGTTAGACAGTGATCCTGCCAGATATCAGTCAGATTTCAAGCGACATCCAAACAAAACAAGGGGAGGTCCATTTCTTGCAAACAAGAACCCGGATATCCACAAAGATCTATTCGATGGAAAATATGGAGAGAAGATTTGAGTCTGCAACACGCCAGTTGAAAACGCTGCTGCAGCTCGAGCCATCCTTGCCAACAATCGGTCTCCACAGCAGGTCCAGCAGTGCGTTGCCTTGCTGGACAAAGGATTAAAGCAGCAGAAGACGGCCGCATCATTCAGTGTCAAGCTGGCCTCCAAATCCGAGTTCTGCCACACTGACGTTGACCAAAGCGCTAACGTAAGGCCCCACAAGGATACGGCTCAGCGCTATCATCCCCGTGGAGAAGAAAATTCCAGGACCAGCTCCAACAGCCACTCTCGCCAGCCGGCATGTGACTGGGTAGGAGTTATTCCGGCCGTGGCCGAAGATGCCATCAGGGAAATGGTTCCCCATCAGGACCATCATCAGCAAAATAATCGCTATAGAGAAGACCCAAAAACACGCCGCCAGCGAGAGGAGGAAGATCGTCTAAGGATGCCACCATCGAGCCGTCCGGCTAGCAACACTGGACGAAGAGATGATCCGGATCGTCCTGAATCTAGTAGGGACGATGCCCAAAGAAACAGGCATCAGAGTAAGCATAATGAGGCTCCACCGCCACCACCAAGAAACCCAGCCGGAAATAATCCACCAGGGCCACCATCGCCTCCCAGCAGCGACCATGAAGGATCACGTCGTAGCCATAGAAGCCGCATGGGCGGAGGCAGCAATGGTGAGAGAAGAAGCAGAAATCCGACTCCACCACGCAGAAGCCGCAAGCCTCGAAGGCGCAAATCTCTCTCGCCAAACGACGCTCGCCATCGCATCGAATCAAACATAGAAGCGCGGCGGTATGAGGAAGATGTGTATGTGGGACCCAAGTGCTTTGGTCCACGTATACATCAGACAAAATTTCCGGTTGACTTTGGCATCGCCAAGCACATTTAGCCCTATGACGGCGCAGCTCAGCCAGATACTTGGCTCCAAGATTTTTTCCAGGCTTGCTGCATCGCCAAAGGAGGAAACATCCTGGTTGCAGTCTGATATCTCCCACTGATGTTGAGGAAGACGGCTTGATCATGGCTCAATGAACTGCTAGATAATTCAATTCACAACTGGTATGATATGCAAAGTGCGTTCTTTTCAAACTTCGAGCGAACATATAGGAGGCCCTGCACAGTCAGAGACTTGCAGCGTTGCACCTAAAGACCCCGAGAAACCTGCCAGGATTACCTCGGACGATGGATCGATACGAAGAACTCCTACGAAGGAGTAAACGAGAAAACTGCGATAGAAGTTTTTATTGCAGGACTTCCAGTCGGACTTTTACGTCACAGGCTAAAGCCTAACCATGTCACAGATTTGAGAGAAATGATAGAGACGGCAAGCAAGTATGCTAATGCCGATGATGATTCAGAAGGGCTGCTAACTATTCTGGCTAATCCCAATGCGGCCAAACAGCCAAAACAAACTCAGAAGCGCAAGAACGCCTCGGACGAAAAGCCAGCTCCGGACAACGCAGCTGTCAATGCAACGTTCGAATCTAGAGGACGAGGAGGGCGCGGAGGCGGTCGTGGTAGAGGCCGAGGAACTTCCCGAATCCAGGGCAGAGGAGACCAGCAAATCGGAAGATCTTATACCTGGGCTGACATTGCCAATAATCCCTGTGTCCACCACTTGGATAGTAACAGAGGATCTACCCATACAAATGCTGAGTGTCATTTCAATGACGACATTAAGAAAGACAAATCCACTGGCTACAGAGCCAAGTGACGAAAAGGAAAGAAAAAATCCGAGAAAGGAAAGGAGCTCAAGGAAGATTCCGACATGGAAGAGGCAGAAGCCTCCACAGAGCCCAAGTCGGATGGAAAGAAGACTTTTCCGACTAAGAAAGACGCATACGTCTGCTTCCTTGGATCCCAACCAGCTAAGGACAAAAGGCGGTTATTTGTGAGCTCAATGCTATGGTTCTGGCTATCCCCCAATTCCTGGACTTGTCAGAGGTGACTACCACCGTTCAGATCACCCGAGGAAAACATATCATCAGGCAAGTATCCTCTGGTCGTCAATCCTCTTATTGATGGCTGTGAGTTCTCAAAAACACTCATGGACGATGGGAGCAGTATCAATATACTCTACATCAAGACACTCCACCGCATGAAGCTACACGAGAGCCAGTTGAGTTACAGTAGTGTAATTTTCCATGGAAATGTACCAGGGAGACAGGCAAATTCTATGGGTGAGATTACTCTGGACGTGACATTCGGAACCCGAGATAATTACCGGACCGAGCCACTCTCCTTCGAGCGTCCGGCTTACTGGGCGTTCATGTCCCATCCCTATTACATATACAACATGATGAAACTTCTAGGTCAAAAGGGCTTAATCACCGTACGAGGAAATCTGAGGAAGGCGCGAGAGTGCGACAAGGATCTGCTGCCTTCGCCGAAGCCGTCTTTGCCTGAAGTACCAGAGATCAAGAAGACCATTAATCCATCCGAGATGCCCGCTACGAAGAACGAGGTGCTGAAGCCAAGTTTGCAGTTCAAGGTGTCAGAAGAGACGAAGAAGACGTCGTTGAAGGTAGACGATCCCTCCAAGACGATGAACATAGGGGTAGGCTTAGGCCACGCATAGGAAAGCGCACAGATGGATGGAATATATATCTGACTAATACTATTCATTCTATCGGTGCTCGACGTCGTCATACCAGATGGATGGAATATATATCTGACTTCAGTTTGTCTAATTACTCTCTCTTGGTAAAGCAAATTATGGTCGATGCCATCAATCGGAAAATCTATTGCAATAACCTCATGGTTAAGGAAAGCAATAAGCATCTCTATGATAACTCAAGATCTTCAACTTCTTTTTTTGGATTCCACCATAAATTCGTACCGCTCCTTTTCGAGGGGATAAATCTACACATCCCCGTTGCATGATCTTTTAGTTCTTACCGACGGCAGGAAGAATCTAATCCAAGAATTCAGGAACCCAAATCTTTCTGTCGATATCAAGTAACTCTATTGTTTGAAGGAAACATTGTTTTTCAGACTTCATTCCTTAAATAAAAGGGGAGAAACAATGCTTTTTTCATAGTGGTTGATAAATTATCCAAAATCGTTCTTTTCTTCCGGTGAAAGAAGGAATAATCTTCACGTGCAGTTTTAATCTTTAATCCTATCGATGTATCTCATCCTTTAGCTTGAAGTAAGAAGCTCACTTCTCTTGAATCTCTTCAAGTTCTTGTTTCAAAAAGCAAAATGCAATACTCGCAACAAGTCTAGAAAGTTTTGCAAGGTGTATTGGTCTCACCATTCCATGGAAAATCAATTTGGGAATGTGAGGATCACATTCATTCCGAAAAGAGGCTTCTCCTTGGTCATTTTATTTTCCTAGGAATCCTGTGAAGGAGATACGCCCTAGAGTCAAATAATAAAGAGTTTTTTATTTGATGTATCTCTTGTTCATAATACGTTTCTTACCATTCTATAACTATATTAATACGAAATTTTAATACGTGTGGTATGTAAACAACCAGTTCTCTAGTTACCTCTAGGAAACTAGCTCATTAGGCAAGTGATGATCTTATGGTTTCGAGATCATAGTGATAGTGCCGATTGACAATGAGTATTTATTGCAACCAGCACTAGTGAATGGTGTTTCATTGGTGTTATGTCAACGACTATAGTGTACTACATCATGCAGTGGTATGCTGGGTCACCACAGTTATGGACAGTTGGATGGCCATATTGTTCCGTTGTCAGATGTTTTTAAAAATAACACATGACTTGAATGGTGAATTTGACTTGACCCAACAAGTTATGGAGATGAAATTAGGTTCCCACCTAAGTAACTTAGACAACTAAAGTGAGGATTTTATTACTAGACACTGGTTGAAATAAAATTGGCTTGTGGAAAACAAACCTAGAGCTTAGGATTCCCATTAGAGTGGTCTTATTGCTTTAGTAGTAGTTTGTGAGTACTTCAAAGTATTCATGGATTTGTCCCTGGATATTCCCATAGACAAACTATGAAGGAGACTACGAGGAGGATGGACAGCAGGACGCTTATGATAACTAGTATCATCTCCCATCGTCAGCATTGCCTATGACCCTGAAGATGGAGCCTCGACCATGCTACCACTATTATTATTCTGCTACTTTGATTGTAATCAGACTTGATCATGAGAACATTTATTTGTAAGACTATTATGGTTGGTAATGGATGATGTATTGTGCTACCAATCTGTTATGTCTTGCAAAAATGGTAATCCTGGGATTGTGATGTATGACATAACAGGCATCTGGGATTAAAAATCCGGGTGTTGACAAACACCTCCTTCATGCATGTTGGAGATATGCCCAAGAGTCAATAATAAAGTGGTTATTATTATATCTTTGTGTTTATGATAATTTTTTACATCCCATGTTATAATTGTATTAATAGGAAACATTAATACTTGACTGTTTTGTAAACATAAAAGAGTCCCTAGTAAGCCTATTGTTAAGCTAGCTTGTTGATTAATAGATGATCATGGTTTCCTGATCATGGACATTGGATGTTATTAATAACAAGTTCATATCATTAGGAGAATGATGTGATGTACACACACCCATAGTAAGCATAGCATTAGATAAAGTCATTAAGTTTGTTTTGCTATAAGCTTTTAGATACATAGTAACTTAATCCTTCGACCATGAGATCATTTTAATAACCGTCACCGGATGAGTACTTTGATGACATCAAATGCCACTTTCATAACTGGGTTGTTATAAAGGTGGCATTGGGTATTCTAAAAGTATGTGTTGAAGCACATGGATTGTGTTGAAGCACATGGATCAAGAGTGGGATTTGTCCATACATATGACAGATAGATATACTCTGGCCCTCTTGGTAGAATGCCATCAAATTGGATTGCAAGCATGTGACTAGCTCACAAGGGATGTCATATCACGGAAAGAGTAAACAATACTTATCGGTAACGAGGTTGAACTAGATATAGAGAAACCGACGATCAAACCTCGGTAAGTAAAGTATTGCGCGACAAAGGGAATCGATATCGTATGGGAATGGTTCATTCGATCATGAAGTCATCGCTGAATATGTGGGAGCCAATATATGTCTCTAGATCCCTCTATTGGTTATTCACCGGAGAGGTGTCTCGATCATGTCTGCATAGTTCACGAACCGTAGGGTGACACACTTAAGGTTCGATGTTGCTTAAGTAGATATGGAATATGTGCTGGAGACCGAATGTTATTTGGAGTCTCGGATTGGATCCAGGACATCACGAGGAGATGCAAAATGTTCTTTAGAATAAGATTCACATAAGGAAACTCATTTTCCGAGGTTCGGAAATGTCTTTGATATTTTGACCGAAAGCTTCTAGAATGTTCTAGAAGGGCCACCAGTGGGCCCACCACCCCGGGATGGGGCCAATTGGGCTAAAGCATGCCACAAGGGAGCACTAGGTCCTGCCGAACTAAAGCCCAAGGGGCAAATTCGGCCACCAAAGGATTTGGGACAAACCCTAGTTTCTCAAACCCTAAATAAGGAAAGGGGAAGTTTCCCACCTCCTCCCTTGGCCGAGTTGGGAAAGGAGTGGTCAAGGGTTGGGAACCCTTGGCCGAACTCCCCCTCCATATATCGAGGGGTGGGGGTGCACCACCCCTTGTCCCTTGCCCTTGTCTCTAAACCCTAGCCGCCACCTCTCTCCCTCCTCCGTCTTCCTGCTCCAGCTTAGGCAAAGCCCTGCAGGGATTCTCATCCACCACCACCACGCCGTCGTGCTACTGGGTTTCCGAGGAGATCTACTACCTCTGATTCCTACTGGAACGGGGATAGGAAGGTCTTCATCGACTCCATACGTGTGACCGAGTGCAGAAGCGCTGCCGGTAAGCGGCGTCGGAAGGATCATCTACGAGATCTTGAGATCGACTACATCAACCACGGGATATAATATCGTTAAAACTTTTGATTTATGAGGGTTAGTTCTCTACAATCTCTTTGCATCGATCTCGTAGATTATATCTTGGCTTTTCCATAGATTAGATCTTGGTTTTGTGTGTTCTTGCGAGAGAATTGTTTTTGTTTTCCATGCAACGAACCCTACAGTGGTATTAGAGCCGACTCTATGCGTAGATCTATTGCACGAGTAGAACAAAATGGTTTGTGGGCGTTGATGCTTTTGTTTTCGCTTGCTTGTCGTGTACTTTGCATCTTGCGGGATGGCGGGATAAAGTGGCCCGGCCTAACCTTACATGTCGACGCACATCAGACTTGGTCCACGCTCAGCGTGCAACTTGTATTGCACATGTGGCTTTGTAGGTGGCTGTCTCTCCCACCATAGTTAAGATTCAATTTAAAATGGGCACTTGAAAACACTTGTATCATTGGTGTGGTTCTTGTTCATAGGTTAGAGGGGTCTGTATTAGAGGGGTCTAACTTTTTTTGCAGGGCATGTGATGTGATATGGACATGATGTAATTGTGATTATATTTGATGTATGCAATGATCCTTATTGTAAGTTGGAAACTGGCAGGAGCCTAATAGTTGTCTTTAAATTCATTAAGACCTGGGTGTCTATTCATCATGTAAAAGATTTATTACAAGTAGTTGTAATAGTTGCTGGTGGTGATGGACAACCATGAAGCGGCACCACTGACCTTGATGCAATGCTGGTGATGATGGAGATCATGTCCGTGCTTTGGAGATGGAGATCAAAGGCCCAATAGAAAGGCCATATCATATCACGTATTATGAATTGCATGCGATGATAATCCTTTTTTGCATCTTGTATTGCTTAGATTGCGACGGTAGAACTATAAGATGATCCCTCTCACTAAATATCAAGTAATAAAGTGTTCGTCCTTAGTAGGCACCGTTGCTAAGACTCGTCATTTTGAAGCAACACGTGATGATCGGGTGTGATAGATTCTACGTGTGCATACAACCTGTGCAAGCCATATTTGCACATGCGAATACTAAGGTTAACCTTGACGATCCTAGCATGTACAGACATGGGCTCGGAACACGGAATACCGAAAGGTAAAGCGTGAGTCATATGGATGATATGATGAACATGTCGATTGCTCGCCTTTGAAGCTACATCATCTCTCGTGATGATCGGACTTGGTGTAGTGGATTTGGTTCGTGTAATCACTAAGGCAATGAGGGATGTTGTTTTGAGTGGGAGTTCAAAAGTAATGTGATTAATGTTGAACACAATGTATCATAAATTAAATCAAATTGAATTTGCATAATTTGTTGTAGTCATTGGCATCCGTTCACCACCTTATACTTAGTTATAATTGAAATAATATAACTATAGAATTCTGGATAGTTACTTTATGAACTGGTATTGTTTCGTTTTGAGTGTCAATCTAAAGTTTAAAAGTCATATTCAAACTTTCAGAAAACTCCATTTACTCCATGAAGTTTAATAATTAGTATTAAATCAAGAGTAAAAATTCTAGTGTTAGTATCTAAAGTATCATGTTTGCCTCCATGATTCTTGATATTCAAAAGATTGTTTTAATATCAAGGTTATCTAGGAGCTGAAAGAATTATTTCAGAAACCATCATGTGTGGAAGATATTGCGATATCTAAAAGAATGTTTTGGTTGCAACATGATAGAGTATAATTATTTATGTTCTCATATTTGATGAGAATTTGCGAAGGTTGGAGATGCTAGACATCCTAATCTTCCAAAAGGTTTTGGAAAGCAACTTTATACTCGTGATTCACCTTTATAAGCTATAGTAGCTAGATCATGAAAGTTGTCATGATAAGGATGAATAGAAGATGTAGGTAAAATGTTTACTACACTAAAATATTACTAAATAATGGATTTTGAAAGAACACCAAACATTTGATGATGGTGATCTACTTCAAAGTGCAAGTCCAAAGGTATTAGTATTTGACTATACACGCTTTGGACTATGTGTCATGTGTATGGAGCCACTGTTGATGTTGACAGATTCTTTTAAAAGGGAAAGGAAATGCTGAAAGAAAATCTCAGAAATATTTTGGCAGAAAAGGAAAGACTGGAATTGTCCAGCTTAGGTATATAGATGATATACATGTTATGGTTGTATTCTTTGCTTGTTAAACAATATGGTTCATGGTTATTGGATACCGATTGGGTTGGTGTGAAATGTCATGCAGGACAACACAATTCATGAACTTTAATAGCCTGAGTAACTAGCAAGAGAATATGTGATGATGTTCATCAAAAACAAACAAAGTGTTGTTGTGTTTCTCATTGACATAAAAGCTTGCCTTCAAGATTTGTTTCAATAATTGTTATTATGATCAGGTATTATGAGAAAAAAAGGTTGTTCAAATAATTACCCTATTCCATGTAAGATGGATAATTTACAAATCTAGTTGGAGAAATCACATCCATAAAACTAAATGCTAAAAATTTCGTAAGACAAATGATTGAAAGATCACTTATGAAGTGACATCGCCATTTAAATTATATTGGAAAGAAAACATGAAGAAAATTCATGTTGGTGGAATTTTGGAGTCTTTTGATTTTGATCAAATGACGCTTGTGAGACTTTCCTGGAGATAATTGAAACTTCGTTCAAAGTCCAAAGAAGAATGAACAACTAACTTATTGGAATTTGTACATATTTATGTATGTAGTCGTGAGCGATGGGTTTCAACTTCATATGTTTTCTCCGGAATTTGAGTGAATATATGTGTATATTTACTTAATGAGGAAGAAGTGTGAAATATTTCAAAATGTTCAAATACTTTCAAGCTGAAGTGGAAAATCATTGTAACAAGAAAATAAATAATTTATGATTGCATCATAAAAGAAGATATTTGAGTTACAAGTTTAGCATAACACCCAAGATTTCAGGAATCGTTCCATGGATTTGAATTTCCCTAAACACCATAGGAGTATGGAGTGTTCGAGATATGTAATGAAACGTTGTTTGACATGGTGAGATCAAAGGTGTCAGTTATAAAACTACCATTGTATTTTAAATATTAAAGCTTTAGTGACTACCGCTTTTACACTAAAAAGAGCACCATCGTGATCCGTTGAAATGACACCATATAAGTTATGGTTTGGGATAAAACCCAAGTTGTCCTTTCTTAAACTTTGGTATGCTAGGCATAAGTAAAATGTTTACAACCAAAGTCGTATGAGCATGTCTTTGTTATTTCGAATAACCATTGGGTATTCCTCCATAACACTAAATAAAAAAGTGTTTGTCACTTAGAACGTCAAGTTTCTTTAGAAGGAATTTTTCGTGAAAAAGTTAAGTGGGAGAACAATAGAACTTTGATAAGGTTATTGAACTTTAGCTAATATGTGCTGAGTTGTGCAGTGTCGGAAAGTGTCCCGGAGGGAGCAACAATGCTCATGGCTCACATGCCTCAAAGGTTGTGGTCACGAAGGTCTAAGTTCCTATTGAACCTAGTAGGTCGGGTAAACAATCAAATACTAAGATTTGAGAGTAAAACATTGTGATGGATACTACAACAAAAGGCTAAGAGACTAATGTTGTAGCAGAAAAAGAGGGCATTTGTGTCAAGTAGTTTGTTATCAAACTAGGTGTGGTTCATAGTGGGCTAGTACTATAAACATATATTGTACGAAAATTGTATCGACATGATTTAACCCCAAGGAACTAAAGGTCTCACAAAAGGACCAAACTTGTACAATGCCATCTCATTGGAGAATGAGTGATGCGTAGAGACGCAAAGACATGCAAATACACATGGACCTCTAAGTGTCAGATCCAAAGATTATGTTTACCACTAGTAATCATGTATATACAACACCATAAAGCCATAGGTGTTGAATGCACAAACTTTTTCAAACTAGATTATTCACTCTAGTGCAAGTGGGAGACTGTTGCAGATATGCCCAAGAGGCAATAATAAAGTGGTTATTATTATATCTTTGTGTTTATGATAAATGTTTACATCCCATCCTATAATTGTATTAACATGAATCATTAATACTTGTGTGTTTTGTAAACATAAAAGAGTCCCTAGTAAACCTCTTGTAAAGCTAGATTATTGATTAATAGATGATCATGGTTTCCTGATCATGGATATTAGATGCTATTAATAATAAGGTCATATCATTAGGAGAATGATGTGATGGATACACACCCATAGTAAGCATAGAATTAGATAAAGTCATTAAGTTCGTTTTGCTACAAGCTTTCAGATACATAGTAACCTAATCCTTCGACCATGAGATCATGTTAATCACCATCAGCAAATGAGTTCTTTGATGACATCAAACGCCACTTCTGTAACTGGTTGGTTATAAAGGTGGCATTGGGCATTCTTAAAGTATGTGTTGAAGCACATGGATCAAGAGTACGATTTGTCCATCCATATGATGAATAGATATACTCTGGGCCCTCTCAGTGGAATGTCATCCAATTGGCTTGCAAGCATGTGACTAGGTCACAAGGGATGTCGTATCATGGAACGAGTAAAGAGTACTTATCGGTAACGAGGTTGAACTAGGTATAGAGATGCCAACGATCAAACCTCAGATAAGTAAAGTATCGCGTGACAAAGGGAATCGATATCATATGTTAATGGTTCATTCAATCATGAAGTCATCGTTGAATATGTGGGATCCATTATGGATCTCGAGATCCCGCTATTGGTTATTTACCGGAGAGGTGTCTCGATCATGTCTGCATAGTTCGCGAACCGTAGGGTGACACAATTAAAGTTCGATGTTGTTTAAGTAGATATGGTATATGAGCTGGAGACCGAATGTTGTTAGGAGTCTCGGATTGGATCCAGAACATCATGAGGAGATCCGGAATGGTCCAGAGAATAAGATTCATATAAGGAAAGTCATTTCTTAGGGTTCGGAAATGTTTTCGGTATTTTGATCGAAAGCTTCTAGAATGTTCTATAGGGGCCAAAAGTGGGCCCACCACCCTGGGTGGGGGCCACTTGGGCTCAGGCATGCCACGGGGGAGCACTAGGTCCTGCCGCACCAAAGCCCAATCCCTCCTTTATAAAGGAAAAGGATCCCTGTGATTGCTATGCTAGTCCCTGGATCATTGCTAGCATCCACAGTTTAAGATGAAGTACACAGAAACAAAGGTCATTATTACAGTCATTCCAGAGACAAACATAGTCTTTACAACTCCAAGGCCACAGTCCTAGTTCAAGAGTTTGAATAAGTAAATAAATAAAAGTCTTCATCTTCATGTGCCACGGGCAAACATGTTGAGTGTAGACTCATGACTCCTAATCCTCATCAGAGTACCCTGCAACATCACAAGTTACAGCCACAGTGGGTCAATACATTGGAATAGTATTGGCAAGTGATACCTTTGTATAATTTAGGTGGACTAGATACTATATGCAATTTGGCTAAGTGTAGCTTGGCTTGCTTTGCTCAAAATAGATTTTTCCTATTAGTTGAAATCACTAAGTTTTTCTTTGTCAAAACTTTTCCCAAGGAGCCACCAATAGACATTGAGGTCGTTCACCCTTGTTCACCCACAAGTTTTTACTTAGAAATTGGGATGAGGAGATTCTTGATAGCTTCCATGTCTTGATGCTCAAGTTGTCCTTTTCCAGGGACATGGCTAAGTACTTAGATTCTTCCATCTGCAGAGGTTGTGCACTTTTCCCACCAGACTTGATTTTCACCAAGACAGGACCTTTCAGAAGCCTTCCCTTAGACCAAATGGACGTGCTCCAACCTATCATTCCCCACTACCACCAACTGTCCAAATGGCTAAGTTCTAGCAACCTATGTGATCCAGGCAGAGCCCATATTGCCAAGTGGCTGCACTAGAAGCTTCTTAACATTTGTCCTCAAAAAAATCTCTTTGTTCCTGGGTGGCTTTCCACAAGTGAGATACACAAGGTAAACCATAGAAATGGGCCTTGTGTAACCACTCAACATAAACCATTCCTTCCATTCCACCCAGGTGTTTCATTTACTTAGTTGTTTTATTAGGAAAAACACAAGTCCAAAGACTTAGAAATATTTTCATCATAGCATGTATATTTCACCAACCCTTGGTTGCTACTAGCTAGGCTAAGCATGGCATAGATATGCATCTTAACTTAGAAATTTCCTAGCAATTCTACAACTACTAGGATTTCTCAACATGGCATATAAGCAAAATATAGCATGCAAGACTAGCAAAATATTTCTAATGCTTCGTAGAAAACATAGGGATAAAAATATTCATGAAGCACCACTTGCCTTGGTAGTTTGGAGAGTAGCTACACTCCTCACAATCACAATCACTAGCACCAAAATCTACACAAAGAATCATAGCCACAAATCACATACAAACAAAAATATATGAATGCATGCAATATGAGATGAGATGATTTTTAAAACTCAACAAAGCAAGTGTACAGTGCTGGTTCATAAACAAGTTAAAAACTTGCCAAACAACAATTATTTAAACCTTAAATCATTTCTTAAACAATTCATATACTCAAATTAGCCCTACACAAGTTTCTGCAAATAAAACCATTTTAACAGAAGCAAAACATTAAACACATTGCATATTTATAAA
Source organism: Avena insularis (assembly GCA_023614405.1). Taxonomy (NCBI): domain Eukaryota; kingdom Viridiplantae; phylum Streptophyta; class Magnoliopsida; order Poales; family Poaceae; genus Avena; species Avena insularis. Next base: position 165,198,810 of record CM042685.1, on the reverse strand, counting down.
GGGCTTGCTCTCCTGATTCCATGGATATAAAATTTGTCAAATTCTAACATGGGGATCAAAAGTTATAGCCAAAACAAATTCAACCATCTAATAGATTCAAATTCTGTTTTTAAACCTAAACTGCTGCCACGCGTCTTAACCTGATTGGCTGGTACCGCTTCGCTCAGGATCGCGTCTGTGAGCCGTTAGATATACTTAATCTGCACGGCCCAGATCTACTCGTAACGGTTTGATAAGTGATCTATTTTCACGCGCTGGATCTAGATCCAACGGTCCTGGATCAAACAACCATAGCTGGGCGACGCTGGCGGTGGCTACTGGCGGCGGCGAGCTCTTCCTACGGCGGCGCGGCGCTACAGGTGGCTCTAGGGTCGTCGGAGATGCTTACCAAGATCGTGGCGATGCACTGATGCTCAACCTGGCGACGGCTTGGCAAGGGGCGCACGGAGACGGTCGCTGGAGCTCGTCGGAGTTGTGGGCGGCGTCAGATGCTTGCTGTCGATGATGTTGCCGAGGTTCTGCGTCGACCTAGCACAAGCCAGATGGTTTAGGAGATGCGCAAGCACCTGGCGATCAAGGCAGTACCAAAGGGAAGGCAAGGGGCGGTCTCGTTTTACCTGAATCGCACGTCGGAGTTGAGCGGCGGCTCAGGTGCTCGCGGGTGAGAACGAAGGCGTCGCTCTGGGTCATGAGAAAGCAAGCGGAGGGCATTAGCGAATGTGCAAGATCATGCTGGTCACGGTGGTTTGAACTAGAGGCAGAGGGGCGGTCTGTACTCACCGTGATTCGTCGCCGGAGTGCGTCTGCATGCTGGCGCGCTTGAGGCGACACTGGTGGCGGAGAGGTGGCGCTAGGTGAGGGGAAATGGCCGCGGTGCAGAGGGGGTTATGTAGGCGAGAGGGGAGCGGCGATTAAGCGCGGAATCAAGGGCAATTAAGCCCGCAGTGACTGCGGCGAGTAACGGCGGAGTGAGCGTCCCAGCCGCGCGTGATTGACGAAGACGACGACGTGGTCACGGGGTCCACTTGTCAGCGAATAAAACAGAGAGGGGGTGGGGTCCTGGCGTTAGTGACCTGGTGGGTGTGTCTGCGGGTGAGAGAGAGAGGGGGATCCCGGGTGGGCTAACTGGGCTGGATTCGTAGTTGGGCCAGATAGGTGGCGCTGGCCTTTTTCCATTTCTTTTCTCCTTTTCTTTTTCTGTTTTGATTTTCTAAAATGATTTTCAAATCCAAATCAAATGAGTTTGAATTCAAATCTTTTCTAGGTTTTTATACTGCAAACCTTGCACTCAAAAGTGTGTCAAACACTACTGTTCAATCAAGACACTTTGATCAAATGAAAATAAAAATAAAACCAAGCCTTCATGTGATATATACAATAGGCATAATATTGGTTTTATTTGTTTATTTTGTTTTGGAACTTTGTTCAAACTTTTTATGGTGCCTAAGTTTGAATTCAAACCTTACTGAACAAAACAAGTACTCTTCTCATTGAAATGTCCCACTAAGGCTAGAGCAACTTACATGAAATGATAAGCATATATGCTTCTGTTTTGAAATGATTTGTTTGAAATGAAATTCATATGATCATGGATGCATGGATGATATGCATGTGTTTGAAACATGATTTTAGGGATGTTACAAATCTAACCCCCTTAAGGTGAATCTCGCCCTCGAGATTCGGGTTGGCTAGCAAATAGGTGAGGGTGGTCTTTCCGAAGATCATCTTCTCTTTCCCATGTTGCTTCCTCTTCGGAATGATGGTTCCACTGCACTTTGCAAAACTTGATAGTCTTAGTCCGTGTGACTCTTTCTGGAGTCTCAAGAATCTTGATAGGCTTCTCCTCGTAAGTGAGATCACTTTCCAATTGTACCTCCTCCAAAGGTATAGTATCCTTCAAAGAAGTTTCTTCCATTTCTGGATGACATTTCTTAAGCTGACTCACATGAAACACAATATGGACAGCTGACAGAGACTCTGGCAATTCAATTTCATAAGCAACTTCTCCTTTACGACTCAGAATCTTGAATGGTCCAACATATCTTGGGGCCAACTTTCCTTTGACTCCGAACCTCTTCACTCCACGAAGTGGTGACACTCTAAGATAAGCTCTATCACCAACTTCGTAGGTGACTTCTCTACGCTTAGGATCTGCATAGCTTTTCTGTCGGGACTGTGCTATCTTCAATCTGTCCTTAACCATCTTGACCTTCTCTTCAGCTTCTTTGATAAGTTCTGGTCCGAACAAACTTATTTCTCCCACACCATTCCATAATAATGGGGTGGTACACTTCCTCCCGTAGAGAAACTCAAATGGTGCCATCTCAATGCTGGCTTGATAGCTGTTGTTATAAGAGAATTCTGCGTAAGGTAGACTTTCATCCCAACTGGCTCCATAGTCTAGGGTGCATGCCCTCAACATATCTTCAAGAATCTGATTAGTCCTTTCTGTCTGTCCATCAGTTTGAGGATGAAAAGCAGTACTGAATTCCAACCTCGTTCCCAATGACTCATGTAGCTGTCTCCAAAAATGGGAAGTAAATTGAGTTCCCCTATCGGACACAATACTCTTGGGCACTCCATGTAGACATACAATTCTACTCATATAGATTTTGGCCAACTTAGCACTTGTATAAGTTGTCTTCACGGGTATGAAATGAGCCACTTTAGTTAGGCGATCCACTACTACCCAAATAGAATCATATCCTGACCGGGTCCTTGGTAATCCGGTAATGAAATCCATACCAATCTTGTCCCACTTCCAATCAGGAATAGGTAGTGGTTGGAGCAAACTTGCTGGTTTCTGATGTTCCGCTTTCACTCTACTACACACATCACACAAAGCAATATGTTCGGCGATGTCCTTCTTGAGATTATTCCACCAAAATCTTTCCTTCATATCGATGTACATTTTGGTGTTACCCGGATGAATGGAATACGGTGAGTTATGTGCTTCTTGCAAAATCAGTTTCTGAAGCTCCGGATCTTGTGGAACACAGATACGTTTCCCATGCCATAAAGTACCATGTTCGCCTTCATGGAATCCTTTGGCTTTTCCTTTGCCAATCTTTTCCTTAATTTCTTCAATTTCCTTATCAGTCTTCTGGGCTTCTTTGATCTTGTCCAACAAAGTAGGTTGAACATCCAAAGACATGAGATGTCCCTCAGGTACAATCTCCAATCTGAGATCTCTAAATTGGGTGCACAAATCATCGGGCAATTCTCCCTTGGTAAGGCCATTCACAAAAACCTTACGGCTTAAAGCATCCGCTACAACATTTGCTTTACCGGGATGGTATTGGAAACTCAAGTCATAGTCCTTGATGAGTTCTAGCCATCTTCTTTGTCTCATATTAATTTCCTTCTGGGTGAAGATATACTTCAAACTCTTGTGATCTGTGAACACTTCACATCGCTTTCCCAAAAGATAGTGTCTCCATGTTTTGAGTGCATGGACAACAGAGGCTAACTCTAGATCATGAGTAGGGTAGTTCACCTCATGAATTTTGAGTTGTCTCGAGGCATAAGCCACAACTTTTCCTTCTTGCATAAGTACTGCACACAAACCATGATGAGATGCATCACAATATACTTGGAAATCCTTCTCCAAATCTGGCAGACATAAAACTGGTGCTGTCACAAGTCTCTTCTTCAATTCTTGAAAACTAAGTTCACAACCTTCAGACCAAGCAAATTTCTTGTATTTCTTTAGCAATTCTATCATAGGCTTAGCTACCTTGGAGAAATTCTCAATGAACCTTCTGTAGTAACCTGCTAAGCCAAGGAAACTACGAACTTCTTTCACTGACTTGGGAGATTCCCATTCGATTCTGAATGAAACTTTAGCAGGATCAACTGCTACACCATCTCCTGACACAACGTGTCCAAGAAATCCAACTTCATTTAGCCAGAATTCACACTTGCTGAATTTGGCATACAGCTTATGCTCTCTAAGCTTCTCTAGTATCAATCGCAAATGTCCTTCATGTTCTTCTTTGCTCTTGGAGTAGACTAAAATGTCATCGATGAAAACGACAACAAACTTATCAAGGAATTCCATGAACACCTTGTTCATCATATTCATAAAGTATGTTGGAGCATTGGTCAAACCAAATGGCATTACGGTATACTCATACAATCCATACCTTGTGGTGAAAGCTGTCTTAGGTATGTCTTGTTCCCTTATCTTGAGTTGGAAATAACCTTACCGAAGATCAATCTTTGAGAACACACAAGCTCCTTCTAGCTGATCAAACAAGTCATTGATTCTGGGCAAAGGGTATTTGTTCTTGATAGTCACCTCATTGAGTGAACGGTAATCTATGCATAACCTTTGACTTCTATCTTTCTTCTCCACAAACAAAACTGGGGCTCCCCAAGATGAAGAACTTGGTTGAATAAATCCTTTCTGCAACTGTTCTCCAAGTTGTTTCTTGAGTTCTTTCAGTTCATCAACTGACATCTTATATGGTCTCTTTGCTATTGGTCCCGATCCTGGTAGCAAATCTATAAGAAACTCCACATCTCTATCTGGTGGCATTCCCGGCAATTCTTCCGGAAACACATCCGGATACTCACTCACAATTGGCACACTGTCCATGCTAACCCCCTTAAGAGAATTTAGCCTACTCCCTTTTGATTCAAAGTTAGAATTGAATTTAATCCGTTTCCTTTCCGGGGTTGTGAGTGCAACAGTACGATTAGCACAATCTAGTACTCCTTCATACTTAGCCATCCAATCCATTCCCAATATTACGTCCAGTCCTTGGGAATCTAGGATTATCAGACTCACTGGAAACTTATGCTTTCCAAACTCTATTACTAGATCCCGGCATCCAAGACTTACTATCATATCTCCACCTGGAGAACTAACTTTTATTGGACACCCAATGTTTTCAGTTGGAAACTCATTTCTATCAACAAATGCTTTTGATATGAATGAATGCGATGCTCCAGTATCAAAAGGAACAAACGCTGGAATAGAATTGAGTCTGAACTTACCAGCAACAACATCAGGCTCCTCATAGATTTCCTCCACATTGATGTGGTTAAATTGCCCTTTCTGAAAAGGGTTGGGCTTGTTGGGTCCTTCAAATTTCTTTTCTGGGCATTCATTTGCATAATTCCCCATCTTCTTGCACTTGAAGCATTCAACCTGACTAATGTCCTTCTTGATAGGTTGGCTTCCACTGCCACTTCCACTACCACCGTGGTGGCTCTTATATCCACCCTTGTGGTTCTTGTACTTGTCATTGTCATGACTACGGTGATGCTTGTTGTCATGACGGTTGTGGCTGTGGTGCTTGTTGAATTTACCATGCTTGTGGGATCCTGAGCTTCCACTATCATCGTAATGGGAACGTTTGTGAGACGATCCCGAGTTGTGCTTGTCCGAGTGCTTTCTCTTCCTGCTCTCAACTTGCTTCATTTTGTTCTCCAAGATAGCAGCCTTATCACAAAGGGATTGGTATGTGGGAACATATGCCACAGCCAACTGCAGGTTCATCTCATCATTCATCCCTTCAAGAAACTTTTCTTTCCTCTTAGCATCGGTGTCAACTTCATCCGGTGCATAACGCGCCAGATTGTTGAACTCCTCAATATATTCTGCCACGCTGCGGTGGCGCTGCTTCAAGTTATGGAACTCTTTCTTTTTCAGACTCATCACTCCAGATGAGATATGAGCAGTACGAAAGCCATCCTCAAAGATAGCCCATGTCACATCTTCTATGGGAGTGGTGATCTGGAAGTTATCCCACCAAGTGGCGGCTGGTCCTTCCAGCAAATGTGCTGCAAATCTGACCTTTTCTGCATTAGTACAGCCCACAGTTACCAAGTCCTTGTTCACATAGTGTAGCCAATCATTGGCCACCATGGGACCAGTTGTTCCTGAGAACTTTGCTGGCCTCAATCTCAAGAACCTGGTAAGCATGTCAAAACCCGGTGGGTTGTTGTTGTTGTTGTTTTGGTTCTGGATGAACGTAGTCATCATTTGCATCAGCTGAGTCTGAGCTGTCATCATTTGCTGCATTTCTGGAGTGATGTTGTTGTTGTTGGGGTTGGGATTGGCACGACGGGGAGGCATCTGTGGTTTGTTCAATAGAGATAACAATGAGATACCCATAGATGCTTTCATGCACAATACATCACATAAACAATCACAAAACATGCATCATAGCAATAATAGTTCAACAATAAAAATGACAAGTTCGCAAAGTAAACACACAAATAACAAGCCATCCACATGTTGGATGGTCATTGTGACACAAATAAAGTATGATAAATAAATGATAAATGAGTAGTCAAATCTACTCCTCGGCATCAACCTCCTCCTCAACAAAGGTAAGACCTGCATTCTCCATTGCGGTCTTGTATTCCTCGACGTTGGCGGTCAAGGTCTCTATTTTGGCTTTGAGTGCCCTCTTTTGAGAACGAAGCCTCTCAATCACCGTCTGCTGATGCTCGAGCTCGAAGTCCTTGGCCTGCAGTTCTTCAGTCATGTCCCGAATCCTCTTGTTCCTATCCTGGACTCGCTTCTCCTGACTCTTGAACTTTCTGTCCTGGCTCTCGAACTTTGCCTCCATCTCCTTGACTATCTCATCTTGCTCCGCGAAGAGCTTGTCCTTCTCGCGAAGCTGCACCTGGAGTTCGTCATTGTTGAGCATGACGTTGGTCCTATCAGAGTCCACGTGCCTAATGAGATCCTCTAAGTCCTGGAGGTATAGGAGAATCGGCTCCGCTGTCTCCCTCGAAGTGTCCTCGAAGTCGATGGACTCTCCATCCTCATCACGTCTACCGAAGACGTGAAAGTGAGTACCTCTAACCTGTCGAGAGTGTCTCCCTAGCAGACGTCCTATCAGATCCTGCATGATTACCTCAAGGCCTCTCTCGTTGTCATCGTGCATGAGCTTGAAGATGATAGCCTCCGTGGTAGGCTCAGTCTGGCGTCCGGGCTGATTGACCTTGAAACCCCAAAGGTCTTTCCTCTCAAACTTGGTGAGGGGAAGCACCATGATGGTAGGAAGAGGGAGATTGAGCAAAGTAGTGAGCTCAACAATACGAGGACCAAAGCGAGTTCCCTGGAACTCCTCAACAGTGCTTATGGTAACATTAGGCATCTATTTATAAGATAGAAAAAGTTAGAACAACACAAATTAAGATAAAACACAAGGCAAAACATCACATACATATCCTTGGGAATCAAAACACACAAGTCATGGCATACATGGATCCATTACAACAACCAAGGTTCAACTTATTTTAAGCAACATTTGGAAAATAAGGTGATAAGTGGTGGTCCAACTAACGAAGTACGTTTACAATCCTATCTCATTGGATCTGTTGGCTAACATAATGTTTCTAGAAGCAATCAGTCTATCTTGCTCACATGACTCCATCACTAAGTCTATAATGTCTCCTCTTAGGGTTTGGTTGGTAGCCTCCAACTCTTGGGTATGTTTCTTCTCTTCCTTTAAGTCATTTTGGAGGTTAAGCATTCTGCACTTGACTCTATCACCAAGTTCTTTGATGGTCCTCCAAGCTGCATCCTTTGCTGAATCAAAGAATGTAGTGTGCACCACTGAATTGGTGAACATGCAGAATCCTGATTCCTTGTGGTTGTCTTCCTTGTTTTTATACAAGTGAAGTTGCACCCACCAGTACTCAACTCCTTCATCCATCACATGAAAGCCTTTGTACACAGTTGCACCACGTATTTCCATTGCAACCATGAGGTCCTTGAGAGCCTTGGGGAATTCTGTCTCACACTCCAAAGTCATTGTCATGAGTGGTCCTTTCCTCACGGCTTCGTTGATGGAGTTCATCTACAAATAGAGATGAGAAAGAATATTAGAAAAGTTTACGATAAGAATAGACAAGTGTAGAAGTTGTTGAAAATTTTCCTTAGTGGTTTCCAATCCTAGGGTCATAATCCTACAGGCAACACAGTGCTCTGATACCATCTGTAAGATCCCTCCTTTATAAAGGAAAAGGATCCCTGTGATTGCAATGCTAGTCCCTGGATCATTAGCATCCACAGTTTAAGATGAAGTACACAGAAACAAAGGTCATTATTACAGTCATTCCAGAGACAAACATAGTCTTTACAACTCCAAGGCCACAGGCCTAGTTCAAGAGTTTGAATAAGTAAATCAATAAAAGTCTTCATCTTCATGTGCCATAGGCAAACATGTTGACTGTAGACTCATGACTCCTAATCCTCATCAGAGTACCCTGCAACATCACAAGTTACAGCCACAGTGGGTCAATACATTGGAATAGTATTGGCAAGTGATACCTTAGTATAATTTAGGTGGACTAGATACTATATGCAATTTGGCTAAGTGTAGCTTGGCTTGCTTTGCTCAAAATAGATTTTTCCTATTAGTTGAAATCACTAAGTTTTTATTTGTCAAAACTTTTCCCAAGGAGCCACCAATAGACATTGAGGTCCTTCACCCTTGTTCACCCACAAGTTTTTACTTAGAAATTGGGATGAGGAGATTCTTGATAGCTTCCATGTCTTGATGCTCAAGTTGTCCTTTTCCAGGGACATGGCTAAGTACTTAGATTCTTCCATCTGTAGAGGTTGTGCACTTTCCCCACCAGACTTGATTTTCACCAAGACAGGACCTTTCAGAAGCCTTCCCTTAGACCAAATGGACGCGCTCCAACCTATCATTCCCCACTACCACCAACTGTCAAAATGGCTAAGTTCTAGCAACCTATGTGATCCAGGCAGAGCCCATATTGCCAAGTGGCTGCACTAGAAGCTTCTTAACATTTGTCCTCAAAAAAATCTCTTTGTTCCTGGGTGGCTTTCCACAAGTGAGATACACAAGGTAAAACATATAAATGGGCCTTGTGTAACCACTCAACATAAACCATTCCTTCCATTCCACCCAGGTGTTTCATTTACTTAGTTGTTTTATTAGGCAAAACACAAGTCCAAAGACTTAGAAATATTTTCATCATAGCATGTATATTTCACCAACCCTTGGTTGCTACTAGCTAGGCTAAGCATGGCATAGATATGCATCTTAACTTAGAAATTTCCTAGCAATTCTACAACTACTAGGATTTCTCAACATGGCATATAAGCAAAATATAGCATGCAAGACTAGCAAAATATTTCTAATGCTTAGTAGAAAACATAGGGATAAAAATATTCATGAAGCACCACTTGCCTTGGTAGTTTTGAGAGTAGCTACACTCCTCACAATCACAATCACTAGAACCAAAATCTACACAAAGAATCATAGCCACAAATCACATACAAAACATATACAAACAAAAATATATGAATGCATGCAATATGATATGTGATGATTTTTAAAACTCAACAAAGCAAGTGTACAGTACTGGTTCATAAACAAGTTAAAAACTTGCCAAACAACAATTATTTAAACCTTAAATCATTTCTTAAACAATTCATATACTCAAATTAGCCCTACACAAGTTTCTGCAAATAAAACCATTTTAACAGAAGACAAACATTAAACACATTGCATATTTATAAAGGGCTTGCTCTCCTGATTCCATGGATATAAAATTTGTCAAATTCTAACGTGGGGATCAAAAGTTATAGCCAAAACAAATTCAAACATCTAATAGATTCAAATTCTGTTTTTAAACCTAAACTGCTGCCACGCGTCTTAACCTGATTGGCTGGTACCGCTTCGCTCAGGATCGCGTCTGTGAGCCGTTAGATCTACTTAATTTGCACAGCCCAGATCTACTCGTAACGGTTCGATAAGTGATCTAATTTCACGCGCTGGATCTAGATCCAACGGTCCTGGATCAAACGACCATAGCTGGGCGGCGCTGGCGGTGGCTACTGGCGGCGGCGAGCTCTGCCTACGGCGGCGCGGCGCTACAGGTGGCTCTAGGGTCGTCGGAGATGCTTACCAAGATCGTGGCGATGCACTGATGCTCAACCTGGCGACGACTTGGCAAGGGGCGCACGGAGACGGTCGCTGGAGCTCGTCGGAGTTGCGGGCGGCGTCAGATGCTTGCTGTCGAAGACGATGCCGAGGTTCTGCGTCGACCTAGCACAAGCCAGATGGTTTAGGAGATGCGCAAGCACCTGGCGATCAAGGCAGTACCAAAGGGGAGGCAAGGGGCGGTGTCATTTTACCTGAATCGCACGTCAGAGTTGAGCGGCGGCTCAGGTGCTCGCGGGTGAGAACGAAGGTGTCGCTCTGGGTCATGAGAAAGCAAACGGAGGGCATTAGCGAATGCGCAAGATCATGCTGGTCACGGTGGTTTGAACTAGAGGCAGAGGGGCGGTCTGTACTCACCGTGATTCGTCGCCGGAGTGCGTCTGTCTGCGGCGGCGCGAGGGCAATTGCGGGCAGCCTGGTGGCGGAGAGGTGGCGCTAGGTGAGGGGAAATGGCCGTGGTGCAGAGGGGGTTATGTAGGCGAGAGGGGAGCGGCAATTAAGCGCGGAATCAAGGGCAATTAAGCCCGCAGTGACTGCGGCGAGTAACGGCAGAGCGATCATCGCAGCCGCGCGTGATTGACGAAGACGACGACGTGGTCACGGGGTCCACTTGTCAGCGAATAAAACAGAGAGGGGTTGGGTCCTTGCGTCAGTGACCGGGTGGGTGTGTCTGCGGGTGAGAGAGAGAGAGGGGGATCCCGGGTGGGCTAACTGGGCTGGATTTGTAGTTGGGCCAGATAGGTGGCGCTGGCCTTTTTCCATTTCTTTTCTCCTTTTCTTTTTCTTTTTTGATTTTCTAAAATGATTTTCAAATCCAAGTCAAATGGGTTTGAATTCAAATCTTTTCTAGGTTTTTATACTGCCAACCTTGCACTCAAAAGTGTGTTAAACACTACTGTTCAATCAAGACACTTTGATCAAATGAAAATAAAAATAAAACCAAGCCTTTACGTGATATATACAATAGGCATAATATTGGTTTTATTTGTTTATTTTGTTTTGGAACTTTGTTCAAACTTTTGATGGTACCTAAGTTTGAATTCAAACATTACTGAACAAAACAAGTACTCTTCTCATTGAAATGTAGCACTAAGGCTAGAGCAACTTACATGAAATGATAAGCATATATGCTTCTGTTTTGAAATGATTTGTTTGAAATGAAATTCATATGATCATGGATGCATGGATGATATGCATGTGTTTGAAACATGATTTTAGGGATGTTACAAAATTCAGCCACCAAAGGATTTGGGGACAAACCCTAGTTTGTCAAACCCTAAATAAGGAAAGGGGAAGTTTCCCACCTCTTCCCTTGGACGAGTTAGGAAAGGAGTGGGTCAAGGGATGGGAACCCTTGGCCGCACTCCCCCTCCATATAAGGAGGGGTGGGGGCGCACCACCCCTTGTCCCTTGCCTTTGGCCCTAAACCCTAGCCGCCACCTCTCTCCCTCCTCCGTCTTCCTGCTCCGACTTAGGCGAAGCCCTGCAGGGATTCTCCTCCACCACCACCACCACCACGTCGTTGGGTTGTTGGGATTCCGAGGGTTTGACTACCTCCGTTACCCGCTGGAACAGGGAGAGGAAGGTCTTCATCGACTTCGTACGTGTGACGAAGTGCGGAAGCACTGTAGGAACATGGCACCGGAAGGATCGTCTACATGATCTTGTGATCAGCAAGTGATCCACTATATCAACCACGAGATCTAATCTCGTTAACATTTTGGATCTATGAGGGTTAATTCTATACAATCTCGTTGCATCGATCTCGTATATTAGATCTTATCGTTGCCATAGATTAGATCTTGGTTTTGTGTGTTCTTGCGATAGAATTTTTTTGTTTTCCATGCATCGAACCCTACACAGCATTCGTTAGCCCTTTGCATGCATTTGTGGATATAGCCAATGGGTCAATTTTTTGTATTGATCTCTTGAGCTGCCTCATAAATCAGACCTAGTTTTCCTCTATCACTATATTGAGCAGCCCGAATGCCACTAGGAACATCCAGTTGTGACCATCCAATGTTGTCACAGATGCCTGGAAGCCTTTCCATTTGCTAGTTAAGACAATACTCTCAACACTCAGATATGTCCTACCGTCGTCCTTGAATCCCAAGATAAAAGGTTTAAGCACCATGAAAAATCTGTTGAAATAAATTTTACCACCTTCTGATTTAGTGTCGATCACTACAACACTCCTTGGAAACCTACCATGTACCTCAGCCTTGAAGATGTACAGTATCCTGAAGCTATTAGTCCAATCCCCATGCAAGATTTTTAGAGCTTTCTCTTTACCTTTCTAAACCATCTAATTTGGTAGGACAATTTTCTAAAGCCACCCACTCTGTCTCAGTCGTCGAGGATTTTTAGAGAAACGATTTTATTATAAATATTCTTCATAGTATCCCTAGGGTTATCCTTTAGTATGGACATAGCTTGTAAAGCCACCCACTCTGTCTCAGTCGTCGAGGATTTCAGCATGCTCCCTGTCCCACACATGTGGGGAGGGCCCAATTTCTTCACCTCGAACACAGATTAATTTAAAGCATAAGCGGAGTTGCCAGATCGATCTTGTACATCAACTGTACATATATTATAGAGTGAAAAATGATAAAGTTGAAACGGTTTTCTCCATTCATTGCCCGAATACCCTAATTGACTTTGACGCGGGTAGCGCTCTGGCTGCGATCCTCCACGGACAAGGTATCACCGCATGTCCATTCTTCCACTTTAACCCGCAAACGTCCTCATACATCTGTGCAGTGTACTTCAGTCTATGAACATAGAACTCCCCCTTGATACAAAAATGCTGGAATGACATCCTGAACTCATGCATGCTGCTGAACTTGGTGCCAATCAAAATTATAGGATTCTCGTGGTCATGTATAATCTCTTCTACGTCGGGACCCGAGTCATCAACTGGAATGCCAACCTCATCCTTAAGTGTATTGTCGATCTCATGATCACCAGATTCTTAATGCTCCATAGTGCCATCTTCTACATATGATTCAGAATTTTCACCATCCTCACCAATGCCTAGTACTGCACAATATCATATTGACTCCCAGGGGTGGGGCCGCACCATCATTTGTACCTACATGGACCGGAACATTGGCACAATCTACCTTTCTGGCAACTCTGTTTTCTCCCAGACACTCTGTTGGTGCTGCCGCAACCACAAGGGGTGGTATTACACTATCATGCATCACATGTTCGTCAACCGACAAACAGTAATTAGATTATATTTCATCTCGACTGTACAGAACCCTCTTGCTCTTATTGTGTACATCCTCCTTTATGATGGAATCCTTCCTAATGGTATCATTCGTGATGGTAGCCCCATTAGGGCTTGACCTCTGCATTGTGTTCCTCATCGAACTAGCCTTTTTGCTGCTACTCCTCGGTGTGATCTCCTTCCTACTTCCCCTCACGGGTGTTGGCTCCTACGTGACGGCATCATTGCCTAACCTCTATGGCGTGTTCCTCTTCGAATTAGCCTTTTGCTGCCATTATTGGGTGTGTTCTCCTTCGTGTCGGCATTATTGTCGGGCCTCTGCGGCGTGTTCCTCTTCAAGCTAGCATTTTTCCGCCACTATTGGGTGTGTTCCCCTTCATGCCGGCATTATTGTTGGACATTTGTGGCGTGTTCCTCTTCAAGCTAGCATTTTTCCACCACTATTGGGTGTGGTATCCTCTATGCGAGCCAACTTAGCCTTTTTTCTGTTGCTCCTGGGTGTGTTGACCACCTTGTTCACCATCGGGCTATCCCTCTTATCTTTTTTATTGCTACTGTTCAATGTTGCATTATGATTGGATCTCAGGGGTTTACTCTGTGGCATGGTGCCTTTTTTCGTGCAAATCCTGGGTGTCCTCTTCTCTGGCATGGTCTGCTTGGTGATGGCCTTCTTCGGGGTGCTCTTTCTAGGGATGCTCTCTCCTCTATTCGAAGCTACTGTCACTCGAACAACCACGAGCAAGGCCATCAGGTCAATCATGTTTTCTACCAGTTCGTCATTATCATTGCCAACCTCATATTCTTGTCCAACCGTTAGCAGGCGCACGAATAGGTACACTTCCCATCTAGTTTGACTCATCCTACTTAACGGTGTGTCTAAATCACTGGAAACTTTCACTTTTATATCCTTTTGCTGTTATAAGCAAAAAATGCCAAATGTGCTTCCTAGGAGGAATCCCACTCCACCTTCTCACATAACGTTGCTATCAGTTCAGATATCTGTACCACTTCAGAATCGTATGTGCCAACAAGTATATCAATGTCGTCGACGAAATTTTTGGTGATATCATCTAATTTTTCAGTGAACTTATCGACACCGATATGAAAGTGTACCTTGCCATCACCAATTTCCTCAGGACCAAAACCACCGAGAGGTTCGATAACAGTATGACTGGTAGCTGGAGTAGCCTCGATGACAATATCAGCAGGAGGAGCAACACGAGTAGTATCAGAGTCTAGACCATGGGCTTGCTCCTCAACAATAGGTCTTCGAGTAGCCGCAGTAGCACGCTGAACTTCACCATGGGTTTGAGGAGCACCAGCGCCCAAGACAGCGGTTCTGGCAACAACAATAGCGGGGAAGCCTCCCGAAGCCTTAGTTTCCGCAACCGCAGTAGGGATTGGGTCAGCAGCAGGCTAAGCAACAACACCAGCAGTTCTGGCAACAATGGGGTGGCCTTTCGAAGCCTTAGTTTTTGCAAAAGCAGCAGGAATTGGTCAGTAGCAGGCTGAGCAACAACACCAGTAGATTCCACAACAGCGGTGTGGCCTCTCGAAGCCTTAGTTTGCACAACAGCAGCCGGTATTGGGTTAGTAGCAGGCAGAGCAACAACACAATAGATTCCACAATAGAATCACGACCTGCATCCACAACAAGGTTTTGCACCACGGCAAAACGGGCACTTGATGACTATGATAATACAACACTTTTTAGCTATATAAGTAGTGTCATTTTCCTATCATATCATGCTCGGTCTAACTATTGCTATACCTGATATGCTTGATCACTTTTTTTCATTACATTCAATATGAGCTTTGCACATTTAATAGTTTAGGTAGAATTTTATCCCTCTTTTTTGTATTTGACATATGTGTAGGTGTTGATGATGATTATGGATAAAACAAAGGCAAAAGGAACAAAGAGAGTGTAGTATGGAGGAATTGCAAGACCAGACTTAGCCATTTGAGGTGTTGGAAAAGTGAATTTTCAAACTTCTCAAAATAAAGATCCATACCATGGGGTTGTAGCCCTCGACGCGAAGAATCCAACGAGCCCAAAAACTCCCAAAACAGAGTTCGTATGAAGAAATGGCAACCAAAATACGGAAGGGTCTCCAAGTTCAACGGCCAACTATACGGCCGGCGGCCATATAGTTCCTACCGTATAGTTGCGAAAAAGGTCGGAAACGATGGGATTTCACCCCAGAAAGGCTCCAGAACCTTCCCCAAGCCATATGACGGTATTATGGGTACCCTAGGGCACCCCAAAGGCCTATATAAAGAGGGAGCAGCCAAAGGAAGCCACCATACACCATAAACAAGATCTAGATCCCATCTACCGCCTCCACGGCAGCGCCCTGCCACCATGCCGCCTCCATAGCCTCTCAAGCTCCACCAAGATCTAATCTCCATCAACACCATCAAGCCATCCAAGCAAGAAGAGGAGGAGAATGATGATGCTTCCATCACCACGCCGATGCCATCATCACTGCATCGTCATCACCATCTCTATCACCACTACTCCTTCATCCTTCCCCATCATGGTCTCCGTGATGGGTTGTAACATGGCTTGAACCCCCTTTTATTAATGTTATCATGATTTGAGTAATTGAAGTGTGGTGTGTTCTTGTTAATTAATATGTTTGTGCTTTCTCTTTACATTGTTCTATTCATGATATTATTCTAGTGATTGGAGACGTCCAATCCATTGTTGAGGAATTTACTAGGGATTCACGGAGTGTCACAAAACTTATAATTAATCTCTACCCTTCCATGGGTCCTGAAAAGCCCATGAGTAAAACTAATAGGCTATTTGCTATAAGTTATTTGTGGAGGCAATAGAAGCTTAGGATGCACCGCTCAGAGTTCCCCAAGATCACTCGTGATATAGATAGATATAGTGTTGCGAATTGCTTGCCCCAAAGTGACAAATGGGATATCTTGTGACTAGCACACTTGCTTAGGAGTATGGGTTGTCCATAGAACTTAATGTCATTTCTCCGGTTTACCTTGATTGGTCTTGTAACCTTAATACACTATTCTCTTATGGATGACCCATGTCCGAAGAGGGTGTGGACAATTGAGTTGTCTAGTTGCCACTTACCAATGGTGGGAGACAACGGTATATGAGGGACCACCACAATTATATTTAATAGATATTTCATAAGAACTTATCATGCACACCGATATACACAACAATACTTGAGGAATCATAGCATTAATATTTCTATCTCATTGCATTCACCTTTTTTATTTTTACTTTTGTTCTAGTTTTCTTCTAGTCCTAGTAGTAGTTGTTACAGTCATCTTAAATTTATTTAACCTAGCAACCTATAGAGCAGACTATTTACAAACCACGGTTTTGGTACGAACATAGCCACATTGACAACATGGTTACGGGGTCGAGTTTGCCGTGCTACCATCGGTACAAACTCTTAAATATTTGCTACTGCAAGTACTACAATAACCCTGTTTTGGTACAGGAACCTAGTCATCAAATTGGCGTCGTTGCCGGGGAGCGAAGCGTTCGGTTATCTACTCGCACATAGTTTATTTTTGTTTGTTGCTATTACCTTACTGCTTTATTTTATATTGAAAACAATGAAAAATTACAAAACCAAAAGTTTATAAAAACTTTTGCTACTAATTATGTCTTCCGAGATAAATTTTGTTCAACAGAGAATACAAGCATTGGAGGAGATAAAGGATTCAAGCTCATCAAGCCTGGTTGCTAGACATGAGCTGATAGAGAAAATGCTTAACCAATTGGAAAAGCATTCATTATGTTTGCATTCTAATGATGGATCTTATTGCACAATTTGTATAACAAATGACCACCTTAATTTTCAATGTAAGTGTTCCAACAATCCTATTCTAGCAAATTATAATAGAGATAAATCCTATGCTAGTTTGGAAGTATCAGAATACATTCTTTTCAAAGGTCCATCTGAAATGGTATTTAGACTAGGAAGTATTGATGTTGAATGTGAAGCACTTGATGGAGTTTTTAATTTAGTATAACTCATATTCCTCTTTTGCAAAAATAATTTAAGTAATAATGCATTGGTATTATATTATTTGAAATGGTCTAAAACCGCCATGGAGAAAGATAACCTTTTGCAAGACTCACTAAAGAGCAGAGAGGAAAAGGAGCACAAGGAAGAGGAGGAAGAACGGATTGATCACCCGCTCACACCTTCGACTCCTACTTTTGATTCTATCATTGCTATTAAAACACTAGTCGATGAAAAGGAGGAACAAAAAGGTTAGGTTGACAAAGAGAGTCACACTACAACTTTTTTTGTGATGCCTCTCACTCTAGTAGTGATTTTTATGATGCTAAAACTGTTGATAATTGTTCTACGGAGGCCTTCTGCCTAAACACTCATATGGAGAGCATTAATAAAAATGAACTAGAGATAGAACCTTGCTATACTAACATGCAGGTCCTGAACTCCCTGCTATGAAGGAAGAGTTCTATGAAGTGTCCGCCTATGCATGTAACTAAGGTAAAGATTTAAGATTTTTATATGAATCTCAAATCCTCTCATTGCAGCAATACATGGAGGCATGTTCACCAAGCTTGGTGCATCAACACTTTCTTAAAAGCAAGAACTTGTTCATCTACATGATGCCGATGCACCGTAAGCGGGTATGAATCTGACCAAAGTCTACTCCAAGATGCTCCAAACTAGTATGTATAACCACACCTCGAGTCGATATCCCTTGGGATCCAGGTGGGTAATTTATGGAGCATCCTATCCTCGCTTTATGGCTTTAAAGAGAGCGCTTCCCGGGAGGCAACCCGGAAGTCATTAGGCGTCTTATTTAGTTTTGTGTCTTGAGTCTAGTTGCATTCATATTGCATTGACACTTTTATTCTTTGCATGTCTTGATATTAGAGTTATCTTGTTGAAGTTTTCAAAAGGTATAATTTATTGTCACTATATTATAAGTTGCATAACTCGGTTGTACCTAAATCATGTTTTATACATACTAATGTTGGTCGAAAATTAAAGTTGTTATTTTACTGTCAAAACATGGTGTTTCGCTAAGTTTCAGGTTAAGAAAGAATTTTCTAAGAAACATGTAAATTTTGGCGACTCCAGAAGGTTTAACGACCAACTATACAGCGGGAATAAAAATTCTGGCCATATAGTTGCGGTCGTATATTTATCGATGTCGTCGTCAAATTTCTTGTAAGGTTCCGAACCTTTAATAAGGTAGAGATACCTGTGTTTACAATGCTAGTCCCTGGATCAATAGCTAGCATCCACAGTTAAGATGTAATATCAAGAAACAAAGGTCATAATACAACTTTATAACCAGGAATAAAATAATTCATTACATCTTACATAGCTCATTTGGCTATCACATTACAATGCAGAAGAATATCTATATAGCATGGATTCCTTCATCTTCAAAGTGCCATAGGCAATCATGTTGGTTGTAGACTTGTAATCCTATTCAACACACTTCACTAACATCAAACCTGCAACATAATAAGTTGCAACCATATGGGTCAATATATTTGAATTGTATTGGCAAGTTTCACTATTATATAGAAATAAGTGGATCCTATCATTACATGCATATTTGGCTAAGTAGGGTTTAGGCTCTTTTATAGAAAGCAATATAGTTTTATCCTATCTTTTCAAAATAGTTTTAATCTTTTGTCAAATCTTTCTGAACTCCTTGGAAATCTCCAAGTGCTTCAAATCCCTTGTTGTCACCATCAAGTTTTACTTTGAGAAATTGGAATGTCGAGATCTTCCATAGCTTCAGGCCTTAGTTGCTCAGAGTTGTCCATAACCGGGGACACGGCTAAGTACTTAGAATTTGATCTTCTGCAGAAGTTGTACACTTTACCCACATGACACAATCTCGTCTTGATGCCACCAAAGGGTCGCTGGATAAGTACTCACCAAAATGGAGTACTGGCAGATCGAGAATGTGACAAAGTCTTTCCATAGAAGTCCTCCCAATACACAATGCTAGCTTGTCAACCAGGCACCAATGTAGGGATAAATTTCCCTTACACAATTCTAGTTAACCTGAAGATGCCAATGCATGGGTCTTCCACTATGTAGTTGACTAAGCCAGAGCCCATTTAGCATGTGGCTGTACACGGAAGCCATGCAGACGAGAAACATGTTCAATCTCTAAGTCCCTGGGTGGTTTTCTTCTAGTGCCCACACAAAATATAGCCATATAAACATGGTTCCCTTTGTTGCCACCTTGTCCAAAACTTGAGTATCCTTGTCCACCCAGGTGGTTCATTGAGTACTTGTTTTATTATATAAAACATATATCTTTTCAACACTTCATATAATCATATCATGTATCCCATCTCAAATATATAGCAGGGCTAAGCATACTACAACTACATTGTTTTCACTAAGGAAGATATAAGGGTATCCTATTAGGATTTAGCATAGCATAAAATATAGTAGTCCTTTCCATGCATGTTACAAAAATCCACTAAGTGTAATGAAAATAGTAGGACATGGATGATAGTGTCACTTGCCTTTTTAGTAGAGAATGTTGGTTCACTTCTTGATCTTGCAAATATCACACTCTTCTAACTTCAATACAATTCAATCAAGCAAACACATATTCAACTAGCATTCAAACAATTTATCACATATAAAATAACAAAAACAAGGTCATGCATGCAAGCATGCAAAAGATAGTTTTATTTGGAAAAGTGGTTTCTACTAGGCTCTAAACATTTTCAAGCTCACATTGGTTATTTACAAAAGTCGTAAAACCATTTGCCAAAAGTTTCATCTCATAAACCAAATATTATGTTAAGGTGATATTTTATGTTTGTTGAAAATATCTTTTAGCAAAACAATAACTTTATATGGTTCATCAAATATGTTCTTAATCTCAAAACATGGTGTTTTAGGGTCAGAACGTTTGAATCAAATCATTTCCCAAAGGCTTTACTCAAAAATCATTTCCAAACCATAAACAATATTTTTATTTGACAAGAAATGAGCTAACTCAAATATTTATTACTTAACTTCACAAAATACATTTTTAAATCCATAAGTTGGTTCCTATGGTCAGTAGGTTCAAAACAATCCATTTTGTAAAGATTTCACCTTAAAAATATATCTAGAACAATTTTTATATTCAAATTATGCCTACACAAGTTTCTGCAATTTCAACTAATTTTCCAGAAGCAAAACATTAAACAAAGTGCATGGTTGCAAACTACTTGTTCTTCTGAATCCATTGATATAAAATTTGCAAAATTTGGACGTGTAGAATGAAAGTTATGAATTTTACAAGTTTGCAAATCTAATAGAACAAATTTCTAATTTAAATCCTGAGTCTGGCCACGTGTCTTACTATTACTGGCTGATACCGTTTCGTGCGGATTGAGATATGTGGGTCGTTGGATCTAAATGAGATCGTCGGCACAGAGCACACGATACCCCTTCGTTTAAATCTAATCTCAGCCAGACATTTTAGATCTAACGGCTACAACGAGGCTACCAGAAACTGGCGGCGCTCGACGGCAGCGCGCGGCGGCTGCGCTCTAGCTACGGAGGATTTGGTGAAGCAGGAAGAAAGGGGACAAAGAGAAATGGCTCACCGTGCTCGCAGTGGTGTGGCGAAGCTCAAGGTGGTCGTAGCTGTCCAAGGGGCGCACGGGAACGGCGGTGATTGCTCGTCGGAGTTAGTGGCGGCGTCGGGTGTCTCTGGTTGACGTCAGAGGTGGAGTTTGCGAGCGTGCTAAGACAAACGGAGCACGCGGTTAGTTGCGTACAGGGCTGGGGATCCTGGGAGCATCAACTAGAAGGTTCGGGGCGGTCTGTGCTTACCAGGGGAGCTCGCCGGAGAAACGACAGACGACGGTGGTGCTCAGGTGTCGAGGTTGCCGAGGCTACGTTGCTCGCGTGGGCTAACGAGTGGCACTGGGAGATGTGCCAGAAGATGGGGAGCAAGCATGCGTGCAGTGGGAGGCGAGGGGCAGTTGGATGGCGCCGGAATCGGTTGAAGAAGTTCGTCGGAGCAGTGGTGCTCGACCTCGAAATTGGAGCAGCCCGGTGGCAGAGAGGAGGTGTGGCTTGGGGGGAAGAGAGAGGAGGGCGACGCGTTTAAAGGCGTGTGGTTGCTGGCGAGTTTAATCCCTCCATCAACGCGAATTGATCGCCGCATTCAACAGTAGAAACGGCGAGGGGGAACGTGGTCGTGGTGGAGACGACGACCTGGCAGGTGGGACCGTGCTGTCTGCGAGAGAGAGAGAAGAAAAGTGGGGTCCTGTTGTCAGCGACGGGGTGGGTTCTTTTCTGAGTGAAAAACGGTTCACCAGAGGGGGAGCAGGTGGGCTGCGAGTTGGGCTGGGTTGGGCCTTGGCAGATGGGTTGGGTTTGTTTCTATTTTTTTATACTGATTGCTTTTCTTTTTCTGTTTTGAATTTTCTGTTTTGATTTTCAATCAAATAATTCAAACTCCATTTGAATTCAAACCACCTCCAAACTTTAGGTATAGTTTAATTCTGTTTAACAACATGTTCCAAAGTCCAAAATAATATAATTTTTTTATTCTTTTAGGATCTACTAATAATTAAATAAATAGACCTTAGTCTTTATTTCAAATAGGATTTAATTTATTTTTAAAACTCTATTTGAAATCTAAATAATACCAAAACCTTTTCAGTAGGTTTTACTAAAAACATAACACTTTGAAATATAATTGAAAATACTTTAATAAGTTTTTAATGATCATTCAAAATAGGAAAATGTCTATACTTGAATGAAATTTGGATATAAATAAATTCTCATGGTTTTATTTAAATAAACCTTTACTATTTTTATCAAAAAAAATATTTTATTTTTAAATACTTGGCCAAGATTAAATTTGACTCTTTAAAATAGTCCTTATTCATTATTTCTACTTTTGCTTATAAAAACCATATCTTTTTATTTAAAGATCCAAAAATGGTGATTCCAACTATTATAACTTTATTTATTATTTGATTATCTTTTTAAATCCCTCTAGGATTTTATTTGATCAAAATAGGTTTTGATGTTTCCAATTGGAAACAAAAGTTTCTTCTCACCCTAATTTCAACAATTGTTTAATTTGTTTATTTATTTTTCACATTTGAAAATTTGGAAAATTTTGGGATGTGACAGGCTACCACCCTTAAAAAAAATCTCGTCCCGAGATTTGGGAAGGCTAGGGTTACAAGTTGGCTTGAAGACAACTAGGGTACTACCACCCTTAAAAAAACCTCATAGGGTTACATTGATGGTTCACTTGACTATGGTTTCAACACTTGATATCCAGACAAGGAATCCTTATTTGACTCTTCTGAGTAAACTAGTTCCTGACATCCACTTCTTCTATCTCTTCAAAGTTCCCATCCATGTCAATGTGGTTCACATGTCCTTTCTGGTTCACATTGGAGTCGTTTCCATTGGAGTTTCTAGCATCCTTTTTCTTTTTCTTCTCAGGACAGTCTGATGCATAGTGTCCAAGTTCCTTACAATTATAGCTGTCAGAATCGCTAATGTCTTTCTTCCTGAAAGTGTCATGTTGGTTCTGACCAAGGTCATCTCCATTGTCAGTATCATTTCCATTATTGTCACTTCCATTGTTGTTGTGGTGATACTGATGTGGTTCAGAATCTTCATTGATCATTTTGAATGAACGCTTCTTTTGTGATGATCCTGAGTGATACTTGAGTTTATGCTTCCTCTTTCTATTCTCAACTTGATTCATCTTGTTTTCGAAAATGGTGGCTTTGTCACAAAATGATTGATAAGTTGGGACATAGGCAACAGCTAGCAGCAGGTTCAACTCATCATTAAGTCCTTCAAGAAATTTCTCCTTTCTCTTAGCATCTGTATCAACTTCATCCGGTGCATAGCGTTCCTGATTGTTGAATTCTTCAATGTACTTAGCCACACTGAGGTGACGTTGTTTCAGATTGTGGAATTCCTTTTTCTTCAAGTGCATCACTCCAGATGAGATGTGAGATGTACGGAAACCATCCTCAAAAATAGCCCAAGTCACATCCTCAAGGGGAGTGGTGATCTGAAAGTTGTCCCACCATGTTGCTGCTGGTCCTTCAAGCAGGTGTGATGCAAACCTAACTTTTTCTTCGTCGGTGCAGCCAACAGTCACTAAGTCCTTATTCACCGAACATAACCAATCATTGGCTACCATTGGGTCAGTTGTTCCAGAGAACCTTGCAGGCCTTAGTTTCAAAAACTTGGTGAGCATATCATGTGCTGGAGGATTATTCTGATTGTTGTTGTTGTTGTTGTTCTGATTCTGATTTTGCAGGAACTGTGTCATCATCTGCATTATTTGAGCTTGAGATGTCAACAACCGCTGCATCTCGGGAGTGACATGGTTGTTGTTGTTGTTTTGGTTGGGGTTGGCACGACGGGGAGGCATCTGTTGGTTTATAGGGATGAGTAATGGTAGATAGACCTAAGGAAGTTCTAACACACAACTCAAAACAACCAAGTTCAATCAAACAATCAGTCAATCAACAAGCAAATTTTTACTTAACAACTTATGAGCTTAACTCATGAGTTGAAGGAAACAACAAGTTTTCTTTAAATGATTAACTTAGTATAGTCATACCTCATAGGTCAATATGATCCATACACTAACATGATATCAAAGTTTTGGTAGGCAATCTAATGTCTCTTGGTTCTCACTTGTAGTCCTTAGTGACGTCTAAGTTGAAGTCCTTGGTGAAATTAAAGTTGAAGTCATTGGTCATGGTGAAGGCTTGGTCCATCAAGTTGAAAAGGAAGAGGTGTAGAATCAAAACCAAAATGGTTGAGGAAAGTGTTTACAAGATTGTTTGTAAATAAGTTTTGGAACAAATACAACTCCTATTTTTCTAAGGGGTTTTGTCCAATCCTAGGGTTACAATCGTACAGGCAACACAGTGCTCTGATACCATCTGTAAGGTTCCGAACCTTTAATAAGGTAGAGATCCCTGTGTTTACAATGCTAGTCCCTGGATCAATAGCTAGCATCCACAGTTAAGATGTAATATCAAGAAAAAAAGGTCATAATACAACTTTATAACCAGGAATAAAATAATTCATTACATCTTACATAGCTAATTTGGCTATCACATTACAATGCAGCAGAATATCTATATAGCATGGAGTCCTTCATCTTCAAAGTGCCACAGGCAATCATGTTGGTTATAGACTTGTAATCCTATTCAACACACTTCACTAACATCAAACAAACCTGCAACATAATAAGCTGCAGCCATATGGGTCAATATATTTGAATTGTATTAGCAAGTTTCACTACTATATAGAAATAAGTGGATCCTATCATTACATGCATATTTGGCTAAGTAGGGTTTAGGCTCTTTTATGGAAAGCAATATAGTTTTATCCTATCTTTTCAAAATAGTTTTAATCTTTTGTCAAATCTTTCTGAACTCCTTGGAAATCTCCAAGTGCTTCAAATCCCTTGTTGTCGCCATCAAGTTTTACTTTGAGAAATTGGAATGTCGAGATCTTCCATAGCTTCAGGCCTTAGTTGCTCAGAGTTGTACATAACCGGGGACACGGCTAAGTACTTAGAATTTGATCTCCTGCAGAAGTTGTACACTTTACCCACATGACACAATCTCGTCTTGATGCCACCAGTGGCCGCTGGATAAGTACTCACCAAAATGGAGTACTGGCAGATCGAGAATGTGACAAAGTCTTTCCATAGAAGTCCTCCCAATACACAATGCTAGCTTGTCAACCAGGCACCAATGTAGGGATAAATTCCCCTTACACAATTCTAGTTAACCTGAAGATGCCAATGCATGGGTCTTCCACTATGTAGTTGACTAAGCCAGAGCCCATTTAGCATGTGGCTGTACACGGAAGCCACTGTACGAGAAACATGTTCAATCTCTAAGTCCCTGGGTGGTTTTCTTCTAGTGCCCACACAAAAGATAGCCATATAAACATGGTTCCCTTTGTTGCCACCTTGTCCAAAACTTGAGTATCCTTGTCCACCCAGGTGGTTCATTGAGTACTTGTTTTATTATATAAAACATATATCTTTTCAACACTTCATATAATCATATCATGTATCCCATCCCAAATATATAGCAGGGATAAGCATACTACAACTACATTGTTTTCACTAAGGAAGATATAAGGGTATCCTATTAGGATTTAGCATAGCATAAAATATAGTAGTCCTTTCCATGCATGTTATAAAAATCCACTAAGTGTAATGAAAATAGTAGGACAGGGATGATAGTGTCACTTGCCTTTTTAGTAGATAATGTTGGTTCACTTCTTGATCTTGCAAATATCACACTCTTCTAACTTCACTACAATTCAATCAAGCAAACACATATTCAACTAGCATTCAAACAATTTATCACACATAAAATTACAAAAACAAGGTCATGCATGCAATCATGCAAAAGATAGTTTTATTTGGAAAAGTGGTTTCTACTAGGCTCTAAACATTTTCAAGCTCACATTGGTCATTTACAAAAGTGGTAAAACCATTTGCCAAAAGTTTCATCTCATAAACCAAATATTATGTTAAGGTGATATTTTATGTTTGTTGAAAATATCTTTTAGCAAAACAATAACTTTATATGGTTCATCAAATATGTTCTTAATCTAAAAACTTGGTGTTTTAGGGTCAGAAAGTTTGAATCAAATCATTTCCCAAAGGCTTTACTCAAAAATCATTTCCAAACCATAAACAATATTTTTATTTGACTAGAAATGAGCTAACTCAAATATTTATTCCTTAACTTCACAAAATACATTTTTAAATCCATAAGTTGGTTCCTATGGTCAGTAGGTTCAAAACAATCTATTTTGCAAAGATTTCACCTTAAAAATATATCTAGAACAATTTTTATATTCAAATTATGCCTACACAAGTTTCTGCAATTTCAACCAATTTTCCAGAATCAAAACATTAAACAAAGTGCATGGTTGCAAAGTACTTCTTCTGCTGAATCCATTGATATAACATTTGCAAAATTTGGACGTGTAGAATTAAAGTTATGAATTTTACAAGTTTGCAAATCTAATAGAACAAATTTCTAATTTAAATCCTGAGTCTGGCCACGTGTCTTAATATTACTGGCTGATACCGTTTCGCGCAGATTGAGCTCTGTGGGTCGTTGGATCTAAATGAGATCGTGCGACACAGAGCACACGATACCCCTTCGTTTAAATCTAATCTCAGCCAGACGTTTTAGATCTAACTACGCCATGAGGCTACCGAAATCGGCGGCGCCGACGGGCGGCACGGCGCTCAGCTCTGGCGGATTTGGTGAAGCAGGAAGCAAGGGGACAAGAGAAATGGCTCACCGTGCTCGCAGTGGTGTGGCGAAGCTCAAGGTGGTCGTAGATGTCCAAGGGGTACACGGGAACGGCGGTGATTGCTCGTCGGAGTTAGTGGCGGCGTCGGGTGTCTCTGGTTGCCGTCAGAGGTGGAGTTTGCGAGCGTGCTAAGACAAACAGAGCACGCGGTTAGTTGCGTACAGGGCTGGGGATCCTGGGAGCATCAACTAGAAGGTTCGGGGCGGTCTGTGCTTACCAGGGGAGCTCGCCGGAGAAACGGCAGACGACGGTGGCGCTCAGGTGTCAAGGTTGTCGAGGCTACGGTGCTCACGCGGGCTAACGAGCGGCACTGGGAGATGCGCCAGGAGATGGGGAGCAAGCCTGCGTGTAGTGGGAGGCGAGGGGCAGTTGGACGTCGCCGGAATCCGTTGAAGAAGTTCGTCAGAGCAGTGGTGCTCGAGCTCGAAATTGGAGCAGCCCTGTGGCAGAGAGGAGGTGTGGCTTGGGGGGAAAGAGAGAGGAGGGCGACGCGTTTAAAGGCGCGTGGTTGCTGGCGAGTTTAATCCCTCCATCAACGCGAATTGATCGCCTCATTCAACAGCAGAAACAGCGAGGGGGAACATGGTCGTGGTGGAGACGATGACCTGGCAGGTGGGACCGTGCTGTCTGCGAGAGAGAGAAGAAAAGTGGGGTCCTGTTGTCAGTGACGGGGTGGGTTCTTTTCTGAGTGAAAAAGGTTCACCAGAGGGGGAGCAGGTGGGCTGTGAGTTGGGCTGGGTTGGGCCTTGGCAGATAGATTGAGTTTAT
The DNA here is from genome assembly GCA_023614405.1 of Avena insularis. Lineage (NCBI taxonomy): Eukaryota > Viridiplantae > Streptophyta > Magnoliopsida > Poales > Poaceae > Avena > Avena insularis. The sequence goes on along the minus strand of CM042685.1, from coordinate 165,171,514 downwards.
TTCTATTTTTTTTATACTGATTACTTTTCTTTTTTCTGTTTTGAATTTTCTGTTTTGATTTTCAATCAAATAATTCAAACTCTATTTGAATTCAAACCACCTCCAAACTTTAGGTATAGTTTAATTCTGTTTAACAACATGTTCCAAAGTCCAAAATAAAATAATTTTTTTATTCTTTTAGGATCTACTAATAATTAAATAAATAGACATTAGTCTTTATTTCAAATAGGATTTATTTTATTTTTAAAACTCTATTTGAAATCTAAATAATACCAAAACCTTTTCAGTAGGTTATATTAAAAACATAACACTTTGAAATATAATTGAAAATACTTTAATAAGTTTTTAATGATCATTCAAAATAGGAAAATGTCTATACTTGAATGAAATTTGGATATAAATAAATTCTCATGGTTTTATTTAAATAAACCTTTACTATTGTTATCAAACAAAATATTTTATTTTTAAATGCTTGGCCAAGATTAAATTTGACTCTTTAAAATAGTCCTTATTCATTATTTCTACTTTTGCTTATAAAAACCATATCTTTTTATTTAAAGATCCAAAAATGGTGATTCCAACTAATATAACTTTATTTATTATTTGATTATCTTTTTAAATCCCTCTAGGATTTTATTTGATCAAAATAGGTTTTGATGTTTCCAATTGGAAACAAAAGTTTCTTCTCACCCTAATTTCAACAATTGTTTAATTTGTTTATTTATTTTTCACATTTCAAAATTTGGAAAAATTTGGGATGTGACATTTCTTTTCCAGAGAACAGAAGGCTTAACGACCAACTATACAGCAGGACCTTTTTGGTCCGGACGTATAGGTGCAGCCGTATAGATATCGACACCTGCCTCGAATTCTTATTTCAAGGTACAGTAAGTTTAATGACCAACTATACGGCGGGAGCAAAAACTCCGGCCGTATGTTGCGCCCGTATAGTTGGGGAAACCCCTCAAACACCAACTAGAAGGTAGCTATTGCTCAAAATTTCATTGTTTCTTCTTCCTTCTTCTTCCAAAAACCACGAAACTCCACATGGGATCCTCTCCCTTGATCAAGGGGGGGCGAATACCTGTAAGCAATAAAATTTCTACCTCAGAAACTTCCTAGACTGTAATTCCCTATAGAAGTTCATGTTTTCTTTTTAACTTTACTTTTATCTATGGGTAAACGAACTATGTTCGTATACCAAACCGATGCATTTTATTTTCTGTGTTATTTTTGCAAGGACTGGAACCTTGTATGACGATTTGTACGGCAGTGCCAACCGTACAAACACTTGCATGAGCCACTTGGTTTCTTCAATTCAGTATACCTACCTATTAATATCTGGTAAAATTTTCCAACTCGAACCTCTTTTGATAAGCATATAGGGTTGCACACTCGTGTATCCTATCATGTTTCACTTGCATCTCATCACAATCTAGGAGAGTCCTCTTCTAGAACTAGTTTGTTGACTTAAGCGTGGTGCTTAGGTTGATGAACCGACTTACTGGGGCTTGTATTTTTATCACTTGTGAGCTAAACCAGTGTCTTCAAAAACACAAAAACATTTCATTTTCTTTTTAGTATCTAAGCAGGTTACCAAGGAAGGCACACCGGGCCATATCTAGAAATACATTTTGAAGCAAAGGTTCTTTGTCCATTGAAAGAGAGGTTACTAGTACCTCAACGGTAAAATGTATCACCCTTGCCTTAACTTAATCTTGAGGATGTAACCACTTCTTATACCCTCTTTTTATAACTACATTTTCTCTTTTGTTTTCATGATCTTATCAATTTGGTATTTGAAAAGTTCTTATCTTGGGGAGGTTATTTTGCATGTGTAGAGTCTTGTGCAATGTTCTTTATCTTAAAAAGTTTTTTGCTATTATGTATCCCTCTGTTGTTTAATGCTTGCTTAGGTGAGTTTTTGTTCATATTTATATAAGGGATATACTTGCTCATGTTAGGCCCCATAGGAGACAAGCCATAGCTTTGATGCACCTTATTCAACTTTTATATATCTTGTGAAAAATATTGTGATCCTCTAAATATACATTGCCATGTTCTCTACATTTTGAAAAAAACATAAAGAAGTTCTTTGAAACTTGCTAGTTGTCAATGTTCAGAATTGTCTTAAGTGAATGGTTATGGAGTAGAATGACCCCATAGTGTTGGAAATGATGGTCTTAATAGATGCTTACTAAGTGAGTTGGCAAATAAGAAATGATGTTTCAAAGTTTCAAGATTACATATGCCAAAATTTTCTCTTGGAAATCAAAGTGATATATTGCTTTATGTGTGTCTTGCACCACTTTCGCACTCCATGGGGAGCTAACAACTTCGCTGGTCTATAAATGATCTACCAAGAGAGAAATCTCAGATTTTGGCTATGATTTGATTAAACATCTATAACAGCAGTGTTATGATGGGTAAGAGTTTTGGCTCCCTGATGGGTCTGTGTTGCAAGCAAAAGTTGGAATACTCCTCTGACCGTTATGAGAAATCATTATACCAAAAATGAAAACCTTGGTAATGGTCACGAGTGTCCTTCCTAGACTATACAGTCTCGATTGAACATATACCAATCTTTTGGCATGGTCTCGTTACTAAGAAATAGATTTTCTATGAGTTAAACAATAAAAGTTTGCATTTGATGATGGGGGAATACCAATCGGGGTATACCCACGAACCGGAGTCGCTAGCTGGATCGAGCCGACTGAAACCTAGCCCTGAGCGGGTCAACTCGCCCAATATGGCGACTTGCACATGCTATACCCAGACGAGTGGCGCCGACTAGAGGCCCAAGACGGCGACTTCAATACAAAGCCCACCAAATACTTGTAAACCCTAATTGGCTGCATATATAAAGCCACGAGGGGCACCCCCATGTTCTCCCACGTCTCATTAGATCTAGTCTCTCCCTCCGCCTACGGCGGCTACCTTGTAAACCAATCTATGATCATATACTGGATTGATAGCAGGACGTAGCGATCCTCCATCGAGAGGACGTGAACCTAGGTACACCGTGTGTCAATCTCGCTCCTGGATTCTCCTACGTTGCCTTGCTCCCTCTTAGTAAGCTACCCCAGTAGCAGCTGCCGTGCAATACCACGACAGTTGGCGCCTACCGTGGGGCAAGCGGTGCATGAAGGGTGATAATCCGGGCGAGATCCCTCATAGTCGACGACGGCAGATCGCACCTGACGTGTTGTTTAAGAACCGCCATGTCAGGTAAGGTTGGCGGTCAATCAGTCTCGTCCGGCCGCTGCCCGGCGTTGTCGGATTGAGAAACCAAGTATGAGAACGTAGAAGATTGACTCCACATGGTGGCAGCTGAGTTTTAATTCCATATGATTCCACCATGCTTTGATTACTTTATATATTTATATTTTATTGAATCTAATCTGTTGTGTATGCATATTGTTGACACACACTAATGGTGTGGGGAATTTGACTTAAAACATGGCGCCATGGAGCGATCTGTTAGTGACAGGATTTGTAGGCTACAACATCACGCGAGAGCAAGTCATGCGACTGCACACGATCGTTTCCGCAGCGTACATGACAGCAATTGGCATGTCCAGGCACAAGTCCCAAGGTAACCTTATTTGTTTTTGGTCAAAAGATGCAGACCCTGCCGTGCAATCGGGCACATGATCAGATCAATTAAAACAATCTAACTCTAATCAAGCATAATATGCTTATTATATTCTATACTATGTCTACTAATTATTTGCAAGTGCAAGCACCTTCTAATTTGTCCCTTCGAGCACAAGGAGCGACGGTGCGCTATTCACATCTGAATACATGCGTTGTAACATGAATTATTCATGGAGAAGAGGCAGAGGACCGTCAACGTCAGGAGGTCATGGCCCACGGTCTCTCGGCCGCTAGTTCTGTGCAGATTAATTAATCCAAGCCATCGTGGATTTGCCATCACGGAATCGTCACGTTCGGCGACTTGCCCGCCGCGGACTCGCCTGTCGCGGACTTGTCGTCACTGAATTTTCATGCTAACAGCTAAGTTTTTCTACACTCATCCATAATGTGAGTTCAAAACATATATGCATCTTCGTTCATTCTTCAAAGCCGACCATACTGTCTTATATGACCCTTTCAGGAACTAAAATCATAATTGGGATCGGTTTCAGTTTTGTCTGCTGTTTATTCGCGTCCATCGAAGTAGTGAGGTGGGGTACCAAAAGGCCGACCTTGTCTTCGGGTTCAACAGTCTGGCATCGCGTCCCTGTTAACCGGCAAGTGTTTGATGCTGGAGGTCTGCCTACTCATGAAAAGACACGCATAAACCTTACATAATGCCCATCGATCCACATAACAAAAGTGCATTTTCTTCAACATCTACAATTTGCATGTCTTACAAATGTTCAATATATTTCATAAATACACCTTATTGCGGTCGTACTTTTTCCTCCTTCTCGGCAAAATAGTGTATTTCGCCCTCGCCCTTCCGGGGACTCGGCGCTTCTCGCTCCTTGACCGCCTTCGGCGCTCGCCGCGCTTTCACCGTTGCGCTGGGACTCGATGCTCGCCCGGTTCGCGACCTCGGCTGCGCTTCGGGGACTCGGCGCCGCTGGTCGCCGACCTCGGCGCTCGCCACGCTCGAGGGACTTCGAGCTTCGCGGTCGCCGACCTCGCCACCGCTGCGCTTCGGACTCGACGCTCGCCGGTCGCTCGACCTTGCCACTCGCCGCGCTCGGGGACTCGACGCTCGCCGGTCGCTCGACCTCGCCACTCGCCGCGCTCGGGGACTCGGCGCTCGCCGATCGCTCGAGCTCACCGCTTACACGCCAGGCTCAGCGCTTCCCAGCTGGGACTCGGCGCTTCGCCCGGTCGCCGACCTCGCCCCTCGCGCGCTTTCAGGCTCGGCGCTCGCCGGTCGCTCGACCTCGCCACTCTCCATGCTCAGCAACAATCATTACTATTTTCAGAATATGCATCTCTAAAGAGCCTCAAGTCACCTCTACAAGCCAACTCGAGCTCGGGGACTACTCCTTGGCATGCTGCGTGTACGCGTGGTCCCACGACCGCATCTTGTCCTCGTCGACTCTCCGCCGCGGACACTCGCCCTCGCGTACTCAACGCGCTCGGGGACTCGCCACCAGGGACTCTCTCTCGTGTACTCAACACGCTCGGGGACTCGCCACCGCGAACTCGCCCTCACGTACTCAATGCGCTCGGGGACTCGCCACCGCGGACTCGCCCTCGCGTACTCAACATGCTCAGGGACTCGCCACCGCGGACTCGCTCCTCGTGTACTCACCGCGCTCGGGGACTCGGCGCACTGTAGACAGCAGCACTCGCCGGTCGCCCAACCTCACCACTCTCCGCTCTTGGGGACTCGGCACTCGCTGGTCGCTCAACCTCGCCACTCGCCGTGCTCGGGGACTCGGCATGCTCCAGGAGCTCGTCGCCGATTCGCCACGATACATCATCAAGACTCTCCGCGCCCAACCTCAAGCCCACGTCGAATCTACGATGCGCTCGGGGACTACTGATGGAGGAATACCAATCGGGGTATACCCACGAAGCAGAGTCGCTAGCTGGATAGAGTCAACTGAAACCTAGCCATGAGCGGGTCGACTCGCCCAATATGGAGACTGACGCATGCTAGACCCAGACGAGTGGCGCCAACTGGAGGCCCAAGACGGCGACTTCAATACAAAGCCCACCAAATACTTGTAAACCCTAACTGGATGCATATATAAAGCCACCAGAGGCACCCCCATGTTCTCCCACATCTCATTAGACCTAGTCTCTTCCTCCGCCTACGGCGGCTATCTTGTAAACCAATCTATGATCACATACTGGATTGATAGCAGGACATAGCGATCCTCCACCGAGGGGACGCGAACCTGGGTACACCGTGTGCCAATCTCGGTTCCGAATTCTCCTACGTCGCCTTGCTCCCTCTACGTAAGCTACCCCCAGTAGCAGCTGTCGTGCAATACCATGACACTTGAGAGACTTTAATAGACGCATGAGTGGGCAGCATTGGAAAACTCTATCTCCATTTATGATTTACAACTAACTGTGTTTGGCTTTGCCTTATACAAATAAAAATACAAAAATACAATAAAGTGCGTATAGAAGGATCACAAGTTTACTTGCAAGCTAGATTTAACTTTGACATGGGGAATAGAACTTTTTGACTAATCTCTAGTGGTTTGGAATAATATAACTGAGCTTATATTACCTTGTATGATTATGTGCACTCTTGCTTTAAGTTTGTAGGAAAAACAAGAATACGGTGCATTGATTTTCAATGAGAAGAAAGATCACATCCATTAAGTTATCGATCCCTTTTGCTCGAGGATGAGCAAGATCTAGCTTGGGTAAGTTGATGGATGTGATAATACAACACTTTTTAGCTATATAAATAGTGGCATTTGCATATCATATCATGCTCCATCTAACTATTGATATGCCTGATATGCATGATCACTTGTTTTCATTACACTCAATATGAGATTTAAACATTTAGTAGTTTAGGTAGAATTTTATCCCTCTTTCTTGTCTTTGACATGTGTTTAGGTGTTGATGATTATTATGGATAAAACAAAGGCAAAAGGAACAAAGAGAGTATAATATGGAGGAACTACAGGACCAGACTTAGCCATTTAAGGTGTTGGAAAAAGTGAATTTTACAACTTCTCAAAATAAAGATCCAAGACCATGGGGTTTTATCCCTCGACGAGAAGAATCCAACGAGCCCAAGAACACCCAAAATAGAGTTCATATAAAGAAATGGCGACCAAAATACAAAAGGGTCTCCAAGTTCAACGACCAACTATACGGCCGGCAGCTATATAGTTCCGCCGTATAGTTGCCAAAAAGTCAGAAACGACGGGATTTCACCCCAGAAAAGCTCTAGAACAATCCCCAAGTCATATGACAGTATTAGGGGAACCTTAGTCCACTCCCAAGGCCTATATAAAGAGGGTAGGAGCTAAAGGAAGCCACCATACACCATATACAAGATGTAGATCTCATCTACCGCCTCCATGGCGGCGCCCTGCTGCAGTGCCGCCTCCATAGCCTCTCAAGCTCCACCAAGATCCAATCTCTAACAACACCATCAAGCCATCCAAGAAATAAGAGTATGAGAAGGAGGACGCCGCCATCACCACGCTGACGCCATCACCGCGCTGTCATCACCATCTCCATCGCCGCTACTCCTTCATCCTTCCCCATCATGGTCTCCGTGTTGGGTTGAACATGGCTTGAACCCCCTTTTATTAATGTTATGATTATTTGAGTAGTTGAAGTGTGGTGTCTTCTTGTTAATTAATATGTTTGTGCTTTTTCTTTATATTGTTCTATTCATGATACTATTTTAGTGATTGTAGACACCGAATGTTGAGGAATTTACTAGGGATTCACGGGGTATCACAAAATTATCATTAGTCTCTTCTCTTCCATGAGTCCTGACAAGCCCATGGGTAAAACTAATAGGCTATTTTCTATAAGTGATTTGCGGAGGCAATAGCAGCTTAGGATGCACCGCTCAGAGTTCCCCAAAGATCACTTATGACATAGATAGGTATAGTTGTGCTAATTGCTTGACCCCAAAGTGATAAACATGATATCTTGTGACTAGCACAGTTGCTTAGGAGTACAGTTGTCCATAGAACTTAATGCATTTGCTCTGGTTTACCTTGATTGGTCCGTTACCTTAATACACTATTCTCTTACGGATGACCTATGTCCGAAGAGGGTGTGAACAATTGAGTTGTCTAGTTGCCACTTACCAACGGTGGGAGACAACGGTATATGAGGGACCACCACAATCATAGTTAATAGCTATTCCATAAGCACTTATCATGCACACCTATATACACAACAATACATGAGAAATCATAGCATTAATATTTCATCTCATTGCATTCACCTTTTTTTTTACTTTTGTTCTGGTTTTCTTCCAATCCTAGTACTAGTTGTTACAATCATCTTAAATTTATTTATCCTAGCAACTTATAGAGTAGACTATTTCCAAACAACGATTTGGGTGTGAACGTAGCCACATTGACAATGTGGCTGCGGGGTCTTGTTCGCCGCTCTTCCATCAGGATAAACTCTTAAATATTTGCTGCTACAAGTATTGCAGTAACCCTGTTTTGGTGCAGGAACCCAGTCATCAGCACTCCTATGAGAAGTTCGCGTTGCAGAAGCATGGCGCGGACGAGGAACCATATTTTGCTTAACAGCAGCAGGGCTTCGAATCAGATCACCCTGAGCTTGAATAGTAGTGCGACTAGGAGTGGAAGGAGCTACCACATCTAGTATTCTACAATCCAGAGAAACATTCGAGCCCTCGGACACCGTTTCAGCAACTCGGTTATCTGACTGTCATGCTTTATAGTAACCTTGATGCCTTGTTCATCCATGAAGCTGAACCGTATACTCTGCATTGACCCCATTTCAATATGTTTATGCAGAGCAGCAACCATACCAGGGATAGTACAAATCTGCGTCAGTGCTTCTTCAATCGCCACAAAATTACCATAATTCCACTTGTCCTTCCCATTTGCTAATTTAGGTTGGTAGCCACCGACGCATACCCAAACCACGTAAGGGGTCTCTTGGGGGACCCTAGTCAGACAGAAATTTGGGGATAAAAAATAAAAACTTGTCTGTCAGCGTTCGGCTAACAAACAATTTTAGGTTCGATCAACCTCTTCCAGGTCAATAGACAGCTTGTAGTTATAGTTAGTGTGAAAAGCAAAGACAAGAGTAGCTCAGCCGCATGTATCCAACACTTTTTTCAGGGTACGATGATCTGTTATCCTCCGTGTTGCTCAGCTCGTCTGGTACGGAGGTGGGCTAGTGCCTCGGAACTGTGGGCACAGCATGCGACATTAAAGATTGGGATCAGCGACTGGGCGTAGCAACTTGGCGCCGAAAGGAAAATGTCCCAAGGGATCATTCTGGGTGGAGGGTGGATTTCGCTGCAAGTGGGGCTAGGATTCATGCTAAGGAGGGAGTGAATTTGTGAATTTCATCAACGCTCTAAGGCGTGAGGTCTAGTTCAACGTTTTGCCTACATGGTTGCCGACTTGGCGCTCACGTCACAGACAGATTAGTGACATGGAGTTTCCGAACGTCTCCTTCGCGGGGCAGCTGGCGAAAAGTTTGTATTTGGCAGGCGTGGAATAAATTTAGCTTGAAATGAGCCTTCTTAGTGTTTGGTAGCCCAAGTTTGTTAACCCGGCGATTACACGAAACTTGAACCCCGCTTTGCACTCGCACGGGAAGTCGGATCCCGCATGTTGAAATCCCCCTCCTTAAATTTTTCTTATCCAAAAGTATAGTGTATCATGTCCTCATATTGCTATAGAGAAACATATCGAGATGATGTCTGTACAACACAAAACTCAAAATGTTAGACCGTGGTTCTAGTGAAGCTACTCCTAATAAGCCAGTTCATATATATGCTGGTGGAAGCCTTATTTTGCAATGTTCCCTAACTTTTTCTGCAAATTCACCGTGTTTCGAAAAATAAATCTTTTGATCCCTTCGCATGGAACCAGTAAGAATATTGTCGAACAAAAAATATCATAAAATAATTCAAATTGCTATTCCAAATGATAATCATGAAATACCTTTGCTTTACTGTGGCACTGAAATTTCGGGTGCCATTCTCCTTCGGTAAAGCACCACTCACTCTGGTCATAAATCTAACACTTCCAACCAGACTTTCTTTGAGAGAAAAATGTCGTGCTAACCTTACATTCTTCTTTGGAGATTTAATTATCCATTCGACGGTGCACACGTGCGAACCTAGTCCCCTTCGACCTGAAATCGAAGAGAAGTCACTTAGTTGTAGCCATAATTCCATGGTTGGCCCTGCCATCTGTATGTAATTCAGAAATATGCACTTGAACAGAATAGTCCAAACATGCAGCGATTAACAATTTTGTTGACCTGCTCTATTCGTGCTCTGTTCATGTGATTATTGTAATTTTTTTGAAACAAGGAAAAAATTGTTGCAATTTATGGCAAACGTGACTGCATAGAAGATGGATACCGTATCAAATTTGGTCTGTCATGATTCCATGACGATGTGAGCTGCAAACCTGCAACGTTGTATGAAATGAGCAAGCATGCAGACAATGATTCAAAAGTTCAACCATGGTCAATTATTCAAAAATTGAACAGACATGATCGAAGGAGCATCTTTCATTAAACGAACAAAGTGAGTCAAGTCTTACATTGACAATTCAATCTTCAATTATTTTTGGACCCAATTCAAATGGTAGTTGCAGATGACTAGACCGGAAGTTTGGTCATGGACATGCCTCGCGATGGCGCTTGGCGCCCGCGGTGGCGTCCTCCACTGGGCGGATGCCGACGTAGCGAGGTGCGCTGGAGTGCAGGGAGGAGCGCTCGCCATGGAGGCGAGCCAGCAGAGTAGACGTGGGATAGTAGACAGGAGGCTGGGGGCGGGAGAGTGTGTTAAAACGGCGTCCGTTCCCGGGGAGCAGCATTGTGGCCTCGTAGGGGATGTGAGTTGCGGCAGTCTGCAAGATCGTGGTATATGCGTTCTTTTTTACCCCACCAGCGATGTGCTGTGTTGTTGGCCCCTGCCGTCTACATCATCTGGGCAATGTGGATCGTTTGATTTAGCTGACGAATGGTTAATACTAGAAGGACCTTGCGCGCTTTGCCGCGCCGTTCTTCATTCATGGCAGGGTTAATCCTCTCTGGTATGGATTGCCACATTTCCCCCTCTTTGTACATGCCAAAAGTATTCATTTTTTCTTTGTACATGTCATATTATTTGGCTGCGACCCATCAAATAATTGCTCTTTCTCTTTGTACATACCATGGGGGAGCCAATAAACTATTCATATTTCCATTTTTTTCTCATATGGTCTTCAATTTCTCAATCTCCACGCTCGACCCTCTCCCGTGACCTAAGAGGGACATTTTTTAGGGGTGTGCTTGTCTCCCCTTCATGAAACAATTAAAGTATCATGAATTGCGAAAAGAGTACACTTAGACTGCAAAGGAATAAGAACACCACCGTCACCAGTCAATGGACACCCCTAAAACTTCTTAACCCAATAATCCCCATGAGCAGCAAGAGAGCGATCCCTGAAACAAGCGTGGGGGTGGTTGCCAGTAGTGAATAGCATTTTCAAGTGTGAGACAACTCATAGAATTGCATCAAAAAGGAAAATGGAGATGCAGCTGAGCACGGAGAAACAAGAACACAAAAGGTAGAAAAATGCACAACAACAACCTCGCCACACAAACCCGTGAGACCATCAACATGCCCCACCAAGTAACACTAATGGAGGTGATAACTAAAGAACATCGACAAGAGCTACTATAAACTTGCAGCGAGTGAGGCTGGATTGAACCATGCGACAAATTGCACGGCCCCATTGACAAAGACTGTAGAGAACAGATATCGTCGATGATGAATGAAACAACCCAAGGAATACCCACCTACCACCACGATGAATGGAAACACGCAGACAAGGAAGGAAAAATCAGGATACACTTAAACCATAGGAGAGTAAACCTAGATTGGAACCAAACGTTGAAAAAACTTTTGTTGCAAAACCCAAAGAAGATGGCACCCACCACCGCCATCCACGCGACCACATGCCATTCCCCTACCAGAAATAATAACCACACACCGCGTTTTTAAACGGTAGACGCCCACATCAGAAAAGAACACGAGAGCACAAGAAGCACAAACCGGAGGCAAAAACGCAATTGAGCAAGCAAGGCACCTAGAAGCAGCGGACAGATCAACGCCGGTGATCTTTGTGCAGAATCAAACCCACAAATCACTGCCACTGATATATCTTGCACATGAATAAATATAATTTACCGGTTTTAAGAAGGGCAATGACAACCAAATAAGGTGTACTGAAGCTAGTTGTACAAACGTAAATAGATCAAAACAATGGTTCACATTGGTATAAAAAACATATAGTAATGCAACTTACTACAATGAGCTAAAAGAATATGCTGACATATATCAACTAAACAAAGCATCAGAGCCGAGCCTAGACAACACTTCATTTTTCCTAAAAACCGTTATGTGTGTGCCTCGACCAAGAGAATAGTTGCAGCCATACTTCTGAATTACTGCTAGTACATGATAGAGCTACACATTATTAATAGAAGCACACAACATTATTATAATAAGTGTTGACCTAAAAAGGGCAGTTTGCCAAACAAGAAGATTTGCAGCCATATTGATGAATTTAAATGTTGGTTCAGAATAGTGCTATGCATTATTAATGTGAGCACACAAATTTATTATGTCAAGAAGAATATAAGACAGTCTGCAAAAAAAGATAGTCGGGTCAGGCAACCGTCTCTTGCAATATATCTGATTGCTAGATGTCTGATCAGAATAGAAAGAGATTATAAAAACTCCAAGCATGTTAAAGTAAAAGAAATACCAAGCATAATTCAGTTTGTTTCCAGTCTAAGGTATGATATATATGTGCACGGACTTAAAGAGCTAAAGAAACTACAGTTATACCCATTGAGTAAACCTAGTAGGTGCACAATAACAAGACATGGGTCAAACATATGCAATGCCTGAACCTCACGCCCTGATGTAGCACTGCGCTCCGATGAATGAAAAAAAGTAAGCTACTACCCCTCCATCCAGAAATAAGTGACTTGGATTTGTCTAAATTTACATGTATCTATATGTGTCTCATCAAAGACATCATAGTCACTACAATCTACCAGGAAAGGATCCCATAGAGATGAGCATACAAAAATAGATAAGACTATAATACGTGCTACTAATAGATGGGGTTTCACGGTACAGTCTAATATATGAAAACCAGATAAATCAGAAGATGAACCAAGAAATAATACTACTATTATATGAAGATGCATTAGTGAACCCAGCAAACAACTTATAAAATAAAACACTACCATATGGTGTTATTTTAAAAAATAGTGGTTATAATTGACTATGTAATCCAAGAGGGAGCACTGACCTCGTGTAAAGCTTTGATGCATAAATGGAGAAGGAGCATCCCTAGTATAGAGATTAATGCAGTTGGTTGGACACTAACACCACAAAGCCCTTGCTTTGGGTTTCTAGCACAATGATTTCCTCATGCTCTGATGCTGATAACCAAAGATAAACCTCTACAATATTAATAACATATATGCTAATTTAGCTTCAAAGAAATGCATAAATCAAGATAGCTGAATATACCCGGTTATGCACATATGTTAATTCAGCCGGGTAAAAAGAAAGTATATCAAACTAACAACCTAGCTACAAATAAAATGCATCAACATAGCAAACTGCCAACTTAACTCGATTCAATCACTCTTCCTAGACCGAAATCACTCTTGAATCTTGATGACCAATGCAAACTATAAATAAACGCACATACATCTCCTGCATCCACTTTTTATCAAAATGGAACCCACCTCCTCCCACCAAGGACTCCATTCTCCCTGTCCAAAATACCAATAGGCAATAGTAAAGAAAATCCAGTAGATATTAACAAACATGAGAATAAACTGGAACAAAAGTCCATGAGCTGAACCAAGACATGGTTTCCCTCTCTAACCTGATATTGAAAACAAACCGAGAATGTAATAACCCAAACTTTAAGATACTGTTCCTCTCCTAGATTTGGACGAAGATGATGGCCTGGGAGAGGAGGACATGAAGCAAGCAAGCATTTTACTTGCTTTCTTGCTAGGGATCTTAATGTCTTGTGGATATTGAGATCACAAACTGTAGTAACCAAATGAAGTGTTGATTAAGAAGACACATATTAGTTCTTCACATTTTATACATGCACAAACCTAATGGTTATGGAAAATGGTTAGAAGCTAAGTGGAGTTTCAACTGAACAAATAAGACTAATAGTTATGAGGTATAACTTCTCTTCCAACAAACAATAGCAGTCCGCTTGCCTCCAACGATCTCCGATGTAGTTGACTTTGATGTGTACTTGTTAACGTGCAATAGTAGGTACTTGACACTCTCTTATCATGTTCTATCATATATCTCAAATAATAGACGATGAGTGATTAGTATGTGCACCGAATAGCCCATGGGGATCACACACAACCGCCGAAGATGCAAGAATAGAAAATAACCTTCTACCTAACAGCATTCATGTTTTAGGATCATATAAAAAATGTGTTGTTGCTGTAAGGCAAATCTTTTTTCCTTGAAAAAATAATGACAATTTGCCTAGTGAAAAAAATGACAGTTCATTTAGTGAACCAGTTACATAGAAATGGTCCACTCCATCCAAAGATTGCTAAAAATGAGTTGTTTCCTATAAAGAACTGGACATATGCTGATACAATAATAATCTAGTCAAAGCCGGCCAGGTAAGCTGGTTATATCTTATTTTCAACAATTTATAACCAAGAATGCTTAGCCGTTACTTCAATCTTTCAATAAAATAATAGCAATATGCATAACATTGCATGTAAAGGAACATTATATATCTCAGAAAGAACAGGAAAACATCAACATTGTTATATGATTTATACTCAATTCATCAATAATGTATCTACATGGAAGCAGATTTCAGACAAAAAACATTGCTACCAAAATGCACTGTCAATTTGGTCCTTATCTATCTTCTAGGCTAATGGAAGAATCGAAGGAATCTTAACGTATATCTAGTTGCAAGATATTCTTGCTAGCCGAGGGGACAAAATATGACAAAACCACCAGCCACCAGTGTTAGGCTAGTGATACAGTCTGCCACTCTACTATCATTAAATATGTAATATAATAAAAAGGACAAGTCTCGGCACACAAAATAATCTTGTCGTAAACTGCAAATTGGAATGATAACATAGGAAAATTAATAGACGGGAAAAAGACATTGTCCATGCCCTAGAACCATCTTTATCTGCAATTTATATATCTTATTTTCTACCGCAATCAGTACAATTTTATATTTGGTATATAACAGTTGGATAGATACTGCAAAACACAATCTCATGAGAATGTTTTAAATGATATCTTGTGGCCAGCTGCCTCGCATCACAGCCACTCCGTAGCAATCGGGTCAATGCATCTAATCAATTCACCAGCTCTCGACACCACGCCACACGAGAGAGAAGTAATGAGGGATGGAGGGGATCCAAACCTGTGGTGAACGATATGGCGAAAAGCAGCTCCGCTGCGAAGAGCAGAGTGCATCAAGCAACGGATCTGGACCATCAGGCGCTACCGTTTGTTTCTTCACTTAATAACACATCATAAATGAAATGATTCAAACAAGTTGTTATGACGTAAATTGTTTTCATTATACGAACCATTGTTCCTGAGATTCAGACAAGCTTCATGACATTGCCCATCATCATCTAGCGCTTACTGCCAGCAGTACAAAACCAATATTTCGTGATTTAAGTAAGAGATCAAGAGAATGATCAATGTGAAATAACTAAGAGTAAGGCAGGCTAAGCTACAGCTTACCTGCGAGGATCATCTGTCTTGACATAGACTACTCCACATCATCAATGTAAACCGTATCTAAACAACAGAGCCTTCCCATAGATTCTAGTGATGGGTTGCGAACAGCAAGCAGAAGATAAAAATAAGGTGAGTGTAGCCTACTTGTCTCTCTCTTCAGTTCCTTCATCTTCTCTGGGCGTATGAACTTGCCGTCTATTTTCTTCTCGCTGTTGTCGGCGCAGGCAAAGGATGCGCGACCTCTCCCCCTCGCCCAACCGCACCTCCAACAACTTCCGGAGTCGCCGACACCAATGACGATTTTTATTCACATCTTTGGAGATGGTCGTCAATGGCATGGTGGCACACCACCACACCTCTGCATCGATCCGGAGCTTCGGAACCGGGGCGGCCTCACCTACATCTCGGGCCGATCCAGGGCGCGGGGTCCCGTCTATCCACATCTCCAGCGCACTTCCCCATCCTCTCCCTTAGCATGGCACCAGTTAACCTTGGCTGTGGGTGGGGAGGTAATGGGGTGACCACAGGAGGGGGATGGTTGTAGCGGCGGCGAGCGATAGGGAAAGTATAGGAGACGTTTTCGGGAGGTTGCCTAGTTTAGGCAGGAAGCAGTGGATATAGTCAAACCGACAGATAAACTAGTCGATTTGACCGACCTAATAAGCTCTAACATGTAGACCGAAACCAGCAACACGGTGGAGCAGTTAGAGGCTCTCAATTCCAGAAAGCTTAGAGCTCCTTAGGAATCACGGGGTATCACTTAAGTTCATACATGTAGCACCTTGGATAAAACAATTATCAAAAAATTCGTTTGTGTTTGTATATTATCATGACCATATGTTTATGCCATCGTGTCACATTGGATTTGAACATCATCATGTCATCATACATATTTTTTCTAAAACTATTTTCCAAAAAAAAGTCTTTATTCTAAATACCCCTTTATTTCAAATGTAAAACCCTAGTGTTTCTAAATATCTCTATTTGTCTAAAACCATTTATAAATTAATTTATTAAAAATAAAACAAAAAAATGGTTTTAAATAAAATAGTTGACCGAGGCAGGCCGTCACCCGCCAGGCCCAAAAGGCCCAGCTGGCAGCAGCCTACAACCCCGGCAGAACCCTAGCTATGTGAAAACCTACCTACCCAAACGTTACCCTAATCCCTCACTGCAAACCCTAGTCCTACCACCTCGGGAAACCCATCCCACCGCCGCCCGTACCCAACACGCAGGCGCACCGCTCTCCAACGATGCACCCGCAAACACACGCAACGCCCAATCCACACCCCGCCTCTCGATCACCCGCCCATACTCCTTCCTGACCCACCCCGCTCCCCTGGCCACATACGTTCAATGCGTCGCCACCAACCCCACTTACCCCGCTCCATAGCCCCACCCTGTTCTCCACGGTGCACTTGCCCACCCCGCGAACTGCGCCAGCTTCCTCAATCCCCTGGCTCACCCCGTCGCAATTCCTATCGCACGTCAACCACCCTGCCCCTTCGATCGATCCCCACTCCGTCTGCCTTCCTCTCTCTCTCCTCCTGCACATCACGCCACCACGCGACCGCACGCCCCTCCCCTCTTGTACCCAAGCTCGTGGCCTCCTGTAGTGACCTCGGATCGGTGAGCATCCTAAGTCTCTGGATCAATAGCTAGCACTCACAGTCGATGAAATATCATGTAAAACACAAAGTCTTTATTACACGGAGAATCCAGAGTATAAATTTATTACAAATTTGTTTAGCATAAGGCTAGCTCAAATAACAGCGGAAACATAAAAGCAGCTTGAGTCCATCAACGCCCCAGGCTTGTCAAGTGTAGACTCGCGATCCCTACGCACCTTTCAATCTTCGGATTCTGCACATAAAACATGCAGCCAACAAGTTGGGTCAATACTTTGAATGTATTGGCAAATTACACCAAGGAGAGAAAAGACTATCTCTACATGCAAGGCTAGTTTAGGCTATAGAGTTCATTTTCTCAAAGCTAGTTTTCTTAATTAGAGAGAACAAGAGAAAATTTTTCCCTACTTTGTAAACATTCGCTTAGATAAAATAGGGTCGAGTGGCACACGAGGATATTATGCACCAAGTGTCCAAACAACCCAACACTTGGATATTACGCACCAAGCGACACTTGGATATTACACACCAAGTTTCCAAATTCCCACCCATTGGCGATATTACTCACGCCATGGGGTTTTAAAAACTTTTGTTTAGAAAAGAGAGAGGAAGATCCTTCAGAGGCTCCATCCTTCAGATGCTCAATGTTGCTTCCGTAAACACCGATCGATCAGATTGCAATACTCTCGAGAGTTTGTGCACTTTACCCACAATCCACGATCAAGTCCTTTTACAGACAAGACCATGGCTAGGCTTTCCCTTAGTAGCCCCTCTACCTTCCGGATCCAACCGTGCCAAGAACCTCCAAATGTTGGTACCCAGGTGAGGTTTCCCACTAAGTAATAGGCCAAGACAGAGCCCATAATGTATTGTGGTTGCACTAGAAGCTTCTGAATTCTGAAACATGGCAGACTTCTTTGATTCCTCAAGGCGTCCTCCACCAAAATCCCACTGCTGACCCGACAACCATTCCGCCGAAGAAAACTTAGTTTTATTTTGAAGTGGATTTGAGAAAGAAAAGTTTGCTCTAGAGAGCCTTTATACTTAGAAAAATTCTTTGTCTTTCAACCCCAACCAAGACTTTGTATATATATAGCATAGCAAGCAACACTTAGCAAAAACAGGGGTAACCTATTAGGAGGGAAAATCCTAAGTATAGAGCTACTCATGGCATACTACAAAATCATCGCACATGCAAAATAATACTAAGGAAAAATTCTACTAGAACATCCTACACATGCATACTACAGAATTTTGCAGATCACATGCATAGAATAAAAAATGGGACAAAATTGTGAACAAGTGGTGTAACTTGCCTTGATCCGAGCAGCACTCCACACAATAGCACTCCTGGGCGCACTCGGAACAATCTAACGAATCACAAACATAGATCTGATCATAACTTGCACCAAATATGCCACAGAGATAACATGTAAGCATGCAACATGGTATTTTATGCAAGATTGGTTTTCTAAATTGACCAAAGTAGCATAATTGGGTTGCAATAGTGTTAAGGGTGTTACTAGGATTGATTTCCCATAGGTTTAACACAATTTGGGTCACTAATATTATTCATAGGATAAATAGGAGATCCAACCATCTAATTAGCCCCAAATTAGATCTAATGATCTTAAGCAATGTTTTATAATTTTTTTCAGTAGGTATTGCGGAAACAAAACCAACGCAACAAAAATCAACTAAAACGGAGTTCTAATTATTTTTGTATGAATTAAATACTCCAATCTAATAATTAAAATCTACACCAAAAACCCTACTGTAAACTTGGAATTTTATTGCAGATCTGTGTTCTACATAAAACTATGAATCCAACGGTATATTATAAGCTAAATTTGGCCAAATATTTAATTTTATACGAATTTCGCAAGTTTTAAACTAAATTTGCAAACAGATCTAACCCTAACTTAAAATATTGCCAAGTGGCAGCTTTTGATTGGGCCAGCTGGCAAGGTGGGGGGTGACGCTGGCGCTGGTGTCGACGCTGCTTGCCACGCGGGCGCGATGCGACATGCCATTCGCTTCCTTCTAATCTGGGCCATTGGTAGCGCATCCAACGGAGGAGGCGTGGCTTTTAACGCCAGGCCTTGATGGCGAGGCGGCGGCGGCGCTGTCGGGTGGTGAAGCTCGGCGACAATCCGGTGGCTTCCCGAGGCAGCGGAGCAGACGACGACGTGCGGTCCTCCTCGCGGTCTCGATCGTGAGACTGGCGTCCACGTTCGCTTCCCTGTCCAGCCGCGATGCTCCGCCGATCTCCGCAAACTCCGGCGAGGTGTCAGCGAGGAATCGAGCGCGATCTAGTGCTCTGTAGAAGGGGAAAAGCGGTCAGGGGAGACGGTGAAGCATGGGGAGTACAACCAACAGCGAGGGAGGGTTCTGGGTGGCGCAAATCGCCGGATCCTCAACCTTCCCGAGCGCGATGACGGCGAGGAAGAACGGCAGCGATTTGGCGAAGCTCGAGCTAGGGTTTTTCGAGGGAAAGGCAACGGGAGGGGTCAGCTTTTAAGGGCCAGATGCTTGGGGAAGGAGATGGCCGAGTCCGTTGGGATTTGGGGGTCCCGACGCGGCAGAAGGAGTGCTCGTCGCGGACTCTAGGAGGGAGAGGGATGACAGGTGGGGTCCGGGTGTCGATGGCGGAGGGGGGGGAGTGGGCTGGCGCAGCGGCCCAGTTAGGTTAGGTTCCCCTTTTTTTTCCTTAAACATTTTTTCAATTTCTGTTTTAGTAAAACTTAAATAACTTTTGCATATAAAGTCAAAACGTGATGAAACCAACTTCTAAATTTTTGTAAAAAGAAGGTGGTCATCATAGGGCCATAGTTTAATGTTTTACAAAGTTTTTAGAAGGATCAAGCTTGACTACAACAATAATGCCTACATAAAGAAATCTTTATTAGGGTTTTGATAGGTTTAGGTGTTAGGATTTTGTTGCAAATTTTTATTGTAGGATGCAATGATGCAAGGATGATGCATGGCACTAATAACATCTTAATATAAAATCTGGGATGTTACAAACCTACCCCCCTTAAGAAGAATCTCGTCCTCGAGATTCTTGTTGGCTAGCAAATAGGTATGGGTGTTCTGCCTTCATGTCTTCTTCACGCTCCCACGTAGCTTCTTCCTCGGAGTGGTGGTTCCATTGTACTTTGCAGAATCTTATAATCTTGGTGCGGGTAATCCTTTCGGCTGTTTCCAGTATTTTGATGGGTTTTTCCTCATAGGTAAGGTCATTTTCCAATTGAACCTCATCTAGGGGAACGGTGTCTCTTAACGGTGTTTCGGCCATCTCCGGGTGACACTTCTTTAGTTGCGACACATGAAACACATCATGAACAGTCAGTCCTTCCAGTAACTCCAACTGATAAGCAACTTCTCCTCTACGGGCCAGAACCTTATATGGTCCTATGAATCGTGGGGCTAACTTGCCCTTGATTCCGAACCTCTTAACTCCTCGTAGGGGTGAAACTCGGAGATACGCACGGTCCCCTATTTTATAAGCCACATCTCTGCGCTTGGAATCAGCGTAACTCTTCTATCGGGATTGGGCTACCTTTAGCCTATCCTGAATCTGTCGTACCTTTTCTTCGCCATCCTTTATCAATTCAGGTCCAAAATGACTGCGTTCACCAACTCCATTCCATAGCAGCGGAGTCCTACATTTCCTGCCATATAGAACTTCAAACGGAGCCATCTTGATACTTGTCTGGTAGCTGTTGTTGTACGAGAACTCAGCATACGGCAGATTGTCATCCCAACTAGACCCATAGTCTAGTGCACAAGCTCTCAACATATCTTCCAGAATCTGGTTCACTCTTTCTGTTTGGCCATCCGCTTATGGTGGAAGGCGATCAATTCTAGTCGGGTCACAATAGACTCATGTAGCTGTCGCCAAAACTTTGAAGTGAACTGGGTGCCTCTATCTGACACAATTCCCTTGGGAACACCATGCACAATTCTTGACATGTATATCTTAGCAAGCTTAGCACTTGTATACGTGGTCTTTACGGGGATGAAGTGAGCCACCTTGGTGAAGTGGTCCACCACTACCCAGATAGAATCAAATCCAGAACGAGTCCGGGGCAATCCCGTGATGAAATCCATGCCTACCTTGTCCCACTTCCAGTCGGGTATAGGTAGTGGTTGAAGTAGTCCTGCCGGTTTCTGATGCTCGGCTTTAACTCTATTGCATACATCACATAGAGAAATATATTTTGCAATTTCTCTCTTTAGGTTATTCCACCAAAATCTATCCTTCACATCCATGTACATCTTCGTGTTACCTGGATGAATTGAGTATGGTGAATCATGAGCTTCTTGTAAAATCACCTTCCTGATATCGGGGTCATTGGGAACGCACAAACGCTTCCCATACCAGAGGGTTCCTTGTCTCTGCAGAAATTCTTTTGTTTTTCCTTCACTTATCCTGACTCTTATTTCTTCCAACTTTTTATCTCCCTTTTGTGCTTCCTGGATTCTTTCTTGGAAGGTGGACACTATTTCCATAGTTGCTACGTGTCCTTTCGGAACTATTTCTAGCCTGAGATCCTTGAATTGCTTGCATAGATCCTCTGGAAGTTCCCCTGCGGTAAGTCCATTCACATACACCTTACGACTTAAGGCATCAGCCACCACGTTTGCCTTTTTGGGATGGTACTGTAAATCCAAGTCATAATCCTTAATTATCTCAAGCCATCTTCTTTGTCTCATATTCAACTCCTTTTGGGTGAAGATGTACTTCAAACTCTTGTGATCTGTGAACACATCACAATGTTTGCCCATGAGGTAGTGTCTCCATACCTTGAGTGCATGAACCACAGACGCAAGTTCCAGATCATGTGTGGGGTAGTTGTGTTCGTGTTTCTTAAGTTGACGGGAGGCATAGGATACCACTTTCCCATCCTGCATCAATACACTTCCAAGTCCTTGTCGAGAAGCGTCACAATAGACTTGAAAATCCTTCTGGATATCAGGAAGACACAGGACTGGCGCCGTTACAAGGCGTTTCTTCAACTCTTGAAAACTTGCTTCACATGCCTCGGTCCATAGGAATTTCTTTTCCTTCTTAAATAGTTCCGTCATGGGTTTTTCTATTTTGGAAAAGTTTTCAATGAACCTCCGGTAATATCCTGCGAGGCCCAAGAAACTCCTAATATCCCCCACATTCTTGGGTGACTCCCTTTCTTTCACGGAAGCTACCTTACCAGGATCTACGGCAACTCCTTTTGCTGACACAACATGACCAAGGAATCCCACTTCCTTTAACCAGAACTCGCACTTGCTGAATTTGGCATACAATTTGTGTTCTCTTAGTTTCTCCATAATAAGGCGCAGATGTTTCTCATGTTCCTTCTCATCCTTAGAGTATATGAGTATATCATCTATGAATACCACGATAAACTTGTCCAAATATTCCATGAACACCTTGTTCATCATGGTCATGAAGTATGCTGGGGCATTGGTTAGACCAAAAGACATCACGGTGTACTCATACAATCCGTATCTTATGGTGAATGCTGTTTTGGGCACATCCTGTTCTCGAATCTTTAGCTAAAAATAGCCTGATCGCAGATCGATCTTTGAGAACACACTTTCTCCCTTTAACTGGTCAAACAAGTCATTGATGTTGGGCAGAGGATACTTATTCTTAATCGTCACTTCGTTCAACGAGCGGTAGTCCACAACCAGCCTCTTGGTTTTATCCTTCTTTTCCACAAATAGGACAGGCGCTCCCCAAGATGACGCGCTGGGTTGGATGAATCCCTTGTCCAATTGTTCCCTAAGTTGTTTCTTGAGTTCCTTTAACTCGTCCACATCCATCTTGTATGGTCTCTTAGCTATCGGCCCCATGCCTGGCATCAAGTCAATGAGGAACTCGATATCACGGTCGGGTGGCATTCCAGGTAGCTCCTCTGGGAAAACATCTGGGTATTCCTTTACAATAGGTACCTCCTCCAAGCTAACCCCCTTAAGAGAGTTCACCATGACTTCCTTAAGTGCGAAATTTGACTCGATGCGAATCCTTTTCCCTTCCAGTGTTGTGAGTGTGACAGTCCTTTTTGCACAATCTATGACTCCTTCATATTCGGTCATCAAATTCATGCCCAAGATTAAGTCTAATCCTTGTGATTCTAGAACTACTAGACTTGTGGGAAAGATGTGTGTCCTAATCCTTAGTTCTAATCCCCGGCAACCGGAGTTTGCCACTATTTCTCCCCCAGGAGAACTTACCCTTAGAGGAAATTTTATAGTCTCCGTAGGTATCTTGCCTCTATCCACAAATACCCTTGATATGAATGAATGCGATGCACCAGTATCAAAAAGAACAACTGCGGGAATAGAATTGAGCTTGAACTTACCAATCACGGAGTCTAGTGCATCACAAGCATCCTCCATAGAAACATGATTCACCGTGGCTTTGACAAACGGATTTGGCTTCTTCCCGTTTCCATTGCCATGGTTGTGTCCATTTCCATTCCCATTGCCATTGCCATTCTTCTTCTCGGGGCAAGAGGTTGCATAGTGCCCTGTCCTGTTGCACTTAAAGCATGTCACCTCACTGAGATTCTTTCCATTGCTGCCATTCCCATTGCGGTTTTTATGCCCATTGTGTTTGTGGCCGCCATGGTGATGACCGTTATGGTTGTGGCCATTATTGTTATAAGGTGGTGGTGGTGAGGAATTGCGCTGCTTCTGGTACGGAACAGAGTGCTTGTGAGGGTTAGACTTCCTCTTGCGGTTTTCTATGCTCTTCCTCTTTGATTCAACCACAATGGCTCTGTCCAGGAGTTCCTGAAATTTGTCAAAGTTCTGAGCCACAAGCTGAATGGATATCTCATTGTTGAGTCCTCTTAAGAACTCCTCCTGTCTCTTGGCATCCGTGGAAACATCATCGGGTGCATAACGGGCTAGCTTGTTGAAAAGCTCACCATACTCGGTGACAGAACGGTGCAGCTGGTGTAGGTCGCAAAATTCGCGCCTTTTCAGAGTCATGACACCGGCAGCCACATGATGAGTGCGAAAAGCTAACTCAAACTGATCCCAAGTGATAGCATCAATATCTAGGTGGGTGACTTGGTAGTTATCCCACCATTCTGCAGCAGGTCCTTCAAGCTGGTGTGCGGCATAACGTACCCTGTCGGCTCCGACAACTTGCACGGTGTCTAGCTTCTTGTTGATTGTACGTAGCCAGTCATCTGCGATGATTGGTTCAATGCTGCTAGTGAAGGTAGGTGGATTCAGCCTCAAAAATCGATTCAAGCGATCCTGTTGAGGTGGTGGCGGAGGTGGTGGTGGTGGCGGCGGGTTGTTGTTGTTGTTTTGCATGTTCTGAGTGAGCAGTTGGATCAGCTGATTCTGAGTGGCCAAGAGTTGTGCTATTTCCGGAGGAATTTTGGTGTTGGCGCGTCTGGGCGGCATCTGTGGGGTTTAAGAGAATAATTAAGAAATAGACAGAAAGACTAAGCAGTAAAGTCCTACCCTTATGAAAACACACCAAGCACATAAGACACACAAGACATATTAACACAACTTAACACAGAAAACAACCAAGTTTAACTAAACCAGATTTGTCTTGGTATTTATTACAATCGCGAATAACGTTCTACTATAGAATTAAAGGTGGTCCAACTATTACATATCTTCCATGCCTTCCTCTTCCTCGTCGTCGAACGAGTAGCCTTCCTGCTCTAGAGTTGTCTTGTACAACTCCATCTCCTTCGTGGTGGCTTCAAGCTTCTCTTGGAGGTTCTTTATCCCATCCTGCAGCTTCTTGGTAGTGGCTTCCAGCTACTCCTGAAGTCCCTCCTTCTCGCTTTGTAGCTCCTCCACTAAACTTGACTTCTTTGCGGCTTCAAGTTTCTTTGCCAAGTCCCTCTTGGAAGCACGCACATCATTGATTATCTTGCAAAGGCCTTCGGTTTGCACTTCCGTTCCATCAATCTCCTGCTTGAGTTCCCTAATCCTCTTGTTTTTATTTATCACCCTTTTTTCTTGGTTAGCGAACTTCTTCTCTTGGTCCTGGAACTTTATCTCTTGGAGCTTCATTGCCTCCTCCTGCTGCTTGATCATTTCTTCCTTCTCCTTGATGAGGGCGCATAGCTCGTCGTTCTTCAACATCTCGAGGAAGGTACGCTTTTCAAGGTCATGGATGTGGCACTCCAAATCTTGATATTGGGTCCTTCAGCGCTTGGTAGAAGTCCTTTCCTCAAAGGTTAACTCCATGGGAATTCCTTCCTCATCTCATCTCCCAAATAGGTCGCCGCAGTGTCCTTGGAGAGCTTCATGATGACGTCTACAAAGGCGACCAATGAGCTCCTGCAAGCTGATGCTAAGGGCCTTCTCCTTGGAATCGCTAACAATGTGGATTGCTATGTCTTCCTCCGGGTTCTTGCCTCGCTCTTTTCCTGGCTGGACGACTTTGACTCCCCAACAGCCATCCTTGTGGAGCCTCTTCATTGTGCTCCCCTGGATTGTTGGGAGGGGAAGGTCCAAACGTGTGAGTAGGTCCATGAGGCATCCACCAAAGCGAAGGGGCTCGATGTCCGCGACGGTGTCGTAGAGGAAGCTTGTCATCTTTAAGTTAGAAGAATGAAAATTATATACTTAAACAAGTAGAGGAAAGCATATACTAGAAGTGCGGAAAATAACTTAGTAGAAAAGCATGTAAGGCACATAAGTTAGAGGTGGTTCCAATCCTAGGGTCACGTCCTAAAGGCAACGATGTGCTCTGATACCATCTGTAGTGACCTCGGATCAGTGAGGATCCTAAGTCCCTGTGATTAACATGCTAGTCCCTGGATCAATAGCTAACACTCATAGTCGATGAAATATCATGTAAAACACAAAGTCTTTATTACACGCAGAATCCAGAGTATAAATTTATTACAAATTTTCTTAGCATAAGGCTAGCTCAAATAACAGCGGAAACATAAAAGCAGCTTGAGTCCATCAACACCCCAGGCTTGTCGAGTGTAGACTCGCGATCCCTACGCACCTTTCAATCTTCGGATTCTGCACATAAAACGTGCAGCCAACAAGTTGGGTCAATACTTTGAATGTATTGGCAAATTACACCAAGGAGAGAAAATACTATCTCTACATGCAAGGCTAGTTTAGGCTGTAGAGTTCATTTGCTCAAAGCTAGTTTTCTTAAGTAGAGAAAAGAAGAGAAGATTTTTCCCTACTTTGTAAACATTCGCTTAGATAAAATAGGGTCGAGTGGCACACGAGGATATTACGCACCAAGTGTCCAAACAACCCAACACTTGGATATTACGCACCAAGCGACACTTGGATATTACACACCAAGTTCCCAAATTCCCACCCATTGGCGATATTACTCACGCCATGGGGTTTTAAAAACTTCTGTTTACAAAAGAGAGAGGAAGATCCTTTAGAGGCTCCATCCTTCAGATGCTCAATATTGTTCTGTTTCTGTGAACACGGCTGATCGATCAGATTGCAATACTCTTGAGAGTTTGTGAACTTTACCCACAATCCACGATCAAGTCCTTTTACAGACAAGACCATGGCTAGGCTTTCCCTTAGTAGCCCCTCTACCTTCCGGATCCAACCGTGCCAAGAACCTCCAAATGTTGGTACCCAGGTGAGGTTTCCCACTAAGTACTAGGCCAAGACAGAGCCCATAATGTATTGTGGTTGCACCGAAGCTTCAATTCAAACATGGCAGACTTCTTTGATTCTCGGGCGCGCCCTCCACCAAAATCTCACTCGTTGACCCGACAACCATTCCGCCCAGAAGAAAACTTAGTTTTATTTTGAAGTGGATTTGAGAAAGAAAAGTTTGCTCTAGAGAGCCTTTATACTTAGAAAAATTCTTTGTCTTTCGAACCCCCCAACGGCACTTTGTATATATATAGCATAGCAAGCAACACTTAGCAAAAACAGGAGTAACCTATTAGGAGGGAAAATCCTAAGTATAGAGCTACTCATGGCATACTACAAAATCATCGCACATGCAAAATAATACTAAGGAAAAATTCTACTAGAACATCCTACACATGCATACTATAGAATTTTGAAGATCACATACATAGAATCAAAACTGGGAAAAAATTATGAACAAGTGGTGTAACTTTCCTTGATCCGAGCAGCACTCTACGCAATAGCACTCATGGGCGCACTCCGAACAATCTAACGAATCACAAACATAGATCTGATCACAACTTGCACCAAATATGCCACAGAGATAACATGTAAGCATGCAACATGGTATTTTATGCAATATTGGTTTTCTAAATTGACCAAAGTAGCATAATTGGGTTTCAATAGTGTTAAGGGTGTTACTAGGATTGATTTCCCATAGGTTTAACACAATTTGGGTCACTAATATTATTCATAGGATAAATAGGAGATCCAACCATCTAATTAGCCCCAAATTAGATCTAATGATCTTAAGCAAATTTTTATAATTTTGTTCAGTAGGTATTGCGGAAACGAAACCAACACAACAAAAATCAACTAAAACGGAGTTCTAATTATTTTTCTATGAATTAAATACTCCAATCTAATAATTAAAATCTACACCAAAAACCCTACTGTAAACTTGGAATTTTATTGCATATCTGTGTTCTACATAAAATTATGAATCGAATGGTATATTAGAAGCTAAATTTGGCCAAATATTTAAATTTATACGAATTTCGCAAGTTTTAAACTAAATCTGCAAACAGATCTAACCCTAACTTAAAATATTGCCATCTTGTGCGGGCTTATGATTGCATACGCTTCGCCGCTTCTTCTAATCTGGGCCATTGGTAGCAGATCCAACGGCGGGAGGAGGGCAGTGGCTTACCGCGGTGGTGCTGATAGAGTGGCGGCGGTGGCGCTGTCGGGTGGTGAAGCTCGACGACGATCCGGTGGCTTCCCGAGGCCGCGGAGCAGACGACGACGTGCGGCTCCTCCTCGCGGTCTGGATCGTGAGACTGGCATCCACGTTCGCTTCCCCGTCCAGCCGCGGTGCTCCGCTGATCTCCGTGAACTCCGGCGAGGCGTCGGCGAGGAATCGAGCGCGATCTAGTGCTCTGTAGGAGGGGAAAAGCGGTCAGGGGAGACGGTGAAGCATGGGGAGTACAACCAACAGCGAGGGAGGGTTCGGGGTGGCGCAAATCGCCGGATCCTCAACCTTCCCGAGTGCGATGACGGCGAGGAAGAACGGCAGCGATTTGGCGAAGCTCGAGCTAGGGTTTTTCGAGGGAAAGGCAACGGGAGGGGTCGGCTTTTAAGGGCTAGATGCTTGGGTAAGGGGATGGCCGAGTCCGTTGGGATTTGGGGGTCCCTTTTTTTTCCTTAAACATTTTTTTCAATTTCTGCTTTAGTAAAACTTAAATAACTTTTGCATATAAAGTCAAAAAGTGATGAAACCAACTTCTAATTTTTTGTAAAAAGAAGGTGGTCATCATAGGGCCATAGTTTAATGTTTTACAAAGTTTTTAGAAGGATCAAGCTTGACTACAACAATAATGCCTACATAAAGAAATCTTTATTAGGGTTTTGATAGGTTTAGGTGTTAGGATATTGTTGCAAATTTTTATTATAGGATGCAATGATGCAAGGATGATGCATGGCACTAATAACATCCTAATATAAAATCTGGGATGTTAAACCTCTGCCCCATCCTCTTGGCCCGGACAAGCTCCCCGCTTGCTCTCTGGCTCGGTCACGACCCCACACCTTCCTCTTGTTCTGCCGCCACTGTCAGGGACTCCTCCCTGTCCTTGCTTCCTCTCTCGCCAAGGCTCCCTGCCGCCGGCACTTTGCCTCATCGCCCATGCACGTCCTGCGACCTTCTTCCTCGCCGGTCTCGCCCTCCCGCGTCCAGCGTGCGTTTGCCGCCCGTATTCCTTGCTACAGTACTCCACCGCCCACCTCTGGCCACTCTTGTTGTCTCTGCGGTCCCACGCCTTCTCCTGTGAGAGCCTCGGCCGTGTCTCCTCCGTCTATTCTCCCGTCCTCTACCTCCAGGAGCTCCCAGCCGACGCATCGCGGCCAGCTCCGGCCGTTACCCCGACCTCGCCTCCCTATTATCCTCGCTAGTAGCACCGCCAAGTTTGTCGGTTCCCATCCTCCCTGAGCCCTCCCCGTCGACCTCCAGCCTCGCCCTCCCCTCGTACCTATCTGTCCTTCCCTTGGCCGTGTGTGTGCTTTGGTGCCTTTGCTATTCCATGCAGAGTCAGTGCGTGAATGGTTGTGTGGTGGTACCGCAAAGACAACGTTGCGATGTGAGGACAAAGACAAGATCGACGCCTCTGGAAATCCCAAGTCAGAAGCATAGAGGACATCGACAAGATCTTCACTAGTTCAAAGTCACGCCGTACACGTCAAGATCTTCCCGATAATAAGTTATCCCAAGATCCTGACGCCTCGTCATGTCCAGACCCGGAGTACTGTCACAATGCCCCGAAGACACTGGCATGAGTCCACCACCTGTCTTGAAGCCCGAACCGGAAGTCGATGGCCTCGGATCTACAAGACTATCATCATGGAATCGAAGAACGATCCCAGCAAGACCAAACCCTCAAACCTCGAAACCAAGTTCGCCGAACCCTAATGTGTGACCCTCTTTTCTGAGCCCTATTTTTATAAAATGTAATACATACTTGTTGCATATCAAATTATACATGCTTGCATACATACATTGTCATTTGGGGGCATTATGCCGATTCACCTCTTGATTAAATATGGAGAACATATGCGGGCTTTTCTAGTCTTATATTGACTCTAATTATATTTGTGTAGCAAACCGGTGACATATTTGTCAGAACCCCGGTTCCTCTTAATATTGCCTAGTTGCATCGCATTTTGCCATGTCATGCACCGTACATGCATCATGCCAATCTTCTGCCGTAGTACTAAATATTGCATCCGATGTTTCTTATAGTGCTTTGTTTCTTCATGGATTAGGCCAACAATTTGATGCGAGTGTTGACCCGATCTTCATATAAACCTTCCCAGGCGAGCATTCTCCCTCTTTCTACCTATTTTACATTTATAGTCTTTACTTCCTGATGATGTGTAGCTCAGATCACTTTAGAGCTTTGTTGGGAGACCCCAAGAGGAAGGTATGATGAGCACAGTAGAAAGTTTTCCCTCAGTAAGAAACCAAGGTTATCGAACCAGTAGGAGGAAGGAAACAACTCAAAGGTGTTGCTAGCAACTTGGAAACCTGCACAACACAAACTCAAGACTTTGCCCTAATGAACAATGAGGTTGTCAATCTCATCGGTTTGCTGGAAACAAAGGATTAACTGTAGGTAATGGTGGTTTGCAAAAAAGTAAATAGGAACAGTGGAAGATGTATCAATGGTGAAGATAGGACCGGGGTCCATTGTTCACTAGAGGTGTTCTCCTTAAGATAAACAACATAACATGTTGGGTAAACAAATTATAGCATGGCAATTGACAGGACATAACAAGGCATAATAATGCAATACTAGACATTCATGATCCTATGAGATTTGATTGGCTAATGAAACAATATACATAGACCGCCATCCAACTGCATCTATGACTAGTAATCCACCTTCAGTTATCATCCGAACCCCCTCTAGTATTAAGTTACAAGCAACGGATAACTACTTTAAGCAAAGTGTGTAAGGTAAACAATCCACTTGTTCCATGAACATGAGATCGTTGTTTTCTCCTTAGTAGCAGCAGCACATCTACAACCTTAGATATTTATGTCACTTCCCCAGATTAAATAGAGGCATGAACGCACTATCGAGCATAAATACTCCCTCTTGGAGTCACTAGCATCTACTTGGCCAAGATAGCTACTAGAAATGGAGAGTATGCAAGATCTTAATCAACACAGACATGATAGAATCAAAAAGATAGAATCATTAACCAATCTAACATAGTAATCTCAGTATCCATCGGATCCCCGCAAACACAACATTCATGATTACAAATAGATGATCTTGATCATGAACGGTGCTCACAAGATCTAAACTTGGTAGCATAAAGGAGGAGAAACAACCATCTAGCTACTACATGGACCCGTAGTCCAAGGTGGAACTACTCACGCTTCATACCGGAGGCTGGCATGGTGATGAAGAAGGCCTTCAGGATGATCTCTCCCCTCCGGCAGGGTGCCGGGAAGAGCTTCAGATCCCCTCTGATCTCGGGACGATGGTGGCGGCGGCTATGGACTGTTTCGTGGAAGATTGATCAGGTACTTCGGGTTTAGGTATCGGGGGCTTCTTATAGGCGTATAGGGAGGCCGAGGGGGTGCTTGAGGCGGATGCACCGCCCAGCCGCGGGCCAGGCCTGGCTGCGCGACCAGCTTGTGTGGCCCCCTCGAGGCCCACCTCCGTCTTGTCTTCTGGCTCCGTGTTCCCCACGGTAAAATATTGACTTTGGCTTTTGTACCATAGATTTCTGAGAATATTCATTTTCTGCCTTTTCTAGAAGCAAAAACAGAAGAAAACACGCAACTGGCACTGTGGCGTCTTGTTAATAGGTTAGTCTCAGAAAACATATAAAAATACCTCAAAGTGTAGAAAAAGCAAAGCAAAGTAGATACTAAACAAGCATGGAACATGAAAATTATAGATACGTTTTTGACGTATCAAGCATCCCCAAGCTTAACTCCTGCTCGTCCTCGAGTAGGTAAGTGATAAAAAGAATAATTTTTGAGGTGACATGCATCATCAAAATCAAGATCAAACCATTTGCAAGCATTGAAATCTGGGATCAAAGTTCTAAACATGAGCATGAAAGATGTAGTTCTAACAATAAAACAAAGTAACTATGCATGAAACGTGAAAGGATACAAATAAATATCATGAATAATAATGCATTGAAAGACGTTTGTTTGTTTCACATATAGAAAACATAGCATATTGGTATTCAGCTTGTCCCTCATGGAGTAGCAATTAAATGCATAGGACACCTTCAAAGTTCATAAGAGTGACTAGATACAAATAGTTCATGAGAAAGTAATATCAACAATATGAATCAATCAATAAGTTTTGGGACAATGCACATAGAACTAAGAATGACAACTATGCTCTCTTAATTGGTGCCTAAGGATAGAAGGTGGATACTCAATATAATGGTGGAAGAAAGGCCCTTCATAAAAGGGAAGGAGGGATTTCAAGTCCCA
This sequence comes from Avena insularis, assembly GCA_023614405.1. Taxonomy (NCBI): domain Eukaryota; kingdom Viridiplantae; phylum Streptophyta; class Magnoliopsida; order Poales; family Poaceae; genus Avena; species Avena insularis. Next base: position 165,139,290 of record CM042685.1, on the reverse strand, counting down.
TAAAGAGCTTCCAAAATTATGGAACTTGTTAGCTTTCAGCTCTCATTGCCCCTATCATAAGCATCTTGAAGTGATTAAGGTTAAAGTGAACAAACTATGGAGTATATGCTTGACAAAGTATAAGTTGGCAATCTCATGTTCCTTGAGTACGAGGGCCGCTCCTCATGCTACTCAACTTTAGTCACCGGTAAGTTCTTGTCATAGTAAGTACATGTGTATCATAGAGAACCGCCAATAGGGTACCCCTTGCACATGATATAGGAGCTATCCTATAATCAAAATGACAAGGCAAGCAGACAATGAACATCTCTGCAATCTTCTTATTTACCATGGGAAAATGGTGTTTTTTATCTCTTTTCAAAATGTCTCTATTTTTATAAGAAGAAAGCTTCATAGAATGCTCACTAGGTGATGCTTCAAGTTTCCACCATGATTAGGCATAGCTTATTCTAGCGGACCAGGAGTTTCTCTAACACACATACATAACTCCATGGACTTACAATCTCCCCTTTTATTTCACACCGATGATATCCGCAAACAAAAGAGCATGATATCAACTGTGTACAATGTAAAAGTGCAATGTTGAAAGTGTTCCCCATGATAGCATGGTTCTACTAATTCCATCGTATAAGTGCAAGCATATACAACATAGATGACACAATGGTTCAAGTTTATTTAGGGGAAAGAAAAATAAAGTCTGCCATCAAGTTGGTGAGAGCATTAATCACTAATTTTCACATAACAAGTTTAATTTGGAAGATAGATAAAACAAGAATATACTTGGAATGGTGTAACACACCATGCATAGGAATTTATAGTGGACACTTTGGAATAACTTGGTTTCTTGGGAGTTGGATGCATGAGTAGAGCTTACTCGTACAAGTGGAGGCTAGCAAAAGACTGGGAGCGACCAACTAAGAGAGAAATAATGGCCATAATCATGTAGAGCGACAAAACGTTACTAATCAAAGCATAAAGTGGTACCACAAGTCAAAAACTAAATGATCATAGAGGTTATGGTGACTGGTTCATAATCATAACATGGTGTGAGTATATGCCAAGTCAACCCAAACAAAGAATCAAAGGAGAATACCACAATAGTATGCTTTTGTATGCTAAAACAACGCATGATTCTTTCAAGGCACATTAAGCAATCCTAATTGTTTGGAATAAGTCATGTTAGATCAATAATTACTAATCATAAGGTCAAAACAACACCTAGCATGACATGATAAAGTCTATGTCACAGTCAAAGCAAGCTCCTCTTGTACTACTAAAGCAAGAACTTCCTACTCCTTTCCAACACCAATCAACTTATTTGAAACAACACAGCGAGAACGGGGGTCCAACCATTTTATTCAAGCAAACTAAGCAAACCAAAAACAAAAAACAAAAACTAAGACGCTCCAAGAACAACATAACTTGTGCATGAAACAATAAAAACGAAGTGTCTAGAAAGACCTGAGATTTTTATTGATGAAGAAGGGGGTGCCTTGGGCATCCCCAAGCTTTGATGCTTGTACCTCTTCAATATTTCTTGGGGTGAAACAGGGTGGCATCCCCAAGCTTGAGCTTTTGTCCATTCTTCATCTCATTACATCATTCTTTAATTACACCTAAATATTTTCCTTCATACAAAACTTCACACAATCTTCATTAGCAACATTAGTGTATTCAAAAGATAATAGACCATTGGGTTTTAATTTTAAAATAGCGAAACTTTCATTAAAGACACAAGCTACTGTAGCAATTCTCTAAAAAATCTCAATTTCCCAAAAAGAACCCAAAAAGGAATCAATAAGAAGCAAATGCTAATAATAGCAGAAATCTGTCAAAACACCAGCAGGTAGAAATCGATTTTTTTGAAGACCTTTTGTTGCATAAATCAAAAAGTATTGAACTAACGAAAGTTAGCTAAGAACCCGGGGGATTTATTCAGAAAATTATAGTTTAATCCGACTTACAGAGATTTTACAAGAATTTTTATGGTGGAGCACAAAAATCTGTTTCGGGACAGCAAGTCCCCAAATCTTACTTCCCTCTCATTAGAGGTTATTCTACGCACAAAAATCAAATAAAAGGGATAAGGAGCGGTAATTACAGAAGTAATAACTTCCAAGACTCAAGAAAACTATTAGGTTATCTCCCAAGAAGTAATTTTCTTTAACGCCTTTAAGTTGGGCACAAGAAGCAAGAATCAAGTATTTTCAAATGAAGAAGCATTAACATCAAACCTTGCTTTCAAAGGAGGAGCATAAGGAAACTTTCTCTCTCCTCATAGGGAAGTGTTTAATACCTTTCTTGAATGGAAATTGATATTTAATGGTGCCTTCTTTCATATCAACGATGGCACCAACAGTTCTAAGAAAAGGTCTTTCCAAAGTAATAGGAGAAGAAGCATTGTATTCAACATCCAAAACATAGAAATCAACAGGGACATAGGCATTGTTAACCATAATAAGAACATCATTAACACTGCCCATGAGTTTATTTTTAGCATTATCATTAAGTGGGACATCCAAATACCAATCTTCCAAAGGTGGTAAATCAAGCATTTCATAAATCTTTCTAGGCATAATAGAGACACTAGAACCAATGTCACATGAAGCTTTGAGATCAAAGTCATTCACTTGCATATTAATGATGGGTTCCCAACTATCTTATGCTTTCCTAGGAGTAGAGTCTTTGTTCTTCAACTTTTCTTCCTTAATTTTAATAAGAGCATCTGTAATGTGTTTGGTGAAAGTCACATTCATATCACTAGCATTTGGGATTCTAGCAAGATTTTGTAGGAACATAATCATTTCAGAAATATTGCAACCATCAAGATCAAAATCAAACTTAGCATCACTGGTAGTAGACTCATTGGGTTTAGGCATTGTGGTAGGAGCAATAGGGACTTATTGTGGTTTGGTGGCATCCATATTGGTGGTGGTAATAGTGCACACACTATTGTTTCTAGCAATTTCATCTTCTCTTTCCCACTTATCATGTAGTTGAGCTAACAGTCTAACATGTTCGTCAATAGTAACTTGTATGGCATGAGTAGCAGCAAAGGTACTTTCCAAGGTTTTAGGTTTAGCAGCCATTTTATTAATCAAAGAGGACTATGCTTCAGATAAAGAGGAAATATTTTTCTCAGAACTCAAATTTTTTGACTGTAAACTAGGAATTTCTCTATTCAAATTCTCAAGTTGATGAATAATATTTTTCAAGATAGCAGATTGTTCTTCCATAGTTTTTGTGAATATCTTTTTTTGCTCATATTGCATTTGCATAAAGTTTTTAGTGAATCTTTCAACTTCTAGAATCCTATCTTCACTAGGCATTCCAGATCTACCATTATAAGTATTGCCATTATTAGGAGGATAAGGCCTAGAATTAATTTTATAAGCGTTGTTGCCAAAATTATTATTCTTAATGAAGTTCACATCAACTTCCTCTTGTTGAGCAACCAAAGAGGCTAAGGGAACATTATTTGGATCAATATGAGCTTTTAGATTAACAAGCATATCCATGATAACATCAATCTTATCACTCAAAGAGGAGGTTTCTTCAACAGAATTTACCTTCATACCATGTGCAGCTCTCTCAGTGTGCCATTCAGAATAGTTGACCATCATATTATCAATGAGCTTTGTTGCAGCACCCAAAGTAATGGTCATAAAGGTACCTCCAGCAGCTAAATCCAACAGGTTTCTTGAAGAGGAGTTTAAGCCTCCATAAAAAGTCTAGATAATCATCCAAGAAGTAAGTCCATGAGTGGGACAATTCTTTACCAAAGATTTCAATAAAAGCATCTTTGCACTTAATCCAACAATCAATACTATTTCTAGGCAAGAGATAACAATCATTCTTTAGCTTTTCCTCTCAAGGAGAAAGGAAACAATTTGAGCTTAATAATATCTCCATCTACATCCTTATATTTTTGCATCTCACAAAGTTCAACAAAGTTATTGAGGTGGGAAGCAGCATCATCAGAACTAGCACCAGAAAATTGCTCTTTCATCACATGATTCAACAAAGCAGGCTTAATTTCATAAAAGGTAGCATCAGGAGCAGGTGGAGCAATAGGTGTACTCAGGAAATCATTATTTTTTGTGCTAGTGAAGTCACACAACTTGGTGTTCTTAGCGGAGTTTATTTTTGCAAAGGTGGAGAAAACCAACAGCAGCAGCAACTAGAGCAGGAACTAATTTTTTTGTGTTTTTGATAAAAAAAGAAAACCAAACAAAACTAAATTTTTTAGAGTTTTTGATAAAAAATAGGCAAACAAAACAAGGCAAAAGAAACTAATAAAAAAACAAGTAAAGAGAAAGTTTTTGAAGGACCCCCCTTGTGAAGTCGTCCTTGGCCTCCTCGGTAACGGCGCCAGAAATAGCTTGATGATGTGTAGCTCAGATCACTATAGAGCTTCGTTGGGAGACCCCAAGAGGAAGGTATGATGAGCACAGCAACAAGTTTTCCCTTAGTAAGAAACCAAGGTTATCAAACTAGTAGGAAGAAGGAAATGACTCAAAGGTGTTGCTAGCAACTTGGAAACCTGCACAACAAAGACTAAAGACTTTGCCCCAACGTACAATGAGGTTGTCAAGCTCAACGGTTTGCTGGAAAAAAGGATTAACTATATGGTATGGAAGGTAATGGTGGTTTGCAGAAAGTAAACATGAACAGTGGAAGATGTATCAATGGTAAAGATTGGACCGTGGTCCATAGTTCACTCGAGGTGTTCTCCTTAAGTTAAACAACATAATATGCTGGGTAAACAAATTACAGCAGGGTAATTGATAGGACAGAGCAAGGCATAATAATGCAATACTAGACATTCATGATCCTATGAAATTTGATTGGGCAATACAACAATATACATAGACCGCCATACAACTGCATCTATGACTAGTAATCCACCTTCAGGTTATCATCTGAACCCCCTCTAGTATTAAGTTGCAAGCAACGGATAACTTCTTTAAGCAAAGTGTGTAAGGTAAACAATCAACTTGTTCTATGAACAAGAGATCGTTGTTTTCTCCCTAGTAGCAACAACACATCTACAACCTTAGAGATTTCTGTCACTTCCCCAGATTAAATAGAGGCATGAACGCACTATCGAGCATAAATACTCCCTCTTGGAGTCACTAGCTTCTACTTGTCCAAGATAGCTACTAGAAACGGAGAGCATGCAAGATCTCAAACAACACAGCCATGATACAATCAAAAAGATAGAATCATTAACCAATCTGACATAGTAATCTCAATATCCATCGGATCCCCACAAACACAACATGCATGATTACAAATAGATGATCTTGATCATGAACGGAGCTCACAAGATCTAAACATGGAAGCACAAAGGAGGAGAAACAACCATCTAGATACTACATGGACCCGTAGTCCAAGGTGGAACTACTCACGTTTCATACCGGAGGCTAGAATGGTGATGAAGAAGGCCTCCGGGATGATCTCTCCCCTCCGGCAGGGTGTCGGGAAGAGCTTCAGATCCCCCCGATCTAGGGATGATGGTGGCAGCGACTACAGACTGTTTTGTGGAAGATTGATTGGGTACTTAGTGTTTAGGTATCGGGGGCTTCCTATAGGCGAAGAGGGAGGCCGAGAAGGTGCTCGAGGCGGTGCACTTCTGCATGGCGCAGTCTGGCCATGGCGAGGTGTGCCCCCCTCGAGGCCCTCCTCTGTCTCGTCTTCTGGCTCCGTGTTGCCCATGGTAAAATATTGACTTTGTCTTTTGTCCTGTCCAATTCCGAGAATATTTATTTTCTGCCTTTTCTGGAACCAAAAACAGAAGAAAACATGAAACTAGCACTATGGCATCTTGTTAATAGGTTAGTCCCAGAAAACATATAAAAATTCCTCAAAGTGTAGATAAAGCAAAGCAAAGTAGATACTAAACAAGCATGGAACATCAAAAATTATAGATACGTTTTCGACATATCACTTTCACATGTTGATCTATTGCTATCTGTGTTGCGATGCTTTAGTCTTTTCGTACATGTTATACCCTTGCAGCCTATATTGCCTTGGGAACATCCTATTACCTGTTGTTTGATAGACAGTTGGTCTTGTGAGTCATATTTGCTTGCTCAAACTACAATAAATATGGTGATAGGTGACCCTCCATATTGGTCACTGAAAGTTCATAGTTTTTAATTTATTGCCTTTTTGTGACCAAATACAGATGGTCAAAAGTTTAGCATCACTATTTGAACACCACGACCTTTTTCCTGAATTGGTCATAGACATTTAAGACTAATATAGATGGTCATAGATTCAAGACCAAATGTTTTGGTCATAGACTATCTGCCCTGTCCACGTGGGATCCTACGTGACTGATCCTATGTGGAAGATCTATGACCAAATCAGATAGTCGTAGATCAAATTCAGCCCAGTCCAGTTTAGTACTTTACATGGGCCAAGCCAAAGAATTTTTTTGTTTTATTTGGGCCTTGGCCTTTTAATGGTTCATTGCTTGTTTGGGCCATAGCGTCCATTTTTAACATAATTATTCTTATTTTCTAAAATGTCTTTCCTAATTTCATTTGGGCCATGTCCTTTTAAGCGCCCAGATGGTACTGGGACCCTTGTTCTTTCATTCTTTTACCGGCTAGTCCAGTTGTTAGACATTTTAAGAGTAAATAAGCAACATTTAATCTAGAAAATCATAACACCACATGCCAGATTTTTCTAGAAGTAACAACATCAATGTGATTACACAATACAATCACTAACAGATGAAGAAAACAGTTATTATTACAAGACTCGAGCATGACAAGGCAACAAAATCTAGCATCTACACATGTCTGGCAAAGAAAGTTAGAAGCGCAAGCTCTAGGAAGTGTAACACACAGCCCTGGCCTCCTGTCCAAGTCGGCTCCAATGTCTCCTTTCCTCGCCGGCCTGTAGGGTTTGGCTGCTACATGCATCTTCAAACAGAACATCAATTGATTACATGCACCTAGCCTTCTACAGTCCAATGTCAAGTATGAGGAAATGGTAAATATGAAACGATTGACATCGAACAAGAGAAGAGTAAGAATTGTATCAGGCATGCGTATTTATGAAGCACAAATCACCTCTTTCAATGATATAAAGTATCTCCTCTGGGAAAGGTACATGCAAGTGCAAAACAAGAGAAGTGTGAGAAACAATGTGTCATCAGAAGAAAATAGAGGAAAATAGTATTTAATCAACATTTGTATAGAAGATATTGTACATGATACAATAGGCAATGGTACATAAGAGCTTTAGTTCATCTAGGATAGGTTTCATGAGTAGAAGACATTGGATATTTAAATAGCACACCAACTCTCATTAGCAACAAGACTGTTAGCAGATACACCAACAGATATACAATTATTGAGTACTTATACCATAACAGAGAAGAAACCCAAAATTGCAGACACTAAAACAGAACCGCTCAACATTATAATAAACTCATCTATGAAAGGTAGGACTCCAAGTACAATAAGGTGCAAATATGGCACGCCAATGTTCCAACCAAAATTGTTACCAATCCAGACTATCAACCCATAATGTATGAGGGCTCCAGGGAAATTTGTAAACTTGATCTAGCTCAAGAACGCACCAATCTACCATGTTTCATTTGGTTCATCATTGTTTAATTTTTATCCAACGATGGGTGAATAGCAAGAGAGCATGCACTGGTCTAAAACAACAAATAGTAATCAGCTCAAGAAGAGGAGTGTTAAGTTCCAATCATTACTCATCTCATAGTTGTTTGGTTCTATAAGGCAAGTAGCCTTGCAATGCTTATAATTAGAACATGAACTTAGAGCAGATCGTACAACAATAATAATATGAATGTAGGCATTTAAGTACAATGAATGCAGTATAAATAGTATAAACAGTAATAAAATCTCTTTAAATATAGAGAAGATCATACAACAATAAAGACATTGAAAATTTATCCCTCCTCCACAAAATTTCATTAGGCTGATGAAATTATGCTATTTGGAGGAGACATTCAAAGTCACAGGATACAACTTAGGCAATATCTAGTGAATCAAAGTGATCCATAATACAAAGCAATTCTAACCGAATAACATCATATGGCAATGAGATAAGGAAGAACCAGTAAATCATCAGTTGGCAACGATGGAGAAGGCAGATGCACCTGTCGAGAAGATGAGAACATCAGCAATGTCAACGAAGATGAACCCGGATGCCCTCCTAGCGTAGGTGAAGAAGCACGAACTCGTCCTCCTGTCCAATTCGGATCAATAGCACCAACGGGCGGGTGCGGTGTTGCTGTTGTTCCTCTGTGCAGAACTCCATCTCCTAAAACTATCCGATACATGGAGCACATATCTGTTCGAGAAATACCAACACAGAGAAGATCCCATAAGAAAACTGATGTGGCTCGGTTGACGTAGAGCCTGTTGGGAGACCCCAAGAGCAAGGTGTGATGAGCACAACAACAAGGTTTCCCTCAGTTATGAAACCAAGGTTATCAAATCAGTACGAGTAAGGAGACAACTCCAAGGTGTTGCTAACAACTTGGAACCTGCACAACACAAACTCAAAACTTTGCCCAACCTACAGTGAGGTTGTCAATCTCACCGGTTTGATGAAAACAAAGGATTAAACGTATAGTGTGGAAGATAGTGATTGCTTGCAGAAAGTAAACAGTAATAGTAGATGATGTATCAATGATAAAGATTGGACCAGGGTCCATAGTTCACTAGAGTTGTTATCCTTAAGATAGATAGCATGTTGGGTGAACAAATGTAGCAGGACAATTGACAGATTGACAAAGCATAACAATGCATATACTAGACATCTTGACTCCTACGATATTTGATTGGGCATTACAACATAATACATAGACCGTAATCCAACTGCATCTATGACTAATAATCCACCTTCAGGTTATCATCCGAACCCCTTCCAGTATTAAGTTGCAAGCAACAGATAATTGCATTAAGCAATGTGTGTAAAGTAAACAATACAATTGCCCCATGGACAAAGGATTGTTGTTTTCTCCCTAGTAGCAACAACACATATACAACCTTAGAGATTTCTGTCACTTCCCCAGATTACTAGATGCATGAACCTACTATCGAGCATAAATACTCCCTCTTGGAGTTGCAAGCATCTACTTGGCCAAGATAGCTACTAACAATGCAGAGCATGCAAGATCACAAATAACATGTATGATTACGAATAGATGATCTTGATCATGAACGGAGCTCACAAGATCTAAACATGATAGCACAACGGAGGAGAAACAACCATCTAGCTACTGTATGGACCCATAGTCCAAGGATGAACTACTGACGCATCACTTTGGAGGCTGGCATGGTGATGAAGAAGGCCTCCGGGATGATCTCTCCCCTCCGGCAGGGTACCGAGAAGAGCTTCAGATCACCCCGATCTAGGGACGATGGTGGCGGCGGCTACGAACTATTTCGTAGAGATTTGATCGGGTACCTAGGTTCTGCATTGGGGTGCTTTTATTGGTGAAGGGGCAAGGTCGGTGGGCACCCGAGGGGCCCGCACCTAGGGCTGGCGCCCCCCTAGGTCGTGCCACCCTAGGGTGTAGCCGCCTCGAGGCCCCCCTTCGGCTACCCTTCGGACTCCATGTTCCTTCTGGTAAAATATTGACTTTGGCTTTTGTCCCGTCCAATTCCGAGAATATTTCCTTACTAGCTTTTCTGAAAACAAAAATAGCAGAAAACAGGCAAATCGCACTGCAACATCTTGTTAATAGGTTAGTCTTAGAAAATGTATAAAAAATACCTCAAAGTGTAGACAAAACATAAGAAAGTTGATACAAAATAAGCATGGAGCATCAAAAATTGTAGATACGTTTAGGACGTATCAAGCATCCCCAAGCTTAACTCCTGCTCGTCCTCGAGTAGGTAAGTGATAAAAAGAATAATTTTTTAGGTGACATGCACCATCATAATCTTGATCAAAGTTGTAAACATGAGCATGAAAGATGTAGTTCTAACAATAAGACATAGCAACTATGTTGTAACATGAAAAGTACAAACAAATATCATAAATAACAATGCATTGAAAGACGTTTGTTTGTTTCACATATAGAAAACATAGCAAGAGTGGTATTCAGGTTGTCCCTCATGGTATAGCAAAACATAAATGCATAGGACACATTCAAAGTTCATAAGGGTGACTAGATACAAACAGTTTAAGAAAAAGCAATATCAACATTATGAATCAATCAATAAGTTTTGGGACAATGCACATAAAACTAAGAATGACAACTATGCTCTCTTAATTGGTGTGTCGTGGTGGTTGCACGGCAGATGCCATGGGTAGGCTAAAGTATGGGGCCAATGGATGCTAGAGGGATCTGGGGAGGGAAGATGTAGTTGATTCTACACATAGAAGACTAACGTAAAGATCTTTATTTCTCCTTTCTTGGGCTACAAGTGCTCCTTGAGCTGTATACAAGTGGAGAGGAAGAACTTTACCAGCCTAACGGTACCAAATGAGTCGTTGCCCTTCTCAGAGTCCAAGCCTCCCCTTATAAAGGGGAGCCCTGGGCTCCTCTAGGGCTGATGTGGCAAGCATATTCGAAGAATATGCCTGTCCTAATATAGTAACTCGGCGTCCTCCTTTCCGTGTCGCCCTTCTAATGACGGCAAGGTTCTAGAGGACCCCGCCTGCACACCTCGGGCTTCAGGACTGTCACCTCCGTGACCTCCTTCTACCCTTCTGTCGCTCTGCGCCTTGTCCTTTGTGCTTGGCTCTGCTCAGATTCTTCCTAGCCCGTGACTAGGGTTTCACTATAGGCATCTCCTTCTCCTGCAAGCTTCATATCATTCGGCCCTGCCTCGCTTAACTCGGCTCGGCCTTCACCTGCATTCAGATTATTCGGGCTGACCCGGCCGACTTACACAGTATGTCGGCCGGGTAACGCCTTGCTTTTCTCATAAGGGTCCTGCTCTTGCTTACCTCGGCCGACCTTTACAGGATTCAGCGGATTTAGATTGTAACTCGGAAACTGGACGGGAAGCTTCCTTTTGTCTTTCCCCGTCCTTGCCCTATCCGGGGTCACCCCCCCAACATGGTGCATAAAGATAGAAGATGGAGACTCAACATAAAGGTAAAGAGAAAGGCCCTTCATAGAGGGAAGCAGGTATTTCAAGTTTCATAAAGAGCTTCCAAAAATTATGGTACTTATTAGCTTTCAGCTCTCATTGCCCCTGTTATAAGCATCTTGAAGTGATTAAGGTTAAAGTGAAACAAATATGGAGTGTATGCTTGACAAATCATAAGTTGGCAATCTCATGTCCCTTAAGTACGAGGGTCCTTCCTCATGCTACTCAACTTCAGTCACAAGCAAGTTCTTGTCATTGTAATTATATGTGTATCATAGAGAACCGCCAACCGGGTACCCCTTGCCCCATGACACAGGAGCTATCCCATATCAAAATGACAAGGCAGCCGACAATGAGAATCTCAACGATATTTTTATTTGCTATTTGCATGGTTTTTACTGAGGATGCTTCACAAATTGCTCACTATGGTTATGTTGCAAGTTTCCACCATGATTAGGGCTGGCTTAGGCTAGCCGCCCAAGCGTTTCTCTAACACATACATAATACTCCATGAACTTACAAGCTCCCCTTTTATTTCACACCGCCGACATCCGTAAACAAAATATCATGATATCAACTGGGTAATATGTACAGGTGTTGAAAGCGTTCCCCGTGACAGCATGGTTCTGCTAATTCCCAACTTATAAGTGCAAGCATATAACAACATAGATGGCACAACGGTTCAAGTTTATTAGGTGCAAGAAAGTAAAATGTGCCATCAAGTTTGTGAGAGCTTTAATCACTAATTTTCACATAACAAGTTTAATTTGGAACATAGATAAAAACATGAATATACATGGAATGGTCTAACACACCATGCATAGGAATTTATAGTGGACTCTTTGGAATAAATTGGTTTCTTGGGAGTTGGATGCATGAGTAGAGTTTACTCAGTACAAGTGGAGGCTAGCAAAAGACTGGGAGCGACCAACTAAAAGAGCAATAATGGCCATAATCATGCAAAGTGACAAAACATTATCAATTAAAGCATAAAGTGGCACCACAAGTCAAAAACTAAATGATCACAGAGGCTAAGGTGACAGGTTCATAGTATTAACATGTTGTAAGCATGTGCCAAGTCAACCCAAATAAAGTATCAAAGGAGAATACCACAATATTATTCTTTTGTATGCTAAAACAACGCATGATTCTTTCAAGGCACATTAAGCAATCTCAATTGTTTGGGACAATTCATGATCAACAAGAATCACTAAACATAAGGTCAAAGAAACATATATCATGACACGGTTAAGTCTAGGCCACAGTTGAAACAATGCTCCTTTTGTACCACTATAAGCAAGCTTCCTACTCTTTTCCAACACCAATCAACTTATTTGAAACTAAATGAGAATGCGGGAGACCAAATAATTTATTCAGCTAACCAAACAAACAAAAACTAAAAATGAAAACTAAGATGCTCCAAGAACAACACAACAGTGCATGAAGCAATAAAAATAAAGTGTTTTGAAAGAAAACCTGAGATTTTTATTGATGAAGAAGGGGATGCCTTGGGCATACCCAAGCTTTGATGCTTGTAACTCTTGAATATTTCTTGTGGTTACATAGGGTGGCATCCCCAAGCTTGATATTTTGTCCATTCTTCATCTCATCACATCATTCTTCCCCTACACTTGAAAATTTCCTTCATACAAAATTTCACACAATCTGCATTAGCAACATTAGTGTATTCAAGATAACAAGACTTTGGGTTTATTTTCAACACAAGTAAAACTTCCATCAAAACACAATCTACTGTAGAAATTCCTTTTAAAATCTCAAGTGATCAAATAGAACTCAAAAATAAACCGATAAGACGCAAATGCAAATAATGGTAGAAATCTGTCAAAATAGACCAGCAGGTAAAAACCAATTTTTTGAAGACCTTCTGTCGCTCAAATCAAAAAGTGTTAAACTAACGGAAGTTAGATAATAACCTGGGGCATAAGCTTAGAAAATTATAGCTCAATCCTACATACAGGGATTTTTCATGAATTTATACAGTGAAGCACAAAATTCTGTTTTGGGACAACAACTTCCCCAAATCTTACTTCTCTCTCGTTAGAGGTTATTCTTGGCACAAAAACCACACAAAAATTATAAGGAGAGGTTATTATAGAAGTAATAACTTCCAATACTCAACAAAAGAAAAACCTACTAAAATTTGGGTTATCTCCTAATTATTACTTTTCTTTAACGCCTTTAAGTTAGGCACATGAAGCAAGAATCAAGTATTTTTGAATGAAGAAGCATTAACGTAAAATTTTGCTTTAATAGGAGGAGCAAAATGTATCCTCTATCTCTGTTTTTAGGGAAGTGTTCTATACCTTTCTTGAGTGGGAATTTATATTTAATGGTGCCTTCCTTCAATAATGGCACCAACAGTTCTAAGAAAAGGTCTTCCCAAAATATTAGGACAAGAAGCATTGCGTTCAACATCCAAAACATAGAAATCAAAAGGGATAAAGGCATTGTTAAACATAATAAGAACATCATTAATACTCCCATAAGTTTCTTTTTGTCATTATCATCAAGTTGGACATCTAAATAGCAATCTTCCAAAGGTGGCAAATCAAGCATTTCATAAATCTTTCTAGGCATACTAGAGACACTAGAACCAAGGTCACATAAAGCTTTGAGATCAAAATTATTCACTTTCATATTAATGATGGGTTCCCAACCATCTTATAATTTCCTAGGAATATAAGCTTGATGTTTCAATTTTTCTTCTTTAATTTTAATGAGGGCATCTGTAATGTGTTTTGTAAAAGCCATATTCATAGCACTAGCATTAGGACTTCTAGAAAGATTTTGTAGGAACATAATTACTTAAGAAATATTGCAACCACTAAGATCAAAATCAAACTTATCATCCAAGGTAGTAGAACTATTGTTTCCCATATTTCGAAAAATTTCAGCATTTTTGTTGGGTTTAGGCATTGTTGCAAAAGGAGTGGGGACTTCCTGTGGTTTGCTAGCATCAACATTGGTGGTGGTAATAGTACAAATACTATTATTTCTAGCAATTTCATCTTCTCTTTCCCACTTTTGCATGCAATTTAGCTAATAAACTAACATTTTCATCAATTCTAACTTGTATGGCATTAGCAACAGCAAAGCTATTTTCCATGGTTTTAGGTTTAGCAGCCATTTTATTAATCTAAGAGGGTTGTGCTTCAGACAAATATGAAATATTTTCCATGGTTTTAGGTTTAGCAGCCATTTTGAAGCTTGGGGCTACAGTATAAAGTTTTTAACTCGGATGTATGCTTAGCTTCTCTTTAAGCATCTAGTAGGAACTAATTCAGTTACAACTAGAAGCTTGGGGGCTACAGTATCGAAATTTATAAACACTGCGTATGCTACTCTTAAAGCATCTAGTCGGAATATTTCATCCCACCTATATGCTTGGGGGCTACAGTGAGAAGTTTTCTAGCTTAGTCACTCTTAGAGAATTTAGACGCAAAGACCTATGGTTTATCGTATAAATCCTCGGCGGCTACAGTGGGATACTCATATGAAAAGCAAAAGGCAAATAAAACTTACAAGTGCAATGATCTTGAGGTTGGTAGCACTCTCAACCAGCAGCTTGCCGAAGGATACACTGTTTCCCTGCAAGATTTCTACTTGCCGGAGAAGCTCCTCTAGACCGCACGTCGGAGATGTCGGCGCCGCACCAGGAAACAGAGAAGTGCTACCCGGCATAAGTACCGAATAAACTATCTTTGGAAACTCAACGGTTTTCTTGGGTGCGGGGGCGCCGCCTTCGGCAGAAGTACTACCTCCCACCACCGCCTTACCGCTACCGATCGCATCCTTAGCCGGAGCTTCAGCCATTTGGTGTGCGGCTCCTGCGTTGCCTGTTCGCCGACAACAGCAAGCTCGGTAGAGGCACCTGAGTCCACTTCCATGGCGGAAGGGCCAGCTGCTTCCTTGGCTTGAGAGCTTGTTAGAGCGGACGAAGGCTTGACGATGGGAGTGACAAGGGCGATAGGGGGAGACATGTCGCGATGCAGCATATCCTTGATGGTTCTATAAGCCCCCGAAGTCTTCGAGGTCTTCTTCAAGCTGGTCGTGGCTTTTTTCTGAAACGTACAAAATGCATAAGTACAGGAATAAGACAGACAAATGGACAATGTCGGAGGGAAAGAAGCTTACACAAGAGGGGGTGCTTCAGCAAAAGGGATCCCGGTAACCTTTCTTTTCTCCGCCTCCAGGGCGGCGGTAGTCTTTTTGGAGGCTCCACCCTCCGTCTTGTTCTTCTTGCCTCCGTTGGCAGTGTTAGAGGTGGAGTTCTTCCGCTTTCGCGCCAACGGAGCATCATCGTCGGACACGACGATGACTTCCTTCATATTTGGATCATAGATTTGAGGAGCCATGTTGTCCTCATCTATGTCGCTGAGCTGTTAAGTGAAGAACGACTGTGTTAGATGAGATGGTAATGGCTAGACGGAAGAACTGGAGTATATGTCATACACGGAAAATAAGAAGTTACCTTTGGGCACTTGCTCTCTATGAACATGTCGTGGGTGATGGCGAAGCCACACTTCTTGTCCTTCACCTTGACAATGTCCTTGAGGCGGAGCTTGACAGATTCGCTCGAGAAGTTGTCCACGTAGATGCGGAGGCTATCCCTTCTATCGTTGGACTACTCGTGCATCAGCTTCGAGCTGTGGTGCAGAGGCTAGATCCGCCTGATGAACCAGCACATGGCTATGTCCAACCCGGTCAAACCCGTCTCTATGAACCACTCTATCCACCTTATAGCGCGGGAAGCATCGATGTCGTAGGGAAGGGAGGCCTGGGATCTCCATGTCGAGGCTTCGGCGGCTGCTCCATCGACAAAGTCTGGGTACGTGACTTCTCGGCCGGCCAAAGGGATATCTGGGCCGTAGAAGTACGTCCTCTGCCAGTTCTTGCAGGACTCATGGCCTACGATGTCGGGGAAGCGCCGGCCAGGCCGGATCTTGAAGCTAATGGTGCCACAATTTCTAAGTTCGTCCTTGCTGGCCCCGGCTTCGCGCTTGACGGTGAAGAAATAGATGAAGAGATCTAGCCTAGGCTTAATCCCTAAGTAACCCTCGCAAAGCGCCGCGTAATTGCTAAGCGCTAGGATACTATTGGGAGAGAGGTTTTGGGGCTAAACTCGGTAATGCTTCAGGACAGCAAGGAAGAAATTGGAGATGGGCAGGGAGACGCCACGTACCATCTGTGCTTTGAGGTACACCTTTTCTCCGTCTTGGGGAGAAGGTGTGACCTCGCCGGCTGGCGCCGCCCGCCAAGCGAGCCCCTCCGTCGCGGGGAGGTAACCTTCGTCGATTAGCTCTTTGATGTCGCGGTCCGTGATGTCCGAACCGCGCCAGTCGCCTTTGTGGGAGTCGTATTCCTCCTCCAGCAGCTCCAGCGCCGCTGGATTATGGTCGCCGCCGGTGGCCTCGACCACCGCGGACTTCGGGATGACCAGTCCCTCTAGGGGCATGACGACGGAGCTTGCCGCGGCTTCGCCCGACGCCGCCATCGAAGGGGAGGAGCTGCTGCTGGCCATTGGGTGCGTTTGGAGGTGACTGGTGAGATTGGGAGTTAGGGTTTTTCGTGCGAGGCGCGGAGAGCTCGAGGAGACGCTTGCCTGAGGAAGAAGACGATGCATGGGAGAATGAGGTGAAAAAGTAAATTTTCCACTGTAGTTACTATTTATGGTCTCTGGCATCAAGATTCGTGCAGCTTGATCGAATGGTTGAAGCGTAGACGACGTGTGTGGGGACGTGCGCGGAAATTTCGCCATGTACCAACCATCGCCGCCAACGGTTCGTAGCGCTCGCGCGGGAAAAGTGGACATGATTCCGTTCTCTACATGTGTGAGTTACGAGGCGTTGCTGACCTATGTCTACGTCGCCTTAGTTGTCATAGGCAGATGAACCATCACATCAGAAGATTCCAGCATGGACGGATCCAGGCCGGCTACGGAAATAGTACGATGGAAGATTTAGCAATTCTCTGACTTACTAATTGAAGACGGAGAAAACCCTGCAGGGTTCTTTGGGAGGACTACAAGATATTGCTTGACGATTTGCCGACATCCATGTAGACGGAGCATTCAACGTGAAGAGGCAAGACAGCGCAAGATCTTGGAGTTCTCCGGGGGCTACTGTTGGGGATATGCTATATGGGTATCCTCATAGCATGTCTCCTATCCGGATAACCCGGGTGGCCCACAGTTGATAGCATGGCCCATGTCTTGCTGGGCGGCCCAGTTAGATGGATCCAGAAGGGATGCCCATGCCAGATCAAGGAAGGCTACGGTGAAGTCACCAGCGTACCCGGAGCCTTGGAGTACAAGACACGCTAGACTAGTAATAGACGGTGTAGGACTCTGTAACCTGTCCGGCTAGGACTTTTCCCTGTAACCCTAGGACCTAGCGACTATATAAGTCGATCCTATGGGAGACTTTAGGGAACAACTTCACATACACCTCGCACAGCGAACCTAACTCTGTAACTCGGCGTATTGCCCTTATAGTGATTTATAGCAGGAGTAGGATTCCGCCACCGTTGTGGGATCTAAACCTGGGTAAGTTGTGTTACCTCGTACCCGTCAATAGTCCGCCTTCCCCCATGTCTCTAAACACGCACTGTGAGGACCCCTCCATGGCGTACTCATCGGCAATACCACGACAAAGACCTTCCTCTCCCTTGTTCCAGCAGGCACCAGAGGTTGTAGATCTCCCCTCACGATTCCGATAGCACGACGGCGTGGTGTCGGAAGTAGAGGGCAAATCCTGCAGGGCTTCGCCTAAGCGATCTAGGTTTAGAGGGCCGGCCAGGAGGAGGTGGAGTCGGCAGTGGCTAGGGCGACGGCACCGAGCCGGCGACGGCTGGCGGCAGCAGGGGGGCGGCGGCGATGCTTGGTGGGGAGGGCTTGTTGTGGCCTCTTGGGGCAACCCCTCCCCTCTATTTATGAGAGGGAGGGCAGCTTGGGAGAGGGGAGTTTGAATCCCAAATCCCTATCCAAGTTGGAGGGAAAGAAGGACTCTTTCCTTCTTCCACTAGGAAACCATTGTTCCAGTTTGACTTTTCAAACCTGCCTTTTGACTTGCAATTTGGAGCTTAATTCCTCTCTTGCAAATGCCCAACCAAGTGACCTAGGACATGATCCAATCATTCCACTTAACCATGACACATTCATGAACCATTCCCCTTCCGGTCCGGTGAACCTTCTAGACCCTTCTAGAACCTCACCGATGAAAACATCGGAATCATTCCCGAACTCCGGAATTGGACTTTCCTAATATGAATCTTATTCTCCGGACCTTTCCTGATCTCCTCATAACATCCCGGATCCCATCCTAGACTACGAACAACATTCGGTCTCCCTACTTACATTCCATATCTACTAAACAACATTGAATCCTTAAGTGTGTCTCCTACGGTTCGTGAATTATGCGGACATGATCGAGACACTTCTCCGATCAATAACCAATAGAGGAATCTCGAAATTCATATGCTCCCACATATTTCTATGATTACTTTGCGATTGAATGAACCACTTACATACAATAGCAATTTCCCTTTGTCTCGCGATAGTTTACTCATCCGAGGTTTGATCGTCGGTATCTCTGCATACCTAGTTCAACCTCGTTACTGATAAGTACTCTTTTCTTGTTCCCGTGATATGACATCCCTTGTGAGCCAGTCACATGCTTGCAAGCTAATTGGATGACATTCCACTGAGAGGGAAGAGAGTATATCTATCCGTCATATGGATGGACAAATCCCACTCTTGATCCATGTGCCTCAACACATTATTTCCGAACACTCCATGCCACCTTTATAGCCACCTAGTTATGGTGTGGTGTTTGATGTCATCAAAGCATCCTTCCGGTGATGGTGATTAGCATGATCTCATGGTCAAAGGAATTAGGTTACTATGTATAAAAAATCTTATAGCAAACGAACTATTGAAATGACTTGATGTTTATGCTACGCTTATCTATAGGAGTATGGCCATCATACCATTCTCCTAATGATATGATCTTGTTGTTAATAACATCTCAATGTTCATGATCGAGAAACCACGATCATCTATTAACCAACAAGCTAGTATTATAAAGAGGCTTTACCAGGGACTCTAATTTAGTTTACAAATCACACAAGTATTAATGTTTCCGGTTAATACTATTATAGCATGAATGTAAACATTTATCATAAACACAAATATATAATAATAACCACTTTTATAGTATGTCCATCACACCATTCTCCTAATGATATGATCTTGCTATGAACAACATCCAATGTTCATGATTAGGAAACCATAATCATCTATTAATCATCAAGCTAGCATTACAAAGAGGATTTACTAGGGACTCTTACATGTTTACAAATCACACAAGTATTAATTTTTCCGGTTAATACTATTATAGCATGAATGTAAACGTTTATCATAAACACAAAGATATAATAATAACCACTTTTATTATTGCCTCTAGGGCATATCTCCAACAGTCTCCCACTTGCACTAGAGTCAACTAATCTAGATTACATGGTAATATATCGAACACCCATGGTGGTTTGGTGCTGGTCATGTTTTGACCTCGGGAGAGGATTAGTCAATGGATCCACCACATTCAGATCTGTGTGTACTTTGCAAATATTTATGTCACCATCTTGGACATGCTCTCGAATAGCGTGAAAACGTAGCTTGCTGTGCTTCAGCTTCTTGTGTGACCTTGGTTCTTGCGCATTGGCTATGGCGCCCATGTTATCACAGTAGATAGACATTGGGTCCAGTGCACTGGGAACCACACCGAGCTCTGTAATGAACTCCTTCATCCATATCGCCTCTTGTGAATCCTCCGAAGTAGCTATGTATTCCGATTCAGTTGAAGATCTCCCCACAACGCTTTGTTTTGCACTCCTCCAGCTAACTGCTGCACCATTCAAAGTAAATACATATCCAGATTGAGATTTAGAATCATCCGGATCGGTGTTCCAACTAGCATCGGTGTAACCATTAACAACGAGTTGTTCATCACCTCCATAAGAAAGAGCCATATCCTTAGTTCTTCTCAAGTACTTAAGGATGTTTTTGACCGCTGTCCAATGATCCACTCCTGGGTCACTTTGATATCTGCTAGTCAAACTAACAGCATATGCAATGTCGGGTTTAGTACATAGCATGGCATACATAAGAGATCCTATGACTGAGGCATAGGGAGTCTTACTCATCCTTTCTCTATCTTCTGCCGTTGCAGGACTTTGAGTTTTACTCAAGGTCATATTGGGCAACATGGGCAAGAACCCTTTCTTGCTATCTTCCATTCCAAACCTCTTTAGAACTTTGTCCAAATATGTACTTTGTGACAATGATATTAGGTGTCTTGATCTATCTCTATAAATCTTTATGCCTAATATGTAAGCTTCTTCGCCAAGATCTTTCATTGAAAAACTATTATTCAAATATTGCTTGACACTATTAAGAAGGTCTACATCATTCCCAATCCACAATATGTCATCCACATATAGTACTAGGAATGCTACAGAGCTCCCACTCACTTTCTTGTGAATACAAGCTTCTCCATAAATTTGTATAAAACCAAAGTTTTTGATTACCTTATCAAAATGTTGATTCCAACTCTAGGATGCTTGCTTCAATCCATAAATGGACCGTTGAAGTTTGCATACCTTGTTAGCATGTTTAGGATCGACAAAACCTTTGGGTTGTACCATATACAACTCTTCATCAATATCTCCATTGAGGAACGCCTTTTTGACATCCATCTGCCATATCTCATAATCATAATATGCAGCGCTTGCTAACAAAATCCTCAAAGACTTAAGCTTTGCTACTGGTGAGAAAGTCTCATCGTAGTCAACTCTTTGAATTTGTCAAAACCCTTTTGCGACAAGTCGAGATTTATAGATAGTAACATTACCATCAACATCTGTTTTCTTTTGAAAATCCATTTGTTCTCGACAGCCTTCTGGCCATCCGGTAAGTCCACCAAAGTCCATACTTGGTTTTCGTACATGGATCCAATCTCGGATTTCATGGCTTCTTGCCATTTATTGGAATCTGGGCTCATCATTGCTTCCTCATATGATGTAGGGTCATCGGTGTTATCCACCAACATGACACTCATAACGGCATCATACCAATCAGGAGTGGTACGAGTTCTTGTTAACCCGCGAGGTTCTGTATTTACTTTGTAGCATCCCAATTGTCTAACAATTGTAATGCTACTTGGTCTAGTAATATAATGGCTACTTTATATATATAATTGTTGCATCATAATTATATCATGCTCATGTCATCATGCCTCCTTGCATTTGAGCATCATATAAAACCCTTTTCATTTGGTTATTATCTCATATGCATCATTAATTTTTTTGCCTCTTGATATTGTATTTGGTTATTAATATATTGTTTAATGCCCAAGTTGAGTTGGGGGCATATCTTTTATTCCACTCCACCACCTTGTCTTTCACCACCTTATAATTCCACCATTCCATTATCCATGAGCTTGCATTTGTTTTTCTTTTGGTATTTAATCTAGCTCATGGGAGATAGGATGGATTTACTTCTACTATTCTTTTGCTTGGCTTTATCCCACTTTTGGGAATGCATAGGAATAATGCCATGTAAATATTATTGTTTTCACAAGATTAAGCATGGCATTAATTGTTTTGCATGGGCCATGCAAGTACCACCTTTTTCTAGCCTTTTGGTTTTATTTGAATCTTTGAGTGGATCTTCCCCATATCCCTCTCTACCCCTTATGCTTGATCTTGCTTGATGCATGCAAGCATCTAACACCCCATCACCATATCCATCCATATCTCACCACCTTTTCTTCTCTTCTCTCTTTTGACTACATCTTGCTTGAGCTTGTCATGATCATGCTTGATCTTGTCAAAAGAGAACCACTCCATCTAATCTCTCTCTCTAAACCCTAAACCATACACTCATCTCTCCTCTCTTTTCCATCCTCTCTAAACCACACCCCCACCTAATCTAAACCCATACCCCCTCTAAACCAAACCCTAACCACCCCATCTACCCTCCCCTTGGTCTCTCCATGCCGAGCCCCTCCTAGCTGGCCCCACCTGGCCACCTTGGCCCACCTAGATACCACCCAAACCAAGCCCTAACCGAGCCATACCCCCTCTCTCCTAACCCTAGCTCCAACCCTAGCTACACCCGAGCCTACCCCTCTCTCTCTAGCTCTCTCTCTCTGCCAAGAGGGCCCCAGCCCGAGCCTCTCCACCAACCGGCCGTCCCCCACCTGGCAGCCCCATCACCACCTCGCCCTGGCCTGCCCGAGCACGTGAGAAGGAGGGTAGGGAAAAAGGTGGCCGAGCCACCTTTTACTCTCCACCGATCCCCCACCACACGCTCATCCCCTCCCTCTTTTCTCTTTACCCACACGGCTCTCCTCTGGCCTCTCCAGATCTGGTCGAGGCGCCCTGGCCTTCCTCCCTTCTTCTGCACCGACGCCACCCTCCCTCGCCGGCCACCGCCAGTATACCGTCGCCTCGTTGATCCGGCCATCAAGCTCGACGTGGTGGTGATCGTGGAGACCAAGGACCTGTCCCTCAGACGCCTGCATCTGGCCGAGGAGGAGAAGGGCTGGAACCGCCGGTACCGCCGCCGCCGACGCGAAACCCTAACCTCGCCGTCCGTCTGCGTCGTCGCTGATCGACCGCTCCCCGCTCCGATCCGTCTCCACCGACCAACCCTCGGTGAGCGTACGAAGCTCCCAGACATCCTCTTAGCCGCCTTTGCTTCCCGTAGACGCCGGACGTTCCGTCGAACGCCCTCGGTGCACCGGACGGCGCGTCGGCGCCTCGTTCTTTGCATCGCAGAAGGACACCTAGCCGTGCCACGCTCACCCTGCATCAACCCCCGCATAGCCCAGTGGTCACCGCCCCTGCGTGCAAGCCCCAGGTCGCGGGATCGAATCCCCCGTGCCGCGCGCGTTGCCGCTGTCAGCTTCGTCAGAGAAGAGAGGAAGAGAAAAAGTGTCGTGGTGCCTTTTTACAGTTAGCCCCCTAGCTTTTTATCTGCCCAACCCGCACTCCTCGCCAGCCCCACCTGTCAGCTGCCTGGCCTTCTTGCAGTTAAGCCCCCAGATCTTTGTGCCCTCAACCCGCACTCAATCTCGGTCCCACCTCGCAGTCACACGAGCTAGGCATAGCCCCGGTGTGAAAAGTTTCGCCATGAAGTCCCATCTCAGATGGCCCACCCGGCAAAGGACTACGCTAGGTCCGGGCTGGGTGACAAAAGTCTGTCTGTTTTCTGTTTTAATTTTAAACTTTTCAAATTGGATTTGAATTCAAATTTAAATCTGTTTTCAAATAACTTTTAAAATATAATTCCAAATAATACAAATAATATATGTTTTGAAATCATAAAAATGTGAGGAATTCAAATATGGCCTTCAAGATATATTTTGGACACTTTAAATTTTCAAGTTGATTAAAATTACAATAAAATGCCCTTTGTCTTAATTAATTAATAACTTTTGTTTTATAACTCCAAATTTGACAAATGATATGTCTAAAATGATTAGCTCGACGAGGCATTTCTGTTTATGCATTCCTTTATCTGTTTTGCAGCATGCATCATGTAAATATAAAGTATACAGCAACTAATATGAGGATAAAATGGGGCCAAAACTCAATAAGATGATTTATTCTGGTATTCCACACCTCACCCATGCCATGCTACTTTATTGCCATGCAAATTGTGCATCATTCATCATGGCATGATTGTTTGCTTGTCGCATTTTATTCATATGCTTGTGCATTTTATTTATGTTGGCCCTTGTTTGTTTGGTTCTTCTTTGAATAGACGCTGAGCAGGGGATATATCAAGAGACCCAGGAGCACTACCCAGATCCTTCTCTCGCTTCAACTGAGCCGCCAGGCAAGCACTACCACATGCTTGCATACATATAGTACCTATTGCCTCTATCTTATTCTTGCATCATTGAGTCGCGATTGCATTAAATTGAATCCCAAGTATTGCATAGCCTTTATTTTTAAACCCCACCGAAGCTTGTTCCTCCATCCCATGAGCCATTACTACAGGAGATGTTTGAGCCATGCGAGTCATAGAACAGCATGTGTAGGGTATGTGAGAGTCTGATGGATAACGAGGTACCTAAACAACTTAACCTGAGTAGTAATGGGATAACTAATGAAAGTGGCATCGGTGAGCCATATTTTGCTATTTGGTTTTTCAGGCTCACTTGTGTCCCGTAGGACCCCGAGTACTTGATTCCTGTTCCTTGAATATTCGCGCTCTCCACATCCGGGAGGCTTATGAACCCCCCTGAGCCAGAGATCGATTCATTCTTATTTCTTGGGTCCACAAACTAGTTTGAGGTTTTATTTACTATCCTGTACTTATGCCATGCTTTACTGCTTTATTTAAATTGTGCGAGGTACTG
Organism: Avena insularis; assembly: GCA_023614405.1. Taxonomy (NCBI): domain Eukaryota; kingdom Viridiplantae; phylum Streptophyta; class Magnoliopsida; order Poales; family Poaceae; genus Avena; species Avena insularis. Next base: position 165,114,743 of record CM042685.1, on the reverse strand, counting down.
CACCTGTACTGTTTAGGGCCGTGACACGTTTTCGCTGTATCGACAAGCCCAGTCACACTTTCGGGTTCCCAGTCGTTCTGACCGTCCCACAAACCTTGAGTCCGTCTCGTACCGCCCGCCTTCTGGTAGCTTAATGGGGTGGCCCCTCAAATATTTCTGAATCCTGCGATCGCTTTGTCGTGATCCTCGTTGGGTTTTGATTTGATTTTCCGAGGTTGATCGAGTGTGTGTTGCTATTTGTGCACCCCTGCAGGGTAAAACTTTCTGAAAGCCGTGTCCGCGGTTATGGACGACTTGGAGCACAGTTTCTCGATCATAGACAAGCATAACTAAAGTACCGCTTTTAATTTGACTAAGTAACTGACTAGTAAATAGTGCAACACTCATGTAATGGTTAATAAAACTGCCAACGGATGGGGGGTTTGTTCGTCCGCTTCCTCGTCGGTAAGCGAGGAGGAGGATGGATCTGTTAATATTACCGTTATAACTGCTGTTATTAATTCACGGGCATCCGTCTATCTTTGGTTAGGCGGATGGTTAGCGAGTATCTATAGAATTGTTAGGGTTTATCTTTTGCTGCAATTGCGTCACCCCAGGTTGTGTCCCCTTTAGAGGCATAAAGACTTGCTGAGTACCCCTAGGGTCTCACACGATAAATTGTTTGATTCAGATGAATGTAAGCTCAAGATGGATCTTTGGGTGGAGGAGACGGACGATGTGGGCAACGATCATTCGGTGTAGAGATTCCGGGAACGGGGATCCGTGAGATCTGTGGGCGGGATGTGTTTATTTATGGGGCATCTTATGCTGATTTGCTTCTTATCCGTACTCGGATTTTGTCTTCCGCTTCCGCCTGATACTCTGATGTTTGATGTATGAGGAGATATCCTAAACTATTATATCTATCTAGGACATTTGGATCTTGCCGTATGGCGTTGCAATATTTCCTTTCTTTTTAGATGGAATGACTCTGAGAACCATTGTATGGTGGCTTGCATACATACTCATTTGTGTATGTAGTTGATCCCTTCGCCTGCCGATTACGCCGCCCGTTCTTGTCCTGATGTTTGGAAATGGTTAGGATGGCCGAAAGGTCTACCTGTGAGTGGCATTTGGGCCCCACCGTACTATTTTAACCATTTCCGCTCATCCAGGCTTGTAACTAGGAGCGTAATTCACCGAGGTAGTTACAATTGGTATCATAATCTGCCTTTGGTTATCAACTGTTGGTACATTCCATACTGACAGGCTTTTGAAAACCGGCGCGATCTATCTGACTCCTTGGTAACCGGTGCCATCTTTTTAAGGGTGTCCTTCCTTCTAGCAACTCCACATTCTGTGAAATCATCAGTTGCTAATCTCTACCTGATAAGTGATTTTGCGCATCTATTGGTATTTTAATGCCGAAAAATGCGGAAAATTTTTCTTTGATACATCTGTGTTTCCACACTCCTTTTCAGTCATGTGTGAAACATTATCTATCTTCCTTTTATCAGCATGTCCATGCTAACTCAATCTTTTGTCACCGACGCTTAATCCTGGAGTTTCAATTCATCTCTTTTTCTCTTGGGCTAATTACATAACATGTGTCGATCTGATGCTGGTGATTGTAATTTGGTTCTCGACATAGCTATATGACACTTATCATGAGTGGAATATGGAAAATGCTATCAACGCTATCCTCCAAATGGTGACGGTTATCTCCTATGATTTTGAGTACACCGTGATCATATCTATGCATATTCGAGCATCTTTGGCAATCCGGAGTTTCTCAAGGCACTACGGCGGTCTATCATCTGTTCATCATGCTGCACATCTTTTTGAACTCCATATCTGCAAAATTCTCTTTGAGACGAGGGAATTGCATCTTTTCGTCTCTGATAGCTTTGCTTAAGGTAAGAGCTATCATCGGTTCTTATCCAAGATCTCTTTATCTTTGTAACCGGTGATCCAATCGACAATGTGAACCAGGTGACATCTCTTTTCCTCCGAAGGACCAGATAATCTATTCTTCCAGTGCATCTTCTTCAACATGAACCCGTGCTCTTAATATTGATCTTTCTAAGAGCGTTGAGCTCAGGAAGTGTTCGAGCACTTGTTCGTTTCTCCCGCCTCTTGAACTTGATATTCTGGGAATATCCTGTTAATCTATGGTGGTATATGTTGTTAATATGCTTGCCTACTCGATATCTATGGGAGGACATGGAAGATCATCTGTGTCTCTTTCTCTCAAGCTTTGTTAACACTGCCGTGTGCAAAGTTCTCAAAGCGTGAATTCTGACTTTTTGAAGTCACCTATCTCGGCCACGTCCTTCTGCTAAATAGATCGCTTCAATTCTAGAATCAGCAAGTCCTTTGTTAATTCCATCTTCCACCTTCAACCAATCCGGAGTTGTTCCTTGTTGGCAAGTTATCATCGTCGTTCCGCTAAAGTTTTCCTCGAGACTGCTAAATCTCTCTCAATCATTTCAAGAAGAACATGGAGTTCTTTTCACCTCTATCTCGTTAAGTAATCTCTTGAAACCCTCTCGCTCTATCGTCTATGCTCAATCCACTGGAGGCCATGAAGACCTTCCAGATTTTGTATTCCTTCTATTCAAGTTGGTGCTATCTTTTCTGTAGCTGTTGAATCTTGCAGTTGTCTCCATGATCTTCCTTCATATCTTTCTGGTGGCTGGTTGCTTCAGACATGACGACAACATCATCATCTTTATCTATCTATGAATCCGGCGAATCGTTTGCATCTATCCTTGTTTTCTAACGGAGTTCCATGAGTTATCCTTGTCAAAACCTTCAGTCTGTTTTGGTAGTTGGGTTGCATGGTTTTCTTATTCATGTGCGGAGTAATACTTTGAGTGCGGTATGGAGTAGCTACCATACCACTACTCTTATCATTCGCTCTTGTACATTGAATTGGTGAATTAATGCGATTTCACTCATTCCACGGAAGTTAGAAGTGGCCTTTATCCCTCGATACTTTTACTTCCGTCTTTGTTTTTACGGAGTGCTCTCTCGAAGAAAGTAATCAATAATCTCTTGTTGGTGATCTCACCCTTTCTACACGGAGCAAAATCCTCAATTATCTGGTGGAAACAAACGCAACAGCCGCAAATCTATTGCGTTAGCCTCAAGGCTAAAGAAGCAATAAGTATCTCTACAATAAACTCCAGATCCTCCATATTCTTTGCTTCTCGGGATTCCACCATGATCTGGCTTCACATCCGTCTCTAGAAGTTATATCCGCGCACCTCAATTGCGTGATCCTTTGAGTCTTACCGGCGCAACAAGAATCTAATCCGATAATGTCTAATTAAATCTTTCTGTTGATATCAAGGGACTCTATTGTTTGAAGGCAATATTGTTTCCGAACTTCATTTCTCAAATCCGAGAGAATATACGATGCTATTGTCATAGTGGTTCAAATCTCTCCAACCTAGCTCTTTCTTCCGGCGAGACAAAGATTCATCCTCTCTCGTATCAGTAGATCTTTAATCTTAATGGTGTGTTTCTCTTTATCCATGATACATCATCTTGTCCTTTCTTTCGCAAGTGATTCTATTCTTTTATCATGTTTCTTGAGAAAACCGGAGCTATGTTCATCCTATCCTTCTTGTCTCACGACAATCCTTCTATTCTTCTAACCCTTTGTGTCTCAAGCAAAACGCAAGACTCGCAACAAGTCTAGCAAGTTTTGCAAGGTGTAGTGGTCGCACCATTCCGTTGTTCATCAACTTGGGAACGTGAGGGTCACCTTCGTTTGAGAACCCGTCTCTTGTGTGTTGTTCTCTTTTTCCTAGGAATCTCGGGGCGAGATTCTTGTTTAGTGGGGGAGAGTTGTAGCATCCCAATTGTCTAACAATTGTAATGCTACTTGGTCTAGTAATATAATGGCTACTTCATATATATAATTGTTGCATCATCATTATATCATGCTCATGTCATCATGCCACCTTGCATTTGAGCATCATATAAAACCCTTTTGATTTGGTTCTTCTCTCAAATGCATTGTAAATTGTATTTGCCTCTTGATATTGTATTTGGTTCTTGATATATTGTTTAAATGCCCAAGTTGAGTTGGGGGCATGTCTTTTATTCCACTCCACCACCTTTCTTTGGCTCCATCTAAATTCCACCACCCTAGTCATATATGAGCCATTGCTTTTCTTTGCTATTTAAATCTAGCTCATATGTGTTGGTGTGGGTCCATTCTATCTCCACTTGCTCTCATATATGCACCATATTGTTTCCACATTATTGGTTTATGAGAGCCACATGGCCACCTTTGCATGCCTTGTGAGTGGAACCTTTCCCTAGCTTCCATATGGGTTGTTTTGGGGTTATTATCATGTTGGGGTATTTTTGGGTCTTACTAAATGTCTAGTGGAATATACACACTAGCAAGTCCCAATTACAATCAAATGTGATCTTTCTCCATCTACTCCATCTGGAACTTTCCTTTAAATTCTTTTGCTTGGCTTAATTCCACTTTTGGGAATGCATAGGAATAATGCCATGTAAATATTATTGTTTTCACAAGAATAAGCATGGCATTAATTGTCTTGCATGGGCCATGCAAGAACCACCACATTCTAGCCTTTTGGTTTTATTTGAATCTTTGAGTGGATCTTCCCCATATCTCTCTCTACCCCACTTATGCTTGATCTTGCTTGATGCATGCAAGCATCTAAAACCCTACACCATCCCCATCCATGCAAGCCATGTGTGAGCTTGTCCATCTTTATCTCTAAGACCCTAATCTCTCTTACCCCCTCTCTCTTTTCTATCTCTAAACTCTCTCCACCTTTGTCTCATCCTCTCTTTTGGCTAGGTCTTGTTTGAGCTTGGCTTGATCTTGCTTGATCTTGTCAAAGGAAAGCACACCACCTAATCTCTCTCTCAAAACCTTAGGACCTCATCTCTCCTCTCTCTAACCGAGCCACCACCACCATGACCTACCCCCCACCCTAACCACTCCATGTCGAGGCACCCCTCCTCTCTCTAGACCTAGCTAACCCGAGCCTCTCCTAACCCTAGCCCTACCTAACCCGAGCTACCCCTCCCCTCTCCCTCTCTCTCGGCTTCCCCCTCTCTCCCTACCAGGCAGGCCCACCACGTCACACCCCTTATCTGCCCCACTTCTTTCTTTGGCTTCAAGACAAGGAGAAGAAGGAGGGAGAGACCTAGCCCGATCACCCCTCCTCACCTTTTTCAAAAGCCACCACCCCCATGTGATCCTTCCTCTCTCATCTCTCCAACCCCCAACCACCCAGAAATCCCCTCAGATCCCATCTGGGCGAAGCCAGACCTCTCTCCTTCCTCCCCACCACATCCTGGCCATGGCCATGGTTCTCTAAACCCTAGCTCCGGCCTGCCTTGCTAGCCGACGATCCCGAGCACGCCAAGCTGTACAAGGAGCACGAGGAGCTTCGTCTGGTTCGTCTACCTCACCCTGCACCGGCCAAGCCTTGCCGGAGTCCTCTGGAGCTCCTCGCACGCCATGCCACCGGATCAGCGCCATGGACCCGCTCTGCTCCGAACCGATCCACCTCTCGCTCCAGCGACCACACCGACGAGCTCCTGGTGAGCCTCTCAACCCCCTAGACATGCCCGTCCTCCTCCTAGCGGCCCAGACGCGCCGGACACTCCGTCGAGCGAGCTCCGTGCGTCGCCGCCGCGACGTCCGTCGTGTTCAGCAAAGCAACCGCAGCACTCTGGCCTGCCTCGCCTTCGCCTACCGTGGACCACCCTAGTGCTAGCTCTCTGAACGAAAGTGGTAGCCCGAAGTTCCCTCGTCGTTTTTTGTTTTTGCGGCTTGGCGAGATCCGCCGCCGTTTGGTCGCCATCGTCGTCCAAACTCCGGCCGATCCTTTGTACTCTGCAGATCGGCGAGCAGCAGCAGTCCGGCGTCGTCGTCGTTTTTGCAGGAAGCCCCCTGACCTTTTTCTCGCCTCAACCTGCCGTCCCAGGAGCCCACCTGTCAGCCTCGGTGTTGGTTTTGCAATAAAACCCCTAGGAGAAACCGGCCGGCACAGACCAGTCCCCCCCGCGACCCGGTTTGCCCACATGTCCAAAGACGCTGCTGCGTCAAAGGCGCTGGCCTCAACCCTGGGACCCACCTGTCATACTCAGAGACTAGGTAGCACCGCGGTGAGTAAAACCTTTTCTGCGCGCGTGGTCCCAAATCCGCCTGGCCCCACTCGTCGGTGTCTATGGCTAGACCTGGGTGAGTAGCAAAAGTTTTTCTGTCTGTCTGTTTAAATTTAAACCTTTTTCAAATTAGTTTAAATTCAAATTTAAATCTGCTTTTAAATATCTTCTAAAATATAATTCCAAATTTAACATATGATATATGTTTTGAAATCAGAAAAATGTGAGGAATTACGCTCCTAGTTACAAGCACATGCCCTTATAAATAAACACATCTCACGATGTGGGCAACGATCATTCGTGTAGAGATTCCGGAACGGGGATCCGTGAGATCTGTATGGATGTGTTTATTTATGGGGCATCTTATGCCGATTTGCTTCTTATCCGCATCGATCTTGTTTTCCGCTCGCTTGATACTGATGTTTGATGTATGAGGAGATATCCTAAACTATTATATCTATCTAGGATATTTGGATCTTGCCGTATGCTGTAATATTTCCTTTCTTTTTAGATGGAATGACTCTGAGAACCATTGTATGGTGGCTTGCATACATACTCATTTGTGTATGTAGTTGATCCCTTCGCCTGCCGATTACGCCGCCCGTTCTTGTCCCGATGTTTGGAAATGGTTAGGACGGCCGAAAGGTCTACCTGTGAGTGGCATTTGGGCCCTACCGTACTATTTTAACCATTTCTGCTCATCCAGGCTTGTAACTAGGAGCGTAATTCACCGAGGTAGTTACATACTTCAACCGAAGTTTCATTACCCACATCATTAGCTTCCTCTCTTATTGGTGTAGGCGTCACAGGAATTACTTCCGGTGATGCGCTACTCTCAAGTCCGAGAGAAGGTTCAACAACCTCGTCGAGTTCTACTTTCCTTCCAGTCACTTCTTTCGAGAGAAACTCCTTCTCTAGAAAGGATCCATTCTTAGCAACGAAGATTTTGCCCTCGGATATATGATAGAAGGTATACCCAATAGTTTCCTTTGGGTATCCTATGAAGACGCATTTTTCTGCTTTGGGTTCAAGCTTGTCGGGCTGTAACTTCTTTACATAAACTTCAAAACCCCAAACTAAGGAACGCCAATTTAGGTTTATTCCCAAACCACAATTCATATGGTGTCGTTTCATCAGATTTAGATGGTGCCCTATTTAAAGTGAATGCGGCTGTTTCTAATGCAGAACCCCAAAATGATAGCGGTAAATTTATATGTGACATCATAGAACGAACCATATCTAAGAGATTCAATTACGACGCTCGGACACACCATTATGTTGTGGTGTTCCTGGCGGTGTCAATTGTGAAAGTATTCCGCATTTCTTCAAATGCTCGCCAAACTCGTAACTTAGATACTCACCTCCACGATCAGATCGTAGAAATTTAATCTTCTTGTTACGTTGATTCTCTACTTCACTTTGAAATTCCTTAAACTTCTCGAAAGTGTCGAACTTATGTTTCATGAAATAGATATACCCATATCTACTCAAGTCATCCGTGAAAGTATGAACATTACGATAACCACCACGCGATGCTACACTCATTGGGCCACACACATCTGTATGTATGATTTCCAATAAATCTGTAGCTCGCTTCATCATACCAGAAAATGGAGTCTTAGTCATTTTACCCATTAGACATGCTTCGCATATTTCAAGTGATTCGAAATCAAGTGATTCAAGAAGTCCATCGGAATGGAATTTCTTCATACGCTTCACTCCACTATGACCAAGACGACAGTGCCACATATAGGTCAAGTTATCGCTCAGTTTCAAACATTTAGCTTCAATGTTATTAATATGTGTATTGCTACAATCGAGATTCAACAAGAATAGACCATCTATTAAAGGTGTATGTGGATAAAACATATTACTCATATAAACTGAACAACCATTATTATCAGAATTAAACAAGTAACCGTCTCGCAATAAATATGATCTGGATATAATGTTCATGCTCAACGCAGGCACCAAATAACAATTATTTAAGTATAAAACTAATCCCGATGGTAGATGAAGAGGTAGCGTGCCGACAGCGATCACATCAACTTTTGATCCATTTCCAGCGTGCCTCGTCACCTCGTTCTTCGCTAGTTTATGTCTATTCTGTAGCACCTGTTTCGAGTTACAAATATGAGCAACCGAACCAGTATCAAATACCCATGCACTATTACGACTACTAGTGAGATACACATCAATAACATGTATATCGGATATACCTTTCTTCTTGATGTTGCCGTTCTTCAAATCTGCCAAGTACTTAGGGCAATTCCGCTTCCAGTGACCTTCTCCCTTGCAGTAAAAGCACTCAATATCAGGCTTAGGCCCAACCTTGGTCTTCTTCGCCGGAGCGGTAACTTTCTTACCGCTCTTCTTGAAGTTTCCCTTTTTCTTAGACTTGCCTTGCTTCTTAAATTTGGTGGTCTTATTGACCATCAACACTTGGTGCTCTTTCTTGATCTCCACTTCTGCAGACTTTAACATGGAGAAGAGTTCGGGCAATGACTTGTCCATGTTTTGCATATTGTAGTTCATCACAAAGTTCTTGTAACTTGGTGGTAGTGATTGGAGGACAAGGTGAATCCCCAAAGCATTAGGAATCACTATACCCAAGCTTTGAAGCTTGCTAGCATGCCCAGACATCTTAAGCACGTGCTCACTAACGGATCTTCCCTCTTCCATCTTGCAGTTAAAGAACTTTTCAGAAGCCTCATAACTCTCAACTACCGCATGAGCCTCAAATATCATTTTGAGTTCACAGACAATATCATGTAGGTCACGGTTCTAAAACCTTTTCTGAAGCTCCGATTCCAAACCGTACAATATAGCACACTGAACTATGGAGTACTGATTCTTTCGAGTGAGGAAAACATTCTTCACCTCATCGGTAGCATCAGCTGCAGGTGGGTCACCCAGCGATGCATCCAGCACATAGGTCAAATTACCAGCATTGAGGACAATCCTCAAGTTGCGGAGCCAATCCGCGATGTTGCTTCCATTGTTTTTCAACTTTTATTTCTCTAGGAATGCATTAAAATTGATGGTAGGGGCCGTCATTGATCTACAACATATTTGCAATAGTTTAGACTAAGTTTATGACAAATTGAGTTCTAATTAATAGTTAAATTAATCTAGGTGAACTCCCACTCAAAACAATATCCCTCACATTGTTTTAGTGAACACACGAACCAAATTCACCACCTCAAAACCGATCATCACGAGAGTTGATGTAGCTTCAATGGCGAGTAATCAACATGTTCATCATATCTACTATATGACTCATGCTTTACCTTTCGGTGATCCGTGTTCCGAGACCAAGTATGTACATGCTAGTATCGTCAAGATCAAACCTTAGCTTCCGCATGAGCAAATCTGGCTTGCTCCCATTCTATACACTCGCAGAATCTAACACACCCGATCATCACATGGTTCTTCGAAACAACGAGCTTTAGAAACGGTGCTTACTAAGGATGAACACTCTATAACTTGATATTTTGTGAGAGGGTTCATCTTATAATGCTACCATCACGAACTAAGCAATACAAGACGCAAAAAGGATTAACATCACATGCAATTCATAATATGTGATATGATATGGCATTTCTTCTTGTGCTTTCGATCTCATCTTCAAGCACGAACATGATCTCCATCATCACCGGCATTGCATCAAGGTCAATGGTGCCGCTCCATGGTTGTCGTCCACCAGCATCAACTATTACAACTACTTTGAATAATAGACACGCATGTCTTAACGAAATTAAAAGACAACCATATGGCTCCTGCCGGTTTCCAACTTACAATAAGGAACATTGCATACATCATATATAATCACAATCATGGCCATATCACATCACAGCACACCGCTTCAAAACAAAGTTAGACGCCTCTCATTTTCTTTGCATATTTTACGTGGTTTGGGGCTTTCAATAAGTGTCGTTCTAACTTACGAACAGGAACCACAATGTTGATGCTTAAACTATCAAGTGCCCGTTGTAAATTGAATCCATACTATGATGGGAGAGAAAGGCACCTGCAAAGCCACTTATGCAATACAAGTTGCATGGAGCAAGTCTCATGAACGATGTCATGTAAGATTAGCTCGGACCGCTTCATCCCATCATACCGCAAGATGCAAAGTACACAAAAAGCAATTGATAATAAAACACCACCGCCCACAATGACCATTGTGCTCTACTCATGCAACAGATCTACATATAGACACGGCTCTGATACCATTATAGGGGTTTGCAGCATGGAAAACAAAAAATTCTACCGCATGCACACAAACAAGCCAAGATCTATCTACTAGATTGTAGCAATGAGTCGATTAGAGTACTCACCGTCGAAGATTCCAAAGTAGTTAACGAGAGCAGATCTCGTGGGTGATGTAGTCGTACACTTGCCAATCTCAAGATCGCGTAGACGATCCTTCCGGCGTTGCGTTCCGGCAGCGCTTCCGTAGTCGGTCACACGTTCGGTACTCGATGAAGACCTTCCTCTCCCTTGTTCCAGCAGGCAGCGGAGGTTGTAGATCTCCCCTCACGATTCTGGCAGCACGATGACGTGGTGTCGGAAGTAGAGGGAAAATCCTGCAGGGCTTCGCCTAAGCCGGAGCAGGTTATAGTGGATCTAGGGTTTTCCGGCGATCTAGTTTTAGAGGGCCGGATGTAACTACCTCGGTGAATTACGCTCTTAGTTACAAGCCTGGATGAGCGGAAATGGTTAAAATAGTACGGTGGGGCCAAATGCCACTCACAGGTAGACCTTTCGGCCGTCCTAACCATTTCGAACATCGACAAGAACGAAAGGCGTAATCGGCAAAAGGGATCAACTACATACACAAATGAGTATGTATGCAAGCCACCATACAACAGTCCTCAGAGCCATTCCATATAAAAGAAATAGAAATATTGCAACGCCATACGGCAAGATCCAAATATCCTAGATAGATATAATAGTTTAGGATATCTCCTCATACATCAAACATCAGAGTATCAGGCGGAAGCGGAAAACAAGATCCGAGTACGGATAAGAAGCAAATCGGCATAAGATGCCCCATAAATAAACACATCCCGCCCACAGATCTCACGGATCCCCGTTCCCGGAATCTCTACACCGAGTGATTGTTGCCAACATCGTCCGTCTCCTCCACCCAGTATCCATCTTGCGAGTATACCTGTCCATCTGAACCAAACAATTTATCGTGTGAGACCCTAGGGGTACTCAGCAAGTCTTTATGCCTCTAAAGGGGACACAACCTGGGGTGACGCAATTGCAGCAAAAGATAATACCTAACGATTCTAGGAATACTCGCTAACCATCCGCCTAACCAAATATAGACAGATGTCCGTGAATTAATAACAACAGTTATAACAGTAATGTTAACAGATCCATCCTCCTCCTCGCTTACCAACGAGGAAGCGGACGAACAGCCCCCCATCCGTTGGCAGTTTTATTGTCCATTCCATGAGTGTTGGACTATTTACTAGTCAGGTACTTAGTCAAATTAAAAGTGGTACTTTAGTTAAACTTGTCTATGATCGAGAAACTGTGCTCCAAGTCGTCCATAACCGCGGACACGGCTTTCAGAAAGATTTACCTGCGAGGTGCACAAATAGCAACACACTCGATCAACCTCGGAAAAACCAAATCAAAACCCAACGAGGCATTCACGACAAAGCGATCACAGGATTCAGAAATGTTTGAGGCCACCCACTAAGCTACCGCAACAAAGTTGGCGGCTCGAACGGACCAGGGTTTTGTGGGCCAGAACGATCGGGAACCGAAAGTGTGGATGGGCTTGTCGATACAGCCAACGTGTCACGATCCTAAGCATGGTGCTCCACGCACAATCGTAAAGCAGCGATAAAGCATGGCATAAGTACAGATAGTAATAAAGCCCCAAACTACTTTGTGGCCCCAAGAAATAAGAATGAATCAAGCTCGCTCGGGGGTTCATAAGCCTCCCGGATGTGGATAGCGAATATTCAAGGAACAGAATCAAGTACTCGGGGTCCTACGGGACACAAGTGAGCATGAAAAACCAAATAGCAGATATTGCTCACCGGTGCCACTTTCATTAGTTATCCCATTACTACTCAGGTTAAGTTGTTTAGGTACCTCGTTATCCATCAGACACTCACATACCCTACACATGCTGTTCTACGACCCGCATGGCTCAAACAACTCCTGTAGTAATGGCTCATGGGATGGAGGAACAAGCTTCGGTGGGGTTTAAAAGTAAAGGCTATGCAGTAATTGGGATTCAGTTTAATGCAATCGCGACTCAATGATGCAAGAATAAGATAGAGGCAATAGGTACTATATGTATGCAAGCATGTGGTAGTGCTTGCCTGGCAGCTCAGTTGAAGCGAGGGATGGATCTGGGTAGTGCTCCTGGGTTTCTTGATATATCCCCTGCTCAGCGTCGAGGAGAGGGTGGTGGTGTCGGATCAGCTTGGGGAGCAGCAGGGCGTCGATGAGGCAGTAATCGGGCTAGGGTTTCGTCAGGCGTCGATTGTGGCGGAAGTGGAGCTCCTCCTTCGCGTCGGTGTGTCCAGGGCGAAGCAGAGAGATCTCGGTTTTCCAGGCCACCTCCTCGACGCGCTCGCCGGCCGGGGCAACGAGGAGCAGGGGTAGACGTTGGTGTCTGGCAGCAAGATCTGGCGATGGTGAAGAGCCGTGGGGAAGGAGGAAACGAGAGGGAGAGAGGCGAGGCAGCCGTGGCAGGGGGTAGATAAGGTGGCCTCGGTGCCACCTTTTTCCTCCTCCTCACGTGCTGGCTCGGGCTGGGGTAGCTAGGGCGTGGAGAGGGGCTGCAGGTGGCCCAGGTAGGGACAATGGGGAGCAGCAGCTGGGGCCAGCATGGCGGTAGAAGAAGAGAAAGGGGAGGGTAGCTCGGGCTAGGGTAGGGTAGCCTCGGGTTAGGGTTTTTGTTTAGGGTTAGAGAGAGGGGTGGCTAGGGTGTGGGCCAGGGAGAGGGTGGCCAGGTGGTCAACAAGGTAGGGAGAGAGATAGAGAGAGGGGTGTGGTGGAGTGTTTTTGACAAGATCAAGCAAGATCAAGCAAAGATCAAACAAGATCTAGCAAAAGGAGTAGAAGAGAGAAAAAGGTGGTGAGGGGTGTTGGTATGCATGATCAAGTGAGAGAAAAGGATGGACAAGGTGATGATCTTACAAGCTCATGCATGGCACTACTCAAGTGAGGTTGTTGAGGTAGAGGCACAAGGCAAGAAAGCAAAGCAAGGTAGAAAGGATTGAGAGAAAGAGAGAGATGAGAAGATGATCCACTCAAAAATCAAATAAAACCAAAGGAGGACAAAAGATGGTGATGGTTGCATGGCCCATGCAAATATTTAATGCCATGTGTTAATCTTGTGAAAACAAAATAAAATCTCATGGCATTTATTTATGTGCATCCTCAAAAGATGGAGTAAGGGCCAAGCTAAGGATTGAAGGAATGTTCCATGTGGAGTGAATGGAGATGACCATATTTGAATATATTTTGGACATGCTAGTGTGTATATTCCACTATGTGCATATTATCCTCAAAATATTCCAACATGAACAACCTTCCCATATCATTCCATATGGAAGCAGGTAGAATGGAAAAGGGTCCATTCCAAACAACATGAGCTAGAGATAGACCCAAATAAAATGCAATGCTCACATATGGTGGAATGGTGGAATGATGGGGTGGTGACAAGAAAGGTGGTGGAGTCAAAAAGAGATGCCCCCAACTCAACTTGGGCATTAAACATTTAGCAATAACCAAACACAATATATCAAGAGGCAAATACAATTAATAATGCATATGAGAGAAGAACCAAAGAAAGAGGGTTTTATATGATGCTCAAATGCAAGGTGGCATGATGACATGAGCATGATATAATTATGATGCAACAATATATATAGGAAGTATCCATTATCTTACTAGACCAAGTAGCATTACAATTGTTAGACAATTGGGATGCTACACCGGAGAGGAGGAGGTGGAGTCGGCAACAGTGGCATGGCGGTGGCGTGCGGCACATGGCGGCGCTTGGTGAGGAGAGCTTGTTGTGGCCTCTTGGGGGCAACCCCTCCCCTCTATTTATGAGAGGGAGGGAAGCTTGGGATAGGGGAGTTTGAATCCTTCCCCAAATCCCTATCCAAGTTGTAGGGACAGAAGGACTCTTTCCTTCTTCCACTAGGAAACCATTGTTCTAGTTTGACTTTTCAAACCTACCTTTTGACTTGCAATTTGGAGCTTAATTCCTCTCTTGCAAATGCCCAACCAAGTGACCTAGGACATGATCCAATCATTCCACTTAACCATGACACATTCATGAACCATTCCCCTTCCGGTCCGGTGAACCTTCTAGACCCTTCTAGAACCGCTCCAATAAAAACATCAGAATCATTCCCGAACTCCGAAATTGGACTTTCCTTATATGAATCTTATTCTCCGGACCATTTCGGATCTCCTGGTGATATCCCGGATCCCATTCGAGACTCCGAACAACATTCGGTCTCCCTACTTACATTCCATATCTACTAAACAACATTGAATCCTTAAGTGTGTCTCCTACGGTTCGTGAATTATGCGGACATGACCGAGACACTTCTCTGATCAATAACAAATATAGGAATCTGGAAATTCATATGGCTCCCACATATTTTTACGATTACTTTGCGATCGAATGAACCACTTACATATGATACCAATTTCCCTTTGTCTCGCGATAGTTTACTCATCCGAGGTTTGATCATCGGTATCTCTGCATACCTAGTTCAACCTCGTTACTGATAAGTACTCTTTTCTCGTTCTCGTGATATGTGATCCCTTGTGAGCCAGTCACATGCTTGCAAGCTAATTGGATCACATTCCACCGAGAGGGCCCAGAGTATATCTATCCGTCATATGGATGGACAAATCCCACTCTTGATCCATGTGCCTCAACACATTATTTCCGAACACTCCATGCCACCTTTATAGCCACCTAGTTATGGTGTGGTGTTTGATGTCATCAAAGCATCCTTCCGGTGATGGTGATTAGCATGATCTCATGGTCAAAGGAATTAGGTTACTATGTATAAAAAATCTTATAGCAAACGAACTATTGAAATGACTTGATGTTTATGCTACGCTTATCTATAGGAGTATGTCCATCATACCATTCTCCTAATGATATGATCTTGTTGTCAATAACATCTCAATGTTCATGATCGAGAAACCACGATCATCTATTAACCAACAAGCTAGTATTATAAAGAGGCTTTATCAGGGATTCTAATTTATTTTACAAATCACACAAGTATTAATGTTTCCGGTTAATACTATTATAGCATAAATGTAAACATTTATCATAAACACAAAGATATAATAATAACCACTTTTATTATTTCCTTTAGGGAATATCTCCAACAGTTACATGGACAATGTCTCAACTGGGGTATCTCAAACCTTTCCGTGCACTCCTCATGAAAAAGACAAATGTCTGCCGAATCGGTAGGAAGTGGATTCGATTTGAACAACATGTACATGATTTAGTGCTCATGATTTTTTGCAGAGTACATTTTTAGCTTAACAATATGATGTTTTATTAGAGATCTAATACAAGTTTAGAGAGGCTCAATCCCTAGCTAAGGACCTTCATGCCCGCCGTTTTGACCATAGTTTGAAACATGTATAAGAAATTCAAAAACGGCCCAAACAAGGTAAATCCTTCACATTGTATAATTTTATATGACAAGAAAGTTATGAACCTCATTTAGATGAACCAAATTTATTTTTATATAATTTCAATCCGAAGTCATATTAAAATATTATAGGGAAATTAAGTTTTTAGACTTTCTAGAAAAAAATCCCTCCACTCAGTGTGGGCTAAAACTTTACAAGAAGCCCATAGTTTTTAGTAAAATTGACTTGCTAATGACTATTGGGATGTTGGCCCTATCGATAAGGCAAAATATTCAGGAGAAAAAAATAGGAGGCCATTTCCGCCAGAGGCCCAGGCCCAACACTATTTTGGCATGCACAAAAACGTTTCGTGTGGTAATTTAACACGGACAATATGTTGGTCCATTGGTTTGGTTCCCTGGGCATGAGCGAGTGGTCGTCGGTTCGACCCCCTGCTGCTCCCTTTTTTTCTTAATTATTCAAGGTTTGGACCCTCCCAAATTCCCTATGACCAATTGGTTAGAATGGTCATAGATCTATGACAAAAAAATCCATGGTCATTAAGAAAAGGTCAGTAGTCACTATATTTCTTATAGTGCCAGGTGCCACTTCACGTCGTCGATGTTCCACAGAGCTTGGGGGTTGGCACATGCTTAATGGTAGAGATGATCATGACTTTAGTTACAACTTAATAACTAATATTGAGTAGATAAAATTAATGCAAAGGCACAAATGGATAATAGTTGAGATCTGATCATTATCCCGCCCCCTTGTGTCCACCTAGGGGCCGAGTCCTTGACACATGTTCCGAGACTAAGCGCGCTAACCACATGTGGGGTGTATGGGCGCCCCTATTGGCTTAGTACCTGATACCAAAGTACTGATTTGGAGGCCACAAACTAGTTCGGACTTTATATGTTTGGTCTCGAGGGAGGGAATACCTGGATGGGTATGCTTGATAGTAGTATTAAGTTAGTTCCGCATAGGTATTTCTTATCTCTCTGATAGCCGATAATTGTAGCATGCTTCGCTGCCGCTTCAGTCCACCATACCTAAGTAGGCGAGAGCCGCCTAATTCTAAGTCTCGCGATGTACTGGCATCAATACTGACCGCTCTCTTGTTCCTTGCCCTTTGTCGGCACCCCTTTTTGTTTAGCAGGTCTAAGATCGCTATCGTTAGCAGGGTTACCCTTCCGACTTAACCTAGGCAGGGTTATGGACTCCATTGGTTATTCTTCAAGGCTATTAGCGTCATTTGCATATTTCCCTTAGTCGGGTGTTTTATCGTTTTTAAGGTGATTTCTTTGTATTGTATGTCTATATTCTTGACTCTTTGAGTCGTTGTTGTATATATATGTTCTATGGGTTCCATCATGGCCTATTGTTTAATGATATTATTTTGTTTGCCATCCACACGTAAGTGTCTGGTGGGCGTCTTTGAATCATTTTTTTGCGGGTTTGGCAGAAATCGCCAAAACTTGCATACGGCCGATCCGAGGATGTTGCAATACATTATTGGAAAAATGTGGGACGGTGGATGCATGCATTCGTAGGGCAGATGTTATTTGGATCCACTCCCTCTGGATTTTTTTTCTATTAGTCTATTAGTCTATCTATCTAGTGTAGTATATCTATATATAGCTATTTCTATATACCTATCTAATAATAAAGGAAGCAACATTTGTGTCCACCATCCGTCCAGAAAAGATTATTTTTTCCGTGGCAGTTAGAGGAAATTACAAGTTGTGCCATCGCCGAGTCAAAGTCAGAGTTATTGCTGGGCAATCATTATGTCCTCGTTGGGAGACAAAGCGGTGCGGATAGGGTCGCCCGCCGTCAAGCTCCGCAGGGGCCAGTGCAACCTTAATCACGCCCAATAACGGTGAACGAGGCCTCCGGTGGATAAATCGAGTTACTCGAGGCAAGTTACTAGGCATGTAGCATCGTACTCGCCCGTGCAGCCAGACACGAGAGGCGCACATGAGCTGCACAACATCTTGCACCTGCTCTTGGACAGAAGCCAAGCAGTAGTAGGAACCGAGCGGCTGGAGCATGTAGAGGAGGTCAGGCTGTAGGGCGTTTGCCGACAAGACCCCTCGATATAGCAATGCATACTCTGCAACACAATAAAAATGCGTCGCAGAATATCAAAGTAGCTACGCATATTTGCGTTGGTACATAAATCCGTTATCGGCTATACGAATAACAACGAATGCCATGTGTTGCAACCTATGCGTTGGAACATATCAGTACTAACCTAGCATGCGCAAACCTAGACATGTATAGCTCCACGCGCCTCGGATTGAGCCGCTCGGGCCAACCAAAAACACGTCTGTTGGCCTAGCCGGACCCAAGTCAAACAATTTGGTAGGTTGCAAAGGCTTCATAAAGGGAGGCCTAACGGTTTTTTTGGGTTCGGCTCAGTCTTGACGCTAATTTTTTTCTGGTCTGCTTGGCAGAGTTTTAGGATTGGACTATTTTTTTGCCTCGGTGCAAAGGCCTAGTGTATAAATTTTTTAGGAGCAGACATGCGTAATTTGACGACCTTACCAACTAGTCTAAACACAATAAAGCCTAGAAAAAAATGTTTATAATGTTTTCCAATTAATGGTGTGCTTAGAAAAGTATAGAAATTGAAGTAGCTTGGCTGCACGTACTCAGAAATTGCCGATCGTGTCCTATAAAAAAAATTGCCTATCATGGAATCATAAAAAGGAATAGGTATGCTTAGAAAAAGAAATACCTTTCTTAAAAAAAAGAAGGAACTCCTGGCGAAGAAAAACACAGCCCCAGGCCATATCACCTCCTACCGCCGTACATCCCCACTGCGCCACCACCGTAATTCATCCCCACGTTGCTGTCGTCGAGCCATCCAGCCCCACCGCACCTCCGCCGAGCCGCCATCCCGCCCTACTGCCCCTCCGCCGAGCCCCATCCCGCCCTCCTGCGCCGCCCTCGAGCCGCCATCCCGCCCCCACTGTGCCTCCACCAAGCTGCCATCCCGCTTCCCCTACGCCGCCGTCAAGGCGCCATCCCGCCCACTACACCGCCGCCGAGCCGCCTTCCAGCCCCCCTGCGCCGCTGAGCCGCTGTCCAGCCCTCCTGCGCCGCCGAGTCGCCGTCCAGCCCCCCTGCGTTGCCGCCATCCCAGGGTAGCTAGGCCCTTTTCCCTGTTGTGCCGCCATCAAGGAGCTTCTCCACCTTTGCCGCGGGCGATGACCAGCTACGTGACAATCGCCGCCTAACCTGAAGCTACCTGACGCACACACATGTAAGCATATGTACTCCTGATTCTCTTTACTACAATAGTACAGACAGTGACGGAGCTTCAAAGAAATAATTAGGCGGGCCAAGCTAGAACAAAGCACCCTAAAAAAACAGATTTCAAACTATACTACTTCTGGTGGAATTAGTCACTACTCGTGCCTCTTCTTTGTATTGGTTAAGAACATACATATTATTTATAGACATTACTTTAAGAAAAGGCGTACATGGATTCAGTTTGACATTAGGCATGCAGTCAGTTGCATATTACTCCCTCCGATTGAATACAGGCCTAATAACATCTCCGATGCCACCTCCCTAGCTGTATATCTCCAAGATTGAGTATTGATAATTTGAGATGATGTGGTGCGTGAAGTTTAATTTGATGAAAATAAATTTCATGCATGGTATTACAGTCGCAGGAAAATTGGAGTAGAAGAGTCCGTGCGCCATGCGCTGCTCACTGGGAGCTGGGTTGCTGGCTTGCTGCCTCTAGCGCTTAGCTGCCCGTCGTAAGGTATTTTGGGGCTGGGCGCCATCGTCGGGTTGCGGCCGCCCGCCACTACTTGCTTCTGCAGGTTCGCCCCTCACCAGATCTAGGCTGCTGGAGTAGTAGTGTTGGACCTTCGTGCTCGGGACCTAAACGACACCGTGGTCGTGGCTATCCGAGGGGATGGATTCACTGCAAATCAGGCTGTTGCGCTGGGCTTAGGCATAGCTGTCTTTAGTTTTGCTCAAAGGCTAGGTGGGCCACGGCCCAGTTTGGCCCTCGCGTAGCTCCGCCGGTGAGTACAGAGTTCTACTGAATGCTTTGGGTTTAATGATGCCATAGGGGTCTGATTGATTCTACTGAATGCTCCTTCACCATTTTAAGAGTATTTGTCTGCAAGTACACGAAATCAAAAGGTAGTCTTAGACTCAGGGTAACGTTGGAAGTTGGAAGTGAACAGACCATATAGTAGGTACAAGCGCATACATGGATCTCTATTTTTTCAGTTTGTATTTGTCTAGTGTAGGAATTTAAATTGTTGTTGTGTATATTGTTACTAATTACGCTTCATATATTTAGGTTGAATTGAAAAATATTTTATCTAAGAGGCCAGATTTAGCAGACACCAGTTCAGAAAAGAAAGCTTGGAAAGGAGATGCCTTATATAAAATACTAGGAGCAGACAAGTCTGGACATGTACATGGGTTGGGACTAGTGCGAAATCCTAATCAAGTTTTTGGTGTACCATCTTCACGTCACTTTCAGAGTATGCACCTTACTTCATTGGAGGATACACAAAACGAAGATCTTCTAGCTTTTAGACTTTAGTTGAAGAAGGTCGAGGAACACATAAAAAACCAAGATGCTAAAATTCTAGAACTTGAAGAGCTCTGAAAGACAGGTAAATTTAGAAAACTTTTCCATTGTTCAATACATATAATAATATTTTATTGTTCATTATAGGGTTCTGCGAGTCAGAAATCTTCATCTCGAGATGCACCTGGTGTTGCTTAGACAAACTCAAAAAGGAAAGTATGTATCCTTAGAAAGGTCAAAGTCAATTAAATAAATATGAACTTATTCTTATATGATTTTTGATTTACAGAGAGTATATGGTGATCTTTGTAGTCAACAATTTGATTATGTTGGATAACGTAACAATGTGACGGTACTGTACAGATGCATTAATACATTCCTGTTTATTTTTTTTGGAAAATACTCAAATCTTGTCTTTGACTCTAGATCAAGGAAAACTTTCTAAATGACATGGATATGCAACAACCAAACAAACGTCCTGCTACAAATAAGGTTTACACGTTTGATGTTGTTTGGATCCCAACGTGGTTGAGAAAAAAAATAGTTATTTTAATATCAGTCTTTGATATAGTTTTTGCCAATCTTACAATATTTGTTTTGGTGTAGAATAATGAAACTTTGGCCCACGATCAAAATGTCTAGTCTAGGAAAGAAAGAGCTATTTTAGAATAGGTTAGTTCACTTCACTATTTGGAATTATATCCTATGTAGCCGTTGTCGTCCAATCCATTCTGTAGTTATCTATTTGTCCATCCTTATTTATTCTACAAATGGTGTTTATGCTTATCTGTTTGTCCATTTAAGGATGACATGGTTCATGCTTTTACTATTTGTAACTTTAAGTTCCCTATACCTTAGGATCAGGACATTGATCTCCAGCACAACCACACACTTGAACGTTTTGAAGTTCCCTCTGCAAAAACGGTACCTTCTCATTCATTATGTATACATTTATATTATGTTTTCTGCTTCTACTACTTCTGATTATTATGCATCTTCTCATTACCATTGTGTCTAGAACATGAAGATCCGGAAAGTGGCTAGCGCAACAAATCATGCTAATGTATGACATATAATTACTAAATAATTTTGTTCTCTTTTTCAGTTTGCTTATGATTTCATTCTATATCTCTGCAGCAAAAATTTATTATTGACCGTAGTTCTTGCAATATGAATGTTTATTTAGTCCATGTCAATCTCATAATGTATTTTTTGTCATAGAACAAGGAAACTTTGGCCCACGATGTAAATGCCCAACCGAGGAAGGAAAGTGCTAGTGCAGAAAAGGTTAGTGTAGCTTCTTATGATTTTTTTAACTTTGCTGACTTCTGATTATTTTGCACTTATGCTTAGCATGGCGGCCAGAACATGAAGATCTCTAAAGCGGGTAGTACAACAAAGCATGCTAGTGTATGACATGGAATCTCTAACCCTTTTTCTTCTCATGTCAGTTTTCTTATTGCATACTGATAGTGCACTATCATCTACAGAAACAACAATGTAGTACGACAAATTGCTTGGATGCCAACTCGATAGATGTATGTGCATTATGTTTGTTTATTCATGATTCTTCGCATGTCTCAAATTGCATTGGAAGTTGTTTTCTCATGTACTTTTGTTTATGTAAAAGGTTGGCACCATAATATTTTTGAAGAGTTTTGGAAATCCAAACAAGAATGTTGCTCTTTCTACACTCCAAAGTAGGGACCCTAAATATACAGTTGAAGGTGTTAAACTTGAAAATCAATTCTGGACCGTGCGTGTTGATGCTACATTAGCAAAATCTGATGAGTGGATATGACCACTCAAAAAAGTAAAAATTATTGCTCATGCAGCAGGATTAACTATTGCATGGCCTTCAACCTTTGTATGTTACCCTCCTGTAAATTTTACCCATCTCAAATTTTACTACTCCATTACTTTGATGCGTTTTCTTTACTGATCTAAATTCTTGTTCTTGTAGATTTCCAAGATAAATTGATAATGCCTGGTTGAGATGTCGATTGCAAGATGAAGACTACTGCTACTACTAGATGACTTAGATTATGTTTTAGAATTTCAGTTTTATGGTCAATGTTTGAAGAACATATATATTTGTAATAGTGTAAGTGACAAATATTTTTTATTTTCTGAAGCTTGTTCTTTGTAATGCAACATAATCGATATATTAAATGAAATGTTTATGTTTCCTATAGCGTGGCTTCTGTCTGCACTATATGCATTGACCTAGTCATTATTATTGGCAATATGTAAAATATTATCTCTTGATCATGCTATGTAGCTATGTTCTATTATGTCAGTTTAGATTTGTCAATTTCAAAATCCATTCCTCCGGTGTATCACCAACGCATATGAAGTGTGGTTATCCCCTCCTTATACACGTTGCTATCTTACAACACTTATGATCATCGATTACCAACACATGTTTTTTCATTGTCGTATACCCTTGCAACGCCACCAACGGCAACGCATACTAATCCGTTGGTGTAGACCTTTCCAACACATATATGGACATTTGCCAACACATCCATGCATTGCTGAAGGGGGGTCATGTTGTAGTGTGTTGGCCAAGCATGTCAGCGAGGATGATGGGATGCATGGCGTCAGTCGTCTTGGTGGAGCATGTCGGCGAGGGCAAGCTCAGAAGGAAGTCGGAGGCGCTTGCCAAGAACATGCACTAGAGGAGGGCCGACCACGCTACAGGGTCGAGGTAAGCATCTCGGTCGGCGCGACTACATGATTGACTGGCGACGGGGGTCTAGGGAGATAACTGCGTGAGGGGGAGATCCGGGCCAGGGAAGTGGGAGGCAAGGTGGCGCTGGCAGCGGGGTGGTGCTAGCGGCGGGGTGGTGCTGGAGGTGCTTGAGGGGACGTGGGTATGGCAGCGGCGCATGCCCGTGACGAGAGAGGGGAGGGGATCGAGCTGGGGCTCAGATTGGGATTGGATCGAACGAGGAAGATGAGTGGGAGGCGTGTTGCGTCTTGTGTTAATGTGTGTCTTGTACATGTTTGTGTTAATGCTTTCAAGAGTGGCGGCGAGGCGTTTTCTGCATAAAATCAAGTTAGGCTAGTCATAGTGGGGAGTAACTTAGAGTAGTAATATTCATATGTTACTATTCTAAGTTACTATCTCCATAGTGAAAAATAATGTATGTGTAGTATCATGCAAAGCCTCATTTATTTTAATATAGACTCATTTTGTCTTGAAATATGTGATATTATGGTAACGTAGCTAATTACTATAACCCTCTCTCATCATTTAATTGCATGCCAGTCAGCTGAATGCTTAGTTGGTAATACATGTAGGACTATGTTACTATCCAAGTTACTACCACTATGACTAGCCTTAGACTAGCCCCAATGGGAGTATCATAGGTGGTATCATGCACCACTACATGCAAAATGCTTATGTGTCATATCAATTAATGATGAAAGAGATTGTGTTGGTATCATAGATAGATATGGTATCATAGCACATAAACTAGAAAAACTAATTCCAACAAATCGTGTCCACAATTTTACATTGAGATTCTATAAAACAATAATACACTAAGACTATGATACTACTATATGATACTATGCATTGTGAAGATGGCACCATATACTAGTATCATATACATGATACTACTATGCATTATCGGGTCCGATGGTTTCTCCTGTATAAAAATGCTAGCTGTGTGCGATGCACACTTGAAATGAAAAAGTGAACCATAAGCGATGGACTTGTTACGTGGTTATTGTTTTTCTTCAGCCGATCTGGACTGACACTACTGGAAAAACGGTCTTCGGTTCGATTTGAACAAAGCCAGCAGTCTCGGTCTGTCACAGCCCGCGACTAGTGCTAGCACTAGTCCCGGGCCGTGAGGCCTCTAACGGCTAGAACTGGCCGTAGACACTAGTCCCGGGCCGGACCATATCTCTAGTCCCGGTCCGTAATACGGCCCGGGACTAACAACCTGGAGCAGGCCAGCTGGTCTTTTCGTGGACTATTAGTCCCGGGTCATATCACGGCCCGAGACTAGTTGTCCACCAGTATAAATTCTACTTCCTGTCCACCTGGCCTAAACCATATCGTGGCCATTTTACTCAAATAAGCAAGCGAGTTCATGCCATTTTTTCTCAAGATTTAGTTTGGAACCCCTAAATCCAAAGTTTTAAAAGGTTAGAACTTCAATCTTTCATCTCTTATTGCTACTTTAGCTCTATAATGCTCTAGAAGTATAGAGATATGGATCAATGCATGCATTCTCTAGAAGTAGAAGGATTTTGATATGTGTAACAAATTTTGATTAGGCACATAGTTACTGAAAATTGAAATGTGTAATTTTAGAGTTTCAGAGCTTACAATGGAATGAGGTTTTCACTGATAGAACAATAATCAAAAATTCCACATTTATCATGTTAATTGTTTTCTCCAATTCACAAATTGGTGCATGTAAATTTTTCAAAATTCAAAATTAATGCTCTAGAAGCTCTCAATATAACTTGTAATAATTTTATCATGTTGTGTAATGGTTTTTGATATACTTTTACTATAATGCGGATGGTCCGGGAATGGATGTACTGTACTGACCGACGCTCTGGCGAGTTCATTAATGGCGTGCATGAATTCATCCGTGTTGCTAATGCAAACAAGCACAATGGTTTTGTATTATGTCCATGTAGTGGATGTAGGAATCAGAAGAATTACTCTGACTCAAAAACCCTTCACAGCCACCTGTTGAAGTCCGGCTTTATGCCCAGTTATAATTGTTAGACCAAGCACGAAGAGAGAGGGGTTATAATGGAAGAAAATGAAGAAGAGGAGGAGGATGACAACTATCATGGTTTCCCTAATTACGGAGATACTTCCATGGGGGATGCTGAAGGGGAGGATAAAGAAGAGACACATGATGAACCCGCTGATGATCTTGGTCGGACCATTGCCGATGCACGAAGAGACTGTGGAAGTGAAAAGGAGATGGAGAAGTTCAATCACATGTTAGAGGATCAAAAAAAGTTGTTGTACCCAAATTGCGAAAATGGTCTGAAAAAGCTGGGCAGCACACTATAATTGCTGCGATGGAAGGCTGAGTCTGCTATACCTGACTCCTCATTTGAAAAGTTGCTGAAAATGATGAACAATATGCTTCCAAAAGATAACGTATTGCCCACCAGTACGTACGAATCAAAGAAGGTTGTCTGCCCTCTTGGTTTAGAGGTTCAGAAGATACATGTATGCCCTAATGACTGCATCCTCTACCGCCGTGAGGAGTACGAGAATTTGGATGCATGCCCGGTATGCACTTCACTTCGGTATAAGATCAGACGAGATGACCCCTGGTGACGTTGAGGGCGAGCCCCTCCGGAAGAGGGTTCCTGCCAAGGTGATGTGGTATGCTCCTATAATACCACGGTTGAAACACTTATTCAGAAACAAAGAGCACGCCAAGTTGTTGTGATGGCATAAAAAGGAACGTAAGTTAGACAGGATGTTGAGACACCCCGCTGATGGGTTGCAATGGAGACAAATCGATAGAAAGTACCCGGACTTTGCAGATGATGCAAGGAGTTTAAGGTTTGGTCTAAGTACAGATGGCATGAATCCTTTTGGGGAGCAGAGCTGCAGTCACGGCATCTGGCTCGTGACTCTATGCATCTATAACCTTCCTCCTTGGTTGTGCATGAAGCGGAAGTTCATTATGATGCCAGTGTTGATCCAAGGTCCGAAGCAACCCGGAAACAACATTGATGTCTACCTAAGGCCATTAGTTGAATAACTTTTACAGTTGTGGCACGAACCCGGCATACGCGTGTGGGATGAGCACAAGCAGGAAGAATTTGACCTCCGAGCATTGCTTTTTGTAACAATCAATGATTGTCTTGCTCTTAGTAACCTTTCAGGACAGTCAAACAAGGGATACAATGCATGCACATACTGTTTAGATCAGACTGAAAGTATATATTTTGAACATTGTAAGAATAATATGTACAATGAGCATCATCGATTTCTTTTGGCCAAGCATCCCTTAAGAAAGAAAGGCAAGCATTTCAACGGTCTGGTGATACGTCCAAAACGTATCTCCTTTCTCGAACACTTTGCTATTGTTTTCCTCTATACTTGTGTGATTTGGATACAACTAACACGGACTGACGCTCTTTTCAGCAGAATTACCTTGGTGTCTTGTTTTTGTGTAGAAAATGAACTATCAGGAAAAATCCCGGAAAATATGCCAAAAATTATATTTCACCAGAAGATCCACAGAGCCAGAAGGGGAGACAGAGGGGAGGTCTGGGGTCCCAGACCTACCCCAGGCGCGGGCCCACTGACCCCACGCATGGGGGAGGTTTGGCCACCCCAGGCAGCTTCTCGGCCTCCCTACGCATCTATAAGTTGCCTTCTTACCAAAAACAGAGGGGGGTTCGATAGTTTTCCAGAAAGAGTTCTGCTCCTCCGCCGCCACGAGAAACCAAGATTCGGATCCAGAAACTCCGTTCTAGCACCCTTCCGGGACGAGGAATTTTGAGAGGATCATCGCCATCGTCATCACCAACGCTTCTCCATCAACCACCGATGTTTCCCTCATACATGAGTGATTAATCCCCCACTGTAGGCTTGGGGATGGTAGGGATTGGATGAGTTCTATCATGTAATCGAATAAGATCTGTTAGGGCATAGTGCCTAGTATCTCTATTTGTGCTATTTGACTTTGTTGCAACTTGTGCTTAATGATTGTCACTAGGGCTAGAGTGTCGTGATCTCAGATCTGAACTTATTATTAAATCATTATGATAGTATTGTTTGTGGTATTATCTGCAAGTTGTGTACACATATCATTGTCCGGATCCAAAGGCCCCAAAGTGACAATAATGGGGATGGCTGTGGTGTGAGGATCACATGTGTTCACGGAGTGTTAATTCTTTGCACCGGTGCTCTATTAAAAGGAGAACCTTAATTGCCAGTAGTTCTCTAGAGGCCCCGCTGGCACGGGCTGGCTGGACAGAAGATGTTGTGCAAGTTCTCATTGCGAGCACGTATGACTATATTTGGAGCACATGCCTAGGATTGTTTAGTAATTGGATGCTTGTTATTATTTATGTGCAATGCCCTAGTTCTTGAAGTTACATGTTTAGACTCGTCCATACAACGCCCTTCCATCCATCCCTATGCCTACCGCACTCGAATCCCTCATTTGTTACTATTCTTTGTTACTATTACTACTAAACTGTTACTCTTGATAAACTTCTGTGAGCAAGAACTATTTCCAGGTGCAGCTGAACTGACAACTCAGTTGTTAAGGCTTGCAAGTATTCTTTGTCTCCCCTTGTGTTGAATCAATAAATTGGGTAACACTACCCATGAAGACTGTTGCGATCCCCTACACTTGTGGGTCATCAAGACTATTTTCTGGCACCGTTGCTGGGGATCATAGCTTGATTTGTAAGTTCACTTGGATCTATTATTGTTCACTGCTACTCCTTTCATCATGGGGAAGTCTCGTTATGGAAAATTCCCTATTTTAACATCCACTACTAGAAGAGGTACAGTCCTAAACACCTCTGTTGCTCTTGATTCACCGTCTGTTATAAGTAAGCTTGTCACACCACCACCACATGCTCATGCTAAACACACTGCTACTACCGCTGAATCTGAAACTGCTTTTGATGCTCATGATGTTACTTCTACTGTGCTTGATGCGAGTGGTTCATTAGGTCTTTTTCTAGATGCTACTATGTCTAGTCTAGGAAATACCGAAACTCCTAGTGAAGACACTGTCACACCTGTTAGCTCACCTGAGTCTAGTGAGAGTTTTGATATTAATGATGGTTACATTGAGCTCACTGATGAATTTGTTGAAGAGTGCCGAAACACACATGGTGCTAGTGCTATTAAGAGTCTCCTTGCTAGACGTACTATTATGCCCAAGAAGTCTTATTATCCTAAGTTTGCCACCTGTCCCATAGATATTAAAGATAAAGATTATGATTTCTCTCTTGATTTAACTTATTTAGATATTGTTGAGAAAGAACCTTTTTATGGTACTGAAAAATGAGAGTGATGTGGCTCATATGAATGAGGTTTCTACTATGAGTGCTTTGTTCTCTGATGATTTTAAAATGCGTAAGTACTTTGTTGCTAAGATATTCCCTTTTTCACTAAAATGAGAAGCTAGGGCTTGGTTTAATAGATTACTGATACGTCGGAAACGTATCTATAATTTTTGATGCTCCATGCTTGTTTTATATCATCTGTCTTATGTTTTGTCTACAGTTTGAGGTATTTTTATATAGTTTCTGGAACTAACCTATTAACAAGTTGCCACAGTGCCAGTTGCTTGTTTTCTTCTGTTTTTGGTTCCAGAAAGGCAGAAAATCAATATTCTCGGAATTGGACGGGACAAAAGCCAAAGTTATTATTTTCCCGGAGCAACACGGAACCACGAAGCAGAGCCGGAGGGGGGCCACAACATGGCCAAACCCCCTAGGCGCGGGCAAGCCCTAGAGGCGCCTGGAGGGGGTGTGGGCCCCCTGGACCCCCACCGACCTTGATTCCTGTGGCTATAAGATCCCCCCGATTAGAAAACCCTAAATAACCTAGAAGAAATCCATGAAAACCTTTGTAGCTCCACCGTCACCGAAGGGGAGATTCGGGGGACAGGAAGTCTCTGTTCCGGCACCCTGTCGGGACGGGGAATTGCCCTCGAAGCCATCTCCATCAATCTCCACCACCATCTCCATCGCTGTTGCGGATTCCCATGATGAGGAGGGATTAGTTCTTCCTTAGGGCTAAGGGCTCTACCGGTAGCTATGTGTTTATCTCTCTCTCTCACTCTATGCATGATCTTGTTGTGGTCATGAGCTTTGTAATCAAGTAGATCTACCTTGCTACTCAAGTGCTTTAGTAGAACTCTTATCTCCCCATGTGTGTGGAAGTGATGCGTGCACGCCATGGTGGCACTTAGGTTTGAGTCTACATAAATACTCTTTGTGCTTTAATAGATCTATGCTTTTCCCCACGTGTGTGAAAGTGATAGCGTGCATACCGTGTGTGGCACTTTGGCTAGATTGAATATTTTTTATGAATTATATTTGGAGTTGGATGTCTCTATGAAATTGTGGTGTTTGTTGGAACCATCTAGTACTCAAGGTGACAGTGTGGGGTTATCTAGATTGGGGAAGGTGGATTTTGAGGTGTGCTTTTATAGCCCTAGCTTGGATTAGAGTGTCCAACCGGAGAGTAGTTAAGAGTAGTATCATGAAAAGAGAATATTTATATGAGAGAGTGTTCACTAGTCAAAGTATGATCCCTAGGCCTTGTTTCTAAACATTGAAACACCGTTTTCACCTAGATTTGTTGCATGTTTGCTTGCTTTAGTGTTTACCTCACCGTCAAGCTATTTTCTGGCACCGTTACCGCTTGTATTTCACTATCTCTTCGCCGAACTAGTGCATCTATACACCTGACAAGTGTATTGGGTGTGTTGGGTACACAAGAGACTTCTTGTATCTTGATTGCAGGATTGCTTGAGAGGGAATACCTTTGACCACTTCCTCCCTAAGTTCGATAAACCTTGGGTAATCCACTTCAGGGAAACTTGCTACTGTTCTACAAACCTCTGCACTTGGAGGCCCAACAACTGTCTACAATAATAGAAGTGTGTAGACATCAAGCTCTTTTCTGGCGCCGTTGCCGGGGAGGAAAGGTAAAATTCACTCACACATCTTACCCACGGCAACAGCAAACCAGAAATCTCTTTTTTGGCGCCATTGCCGGGGAGGTAAGGTAAAAGGTACTCACATCCTCCGGTGTGAGTGCTCGAAGTTATTTCCTTTAGATTTTGCAATTTTGTCTTTTTTTTCTTTTTTCACTAGTTAGTCTTAATGGAAAACAACAAAAAAATTAGAGTGATCTATAGCATTTATCTTGAGTTAGGACATGAAGTGTTTGAAGAGAAAATTAAAAAACCTATGGAGCTTTATTTGCATGCTAATAGAAATGTTATTAGTATGAATTCTTTGGACACCATTGTTGCTAATGCTATGGAAAATTCTAAGCTTGGGGAAGCTAGTTTTGATGAAAATTATCTTTTTAGTCCCTCATCTTTAGAGGAGAAAATTTGGTTTGATGATACTTTACCTCCAATATATGATGATTACAATGATGAGTATGATATTTTTAGTCCACCTACTATTGAGGAGGAAAGTAATTGTGGTTACAATATGCCTCCTATATTTGATGATTATGGTGATGAGAATAATAGTGATAGCTATTTTGTTGAATTTGCTCCCACTACAATTAATAAGAATGACTATGCTTATGTGGAGAGTAATAATCATTTTATGCATGTGGCTCATGATAAGAATGTTTTATGTGATAGTTGTATTGTTAATTTTTTTCATGTTGGTACTGAAATTTATTATGAGAGAGAGAAACATGGTCTTATGCATCTCAAAAATATTAAGTTTCCCCTCTTTATGTTGAAAATATTGAAGTTGCACTTGTTTTGCTTTCCTATGCTTTGTGCTTTATGCTTTCATGACTTGTTTCTTTACAAGATTCCTATGCATAGGAAGTGGGTTAGACGTAAATATGTTTT
Organism: Avena insularis; assembly: GCA_023614405.1. Taxonomy (NCBI): domain Eukaryota; kingdom Viridiplantae; phylum Streptophyta; class Magnoliopsida; order Poales; family Poaceae; genus Avena; species Avena insularis. Next base: position 165,083,789 of record CM042685.1, on the reverse strand, counting down.
GAATTTGGTTCTTGATGCTCTCTTTTACTTCAATTCATATTTCTTATGTGAGCATCTTCACAAACTATCAAGCCTAACTTAAAGGCGTTAAAGAAAAGTACTTATTGGAAGATAACCCAAGAGTTTTCTTGAGTCTTGGAAGTTATTACTTCTGTAATGACCTCTCCTTCTCATATTTGTTTGCTTTTTGTGCCAAGAATGACCTCTAATGAGATGGAAGTAAGATTTGGGGAGTTGCTGCCCGAAACAGATTTCTGTCCTCCACCAAAACAATTTGTGAGGAGTCTCTGTAACTCGGATTGAGCTGAAAATTTATGAATAAATCCCCCAGTATGTTAGATAACTTTCTTTAGTTCAACACTTTCTGATTTGAGCAACAGAAGATGTTCGAAAAAATCGGTTTCTACATGCTGGTCTGTTTCGACAGATTTCTGCCATTATTTGCATTTGCTTCTTATTGATTCCTTTTTGAGTTCTCTTTAGGGGAATTGAGCTTTTTGAAGGATTTTCTAAAGTAGAATGTGTTTTTACTGAAAATTCTTGTTGTTCCAAAGCTTTTCTAGAGGTCTAATATCTTTTGAATAAACTAATGTTGCTAATGAAGATTGTGTGATGTTTTGTATGAAGGAAAAAATTCCAGGTGTAGAGAGAGAATGATGTAATGAGATGAAGAATGGACAAAAGCTCAAGTTTGGGGATGCCACCCCGGTGTCACCCCAATAAATATCCAAGAGGTACAAGCGTCAAAGCTTGGGGATGCCCAAGGCATCCCCTTCATCAATAAAAATCTCAGGTCTGTTTAGACACTTTGTTTTTATTGTTTCATGCATTGTTGTGTTATTCTTGAAGCGTCTTAGTTTTCATTTTTGGTTTTAGTTTTCTTGAGTAAGTTGGTTGGTTACACCACACTTCTTTTGGAGAGAGACACACTCTGTTTCCATTGCCTAGAACACTCTATTTTTTCACTCTTATTGTTCTGTGAGTGTTCACTTTTGCTAGCACTGTGTTTTGCCTTAGTTTTCTTATGCTTTCAGCTTAGAACTTTTTAGTTCTTCTTTGTGGATTTGTGAAACAAGCTCACTGATATTTGTTGATTATTATCTTTGTGAGTTGTTTCAAATAAGTTGTTTGGTGTTGGAAAGAGTAGGAAGCTTCATCCTTAAGTGGTACAAAAGGGAGCTTGCATTGACTGTGACTTAGACTTTAGCATGACATGCTAGGTGTTGTTTTGACCTTATGCTTAGTGATTATTTCTTTAGCATGTCTTGTTCCAAACAATTAGGATTGCTTAATGTGCCTTGAAGGAATCATGCGTTGTTTTAGCATACAAAACCATAGTATTGTGGTATTCTCCTTTGATGCTTTGTTTGGGTTGACTTGGCACATGCTCACACCATGTTATGACTATGAAAAGTCACCATAGACTCTATGATCATTTAGTCTTTGACTTGTAGTACCACTCTATGCTTTTATTAGTAATACTTTGTTGCTCTGCATGATTATGGCCATTATGCTCTCTTAGTTGGTTGCTCCCAGTCTTTTGCTAGCCTCCACTTGTATGAGTAAGCTCTACTCATGCTTCTAACTCCCAAGAAACCAAGTTATTCCAAAGTGTCCACTATAAACTCCTATGCATGGTGTGTCACACCATTCCAAGTATATTCTTGTTTTCAACTATCTTACAATTAAAAACTATTTTGTTATGTGAAAACTTAGTGATTAAAGCCCTCACAAACTTGATGGCACACTTTATATTCTTTGCCCCTAATAAACTTGAACCATTGTGACAACTTTGTTGTATATGCTTGCGCTTATAAGTTGGAATTAGCAGAACCGTGCTGTCACGGGAAACGTTTTCAACATTGCACTTGTACTTTGTACTCAGTTGATATCATGTTCTTTTGTCTATGGATGTCATCGGTGTGAAATAAAGAGGGAACTTGTAAGTCCATGGAGTTTGTATCTTGTGTTAGAGAAATGCCTGGGCCGCTAGCCTAAGCCATGCCTAATCATGGTGGAAACTTGCAGCATCACCATAATGAGCTATATATGAAGCATCCTCAATAAAAAGCTATGCATATGGTAAATAAAAAGATTGCTGAGATGCTCATTGTATGCTTGCCTTGTCATTTTGGTTATGGGAAAGCTCCTGTACCATGTGCAAGGGGTACCCCGTTGGCGGTTCTCAATGATATGCAAATACTTACAATGACAAGAACTTACGTGGGCCCAAAGTTGAGTATGCATGAGGTGTGGCCCTCGTATTCAGGGGACATGAGATTGCCAGCTTATACTTCGTCAAGCATATACTCCAGCTTTGCCACTTTAACCTTAACCACTTCAAGATGCTTATGATGGGGGCAATGAGGGCTGAAAGCTAACAAGTACCATAATTTCTGGAAGCTCTTTTTGAAACTTGTAATCCCTGCTTCCTTTACAAAAAAGGCCTTTCTTCCACCATTATTGAGTCTCCACCTTCTACCTTTAGGCACCATTAAGAGAGCATAGTTGTCATTCTTTGTGCAGTGTTCCAAAGCTTATTGATTGATGCATATTGTGATATTACTTGTTCTTGTGCTATTTGTTTCTAGTCACCCTTGTGAACTTTGAAGGTGTCCTATGCATCTATTTGCTACTCTATGAGGGATAAGCTGAATGCCACTATGCTATGTTTTCTGTATGTGAAACAAACAAACGTTTTTCAATGCATGTTATTCATGATCTTTGTTTGTAGCCTTTCATGTTGCATGCATAGTTACTATGTCCTATTCTTAGAACTCCATCTTCCATGCACATGTTTAGAATTCTTTGATCCCAGCTTTCAATGCTTGCAAATGGTTTGATCTTGGTTTTGATGGTGCATGTCACCTCAAAAATTATTCTTTTTATCACTTACCTACTCGAGGACGAGTAGGAGTTAAGATTGGGGATGATTGATACGTCGGAAACGTATCTATAATTTTTGATGCTCCATGCTTGTTTTATATCATTTGTCTTTTGTTTTATCTACACTTTGAGGTGTTTTTATATCTTTTCTGGAACTAACCTATTAACAAGTTGCCACAGTGCCAGTTGCCTGTTTTCTTCTGTTTTTGGTTCCAGAAAGGCAGAAAACCAATATTCTCGGAATTGGACAGGACAAAAGCCAAAGTTATTTTTTTCGGAGCAACACGGAACCACGAAACAGAGCCGGAGGGGGGCCACAACATGGCCAAACCCTCCTAGGCGCGAGCAAGCCCTAGAGGCGCCTGGAGGGGGTGTGGACCCCCTGGACGCCCACCAACCTTGATTCCTGCAGCTATAAGAGCCTCCCGATGAGAAAACCCTAAATAACCTAGAAGAAATCCACGAAAACCTCTGTAGCGCCGCCGCCACCGAAGGGGAGATTCGGGGGGACAGAAAGTCTCTATTTTAGCACCCTGCCGGGACGGGGAAGTGCCCCCGGAGCCATCTCCGTCGATCTCCACCACCATCTCCATCACTGTTGCTGATTCCCATGATGAGGAGGGAGTAGTTCTTCCTCAGGGCTAAGGGCTCTACCGGTAGCTATCTTTTCATCTCTCTCTCTATGCATGATCTTGTTGTGGTCATGAGCTTTGTAATCAAGTAGATCTACCTTGCTACTCAAGTTCTTTAATAGATCTCTGCTCTCCCCATGTGTGTGAAAGTGACAGTGTGCACGCCATGGTGGCACTTAGGTTTGAATCTACATAAATACTCTTTATGCTTTAATAGAAGTCCGTTTTGAGCTAAAAGTTCAGTCGTAAGTCCATAAGGAGATCAAAAAAAAGTCTGGAACCGCCTCTGAATTTTTTTTCTGGCTATACTGATTTTCGACTCCGGGGATCACTTTTCTCCATTGGCCGTTATAGCGCTATTTTTTTGGCGCCTGCGCGCTTTCGGAGCATCATACAAAAATTTCGACAAAATTTTTTTTGGGGCTAACATGTTTCTAGACTCCGTCGCTCAGTTCTAGGCACTCGCCATCATAGTGATTTTTGACATCTCGGTTCGCTTTTCAAGGTGCCATATCATCATACATTGCTTGTTGTGTCGCGTCGTGACATCGTTGGTGATCTAGGCTCGTGTCTCTAGTACGGTATAGCCTAGGACCAGCACAGTACCGTCGTTGAGCATTCTTTCAACATTTGCATTCATAATTGATAACCCCTTTTCTAAGCCTTCCTAGAGCTCCACAGATTTCTTGACGTGCGGTGTCTCGACTCCTGGTAATCTCTTGGTTCAATATCTGGACCCACTGCTCCTCGCGGTTGCACATCGCCTTTTCCTGCTGTTTGGTAAGAACTTGTAAGAGCTTCGCATATTTCTTGACGGATTACACGTGCCTTCCACCATATTTCCGTAGTTATAGGCATATATACCTGTGCTTTTTAAAGGACTAAGCATGGCACCTACTTTGCGTAACCCTGCCACAATGACGAACCAAGAACTACATCCCCACTTCTCCAAGCTATTGGTCGGTCGTGCTGAAGATGTGGATGCACGACTAGAGGAGTTTGACACCAAGCTCACCAACGCCATGGACAAGATCGATGGACTCGAGAAATCCTTCAACGACAAGCTTGACGCTCGGTTCAAGGAGGTTTTGGACAGATTGCCGGCACCCGCACCCGCCCCATTGGCACCTCGGCATGGTGCACGGCGCATTCCGATCCGCAGGTCATCTTGTTGGTTCCACGCCGCATCTCAAAGGCTCTCAGACTAAGGCACCTCAGGCTTCCACCATGTCTGCTGCTGCGACATTGGGGGCAGACGACGGGTACTACTATGACCTCGACGACGACGATCTATTTGACAATTAGGTTGAACAACCTCCACACCCTGCTGGCCGACCCCAACATTACCACCGCAACGCTCGACCACCGGTACGTGATGATGATCATGTTGCAACGCTTAAATTAAATATTCCATCTTTTGAGGGTAAATATAATCCTGATGCATATCTTACATGGGAGATGGAAGTAGAACAATGTTTTGCATGTTTAAAATATCCTGAGAATATGCGTGTTAGTGCTGCTACATGTGAATTTACTAAATTTGCTTCCCTTTGGTGGTCTGAGTATTGTCGTTTAAATCCTACTACTATTCCTCGTACTTGGACTGCTTTAAAAACTGCTATGCGTGTTCGTTTTGTGCCTCCCACTTATCAACGTGATTTACTAAAGGATCTAACACATTTGGAACAAGGGAAAAATTATGTAGAAGAGTATTATTAGGAATTGCAAATGGGGATGGTTCAGTGTGGTCTTGTTGAATCTACTGAACAAATGCTTGCACGTTTCTTTGGTGGATTAAAAAAGGACATTCAACACATATTATACTATAAGGAATATAATTCCATCACTCGTTTATTTCATCTTGCTTGCAAAGCTGAACGTGAAGTGCAGGATCGCCAAACACCATGGAGGACTAATAATTCTGCAGGTCGCACATCCACTTGGACATCCCGACAATCAGCGCCTTCTTCTCGTGATTCTCCACTAGCTACTACCACATCCAAGGCCACCACAAGATCTCCGTCAGCTGCTCCTCCACTGTCATCCAATGCTCCTGCTCGTAGTGCATCTTCTATGGCTTCCACGGGTAAAACAAAGGATATACAATGCCGCAAGTGCTGGGGTTTTGGTCATATTGAGAGATAGTGCACAACACAACGTGTTATGATGGTGAGTGATGATGGTTAATATGATTCAGCGAGTGACTTTGATGAAGATACATTAGCTCTTATTTCTGCTCGAGATGGAGGTAATGGGAGCTGAAACTGCTGATCAATACAAGAGCTTAGTTACACAACGTGTGTTGAGTGTGAAATTGAGCAAATCTGAGCATGATCAACTCCACAACATGTTCCAAACACGTGGTGTTGTCCAGCAAAGAGCTATAAGGATCATCACTGATGGAGGGAGTTGTAATAATCTGGCTAGTGTTGACATGATAGAGAAGCTTGCACTTCCAACAAGACAACGCACACATTCATATTACATCCAATGGTTTGAGATTTATCTCAAGATCAAGGTAACAAGAACGGTACGCGTGCATTTTACTATTGGTACATATTCTGATTTTGTTGATTGTGATGTTGTACCTATGCAAGCTTGTTCTTTGTTACTTGGTAGACCATGGCAATTTGGTAGAGAATCTGTTCATAATGGCAAAACTAATCACTATTCTCTTATGCATGATGGAAAAAAAATTGGTCTAAAACCTATGACTCCCGAACAGATTTTAAAAGATGATCTTGCTAGAGATAGTAGAGCTAAAACTGAGGAGAAAAATAAAAGTGAGAATCAGATTGTTGCTGCAGATTTTGTACCACCAAAGAACACTAAATCCGATTCTAAACATGCTACTGAAATTCGTTTGAAGAGTCCATGTATGGTTGCAAATAAAATTGATATTGTTGAACTAGATGTAAACAATACTCAATGTTATGCAATTATCTGCAAAGAGGTTTTGATTTCATTTAAGGATATGCCTCCTTCTTTGCCACCCGCTATTGCTAACCTTTTGCAGGAATATGAGGACGTTTTTCCCTCTGAGATGCCACCAGGACTACCTCCTATTAGAGGAATTGAGCACCAAATTAATCTAATTCCTGGTTCTACGTTGCCCAACCATGCGCCATATAGAACCAATTCAGAGGAGACAAAGGAGATACAACACCAAATTCAGGAACTACTCGACAGAGATCATATTCGTGAGTCCCTTAGCCCCTGTGATGTTCCTATTATTTTGGTACCTAAGAAAGATGGTTCTTCGCGCATGTGTACTGATTGTAGAGCTATCAATAATATTACTATTCGATATCTTCATCCTATTCCACGTTTGGATGACATGCTTGATGAATTGAGTGGCTCTAACATGTTTTCTAAAGTTGATTTGCATAGTGGTTACCACCAGATTCGTATGAAATTGGGAGATGAATGGAAAACAACATTTAAAACTAAGTTCGGTTTATATGAGTGGTTAGTGATGCCGTTTGGTTTAACTAATGCACCCAGCACTTTCATGAGATTAATGAACGAAGTTTTACGTGCTTTCATTGGACGTTTTGTGGTCGTCTACTTTGATGATATTCTGATTTTTAGCAAATCTTTAGAGGATCATTTGGACCATTTACATGCTGTTTTCAATGCTTTACGTCATGCACGTTTGTTTGGTAATCTTGAGAAGTGCACCTTTTGTACCAATCGAGTTGCGTTTCTTGGCTATGTGTGCACGTGAGGAAGATGAGATTACGTCGAGGACGACTTCAATTCAAGAAGGGGAGCATGATGTGGACATCCCATCTATTGATTCAACCGTTGTACCTACAGCTACACACATACAAGGACCTATCACTCGATCTCGTGCCAAACAACTTAACTATCAGGTACTTTCGTTTCTTGGAACTATTCCTCACATACATGAGAATATGATGCTGCCTAAATCAGATGTATTTATTACTCTTAGGAATGATGGACCAAGCATGGATGAGAGGGACAAGCATTGGAGCATGGTCATGCATGGAGATGGCAGCAAGCATGTGATGCTTCAAGAGAAGGCCACGGATGAAGATTTCAGAACTTTGAGGCCACCATAATGAAGAAAGAAGGCTTGGACGAAATATTCAAGATTAATACTTCACAAAATCGTCCATAGCTTTGGTGCTGCGACACCTTTATTTTGGGCCAGGCCCATGTAATTTTCGCAGGATTTTAAATAGCCACTTTTTAGAGTCCGTATTTGAGGAGAAAAGGACTTCTAGGGTTGGATTCGGCCGCCACTTCTATGGCTGGCCGAAACCCCACCTTTTCCTCCTTAAATACTCCCCTTAGCCGTCACCATAGACTCGAATTTTGTTTAGACATTAAGTTAGCCATCATAGCAACTTCGCCAAGGCTCGAGCGTCACAGAGGCCTCTTGTACTTCGCACCTATACAAGATCCCACCTTATCAATAAAGCTTTCATCTTAATCCGCAATATCTTGATTGCAATATTAGTTCTTACTTGTTCTCGATTTCAGGTAGGAATTAAGACCCTCGCTAGTCAGGCTGATCATGTTTCCGCAGGATCAGTAACCTCCAGGAGATTGGCCTAGTGATTGCATTGGCGCTCGTGCCCGCACGTGTAGTCGGATCGTCAAGCCCAAACTCCACCAAATCGACCATTATCATCTCATCGAAAGATCGGACACCCTTGACCTATCACAAGTACTCCAAGTGTTGGCAAACCCAGTCCTGGTAATGAAGAAGAACAAGACATGGAGAATGTGTATCGACTACACCAACCTCAACAGTGCCTGCCCAAAGGAGCAGTTCGTCCTCCTGCGCATCGATAAGATCATCGATTCGATCGCGAGTTCAGAGTCGCTGTGCTTCCTCGATGCATGCTCTAGTTATAACCATATCAAGATGGCGGACGAGGATGAGGAGAAGACGGTGTTCATCACGCCATTCGGCTCCTATTGCTACACCGCCATGAAGTTCGGCCTCAAGAAATCCGGCGTGACCTACCAGCGGTGCATGAAGGAGTGCCTTGCGAGCCAAATTGGCCGCAACATCCACGTCTACATCGACGACGTGGTGGTCAAGTCCAATCGCCAAAGAGGCCTACTCGCCGATCTGGCAGAAACCTTTGCAAATCCGCGGAGTTACAAGATCAAGCTCAACCTAGGGAAGTGCACCTTTGGAGTGCCCACCGGACAGCTCCTGGGGTACATAGTCTCCAAGTGAGGCATTGAGGCAAACCCCACCAAGATCGACACAATCGCATGGCTCGGGAAACCTGAGTGCCTCCGCGACATCCAGAATCTGGCTGGGAAAGTCGTGACACTCAGTCGCTTCATCCCTCGAATAGGCGAGAAGGCAATGCCTCTCTACTGCCTGATACACAAGAATCCCACGTTCCAACAAGACAAGGAGGCGGACGATGCGCTCAACGCACTCAAAGAAGTGCTACTTGTTGCGCCCCTACTCGCCGCCCCCATCGACGAGGAATTGATGCTCATTTACGTGGTGGCATCCGCGTGAGTCGTCAACGCCGTCATGGTCGTCGAGCGGCCGGAGGAGCGCAAGGAGCACCCTATACAGCGCCCGGTCTACTACATTAGCGAAGTCCTCACAGACTCACGACAGTGCTACCCGCAGTACCAGAAACTGATGTACGCGGTCTTCTGAGCCCACCGGTGGCTACCGCACTACTTCTAGGAGCACCCAATCACGGTCGTTTCCTCCGTTCCACTGCAGGACATCATCCGCAACCGCTAGGCAACTAGGTGGGTCACCAAGTGGGCCGTTGAAATCGGCGTCCACAACATCAAGTACGAGCCACGCAAGGCGATCAAGTCACATGATCTAGCAGACTTCCTTGCCGACTAGGAAGAGGCACAATAGCCAGAGAAGCTGCCGTACCACCACTACTGGTTGCTCCACTTCGACGGGTCCAAGAATGTGGACAGCGCAGGGGCAGGAATCATACCCACCTCGCCCAAAGGCAACAATCTCCACTACATGTTGTACCTCGACTTCACCCCCTGTACCAACAACATGGCCGAGTACAATGCCCTCCTTCACGGCATGTGGGCCGCCAAGGAGATGAACGTCAATCGCCTATGGTGCTACAGCGACTCCGACCACATCGTCGCGCAAGTCGCTGGTACCTGCGACGCCGTCTCCCCCACCATGGCGGCATACCGTCAAGAAGTGGACCAGCTGGGGGGCCACTTCGCCGGCTACTCTGTCAAGTGGATCGACAAGCGCAAGAACAAGGACGCCGACACACTCTCATGCATCAGGTCGGCTCGGCAAACCCCATCTGCGGGCGTCTTCCTCGACACAATCCACAAGCCCTCCGTTTCTCTTGCAAACGAGATCAACCTCGGGATCTCGCTGCAAGCCGAGCCTACCCTGGTTGTCGTGGTCACAGAACCAAGCTACTGGACTATGCCATACCTCTCCTACCTCGAGAGCTGGACCCTACCAGCGGACAAGAGAGAAGCCCGAATTATCGTGCGGCTATTGGGGATATATTTCGGGTATACCCACATGACTCGCTGACTAGGGTGGCCCACCAACGGGTTAGAGCTTTGCTTCATGGGTGGCCCAGTCAGATAAAGAGGAGGAGCCAGTTCCAGCTATGACAAGGCCCAAAAGATTTACCGACTTAGGCATGTAGTATTACTTGTAATCCAAGATGTATCTAGTTACCAACTCTATAACGTAGCCAGATAGGTCTCTCCTACAACCCTAGGTCCTGGTGACTATATAAACCAACCCTATGGGAACCTTTAGGGCATAACCATAGCAATAAGTACACTGACAACTCACACAGGAGAACCTCTCTTGTAATCCGCTGTAACATACGGCTTACACCAACATATTAGTGGGTTGCTAGCAGGAGTAGGATCCGATCACCGTAGTCGGATCTGAACCTGGGTAAACTTGTGTTCACCGCTCCTGGAACATCCGACGTCTCACACCCAATCTTCTCAACGCCGTCAGGATCCCCTATGGCGTACTTGTCGATAATCCCACGACAGTTGGCGCCCATCGTTGGTGACTTTTGGAACTTCGTTCTAGGCGGAATCTGCTCGTGCATGAATCAGAGAAACAATCGCTATTGGTCGCGTGGCCTATGCCAGTGATGTTCCTCTTGTTCTTCTTGATGAGACTTGGATTCTAGCTAGTTAGCCCATGACAACCTACACGATCATGTCCATCGACAAGATCGATATTTACCTCAGTTTTGCTAAAACCGCCAACCCACCCTTGAGGTGATGACCATGGCGGAAGAAAAATCCGGAACTTCTTTATCCGCAGAGGCAGAAGAGTTCAAGATCCTGGAAAAAATCGAACCCACCCAGCCCACTCCTATAGTGGAAGAAGCGATGGAGGAAAAATCTAGATCTGATCTCCTTGTCGAGATCGGATACACGGATGAGTAATATATCCGCTACGGATCTGGCTCTAGCAATGTCGTAGCAGAAAAAGTACTCTTGAAGCCTTGAAGCATAGGATAAAGAAGAAGCATTCTTATGTATACCACATAAGCTCTCGATCCGACTCTGTCGATGCTGGAGCCGGGAACGATTTAGTTATTGATGCAATCAAAGAAAACGCCGACCTGCCTGGCTCCCCTAAGGAGTACGAAGAAGAACACGCCTCAAAACCAATGCAAGGTGAGCCAGAAACTCCCCTAGTCCATATGATAGCATGTATGAAAGCTACACCTCGCATACATGGACACCGGAGATTTGTCCGAGGTCCACAAGCCAACTACTATGGAAAGTACCGACGGAAATTTATCCCTGGTATCGGACCAAAAAATGTCTTTGCCACCGGTACGCACATCAAGGCTACTGGGTGGTCAAAGAAGAAGAAGAAGAACAATAATCCGACACCGGCAGAGCTGGACGTCGAGGGAACCAACAAAGAAAAAGTTGATGAAGATATTGAGATGGAGAATTAGGATGGAGATCCGATTAATACCACGTCGATCGAACCTCCCGTGGATGGACACGTCTTCACCAAGGGTGCACGTGAAATTTACGGAGATCATCTCATAATTCCAATCCCAACTGCTTTGGATCTTACTACGGATGCGCTGGAGAAAAGGGATGAGGACCTGGAAAAACACCGTTTGTTTTTACTAGAAGAGGCCGCACGCATCGTCGAGCTTAAACAGCTGTTAGACAGTGATCCTGCAAATTATCAGTCAGATTTCAAGCGACTACCAAACAAGACAAGAGGAGGTCCGGTTCTTGCCAATAAGAACCCGGATATCCACAGAGATATATTTGACAAAAAACTGGAGAGAAGATCCGAGTCTACAGCACGCCTCTGGAGAATGCTGCAGCAGCTCGAGCTATCCTCGCCAATAATCTGTCTCCAGAGCAGGTCCGGCAATGCGTTGTGTTGCTAGACAAAGGATTGAAGCAGCATAAAACAGCCACGTCATTCAGTGGCAAGCTGGACTCAAAGTCAGAATTTTGCCACACTGGCGCCGACCAAAGCGCTGACGAAAGACCCCACAGGGATACGGATCAACGCTATCATCCCCACGGAAAAGAAGAAAATCAAAGGACCGGCTCAAACGGCCAGTCTCGTAGGCCCGCAAGTGACAGGGGAAGAGTTATTCCGTCTGCGTCCGAAGATGCCATCAGGGCAATGGTTCCCCATCAGGGACATCGTCGGCAAAACAACATCCATAGAGAAGACCCAGAAGTGCACCACCAACGAGAACAAGATCGGCTAAGAATGCCACCACCAAGCCATCTGGCTGGTAACACCGGATGAAGAGATGATCCGGGCCGTCCTAAATCAAGTAGGGACGGATCCCAAAGAAATCAACATCGGAGTCATCATAATGAGGCTCTAACACCACCGCGTAACCTAGCCGGAAACAATCCACCAGGGCCACCATCGCCTCCAGGAAGCCACCATGAAGGATCCCATCGTAGCCATGGAAGCCGCAGGGGCGGAGGCGGCAATGGTGAGAGGAGAAGAAGAAATCCGACTCTGCCGTGCAAAAGCCGTGAGCCTCCAAGGTGAAGATCTCTCTCGCCAAACGACGCTCGCCACCTCATTGAGTCAAACAAAGAGGTGCGATCGTATGAGGAAGAAGACGTGTACGTGGGAGCCAAGTGCTTTGGCCTAGGCATTCGTTAGACTAAATTTCCGATTGACTTTGGTATTACTAAACACATCTAGCCCTACGACAGCGCGACTCTGCCAGATACCTAGCTCCAGTACTTTTTCCAGGCCTGCTGCATCGCCAAAGTAGGAAATAGCCTGGTCGCAGTCAGATATGTTCCGCTTATGCTGAGGAAGATGGCTCAATCATGGCTCAATGAACTGCCAGAGAATTCAATTCATAACTGGTATGATATACAAAGTTCATTCTTTTGAAACTTCGAGGGAACATACAGGAGGCCCTGCACAGCCGGGGACTTGCAGCGTTGCACCCAAAGACCCATAGAAACTTGCCGGGATTACCTCAGACGTTGGATTAACACGAAGAACTCATGTGAAGGAATAAAGAACAAAATGTGATTGAAGCCTTCACGCAGGACTCTCAGTCGGACTTTTGCGTCACAGATTGAAGCGTGACCATGTCATAGATTTGGGAGAGAAGATAGAGACGACAAGCAAATATGATGATGTCGATGATGATTCAGAAGGGCTACTAAATATTCTAGCCAATCCCAATGCGGACAAACGGCCAAAACAACAATCTCAGAAGCACAAGAGCACCTCGAAAGATAATCCAGAAAGCACAGCTGTTAACGCAGTGTTTGGATCCGGAGGACGAGGAGGGAGCGGAGGCGGCCGAGGTCAAAGCCGTGGAACTTCCCGAATCCAGGGCAGAGGAGAGTAGCAACCCGAAAGAACCTATACCTGGGCTGACATTTCCAACAATCCCTGTGTCCACCACTTGGATAGTAATGGAGGATCTACCCACAGAAATGCCGAGTGTCGTTTCAATGACGACATTAAAAAAGACAAATCTACTAGCTACAGAGCCAAGCGACGAACATGAAAGAAAAATTCCGAGAAAGGAAAGGAGCCCAAGGAAGATTCCGACATGTAAGAAGCGGATGCCGCATAGCCCAAGTCAGATGGAAAGAAGGATTTTTCCGACAAAGAAAGACGCATATGTCTGCTTCCTTGGATCTCAACTGGCTAAGGCCAAGAAGGCGGTTCTCCATGAGCTCAATGACACAGTTCCGGCTGTTCCACAATTTTTGGATTGGTCGGATGTAACCATCACCTTTGATCGCTCATGTCACCCGAGGAAAACACGTCATCAGGGAAAATATCCTCTAGTCGTCAATCCTCTTATTGATGGCTATGAGTTCTCTAAAACCCTCATGGACGGTGGTAGCAGCATTAACATCCTCTACATCAAAACGCTCCAATGCATGAAGATCCATGAGAGCTAGTTGAGTTACAGCAGTGTAACTTTCCATGGCATTGTACCAGGGAGACTAGCGGATTCTCTGGGTGAGATTACTCTGGATATGACATTCGGAACCCGAGAAAATTACCGGATCGAGCCACTCTCTTTTGAGGTGGTACCATTCAAAAGTGATAACCACGCCATCTTCGGGCGTCCGGCTTACTGGGTGTTCATGGCTCGTCCCTGTTACATTTACAATATGATAAAACTTCCAGGTCCAAAGGCGTCGTCACCATCCAGGGAAATGCGAGGAAAGCACGAGAGTGCGACGAAGGATCTGCTGCCTTTGCCAAAGCCATGCTACACGCCCAAGAGTACTAGGATATCAAGAAGACCATCAACCCGTTCGAGATGCTCGCTACGAAGAATAAGGTGCTGAAGCCAAGCATACAGTTCAAGGCGTAAGAAGAGACGAATAAACCGTCGCTGAAGGAAGATGATCCCTCCAAGATGACGAACATAGGGGTAGGCCTAGACCTCGCATAGGAAAGCGCGCTCGTCAAGTTCCTCAAAGCTAATAGTGATATATTCACAAGGAAGCGTTCTGAAATGACCGGAGTACCTAGGAACTTGCTGAGCACTCTCTTAATTTGTACCCTGACGCTAACCCCTTCAAACGGTCCTTACAACGGTTTGGTGACCAAAAGCGCAAAGCAATAGCTAAGGATTTAGCCCTACTAGAATTAGCCGGATTCATAACAGAGGTCATGCACACAGATTGGGTGGCAAATCATGTAGTCGTCCCTAAAAAGGACACTATTGATTTAAGGATGCGTGTTGATTATACTGCTTTGAACAAAGCATGCCCAAAAGACCCGTTCCATTTGCCAAGAATCGATCAAGTTATCGACTCGACGGCAGGGTCGGAATTACTGTGTTTTCTCGATGCATATTCCGGATATTACCAAATACCAATGAAAGAATCGGATCAAATTAAGACGTTTTTCGTCGCTCCTTTCGGAACGTTCTTCTACAAACCTATGCCTTTTGGCTTAAAGAACGCAGGAGCAACATATCAACATACTATGCAACATTGTCTCAACGATCAAATCGGACGCAACTTCCATGTGTACGTAGATGACATAGCAGTTATGTCCAAAAAGAAGGGAACTTTAATTTCTGACTTGGAGGAAACATTTGCTAGCCTACGAAAATTCAATATGATGCTAAATCCGAAGAAGTGTTTGTTTGGAATTCCAGCCGGAAAATTGTTAGGTTTCATCTTCTTTGAGCGAGGCATAGAGGTGAACCGGGAAAAACTCAAGGATATACTTAAAATTACCAGGCCGACTCGCCTGAAGGACGTGCAATGTCTCATTGGCTGCATCGCAGCGGTGAGTCGGTTCGTCAGCTGGCTCGGAGAAAGAGCCACACCTTTATACACACTCTTGAAGAAAACCGACAAATTTGTCTGGACCCATGAAGCTGATATTGCCCTACAAATTTTGAAAGACCTACTTTCAAACCCACCAGTTCTCACAACGCCAGAACCTTAGGAGCCTATGTTACTTTTCATTGCAGCGGCCAACTAGGTCATAAGTGTGATAACAGTAGTGGAGAAAGAGGAAGAGGGCCATGAGCATAAGGTGATGCATCCAACTTATTACCTAAGTGAGGTTCTAACAGAGTCAAAACAACGGTATCCACACCATCAAAAGCTAGTCTATGGAGTGTTCTTTGCATCAAGAAAGCTACGCCACTACTTTCAAGAGCACAAGATCACAGTGGTGAGTACTGCTCCCCTGTGGGATATAATCAATTATCGCGACGCCACAGGACGTGTCGCAAAGTGGGGAATAGAGCTTTCAGTTTACGACATTAAGTACAAGCCGCGTACAACAATCAAGTCCCAAATACTTGCGATTTCTTTGTCGATTGGACAGAGACGGCATAAAATACAAGTCCTCTAGACTCGGAATTTTGTACCCTTCATTTTGATGGATCAGAAGCACGAGGAGGCTCGGGGGCTAGCATGGTGCTCAAATCACCCCAAGGAGATAAGATATTCTATGTGTTACAAATACAATTCACAGCGACCAATAATATTGTCGAGTATGAAGCATTATTACATGTAATACGCATGGCCAAAGACATTGGCGTAACAAGACTCATGTGTTACGGACACTCGGATTTAGTTGGTCAGCAAGTATCCGACATCTGCAATGCAAACAATCACATGGCAGCCTATCATGGATGAATTATCCAAATCATTCGAGGGTTTTGATGTTCAACACATCCCTCGAGCAGAAAATAAGGAAGTGGATGCTCTATCGAGGATAGGCTCTGTGCGAAAACAAGTACCGCATGCCGCTTTTTTAGAGAATTTAAGGGTCCCCTCCATATC
Source organism: Avena insularis (assembly GCA_023614405.1). Taxonomy (NCBI): domain Eukaryota; kingdom Viridiplantae; phylum Streptophyta; class Magnoliopsida; order Poales; family Poaceae; genus Avena; species Avena insularis. Next base: position 165,067,485 of record CM042685.1, on the reverse strand, counting down.
CGGAGTTGATGAGGACTATCCGACGAAATATGACTCACCTTTAATAGCAGTTATGGCTGTAATTCCCAGCTGGACAAAACCCTTTCTGGATTTCCTGATAGACAGAAAATTACCCGAAGACGAATTCCTCAGCCGGCAGATCGTCTGACGAGCAAAAGCCTACACAATAATAACTGGTGAGATCTACAAGCGGAGTGTTTTTGGGGTTTTTCAGCGATGTATTTCTCCGGAAGAAGCAGTGGAAATCTTACGAGAAATCCATGAAGGCGAGTGTGGTCACCATGGTGCAGCCAGATCCTTAGTGGAAAAATCTTTTAGACATGTATTCTTTTGGCTTACAGCTAAGGCGGATGCCGATAAACTGGATAAAACATGCAAAGGCTGCCAAAAGTACGCCTGTCGTACGCCTATCAGGCACATGTTCCGGCTCATCATCTGCGAACAATCCCTATTACATGGCCATTTGCGGTCTGGGGGCTTGATATGGTAGGGCCATTTCGCACGGCAAAATGTGGATTTACTCACCTACTAGTGATGGTGGATAAATTTACAAAGTGGATTGAGGCTAAACCCGTAACAAGTTGCGATTGAGCCACAACTAGAAACTTCGTCGAGGACGTGATCATCCAATTTGGATATCCGCACAGTATAATTAGTGACAACGGGAGCAATTTTTCCATGGGAGAACTTGCCGAATTCTGCGAGGAGAAAGGAATCTGACTTGATATTGCATCAGTCGTGCATCCACACTCTAATGTACAAGTCGAAAGAACTAACAATCTTATTTTACAATGACTCCGACCACGTCTCGAAGCACCACTTCGTTGTGTTGCGGGGGCTTGGGTGGAAGAATTACCGTCTCTGATATGGAGCCTGCATACAACTCCTAAGAGATCAACCGGATACACTCCTTTCTTCTTGGTCTACAGTGCAGAAGTAGTTCTTCCAAGTGATCTAATTCATCAGTCTCCTAGAGTCAAAGCATATATCGAAGAAGATGCAGAAGTTTCTCGACAAGATGATCTTGATATAATCAAATAAGTTCGCTTCATTGCTGAGAAGAGATCTACAGCCTATCAGCAGAAGTTACGCACGTATCATAGTCATAGAGTACAGAATCGTTCTTTCAGGAAGGGTGATTTGGTTCCCTGACTTGTGTAAAAAATAAAGCACAAACTTTCCCCGATTTGGAAAGGACCTTTTATGATCAGCAGAGTTCTGCATAATGGGTCATATTATTTAACCAATATGAGACTAGTCAAGGAAAGACCAGATACTCAGAAGAGAAAGAGAGCTAGCGATAGTACATAACCTAATGTGATAGACCGTCCATGGAATATTGCACAGTTGTGTCCATTCTATTCTTAGTTATATTTCCTTGTAATCAAATATGTACATGTTAAAAGTGAAATAAAGTATTGCTTTCCTCATATGTTATCTTTGAGAAGTTTTTTGCCATCTTATTTCCAAATGAGCATGTCATTTTCAGAAATCCCAGAATGCTTGAAAATACTTTATGCTCATGTTTGTTCTTGTTATGATTTTTGATGTCGTGGGAATGACCACGGCAGACGCTGCAATCGGCAGCGAGTAGTAGAACGAAGGGCAAGGGCGGCCAGCCATCTGCGGTGCGAGATGAGGGCGGAGACACGGTTTTACCTGTGTTCGGCCCCGGAGGGTAAAGACCTACTCCTGCTAGATTGTATTATGATGGAAGTATAAAGGGGGGAGCTCGACGGCTAGGCGGCGAGTCGCTTGGGTGGATGATGGAACGTATCCTCTACACGCCCTGTAGGGAGGTTTATATAGACTCACCCCCCCTAGGGTTTACATATCTCAACTGAATCAGTTAAGGTTTCGGTATTCGTTTAACCTAATCCGACTGGGCCTATCTACTCTCCTGGGCCTTCAGCTTCCAGTCGCTTGGGTCCACGTCAGGTCTTGATCCAGTCGCCGTCCTGCAGGCCCACTCGCCAGTTCCTGGGCCAGTCGGAAACGTCCTGCTGGGTATACCCCGGTAGGCATATCCCCATCAGTAGTCCCCGAGGCCGTCGTCGATTGGGTGCAGGTGGTTGCTGGCAGTCGGAGCATTCGGGTCCAATGCGGACACCCAGTCGAATCGGCGGCGGGCTCCTGAATCAAGGAAAAAACTAGTCATTCTGGTCGCAGCTCGGTGAACGGGTCGGCGAAATATTTAATCACTATTGTAGTGATAAGGTCGGCGAGTCGAATGGACGAAGTTGGACCGTCGGACGCGGTCAAACTAGCCGTTGGAGTAATCCAACGGTAAATTTTGGCGTAATCACCGCGTAGTAACGGCTCCCTGATTTGGCGGGTAACAACTGCTATATAAAGGAAATGGTAGGCGATCGGAGAACCACCCTCTCGTCATTTCCTCCGATTTCGCGCATCTCCGTTTTCCTCCGCATCGCGATCCAACTGATCCAAAATCCTCCGACCTCCACGAAACTTTCCGCCAATGGCCCCCTCCGCCGAACCATGGGGCCGGTCCAAATGCACGAGAGCGCTACTGGCGTCTTTTGAGGAAGCAGGGATCCTGCGCGCCGGCAGGTGGCGCATCCCCGTAGCCGGAGAGGTGACTCCGGACCCGTGCGAGGGAGAATTTGTCTGCTTCACCAGCCACCTACGGCGCTTCTGTGCCTACTACGAGACCCGTGCGAGGGTTTCCCACATCTCTCTTCTTCCGGCGCTTCTGTGCCTACTACGAGATTCAGCCATCGGATCTGGGCCCGCACAGCATCGAGCAGCTCGCCATCTTCCTGGCGTTCTACGAGTGCTACCTGGGCTGCATGCCCTACTTCCCCCTGTGGCAAGATCTGTTCCACGGGAGGATTAGTCGTGAAGAATCAGGCGGCCCAATGCTGGCGGCGGGTGGCCTGACATTCCAGCTCAAGTCGAAAGCCTCCTTCTTCGACCTGATGCTACCTTCCAAGGCGGCAAGCGAGTGGAAGAAGTCATGGTTTTACGTCACCGAGGCGACTCTAGACGGCGAGGTGGCGATCCCAAGGTATTCCGCCGACCGGCCCGAACCACGCCGACTCCAAGTCGGCAAGCTCCCAACATACCAGCGGATGGTCGTGGATGAGATTCTTCAAACCATCCGTGGCCTGAAGAAGAAGGGTCTTCAGACCATCAATTTGACAACTGTTGGCTTGGGCGGCGACTTGTTCCCCTGGCCCGCTATGACCATTACATGTACGAGTACACGGGCCGGGAAGACTCAAAGAAGTCCTGCCTTGCCGAGTGGAAATTCGAGGACTACGTCCCGGCGTTGAAGAAGATCACCCAGGCGGTGTACCTGGACGCGAAGGCTGGGGTCGCCCCCTACACCGCGAAGCATCCAGTCCCGACAGTAATTCACTTTTTACCATTCGCAGTCGCAGTTGATGCTGTCGCGGTTATATTGACATTACTTCATGCTTGCTACAGTTATTTCAAGTGGTGGAAGGGTGGCTTCCGCCCGCGGACGACGAGAACTCGAGCCCGTCCGTCCAGGACGGGGGCGAGTCGCCTCCCACCAAGGGCAGCGCCGAGAGCGACAGGAGCGACGACGATGACGAGTCCGAGGAAGAGGCCGCCCCATTGGTTCCCAAGACTCGCGGGCAGCGTCAGCGCGAACTCGAGGCGAGTAGAAGTCTTGAACATCATGATGATGACGACGACGAGCTTCCCGAACTCACCTCGCGTCGCGAGGCCACTTCGTCGAAAAAGAAGAAGAAGAAGGAGGTGAAGGCCCCTCCGAAGAGGAAGACGAAGCCAGCGAGACAGGCATCTCCGCCTCATCGGCGAGTAGTTCCGACGCCACCAGCCTGGCCAGGGATGAAGCGCCACAGATGATGGCAGCACCGGATGTCACCGCCGTCCTGAGTGAGGTACCTCTAGCCTTGATTCCTCCCCCATTCGCCCCAGTCTCTGGGTTGGGGGTCGCTCCGGCCGCGGCAGCTTCGCCTCCTAGGAGAGCTCGTGCCGAAAACGTTGTGGAGGCTCCTGTCGCGGCCTCATCAACAAAGAGGCCGTCTGTGTCTTGGGCGCATGATGTCCTGGAGATGGGCCTCAGTCGGAAAATGGGCCCCGAACTGGAGAAGATGGCTAGCATCCACACGGGGCTGCGGTTCATACCAGTCGCCAAGTGAGTTTTATTCACCTGCCTTATTTCTCGTTGTACTCAGACCACTTTGCTCATGTAATCAATTTGCAGGAATGTGGTTAAAAAGATAGGCCACCCGTCTGTGGCCAAAGTGCCGCCAGTCATCGCCGAGGAGGACCCTTCTCGGAAGAGGAAGGCTGATGAGGTCGTTGCCCCCACAGACAATGCCAAGAAGGCCAAGAGCGACGATGTCGTCACGGTGTCTGAAGACACGACGATTGCTCCGAGTGATCCTGCGGCGGGGGCGGCCTTGACGATCAAGGAGGGTGGTTCCTCGCCTGGGATGGCCGAGCTGGCCTCTTCTAGTGCTGGCGCATCTATCGCAACCTTCCTCCGCTTCATGGCCAAAGCGGCTACAGCGAGTGGTACCACGCCATCGAGCCGCATACATGGGGTCGCCGAAACGAAGGTGGAACAGCGTCGCGGGCACACTCCAGCTCTTCTCGCATCCGTGGACGCGCTACAGCTTCATGGCATGCTTGGCGCAGCCATCCAGGTATGTCCAGTCCCCGAGGATCGGGCCACTGAATTGGAGTGGTCAGATTCTTCTGGTTTTTGTTTTTATTTCTCGCGCCCAGTCCCCGAGTGTCTAGTCGCTGAATTTCAGCGGGTGGGCACTTAGGATTTTTGATCTCCAGTCCCCGAGTGTCCAGTCGCTGAGTTTCAGCGGGTGGGCACTTAGGATTTTTGATCTCCAGTCCCCGAGTGTTCAGTCGCTGAATTTCAGCGGGTGGGCACTTAGGATTTTTTGATCTCCAGTCCCCGAGTGTCCAGTCGCTGAATTTCAGCGGGTGGGCACTTAGGATTTCGTTTTTGTTGACTCTTTGACTTTTGCACAGGGTTTGCAGCGTGAATCAGCCGACCGGCTTGCTGTGGAGTGTCGCGCGGAGAAGGAACTTGTCGCCGTCCAAGAGGTGAACAAGGGACTCCAGGCGATTGCTGCGAAGGAAGAGGAGGTTCGTGTAGCATCCCAATTGTCTAACAATTGTAATGCTACTTGGTCTAGTAATATAATGGCTACTTCCTATATATAATTGTTGCATCATAATTATATCATGCTCATGTCATCATGCCACCTTGCATTTGAGCATCATATAAAACCCTTTTTGTTTTGGTTCTTCTCTCATATGCATTGTAAATTGTATTTGTCTCTTGATATTGTATTTGGTTATTGATATATTGTGTAAATGCCCAAGTTGAGTCGGGGGCATATCTTTTATTGAACTCCATCACTTTTCCTTGTCACCCCATCATTCCACCATTCCACCATATATGAGCATTGCAACTTATTTGGTTTTACCTCTAGCTCATGTGGGGTGGGATGGATCCAATTCTATTTCCACCTGCTCTCATTTTAGCATCATGTTGTTTCACATTAGTGATATGTGGAGCCACCTTTGCATGCCTTGTGAGTGGAACCTCTTTCTAGCTCCCATATGGGTTGTTTTGGGGTTATTCTCATGTTGGGATATTTTTGGGCTTACTAAATACCTAGTGGCACATACACACTAGCAAGTCCCATTTTTATTCAAATATGGTCATCTCCATCTACTCCACATGGGGCATCCTTTTAATTCTTTTAGCTTGGCTTTATTCCATATTTGGGAATGCATAGGCACAAATGCCATGATTATTTATTCTGTTTTCACAAGATTAAAACATGGCATTTAATGTTTTTGCATGGGCCATGCAAAGCACCACCATTCTTTCTCCTTTTGTTTTTCTTTGGTTTTTGAGTGGATCCTTTCTTTTGTGAGCTTCCCTTTCTCTCTTATTCAAGACCCCCTCATCTTGATCTTGTCTCTCCTTGCCATGTGCACCTAAAACCCTAGACACACCTCCCATCTTGTCCACCACCTTTTCTTGCTTGAGATTGTTTTGATCATGTTAAACCCTATCTCTCCCTATCCATCACCACATCCTCCAACCTTTGCTTGATATTATTGGCATGTGGAGAAAAACCCTAAACACCCTAACCACCCACAAACCCTAGGCCTCATCTCTCTTTCTCTCTAACCCGATCCACCACCCCATCTAACCCCTCCTAAAAACCCTAACCTGAGCCTACCCTCTTTGGTCGCGTCCTGGCCCACCTGCCATGCCCTACCTGCCCAAGTCGAGCTCCAGCTCGAGCACGTGAAGAGGAGAAGGAAAAAGGTGGCCGAAGCCACCTTTATCTCCAACCGGATCCCCACGGCGCCTCCCCCTCCTCTTCTACTTTTCCTCTTTCCCCACGTCTCCTCTGCCTCTCCCAGATCCACCCTAGGGCCTTGCCCTCTCCCCTCTTTTTCTCCACCGACACCATCTCCCTCTCGCCGGACACCGTATGCACCACCGTCGTTTCTTCGTTCCAACCGACGAGCGCGGCGTGGAGGTGGTCGAGGAGGCCGAGGAGGTTCTTCTGCTTCGCCCGGAGCACGACAGCGAGGAGGAGAAGCCCCACTTCTGCTGCAGTACCGCAACGCCACCGAAACCCTAATCTCGCCGGCCGCCAGCTCCGTCGACGATCTGCTGGGTCCCGCCCCGATCTGCCACCGTCAACCACCCCGCGGTGAGTCCCTCTCCCGCCTAGACATCCTCCGCCTTGTCAGAGACCCTCGCTCACGGACGTTCCACCGACCGCCTTTGCATCGCCGAGCACGGGCGTCTGCACACCTCCACGACACGAACCACTCATCTAGCCGCCCATCCCCCTCCTAGCAACGTCCCCCACCTACCGCATGGTCGCCGCCCGCACGCACGCCAGTCCCGGTTCGAGTCTCGATCCGGCGCCAGCAGACTGCCGCCAGACGGTGGAGAAGATCCACAAGATACCTAGCGCTGCTTTGCAAATAGCCTCTATTTTTTCTCAACCAACCTGCGGTCTCATGAGCCCACCGCCAGCCGTGTACTTTTTACAAAAAGGACTCCAGATTTCAGAACTTAACCTCGCCCAAAGACGCTTCCCACTGCCGCCTCGCCGGTTCACCCACTGGCACGGGGGCCCTTAACCACCGGCCCCACCTATCATTTGCTGTGGTTAGATAAAGCCGCGGTGAGAAAAACCTTTTCAAGGCGCCGCTAAGTCAAGATCGGCCCCACCTGGCTGCTGGCTATGACTTGGTCGGGCTGAGTAACAAAAGTCTGCCCTGTTGCCTGTTTTAATTAAACCTTTTCAAAATTGATTTAAATTCAAATTCAATATGTTTTTAATTAATTTTTAAAATACAAATCCTTATAATACAAATAATATATGTTTTGAAATCAGAAAAATGTGAGGATTTCATATATGCCCTTCAAAATATATTTTGAACACTTTAATTTTCGAGTTGATTAAAATTACAATAAAATGCCCTCTTTCTTAATTAATTAATAACTTTTGTTTTATAACTCCGATTTGACAAATGATATGTCTAAATCGATCAGTGCGACGAACCCGTTCTATCTATGCATTCCATGTTCTGAATTGCAGCATGCATCATATAAATATAAAGTATACAGCAACTTATTTGAGGATAAAAGGTGATTAAAACTCTATAAAATGCTTTATTCTTGTATTCCACACCTCACCCATGCCATGCTACATTATTGCCATGCAAAATGTGCATCATTCATCATGGCATGATTGTTTGCTTGTCGCATTTTATTCATATGCTTGTGCACTTTATTTATGTTGGCCCTTGTTTGTTTGGTTCTTCTTCGAATAGACGCCGAAAGGTGGGATATATCAAGAAACCCGTGAGCACTACCCAGATCCTTCTCGCTTCAATCGAGCTGTGCAAGCACTACCACATGCTTGCATACATATAGTACCTATTGCCTCTATCTTATTCTTGCATCATGGAGTCGCGATTGCATTAAACTGAATCCCAAGTACTGCATAGCCTTTACTTTTAAACCCCACCGAAGCTTGTTCCTCCATCCCATGAGCCATTACTACAGGAGTTGATTGAGCCATGCGGGTCGTAGAACAGCATGTGTAGGGTATGTGAGTGTCTGATGGATAACGAGGTACCTAAACAACTTAACCTGAGTAGTAATGGGATAACTAATGAAAGTGGCACCGGTGAGCAATATCTGCTATTTGGTTTTCATGCTCACTTGTGTCCGTGGGACCCCAGTACTTGATTCCTGTTCCTTGAATATTCGCTATCCACATCCAGAGGCTTATGAACCCCTGAGCCGGAGCTTGATTCATTCTTATTTCTTGGGGCCACCAAGTAGTTTGGGGCTTTATTACTATCCTGTACTTATGCCATGCCTTACTGCTTTATTTAAGATTGTGCGAGGGGCACCTGTCTGCTTTTGGATGCGGAGTGTTTCATGGTATCGACAAGCCAGCCACACTTTTGGGTTCCTAGTCGTTACAGCCATTGACGCAAACCTTGAGTCCGTCTCGAGCCGACCAACTTCGCTATGGTAGCTTAATGGGGTGGCCTCGAAATATTTCTGAATCCTGTGATCGCTTTGTCGTGAATGCCTCGTTGGGTTTTGAGTTGGTTTTTCCGAGGTTGATCGAGTGTGTGTTGCTATTTGTGCACCCCTGCAGGGTAAATCTTTCTGAAAGCCGTGTCCGCGGTTATGGACGACTTGGAGCACAGTTTCTCGATCATAGACAAGTATAACTAAAGTACCACTTTAATTTGACTAAGTATCTGACTAGTAAATAGTGCAACACTCATGGAATGGATAATAAAACTGCCAACGGATGGGGGGTTGTTCGTCCGCTTTCCTCGTTGGTGTTTAGGAGGAGGATGGATCTAATATTACTTTATATATCGTTGTTATTAATTAACGGACATCCGCTCTATATTTGGTTAGGCGGATGGTTAGCGAGTATCTATAGAATTGTTAGGTGTTATCTTTTGCTGCAAATTGCGCCACCCAGGTTGTGTCCCTTTAGAGGCATAAAGACTTGCTGAGTACCCTAGGGTCTCACATGATAAATTGTTTGATTCGTATGAATGTACACTCACAAGATGGATACCGGGTGGAGGAGACGGACGATGTGGGCAACGATCATTCGTGTAGAGATTCCGAGAACGGGATCCGTGAGATTTGTGGGGATGTGTTTATTTATGGGGCATCTTATGCCGATTTGCTTCTTATCCGTACTCGGATCTTGTTTTCCGCTCTTTGATACTGATGTTTGATGTATGAGGAGATATCCTAAACTATTATATCTATCTAGGATATTTGGATCTTGCCGTATGGCGTTGCAATATTTCTATTTCTTTTAGATGGAATGGCTCTGAGGACTGTTGTATGGTGGCTTGCATACATACTCATTTGTGTATGTAGTTGATCCCTTCATGCACGCCGCTCGTTCTTGTCCTGATGCTTGGAAATGGTTAGGACGGCCGAAAGGTCTACCTGTGAGTGGCATTTGGGCCCCACCGTACTATTTTAACCATTTCCGCTCATCCAGGCTTGTAACTAAGAGCGTAATTCACCGAGGTAGTTACAGTTCGCCAGGGCCTTGTCCCGGCGAGTGAATTGACGGTGGCTCAATCTACGTTGAGCTCGTCTGAGAAGCGGATGGCCGACCTTGAGCGCGAGCTTAAGGAAGCGAAGGAGGAGGCGAGTTCAGCAGATGGGAGGGCGAAGGCTGCTGTTACGGCCACCGCTGAGGAGCGTAAGGTCTCTGACGCCCTTGTTGCTGGGCTACAAGACGACTACTCCTCTCTTCAAAGCTTCATCACGGATCTCGCTCGTCTTTTGATTGGTAAGTGTGCCTGCCTCTGCCTGTAATATTTGCATTGCGTGATCTTTGTTGTACTCACTGCCACCCTCTATCCACAGGTCGGATCATCGACACCTCGGAGGAGGCGCAATCGTACGACGCGCGGCAGTGTGTGGCCACTCTGGTCGACTTAGCCACTTTGTCCGCGGCTTGCATTCGGGCGTATCTTCAGGAGCTCTCGCCCACGGAAGTGATTCCCAGCGACCTCGTCGAAGTGTGGTGATACTTGGAGAAGGCGCCGTCGGTCGTCGAGTTCATGACGCGGTCGGCGTTCCGGCGCGGGGCGGCGACGGCGCTCAGCCTTGGGCTCGCCCACTTCCTGGAGGATTTCGATCTGGACGACGTGACGAGTGGCTACCCATCGTCGACGGGCTTGGTGGAGATTGTCGAGGTGCTAAAGCTGATGGACCGTGCCGCGGTATACTCCGATCATGTCTGGGCGATGGGCGATCTCCTCCCTTATCAGAAGACGATCGTCGCGCCCAACGACCCCGAGCCGCCGCACCGCGACTTCAAGATCGAGTAGCCCTTCCGTGCGGCGATGGCGGGTGAGCTGACGACGTACCTGTCGAACCCGTACACTCCCTTCATTCGCAACTGCAAGGGTGGCGAGTCGTCGAAGCTTCATGCGGAGTAAAACGTTGTGCCCTGGGGCGTTAGTAGCAGTTCGGCCATTAGGCGCAACATGTATTTTGTAACAACTTTGATCTGCTATAATGGGATATCGTGTTATTTTGTGATTTGACTTGCATTTGAGATTGAGGGTTGAACGAGTCCCCGAGCACGTCCGCCCTTTTTATGGGGTTTACCTCGTTTGTTTATGTGTTTATGGTTTTGAGCATTTTGTTATTGAGGTCGACTCGCCCGAGCTTGGAAAGCCAGTCGCTGGGCGACTCCCATGAGTGCTCTTTACTTTACCGCTTTCCCTTGCGCGAACGAGGTCGGGTAGCCGAGTCCCCGAGCGTGGTACTTGGTGGTTCTAGTCGCGGCTCTAGGGTGGGTGAGGACTGGGCGCGTCAGAGTGAGCGCATCACTCCTGCCTGGCCCGTTGGGTCAGTCGCATGGCGAGTCCTGGGCACGCCTCGCATTTCTGGCGTTTTCCTAGTCGCCAAGCGCTGAACTGGTCGCTCCCCGGCGTGGTACTTGGCCGTTCGAAGTCGCTGTGTCGACGCGGAGGATCATGGTCGCCGTGAGGAGCGGCGATTGTCTTGGCTCGTTAAGCCGGTCGAGCTAAGCGATTCCAATGGGGCTCCGGTAGGCGTTTTTCGTGGGCGTTCTGAGTCTTGGGGTAACCGGTGCCTCAGAGCGCACTACTTGGCCGTGCCGATCGCTGTACCAGAGGTTGACTCCTGCAGTTAGCTTGGTGCTGTTACTACGAGTGCGAGTGGCACAAGACACGGAGAGTAGACACAATTTGCGGTAACCAATATGTTTTATTTCATAGCGACTGGAGGATACATATGTGGAGTTCTAGGAGTAGAACTTCCGTAGGAGGTTTACATTCCATGGTCGCTTGACGTCGAGTTTTCCGTCTTCGCGGACGTCGGTGAGGTAGTAGGCGTCGTTGCCGAGTACTCGCCTGATGGCGAATGGTCCCTCCCATGGGGGGGGGAGAGCTTGTGCATGCCCTTCTTGTCCTCGATGAGGCGTAGCACCAGGTCGCCTTCCTGGAAGGTGCGAGTTTTCACCCGCCGGCTATGGTAGCGGCGGAGTCCTTTTTTTTTGAGGGTAAAACAGTAGGGCAAAAAACCCCACTGCAATTTTTATATATTATAGAGAGTTACAAAAGAATATTTACAAACTCAATCCACCTCAAAGAAGAGGGATAACATTCTAATCAGCTATCTCCTGTCTAAATTAATTTCAATCCAATCTTTAAGGCCCTAATGACACTTCTTCTTAATTCTATAAAGGACCCATCTTAATTCCTGGGCTACAATAGCCTTCCAGTTCTCGATCGACGCATGCTGATTATTGAAAATTTCATTATTTCTGCAAATCCAAATGCCCCAAGTTCCAAGTATCAGAATTTCCATTGCAAAAGGGACATTAAGATCATTTTTAATACTGGCTAAGGCTTCAAAGATATTTTGATCAGCCATATTGACCTGTGAAATCTCAGCCTAGCAGGCTCTTGCAAAAGGGCATTCCCAGAACAAATGTAGGCTGGTTTCTTCACTGTTGCAACTCTGGAAAACACAGTCATAAGATGCTAGAGAAAAACATTTCCTTTTCAGAAGGTTTCTTGTGTTGAGTCTATCAAGCAGTAAGAGCCAGAAGAAGAATTTGTGCTTTTGCTGACAAGAAGATTTCCATAACCAAGAGAAATGTGGCGAACTTGGCCAAGCTAAGGAGCGATAAGCCTTTTGACCGAAAAATTACTGCCCCAAATGTAAGACCAAATATCAGATTCCCCTTGCCTGCCAGTAATGAGAATTTGTTCAAGACTTTGATATTCCTGATAAGCTTGTTGGGACAGAGGAAGGTAAAAAAGGTCCTGAGTATTTTCAGTATGCAGGAACTCACTGACAGAGATGTGAGGTTTTTTTTGCATAGGATAGGAGATGAGGAAGCTTATGTTGAAGGCAGCTATCATTCCACATATCAAACCAGAATAGTGTGGATTCCCCATTTCCAACCAAGCACTTTGCAAGTCCTTTAAAAATGTCAATCAATTTTAGATGAGCTTTCCACCAAAAGGATCCCTCAAGACTTCTTCCAGGGAGCTTACCATTACAGTAGTAAGTATTCCATATAAGGTGAACCCAAGGAATATCTTTGTGATTATAAAACTTATCCAAATTCTTCAAAAGAAGAGCAGAATTTTGAACATTAAGGTCTAGGACTCCCAATCCTCCCTGGTTCTTGGGTCTACAAACTTTCTTCCATGCTACAAGAGCAGTACCTCTAGCTTGAACATCAGTAGTTTTCTTTCTCCACAAGCATTGCCTCATATATTTAATCAACTGTTCCTTGATAGTGACAGGAAGATCAAAACAGCTCATGTAATATATGGGAAGGGAAGACAACACAGATTTGACTAACTGCAGTTTCCCCCCATAATTAAGAAAGTCAGCTATTCCACACAACCTTCTCTCAATTCTCTGAACAATAGGCAGGAAATTCTCCACAACAGGTTTATTCAAGCTCAGAGGCAAACCAAGATAGGTAAAAGGCAAGGAACCAGTGAGGCAGGTAAGGGTATTAGCAAAATGCCCAAGCCTCTCAGAGTCCATGTTAATTGGCATCATGCTGGATTTAGAATAATTAACTTTGAGTCCAGTGGAGAGAGCAAAAGTATGTAGAATTGCCTTAAGGCACAAGAGTTGCTCAGAATCAGCCTTAAGGATTACTAAAGTGTCATCTACATACCGAACCATAGGGAAGTCAGGACAGAACACATCTTCAGTGGGCAAACAAATAAGACCCATGTTCATTGCCTTATTAAGGATACTTTGAAGGAGATCAGCAGCTAGAACAAACAATAAAGGAGATAAAGGATCTCCTTGCCTAACACCCCTTCTACAGTAAAAAAATTTCCCAGGCACACCATTTAAAAGCACAGAGGAAGAAGCTGACCCAAAGATCATCTGAATCCAAGAAATCCATTTATCTCCAAAACCTTTGGCTTTAAGGATATTGATGATTGCAGAATAATCAATTCTGTCAAAAGCCTTCTCAAAATCAAGCTTAAGAATTAAAATTTCCTCCTTTGACTTGTGGCATTGGTCAAGAAATTCAAAAGCCCAACCTAAACAGTCTTGGATAGATCTTTGCTTGAGGAAACCATATTGATTCTTGTGAACAAGTTTAAGTATGACTTTTTGCAGTCTGTTAGCCAGAATCTTGGTGATAATCTTAAAGACACTATTTAGCAAAGAAATAGGCCTAAAATCAGCAGGAGTCAAAGGAGCAGCAATTTTTGGAATGAGGGTGATAAAAGAAGAATTAATTCTTTCCAAAGAGGCTTGCCCTTCATAGAACTCCACAAGAAGATGCTTCACATCATCCTTAATAATAGGCCAACAAAGCTTCATGAATTCATTATTAAAACCATCAGGGCCAGGGGATTTATCATTAGGCCGATTTGTGATGACCTCATCAATCTCCTCATCAGAGAAAGGCTTTTCCAAAGCATCCCTTTCTTCCTGGCTTAAGCAATCACCAGCCAAGTCATTAAGATTGAAATGCATTTCAGGCTTATCAGAAGAGCCCATTCTATTTTTAAAGGAATTCCAAAGGAGATTTGCTTTTCCATCATGATCATAGACCTCAAGATCAGAATCATCCTTGAGCATGGAAATGTAATTATGTCTAAAGCTTATGGTAGCTCTGGAGTGAAAGAACTTGGTGTTTTCATCCCCCAGCTTAACCCATTTAATTTTCCCCCTCTGTTTCCAATAAGTATTCTGATCTTGTAAAAGGGAAATAATAAGATTTTTCAGGATATCCCTAAGATTCCACTCTTGAACAGTAAGAGTTCTCATTTCCTCCATGATATCAAGAAAGTCAATGGTGGCATTAACATTACAGATTTGTGTCTTTAGGCAAGGTAGCTGTTTGGCCCAAAGCTTCAGCCCTCTTCTCACATTTTTGAATTTAGCATTGATTTTTTTTTGCAGAATCCATAAAACCCACAGGAATGTTCCAGGCATTTTGAACAATAGCTTTAAACTCCTTATGATGCAACCAATGATTTTCAAATCTGAACACCTGAGCTTTGGGAATCATTGTGCCAATGGAAACGACACAAGGAAGATGATCAGAGGTAGGCTTTGCAAGAGGAGCAACAAAAGTTGAGGGAAAACTCTAAGTCCAGGCAGCAGAAGTAAAAAACCAATCCAATCTTTCCAAGAGGGGATCTTTCTGCATGTTACTCCAAGTGAACTTTCTACCCTTAAGTGGTAACTCTATGAGACCCAAATTATTAATGGCTTCATTAAAGAGAAGCATACCATTCACATCTCCACCCAATTTATTTCTATCTGAAGGCTGTCTATAGAAGTTAAAATCTCCCACAATGATCCAGTCCACATCATCAGGCATATCAATGCTGCCAAACCAATCTAAAAATTCAGACTTTTTTTCAGGTAAACATGGCCCATAAATGTTGGTGAGGATCCAGGATTCATTGGACAAGAGAGATGTCAAGGTGATGGAGATAGAAAACTCATTGAGAAAGGAAAGATGTCCAGAGAACAGGGAACCATTCCAAATGGTGATCAAACCTCCAGATGCACCTCTGGAGGGAAGAAATTCAAAATTGGTAAATTTGGAGGGGCAGAATTTTTTAATGTAGGAGCTATCAAAGTCCTCACGCTTAGTTTCTTGGAGACAGATAATGTCACAACCAGACTCCTCAATTTTGTTTCTGAGAGCAATCCATTTTTTTCAGAATTGATTCCCCTGATATTCCAATTCAAGATCTTCCAAGTTCTTTTGTTATTCATTAAGAAACCAAGAGCAAGTATAGATATGGGGTGATATAAATAGTGTAATCACCCAGGAGAGGAAACAACAATTATAAAGACAAAAGGCAATCCAATTCAAGGTACCATAGAGATAATCCACAACAAGTACCATCCACATTGCAATATCACAATCACAGAACACATGATAGGGAGTCAACAAGACTCCAGCAAAAGACTTAGTTTGATACATTAAAACACTTAAGAAGAGGGCTTCTTCTTGGCTTGCTGTCCATAGGTACCAGCAGCCCCAGGTTTCTTCTTGCCACCAATGCCCAAGCTGGAAGAGGCTCCTCCTTTAATGCTGCCTTTTGTAGGAGCCTTAACTGCCACTTCATTGGCCTTCCCTTTCCTGAGCAACCTCTTCTCCAGGTCCCCATCCTTTACCTTCCAGAATGAAGCAGCAAGATTTTTAACCACTTTGGAATTCAGACAAGGAGGAGCAGCATTACAAACCAGGCAATCAACAATTAGACAATTTATGTGACTTTTAAAACCCCCATTTAGTTCAACAATTCTAGGGCTTCTTCTCACCTCAGATTCCACAAGAGGTTCCTTGCCCTTTCTCTTTCTAGCAGGGGTAGAGGGAGAGCATGAAGATTTATTTGATTCAATCCCCAGGCAAGAAGGGGACATCTGGGAAAAGCTCTCATTAGGAATGATGAAAGAAATTGAACTTTCCTTAGCAATAGGTTCTTTAATAATTTCCCATAAAGGAGAAGTAAGAAATCCCTTGACCCAATTAAACTTCTCAGGAGTGGCAAGCATGAGAGTAATGAAGTTAAACCAACTTACAGGAATATCACATTTAAGAGAGCCCATTGAAGAAGATTCCTTCTGAATATGAGGGGCAAAATAATTCTCCCAGAGCTCCAAGCCTTGTTGGGAAAATCCCTGCTTAGCCACATGCACATCAGGAATGGATATAAAAGTTCTCACCATCCCAACCTGAAGGTGAGCCTCATTTGGAGAAAGAAGGTGCTAATACTCCAACATCCAATCATCATTCTTAGGAGCCACAGTACTTGAGTCCATAGGGCTTCCTACTTCCTCCTCAACATCAGAACTGGCCTCCTCTTCATCAGCCAGATAGTTCTGAAAAATGTTTTGAAGGCCTTCACCAATGCCAACCCCTTGTGGTGCAACTGCCACACCTTGCTCCACCACAGCCTCAGGCTCATTAACAGATTCATCATCATCAGACTCCCAGTCTTGAACAATGATAGCACCTGTAACTCCACTGTTCACATCTTGAGGTGGTAGATGCTGATTGTCAATAGGCATATCTTCTCCAGGAGCAATGACAGGGCCTTGAACAGGAGCAGCAGTAGCCTCCCAGGGACCCCAACCTTCAGCATTACCACCATCAGGGGCAGGATCCACCCATCGAGGCCTGCCCAACCACCCCCAGGAGCAGGGGGGAGGGGGGAGGTGGAACTTGAGGCCCAAAGACTGGGCCATGAGCAGGAACAGGGTGTGGGTCCACATTGTCATCTGGCAGTGGGTCCTCCTCAGGTGGGCCCACTCCAAGCAAGTGACTCTGAAGAACTTCAACAGAAAAAGTCCAGGACTCTGTCTCCACCAAGTCACCGATGGTAAACCTCACACTCTTGGGGATGTCAACCAAGTCAGTAACACGAAACTTAGCAATAATCCTACCCTTTTGGTCAGGGTCCCTCTCCCAAAGAAGAACTTTCCCAATGTCCGCAAAGATAGCATTCAGATCCTTCGTATGCCAGTGGTAAAGGGGAGGCCCAACTAGCACCCAGCACTCATTATTAAACCGAGTCCTACGCCAGTTATCACCCTCATTGTGCTTAACAAAAGAAACATGCACATCTTGAAACGGAATCGGGCTCTCCGCAATGAGTCTATCACGGTCGCTGACATGATGGAACTGCACATACGCAGACCCAAAGGGACAAGCCTGGATATCTCTGAAGTGCACTCCAACCTCATTGTTGAAGAAATCAACCAGGACCCCATGAATATTCAAGAACGGAACAGGACCAGGGGGGAGGGGAAAAATGTTAGCAATGGCATACTGTTCATGCGCCCTTGACCTCCGAGGCACCACCACCCTTTTTACGCGATTCCGCCCAGCCACCTGCATAATCTGGAAGCCATTCGGCAGGAAAGGCGTAGGATCAATCGGAATGTTCGCCATTGCGACGCCCTTCGCCGGCGACGAGCAAGAGGGGAATGGGGTTTCAGCGGGCGGGGGAGTTGAGGAGACAGGGGAAGTGGTAGTTGTTTTTTGCAACGAAGTGGTGAACTCGTGAAAACTGCCGTGAATAATGGGCCGGGAATGTGTAACTGCCTGGGCCTTGAACCATCCCTCATACGAATTGTCGGGCCAACTACATTTAGGGAAAGAGGGGAATTTCAGAAAAGGAAGGAGACCCGGCAATTTAAATGCCGCGCGATTGGCGCCTCCCCCAGCCCCGACCGGCGTTACCATCGACTTAAAACCACCATCAGTGAGCACCTGAGCATAAGATCTGCCATGAAGTCCTGATTTGAACTCACCATTAAAACGTTGCTCAGACACAGGCGAAGGACCCGCAGGAGACGTAGGAAATTTGAGTCTTTGAAAAACCGAGCCACCTTTACTGGAAGGCTTTAAAGAAGGAGATTTTTTTGCACTTTCTTTTTTTTTGTACGTGACAACTTTCCATTCTTTAGCAGACTCCTTATAGAATTCCCTTTCTTCATGAATCCAGTTCGGACCCCCATTACCCCAGAGATTGACATGAATCTCAAAAGAATTACATGAAAACTTTGAAATATTGTAAATCTCAAAACCCACTGCCCTTGAAGCAACCGAGAAATGAAAAGTTCTATCTTGCAGAAGCTTCACCTGGAATTTAGAAGCACTACCACCAAAGCAGGCTTGAAGAGCAAGACTAACAGTATGAAAGTCTAACTTAAAATTTGCTCGCCCAAAAGAACAGACCAGATAAAAGGATCTTTTCCTGAAACCACCAATGAAATTAATTTGATGCCTGAATTTATCAAAAATCCTCTTCTCAAAATCACGCCCTAAAGAAAAATCCAGGGCAGGTCGACACGAAGCAACATCTTTAGAAGCACACCCTGAGGGGAGATTTTCAGAGAAATCCAGAGATCTAGGCACCATCTTCTCAATATTGGTGGAAAATTTCTTGACCAAAGGGCTTGGTATAATCTGAGTACCAACCACAACCCTCTTCACCTGGAGATCAATAGAGATGCCAGAAGCCACCACCTCACCATGAACCAAGTATCTAGCATCAATCACAACCTCATTGTGGTTGAGGAGAACAAGCCTTTTAGAACTAGGAAAAAGCATGAGAAAACCTTTAGTAGGCTCAAGATCATCAGTCGGCAAAGAGGAGCAAAGAGCATGCCATTTAAGGCCAGTGTCTTCATCTGATCCAGTGATGGTAGGAGATCTACCAAGAAATCCAGATGAGGGATCCAAAGAATCATTAACACGAGAGAGATGAGAGGGGAACCTCAAAACAGATCCAATAGAGATCTTCTCCCCATTTTCCAAACATCGCCCCTCAAGGGGAGAGCCTTTGGCATTGAGAAGAACCAGCCAAGAATCCGCCGAGACAACGAGAGAACCTTCCAGAAACTTACCACCCGTGGTCACACCAGAGTAGGTGACCTTCTAGCAACCTCCAGAGGAATCCATGCCGAGCCTATGCCGGCGAGGCGCCGGCGAGAGCCGGAGGCCGACCAACGGTCACCTCAGAGGAGCCTCATGCGTCGGAAATTGTGCGAAGTCCTTGCTGGTAGATGGCAGTGCGGGAGGGAGCTAGGTCGCGTGCCTCGTCGAGTTGGTCGACTCCATCCTGACGTGCGAGTTCGTTCGCAGCCTCCGTGTAGTGGACGACCCTTGGCGAGTCGTGCTCGAGGTCGGTGGGCATGACTGCCTCGGCTCCATACACCATGAAGAAGGGGGTGAACCCTGTCGACCTGTTGACCGAGGTGCGGATACCCCAGATGACGGAGGGTAGCTCCTCGACCCAGCACCTGGCGGTGCGCTCGAGTGGTACTTGGAGCCGCGGCTTCAGGCCGTGGAGGATGCTCTGGTTGGCCCGTTCCGCCTGGATGTTGGACTCCGGGTGGGCGACTGATGCGAGTTCGAGTCGGATGTGATGTTCCTCGCAGAACTCGGCCATGGCTCCTTTGGCGAAGTTGGTGCCGTTGTCCGTGATGATGCTGTTTGGGAACCCGTAGCGATATATGAGCTCGCGTAGGAATTTGGTGGCGGTCTTCCCGTCGCATTTCCGGACTGGCTTGGCCTCCACCCACTTTGTGAATTTGTCGACCGTGACCAGGAGGTGGGTAAAGCCGGAGGGGGCCTTTTTGAAAGGGCCTACCATGTCCATGCCCCACACGGCGAATGGCCAGGTGATGGGGATTGTCTTGAGCGCTGAGCTCGGCACGTGTGTCTGGTTGGCGTACTTCTGGCACCCGGCGCACCGCTGGACAATGCCGATGGCATCGGCGTGTGCGGTGGGCCAGTAGAAGCCGTGTCGCATAGCCTTTGCGACCAGAGAGCGGGCTCCGGCATGGTGGTCGCAGTCACCGGAGTGGATGTCATGGAGGATCTTACGTCCTTCGGCGGGTTGGACGCAGTGTTGGAACATGCCAGTCACGCTGCGCTTGTGGAGCTCGCCGTCGATGATGACGAAGGATTTGCAGTGTCGCGTTATCATCCGGGCGTCTGTTTTGTCTTCCGGCAAGGTGCCTCCCTCCAGGTAGGCGATGTATGGCCTAGTCCAGTCTTCTGTCTCGGCGATGAGTGCAACCAAGGCTGCCTCTGGTTGCAGCGGGACTCTGATGTCGATCTCCCTTGGGGGAGAGACGGACGACTTGGTGATCGTGTCGAGGATGACGCCGGCAGGTGGTGCGAGTCGAGCTGACCTGATGCGAGAGAGTGCGTCGGCCTCCTCGTTCTTCCACCTGTCGATCCACTCGACGGAGTAGCCTGCGAAGTGTCCACCCAGCTTGTCCACTGCTTGGCAGTATGCCGCCATGGTGGGAGAGACGGCGTCGCAGGTGCCAGCGACTTGCCCAGCGACGAGGTCAGAGTCTCCGTAGCAGCGTAGGCGGTTGACATTCATTTCCTTGGCAGCTCGCATGTCGTGGAGCAGTGCCTCGTACTCGGCCATGTTGTTGGTGCAGGGGGTGAAGTCGAGGCAGAGGACGTAGCGGAGCTTGTCGCCCTTCGGGGAAGTCAACACGATCTCTGCTCCTGCGCCGTCTGCGTTTTTGGAGCCGTCGAAGTGCAGGCTCCAGTAGTGGAGGTACGGCAACTTTTCCGGCTGCTGGGCTTCTTCCCAGTCGGCGATGAAGTCCGCGAGAGCCTGTGACTTGATCGCTTTTCGTGGCTCGTACTTGATGTTGTGGACGCCGATTTCGACGTTGGCCACTTCGCCTGTCGCCTCGCAGTTCGCGGATGATGTCCTGCAACGGTGCTGAGGAGACGACCGTGATCGGGTGCTCCTGGAAGTAGTGCGACAGTCTCCGTTGGGCTCTGAAGACTGCGTACACCAGTTTCTGGTATTGCGGGTACCGCTAGCGCGACTCGATGAGGAACTCACTGATATAGTACACCGGTCGTTGTACCGGGCGCTCCTTTCCTTCCTCTGGCCGCTCGACGACCATGACGGTGCTGACGACGCGCTCGGAAGCCGCGACGTGGACCAGCATGGGTTGTTTGTCGATGGGGGCAGCGAGTAGCGGTGCTGCGAGTAGCACCTTCTTGAGGTCGCGGAGTGCGTCG
The DNA here is from genome assembly GCA_023614405.1 of Avena insularis. Lineage (NCBI taxonomy): Eukaryota > Viridiplantae > Streptophyta > Magnoliopsida > Poales > Poaceae > Avena > Avena insularis. Next base: position 165,046,345 of record CM042685.1, on the reverse strand, counting down.
TCCGCTTCCTTGTCCCACTGGAAGGTGGGGTTCTTCCGCATCAGGCGGTATAGGGGCATCCCCTTTTTGCCCAATCGGGGGATGAAGCGGCCGAGACTTCGCCGACCAGCTTCGGGCGTCGCGCGTGCACTCGGGTTTGCCGAGTCGAGTGATCGTGTTGATCTTGGTGGGGTTTGCCTCGATCCCGCGCTTGGAGACGACGTACCCCAGTAGTTGGCCTGCTGGTACGCCGAAGGTGCATTTGCCTGGGTTTTGCTTTATCTTGTATTTCCGAAGGTTGGCGAATGTTTCCGCCAGGTCGGCGAGTAGATCGCCCTGACGAGTGGACTTCACTACCATGTCGTCGATGTAGACGTGGATATTGCGGCCAATTTGGCTCGCAAGGCATTCCTGCATGCACCGCTGGTAGGTCGCCCCGGCGTTCTTGAGGCCGAAGGTCATGGCGGTGTAGCAGAAGGCTCCGAATGGCGTGATGAACGCCGTCTTTTCCTCGTCCTCGACAGCCATTTTGATCTGGTTGTACCCAGAGTAGGCGTCGAGGAAACACAGCGACTCCGAGCCCGCGGTGGAGTCGATTATTTGGTCGATCCGCAGGAGGACGAATTGCTCCTTCGGGCAGGCGCTGTTTAAGTTTGTGTAGTCGATACACATCCTCCAGGTCCCATTTTTATTTTCGACCAGGACTGGGTTTGCCAGCCACTTGGAGTATTTGATTGGCCGGATGAATCCTGCTGCGAGTAGACGCTGCACCTCCTCGGCGATGGCTCAGCGGCGCTCTTCATTGAAGGGCCGCAGCGATTGCTTGACGGGTCGTACTTTGGGGTCGGTGTTGAGTTTGTGCTCAGCGAGTTCCCTAGGGACACCAGGCATGTCAGATGCTTCCATGCAAAGATGTCCCTGTTCTCACGGAGGAACTCGATGAGCGCGCCTTCCTATGCTGGGCTCATGCCCGTTCCGATCGTCACCGTCTGGCTGGAATCGCCTGGGACCAGCTCGACGGTGCGGGTGTGCCTTGTCGCCTCGAAAGCTGAGGTGTTGACATCCTCCGAATTGGGCTTCTTGAGTATGGTGGGGTCATCGTTGTTGACCCCGCTCGCGTATTTGGCAAGCTCGTCGGCGTGGTTGGTCTCCGCCGCGATGACGGCGTCGGCGAGTTCGGCTCCTTTGGCCTCGCACTCGGCGGCCATGTCGGGGTCGCCGTAGATGGTGATGACGCCGTGCGGCCCGGGGAGCTTCATCGCCTTGTACGCGTAGTGGGGCGCTGCCATGAACTTGGCGAACGCCTGGCGCCCCAGGACGCAGTGGTAGGGGCTGTCGAAGGGTACCAGCTCGAAGACGATCCGCTCGGTGTGGAAGTTTGCTGGTGTGCCGAAGGTGACTGGCAGCGTGACCTTGCCGATCGGGTACGCCTTCCGACCGGGGACGATGTCGTGGAACGTGGTGTAGGTCATCTCGACCATCGACTGCGGGAGCCGCAGTCGCTTGAAGGTGTCCAGGTACAGGATGTTGATGGAGCTGCCGCCATCCATCAATGTCTTGGGGAGCCAGTAGTCTCCCACCTTGGGTTTGACTACCAGGGCGACTCGGCCTAGGTACTCGATGCGTGGCGAGTGGTCCTGGCGGCTCCAGGTGATGGGCTGCTCCGACCAGTTGAGGAACTGGGGAACGTCCACCTGGGCCACCGCGTTGACGGCGACGGCGCGGGCGATGACCTTCTTCTCACGCTTCGTGTTGAAGCCTTTGAAGGTGTGGAGCGAGCCGGCCACACTGCCGAATTTTCCGCCGTTTGGCGGGTGGTTGTCGGGGTCCTCCCGCGCTCGCCGTGCCTTCTCGATCTCCTTGAGAGAGTGGCAGTTGGCGGTCATGTGCGTGGCGGGCTTCCCTTCCCTGCTGTGAAACGCACAAGGTTGGTTAAGGAGGGTCGCGGGGTCGAACCTTGGTTTTGCCTTGTAGTTGCTGCCTTCGCGGCGTTGCCCTTCGTTGCGGCGAAAGCTCTTGGGCTCGCGCTGCGCGTGCCCAGCGTTGGCGACGAAGTCGACTCGCCCGTCACTGTGGCGCTTTCCAGTGAGGCGCGCGTTGCTGTAGCGTAGGTCGGGCCGTCGCCCGTTGTCGTTGCCGCTCGTGCGGCGTTGGCCTCCCGACTCGTCGTCGGTTTCCTGGTTTGGGTCTTCCTCCACGTATCTTTTGGCGATCTCAAGGAGGTCCGGTATGTTGTCGAGTGTGCGGGAATGTCGTTTGAGCTTGGCGACCAAGGGCTCGTAGCGGCACGAGGTCTTGAAGCAGTGGATCGCGGTGTCCGGGTGGATGCCGACCGCGTTGTACCATAGTTCTTGCCACCGCTGGACCCAGCTGCGGGTCGACTCGCGGGGTCCCTGGATGCATCGTTCCAGGTCCTCGATGGTGGTGGCGCGGGTGTAGGAGCACTCGAAGTGCCTGACGAAGGCATCTCGCATCTCTTCCCAGGAGTCGATGCTATCCTGGGGAAGGGTGTTAATCCACTGCCTGCACGTTCCCTCCATCATCAGGGGGAGGTAGCGGGCGGCTAGCAGGTCGGTGTGGCCAGCGATCCCCATCGCCATGAGGTAGGTGTCCAGCCACACGGAGGGGTCGTACGAAGGGTCGTACTTCTCTATTTCCTTCGGCGCTTTGAAGTTCGCCGGGTATTTTTCGCCTCGGATCATCGGTCCGAAGCACCTGGGCCCGAGTCAGCATAGCGACCCCATCGGCTCACCGTCGTGGCGATTGGTTAGGGTGTGTCGCAGGTCGTCGGGCTGGCGTGCGTGCCAGCTTTGGTTGTTGATGATGTGGGTGCGGGCGTCGACGGGCTGACCGTTGGCGGTGACGAAGTTGGTCGCTGGCCTGGGGTCGTTGGTGGAGAGTGCCGCGTTCGCGGGTCGGTGTTGGAGCTGTAGTGGTTCGGGTGGTGGGCAGTTAAGGTTGTTTGCCGCCAATGGACGGCCGCTTGAGGCCGCTCTGCTGCCCGAAGAACACGAGTACATCCGACCCTGTGAGTCGGCGCCTGCGTTTTGTTGCTCGACCGCCTTTGCGAGCAGGGCCTTGACGTACTGGATCTGTAGGGCGCCGTCACCGGTGGCCGTGATGTTGTCGGCCGCTGCTCGGCCCGCCACGAGGTTGTCCATCGGGGTGGAGAACAGTGGTAGGCCGTTCGCGTCTCGCTCCCGTGAGGAGACCACGATCCGCGGCTGGTCCCTGGGGGGTGCGTGGTTGGGTGGAGGTGGGGCGCCGTTCGCCGTTGACCCTGGCGGGCGTTTCCTCCGGGTGGCGCGTTCTCGCAAATCGCGCGCTCGGCCACGCGGGCCGGGTCGTTCTCGTCGTCGAAGTTCAGGGCGCGCCCCTGGACGGTGGGGTTCAGGCGCGACCTGATTCGCTGCTGGTGGTAGCGTGACAGCTCCTGCGCCGTCACCTGCTCGAGGCGAAATTTTTCGCGCTCGGCGTGCTCCTTGCGTACTGCCTCCGCCAGCTTCAGGCGGAGTTCCTCGACCTCCGTTGCCGTGGCGTTAGGAGGGATCTGGGTGGAGAAGGTATCCTCCGGCGGATCGGTGCCAGTCGCCATGTAGGGCGCGGCATGGCGACCGGTCCCGTCGCGGAGATCGGCGGAGTTTTCCGACTCGGAGTCGAAGTCGAAGATCCCAAGGATGGAGGGATCCTCGAAGTCTCCCACATTGGAGACCTGGGTGATGGAACCTGCGGGGGAAGCCGCGGTGATGGATTTGGCGAGTGACGCCGGAGTCGCCGAGTCGGCGTCGTCGTTGAGGGCCGCGTCTTCTGCGGCCATGGTGTTTTCGGCCACGTCGCTGTGGGCCGAGTTGTACTCGGAGGCGAGGCGATGGATCGTGCGGACCTGGCTCTCGGAGAGCCGGTCGCGTGGCGGCGCCTCGCGGATGCGAGCCGAGTCCTCCAAGACGATGACGTCGGTGAGGCCGACGAAGAGACTGATCGTGCCGACTGGCAAGATCATGTTGTGCGTGACGGGTCGTGCCGCCGGGACGTAGCTACCCGGCAAGATCTGGGTCATCTCGCCGATCGCTATCATGCGGCCGGTGGCGACCGACTCGTTGATGGGCAGATTGGATCTTGCCGCAGAACACCGGCCATGCCCCACGGTGGGCGCCACTGTCGTGGGAATGACCACGGCAGACGCTGCAATCGGCAGCGAGTAGTAGAACGAAGGGCAAGGGCGGCCAGCCATCTGCGGTGTGAGATGAGGGAGGAGACACGGGGTTTTACCCAGGTTCGGCCCCCGGAGGGTAAAGACCTACTCCTGCTAGATTGTATTATGATGGAAGTACAAAGGGGGGAGCTCGACGGCTAGGCGGCGAGTCGCTTGGGTGGATGATGGAACGTATCCTCTACACGCCCTGTAGGGAGGTTTATATAGACTCACCCCCCCTAGGGTTTACATATCTCAACCGAATCAGTTAAGGTTTCGGTATTCGTTTAACCTAATCCGAATGGGCCTATGTACTCTCCTAGGCCTTCAGCTTCCAGTCGCTTGGGTCCACGTCAGGTCTTGATCCAGTCGCCGTCCTGCAGGCCCACTCGCCAGTTCCTGGGCCAGTCGGAAACGTCCTGCTGGGTATACCCCGGTAGGCATATCCCCATCATTTGAATATCTAAAAAATGTTACCCTAGGGTAAAAAATTAAATTTACTGTTTATACTTTGGTTTTTTTATCTGATTTCTTAGACATAGGTATCTTCCATGTAATGAATTGTTGGTACTGGAAGCCGGCTTTGTTTCCGAGTTAAACTGGTTTAGAAATTAAATATTGTTGCTTCAATTGGTTTCCGTGCTAAAGGTTGGCCGGATCATGAAAGGGACGAGGTAGAGAGCTAGATAAAACAACAAGTATATGCATAACAAAAGTAGTGCTTAATAAATTTTCAAGCACATACATAAAATATATACAAACATAAGTGCTACGATAGTAAAAATATCAGTCTTTATAGACCACCACAAGCAAAATATTGTTTCTATCATTACATGCCCAAGTTCATAATAATGCAGTATAAATGTTTATGCTGCATAATCACGTGGTGGTTATGAAGAGCGTGGAACACTAGAGTCGAGATCGTCGTTGCCTTGGATCTCGGACTCCGAAGCTGCTTCAACGAGGCTGTCTTCTGGCTCTTGAGGCGAGGGAGGCACAGTGACGGATCCAAAGTATGACCTCGTGTAATTGGTCATCTCCGCCACACGGCAAGCATAACCTGCATAGGACTCTTGGATAGCATTGATGTTCTGTGGGTTACCCTCATCGTCCTCATCGGCGATACCCTTGGTGACGTGCCAGATTTTCATATCGCTTTGGTGGCTCATCACCATGGTAAGGGCGGTCCGTGCAGCAGTCCGAACGTAGGAGATCTTCCAGTCTTCAATAAGCTTCGGAATCTCCTTAGCCTTGTCCCTCACCTCTTGCACTGGCATCTTATGCAAGTCAGAAAGTCTGACCGACTCGCCAGCCTCTTCAAGAGTCTGGCGGAAGTCAAACAGAATATCTTCGAAGAGATTTATATGCTCGAGGCGAGGATCAAAGGTAGGATAGTCGGAAAGGTTCAGAGGGTCTGGGAAAGAACCAAAAGTCAAAAATCGACTCAAGAGAAAGTCGAAAAATCAATCGAATAAAGAAAGTCATAAATCTTACCTACCACGGAATGATTCCACTAAGCACGCTCCTCGTGGAGGCTATTCAGTTCATTCTCTATGGCCTGGGCTAGATCCCTCTGGCTATCGAAGTCCTTCTTGAGATCATCTAGTTTTTTATCTCGCAGGGCTAGCAACTTCTCGAGCCTCTCGGTCTCCATGTTGCTTGAGTCCAGGACAACATTTACGGGTTTCTCTGACTCAATATTAAGATTCTCAAGCTTGTCCCGGAGCTCAGCATTCTGCATCTCCAAGACCTTGAAGTGCTCGGATTGCTCCACCATCTTTCTAGATTCACACAACAATTCTGCAAAGGCAGAAATATCACTCGGACAAAACAAGTTTGACTATGACAATAACTAAATGACAAAGACGAAGTCAGAAAAAGTTTACCTTCTGCTTCATCTTTTTCAACTTTCAACTTTGAATTCTGAAGGCATCAGGCCTTGATTTCCTTGCATTTATTGCATATATTCCTGAGCCATTCCAGGTTGGAAGATGTAATTTTCTGTAAGTTTAGAGACGGAATACCGTTAGACGGCTACTAAGACACGGGCTGCAAATTTAACTAAGTATAAATACAGCATGAGCCTTGGGGGCTACACTACATCGTTCTTTTGCATCCTATAAGCATCAACTCGGATTCAACGATGTTTATCTGACTTTATCCTTGGGGGCTAGAGGATATGAGAATAAACACTGCAAATAAGAATCGGAAACTTACAATGTGTTCCAGGTGCAGCTTCTCAAATCCGAGTTTAGTGTTATGAAACACTTTCTTGGCAAGGGAGAGGGAGGGAACGTCCATCGTTGGGAGTTCGCTAGACTCTATCTTCGCATCCCGGACCAAAATTTGGTCCAGGAAGCTGACCAGCTTCGCATCCTCCATCTCCATGCTCGCTGCCTCTAGAGTGAGGGTTTTCTTCTCAAGAATGGACTGAGCCAGCTTGAGGATAACCTCCTTCTTCTTCCGCTTTAAGAGGGAGATAGTAGAGACGGCCACTTTATCAAACTTTCATGTAGATATTACCATGGGATCATTACCCTTGACGGGTTCACCATTGTTAGTTGCCTGGCTACCAACGCTAACTAGGGCTTTTGAGGTGGTGATGGCATCGGGCACGGCAGAGCCGGCATCAGAACAGGCGGAAACCTCTGGTGCTGATGACGGGGCACTGGCTGGAGTTGGCGGTGGCATTGCTGGGGAGATGACAAGCTTCTGCTGGCGCAGTGGCTTGCCCAGCTTGCTATCTGGCTTCACTTTGCTCTTCAAAACTGCTTTTGCTCTAAAGCACGCAAATCCAAATATCAGGTGCGCTTTGGAAAGAAAGAAATGTACAAAGTACTGAAAACATCGACAGGGTGCTTACTTTTAACTACTGGCAACACTTGGCTGCCAGCAGTGATAACAACCTCTTTGGCCTTGCGCTTCTTGGAAGCGGAGGCAGGAACTTCCTTCACCTCGTCGTCCTCCGTTGCCTCCAAGTCATAACCGTCAATGGGGGCACGCTCGGACTCGGCAATATCCTTGAGCTGATAAGTACAAATAAACATCGGTAAGAGAGAAGTCGGATGACGAGGCGGAAAAGAGCAAATAAGCTTAAAATAAGTCGAAATATTTACCAGGGTCAGGGGACGGTGGGATGTGTACATTTTCATGGATACTTCGGGGATTCTCTTCTCCACCTGCTCCTTGATGAGGTAATGCATTCAGGTCTTGTAGTCCTTCACAGCTATGCGAGTCGAACTGACCCTCTGGCTGTCCTTCTTGTCTCCGATGACCATGAGCATCAAGCTGTCTTCGTGGAATTGCAGTGGCTGAATCCGACTATCTAGCCAACAGTGGATCAAATCAGATCCATGGAGCCTCTTGTTCTTCATCAAGAACTCGATCCGCCTCTCGCAAGGATCAAGTCCTCAGAAAGTTCCAGCGCCTCCACGTCCCATGACTCTTGGTTGGGAGCGGCACCGTCGATGAAGGCCAGAAGACCTTCTGCCTTTTTAGGAGACGGAATATCCTGGTGATACAAGAAAGTTCCGGCCCAGTGCTTAACAGGTTCACTAGCATTAATCCTAGGATAGACTCGGTTTCTCCTGAGTACTAATCTAAGAGTGCCACTGGTGTAAGGAACACCGTCACTGATGGAATTCTTTCGGGTACCATAGTAGTACCGAAAAAGGGTGAGACTTGGCCTAATGCCAAGAAACCCCCCTCGCTCAAAGATGCATGAGTGCTAAGTTCTAGAAGAGAGTTGGGAGGGAGATTATGGAGCTGCACACCGTAGTACTGAAGAACTTCGGTGAAGAAATTTGATGGTGGCAGGCTGAGGCCGCGGTCGACGTGTGTCCCAAAAAGGATGTGTTCGCCTTTGCGTAGTGCGGGGACGGCCTCTCTAGCGCCACTTCGCCATGCACTAGCGATGATGTAGCCTCCGTGCTCCATAACTTGAAGCTCCGCGTTGTCCATAGCACTAGGAATCCAAAGGCCCTGCCGGTTCCTCTCGTCTGCCACCGTGATTCCTGTCGCCACCGCGCCTGAGGTAGATGGCATTTCCATCTTGCTAGGATTTGTGGCGATTTGAATTTTCTCTCGGGGTGTGTAGATGAGAGTGGATGCGGAGGGCTCGAGTAGTACGAGGAGGCAATAAGTGAGACCGGTGGAGAGATGAATCTGGGAGAGGAGAGTTTCTCCTCTCTTGTATTTGCCTATGCGCGAAGATTCGTGCTTCGATCGCGCGATTTACGCCACGCATATAGAAGATAGGGAGGTGGCTTCCTCGTGACTCCTCTGCCCCTTTATTCTCTTGTTAGCATTAAAACGGTGCTCTGTTCCATAAGGAATGGACCCGCCAACGGTCGTGTTGACGAGACTCCTATCAGTGACAGGACCTGGTCTGAAAAGTTGTCAGCCAGCACGCCGCTATTTGAAATCCGGCTCATGTTTCAAACTGAGCAAGGAAAATACTAAGGTCAGAACAAAACATATCTGACTCAACTGACTCGGAATTCTACACTATTAAAAGAAGTTTTCGGGAACCCTTCAAGATTCTCAAGACGAAGAAACCATTAAGCTAGACGATTTATCCGACTTTGGATCTTGGAGACTTCCGGGGGCTACTGTTGGGGATATACTTTCCGGGTATACCCATAGGACTCGCTGACCAGGGTGTCCCACCAACGGGTTAGAGATTTGCTTCTCGTGCGGCCCAGTCAGATAAAGAGGAGGAGCCAGTTCGGGCTACGACAAGTCCTAGAAGAGTTACCGACTTAGGCATGTAGTATTACTTGTAGTCCAAGTTGTATCTAGTTACCGACTCTGTAACATAGCCGGATAGGTCTCTCCTATAACCCTAGGTCCAGGTAACTCTATAAGCCAGCCCTATGGGAGCCTTTAGGGCATAACCATAGTAATAACCACAATCACAACTCACACAGGTGAACCTCTGTTGTAATCCACTGTAACATCCGGCTTACGCCGACATATCACTGGGTTGCTAGCAGGAGTAGGATCTGATGACCGCAGTCGGATATGAACCTGGTTAAACTTGTGTTCACCACTCCTAGAACATCCGACGTCTCACACCCCATCTTCTTGACGCCGTCAGGACCCCCTATGGCGTACTTGTCGATAATCCGACGACAGCGGCGCTCCAAGTGCTTCGTCATCATCAACGGCGAGCTTCACAAGCGCAACATAACCAACGTGTTCCAACACTTTGTGCAAACTGGGAAGGGCGCAAGATCTTCCAAGACATCCACGCCGGCAACTGCAGCCACCACGTCGACGCCTGGTCTCTGGTCGCCAAGGCCATGCGACATGGCTTTTACTGGCTCACCGCGCACACCGACTTCGTCGACATCGTCCATCGTTGCGTCGGGTGCCAGAAGTACGTCTACCAGACGCACATCCCCAGTTCGGCGCTCAAGAAGATCCCCATCACCTGGCCATTCGCCATATGGGGCATGGACATGGTGGGCCCCTTCAAGAAGGCCCCCTCCGGCTACACCCACCTCCTAGTCGTAGTCGACAAATTCACCAAGTGGGTCGAAGCCAAGCCAGTTCGGAAATGCGGCGGGAAGACCGCCGCCAAATTCCTCCGCGGGCTCATCTACCGCTATGGATTCATGCACAGCATAATGATGGACAAAGGCACCAACATTGCAAAGGGCCCATGGCCGAATTCTACGAGGAGCACAACATACGGCCCGACCTCGCCTCAGTCGCCCACCCAGAGTCCAATGGCCAGGCGGAACACGCCAATCAAAGCATCCTCAATGGCCTCAAGCCGCGACTGCAATTTCCCCTCGAGCAAACTCTAGGATGCTAGGTAGAAGAGCTGCCCTTCGTCTTATGGGGCATCCGCACCTCCATCAACTGGTCAACAGGGTTCACGCCCTTCTTCATGGTGTATGGTTCCGAGGCCGTCATGCCGATTGACCTGGAGCCAGACTCGCCTTGGATCATCAACTATGTGGAGGCCTACAACGAGCTCACACACCAAGACGGGGTCGACCAGCTCAACAAGCACGTGACCTATCTGGCTCCCGCACCGTCATCTACCAGTAGGGGATCCGCCACTACCATAGCCGCCGAGTCGGGACTCCCACCTTACAGCAAGGCGACCTGGTCCCGTGACAGATCCATGACAAGAAGGGCATGCACAAGCTATCCCCTCCATGGGAGGGACTATTCGCCATAGGGCGAGTCCTCGGCAACGACGCCTACTACCTCATCGACGTTCGAGGCGACGGTCAGCTCGATTTCAAGCGGCCGTGGAATGTAAATCCCCTACAGAAGTTATATAGGTAGAACTCCGACCTGTATTCCCCCTGCCATGCAATATAATATATCCGACGCACACAAATTGTGCTTACTCTCCAAGTCTTGTGCCAATCGCACTCGTAGTCATAGCAATACGCTACCCATGGAAGTCAACCCTTGGCTGAGAGACCGACACGGCTACCTAGTGCGGCACAAAGGCACCAAAAGTATTCGGGCCTTGTGGTCATCCACAAAACGCTAATCCGGAGCCCCCATCGGAGTCGTCCCGCTCTACTAGCATGCCGGGCCAAGACAAACATACCCACTTCATACAGCGACCAGTCCTCCACATCCTCGGCACGGTGACTTGAACGGTTAAGTACCACACCCGAGGACTCGCCTAAGTCTAAACCCACGCATCTCAGGAACACACCAAGTATGAGAGAGTTCCCCGTACACGCCACGCGACTGGCTCTCTGAGCCATGTGGAGTGACGCGCTACAAATAATGCGCCTCGTCCTCACTTACCTCGGGCATGCGACTAGAACGGCTAAGTACCACGCTCGGGGACTCGCCTAACCGACCCCGCTCGCGTCCGGGAAAAAATCCAAGTATAGAGCACCCCTTGGACTCGCCAAGCGAATGGCTTTCCAAGCCATGGAGAGTCGACCCTAACTAACTAACAGTCTAAAACAACCAAACATACAAAAACGCAAGGTAAAACCCTTTCAAGGCCGGACGCGCTCAGGGACTCGCTCAACAAACAAATCACAAATCGAGTCGAATTGACTCAACATATTCTCATTCTTTTAGCATCAAAATACGTTGTTCCCACTCAAGGATTTATACAAGTCTACTCGATATTACTAATACAAGAGGCCAAACGGCAATCACTTATTCTACAGGCTTCATGGTCGACGCACCGCCACCACCATGGACCCGGATGAAGGGTTCCCATGGATTCAGCAGGTATGTCATTAGGCTCTTCGCCATCGCCGACTGGAAAGGCTGCTCCGACTTGAGGTCATGGTGCTTCGGCTCGGGGTCGTTCGGATCCACCACCGTCTCCTGGTATGGCAGCAGGTCGCCCATCGCCAGCACCCGCTCGGAGTACGTGGCCGCCCTCGCAGTTAGCTTCAACACCTCTGACATCTCCACCGAGTCAGTCACCAATGGATACCCGTTGGTGACGTTATCGAGGTCGAAGTCATCGGAAAGTGCGCGAGATCGAGGCTCAGCGCAGTCGCGGCCCCGGGGCAAAACGCCGACTGTGCCATCCACTTGACCATCGCTGGAGCCTACTCAAGGTAGCACCACACCTCCGTCAGCTCGCTGGGGATTATTTCGGTGGACGAGATCCGCTGGAGAACAGCGCAGATGCACGTCAGGATCCCCACCGCTGATCTTCCCTGCAAACAAAAACCAAGTCAAAACCAATAAGGGAACAAATCATTAGACTCGCCCGCTCGGGGACTCGCCTGCGCAGCGACCCGCCCGCTCCGGGACCCTGTAACATCCCAAAAATATGAAACAATGATCATCATACTCTAATCACTAAAATTAGGGTTAACAAAAACTTTGATTAAATAAAAACAAAATGAAGCCATGGTATATGATGATTTAATGAATGCATGAATGGACTAGTGTGATTAATCTAAATAGCAAGGAATGGTTTAAAGATGAAAATAACATCATATAAAACATTTCCAAGCAGAAACAAATCAAGAGAAAATCAAAAACAAATCAAATAAAGCAAATGGTCATTTTTGCCAAACTTTCTCACTAGGTCACTTTGAGTGTTTCTAGTCCAAGATTTCAAACAGAAACTTTTTCATTTCTTCTCACCCCTTGCAAGACCAAGTAAAAGTGAAGCAAATCCCACCTTTCAAACTTGCAGAAACATTTGGCAACTTGATTCAAATCACATTTCAAAATTGAATCTTTAACATATGTGAAGATCACACATTTTTAAAACCCAACCAAACCAGTGCCCCTTGACCAATCCAACTAACCAGATACTCCCTAGTATGTTCCTAGCAAACCCACCAAAGCTGGAGAACTAAAAAGATCATTTCATAAAAACTAGCTTCCCCAAGCCTAGACGTTTCCATAGCATTAGCAATAATGGTGTCCAAAGAATTCATACTAATAACATTGCTATTAGCATGCAAATAAATCTCCATAGGTTTTTTAATTTTCTCTTCAAACACTTCATGTCCTAACTCAAGATAAACACTATAAAGCTCTCTAATTTTTTTTCGTTTTCCATTAAGCCTAACTAGTGAAAACAAGAAACAAAAATACAAAATTGCAGAGTCTAAAGGAAATAACTCTGAGCACTCACACACCAAGAGGATGTGAGTACCTTTTACCTTACCTCCCCGACAACGGCGCCAGAAAATAGCTTGATGTCTACACATTTCTATTCTTGTAGACCGTTGTTGGGCCTCCAAGTGCAGAGGTTTATAGAACAGAAGCAAGTTTTCCTTAAGTGGATTACCCAAGGTTTATCGAACTCAGGAAGGAGGTGGTCAAATGTATCCCACACTACTAAAGAAAACCTTAGGCGAGGTGCAAAGCTTATGCGAGGCGCATATCATATGCGCCTCTAGCGTTGAGCCTCGCCTATTTTTTATGCGAGGCGCATATGATATGTGCCTCCTATACTTCACATATGCGAGGCGCATATCGATATGCGCCTCGCATATGTGAAGTAAAGGAGGCACATATCATATGCGCCTCGCATATGTTTTACAATGCGCCTCGTATATTTATAGTATATGCGCCTCCTATAATGTCCTATATTTGCCTCCTATAATATTTTCAAAATTCAAGTTTTACATATCACTGTAAATAACAGTATACAGATATTCAAATATACAATACGATCCAGAATACAGTATAAACAACACATAATTTTTCAGAAACTTGCAATTGGCCAAAGCATAATAGAACCAACATGAATACAAGTATATTACACATCAATCGCGACATACGAGTTCATACATCAACTAGAATCAACAAGTGCCTCACACAACACCAAGTGTTTGTGACACAAGTTGACACCTCCGAGTACAAGTTCACAATCACATTACAAATCCGATGATAGAGCTCTAGCCAATGTGTCTTCAAACAACTTGTATCGACTTGCGTTCAGGTCCAGCGACTTAGGGAGGATGAGCATTGAGAGGCAGCTGCTGGAAAAGGGCGAGCACAACGAGTCGCGCATCTTCTGATCCCATCCTGAAGTGTTGCCTTGCTCAACGCTGATGCAACTCTTGTGCTCTTGTTGCCTTTATTAAGGCGGGAGAAACATATTTTATATAGAAATGGCATCACAAATTCACATCAAGACATGCTAATACAATGTGCAAATTATCCTTTATGAATGGAAGCACTGACACTGTCCAGATATCTGAGAAGTGAACATGCATGATTTCACTGTAAGTTGAACAGCTAGATATTTCAAGAAATGCTACTAATTACTGCACAATTTGTGATTTTTTAAGGTAGACCTGAACTCTAAATAGCTAGACCAGACAAATTAGACAATAATGGACTATTATTTCAGCAACATCAAGGACCAACTAGCTGCCAGGAAGCCACTAATCATTAATGTTCACAACGACCATCATGTCAACAGTCTACCATAACATGCCATATTCCTCAGCAGGGACAACAATGCAGTTAAAGATCAGCACATTAAAATATTCTGCATACTTTGAAACTCGGACTAGACAGCAAGCTTGTCGTTTCAAAACTGACTTATAACACGTAGGCATGCATATATACTGTCGTCTCAAATCAGTTTGAACAGCCAAAAAATATATTTTGAGTGGTGGCTCTAGGATTACCTTGCAGTGCGAGCCACTCTCTCTCGAGGCGATCGCTGAAACCGAGCACGTAGTTGCCGACTTAAGGACCCTGCCATATATCCACGACGTCTCGTCTCCAACACAACTCAACTGCACCTACACCACTCTGCAGCACACCACATCAACAACTCATCCCAACAGCAGGAACCTAAGCCAAAATACCGAAGGGGCAATGCGTCAAACACATTTAGGGCACCTGGACAGAATGAGACAGAGGAGCACAAGCGTCGGACGAGGACGCGCGACATGGGGCAGAGGACGGCGAGGCCGGGGCCTGCGCGGGGTGAGGGGCTAGTGGAGAGGAGGAGGCCGGGCGCTACAGGGAAATAGGAGGGGCCCGCGAGGCAGCAGTGGAGAGCTCGGGCAACGGCTTGTGCGGGCGAGGAGATGGAGGGGCGCCGGGGTCGTGGCAGAGGGCGGCGGACGACGAAAGGAAGGGGGCATTGGGGAGAGGCCGGCGTGACGGGGGCGGCGGGGAGCGCACGGGCGAGGTCGAGGATCCCAGGCAGCGCGGCCATGGCAACTGGCGGCGAAGGGCGATGCGGCGACATGCAGGGGAGGAAGGGGCTCTGGCGACGTCGGCTTGGGGTGGTGGGCAGGGCGGCAGGCGGGAGGAAGGTTAGCGGCGGTGGCGGCAGAGAGGTCGGGGTGCTGGGGGCGAGAAGAGACGAGGTGGGGTGGTCGTGCCTCGCGCGAGAAAAACGGGACGGGGTAGTGGGACGCGGACGCGGTTTGCCTATGCATCCGTGCGGCCCTTTTGTTAATTCACATCGCACGGTCTAGCTAATTTTCCTCCCGGCAGCTCTTTTCTTGCTAAAATAAAACACTAACTAACTATATGTATTTCCGTCTCCGTAATACTCGCCTTGGACCAAAAACATGAGACTTGTGTTTATGTCTGCAGCATCGCAGAAGATCAATTGTAGGCAAAATAAATCAATTGAACGAGTGCATCAATTCCTATGCGGATTTCTCATGTCGCTTCTAGTCTGTGAACTCGCTACGCAAACAATTAGCAACCAGAATCAACAAGGCTGCCAAATCAATTTATCTATCTAGTGTGATTAATCCTAAGAGGGTATGAGAGTAGCTGATGGTCGTATAATTGGGCTGGGCTGCAAGCCGACGCGACGCGCGGCGCGGGACGGTGGGGGTCATGGTCTGATTTGAACAGCTGGCAAATGGCACATGGGCGCACAAGGCGAGAATTTATCAAGGCGCATTATAGCAATATTATCAGGTATGGAAGGCGCATATAGCAATATGCGCCTCGTCTATGCAGCCAACTACCTCCATCCGGGCCCGCAGGAGTTACTTGAGGCACATATGAGCATATGCGCCTCGCATATTATCAAGTATAGAAGGTGCATATGACCATATGTGCCTCATATATTCGAGCACCTACCACCACCCGGACCCATACAGATTATGCGATGCGCATTCTTCCCATATGCGCCTCGCCTATCTGATATATAGGAGGCACATATGACTAGAATGCGCCTCTCATAATCTGGACTACTTGATTTCATCCGTACAGGGATTATAGGAGGCGCATTCTTATCATATGCGCCTCGCCTATTTTTGTACTAGAGGCGCATGAAGAAGGAGTGCGCCTCGCCTAATTTATACGAGGCACATATGGTCTAAATGTGCCTCCTATAAGCATGTCTCCTATAGCCTTTTCTCTAGTAGTGCCTCTCAAGCAACCCTGCAATCAAGATACAAGAAGTCTCTTGTGTCCCCAACAGACCCAATACAATTTCCAGGTGTATAGGTGCACTAGTTAGGTGAAGAGATAGCGAAATACAAGTGGTATGGATGATTAAAAGACAACAGTGCCAGAAAAGAGGTTGACATGGTGGAAGAGACTAGAAGCAAGCAAACATGTAACAGATCTAGATGAAAGTGGTATTTTAATGCTTAGAAACAAGGCCTAGGGATCATACTTTCACTAGTGAACACTCTCAATAAATATATTCTCTTCATGATTCTACCCTGAACTACTCTTCGGTTGGAAACTCTAATCCATGGTAGGGCTATAACAGCACTCCTCAAAATCCGCCTTCCCCATTTAGATAACCCCACACTGTCACCTTGAGCCTAGATGGTTCCAACAAACACCACAATTTCATAGAGACAACCAACTCAAAATATACTCATGATAAATATTTATGAACTCTAGCCTAAGTGCCACTACGGCGTGCATGCTGTCACCTTCACACACGTGGGGAGAGCAGAGATCTATTGAAGAACTTGAATATATATTTAAACTCTAGATTAAGTGCCACCATGGCATGCACGCTTTCACTTTCACACACGTGGGGAGAGCCGGAGATAGATTAAAGAACTTGAGTAGCAGAGTAGATCTACTTGATTGCAAAGCTCATGACCACAATAAGATCATGCGTAGAGAGAGAGAGATGAACACATAGTTACCGGTAGAGCCCTTAGCCTCGAGGAAGAACTACTCCCTCCTCATCATGGGAATCAGCAACGGCGATGGAGATGGTGGTGGAGATCAATGGAGATGGATCCGGGGGCAGTTCCCCATCCCGGCTGGGTGCCGGAATAGAGACTTCTGTCCCCTGAATCTCCCCTTCGGTGGCGACGGCGCTGTGGAGGTTTTCGTGGCTTATGATGGATGATCTAGGGTTTTCTCCCCGGAGGGGATTTTATAGGAGAAGGGGCAAGGCGAGGAGGCAGCCAGGGGGGCCACACCCCCTGGTGGCGTGGCCTAGGTGGGCCCGCGCCACCCTAGGCTGTTCCCACCCTGGTGCCCTACTCCATCTCTGCTTCAATTTTTTGTATCGTTTTGATAAAAATATGAAGATTGGCTTTTGTCGCGTCCAATTCCGAGAATATTCATTTTTTTGCTTTTCTGAAACCAAAAACAGTAGAAAACAGGCAACTAGCACTATGGCATCTCGTTAATAGGTTAGTTCGGAAAGTGTATAAAAATGCCTCAAAGTGTAGACAAAATATAAGAAAGTTCATACTAAACATGCATGGAGCATCAAAAATTATAGATACGCTTACGACGTATCAAGTGCCTAGCCGCTGAATTTCAGCGACTAGCCACTCGGCGACTAGATAGCAAAAGTTCCTAAGTTCCTAGCCAATGAAATTAAGTTACTAGACACTCAGGGACTGGACATCAAAATAAATAAGGATCCACCTACTGAAAGTCAGCGACTAGATCCTCGGGGACTGGACATACCTGGATGGCTACGCCCAACATGTTGTGCAACTCGACAACATCTACTAACGGAAGCACGAACGCCGTCCGCCCGCATTGCTTCCCGACGTCTAAGTCCAACACTTCGTGCACTGAGGCAATCAAGGCTCCCCGCTACCACAGCGGAGGCCTTCGCCATGAAGCGGGGAAAGGTCACCGCCATCGTCCCTAGGGCACTAGTCATGGGCTCTAACGCCCCAACCAACACGGTCGGTTCACCCAATCGTGAACCCGCGACCATGTCGGCCTTTGCGACCATGGCACCTCCAACCGACGCTTTGGTTGGCGCGTCAGCCGGCTCTTCCTCGGCTACGACATAATCTTCACCCTTCTTCTTCTTTGTGCCCTCGCCGGGCGCCTTGGCTTCATAGCCATTCCTCTTATTGGAAGGGTCGGCTTCTCCTTCGGCGGAGACTGGCGGCACCTTGGCCACCGTAGGGTGACCAATATTTTTGACACCAATCCAGCAAAAAGGCACGATCAGCACTCCAATCAACAACTACAAAAAGCTACTCTGAATCGACTAGGCAAAGGCTTATTTCGCGACCAGAATGAAGCACAGACCGGCACGGATGTGCGCCGGCTGCTCCAACTCGGGCCTTAGGATCGATGCCGCGTCAACACTGGACGAAGCCCATGATACTGAAGGCTTCTTCGATGACGAGGCCGCGACTTCGGGAACCTCTGGCCAAGTCGGCACCGGTGCTTCCTTTAGTGGGGAAGTCTCCACGGCCAGAGCGGCCACAAGCCCTAGGACCACCGATAATGGCGGTGAGATAACTACAAGGGGTACTTCGCCTTCTACCACGTCCCCATCTCTTGGATCTGTCGCCTCCGGAACCTTCGTCGAAGCTTCGGCCTCCGCGTCGTCGGCCTCGATATTCGATTCAAAGTTGGTCGCAGACCTGGGCAGCGATGGTGCCTTGGGCACCTTCTTCCTCGCGGGCGACTTCACCTTGCGAGTCGTATTCGCCGGTGTGGCCATGTGCCGCGAGCTATGATCTTGTGCATCGCCTGCGTCCCCTTCATGTTCCTCGAGGCTTCGACTAGCCTCGAGTTCGCGTTGCTTCTGCCCGCGGGTCTTCCGAGCCACATGCATGGGTGCGGCGACCTCCACCACCTCGTCTTCGTCATCGGAGGACTCATCTGAGTCTTCTCCGACCTCCTGAGAGGTATCTTCCGAGTTTTCTCTGACCTCCTCGGAGGAAGCCAACCCTGTAAGACCTGAAACAACAGAGAGAGACATACAACATCAGAAAATCGTGACTGCACTTCTGCGACTGCGAAATCGATAAAGGATAAAAACAAATGTTGGTGCCTAGCGCTTACCATTGGCGGTATACGGGGCTAGCCCGGCCTTCGGGTTGACATACTCCGCGTCGGTGATCTTCTTCAGCGCGGAGACATAGTCATCGGTGCTCCACTCGGCTGTGCAGGCCTTTGTTCCATCATCCCTGCCAGTATATTCGTACATCCAGTGGGATCGACTGGCCAGCGGCACCAATCACTGTCCAAGCCAGCAGTTATACAGATTTATGCTCTCTAGCCCCTCCTTCTTGAGCGACCGGATATGCGTCAGCATTTCGTCCACGGCTATCCTCTGGTCATGGGGAATCTTGGTCATCTGCAGCCGACACGGCTTGCTCCTCTCGGCGGTGAACGTTTGGAGTGACACCTCGCCGTCTGGCATTAACTCACAGATGCAGAAACAATACTTCCTCCATTTGTTGGCGGACTTCTTCGGCAGCATTAGGTCGAGGAAGGGGGCCTTGTTCTTCAACTGGAAGGTAAGTCCGCCTGCCGCCAGCATTGGGCCACCGACCCCTTCACGACTGACACGCCCATGGAATAGCTCCTTCCATAGAGGAAAGTAGGGGCAGCATCACGGATAACACTCACAGAATGCCACAAAGATGGCGAGCTTCTCGATACTATGTTGCCCCAGATCTGAGGTCTTGATGGCGTAGTAGGCGCAGAACCGCCGGAAGAAGATTGGCGTGGGAAACCCGAGCCCCCCTCTCTAGGTGGATGGTGAAGTAGAAAAACTCGCTGGCACGAGGATCCGGCTCCGTATCCCCAGCCGGGGGGATGCGCCACTTCCCCTTGTAGAGGATCCCTGCGTCCTGAAACGATTTCAGAGAAACCATGGTACACTTGGATCTGCCACATTGGTCCTTTGGAGGCGCCATCGAGGAAAGGATATGGATTCACTCGCTCACTCTGGAAATGCTGGATCGGAAGGGAATGAAAGACTGAGGGGTGCGCGGGATCGGAGGAAATGTAAGGAAGATTCACAAATCCTCTGTCACTCCTTATATATCGGTTGTTTCCCGCCAATTTCAAGGGAGCCGTTACCCCATGGTGATTACGCCAATACTACCGTTGGATTACCCAACGTCTGGTTTAACTAAGATGATGGGCCAACTTCATCTACTCAACTCGCCGACCCATTCACAAGAGCTGCAATTCGAATACTAGCCAATATGGCGACTCGGTTGGTCGCTGATATTGTGACTGGAGAAATATACCAAGGATTCCTTCTTTCATCAAGGTAGTCCACTGCCGATTTGACTGGGAGTCCAAATTGGAACCATATACTCCGACTGCCAAAGAACACCTACTACGAATCAACGATGGCCGCGGGGACTACTGATGGGGATATGCCGAGTGGGGTATGCCCAGCAGGACGTTTCCTACTGGATCTGACTGTGAATGAGTGAGCCTGCAGGACGGCGACTGGATCACGACCCAAGAAGGAGCCTGGAAAAAGGAAGCTAGAGGCCCAAGAGCGTAGCTAGGCCTAGTCGGATTAGGTCAACCCTCCGATTCCTTAACTAATTCGGTTGTATGTCTGTAAACCCTAGCGAGGTACCCCTATATAAACCTCCCTAGGGTACCCTCTAGAGTTGTGTTCCATCATACACCCCATCGACTCGCCGCCTAGCCGCCGAGCTCGCCACTCTTGTATTCTCTCAATAATACAATCTAGAAGGAGTAGGTCTTTACCGTCCGGGGGGCGAACCTGGGTAAAACCTTGTGTCTCTACCCTCATATCGCACTGTAGATGGATGGCCGCCCTTGCCCTTCCTACTACTACTACTACTCGCTGACAGCCACAGCATCTAACCATGGCCATTCCCACGACACTTACCCTATGCCAGGTGCGGTCCGGGATCCGGATTCAACATTGCCTAACAAGACATGTCAGGCTCAACCTTGGGAACTGGCGACGCGCTAGTGCTATCGAACATCATCATGGCGCTGCAGCCCACTGCTGCGCGTCACTGACAGGAGTGACAGCTCGGATCCTGAGCTGTCAGCTAGCCATCAAGCGCACCTGCGCACCGCCCCTAACCATCCATTGGCCATAGGCGCTGCCCGTCTGCCTGGAGGCCGCATGGCACACTGCAATTGCACCCGGGAATGCCCTTTGCGGTGTCCCGCGTTGGCCTTTGTAGTGACACCTTCGAGTATAAAAGGAGGCACTTGGCCATTTAGAAGGGAGAAGATTTCCGGTTCGAGGATAGAGAGTGTATTTTCATGTGAGATTTAGGGAAAAGAGACCAGCAAGAAGAGTTCTAGGGTTTGCTAGAGATAGGGAAGAACCCTTCTCCCCGCCGGAGAGGAGGAAGAAAGGACATAGAGAGAGTGAGAAGAGAAATAAAGATGAAGCCCGGGGAGTGTAGAAGCTAAGTAATGATGGTGTGTGCTTTGTGTGTGATGTGTGCTCGAATCATGAGGTTTCTTCATCACCGTAGAGGTCGAAACTCCTTCGTTCCCACTACCAAACAAATAGGGGGTGTCTAGCATCCTCAATTTCGGTGTTGGCGAGACGCGACAATTTGAAGCAAACATCTTATTGGTATATTGTATGACTTCCTTTTATTTTCAGGTGCTTTCTTGTGTATCTACTTTGTGTGTGCGTGTTTCTTTGTGGGCATATGTCTTTGTAATGTTATCCACCTATATACTTATACACATAAGAGAATATAAATCCTTAGTTGATATTGTATTCCCTGCAGACCACCTTTTATTCCATTCTGATTCTTTGGTGGCTTCCAAATTTATTTGCCAATAAGTGCTAGTCCCAATTGTTTGCATGTTCGGGCACTCATATTTGATCTCTCGTTAATTGTGTTGTTAAATGAGTTTGGAGGAGTGAGGATTCCATTCTTTTGCACTTCCTTTCCAAATGCAATTATTATAATTGGTGCATAACCTTTGGGGATCTCTTCTAATTCATTTAAGAATGCACATTTTCCTTCTTGCACTTTTTTGTTTTAAATGTTTATGGGGGAGTGAGGATTCTATATTTGTGCATGTTGTATTCAAATTTAATAATTCTAATTTATGGACAAATCATGGGGATCCTCCCTATTCCATTTAAAGACTCATTAGCTCTTATCATAATATCTTTTTATATTCAATTGGTTATTTTGGATCTTTTGATTGGTTGTGTCATTCGTTGATGCTTCTTTCATTTCATTTATTTTTCAATCTTTGGGTCAACAATATAGTTTTACTTCCTCCGAAGAATTCGCCATCGGATGAATGCAAATGCACACCTTTGGAGGAATTCTCACTATATTGGTCGTCTAGAACTTATCACCCATTTTGGCAATCGATGCCAATGGGGGACAAGTTTTAGAGGGGTTAAGGGAAGTTGGATTTATGCTTTGAGTTTGTTCTTAACCATTTACCTTTCATTCTCTTACATATTTGTTGTTTCTTTGCATGTTAAATATATAGAGGAACTCCACCAACAGGAACGATTGGCAATATATGCAATGATATACAAGTTGATCACACATGCATATATTGTGGGGGAGTTTGCTCTATATATGGTGGTGGTACCAATATCACATACTTGTGTAGTATTTTATATTGGTGCTACCATTTTATTCGTTAAAATTCCTTATATAAACCGTCACAAATGGATTGTACTCAATTACCAAAATTCTGGAGATTGAAAGAGCATGTGGGCCCCATGTGTGGTTTTGGTAATTAGCCAAGTGAGGTTGTAGATATTGGTGTAATATTAGTATCATACTTAGTATCATATTTCTTGGTTGTTATTTGGATCTTAGCCAAGTGAGGTTCTAGATCTTGGTGTAATCTTCATAACAAGCTCTAGTTCATCAAAAAATGATTCCCTTGTATATATTATTGCGTTTTTGATCTTGCGGGTTTTCCGGCACCACACCTTGAGAGATATCTCTCATATATATAATTGATATTTTATTCCTTGGTTGTTTATAATATTTCCATTTTTTGTATGCTACTTGTTTGTATCATTCCAACAAAATTGGTTTTAACCTATTCAGAGTTTCCAAGGTCAACTTATTGCGTTTTACATATTGGAGGTTTTATCGGTTCGTCTCTTTTAGAGAGGACAAACCTTTCATCTTGTGGTTTTTTATCCGTCGTTAGCCAATGATGTTTCTTTGCATGATATTGTAGATCTTGTTGTCCTCTTTGAAACGAGCCCAAGATCATCGAAATTGGAGTTCGGATGCAAAAGTTGTTGCCGTTTTCGTACCGAGTGTACGGGTATTTCAAAAATCCCGTAGTACCAAAAAAAGTCCGGTAGTATCATGCACATCTTATTAGAATGCGTTTGGAGACCCATGAACCCTAGGAATTCCGGTAGTACCGTGAAAAATTCTGGTAGTACCCGAATATCCTGGCAAAAGTGTGTTTGGGTCCCGGGAACCCAGGGAATGTCTGATAGTACTGGGAAAAAGTCTGATACTACCGGGAATCACGTTTTTAGGCTACAACAGTTGGATTTTAATTTGGAGGGACCTATTTAAGTGGCCTTATTCCCCAATAGTTACCTAACTCACCTTGCAAGTTTTCTCCTCCATTTTTGACCTTCCCAAGCCTGCTATCTCTCAATCCCTCCAAAGATGCTTGCATATTCTTGAGGGAAAAGAGAGAGGATATCTAGATCTACATTTCCACCAATCAATCTCTCCTCTTAGTGAGGGGAACCCATTGAATCTAGATATTGGAGTCTTTTTTGGATCTCCTCTTGTGTTCTTCCTCTCTTATTACCCTAATAGCTTTTGTAGCGTTGGTGTAATTTGGGAGTGAAGGACTTGCCATTGCATTAGGTGCATCAGTATGAGTTCTCCTCAGAGGATTTGATTGGTGAAATTAAGATGCTTGTAACTCTTGTGTTCTTGAAACCCTAGACGGTTAAATGAACTTTGTGGTGAGTTATTAGGGCCTCCAATTAAGTTCTGGAGCTCTCCCCAAGTTAGTAGACTTTGTGGTGATTATTGGGAGCCTCCAATTGAGTTGTGGAGATTGCCCCAATCTTGTAAAGGCTTGTTGACCACCCTCAAGTGTCCCATAGTGGATCGGGTACTTGTCTTGCGGCCGGTGCTCGGGAGAGTAAGGTGAGGCCTCTTGTGGCATTGGTGGTATTAGTACCGACCACCCTTGCAACAAGACATACTCCCTTGTAGGGAGGAACTATGTAAAACATCGTCGTCTCTGCGTGCCTCGGTTATATCTATATCAAAGCCCATTGATACGTCCAAAACGTATCTACTTTCTCGAACACTTTGCTATTGTTTATCCTCTAAACTTGTGTGATTTGGATACAACTAACATGGACTGACGATGTTTTCAGCAGAATTACCTTGGTGTCTTGTTTTTGTGCAGAAAATCAACTATCAGGAAAAATCCCGGAAAATATGCCAAAAATTATATTTCACCAGAATATCCATGGAGCTAGAAGACGAGACGGAGAGGAGGCCTAGGGGGCCCACACCCACCCCAGGAGCGGCTCCACCATAGGCCGCGCCTAGAGGGGGTGCAGCCACCCCAGGCACCCCTCGGCCTCCCTCTGCGCCTATAAGTTGCCTTTCGACCTAAAAACCGAGGGGGGTTCAATATTTTTCCAGAAAGAGTTCTGCTCCGCCGCCGCCACCAGAAACCAAAATTCGGATCCAGAAACTCCGTTCTAGCACCCTGCCGGGACGGGGAATTTGGAGAGGATCATCGCCATCATCATCACCAACGCATCTCCATCAACCACCGATGTTTCCCTCATCCATGAGTGAGTAATCCCCCGCTGTAGGCTTGGGGATGGTAGGGATTGGATGAGTTCTATCATGTAATCGAGTAAGATCTGTTAGGGCATAGTGCCTAGTATATCTATTAGTGCTATTTGACTTTGTTGCAACTTGTTGTGCTTAATGCTTGTCAGTAGGGCCCAAGTGCCATGATCTCAGATCTGAGCTTATTATTGAATCATTATGATAGTATTGTTTGTGATCTTATCTGCAAGTTGTGTACACATACTCATTGTCCGGATCCAAGGCCCCAAAGTGAAAATAATTGGGACAACCAGAGGGGATGGCTGTGGTGTGAGGATCACATGTGTTAACGGAGTGTTAATGCTTCACTCCGGTGCTCTATTAAAAGGAGCACCTTAATTGCCAGTAGTTCCCTAGAGCCCCCCCTGCCACGGGCTGGCTGGATAGAAGATGTTGTGCAAGTTCTCATTGCGATCACGTATGACTATATTTGGAGCACATGCCTAGGATTGTTTAGTACTTGGATGCTTGTTATTATTTATCTGCAATGCCCTAGATCTTGAAGTTACATGTTTAGACTCGTCCATGCAACGCCCGTCCATCCATCCCTATGCCTACCGCACTCGAATCCCACTGTTACCGTTACTGTTACTATTGCTACTATGTCACTTTTGCTATTACTGTTGTTGTTGCTTTCCTATTGCTACTAAAAAATTGTTGCTACTGATAAAATTTTGTGAGCAAGAACTATTTCCAGGTCTAGATGAACTGACAAGTCACTTGTTAAGGCTTGCAAGTATTCTTTGGCTCCCCTTGTGTTGAATCAATAAATTGGGTAATACTACCCGCGAAGATTGTTGTGATCCCCTATACTTGTGGGTCATCAATACTATTTTCTGGCGCCATTGCCGGGGAGCATAGCTTTATTTGTAAGTTCACTTGGATCTATTATTGTTCACTGCTACTCCTTTCATCATGGGGAAGTCTCGTGATGGAAAGTTCCCTATTTTACCATCCACTACAAGAAGAGGTACAGTCCTAAACACCTCTGCTGCTCTTGATTCACCGTCTATTATAAGTAAGCTTGTTACACCACCACCACATACGCATGCTACACACACTGCTACTAATGCTGAGTCTGAAACTGCTTTTGATGCTCATGATGTTACTTCTACTGTGCTTGATGCGAGTGGTTCATTAGGTCCTTTTCTAGATGCTACTATGGCTGGTCTAGGAAATACCAAAACTCCTAGTGAAGACACTTTTACACCTGTTAGCTCACCTGAGGCTAGTGAGAGTTATGATATTAAGATGGTTATATTGAGTTCACTAATGATTTTGTTGAAGAGTGCTGAAACACACATGGTACTAGTGCTATTAAGAGTCTCCTTGCTACACATACTATCATGCCTAAGTTGTCCTGTGATCCTAAGTTTGCCACATCTCCCATAGATATTAAAGATGAAGATTATGATTTCTCTCTTGATTTGTCTTATTTAGATATTGTTGAGAAACAACCTTTTTGTGGGACTGAAAATGAGAGTGACGTGGCTCATATGAATGAGCTTTCAACTATGAGTGCTTTGTTCTCTAATGATTTTAAGATGCACAAGTACTTTGTTACTAAGATCTTCCCTTTTTACTAAAAGGAGAAGCTAGAGCTTGGTTTAATAGATTACCTCCTGGTTCCATTGATAGCCCTGATTGCTTGATTGCTTCTTTCTTCCAGAAATATTTTCCTCCTAGTGCTAGACATGCTGCTTTGTAGAGACTTTTTGATTTTAAACAGGGAGAAGAAGAGAAATTGCGTGAGTCATGGACAAGGTTATGTGCCTTGATTCATGCACATCCTGGATGTCCATTACCTAACAATGAACTTCTTGATATTTATTATAATGGACTAACAGATGATTCTAGGACATACCTAGATAGCTTTGCTGGTTGTGTTTTCAGGAAAAGGACTCCTACAGATGCTGAAGAATTAATGACCAAGATAAGCAAGAATTATGATGATTGGACTTCAGCTGAGCTAAATACACCTGAGCATATTACTCCTGAACTAGTTGTTCCTGAAACAATTCCAGCATCAACAACAAAGAAGAGGGGAGTTATTGCATTAAATGATGAAGTGATGAAGAAGGCTAAGGAGTGTCTTAAGGAGAAAGGTATTAGAGTTGAAGATGTGAAGAATCTACCTCCTATAGAAGAATTATGTAAGCCAATTCCCCACTCATCTACTATTGAGGTACACTCTCTCCATCACTTTGATGAAGGTGATATTCCTTATGGTAAGCCTCCTGATCAATGTTTAGAGGAACTTGACACATTTATTGTTAAGCAAGGGTATTTTAATAAACAAGTTCAGAATTATTTGTTGTAAAACTCTAGAGCTATCCATGAGTTGAAAGATATTGTGGAAAGAACTTCTAATGATATTAAAATGATTTGTAAATACTTTCAAATGGTTCATACCCAACTTGATCAACTTGCTAAGGTACAAAAGGATATGTTAGTTAATGCTTCAGGAGATAAATATGCTTATGGAATTAGAACTAGGAGTAGTATAGATACTCAAGATCCTTTATATCCTAAAGGACACCCTAAAAGAATTGAGCAGGATTCCCAACTAGGTGAAGATAGTGGTAGTCCTCGTAAGAGAAAGAAAAACAAACATAAATTAGTTGAGGAACCACTTGAACCTGCTGTAGATCCAAATAGTATATCCGTCTCTGATGTTGAAATTGAGAGTGGTAATAATAATGATGCTCCTGATAAGAAGGAAGTTGAGGAAGAACCTGAGAAGCACACCTAAGAACACTAGGTACACAGAGGAAGATTTTATTGGTAATAAACATGGTAAAGAGAGAGAACCTTGGGTGCAGAAACCTATGCCTTTTCCAGGTAAGAAACACAAGTCAAAGGAGGAAGAAAACTACAACAAGTTTTGTGAGTGGATGAAACCTTTATTCTTGCAAATAACTTTGACTGATGCTATTAAGTTTCCTCCTTATTCAAAGTATACGAAGGATATTGTCTCTAATAAAAGGAAGATTCCTAATGAGGAGATTTCTACTTTGCTTGCTAATTACTCCTTCAATGGTAAGGTTCCAAAGAAACTTGGTGATCCAGGTATACCAACTATTCCTTGCTCCATTAAGAATAATTATGTTAGAACTTCTTTATGTGATTTGGGAGCTGGAGTTAGTGTTATGCATTTTTCTCTCTATAAGAGACTCCAGCTAGAAGAGTTGATACCAACTGATATTTCTTTGCAAATGGCTGATAAGTCAACTACTATTCCTATTGGTATATGTGAAGATGTTCCTATTCAAGTTGCTCATAATTGCATGGTTTTAACTGATTTTGTTGTGCTTGAAATGCCTGAAGATGATAATATGTCTATTATTCTTGGGAGACCTTTTCTTAATACTGCAGGTGCTGTCATTAATTGTAATCAAGGAAAAGTAACATTCAATATTGTGTACAAAGAGCATACTGTTTATTTCCCCAAGAAGTTTGTTAAGAGCTATTGCCATAATTCCATTGAAAATATTGAGAGTATCAAGGTTGGAGAAATTTATTGTCCCATTCCACAATTTTTTTTTGAAACTATTATGATTGGGACCATTGCTATCAAGTATGAGGTAACATAATCACCTTGTGGAATGCAAAGTTTTGTTTTATATAATATTTTTTTGGTAACAAGACTTGATCAACCTTGTTAACAAAATGATTTTAATGAACAAAACAATGTTTTCACTATGGTTATACTTGCTCACTTTTATTTTTCTCCTTTCCAATCTTTGCTCTTCGTCGTTCCTAACTTAAAGGAGTTAAATAAAATTACTTGTTGGGAGATAACCCAAGAGTTTCCTTGAGTCTTGGAAGTTATTAATTCAGTAATGACCTCTCCTTATCCTTTTTGATTGCTTTTTGTGCCAAGAATGACCTCTAATGAGAGGGAAGTAAGATTTGGGGAGTTGCTGACCCAAAACAGATTTCTGTCCTCCACCAAAACAAATTCATGAGGAGTCTCTGTAACTCGGATTGAGCTGAAAATTTACGAATAAAACCCCCAATATGTTAGCTAACTTTCGTTAGTTCAACACTTTTTTATTTGAGCAACAGAAGATGTTCGAAAAAATCGGTTTCTACCCGCTAGTCTGTTTTGACAGATTTCTGCCATTATTTTTTGCTTCTTATTGATTCCTTTTTGAGTTCTCTTTTGGGGAATTGAGGTTTTTGAAGGATTTGCTACAGTAGCTTGTGTTTTTAGTGAAAAGTTTTGCTGTTCCAAAGCTTTGCCTAAGGTCTAATATCTTTTGAATACACTAATGTTGCTAATGAAGACTATGTGAAGTTTTGTATGAAGGAAAAAATTTAGGTGTAGAGAGAGAATGATGTAATGAGATGAAGAATGGACAAAATCTCAAGCTTGGGGGGAGCTACCCGGTGTCACCCCAAGAAACATTTAAGATGTACAAGCGTCAAAGCTTGGGGGTGCCCAAGGCATCCCCTTCTTCATCAATAAAAATCTCAGGTCTTTCTAGACACTTTACTTTTATTGTTTCATGCACAATTGTGTTCTTCTTGGAGCGTCTTAGTTTTTGTTTTTGGTTTTGCTTTGCTTGGTTTGTTTTTTCTTTTTTGGCTTGTTTGAAAAATCGAAAACACCAAAAATATGTGTTGTTCTTCTTTGGTTTTGTGAGTTCTTTGCAGGGTTCAGCCGTCCACAGTGGATTTTGGTTTCATGTTAATATTCATGTCACACAAGTGAAGGGGCAATAATGACGATTAAGACAACTCGAGGTGTGGTAAGAGGCTGGTAACAAACTCTATTTGTTTCATTTTTGTACATATACTCATCATTGTGAGCATTCTTAGCCTGTTTGTGTAAGGTCTATGTCATTATGGATGCTTAGTAGTTCTTCCTTGTCTATGATTAGCTCCAACTTGTTAATAGTTTGTAGCATGTCATATGAATGTTTGCTTGCATTGTTTTATTCATACTTTGGTATGACATTGTGGTATCCTCCTCTAACTTTTCATATGAATCGACTTGGCACATGCTCACGCATGCATATGACTAATCAATAGTCAGTAAGCCTTGATGATTTATTTTGCCTCATAGTTCTTTTATCACTTTCATGCCATAATTGGTCCTGTTTTACTGCAAGCATGATTTTGACAGCTATTGCTCTCTCGTTTGTCGCTCCCTCTCTATTGCTAGCCTTCACTTGCACTTAGTATGTGCTCTACCTGTGCTTCCAACTCCCCAAAACCAATATTGCCAGTTGTGTCCACCATACCGACCTATTAGCATCATTTGCTACTTCAGCGCATATTATATATGCCGTGTTTTCTTCCAAAATAAAATGTTTGTCTGTTTTGAGAAAGCTAGTTAGTAAATCTCTCACGAACTTGATGGCACACTTTATTCCTTGCGCTTAATAATCTAGAACCATTGTGACTAGTCCATGAAAGTTATATGCTTGCTTATTATATGTTGGGAGTCAACAAAACTGTGGTGTCATGGGGAACGCTCTCAGCACCTTTTTTTGGATATCCCATCTAGTTGATTACTTGCTATTTTTTTTGCGGATGTCGACGATGTGAAATAAAAGGGGAGCTTGTGAGTTCATGGAGTTTATACATTGTGTTAGAGAAACGCCTGGGCCGCTAGCCTAAGCCATGCCTAATCATGGTGGAAACTTGCAGCATCACCATAATGAGCATCTATGAAGCATCCTCAATAAAAAGTTATGCATATGGTAAATAAAAAGATTGCTGAGATGTTCATTGTCTGCTTGCCTTGTCATTTTGGTTATGGGAAAGCTCCTGTACCATGTGCAAGGTGTACCCCATTGGTGGTTCTCGATGATATGCATGTATTTACAATGACAAGAAATTTCAGGTGACCAAAGTTGAGTAGCATGTGGAGCGACCTCGTACTAAAGGGACTTGGGATTTCCAGTTTATGATCTGTCAAGCATATGATTGAAAGTGGACCTCACTTTCACCTTAACCACATGAAGATGCCTATGATAGGGGCAATGAGATCTCAAAGCTATTGAGTACCTTCCTTTCAGCATTGGGAAGCCTTTCAAACCTTTCAAAACCATTTTCACAACTTTGTTGAGTCACCACTTATTCTATGAGCACCTTCTTGAGAGTATAGTTTTCATTCTTGTGTTTGTGCCAAAACTTGGTTAATTATGTCATGACTTTGATGCTTGTATGTCTGATATCTTTACCTCTAGTCTTCACTTGAACTTCAAAGGTGCCTTGGCATTTATTGTGTCTTCAAACAGAGGCAAGCGAGATACCACTCTATCATACCTTATTATGAGCATTGCAATGTTGCTTATGTTTATGTTTCATGCTACTTATTATTATTGAGTTGGTTTCTCTTCATAGCTTGCAATGACTATTGAGTAGACTTAGTTGCATACTTCTTATTATGAATTGTCTAAGCATCTACTCCCGTGATGAGAATATATACATCATATGAAGCAAAGTGTTTGTGAAAGTTCTTTTATCGCACTCAGTTTTGAACTGAATTGCTTGAGGACAAGCAATAAGCGTATCTACTTTCTCGAACACTTTGCTATTGTTTCTCCTCTAAACTTGTGTGATTTGGATACAACTAACACAGACTGACGCTTTTTTCAGCAGAATTACCTTGGTGTCTTGTTTTTGTGCAGAAAATCAACTATCATGAAAAATCCCGGAAAATATGCCAAAAATTATGTTTCACCAGAAGATCCACGGAGCCAGAAGACGAGACGGAGAGGAGGCCTAGGGTGCCCACACCCACCCCAGGCGAGGGCCCACTCTCTAGGTCGCGCCTGGAGGGGGCATAGCCACCCTAGGCACCCCTTCGGCCTCCCTCTACGCCTATAAGTTGCCTTTTGACCTAAAAAACGAGGGGGTTCGATATTTTTCCGGAAAGAGTTCCGCTCCGCCGCCGCCACCAGAAACCAAGATTCGGATCCAGAAACTTTGTTCTGGCACCCTGCTAGGACAGGGAATTTGGAGAGGATCATCGCCATCGTCATCACCAACGCATATCCATCAACCTATGATGTTTCCCTCATCCATGAGTGAGTAATCCCCCACTGTAGGCTTGGGGATGGTAGGGATTGGATGAGTTCTATCATGTAATCGAATAAGATCTGTTAGGGCATAGTGCCTAGTATCTCTATTAGTGCTATTTGACTTTGTTGCAACTTGTTGTGCTTAATGCTTTTCACTAGGGCCTGAGTGCCATGATCTCAGATCTGAGCTTATTATTGAATCATTATGATAGTATTGTTTGTGGTCTTATCTGCAAGTTATGTACACATATCATTGTCCGGATCCAAAGGCCCCAAAGTGACAATAATTGGGACAACCGGAGGGGATGGCTGTGGTGTGAGGATCACATGTGTTCATGGAGTGTTAATGCTTTGCTCCGGTGCTCTACTAAAAGTAGCACCTTAATTTCTAGTAGTTCCCTAGAGGCCCCGCTGCCACGGGCTGACTGGACTGGAGAGGTTGTGCAAGTTCTCATTGCGAGCACGTATGACTATATTTGGAGCACATGCCTAGGATTGTTTAGTACTTGGATGCTTGTTATTATTTATCTGCAATGCCCTAGATCTTGAAGTTACATGTTTAGACTCGTCCATGTAACGCCCGTCCATCCATCCCTATGCCTACCGCACTCGAATCCCACTATTACCGTTACTGTTACTATTGCTACTGTTTCACTGTTGCTGTTACTGTTGCTGTTGCTTTGTTGTTGCTACTAAAAATTGTTGCTACTGATGAACTTCTCTGAGCAAGAACTATTTCAAGGTGCAGCTGAACTAATAACTCAGTTGTTAAGGCTTGCAAGTATTCTTTGGATCCCCTTGTGTCGAATCAATAAATTGGGTAATACTACCTGCGAAGACTATTGCGATCCCCTATACTTGTGCGTCATCACCCATTACTTATGCACTTTACATTGTGATAGCCTTCGCGCTTGAAGTAATCTATCTTGTTATCACCTTGCTGCTTGTATTGCTTAGCATAAGTTGTTGGTGCACATAGGTGAACCATAGTATATATAGGCTTTGTGCTTGATAAAATAAAATGCTAGGTTTATTCCGCCTTTGTTAAGTCCATCTCGTTTAACTTCCTATTCACCCTGCCTCTAGGTGTCATCTGTGATCTTTTAGATGGGACTCAAGATTGTACTTATTTTTCTTTCTGTTGTAATAAATTAAATGTAACATCCCAAAAATCATGATTTGTAAAAGTTTGCATTTCATTCATACATTCATAGTATCCTTGGCTTACACAAAAAAATTCAAAACAAAAGTCCAAATAAAACCATTTTTATGCCTATTATCTATATACAAATAGGGCATAGTTTTATTTTATTTTTCAAAGTGTCAAAGTGCATTTGACTAAACAGTAGTGTTATATACACAAATAATTGCAAGGTTTACACTACAAAAATATAGAGGTGATTTGAAATCAAACCCTTTTGAATTTGGTTTGAAATTGTTTCATGAAAATCAAATTAGAAAAAGAAAAAGAAAAAGGCCAGCGCCGCCAATATAGCCCAGTGCCAGACCCAGCCCATCAAGCCCACCCGGCTGATTTCCTCTCCCCTCTGTTTCTCACATCACCTGCGCCACACCCGCTCGCTAACAAATGGGGCCCACGGCCACCTCAGCTCATCGTCCCCAAATCACCGAGTGACGACCCGCTCCCCCGTTTCTTCCCCCACAGTGACGCTGCCAATGAATTCTCTTAATTCCCATTGATTCTCTGCGTAATTTCCGCTCCTACTCTGTCTACTTAAGCACCACCGCATCACGGTCATTTCCCCTCACCAAGCCCTCTCTTAGCGCCCCCAGGCTGCTCGCAATCAAGCTCGCACTGCCGCTGCCCGACGCGCTCCGGCAAGCCATTCCGGTGAGTCTAACGCGCCCCTTCGCCTCTCATTCACACGAGCTTTCTTTTCAGATCATTGCGCATCTTCTCACATCTTTGGTTTTCTCTGAATCGCCCCAGGACGTTGCCTCTGTCGAGCTCCGCGAACGACCGAAGCTCCGCTCAACTCTGGTGAAGAATCACGGTAAAGCCAGACCGCCCCTTGACCCCTAACCCATACGATTATGTTTGCCATGCCTCTGTGCATCCCCTTATGCCTTTCGTTCATCCTATTGCACCGTAGAACGTCACCTTCGTCTCCGGCAGTGAGCACCTGACGCAGATACGATCTCCGACGAGGTTTTCCAGCTGTGCTAGTGCGCCCCTGTCCAAACAAAGACCACGTTGATCTTCACCATTGTCACACGAGCTCGGTAAGCATCTGCACGTTTCCCCTAACCCCCTAGCCTTGCCGGAACGCCACCGCCAGTAGCACCGCCACCGCTGTAGCCTCGCGCGTCGCCAGTTCTTGGTCAGAGCATTGTGAGCCGTTAGATCCAGATCCAGTGGCCATAATAGATCACTTAAGCGAAGCGTTTTTATTTGATCTGAGCCATGTGTTGTCAATTAAATCTTATGGCTATGGATGATCGATCCAACCGAACCGTTATCGACCAATCGGATACAGCCATGTGGCTAGGGTTTCATTTTAAAATCTGTTCTTATATCTATTAGAGATTCAAACTTGTAAAATTCATAACTTTTGTTCTGTTTGGTCAAAATTTGCAAATAATATATCATTGGATTCAGAAAAATAAATCCTACACTACTGTGGGCTTGAATTTGTATTTTGCTTCTGAAAAATTGGTTTTATTTGAAGAATCAAACGTAGGCCTATTTTGGCTATATAAATTATTTAGAAAATGATTTTAAAACAAATTTATGTTTATTTAGACTATAAATAATTGGTTTTGTGTTCAGTACTATTGACTTGTCTTGTTTAGTTTATAAAAAGTCATCACATGGCATTTGCATGCATTCATAATATTTTTTCTTGAATATTGGAATGTGAATGTGGTGCTATTATTTTATGTGTATATTTTGGTGCTAGTGGTGATTGTGATTGCGAGGATTGTTGCTACTCCCCCAACTACCAAGGCAAGTGGTGCTTCATATATTTTGTCCTATTGTTTTGACTATGCATTAGTGATATTTTGAGTAGGACTTATATGGAATTTTTTAAGTATAAGCTATGCCTTGGGAAATCCTATTAGATGATGCCCTAGTAGAATTTTCCCTAAGTTAAGATTCTTGCTACTAGTATGCTTAGCTTAGCTATTAGAAAACAAGGGTGGATTATTCATGCTACAAAATATTTCTAAGTCCATGACTTGTGTTTTGCTTAATAAAACAACTATGTGAATGCATCACCTAGGTGGAATGGTATGAATGGGTTATGTTGAGTGGTTACACAAGGCCCAATGGATGGCTACCTTGTGTATCACACTTGTGGAAATCCACCCAGGAACAAAGAGATTTGAGATGTTAAGTGTTAAGAAGCTTCTAGTGCAGCCACATGGCAATATTGACTCTGCCTGGATAATATAGGTTGCAATAACTTAGCCAGATGGACAGAAGGTGGTAGGGTGATAGGATGGAACACATCCATTTGGTATAAGGGAAGGCTTCTAAATGATCTTGTCTCGGTGCATGTAGAGTCTTGTGGGGAATGTGCACCACCTCCCGAGAGAGTAAAATCATAGTACTTAGCCGTGTCCCTGGCAACGGACAATTTGAACATCAAGACATTGAAGCTATCAAGGATCTCCTCATCCCAATTTCTAAGTTAAAAACTTGTGGTTGAACAAGGGTTAAAGGTTGTATATTGGTGGTTCCTTGGGTGATTTTCATCAAACAAGAACTTAGTGTTTTTCAACTAATAAGGAAAACCTATTTTGAGCAAAGCAAGCCTAAGCTACACTTGGCCAAATTCATATAGAAGTTAGAAAGTACTATTCTACTATGGTATCTCTTGCCAATACAATTCCAAATGTATTGACCCACTGTGGTTGTAACTTATGATGTTGCAGGTTACTCTGATGAGGATTAGGGTTATGAGTCTACACTCAACATGCTTTCCTGTGGCACATGAAAATGAAGTCTTTACTTTATTTACTTATGGTATGGACTATTATACTAGCCTTTGGCTATGGAGTTGTAAAACACTATGTTATATCTAGAATGACGATGTAATAAAGACCTTTGTATCTGTGTGCTTCATCTTAAACTGTGGGTGCTAGCTTTTGATCCAGGGACTAGCATTGCAATCACAGGGATCCTTTACCTTATAAAGGTGGGGTCTTATAGTAAACTATGGATTATTCGATTCTTCTAATAAATACTTCTACTTTACATGATATTTCATCGACTTTGTATGCTAGCTAATGATCGAGGGACTAGCATGTTAATCACGGGGACTTAGGATCCTTACCAGGTCTGAAGTCACTACAGATGGTATCAGCGCACATGTTGACTATAGATCATGACCCTAGCCTTGGAAAAACCTTAGGAGTAATAATTTCTAAAATTATTTCAGAAAATTCCAATACTTCTCATTATCTATCTTTGGAGTTTTAAAATTCTTAAGTCTTTTATTTTCAACATTAGAGATGACCATTATGCACTTCAATAAGAAACTTCTCTCGAGACTACATTTCCAAAGAAGACCTTCTCAATGTTCGCTCAAGTTAGGACTTGAAGACCTCCGCAGAAGATATTCCAAGACCAAAGCTATGAGAATTAAAGATGTCAAAGATACAATGACCAAAGGCTTCGAATATAATGAAATAATATGAAGATTGTGAAGGAAAAAATACTATCGAAAGTATGAAGGCTTTTTAAGACTGATGCTACAAATACTAAATATTACAATGAAATATGATGAAGACATTGAATTATGCGAAGATTAAAGAGACCCACTAGGAACCAAACCTGGATAAGCTATTCTATGATTAGATGCGGTGATTTATGAGTCGACATTTCCAATGGTTTAATTAACGGTGGCAAATAAAACTTATTTACAAAATTTGTTTTTGTGGGGTATCTAATTTTCCTTCCCTATCTTAAGCCTTGAATAAGGAATAAATGACCCCAAGATATGGATATAAACCAAAGAATTCAATAGGGATGCCAAGTTAAAACTCTACCAAGTGGGTGAAGGGAAGAACACCCACACATAGGGGGGGAACGCAACACGAGCTTAAAGATGGACAACACACAAGCGCCTCTCTAAGTTCAAGAATTAGAAAACACTCCCATGCTAATTGCCTACATTACATCAAAAAATAGTTTGTGGCAGCTTGGTGTGATTTGATATTTTGTTTGGGCTTCCATTTTCGTGCTTCCATGCATGGTGCATGCATAAGGATAGAATATATTCTTTAATTATTTATATCGATGTCTTATCTTTTTTCTAAACCATCAGATGTCGCCATGACGTGCGAACAATGATCTTCCTCTAGAGATTGCACAACTTTTTAACACCCAGAACCGGATGATCCAACTCCTCACTCATAACATGCAAAACAACAACAACAACAATAACAACCCGCCTCAGCAGGATCGCTTGACTCGGTTTTTGAGGTTAAACCCTCCTACCTTGTCAAGTAGCACTGAGTCAATTATGGTGGATGACTTTGTAGCATCCCAATTGTCTAACAACTGTAATGCTACTTGCCTATTCTATATTGCTACATCCTACATGTCATTTATTGCATCATCATTAATATCATCCTCATGTCACCATGCCACCTTGCATTTGAGAATCATATAAAAACCCCTCTATTTGGTTCTTATCCCATATGCATTACATATATTGCATCACTTTTATTTGCCTCTTAATATATTGTGTTTGCTTATGGATAAATGGCTTCATGCCCAAGTTGAGTTGTGGGAATATCTCTTTTGCAATCCCACCACCTTTCTTTGTCACCACGTTATAATCCCACCATCCAAACTATATATGAGCATTTGCATTTCTTTTGGCATTTGTATACCTCATATGTATTAAGATGGATCCACTTGTAAACCTACATGCTCTCATATATGTTTCTTATTGTTTGCACAATGTGAATTATGTGGAGCCACATGTGAGCTTTAATATGGTTTTATTTAATATATGCTCTTGCATGAGATGATTTTGGCAACAAGTTGATCTAGTGGGAAAATACACACTAGTTGGCCATTTGGATTAATACATGTGAATGTGTTGGTTATTCTCCTATGATAGCAAGCTTACATTCTTGGGCATGGTTGGTTCAATTTTGAATGCATGCATGGATGACTATTGTCCATATGAAATCATGGTTGTTTTCACAATTATAAGGATATCAATTATTCTACATGCATGTCCCATGAAAGCTTCCATTCCTTCCTTCTTTTGTAATCTTCTGAATTTAAAGTGACCTTATGTGGTTTTTATTTCAAACTTATGAATCATGCCACCCTAGCTAGAAGCATTCCTCCTTCTATCTATCCTTATAATGGAAGCATTTTCTTTTGGAGGTTATTTGCTTGATTTGTTTTAAAATCAAACCAAAACAAAACATATTTAAACTATAAAACCACATATCTATTCTATCCATCTCCCTCTTTACTTAAACCCTCCTATCTATCTTGGTGATCTTTTCCTTTCATCTGTGTTCAAAACATGAGTTGTTTCATATTTTCAAATAAGAAAATCAATCAAGAAAACTCAAAACAGAAATTTTAATAAAAAGAAAAAGGTTAAGAATTAACCTGGCAACAGCTCTCTAGACACCAAGTTGTCCTACCATAGCCTACAGGCATTGGAGCAGTTACAGCGCACCCGGGGTTTCTCTTCCCTCCACTGACCCATTTCCCTCCCTGGCTTGTTACCCCTTCGAGCATTTTCTGTCACTGTTTGTCTTCTCTGTCTCTATCCCCCTCTTTGCAGGATTCGCGATAGAGCAGGTGGTCGTCCCCCGTCATCCGCGTCAGCACATCTCCCTTATTATCCGCATCAAGGCAAGGTCCCAGCAACCCTAATGCCATTCCATTTGCATCTCAGTGTCATTGCCCTTCGTTTCCATATCCCTCCCTCCCTTATCTATGAGGTCCCCATCGAGAGAGAGAGGGCCGAACCCGTCCCACCCCCCCCCCCCACTGCACCATTGCCATGGCCTCCTTCAAGACGATCTGAGCGCGCGAGCTGTCTTCCCCTTCATCTACAGAGGAGGAGCCGACGCTATGGTTGCTGACCCTTCTTCCTCACTATTGGAGCCGAGCATGTCGCCACATGCTTATCGCTATCCCCATCACCACCGACCACCTCTCACCCTGATTCGGGTGGGAATCTATCAAGGTGACCCTCCCCTTCTCCTTTCCCTTCCTCCTTGTAACTCCCCGCCGCCTAGCTATAGCCGTCGTTGCTGGAGATCTCTATCACACATGTTTTCCGACTATAGCACTACTTCTCTAGCCATCTCTACCGACGTTTTCGTCGAAAGCTCGGTTCACCTATAGTTCGCGTCCATAGATGCCGAGGGAACCTCGAGGTAGCCGGTAGATCCCGCTCTAGTTCGGCCCTAAGCACGCCTGTCTTGAGCAACCACCGCCGTCGCTAGCATCACTGGAAGACCGTCGTGATCGCCTGTCTCTGACCAAAATTCAGTAAACAGCGCATCATAGTTCAGTTAGCGAGCCTAGATACTTTTGTAGAGAGGCCCCTCGTCTTTGTCCTGCCTCAACCAGAAGTCCTCCGTGGCCCACCTGTCAACCCCTCGCCTAGCTTAGCTACTTTTTGTAAAAAGGTACCTACCTTTTTCTAGAATTAACTCATGATACTGACCTTCCATGTCAACGTGACTAAGCGAGTGTGGACCTGCCAGCACATCTGTCCCCACCTGCCTGCGTAGGAAAAGTATCTACAAATTTCCAAATTCAAAAACAAAACTAAATATGAATATATCTAAAATAATTATTAACTTTCAATTGATTTTGAATTTTCATAAAAGTTTAATATGAAATAAGTTTAGATTTTAAATATGAATTCAAACATAAATTCAAATCTTTTCAAAACTAATTCAAACTAATCAAACCTTTGACTTTAACCCCTTTTAATACAATTTGACTTTAATATTGTTTTAAATTCACAAACTCAAATAATTTGAATAATATATTATTTTGAATCATAAAACATGATGAATCTAATTATGCTAATTATAATACCACTTGAGCAATTTAAATTTTTCGAATTATTATATGCTAATAAACACCATTTTCTTAATTATTGAACTACTTTTATTCTATAACTCCAAATTCGACAAATGATATGTCTAAATTGATTAGCTCGAAGAGAATGTTATAACTATTCATTCCATGAAATTAATTGAAGGATGCATCATACAATTATTAAATGTACAGAAAGGATTATGAGAGCTAAATATGACTAAAAACTTAATCAAATGCTTTATTCTAGTACCCCACACCTCACCAATGCCATGCTATACTATACCATGTAAATTGTGCATCATTACACCATATAATACCTTGTTTTCTTGTTTCATATGATTTATATGATTGTGCAATGTATTTATTTTGGCCCCTTGTGTGTTTGGTTTTTATCCGGATAGACGCTGAGCAAGGAGAATATCAGGAGCCCCAGGAGTATTATTCACATCCTTCCTATTCTGCAACTGAACTGACAGGCAAGAAATTCCCCATGCTTGCACTACATATAGCACCTATTGCATCTATCTTATTCTTGCATCATAATTGTGTCATGAATTAAATTGAATCCCAACTATTGCATAGCATTTATATTTAAACCCCGCCGGAGCTTGTTTCCACCATCCTATAAGCCATTATTACAGGAGTTGTTTGAGCCATGCAAGTCATAGAATTGGATGTGTAGGGTTTGTGAGACTCTTTGAATAATGAGGTACCTAAAGAACTGAATTGAGTAGTAATGGAATAACTAATAAAAGAGGCACCGATGGGCATTATCTGTTATTTGGTTCTTTAAGCTCACTTGTGTCCCACAGAACCCCAAGTACTTGATACATGTTCCTTCACTATCCCACTATCTGCATGTGGGACAATGAATCCCCTTAGACTGAGCTTGAGTCATTTCTTAATTATTGGGGCCACAAACTAGTTTGGGGCTTTATTACTATCCTTTACTTATGCCATGGTACTTCTTTATTTACTACTGTTGCTCATAGAGAGCGTTTACTAGTTTACTGTTTAGGTAAGTGGAGCATTTTCACGATATAGACAAGCCCAGGCACACTTTCGGGTTCCTAGTCATTTACAGCCATTGACGCAAACGGCTGGGTCCATCACGTAGCCGGCCAACTTCATAGAGGGTAGCTTAGTGGGTTTGCCCCCTAAAATGTTTTATGAATCTTGTGATTTCTTTGTCGTGATGACTCGTTGGGTTTTCATTTGGTTTTTCTGAGGTTGATCGTGCGTGTCTTTCTGAAAGCCGTGTCCGCGGTTATGGAAGACTTGGAGCATAGTTTCTCGATCATAGACAACTGTAACTAAATTACCGCTTTTAACTAGACTATACATGACTAGAAAATAGTGCAATACTCATGGAATGATTCATAAAACTTCCTACGGATGGTATGTTCTTCCACCTTCTCATTTGGGAAATGGGAAGGAGGTCGAGCGATTTTAATTATGTTGATATATATCTATTGGGTAATGAACCATTGATTAATTAACAAGCGTACATCTATCATTGGTTAGGCGGATGCTATAGCATGTCTCTATAGAGCTACTAGGCTTTATTTTTTGCTACAATTGTGTCACCCATAGGTTGTTCCCTTTAGATGCATAAATACTTGCTGAGTCCCAAAGGTTCTCACACGATAAAATGTTGGTTCAGATGGAAAGGTATATTTGTAGGGAGGCTAGTGGGTCGAGGAGACCGATGATGGTGGCAATGAACATCAGGTGTAGAGATTCCGGGGATGGAGATCCATGAGATCTGTGGGTGGGATGTGCTTATTTTCAGGGCATCTTATGCCAATTTGCCTCTTATCCGTACTCGGATATTGTTTTCCGCTTCCGCTTGATACTCTGATATGTGATGTATGAGGATGTAAACTATGAGAACTATCTAGTATTTGGATATTTTCGTATAGTGTTGAATATTTCCATTTCTTTTAGATGTTCTGTCTCTGATGTACTTTGTATGTCATGGACATACACACTTGTCTATGTCTATTCGCATACCTGTCGACTACGCTGCTCGCACTTGTCACAATGTTTTTTCAAAGTGGATAGGGTGGTTGGTCGATACCGTGACCTATTCCGCTCAGATGGGACCTACGCCCTTAGAACTCCTCAGTAGGACATTGTATGCACTTTTGGTTCATTCCTGTCTTGTTGCTTAGAGCGTAGTGTCTGAGGTATTATAACTAGTATCAGATCCATTCCTCCCTTCAGGTTCTCAGCCAAGATGGTCGTTGTCAATCTAGCAAATATTTTTGGTAGTTATGTTTATTAGGGAAAAACTAAATGTGAGAGTATGACTGCTTCCATTTTTCTTCTTACCCACCCAACCACCCTTTTATGGTAAGGAAGTGGAATGTTTATCAACCCTCTTCTAAAAATTCAAACTAGGATTCATGTGTTCTAGGTTTCTATAGTAACATAGGATGGTTGTGTTAAATCATTTTGTCTATCTATTGGGTCCAAATTTTTATCGTAATCCGCCTTTTGGTTATAAAGTATTGGTACATTCCATACCGACAGACTGTTGTAAATCGACGTGATCTATTCGACTCTTTGTAAACTGACGCAATGTTTTTAAGGGTGTTCTTCCTTCCTGCAGGCTTTCACGGTATGTGGAGTTGCTAATCTCTATGTGTTAATTTGTTTTTCGCATCTATTAGTGTTTTAATGCCTAAAAATGCGGAAAAACTTTCTTTGATACATTTGTGTTTCCACACTCCGTTTTAGTCATGTGTGATGCACTTTTTCCCTTTCTTTTTGGTCGTCATGTCATGCTAACTCGATCTTTTGCCACCGGCGCTTCACTCTGGAGTTTTTACATTATCTTCAAATTCTTTGGGGCTAAATACATAATGTGTGTCTATCCGATGCTTGTGATTGTATTTTGGTTCTCAGTATAGCTATATGACACTTATCATGAGTGGAACATAGTCAGTGCTATCAATCTAATCCTCCAATGATGGCGGTTAGCTCTTGTGATTTTGATTTATATCGTGATCATATCTATATCATATTTAAGTATCTTTGGCAATCCGGAGATTTCTTAACACACCATGGTGGACTATCATCCTCTTATCATGCTTCACATCTTTTTGAACTCGATATCTACAAGGTTCTCTTTGATACGAGAGAATTTCATCCTTGCATCTATCATAGCTTTGCTTAAATATACGAGTTATCATCGGTTCTTATCCAAAATATTTTTTTGTTCAACCGGTGATCCGATCAACCAGGCAAAGAAGTCAGTATACTTTTTCTTATTCTAAGGGCAAAATAGTCTATTCTTCCAATGCATCTTTCTAAACACCAATCTTTGCTCTTTATGTTAAATTTTCGTGGTGGTATATCTTGATGATATTCTCGCCTATTATATATCCATGGAATAACATGAAGAATACCTTCTTCATTTTATCTCAAGATTTGTGAACACCGCATGTGTGCAAAGTTCTCAAAGTGTAAATATCGACTTTGCTACAATCTGGGAATCATAAAAATCAAGTGTTAATCTTCACCCATCATCAAATTTCAATAAACTCTAGAGTTTTCCTTGTTTGGCAAGTTATAATCATTGTTCTGCTAAATATTTCCACAAGACGGTTAAATATCTCTCAGCTCTTCGCAAGAAGGACAAGAAATTCTTTTGGTCTCCAATTCGTCAAGAAATCTTCTGAAACCCTCTCGCTTTATCTTATATCATCAGTATACTAGATGCCATGAAGATTTTCTAGATCTTTCATAATTCTTCTATTCTAGGTATTGGTTGTTATCCTTAATTTGTCTAGTGAATCCTTCATTTGTTTCCATGGTCTTCCTTCATATATTTTCTGATGGCGCGGGACTTCCGACATGACAACAATATCATCATCTTCATATACTTTGGATCCGACGAATCGTTTGCATCAAATCTTTGTTTTCTTACGGAGCTTCATGATTTATTCTTAGCAAGATCTTCAGTCTGAAATTCGAGAGTTGGGTTGCATGATTTTATTATTCATATGTGGAGTAATGCTTTGGGTACAGGTGGAGTAGTTACCATATCACTACTCTTATCATTCATTCTTGTACATTGAATTGGTGGATTAATACAATTTCACTTATTCCATAGAAGTCAGAAGTGGCCTTCATCCCTCGAGACTTTTACTTCCGTCCTTGTTTTTCTAGAGTGTTCTCTCAAAGAACATAATCAATAATCTCTTCTTGGTGGTCTCGTATATTTCAAGAGGTAGCAAAATCTTCAACGATCTGGTGGAAACAAATGCAAAATTGTTG
Source organism: Avena insularis (assembly GCA_023614405.1). Classification (NCBI taxonomy): domain Eukaryota; kingdom Viridiplantae; phylum Streptophyta; class Magnoliopsida; order Poales; family Poaceae; genus Avena; species Avena insularis. The sequence continues at coordinate 165,002,317 of CM042685.1, read as the reverse complement.
GGGATATACTTTCCATGTATACCCACAGGACTCGCTGACCAGGGTGGCCCACCAACGGGTTAGAGCTTTGCTTCACGGGCAGCCCAGTCAGAGAAAGAGGAGGAGCCAGTTCCGGCTACGACAAGGCCCAGGAGAGTTACCGGCTTAGGCTTGTAGTGTTACTTGTAGTCCAAGCTGTACTGGTTACCGACTCTATAACATAGCCGGATATGTCTCTCCCTGTAACCCTAGGCCCCGGTGACTATATAAACCGGCCCTATGGGAGCCTTTAGGGCAACCAATAACCACAACCAACTCTCGCAGGCGAACCTCTCTTGCTTACGCCGATATATTACTGGGTTGATAGCAGGAGTAGGATCCGATCACCGCATTCAGATCTGAACCTGGGTAAACTTGTGCTCACCGCTCCTGGAACATCCGACGTCTCACACCCCATCCTTCCAACGCCACTAGGATCCCCTATGGCACACTTGTCTACAATCCGACGATAGTTGGCGCCCACCGTGGGGCAGGTGACCTTTGGGGCATCGTTCCAGGCAGAATCTGTGCGTGCAGGAATCGGCGAAACAATCGCCATGGGTCGCGTGGTCTACGCCAGTGATGTCCCTCTCATCCTCCTAGATGAGACTTAGATTCTGGCTTCCAGGACCGTGACGACCTACACAATCATGTCAATCGGCGAGATCGATATTTATCTTGGTTTCGCTGAACCCGCCCAACCCACCCTTGAGGTGATGACCATGGCGGAAGAAAAATCCAGATCTACTTTGTCCGCAGAAGCGGAAGAGTTCAAGGTCCCGGAGACAATCGAACCCACCCAGCCCACTCCTATAGTGGAAGAAGAGGTGGAAGAAAAATCTGAATCCGATCTCCCAGATGAGATTGGATACACGGATGAAGAATATATTTGCTACGGCTCCGCCATACCGGATGTCGTAGCAGAAAAACTACCCTTGAAGCACAGGATGAAGGAGTTGATGAAGTGCCCCTACATCGATTACGAAGCAATCGCCGATATTACAGAGAACTTTGACATGGAGGAGGTGGAAACCCAACTATGCCACTACTTCAAGAAAATGAACAAGAAGAAACACTGTTTCGTGTACCACATAAGCACTGGATCCGACTCTGTTGATGCTAGAGCTGGTAGCGACTCGGTCCTAGATGCAATCAAAGAAAACGCCGACTTACCTGGCTCCCCAACGGAGTCAATCACATCGTAGGAACTTCAAGACTTCGACAAGGAGATAGAGGAGTACGAGCAGTAGCACGTCTACAGACAAGCGCCAGGTGATCCGGAAACTCCTCCTAGTCCATATGATAGCATGGATGAAAGCTACACCTCGCAGGATGACATGGACACCAGAGATTCCTCCGAGGTCTACAAGCCAACCATGACGGAAAGTACCGACGGAAGTTTATCCCTCGGTACCGGACCAAAAGCCGTCTTTGCCACTGTCACGCACGTTAAGGCTACTGAGAGGTCAAAGAAGAGGAAGAAGAAGAAGAAGAAGAAGAAGAAGAAGAATACGACTCCGGCAGAGCCGGAGGTCGAGGAAACAAACGAAGAAAAAGTTGATGAAGAGATCGAGATGGATAATCAGGACGGAGATCCGATTAATCCCACCCTGATCGATCCTCCTGTGGATGGCCACGTTGTCACCAAAGGTGCACGCAAAATCTACGGAGATGCTCTCACAATTCCAATCCCAACAGCTTCGGATCTTAGGCCGGAGGTGCTGGAGAAAAGGGCTGAAGACCTGGAGAAACACCGCTTGTTTCTACTCGAAGAGGCTGCACGCCTAGTCGAGATGAGACAACAGTTAGACAGTGATCCTGCCAGATATCAGTCAGATTTCAAGCGACATCCAAACAAAACAAGGGGAGGTCCATTTCTTGCAAACAAGAACTCGGATATCCACAAAGATCTATTCGATGGAAAAGATGGAGAGAAGATCCGAGTCTACAACACGCCAGTTGAAAACGCTGCTGCAGCTCGAGCCATCCTTGCCAAAAATCGGTCTCCACAGAAGGTCCAGCAGTGCGTTGCCTTGTTGGACAAAGTATTAAAGCAGCAGAAGACGGCCGTGTCATTCAGTGGCAAGCTAGCCTCCAAATCCGAGTTCTGCCACACTAACGCTAACCAAAGCGCTGACTTAAGGCCCCACAAGGCTACGGCTCAGCGCTATCATCCCCGTGGAGAAGAAAATTCAAGGACCGGCTCCAACATCCACTCTCGCCGGCCGACACGTGACTGGGCAGGAGTTATTCCTGTTGCGGCCAAAGATGCCATCAGGGCAATGGTTCCCCATCAGGACCATCATCGGAAAAATAATCGCTATAGAGAAGACCTGAAAACACGCCGCCAACGAGAGGAGCAAGATCGGCTAAGGATGCCACCATCGAGCCGTCCGGCTGGCAACACTGGACGAAGAGATGATCCGGATCATCCTGAATCTAGTAGGGACGATGCCCGAAGAAATAGGCATCAGAGTAAGCATAATGAGGATCCACCGCCACCACCAAGAAACCCAGCCGGAAATAATCCACCAGGGCCACCATCGCCTCCCAGCAGCGACCATGAAGGATCACGTCATAGCCACGGAAGCCGCAGGGGCGGAGGCGGCAATGGTGAGAGAAGAACCAGAAATCCGACTCCACCACGCAGAAGCCGCGAGCCTCGAAGGTGCAAATCTCTCTCGCCAAACGACGCTCGCCATCGCATCGAATCAAACATAGAAGCGCGACGGTATGTGGGACCCAAGTGCTTTGGTCCACGTATACGTCAGACAAAATTTCCAGTTGACTTTGGCATCGCCAAGCACATTTAGCCCTATGACGGCGCAGCTCAGCCAGATAGTTGGCTCCAAGATTTTTTCCAGGCTTGCTGCATCGCCAAAGGAGGAAACAGCCTGGTTGCAGTCCGATATCTCCCACTGATGTTGAGGAAGACGGCTCGATCATGGCTCAATGAACTGCTAGAGAATTCAATTCACAACTTGTATGATATGCAAAGTGTGTTCTTTTCAAACTTCGAGCGAACATATAGGAGGCCCTGCACAGTCAGAGACTTGCAGCATTGCACCTAAATACCCCGAGAAACCTGCCGGGATTACCTCGGACGATGGATCGATAGGAAGAACTCCTACGAAGGAGTAAATGAGCAAACTGCGATAGAAGCTTTTATTGCAGGACTTCCAGTCAGACTTTTATGTCACAGGCTGAAGCCTAACCACATCAAAGATTTGAGAGAAATGATAGAGACGGCAAGCAAGTATGCTGATGCTGATGACGATTCAGAAGGGCTGCTAAATATTCTGGGCAATCCCAATGCGTCCAAACAGCCAAAACAAACTCATAAGCACAAGAACGCCTCAGACGAAAAGCCAGCTCCAGACAACGCAGATGTCAATGCAACGTTCGGATCTAGAGGACGAGGAGGGCGCGGAGGCGGCCGTGGTAGAGGCCGAGGAACTTCTCGAATCCAGGGCAGAGGAGACCAGCAACTCAGAAGAACTTATACCTGGGCTGACATTGCCAATAATCCCTATGTCCACCACTTGGATAGTAACAGAGGATCTACCCATACAAATGTCGAGTGTCGTTTCAATAACGACATTAAGAAAGATGAATCCGCTGGCTACAGAGCCAAGCGACAAAAAGGAAAGAAAAATTCCGAGAAAGGAAAGGAGCTCAAGGAAGATTCCGACATGGAAGAGGCGAAAGCCGCCACAGAGCCCAAGTCGGATGGAAAGAAGACTTTTCCGACTAAGAAAGACGCATACGTCTGCTTCCTTGGATCCCAACCAGCTAAGGAAAAAAAGGCGGTTATTTGTGAGCTCAGTGCCACGGTTCCAGCTATCCCCCAATTCCTGAACTGGTCAGAGGTGACTATCACCTTTGATTGTTCAGATCACCCGAGGAAAACACATCATCGAGGCAAGTATCATCTGGTTCTTAATCCTCTTATTGATGGCTGTGAGTTCTCAAAAACACTCATGGACGGTGGGAGAAGTATCAATATACTCTACATCAAGACACTCCACTGCATGAAGCTACACGAGAGCCAGTTGAGTTACAGTAGTGTAACTTTCCATGGCATTGTACCAGGGAGACAGGCAAATTCTCTGGGTGAGATTACTCTGGACGTGACATTCGGAATCCGAGATAATTACCGGACCGAGCCACTCTCCTTTGAGAGTCCGGCTTACTGGGAGTTCATGGCCCGTCCTATTACATCTACAACATGATCAAACTTCTAGGTCCACAGGGCTTAATCACCGTACGAGGAAATCTGAGGAAGGCGCGAGAGTGCAACAAGGATCTGCTGCCTTCGCCGAAGCCGTGTTGCACTCCCAGGAGTACCAGGAGATCAAGAAGACCATTAATCCATCCGAGATGCCCGCTACGAAGAATGAGGTGCTGAAGCCAAGTTTGCAGTTCAAGGTGTTAGAAGAGACGAAGAAGACGTCGTTGAAGGAAGGCGATCCCTCCAAGACGATGAACATAGGGGTAGGATTAGGCCACGCATAGGGAAGTGCACAGATGGATGGAATATATATTTGACTGATACTATTCATTCTATTGGTGCTCGACATCGTCATACCAGATGGATTGAATATATATCTGACTTCAGTTTGTCTAATTACTTTCTCTTGGTAAAGCAAATTATGGTCGATGCCATCAATCGAAAAATCTATTGCAATAACCTCATGGTTAAGGAAAGCAATAAGCATCTCTATGATAACTCAAGATCTTCAACTTCTTTTTTTGGATTCCACCATAAATACGTACCGCTCCTTTTCGAGGGGATAAATCTACACATCCCCATTGCATGATCTTTTAGTTCTTACCGGCAGCAAGAAGAATCTAATCCAAGAATTCAGGAACCCAAATCTTTCTGTCGATATCAAGTAACTCTATTGTTTGAAGGAAACATTGTTTTTCAGACTTCATTCCTTAAATCAAAGGGGAGAAACAATGCTTTTTTCATAGTGGTTGATCAATTATCCAAAATCGTTATTTTCTTCCGGTGAAAGAAGGAATCATCTTCACGTGCAGTTTTAATCTTTAATCCTATCGATGTATCTCATCCTTCAGCTTGAAGTAAGAAGCTCACTTCTCTTGAATCTCTTCAAGTTCTTGTTTCAAAAAGCAAAATGCAATACTCGCAACAAGTCTAGAAAGTTTTGCAAGGTGTATTGGTCTCACCATTCCATGGAAAAATCAATTTGGGAATGTGAGGATCACATTCATTCCGAAAAGAGGCTTCTCATTGGTCATTTTATTTTCCTAGGAATCCTGTGAAGGAGATACGCCCTAGAGTCAAATAATAAAGAGTTTTTTATTTGATGTATCTCTTGTTCATAATACATTTCTTACCATGCTATAACTGTATTAATACGAAATTTTAATACGTGTGGTATGTAAACAACCAGTTCTCTAGTTACCTCTAGGAAACTAGCTCATTAGGAAAGTGATGATCTTATGGTTTCGAGATCATTGTGATAGTGCCGATTGACAATGTGGTCACTTCATTGGAGAATGATGTGATGGACATTCACCCTAAAGTTAATAATAATGAGATCTAGTTACTTAAAACGTTCATGATTGTTGATAACATAAAGACACCATGGCTTATATCCTTTGACTATGAGATAATGCATAATCACTATTTTGGACAGAGAATTTGATGATATCAAGTATCAAGCTATTAAAGGGTGATCATAAAGGTATCATTGGGTTTTCTGAAGAAATGGGCTGAGGAGTTTTTATCAAGACTAGGATTTGCCAATGAGAGTAACGGAAATATACACGTGGCCAAGTCGGTGACATTGCATTAACGAAGCTCGCAAGCATATGATTGGATCATAGAATGCAATGGCACGGGAACAAGTAAACAAGTTCATCAGTGAAGAGAGAGAACACAAGTATGGTGACACTTGAGATCAAACCTTGGATGACCTAGGTATCGTATGGTAAAAGGAATAGCAATACGCAATCAAGGTTCAAGCGATGAGATTTATCGTGAGGGCACGGGGATCATTATGGCCATCCAGTTCCTGATGTTGATCATTGACACAAGAGAGTCTTGGTCATGTCCGTAGCAACTAAGAGGCGAAGGGTGGCACACTTAAGGGTGGGGATGCTTTGGGAATGAACCGACACCGAAGGATAAATGAGAGAGAGAAATCGGAAAGGTTCCGGGTATTATCCGATGTTGATCGGAAGAGGTCCGAAAGGAGTTCCGGTTTATGGAATATATGAATATATGTGTTTTAATTAATTAGTTGAATAAATATTAAAACATATTTTATTTTATATTTTTTTAAAGGCAGCCTTATTGCTATTGGACCGGTTCTAGAAGGGCCCAATAGGGTAGGCGCCTAGGGAGAGAGGGGAGAGGGGCCACCGGCCAAACCCTAGGGTTCCCACCCGCGGGGTGGGGCCCAGGGCCGCCAGCGGCGGCTTGGGGGTTCCCACCCCCAAGCCCTAGGGTTTTCCCTACCCCCTCCCTACTATAAATAGAGGATCCCCCTCCCCTCTATTTCCACCCCAACAACAAGTTCTCTCCTATCTCCCTAAACCCCAGAGCTCTCTCCATTAGATTGGATCTACCCTCTTGGTTTTGTTTTTCTACCTCCGCACTACCGTCGTGCGTAGGACGGTCCGGCTTCTTTCTTCTTCTATTGCTCTGCTGGGTTGGATCAAGGGATACGTCCCTACACCGAACGCGTGTAGAGCTTCGAGGCGTAACACTTGGGGAGATGTCTTCATATCTATATGCCTACCTGCGTAAGGCGTTCCACGGTTTTCAAGGGTATGAACTCCGTTCTTCATCTTTGTTACTTATGTCTACATAGTATAGATCTTCGTGATCGTATTCGTATAGGAATTTTTTTGATTTTCTGCTGCAAACTCCTTGTGGTATCAGAGCCAAATATATGGGTAAACATGTCGTATGGATAGAACACATAGAAGTATGTGGGTATTGATTCTCTAGTTGCAGCCCTCTTTCGTGTTTCTGTCATATCGCGTGATTGACTAATGAAGCGGCCCGGACCGACCTTACGGGTAAACTTACGCGAGACCGGTTCCATGCTCAACATACGACATGTTCCGTATAAGTGCCTAGCGGGTGTATGTCTATCTTTCAATAGTGGATATGATTTTTACACCAGAGGGCACTGAAAAGGGAGCGAAGAGGCAATCATTGAATCAACGTTGTGGCTCAACGTTCATAGGTGGGACGGGGTTCTACCATGAAAGCCCTAAAGCCGCGTAGAATTTGCAAAAGGATAAAGTAGAAGCGTCTAACTTTGTTTTGCACGGGCGTAAGTCATGACATGGTAATGGTAAGTTTATGAAACGATTGTCCATTGGAGATCACAATGGAGATCAAGGTGGTGCAACCATTTCATGGAAATATTTTTAAGAAGTATCTGTTTGTTCATATTGTTTGGCATAGTATATTAAGTTATACGATGGTAGCTAAATAGGATGATCCCTCTAAAATTCCAATGATAGTGTTACCCTCGTGTGTGCACCACCAAGAAAGTTCTTCGGTGTGCGGCAGGCCATGACGATTGGATGTCAGACATACCTACGTTCGCATACAGTGGGTGTAAGAAAGGTTACAATGCAATACACATGAGTTTGAGTTCGCGAGCCTAGCATGTGCATACATGGCCTTGGAACACAGAGACCGAAAGGTCGAGCATGAGTCACACAGAGATGTGTCGACATTCAGAATGTCTACATTTGGAACTATGTCATCGGCCGTGACGATCGATGGTGATATAGCAAAATCGGATCATGTGATCACAAAGACGAATGGAGGGATGTTCGTCTTGAGTGGGAGCCTTGTTAATTTAAGTTTATAGGAAAAACTTAAAACATGTGCTCATTTTATTATAAACATGGTCTAAACTCTTTGTAAATCCATTGTAGATGTCTCGCCCACCCACCTTCAACCATAGCTCGTACCTAGAGAAGGACAAGCTGAGAACCGATCAGATGAACTTCACCGCTTGTCATGGCACCCTGAGAATCGTCCTAGCCCCCTACAAGATCAACTATGTCTTAGAGGCAGAACTGCCCGCCAAACCCGTAGACACCGCCATTGAGAACGAAAAGAATGTATGGCAGTCCAAGGCGGATGATCCCTCCCTCATTCAGAGTGGAATGCTCTATTCCCTGGAGCCGGAGCTTCAAAGGTGTTTTGAGAAGATGGTTGCATTTGAGATCCTTGAGGATCTCAAAGCCATCTTTGCTCCAAAGGCTTGGGCAGAGAGGTATGAATATTCTGATCTCTTACTCTCTGCCAAGATGGAAGAGAAAAGTAGTATAATTTATCACGTGGTCAAGATGTCTGGCTATGTTCAACACTTGAATGTCCTGGAGTGCAAAATCCCGGACGAGCTAGCGATTGATAGGGTGTTGCACTCGTTTCCTCCTAGCTACAAAGATTTCGTGATGAACTACAACATGTAAAGGATGGTTAAAAACCTTGTTGAGTTGTTCACCATTCTCAAAACTGCTGAGGTAGAAATCAAGAAGGAGCACACGGTGTTGATGGTCAATAGGACCACCAACTTTAAGAAGACAACAGCTAATGGCAAGAAGCCTAAGAGGGATGGCAAGCAAGTTGCACGATCCACTAAGGTCCCAAAGCATAAGAATGGCATCATGTGCTACTACTGCAAGGGAGACGGGCATTGGAAGTGTATCTGCCACATGTCCCTTGATAATAAGAAATCTAGCAAGTTTGCCGCAAAATACTTGGGTATTTGAGACCAGTTCTAGGAGAAACACTTGGGTATTTGAGACCAGTTTTGTTGCTCATATTTGTAACTCCTAGCAGGAGCTATGGAATAAGCGGTGCCTGGGAAAGGACGAAGTGACGATGCGCATTGGCAACAGATCGAAGGTTGATGTCAATGCCATAGGCAATTTGTCTCTACGTATACCTTCAGGATTAATATTAGTTTTGAATAAGTGTTACTTTGTACCCACCCTGAGCATGAATATTGTGAGTGGATCTTGATTATTGCAAGATCATCATTAAATCCGGAACATGTGGTTGTTCTATTTTGATGAATGATGTCTTTTATGTTCATGCACGTGTATGCAAAGGTTTATTCTTACTAGATCTTGATGTTAGTACACACATCCATAACATTGATGCCAAGCACTGCAAGCATAATGATGATAATACCATGTACCTATGGCATTGCCATCTTGGTCAAATTGGGTAAATCGCAAGAAGAAGCTCCATCCTGATGGACTTCTAGGATCACTAGATTTTGAATCTCTTGATACATGCGAGCCTTGCCTTATGGGAAAGATGACCAGGACATCCTTCTCCAGTACTATGGAGCGGAATGTAGATCTGTTGGGAATCCTAGATACAGATGTGTGTGGACCAATGAGTGTCTCAACACGCAATGGGTATCGTTATTTTCTTACCTTTACTGATGATTTAGGTAGATACGGGTATATCTATTTGATGAAGCATAAGTCTGAAACCTTTCAAAAGTTCAAAGAATTTCAGAACGAGGTAGAGAATTAACTCAACAAGAAGATTAAGCATCTCCGATCCGATCGAGGAGGCGAATACATGAGTTATGAGTTTGGCATGCACTTGAGGAGCTATGGTATAGTACCATAGCTTACGCCAGCAAGAACAACACAGAGTAATGGTGTGTCAGAATGTCGTAACCGCACTCTATTGGATAGTGCGGTCCATGATGTATTTAACTGATTTCTCTATGTCGTTTTGGGGCTATGCATTAGAAACCGCTGCTTTTATTTTAAATAGAGCGCCATCCAAATCTGTGGAGACAACCCCATATGAGATATGGCATGGCAAGAAGCCAAAGTTGTCATTCTAGAAAGTTTGGGGATGTGAGGCTTACGTTACGAAACTACAGCCTCACAAACTCAAACCTAAAACGAAAAAATGCATCATTATGGGATACCCAAAGGATACTATTGGGTATAACTTTTACAACAAAGCCGAGAGCAAAATGTTTGTTGCTAAAGATGGCGTCTTTATAGAGAAAGAGTTTCTCATGAAAGGAGTTAGTGGAACAAAGATAAACCTAGATGAGATTGTTGACCCTTCTATCCAAATATCGAGTAGCACAACGGAAACTGTTCCGGATACAACCTCTATAGTGCAAGAAGAAACGAATGATCAAGATCATAACATCAAAGCTCCTATGGTTTGGAGATCAACAAGATCTCGAGTTGTCCCATATTGGTATAGTAGCCTTGTGATGGCGACCATGTTAGATGAATAAGAAAAACCCCAAACCTACAGAGAAGCAATGGAAAGCGCGGACTCCAAGAAATGGCTACAAGCCGTGAAATCTGAGATATTATCCATGCATGAGAACCAAGTTTGGAACCTGGTGGATCTCCCTAAAGGTCGAAAGGTCGTGGAGAAAAAATGGATCTTTAAGAAAAATATAGATGTTGATGGCAATGTGATTTTCCATAAGGCAAGACTTGTCACAAAGGGTTTTCGAAAAGTGGAAGGAATTGACTATAGTGAGACATCCTCTCCTATAGCAATGTCAAAATCTGTCAGGATTTTACTAGCAATTGCTGCTTATTATGATTATGAGATATGGCAGATGGATGTAAATACCTCCGTCCTCAATGGTCACATTGAAGAAGAGTTGTATATGATGCAACCAGAGGGTTTTGTCGATCCTAAGGATGCTGTAAAGGTATGCAAGCTTGAGTGTTCCATTTATGGACTAAAGCAAGCATCCAGGAGTTGGAACAAGCGATTTGATCAAGTGATCAAGAGTTTTGGATTTGTCCAAAATAATCAAGAAGCTTGTGTTTATAAGAAAGTAAGTGGGAGCTTGGTGGCATTCCTAGTGGTATATGTGGATGACATACTACTGATTCGGAATGATGTGGATTTATTAAGGAGCGTGGAAGAATATATGAGAAGTGAGCTTTCGATGAAGGTCTAGGTGAAGCAGCCTATATATTGGACATTAAGATCTATATAGATAGATCAAGACGGTTGATAGCGTTAAGTAAAAGTACATACATATACAGGATTTTGAAGAAGTTCAAAATGGAATACGCCAAAAGGGGTTTTGTGCCTCTTGTGAAAGGTGTCCTATTGAGTAAGACTCAATGTCCAGCAATAGTTGCTGATAGACAAAAAATGATTAATGTCCCCTATGCCTCATCCATAGGTTATATCATGTATGCTATGCTATGTACTCGACCAGATGTGGCCCTGGCTCTCGGTTGGACAGGTCGTTTCCAAAGTGATCCATGAGTTGAACATTGGACAACTATAAGTAATATCCTGAAGTATCTCAAAAGAACTAAGGATAGGTTCCTAGTCTATGGAGATGATGATGAAGATCTAAACATAACTGGTTATGTGGATGCGAGCTCGAACACGGACTCCGATGACTTGAAGTCTTAGACGGGATTCGTCTTTTTGGTGAATGGTGGCGCGGTAACCTGGAGAAGCGTGAAGCAACCAGTGGTGGCACAGTCTTTAGTGGAGTCAGAATACAGCATAGTTAACTCTATGGTGAATGAAGTTGTATGGCTGTGGAATTTCGTCATCAAACTGGGAGTTGTTCCTAATGCGGATGACCGTGTGACAATCTACTGCAACAACACAGGTGCCATAGCAAACACGTCGGAACCAAGAAATCATTCCATAGTCAAACACATCCATCTTAGATTACATGAAATTAGACAAAATGTTGGGAATTGTGATGTAAAGATTTGCAAAGTGCATACGGATTTGAGTGTCGTAGATCCGTTGAGCAAAAGTATTCCACAAGACAAGCATGAGCAACACCGGGATAGTATTGGTGTTAAGTCATTGCCTATTGTAACACTAGATTAATTTGTGCTCTAGTGCAAGTGGGAGACTTAAGGAGTTATGCCCTAGAGTCAAATAATAAAGAGTGTTTGTTTATTTGATGTATCTCTTGTTGATAATACGTTTCTTAACGTGCTATAACTGTATTAAAACGAAACGTTAATACACATGTGGTATGTAAACAATCAGGTCTCTAGTTACCTCTAGGAAACTAGCTCATTGGGCAAGTGATGATCTTATGGTTTCATGATAATGGTGATAGTGCCGATTGATAATGAGGTCACATCATTAGAGAATGATGTGATAGACATTCACCCTAAAGTTAATCATAATGAGATCTAGTTACTTAAAATGTTTATCATTGATGATAACATAAATACACCATGGCATAAATCTTTTGACTGTGAGAAAATGCATAATCACCATTTTGGAAGGAGAATTTGATGATATCAAGTATCAAGCTATTAAAGGGTGATCATAAAGGTATCATTGGGTTTCCTGAAGAAATGGGTTGAGGAGTTTTTATCAAGACCAAGATTTGCCAATCCAAGTAACGAAATGATACATGTGGCCAACTCGGTGACGTTGCATTAACAAAGCTTGCAAGCATATGATTGGATCATAGAATGCAATGGAACGGGAATGACTAAACGAGTTCATCAGTGACGACATCAAACAAATGTATGGAGATACTTGAGATCAAATCTTGGATGACCTAGGTATCGTATGGCAAAAGGAATAGCACTACACAGTCAAGGTTCAAGTGATGAGATTAATCGTTAGGGCACGGGGATCAATTATGGCCATCAGGTACCGATGTTGATCATTGTTACAAGAGAGTCTTTGTCATGTCTGTAGCAACTCTGAGTCGAAGAGTGGGGACGCTTTGGGATTGAACCGGCACCGAAGGAGAAATGAGAGAGAGAGAGAAACCGGAAAGGTTCTGGGTATTATCCAATGTTGATCGGAAGAGGTCCGAAAGGAGTTTTGTTGTATGGAATATATTAATATATGTGTTTTATATTAATTACTTGAATTAATATTAAATTAAAATTTATTTTATATTTTAGGGGTAGCCTTATTGCTACTAGGCCGCTTCTAGAAGGGCCCAATAGGGTAGTGTCAACACCCGAATTTTTAATCCCAGATGCTTGTTATGCCATACATCGCAATCCCAGGATTACCATTTTTACAAGACATAATAGATTAGATATCACAGTACATCATCCATTACGAACCATACATAAGGTCTTACACCAAATAAAGGATCTCATGATCCAGTCTTAGTACCAACAAGCAGCGGAATAATATAATAACGGTAGCATGGGCAAGGCTCCATCTTCATGGTCACATGCAATACTGACGATGGGAGATGATCCTAGTTGTCTAAACCTTCCTATGGTCCATCATCCTGATAATCCTCTTCATAGTCTGGCCACGGGAATATCCAGGGACAAAGCCACGAGGTCGAGCCTTTTCTCCATGGTCGGAGGATATGGGGATAGCATCCTTCCTGTTGCACGCATCCCTCCGTCTTCGTTCTGATGAACCCGTCTGGGACCCGACATCAAGAGGAGATATGTCCCTAGGCGGCTTATGCTGGCTAGACTGGCAAAACGCTGGGTCAGACTCAAGCTTCTGAGAGGTGGCCTTTTCCTGCTGCTTCACCACCTTGGCCACTAGGTCATAGACCTGTTCCACTGCCTCGGGCGATCTATCCTGCTCCAGAAGGGTCTTGGCGATGAGGTTAAGGATTGGGGTGGGCATCACATGTTTGCCTTCACTATCAATGTATGGCCTGGTCTATGCCGGCTTCGAGGGAGCCCATCCTAGGTTTCGCCATACACCAGGATCATTGATGACGCGAGCCGGAGTTTTCTTGGCCTTCTGCTGCCGCAGAGTCTTGTACTCGGCCTCCATTGCTCTAGCTTTCTCTATGGACTTCTATGCGTTGACCAGATCTCGATCCAATTTAGCGCTTTGCTCCGTGATGGCCTGCGCTTCCTCCAGCAGCTGCTGGCGCTTCTCGTCAAGCTGAGTCACGTTCCGAATATGAGCTACGGTCAGTGGATCAACGAGGAGAATGTCGTACATCACTCTATCAGCTGGAGTAACTTGGGCAGCAGCAGACGTAGATGCCGGAGGCGGCAAGTTTGCGGTGTTTTTGCTCGGACCGGTGCCGATATCCTGCGGCTGCTGCGCTGGGTTAGGCGGAGGAGGCATGACCTTTGCGCGATCATCGTCAGTAGCAATAAGTGTCCCCTTCCCCTTTTCCAGCGCTGTAGGTGGAGCTCGTCCGGGTTGGTCTTCATCCATCGCTGTCCCAATGGTGACGAACACATCTCGAGACGTGATGGCACTGTTGGCTTGCTCGTCGCGCATGTACTCCTCCTCCATCTCCTGCATGGCGGAGTCTAGCTCTTCTGTACTGAAATCTATCTCCTCCGAGTCTACGCTGAAGTCGGCGTAGAGCGCATCAATCATAGAGTCGGAGGGTGCCAGGACTTCCTCGATGACGGGGGGTGGAGGTGCACCAGCAGCAATGATGACTGGAGGTGGCGGCGCAACTGCGATGATGGCGGCCGGAGGCGATGGTGACGGTGGCTGAATCGGAGGGGCTCCGTCAATGAGCGCAAGTGCTGTCTGAGATGTCGCTTCAGCCTTCGCGTAGTTTTTGATGGTGTTCACCATGCCTTCGAAGGTAAGGCGTCCTGACGCCTGCTGCCGTCTTAGAGAATGTCAGAGAAGCGTGCCATGGTCCAGTCCTTGCACAAAGTGATACATAGCATTATCATTGGGGTAGTGTGCCAGATCGTCTCGTATGCGGAGCCACCTGGCCAGGTAATCGCGGGGGTTTTCACCCTCTCTCGGACCACAACACGCTAGATCGAAGATGGTAACTGTTGGGCCACGCAGAGATAAAACAAAAAATTTCCTCTATCGTGGTGATCCCAAGACCCAGCTGAGGTAGAAGGCCACGAGATTTACCACTAGATGCGCAGCTATGGATTATCGATGAAGTCGCTGCTGATGCAAAGGCCCCTCGCGATCCGATCGTCCTGGTGCTGATCGTACAACACCTCTGCTGGTATCCACACGTACAAGGAGGAGCGCCGACGGCGAACTGCTAGATTCGTTATGGCGGCGGGACGACTGTTGTGGAGCTAGGGTTTCCAACACATGGAATGACCTAACAGAACAACGATTAACACTTCAGGGTTGGTGTGCTATACTATATATAGGGAGTGAACGTGGGCTTTGCTCGCGCGGCCCATTCACTAAAGCCCATATAATGTTAGTCCCTGTGAGTCCGACTCACTTACTCAGTCCAAATCAGGCTCGGGTCCAACCCAACCAGATTTCTAGTTCAGATCCAATCCAAACTTGCTCCCGCTCTTAAGTGTGTGACCCCGCAGGGTCATGGCTACTTGGACACGATTAGAGTCCGACTCCAAATCGATCAGTCGGTAGCGGCTCCTAGCAGAACGTGCCGACTCCCGAGTACCAAAGAGTCATGATGACTTGCCTTTCCAATGTGACTTGCATCCGAGTCCCTTTTGCCTCACGATATACCTTGCTAGACTATAGGATAATAATTGTCATCCCTTAAATAGTCCGACTCTCTTCTTGATCCAAGATAAGTGATTCACCCGACTAACTCTTAGTCGATTGCCTCGGTTAACACTTAACCGAGTCATGCATGGCCATGCATTCCAAATCATATCATCCGAGAGGGCCCAGAGAATATCTCTCCGAGTGGAAGGGCAAAATCCCATCTTGGTTATTCACATCACACAGCTTGATTCTCAGTCGACCCGAACTCTGCATTTATAACTGCCCAGTTACGGATCAGTGTTTGACAAAACCTAAGTCGGTGATCCTCAACTCGGACTATGCAATAACCTCAGGTCTAAGGATTACATTGATTGAGATATACAAATGACAACTTGTTCGTTGTACCTCAATATGGGTCAATCCGACTCGCTAAACTATTTAGCCGAATCTGTGTAATTTGGAATAGCATATCCATGCCCATGACAAGTGGAACTGAGTCATCAATCCAACTTTAACATTGGTCTAAGTTGTGTGTCCAGCACAACCTCAATGACCAAGGATATTTAGTACAAACAACATGAATGTATAGTTCCACAATCGAATCACATATTCAATGATACACATCAGATGTTTATACAAGGACAACTTAATATATTTATGAATACAATGGGAAATATCATCATACATGATTGCCTTTAGGGCATATTCCCAACAGTAACCACGCCGACGAACTTGGATCTCTGCTATCCAGACACACGGACGAAGCCAGCGGACTTGCAGTGATCTTCCACCTTTATATCCTGCACACGGGCGGTTTGGGTGGGCCTTGAATTTTTCCGATCTTTGCCGGCAAACTCCGAAGAGAGATCTAACATTGATCCTTCTGCGAACGTATCCTTCCCATAGGTGGTCCGTGCGGGCCTTGATGCTCCTCTGACTCCCAGGGAACTAGTGCCCGAGTCAGTTTCGCCAATGAAGAGGTCGATGTCTCCGATAGGAACGATCGAACACCGCGTATCATTCGTCTTCATCGGGATCCAGAAATCGTTGGGAGGGAGGATCAGAATGTTGCCGGAGAAGAGAACGTGACCGATGGCTATGGTTCCGCCGATTCCCACGAAGATCTTGGTCCTCACCCGCTGAAGAGCCTGAAGCGCCTCTTGCCCCATGGTGGGCGTCAAATGTTGTGGTATTGCCGAAGAGTATGTCATGGAGGGGTCCTCACAGTGCGTGTTTAGAGATGTGGGGGAAGGCATACGGTTGACGGGTACGAGGTAACACAGCTTACCCAGGTTCAGATCCCGTGATGGTGGTGGAATCCTACTCCTGCTATAAATCACTATAAGGGAAATATGCCGAGTTACAGGGATTGGTTCGCTGTGCGACGTGACTAGAAAGTCTAAGTTATTGTGCCCTAAAGGCTCCCATAGGACCGACTTCTATAGTCGCTAGATCCTAGGGTTATAGGGAAAAGTCCTAGCCGGACAGGTTACAGAGTCCTACAACGTCTATTACTAGTCTTGCGTGTCTTGTACTCCAAGGCTTCGGGTACGTCGGTGACTCCAACCGTAGCCTTCCTTTATCCAACATGGGCCTCCCTTCTGGATCCATCTAACCGGGACGCCCAGCAGGCCATGGGCCATGCTACCAACTGTGGACCACCCGAGTTATCCGGATAGGAGACATGCTATGAGGATACCCATATAGCATATCCCCAACAATGAGTACTCTTTAAGTACTCGCAAACTATCACTAACAAGTAGAGTGGTTTGAGTAGGAATACTAAGATCTGGGTTGTTTTGCAAAAAGCCAGAGTTATCTCTAACTGATTTTAGAAGCAAAGAAAGCTAGTTTAAGATTTTATAACACCTAAGTGGAATCTTGAGTTTTCACTTTCACAACCCTGTTATGGTCGAGTAAAAGTCATTAATCATTTCAAAAGTTATTTTGAAAACATCTGACAATGGAACAGTATGGCCACTCCAACTATCCATAATCGTGGACGCGGCTATTCAAATAGTTTGACACTCTGCAGAGGTGGTACACTTTCACCAAAATACTCGATACATCCGTCAGGAACAATCCTGAATTCACCATACTCAATATGCGGATAATCAATCCTAACCTTTCAATTACACGCCTTAGTATAGGCACCTCTCCTATGAGTTTGGCCTCCCAACCATGACCATCTGTCATCTTGGGAACTGCACAGCTGGTCAATCTTCACGAGGTAGCCTGCTCAAACCTCGGCCGCAAGGGAACCCATACTAAGGTATATAAACTTCCAGTCAAGCCCTACCCAAATTTCGGGTATTGTGGTTATACGGTAAAATTGGAATGGTATCGCATCCAGACAACCATCAGTTTTAAAAAGGGCTAAGGCTCATGCCTCAACATTTTCATCATCAAAATCATCTCGTGTTCAAGAACACATGTCCAAACATTTCATTAGAATGACTCATCATTCTAAGGTTTTCATAACCATTTTCGCCAAGTATTCCCATCTAAATTGATCAAGTTTTATGCTTAGCACTAGCAACTAAAGTTGGGGGTAAACACTAATGAGGGGTGGTAATCAAGTATGACTTATCTAAGTTCAATCTCATGCCTTAGGATGACATCAAGATTTATCTAACTTGGGCAAAATTTTATGTTCTTTATGCTACCTTTCATATCTTTCCAAAACTTACAAATCACTAAATTAAAGTACTAAAGAGCTTTGATAAAGAAATAAAAATAAACAAGCTTGCAAGTAAAACTAGGATTTGGTATCATCAAGTGGTATAACCAAGGAATGCCTAATGTATTGCATAGGTTATCTTGTAGTTTTAAGCTTGCAAATATGTTGGGGATATGCTATATGGGTATCCTCATAGCATGTCTCCTATCCAGATAACCCGGGTGGCCCACAGTTGGTAGCATGGCCTATGGCCTGCTGGGCGGCCCAGTTAGATGGATCTAGAAGGGAGGCCCATGCCGGATAAAGGAAGGCTATGGAGGATTCACCGACGTACCCGGAGCCTTGGAGTATAAGACACGTTAGACTGATTGTATACTGTGTAGGACTCTATAACCTGTCCGGCTAGGACTTTACCTGTAACCCTAGGACCTGGCGACTATATAAGCCGGACCTATGGGAGCCTTTAGGGCAAGACACAACTCATATCTTGCACAACGAACCGATCCATGTAACTCGGCGTATTGCCATTATAGTGATTTATAGCAGGAGTACGATTCCGCCACCGTCGTGGGATCTAAACCTGGGTAAGCTGTGTTACCTCGTACCAGTCAACCGTCTGCCTTACCCCACGTCTCTAAACACGCACTGTGAGGACCCCTCCATGGCGTACTCATCGGCAATACCATGATAGTTGGCACCCACCGTGGGGCAAGAGGCGCTTCCGGCTCTACAGAGGGCGAGGTCCAATATCTTCGTGGGAATCGGCGAAACCGTGGCCATCGGTCGCGTTATCTTCTCTGGCAACGTCCCGATCGTCCCTCCCGACGAATTCTGGGTCCTGGCAAAGACAAACCCTCCCCGCTGCTCGATCGTCCCCATCAGAGACATCCACCTCATCATCGGCGAAACCGACTCGGGCACTAGTTCCCTGGAAGTCGGAGGAGAGTCAAGACCCGCACGGACCGCCTACGGGCAGGATACGTTCACGGAAGGATCGATGTGGGATATCTCTTTGGAGTTTGCTAGCAAAGATCGGAAAAATTCAAGGCCCACCCAAACTGCCCATGTGCAGGATATAATGGTGGAAGATAGCTGCAAGTCCGCCGGCTTCGCCTGTGCGTCTGGACAGCAGAGATCCAAGTTCGTCAGAGTGGTGAACATCTTCGATCTGGCACGTTGCATGCAGAGAGAAGGTGTAAACCCCCGTGATTACCTTGCCAGGTCGATCCGTATACGGGCCGATCTGGCACATTACCCCAATGATGATGCCATGTATCACTTTGTGGAAGGACTGGACCAAGGTACGCTTCTCCGACATACGCTAAGACAGAAGCAGGCTTCAAGGCGCCTCACCTTCGAAGGCATGGTGAACACCGTCAACAACTATGCGGAGGCTGAGGAGGCAGCCTAGACAGCCCTTGCGCTCCTTGACGGAGCCCCTCCGCCTTAGCCACTGCCACCACCGCCTCCGGTCATTGTCGGTGCACCTGCACCACCGCCAACGGGCATCGTCGTAGTAGCTGCGCCACCACCCCCATTAATCGTCGCTGCTGTCGTACCACCACCGCCAATCATCGAGGAAGCCCCGGCACCCTCCGGCTCCATGCTTGACATGCTCTACGCCGACATCAGCGCTGACTCAGAGGAGATAGACTTTAGCGCGGAGGAGCTAGACTCTGCCATGCAAGAGATGGAGGAGGATTACAAACGCGACAAGCAGGCCAACAACGCCGTCACGTCCCAAGAGGTGTTCGTCGCCATTGGGACCGCGATGGATGAAGATCAACCCGGACGAGCTCCGCCTACAGTGCTGGACAAGGGGAAGGGACCACCTGTTGCTGCCGACAATGATCGTGCAAAGGACATGCCCCCTCCGCTTAACCCAGTACAGCAGCCGCACGAACTCGGCACCGGTCCGAGAAACAACAACACTGCAAACCCGCCGCCTCCAGCATCTACGTCTGCTGCTGCCCAAATAACTCTAGCTGATATAATGATGTACGGCAACCTACTCGTTAGCCCATGACCGTGGCCCATATACGGAACATAGTCCAGCTTGATGAGAAGCGCCAGCAGCTGCTGGAGGAAGCACAGGCCATCGCGGAGCAAGGCGCTAAGCTAGATCAAGATCTGGCCAACGCGCAGAAGTCAATAGAGAAAGCTAGAGCCATGGAGGCCGAGTACAGGACTCTGCTCCAGCAGCAGAAGGCTAAGAAAGCTCCGGCTCGCGTCATCAACGATCCTGGTGTACGGCAAAACCTAGGATGGGCTCCCTCGAAGCCGCCACAAGCAAAGCCATACATTGACAGCGAAGGCAGGCAGGTGATACCCCCTCCTCTTCTCAACCTCGCCATCGCCAAGACCCTTCTGGAGCAGGATAGATAACCCACAGCTGTGGAACAGGTCAATGACCTTGTGGCCAAGGCGGTGAAATAGATGGAATAGGCCACCTCTCAGAGGCTTGAGTCTGACCTAGCGTTTTGCCAGTCTAGCTAGCCTAAGCCGCCAAGGGAACGATCTCCTCATGATGTCGGGTCCCAGACGGGTTCGTCAAAATGAAGACGGAGGGACGCAGGCAACAGGAAGGACGCTATCCCCATATCCTCCGACCATGGAGGCAAGGCTCAACCTCATCACCCATCTCCATCGCCCCGGTCCCCCTGACATCGCGAAGACCCCAAGGTTCACATTCGTACGGATATGCCTCCACCAAGGCAGAGCGGCATCGTCATTCGTGACAACACGGAGCACACCGTCATGATGGAGAGTGCAACCAAGGACACAAGAGTAGGTCGCTTCATGACCCTCCGCGTCCGACAAGCAACCGCGACAAGCGTGTGACGTTGCAATAGGGTAACAGCAAGAAGACTAACCCACCGCCACCTCCGCCTCCGTCACCCCCAGCAGCCACCATGGCGGAGGAGGCCCGCGTCATTCACGCCGCCCATCCCCTGGCGTAAAAGAAGAAAAGAGCAAGCCCGAAGCCATACGCCGCACGTTCACGCTTGTACAAGATTCACGAGGCCCAGGAAGGACAATACTTGGGACCACGTTGCTTGTACCTGTAATACAGACCGCAACTTACCAAGGGTGTCCGGATTGACAAGACCATCAAGCCCTATGACGGCACCGCCAAACCAGCTACGTGGTTGCAGGACTACGACAACATGGTGGAGATCGTCGGGGGTAACCCCAACGTCGTTGTCAAGTACCTCCCGCTGATGCTGGCAGGCATGGCCCGACAATGGATTGATGACATGCCAAAGAAATCCATCTGCAATTGGTTGGACATGCAAGAAGCATTCACCAAGAACTTCGAGGTACGTATAAGCATCCCTATACTATTGGCGATCTACAGTAGTGCATGCAGGAGAAAGACGAGTCATCTCGCGCCTACCTCTCTCGCTGGCTGGATATGAAGAATTCCTGCGTATGAGTGCACACCTAGACCGCCATGGCCGCTTTCATCGATGGGTTGGAGAAAGGTACGTTGCTCTGACATAAGTTGAAGAACTTGCAGGACAATCACTGGCTAGATCTCAACCAAATGATCCATCTAGCTAGTGAGTTCGCAGCTGTCGATGATGATGCTCACGGCTCCCTGCCGGCAACGACCGTTCCAACTCAAGATAGGTGGAACAGCAGTACCAAGCGGAAGAGCCCGCCAGAAGAAAAGCAAACCTCCGACATGGTCGCCATGACATTTGTAGGACGAAGTGATGGCGGACAGCGTGGCCGAGGATGGGGGGCTAGTCGTGGGCAGCAGCGAGGCAGTGAAACTACCTCGGCAGTGCTCCGCATTCCCCAAACGTACGAGGCGTACCGTGATATTCCATGCCTTGTACACCTCGACGCCAACGGCAAAGCCACTCACACCAATCTCCATTGAAAGTTCGTCAACAACCTCATGGAGGACCCGGAGTCCGGCTACAAGCAAAGTCGGAAGAACAGACCGCGAGGCAAGGCAAGGGGAACAAGAAGGAAGAGGAGTCCAAGGATTCAAGTGACATGGATGAGGATGTTGACCCCAAGCACGCCGCCAAGAGAGATGGCAAGGGTAAGAACCCCTTCAAGCAGAAGGTGGCCGTTTTCCACACATTCCTTGGGACCCCCACTATCCAACAACAGAAGACCTCTATGAGGATACTGATGGCCACTCTACCCCCAGTTCCCCAATACTTGCGCTGGTCGGAGATTCCAATTACTTGGGACAGGAAGGATCACCCAGACCTCATACCTACGGAGAACCAATACGCCATGGTCATCAACCCCCTGATTGACGGCAACGAGTTCACCAAATGTATGGTGGATAGTGGAAGAAGCATCAACATCATGTACCTGGATACGCTGCGCAAGATGAACTTGATGGAGGCTAACCTAAGGCGGACCAGGACCATCTTCCACGGTGTAGTTCCTGGTCAGGAGGTGGTCACCTTCAAGAGCGTGTACCACATCATATTCGGACGTGACATCTTCCAAGCCTTCATGGCCAAGCCATGCTTCATCTACAATAAGCTCAAGATATCCGGACCAAACGGTGTCATCATCGTATCCGGAAGCTTTACCAAGGCAAGAAACTGCGAGATTGGAGAAGCAGCCTTTGCAGAAGTTGTCCTCTACAGCGAAGAATTCAAGGAGATCCAGAGTAAGGTCGATGCCTCGGAAATGCCGGCGTGGAAAAAGCATATTTCAGACTTCGCCCCAGCTTTCAAGGCCGCCATTGAAACCAAGCAGGTGGAACTTGTGGTAGTCGATGCCTCCAAGACCACCGACATTGGGACAAACCTGGATCCCAAATAGGAAAGCGCGCTCGTCGAGTTCCTCCATGAGAATAGGGACATCTTTTCCTGGCAACCTGCCGACATGAAAGGTGTACCTAGGGAACTTGCCGAGCACATCTTGAATATTGATCCAAAATGCAAATCGGTGAAACAACCTCTTAGATGCTTCGGAGACGAGAAGAGATGCGCCATAGGAAAAGAGATAGCTAGGTTACTTAAGGCTAGTTTTATCCGAGAAGTCCTTCAGACCCGATGGGTGGCCAATCCTGTACTTGTCCCAAAAAGGGAAGCAAAGAATTAAGAATGTGTGTTGATTACACCGGCTTGAACAAAGCGTGTCCCAAAGATCCGTTTGCTTTGCCTCGCATTGACCAAGTCATTGACTCGACGGCTGGCTCGGAGCTTTTGTGTTTTCTCGATGCATACTTAGGATACCACCAAATCAAAATGAGAAAGTCGGACCAATTGGCCACTTCGTTCACCACACCTTACGACACGTTTTGCTATGTCACGATGCCCTTTGGGTTAAAAACACAGGTGCTACGTACCTGCAGACAATGGAGCATTGCCTTCACGATCAAATTGGTCAGAAAGTTCACGCCTATGTGGACGATATAGCGGTGATGTCTAAAAATTCAAACGACTTAATCTCCGACTTAAAAGAAACATTTGATAATCTCCGAAAATACAACATGATGCTTAATCCTAAGAAGTGCGTCTTCGGGGTTCCAGCCGGCAAATTGTTGGGCTTCATCGTTTCCCAGTGTGGAATCGAGGTCAACCCGGAGAAGATCAAGGCCATCCTAAACATAAACCGTCTGACATGCCTGAAGGACATACAACGACTATCAGGTTGCATTGCAGCAGTTAGCCGGTTCGTCAACTGACTTGGAGAGAAGGCCATGCTGCTGTACAAATTGCTGAAGAAGGCGGACAAATTTACATGGACGGACGAAGTAGATGCAACACTGAAGCAGCTAAAGGAGATACTATCCTCAACACCTATCCTTGCAGCACCCGAGCCTATGGAGCCTATGTTAATATATATGGCGGCCACTGATACGTCCTAACGTATCTACTTTCCCAAACATTTTTGCTATTGTTTCTCCTCTAAACTTATGTGATTTGGATACAACTAACACGGACTGACGCTATTTTCAGCAGAATTACCTTTTTGTCTTTTTTTTGTGTAGAAAATGAACTATCAGAAAAAATGAAGGAAAATATGCCAAAAATTATATTTCACCAGAATACCAACGGAGCCAGAAGATGAGACGGAGAAGGGGCCTGGGGGGCCACACCCCTGCCAGACGCGGGTGGGCCCTGCTCGCGCCTAGGGGGTGCAGCCACCCCAGGCACCCCGTCAGCCTCCCTCTGTGCCTAGAAGTTGCCTTTCGACCTAAAAACCTAGGGGGGTTCGATAGTTTTCTAGAAAGAGTTCCGCTCTGCCGCCACCACCAGAAACCAAGATTCGGATCCAGAAACTCCATTCTGGCACCCTGCCGGGGCGGGGAATTTGGAGAGGATCATCGCCATTGTCATCACCAACGCATCTCCATCAACCATCGATGTTTCCCTCATCCATGAGTGAGTAATCCCTCGTTGTAGGCTTGGGGATGGTAGGGATTGGATGATTTCTATCATGTAATCGAATAAGATCTGTTAGGGCATAGTGCCTAGTATCTCTATTAGTGCTATTTGACTTTGTTGCAACTTGTTGTACTTAATGCTTGTCACTAGGGCCCGAGTGCCATGATCTCAGATCTGAACTTATTATTGAATCATTATGATAGTATTGTTTGTGATCTTATCTACAAGTTGTGTACACATATCATTGTCCGGATCCAAAGGCCCCAAAGTGACAATAATTGAGACAACCGGAGGGGATGGCTGTGGTGTGAGGATCACATGTGTTCACGGGGTGTTAATGCTTTGCTCCGGTGCTCTATTAAAAGGAGAACCTTAATTGCCAGTAGTTTCCTAGAGGCCCTACTGCCACGGGCTGGCTGGACAGAAGATGTTGTGCAAGTTCTCATTGCGAGAACGTATGACGATATTTGGAGCACATGCCTAGGATTGTTTAGTACTTGGATGCTTGTTATTATTTATCTGCAATGCCCTAGATCTTGAAGTTACATGTTTAGACTCGTCCATGCAACGCCCGTCCATCCGCCCTATGCCTACTGCACTCGAATCCACACTTACCGTTATCACATTATTGCTCCTGCTTTTATCACGCTTGTTGCTTTGCTGTTGCTACTACAAACTGTTGCTACTGATAAACTTCTGTGAGCAAGAACTATTTCTAGGTGCAGCTGAATTGACAACTCAGTCATTAAGGCTTGCAAGTATACTTTGGCTCCCCTTGTGTCAAATCAATAAATTGGGTAATACTACCCCTGAAGACTGTTGAGATCCCCTACACTTGTGGGTCATCAAGACTATTTTCTGGCGTCGTTGCCGGGGAGCATAGCTTTATTTGTAAGTTCACTTGGATCTATTATTGTTCACTGTTGCTCTGTTCATCATGGGTAAGTCTCGTGATGGAAAGTTCCCTATTTTACCATCCACTACAAGAAGAGGTACAATCCTAAACACCTCTACTGCTCTTGATTCACCGTCTGTTATAAGTAAGCTTGTTACACCACCACCACATACACAAGCTACACACACTGCTACTACTACTGAGTATGAAACTGCTTTTGATGCTAATGATGTTACTTCTGTTGTTCTTGATGCGAGTGGTTCATTAGGTCCTTACCTAGATGCTACTATGGCTAGTCTAGGAAATACCAAAACTCCTAGTGAAGAAACTGTTACACCTGTTAGCTCACCTGAGTCTAGAGAGAGTTATGATATTAATGATGGTTACATTGAGTTCACTAATGAATTTGTTGAAGAGTGCCGAAACACAAATGGTACTAGTGCTATTAAGAGTCTCCTTTCTAGACGTACTATTAAGCCTAAACTGTCCTATGATCCTAAGTTTGCCATCTCTCCCATAGATATTAAAGATGAAGATTATGATTTCTCTCTTTATTTATCCTACTTGGACATTGTTGAGAAAGAACCTTTTTGTGCGACTGAAAATGAGAGTGTTGTGGCTCGTATGAATGAGCTTTCTACTATGAGTGCTTTATTCTCTGATGATTTTAAGATGTGCAAGTACTTTGTTACTAAGATTTTCCCTTTTTCACTAAAAGGAGAAGCTAGGGCTTGGTTTAATAGATTACCTCCTGGTTCCATTGATAGCCCTGATTGCTTGATTGCTTCTTTCTTCTAGAAATATTTTCCTCCCAGTGCTAGACATGCTGCTTTGCAGAGACTTTTTGATTTTAAACAGGGAGAAGAAGAGAAATTGTATGAGTCATGGACAAGGTTCTGTGCATTGATTCATGCACATCCTGGATGTCCATTACCTAAGAATGAGCATCTTGATATTTATTATAATGGACTAACTGATGATTCTAGGACATACCTATATAGCTTTGCTGATTGTGTGTTCAGTAAAAGAACTCCTACAGATGCTGAAGAATTAATGGCTAAGATAAGCAAGAATTATCATGATTGGACTTCAACTGAGCTAAATATTTCTGAGACTATTATCCCTGAACCAGATATTCCTGAACCAGTTCCAACACCAACACCAAAGAAGAGGGGAGTTATTGCATTAAATGATGAAGTGATGAAGGAAGCTAAGAAGTGTCTAAAGGAGAAAGGTATTAGAGCTAAAGATGTGAAGAATATACCTCCTATATAAGAATTATGTAAGCCAATTCCCCACTCATCTACTATTGAGGTACACTCTCTCCATTTTAATGAAGGTGATATTCCCAATGGTAAGCTTCCTGATCATTGTTTAGAGGAACTTGACACATTTATTGTTAAACAAGGTAATTTTAATAAACAAGTTTAGAATCATTTATTGGAAAACTCTAGAGCTATCTATGAGTTGAAAGATATTGTGGAAAGAACTTCTAATGATATTAAAATGCTTTGTAAACACTTTCAAATGGTTCAAACCCAACTTGATCAACTTCTAAGGTACAAAAGGATATGCTAGTTGATGCCTCCGGAAATAAACATGCTTATGGAATTAGAACTAGGAGTGGTATAGCCACTCAAGATCCTTTATATCCTGAAGGACACCCTAAAAGAATTGAGCAGGATTCTCAACAAGGTGAGAATAGTGGTAGTCCTCGTAAGAGAAAGAAAAAGAAACATAAAGTAGTTTAGGAACCACTTGAACCAGCTGTAGATCCTAATAGTATATCCGTCTCTGATGTTGAAACTGAGAGTGGTAATAATAATGATGCTCCTGATAAGAAGGAAGTTGAGTAAGAACCTGAGAAGCACACTAAGAACACTAGGTACACTAAGGAATATTTTATTGCTAATAAACATGGTAAAGAGAGAGAAACTTGGGTGCAGAAACCTATGCCTTTTCCAGGTAAGAAACACAAGTCAAAGGAGGAAGAACACTACAAAAAAATTTGTGAGTGTATGAAACCTTTATTTTTGCAAATTCCTTTGACTGATGCTATTAAATTGCCTCGTTATTCAAAGTATATGAAGGATATTGTCTCTAATAAAAGGAAGATTCCTAATGAGGAGATTTCTACTATGCTTGCTAATTACTCCTTCAATGGTAAGGTTCCGAAGAAACTTGGTGATCCAGGTATACCAACTATTCCTTGCTCTATTAAGAACAATTATGTTAGAACTGCTTTATGTGATTTGGGAGCTGGAGTTAGTGTTATGCCTTTTTCTCTCTACAAGAGACTCCAGCTAGAAAAGTTGATACCAACTAATATATCATTTTCTGAAGAAGTCACGGGACAACTCGCTGGTCACAGGCAAGCCACCGTCTTGCTCATAAGCCCTTGTCCTACCGTTTTACTTCTACATGTTTATCTACTGTTTATGAAACTGCATTGTTTTACTTATGATGATTTTATATCCGGTAGTGGCTTGGCTCCTCCAGCCAATACCATTTGCACTACTAAGTGCAACCCCTTTTATGATACCTACCTGCCCCTAGTATGATAGATGGTGTAACACACCATGCCCCTTTGGAACCCTGTTTTAGCCAAAGCAAAAACTATGGGATGGGAAGACCCCAAAAAAAGGTTACAAAAATGTTTTATGAGAAAACCTTGGTGAGTCTTGGCCTACCAAGTGGATTGGAAAATGAGAAAGGTTTTGGTTTTACAAAATGGTTGGACGAAAGATGGAGGAAAATGTTTATGAAAACGCACCCAGTTCTTTGCAGTTTTGCTAGAACAATTAACCCGCGCAACCACATTACTCTAGAATGGGACGGGGCTAGGATGGATGTTTGTCTAATCTGGTATAGGTGCCTCACACTACTACAGGGGCAAACAATCCCCGGAGGGTGGGCCTTCTCTGTCCAACAGTCCATGCGTAGCATCAACCGGGAGAAGGAACAAAGGGTCTACGGGCCTCCGCGCGATACTATGAGCCCCTCATTGAAAGCGCACACCCGTCGAGGTGCAAAACACGCTCCAGTTGGCTGGTTACTATATAGGGCGTCCCGATATTGAGGGGATTAACCCCATAGGGTAGGCACCTGTATCGGAGAGGGCATGCGGAAGGTCTTGACCGGTTATTCGACCCACGATCGGTGTAGATCAAGGACGGGTAATCGGATGGTGTGGGTAAAGTGTACAACCTCTGCAGAGTGTAAATCTATTTGAATAGCCGAGTCCTCGGTCATGGACGGTTGGGAAGGTTGTTGTAGAGCGGTGCTGGTTTTGTTTTCAAAAAGGACTTCGGAAAAGTAATGGTTGGAAATGTTTTGACCATGTGATGGTCGGGAAAAGGAGGAAGGATTTTGGTCATGAGATGACCGGAAGGAAAAATAAATGGGTGACCCAATCGTAGTGGTTTCTTAAAACTTTTCGAAAAGGTTCCCAAACTGTTTTACATAAGTTTTTTAACAAAGATATGGAGATATGTTATATCTACAAGAGAAACTAGTTTATAAAAGAACCTCTCCTGGACCCATCCTACTACAGCCATATTGCATATCTATTTTTGTTATTCTCTTAAGGTGGTTTGCGAGTACATTCAAAGTACTCACCGGCATTGTCCCTGGCTATCTACTTGGCCAGACATTCATATGTTCGAGAGGAACGATGAAGTTTGTTGACGTCTATGCGAGCTAGGCCGTCTTCCCAGTTAGTCGCTTGTAGGTTAAGGCATGGCATGGGCTCTGCGCGTGAAGACTTCCGCTATTGATGCTATATCGCCATAATGGCATAATTGTAAGTACTTGTATTCATTAAATTCTTGGAAGTTGTAACGATACTTGTCGGTTATGCTCACGACTCACTGATCATGGGATCGTGAATTGCATGCATAACGGGTATTCTCGGACCATAAATTCGGGGTGCCACATAATGCCTGTTGTCCAATTAAGAGCCCAGACAACATGATGCTTTGTTATACATAGATGGAATCTTGTTCTCTAGCAGACCGGCGACCCCCGAGTGACACGGGGATATCAATGGGAAAATAGTTTGACTCGAGGATCATGAGGAGCCACCGATCTTATTGCATTATTCCGATCCAAGGAGCTTAATTGCTAAGCAACCTAGAGGATCTTAATCATCTAGTGACTGGCCATGGTTGTGGTAAAAGGCTAGTAGGATTATTGAAGTTGGGATGAAATCTACCAAGAGGAGTTCCGGCTAATTATGGGTTGCTCGCCTAAACACATACTTATAGGATTATAATTGTTACACTTACTTCATCCACCTGGCACATTCACTATCATCATGAACTGAATCTACCCACACCTACTTTGTCATCTGCAGAAAACAACAAACAAATCGTTATTTCTTTTATACTTTTTTATTTCTGAAGGTTACATTTTAGTTTTATTTAAATACTTTCCTTTAATCCAAACTCTATTCTTATTTCAACGCTTGCAGTCAATTCACTCGAAGACATGTGACAACTTCGGGTGTGACAGAGACTTCACCCATAAACACTTACCTTTGGGCTCCCTGTGGGATCGACATCTTAACTTCGAAACTAGCTACAAACGATCTGTGCACTTGTAGTCATCAAGCTATTTTCTGGCGTAGTTGCCAGGGAGCTAAGTGATAAGTGTTTTTATCTTGACATTTCATGTGTTACTATTACAAGATGGTCTTCCTATGAGAAAAAGGGTCTACACGCTCTGGTAGGGCTTATCTACCAGATTATCTTGATCGCGTACCAGCTCAGAGACGCGAGGAAATTATTGAAGAACTTTTGATATTGAACAAGGTTGAAATTGAAAACCTAAGTGACTTCATGTAAATCATGTCCATTCATAGGACAACTCCCAAGAAACCTAAGAAGACTCTCAGAGAATACAGTGCTCCAAATTTTGATTTTCTTAAACAACCAATAGAATTTCCTAATCCTGGAGTTAGAGAATATCGATTTGATGGTGAAATTCTTAAAATTTTGCAAGAAAAACATTTCAGTGGAAGGGAAAATGATGACCCAGGAAGACATCTTAGAGAGTTCGACGATGTGATAATGATACGTCCAAAACGTATCTACTTTCCTGAACACATTTGGATACAACTAACAGGGACTGGCGCTGTTTTCAGCAGAATTACCTTGGTGTCTAGTTTTTGTGTAGAAAATCAACTCTTAGGAAATATCCCAGAAAATATGCCAAAAATCCTATTTCACCAGAAGATCCATGGAGCCAGAGTACGAGACAGAGTGGAGCCCTGGGGGGTCCCACACCCTTGCCGCGTGGGTGGGCCCACCCCGCGCCTGGGGGGTGCGGCCGCCTCAGGAACCCCCTCGGCCTCCCTCTTCGCCTATAAGATACCTCTTGACCTAAAAACCAAGGGGGGTTCGACATTTTTTGAGAAAGAGTTCTGATGCGCTGCCACCACCAGAAGCCGCGATTCGGAACCAGAAACTCCGTTCTGGCACCCTGCCGGGACGAGGAATTTGGGGAGGATCATCGCCATCGTCATCACCAACGCCTCTCCATCAACCATCAATGTTTCCCTCATCCATGAGTGAGTAATCTCCCGCTGTAGGCTATGGGGATGGTAGGGATTGGATTAGTTCTATCATTTAATCGAATAAGATTGTTAGGGCATGGTGCCTAGTATCTCTATTAGTGCTATTTGACTTTGTTGCAATGATGTCTACGCACTTCTATTCTTGTAGATAGTTGTGGGCATCCAAGTGCAGAGGTTTGTAGAACTGCGGCAAGTTTCCCTTAAGTGGATTACCCAAGGTTTATCAAACTCAGGGAGGAAGTGGTCAAAGGTATTCCCTCTCAAGCAATCCTGCAATCAAGATACAAGAAGATCTCTTGTGTCACCAACACACCCAATACACATGTCAGGTGTATAGGTGCACTAGTTCGGCGAAGAAATAGTGAAATACACGGTGCCATAAAATAGCTTGACGGTGAGGTAAAGACTAAATCAAGCAAACATGCAACAGATCTAGATGCAAACGATGTTTCAATGTTTAGAAACAAGGCCTAGGGATCATACTTTCACTAGTGAACATTCTCTCATATAAATATCCTCTCTTCATGATACTACTCTTAACTACTCTCCGGTTGGACACTCTAATCATCGGTATGGCTATAACAGCACTCCTCAAAGTCCACCTTCCCCAATCTAGATAACCCCACATTATCACCTTGAATGATAGATGGTTCCAATAAACACCACAATTTCATAGATACATCCAACTCCAAATATAACTCATAACAAATATTCAATCTAGCCAAAGTGCCACACACGGTATGCACACTGTCACTTTCACATACATGGGGAAAAGCATATATCTATTAAAGCACAAAGAGTATTTATGTAGACTCAAACCTAAGTGCCACTATGGCGTGCACGCTGTCACTTTCACACACATGGGGAGAGCAGAGATCTATTAAAGCACTTGAGTAGCAAGGTAGATCTACTTGATTACAAAGCTCATGATCACAATATGACCATGCATAGAGAGAGAGATGAACACATAGCTACCGGTAGAGCCCTTAGCCTCGAGGAAGAACTACTCCCTCATCATCATGGGAATCAGCAACAGTGATGAACATGGCGATGCAGATCGATGGAGATGTCTCTGGGGGCACTTCCCCGTCCCGGCAGGGTGCCGGAATAGAGACTTTCTATCCCCTGAATCTCCGTTTCGGTGGTGGCGGCGCTGCAGAACTTTTTTTGGAAGTATGATGGATTATTTAGGGTTTCTACATCAGGGGGCTTCTTATAGGCGAAGAGACGAGGCCGGGAGGCGTCCAGAGGGGCCACACCCTTCCCAGGCGTGGGTCCACCCTAGCCCGCACCTGGGGGGGTGGTGGCACTCTGGCACCTCTCCATCTCCCCTTCTGGCTTTGTGACACCCACGGTAAAATATTGACTTTGGCTTTTGTCCTGTCCAATTCCAAGAATATTGATTTTCTGCCTTTCTGGAACCAAAAACAGAAGAAAACATGCAACTGGCACTGTGGCATCTTGTTAATAGGTTAGTACCAGAAAGTGTATAAAAATACCTCAAAGCATAGACAAAACATAGCAAAGGAGATACTAAAACAGGCATGGAGCATCAAAAATTATAGATACGTTTCTGACGTGTCATGCAACTTGTTGTGCTTAATTCTTGTCACTAGGGCCCGAGTGCCATGATCTCAGATCTGAACTTATTATTGAATCATTATGATAGTATTGTTTGTGATCTTATGTGCAAGTTGTGTACACATATCATTGTGACAGAAATTGGGACAACCGGAGGGGTGATGCGTGTTGAACGCCCCATTGGGAAACCCCAAGAGCAAGGTATGATGCAGCACAGCAGTAAGTTTTCCCTTAGTAAGAAACTGAGGTTATCGAACCAGTAGGAGGAGGAAATGCCTCAAAGGTGTTGCAAGCAACATGGAAACCTGTACAACACAAACTCAAGACTTTGCCCCAACTAACAGTGAGGTTGTCAATCTCACCGGTTGTTGTAACTGAGGATTAACTGTATGGTGTGGCAGGTGATGATGGTTTGCAGCAAGTAAACAGTAACAGTGGAAGATGTATCAATGGTAAAGATTGGACGAGGGTCCATAGTTCACTAGAGGTGTTCTCCTTAGATAATCAAAAATGGCATGCTGGGTAAACAAATTACAGCAGGGCGATTGACAGGACTGAGCAAGGCATAACAATGCAATACTAGACAAAAAGATCCTATGAAATTCGATTGGGCAATACAACAATATACATAGACCGCCATCCAACTGCATCTATGACTAGAAGTCCACTTTTAGGTTATCATCCGAACCCCCTCCAGTATTAAGTTGCAAGCAAGAGACAACTACTTTAAGCAAAGTGTGTAAGGTAAACAATCCACTTGTTCCATGAACAAGAGACCATTGTTTTCTCCCTAGTGGCAACAGCACATCTACAACCAAAGAGATTTATGTCACTTTCCTTGGAAAATAGAGGCATGAACCCACCATCGAGCATAATTACCCCCTCTTGGAGTCACTAACAAATACTTGGTCAAGATAGTTACTAACAACGGAGAGCATGCAAGATCACAAACAACACAAACATGATAGAATCAATAAGAAAAAAACAATTAATCAATTTGACATAGTAATCTCAATATCCATCGGATCCCCGCAAACACAACATGCATGATTACAAATAGATTTGATCTTGATCATGAACGGAGCTCACAAGATCTATACATGAAATCACAAAGGAGGAGATACAACCATCTAACTACTACAAGGACCCGTAGTCCAAGGTGGAACTACTCACGCTTCATACCGGAGGATGGCATGATGAAGAAGAAGGCCTTCGGGATGATCTCCCCTCCGGCAGGGTGCCAGGAAGAGCTTCAGATCCCCCCAATCTAGGGATGATGGTGGCGGAGGCTACAGACGGTTTCGTGGAGTTTCGATCGGGTGCCTAGGGTTTCTGCGTCAGGCGCTTCTTATAGGCGAGCCAGGGGGCCACAAGGGCGGCTGCACCCCCCCTAGGCACGGGGTGGGCCCACCCATGCGGCCAGGGGTGTGGCCCCGTGGTGATCCTCCTTCGTCTCGTATTCTGTCGTGTTTCCCATGGTAAAATATTGACTTTGGCTTTTGTCCCGTCCAATTCTGATAATATTGATTTTCTGCCTTTCTGGAACCAAAAACAGAAGAAAACAAGTTTCTGGCACTGTGGCAACTTGTAAATAGGTTCGTTTCGGAAAGCATATAAAAGCACCTCAAAGTGTAGACAAAGCAAAGCAAAGTAGATAGTAAACAAGCATGTAACATCAAAAATTATAGATACATTTTTGACGTATCAAGCATCCCCAAGCTTAACTCCCGCTCGTCCTCGAATAGGTAAGTGATAAAAGAATAATTTTTGAGGTGACATGCATCATCAAAACCAAGATCAAACCATTTGCAAGCATTGAAAGCTAGGATCAAAGAACTCTAAACATGTGCATGAAAGATGTAGTTCTAACAATAAGACAAAGTAACTATGCATGCAACATGAAAGGCTACAAACAAAGATCATGAATAACATGCATTGAAAAATGTTTGTTTGTTTCACATACAGAAAACATGGCATAGTGGCATTCAGCTTGTCCCTCATGGAGTATAAAATAGATGCATAGGACACCTTCAAAGTTCATAAGAGTGACTAGATACAACTACTTGGCCAAGATAGTTACTAACAACGGAGAGCATGCAAGATCACAAACAACACAGACATGATAGAATCAATAAGAAAAAACCATTAATCAATCTGACATAGTAATCTCAATATCCATCGGATCCCCGCAAACACAACATGCATGATTACAAATAGATTAGATATTGATCATGAACGGAGCTCACAAGATCTATACATGAAAGCACAAAGGAGGAGATACAACCATCTAGCTACTACATGGACCCTTAGTCCAAGGTGGAACTACTCACGCTTCATACCGGAGGATGGCATGATGAAGAAGAAGGCCTCCGGGATGATCTCCCCTCCGGCAGGGTGCCAGGAAGAGCTTCAGATCCCCCCAATCTAGAGACGATGGTGGCGGCGGCTACAGACGGTTTCATGGAGTTTTGATCGGGTGCCTAGGGTTTGTGCATCGGGGGCTTCTTATAGGCGAAGAGGCGAGGAAGGGGGCCACCAGGGCGGTTGCACACCCCCCCCCCCGAGGTGCGGGGTGGGCCCACCCGTGTGGCCAGGGAGTGAGCCTCCTCCATCTCGTATTCTGGTTTCGTGTTGCCCATGGTAAAATATTGACTTTGGCTTTTGTCCCGTCCAATTCTGAGAATATTGATTTTCTGCCTTTCTGGAACCAAAAACAGAAGAAAACAGGCAACTGGCATTGTGGCAACTTGTTAATAGGTTCGTTTCGGAAAGCATATAAAAACACCTCAAAGTGTAGACAAAGCAAAGCAAAGTAGATAGTAAACAAGCATGGAACATCAAAAATTATAGATACGTTTCTGACGTATCAAGCATCCCCAAGCTTAACTCCCGCTCGTCCTCGAGTAGGTAAGTGATAAAAGAATAATTTTTGAGGTGACATGCACCATCAAAACCAATATCAAACCATTTGCAAGCATTGAAAGTTGGGATCAAAGAACTCTAAACATGTGCATGAAAGATCGAGTTCTAACAATAAGACAAAGTAACTATGCATGCAACATGAAAGGCTACAAACAAAGATCATGAATAACATGCATTGAAAAACGTTTGTTTGTTTCACATACAGAAAACATGGCATAGTGGCATTCAGCTTGTCCCTCAAGGAGTAGAAAATAGATGCATAGGACACCTTCAAAGTTCATAACAGTGACTTGATACAAGTAGAACAAGAACAAGCAATATCAACAATATGCATTAATCAATACGTTCTGGGACACTACACATAGAACTAAGAATGACAACTATGCTCTCTTAATGGTGCCTAAAGGTAGAAGGTGGAGACTCAATATAATAGTGGAAGAAAGGACCTTCATAAATGGAAGCAGGGATTTCAAGTTTCAAAAAGAGATTCCAAAAATTATGGTACTTGTTAGCTTTCAGTCCTCATTGCCCCTATCATAAGCATCTTGAAGTGATTAAGGTTAAAGTGAACAAAGATGGAGTATATCATTGACAAAGTATAAGTTGGCAATATCATGTCCCTTGAATACGTGGGCCGCACCGCATGCTACTCAACTTTAGTCACTTGTAAGTTCTTGTCATATTAAGTACATGTGTATCATAGAGAACCGCCAACGGGGTACCCCTTGCACATGGTACAGGAGCTATCCCATAACCAAAATGACACAAGGCAAGCAGACAATGAGCATCTCAGCGATCTTTTTATTTACTATGTGCATAGCTTTTTATTGAGGATGCTTCACAGAATGCTCATTATGGTGATGCTGCAAGTTTCCACCATGATTAGGCATGGGTTAGGCTAGCAGCCCAGGCATTTCTCTAACACAAAATACATAACTCCGTGGACTTACAAGCTCCCTATTGATTTCACACCAGCGACATCCATAGACAAAAGAGCATGATATCAACTGTGTACAAAGTACAAGTGCAATGTTGAAAACGTTCCCCATGAGAGCATGGTTCTGCTAATTCCAACGTATAAGTGCAAGCATATACAACATAGATGACACAATGGTTAAAGTTTATTAGGGGCAAGGAATATAAAGTGTGCCATCAAGTTCGTGAGGCCTTTAATCACTAAGTTTCTTCATAACAAAATACTTTTTAATTGGAAGATAGCTAAAAAAAGAATATACTTGGAATGGTGTAACACACCATGCATTGGAGTTTATAGTGGACACTTTGGAATAACTTGGTTTCTTGGGAGTTGGAAGCATGAGTAGAGCTTACTCAGACAAGTGGAGGCTAGCAAAAGTCTGGGAGCAACCAACTAAGAGAGCAATAATGGCCATAATCATGCAGAGCGACAAAACATTACTAACCAAAGCATAGAGTGGTACTACAAATCAAATACTAAATGATCATAGAGGCTATGGTGACTTGTTCATAGTCATAACATGGTGTGATCATGTGCCAAGTCAACCCAAACAAAGCATCAAAGGAGAATACCACAATACTATGCTTTTGTATGCTAAAACCACGCATGATTCCTTCAAGGCACACTAAGCAATCCTAATTGTTTGGAACAAGACATGCTATAGCAATAATAACTAAGCAAAAGGTCAAAACAACACCTAGCATGTCATGCTAAAGTCTAAGTTATGGTCAATGCAAGCTCCTCTTGCAC
This sequence comes from Avena insularis, assembly GCA_023614405.1. Lineage (NCBI taxonomy): Eukaryota > Viridiplantae > Streptophyta > Magnoliopsida > Poales > Poaceae > Avena > Avena insularis. The sequence goes on along the minus strand of CM042685.1, from coordinate 164,965,140 downwards.
TTTCAAGCAAGAACTTTCTACTCCTTTCCAACACTAATCGACTTATTTGAAACAACACAGAAAGAACGGGGGTACAAACTACTTTATTAAAGCAAACTAAACAAACTAAGCAAAGCAAACGAAAACTAAGATGCTCCAAGAACAACACAACAATGCATGAAACGATAAAAACGAAGTGTCTAGAAAGACCTGAGCTTTTTATTGATAAAGAAGGGGATGCCTTGGGCATCCCCAAGATTTGATGCTTGTACCTCTTGTATATTTCTTGGGGTGACACCGTGGTGGCATCCCCAAGCTTGAGCTTTTGTCCATTCTTTATCTCATTACATCATTCTTTCTCTACGCCTAAAATTTTTCCTACATACAAAACTTCACACAATCTTCATTAGCAACATTAGTGTATTCAAAAGATAATATAACTTTCGTTTTAGCTTTGGAACAGCAAAAAAATTTACTAAAAACACAAGCTACTGTATCAACTCCTTCAAAAAGCTCAATTCCCCAAAAGAGAACTCAAAAAGGAATCAATAAGAAGCAAATGCAAATAATGGTAGAAATCTGTCAAAACAGACCAGCAGGTAGAAACTGATTTTTTAGAAAATCTTCTCTTCATCAAATCAAAAAGTGTTGAACTAATGCAAGTTAGCTAACATACTGGGAGATTTATTCGTAAATTTTCAGCTCAATCCGATTTACAGACACTCCTCACGAATTTTTATAGTGGAGGACAGAAATCTGTTTCAGGACAGCAACTCCCCAAATCTTACTTTTCTCTCATTAGAGGTCATTCTTGGCACAAAAAGCAAACAAAAAGGATAAGGAGAGGTCATTACTGAAGTAATAACTTCCAAGACTCAAGGAAACTCTTGGTTTATCTCCCAACAAGTACTTTTCTTTAACGCCTTTCAGTTAGGCCCAGAAAGTTTGAGAAGATGCTCACATAAGAAATATGAATTGAAGTAAAAGAGAGCATCAAGAAGCAAATTCAAAACACATTTAAGTCTAACCCTCTTCCTATGCATCGGAATCTTGTACACAAATAAATTAACAAAGAACAAAGTGACAATCATAAGAAGATAAAACAAGAGTAACTTCAAAACTTTCAGCACATATAGAGGTGTTTCAGTACCATGAAAAATTCTACAACCATGCTTTCCTCTCTCATAATAATTTCCAGCAGCCTCATGAATAAACTCAACAATATAGCTATCACATAAAGCATGCTTTTCATGATCTACAAACACATTAATTCTATCAAGCTCAAAAATAGTTGGATTAAAACCTTCACGGGTTTTACCCAAAGTAGTTATTTCAAAAGGATCCACAAGAACATAACATTTATCCTCCTTTGGTAAGCATGGGGGACAATCAAATAATGTAAGGGATAAAGAGTTAATCTCATTAGAAGGTAGGCATGGGTAGATAATCCATTCTTCCTCCTTTTGTTCATCACTCTCCTCCTCTTTTTCATCTAATGAGCTTCCAGTTTCAACAATTTCTTCTTCCATAGGCTCCTGCAAGGCACTAGTAATTATCAAAGCATCTATTAAAATATTCAAGAATATATCCATTTTATTCCTTGTAATTATCAAAGCAAAATTTAAGTATCTCATAAACCTCATATTCATAAGGTGCATCATCAGTATTTTCAAGCAAACTGGCAAGTTCAAATGCACCCTTGAAGGCAATAAATTCTTCAATTTGTTCCACATCATAAAAGTCATAATTTCCTTTAACATAAGAGGATATGGTAACATTATCATTATACTCACATTGAAAAGGCTGGTGTTTATACCTCCTACAGCAACAAAATTTATCAAACCAATTAGTAACATTATAAGTAGAGCACACCTCTCTAGCAATAGTATTCAATTTATCAATTTGTTCCCATAAGTGTTTCCCTTTTTGTGCCAACGAAGTTCCTCATAATAATACTTTTCTTCTTCCGTGAACCCACCTTGCCAATAGGAACTAGTTTCAAAGAAACCATCCATAGATAGAAAGCATGACCAAGTAAGGCAATAACATACCACCAACTAGAGTAGGAACTAAATTTTTTGTGTTTTTTATAAGATAAAGCAAACCAACCTAAACTAATTTTTTTGAAGTTTTTGATAAAAAGCGGCAAACAAAACCAAGCAAAAGAAACTAAGCAAACTAAAAACAAAGTATAGAGAAAGGTTGAGGAGGACTCCCCTTGTGAAGACGTCCTTAGCCTCCCCGGGAACGGCGCCAGAAAACTCGTTGATGCATTGTTGATGTGGGAGCTTCTTCTTCTTTATTCCCCAGCAACGGCGCCAGAAAGTCTTGATGCATGTTGAATGCCCTGTTGGGAAACCCCAAGAGCAAGGTATGATGCAACACAGTAGCAAGTTTTCCCTCAGTATGAAACGGAGGTTATCGAACCATTAGGAGGAAGGAAACGCCTCAAAGGTGTTGTAAGCAACGTGGAAACCTGCACAACACAAACTCAAGATTTGCCCCAACTAACAGTGAGGTTGTCAATCTCACCGATTGCTGTAACAAAGGATTAACTGTATTATGTGGAAGGTGATGATGGTTTGTAGCAAGTAAACAGTAACAGTGGAAGATGTATCAATGGTAAAGATTGGATCGGGGGTCCATAGTTCACTAGAGGTGTTCTCCTTAGATAAACAAACATGGCATGCTGGGTAAACAAACTATAGCTGGGCAATTGACAGGACTGAGCAAGGCATAAATACTAGACAAAAAGATCATATGAGATTCGATTGGGAAATACAACAATACACATAGACCGCCATCCAACTGCATCTATGACTAGAAGTCCACTTTTAGGTTATCATCCGAACCCCCTCCAGTATTAAGTTGCAAGCAAGAGACAACTGCTTTAAGCAAAGTGTGTAAGCTAAACAATCCACTTGTTCCATGAACAAGAGACCATAGTTTTCTCCCTAGTGGCAACAGCACATCTACAATCGAAGATATTTCTGTCACTTTCCTTGAAAACTAGAAGCATGACCCCACTATCGAGCATAAATAAACCATCTTGGAGTCACTGACAACTACTTGGCCAAGATAGCTACTAACAACGGAGAGCATGCAAGATCACAAACAACACAAATATGATAGAATCAATAAGAAAAAACCATTAATCAATCTGACATAGTAATCTCAATATCCATAGGATCCCCGCAAACACAACATGCATGATTACAAATAGATTAGATCTTGATCATGAACGGAGCTCCCAAGATCTATATATGAAAGCACAAAGGATTAGATACAACCATTTAGCTACTACATGGACCCGTAGTACAACGTGGAACTACTCACGCTTCATACCGGAGGCTGGCATGATGAAGAAGAAGGCCTCTGGGACGATCTCCCCTCTGGCAAGGTGCCGGGATGATCTTCAGATCCCCCCGATCTAGGGACGATGGTGGCGGCGGCTACAGATGGTTTCGTGGAGTTTTTGTCGGGTGCCTAGGGTTTCTGCATAGGGGGCTTCTTATAAGCGAAGAGGCGAGGCAGGGGGCCACCAGGGTGGCTGCACCCCCCCAGGCGCAGGGTGGGCCCACCCACGCGGCCAGGGGTTGTGGCCCCCTGGTGAGCCCCCTCCGTCTCGTATTCTGGCTTCGTGTTGCCGATGGTAAAATATTGACTTTGGCTTTTGTTCCGTACAATTCCGAGAATATTGATTTTCTGCCTTTCTAGAACCAAAAACAGAAGAAAACAGGCAACTAGCACTGTGGCAACTTGTTAATAGGTTAGTTCCAGAAAGCATATAAAAATACCTCAAAGTGTAGACAAAGCAAAGGAAAGTAGATAGTAAATAAGCATGGAACATCAAAAATTATAGAAACGTTTCCGACGTATCAAGGGGATGGATGTGATGTGAGGATCACATGTGTTCATGGAGTATTAATGCTTTGCTCCAGTGCTCTATTAAAATGAGCACCTTAATTGCCAGTAGTTCCCTTGAGGCCCCGCTGCAATGGGCTGGCAGGACAAAATATGTTGTGCAATTTCTCATTGCGAGCACGCATGACTATATATGGAGCACATGTCTATGATTGTTTAGTACTTGGATGCTTATTCTTATTTATCTGCAATTTCCCTACATCTTGAAGTTACATGTTTAGACTCGTCCATGCAACGCCCGTCCATCCATCCTTATGCCTACCGCACTCATATCCCATGGTTTGCTACTACTGTTACTATTGCTCTTGTTCTACTGCTATTGTTACTTTGTTCTTGCTACTACCAAACTGTTGCTACTGATAAACTTCTGTGAGCAAGAACTATTTCCATGTGCAGCTAAATTGACAACTCAGTTGTTAAGGCTTGCAAGTATTCTTTGGCTCCCCTTGTGTCGAATCAATAAATTGGGTAATACTACCCTCGAAGACTGTTGCGATCCCCTATACTTGAGGGTCATCAAGACTATTTCTGGCGCCGTTGCCGGGAGCATAGCTTTATTTGTAAGTTCACTTGGATCTACTATTGTTCACTGCTACTCCTTTCATAATGGGGAAGTCTCGTGATGGAAAGTTTCCTATTTTACCATCCACTACAAGAAGAGGTACAGTCCTAAACACCTCTGTTGCTCTTGATTCACCGTCTGTTATAAGTAAGCTTGTTACACCACCACCACATACTCATGCTACACACACTGCTACTACTGCTGAAACTGAAACTGCTTTTGATACGCATGATGTTACTTCTATTGTGCTTGGTGCGAGTGGTTCATTAGGTCCTTTCCTAGATGCTACTATGGCTAGTCTAGGAAATACTGAAACTCCTAGTGAAGACACTGTTATACCTGTTAGCTCACCTGAGTCTAGAGAGAGATACGATATTAATGATGGTTACATTGAGTTTACTGATGAATTTGTTGAAGAGTGCCGAAACACACATGGTTCTAGTGCTATTAAGAGTCTCCTTGAGAGACGTACCATTTTTCCTAAACTGTCCTGTGATCCTCAGTTTGCCACCTCTCCCATAGATATTAAAGATAAAGATTATGATTTCTCTCTTGATTTATCCTATTAAGACATTGTTGAGAAAGAACCTTTGTGTGGGACTGAGAGTGAGAGTACTGTGGCACATATGAATGAGGTTTCCACTATGAGTGCTTTATTCTCTGATGATTTTAAGATGCGCAAGTACTTTGTAACTAGGATCTTCCTTTTTTTCACTAAAAGGAGAAGCTAAAGCTTGGTTTAATAGATTACCTTCTGGTTCCATTTCTAGCCCTGATTGCTTGATTGCTTCTTTCTTCCAGAAATATTTTCCTCCCAGTGCTAGACATGTTGCTTTGCAGAAACTTTTTGATGTTAAACAGGGAGAAGAAGAGAAATTTCCTGAGACATGGACAAGGTTCTGTGCCTTGATTCATGCACATCCTGGATGTCCATTGCCTAAAAATGAGCTTCTTGATATTTATTATAATGGACTAACTGATAATTCTAGGACCTATCTAGATAGTTTTGCTAATTGTGTTTTCAGGAAAAGAACTCCTACAGATGCTGAAGAATTAATGGCTAAAATAAGCAAGAATTATGATGATTGGACTTCAACTGAGCTAAATACACCTGAGCCGATTACTCCTGAACCAGTTGTGCCTGAACCAGTTACAACACCAACACCAAAGAAGAGGGGAGTTATTGCACTAAATGATGAAGTGATGAAGGAAGCTAAGAAATGTCTAAAGGAGAAAGGTATTTGAGCTGAAGATGTGAAGAATCTACCTCCTATAGAAGAATTATGTAAGCCAATTCCCCACTCATCTATTATTGAGGTACACTCTCTCCACTTTGATGAAGGTGATGTTCCCTATGGTAAGCCTCCTGATCAATGCTTAGACGAACTTGACACATTTATCGTTAAAGAAGATAATTTTAATAAACAAGTTCAGAATCATTTATTGGAAAACTCTAGAGCTATTAATGAGTTGAAAGATATTGTGGAAAGGACTGCTAATGATATTAAAATTCTTTGTAAACACTTTAAAATGGTTCAAACTCAAATTGATCAACTTGCTAAGGTACAAAAGGATATTCTAGTTAATGCCTCAGGAGATAAACATGCTTATGGAATTAGAACTAGGAGTGGTATAGCTACTCAACATCCTTAATATCCTGAAGGACACCCTAAAAGAATTGAGCAGGATTCTCAACAAGGTGAAAGAAAAAGAAACATAAAATAGTTGAGGAACCACTTGAACCTGGTGTAGATCCTAATAGTATATTTGTCTCTAATGCTGAAACTGAGAGTGGTAATAATAAAAATGATGCTCCTGATAAGGAGGAAGTTGAGGAAGAACCTGATATGCACACTAAGAACACTATGTACACTAAGGAAGATTTTATTGCTAACAAACATGGTAAAGAGAGAGAACCTTGGGTGCAGAAACCTATGTCTTTTCCAAATAAGAAACACAAGTCAAAGGAGGAAGAACACTACAATAAGTTTTCTGAGTGGATGAAACCTTTATTTTTGCAAATTCCTTTGACTGATGCTATTAAGTTGCCTCTTTATTCAAAGTATATAAAGGATATTGTCTCTCATAAAAGGAAGATTCCTAATGAGGAAATTTGTATTCTGCTTGCTAATTATTCCTTCAATGGTAAGGATCCAAAGATAATTGGTGATCCAGGTATACCAACTATTCCTTGCTCTATTAAGAACAATTATGTTAGAACTGCTTTATGTGATTTGGGAGCTGGAGTTAGTGTTATGCCTTTTTTTCTCTCTACAAAAGACTCCAACTAGAAAAGTTGATACCAACTGATATATCTTTGCAAATGGCTGATAAGTCAACTACTATTCCTGTTGGTATATGTGAGAATGTTCCTGTTCAAGTGGCTCATAATTGCTTGGTTTTGACTAATTTTGTTGTGATTGAAATGCCTGAAGATGATAATATGTCTATTATTCTTGGGAGACCTTTTCTTAATACTACAGGTGATGTCGTCAATTGTAACCAAGGAAAAGTAACTTTTAATATTAATTAAAAACAGCATACTGTCTATTTCCCCAAGAAGGTTGCTAAGAGATATTGCCTGAATTCCATTGAAAATATTAAGAGCATCAAGGTTGGAGAAATATATTGTCCCATTCCATAGGAAAGTTTTGAAACTATTATGATTGGGACCATTGCTATCAAGTTTGAGGTAACATAATAACCTTGTGGAATGCAAAGTTTTGTTTCATATAAGATTGTTTTGGTAACAAGACTTGATCAACCTTGTTAACAAAATGCAGCATGGCCTTAACGGACCTCGTCACCTTCTTCTTCATGTCCCTTCCTAGTGCGAGACTCCGACCTGGAGTGGACAGGGAAGGATTCAGAAGCCGATGACGTGTCTACTTTTTCTCCATGGCCTTTGTTGCCGCCACCTGGATATTCTTCTTCTTCCCTTGTGGAGCTCCAGTCTTTGGATCCATAGCTGCAATGTCGTAAAGGAGAAGGGGGAAGAAGAGTAAGAAAGGCTATTGTGGAGGTCCGGTGAAGGTGCCCAAGTCCCTTATATTTTTTTGAGAGATCCCAGGTCCCTTATATTGAAATTTTAACATCATCTTTTTTACTATTTTACTATTAATTTTTAATAAAAGGTTCTGTGTATCAACCGATACAGATGCCGGTGTTATACTCCCCTTTTCGAAAGAAAAAAAATCGACCTTGGTCATTTTTCCAATGTTTCCTTATTTTCCTTGACTTTTTTGAAACATGGTCATATGTGTTGGCATGAAAATTCATACAAATAAGTTGTATCTTTCAAAATAGTCGTTGGTTTTCAGTATCTTTCTACGCACATTGTCCTCACTCGTGCGCACCCGGTACCCACTTCCTAATCGGTCACCCATCCTCAAATTGCTCTAGGCCAAGCATGCTTAACCTTAGAGTTCTTTTAAGATGAGCTTCCGGAAAAGAAGTTACAACTTGTTGGTATGGGTATACTATCAATCCTATTAAGCCATACGCCAAGGTCTCACATACACCCACCCTTATAAGATCGACGCCCTTGTGGATCAACCATAATCCAGGAACATCTCCTGTTGGCATACGTCTGTGCGTCCAGTGCCGGCACATGTGCCATGTCGTGTCCACTCCGGGCAATATGTGCCATGCTCCACATGTCTGCCACTAACCCGCACATGCCCGTGTAACCGCGAGGGTTGTCTCTGATACCACTTTTAACACCCTGGCCTCTCCGGACCAGCGGTTGTCACTCTTGGCAGGTCAATAGGATCTCTAGACTAACCCCAAAGACCAACACTAGTCTTTTCTGCGCACTTTGTCCTCACTCGTACGCACCCGACACCCACTTTCTGGTCGGTCATCCATCCTTAAATTGTTCTAGGCCAAGCACTCTTAACCTCAGAGTTCTTTTTAGATGAGCTTCCGGAAAAAAGTTGTAACTTGTTGGTATGGGTATACTATCAATCCTATTAAGCCATGCGCTAGGGTCTCACACTTGTACTTCAAATTTTACCTACTTTGGTCAATTGACAAAAAGTCATTTAAGTATGAGAAATTAGATAGAAATCTTGAAAATTCATGAAACAAAACATACTCTATTTTTGTGAAATTTAGTGTGTTGTGGCATTCAGAGCCATACTCTTTACACTATTTTTTAAAACATTTATATGTGGCACTTCTAAAATTATTTGAAAATTTTTGAATACATAAAAGTTGAAAATTCACATTAACAACATTAGTATGTCATGCCAAGATGCACTCATATACTAGAAATGGACAGGTTATTTTAAACTATGTAGATAATGGCCATGACCTTGGTTATTATTTAGCTTGAAACCCAAGTATGTTAACACATCGCTGGTTATATTGTGAAACAAATGTTTTTAAACCTTGTCAAAATTCATGTTTATCATTTATAGAAGAGGACACCATACGCAAGTGCTTTACTTTTTTTGTTTTCTTTAATTTATAGAGAATAAACAGGACGAGTGATGGAGATATGACCTTAAGATTGGTAACTTGCCTTGAAATGTGAACAATCCCATTGTCCTCCTCGTCCTCCTCACTTTTGTTTTCTTTGGCTTCCTCCTCAACATCATCCTCAGAATCCTCTTCCTCTGTCTCAACGTCCATATTATCGGAGTTGCTGGGCGTTGGTGGCGGCGTCTCTTCGAAAAAGCACTTCGAGTGGCTATCTTTTTCATCTAAGGAGTCAGATAGTGGTGGCAGCTATGGCCCGTCGACTAAGTCTGGGCTTCTAGGAAGACTTTCTGGGCTATTCGCGTTTGTCAGGTCGATCGACGTGTTCTGGAGATAGTTATCGTACGGGATTTTGGAAGGAACAAAGGGAGATCGAGTACTAAGCAACGGCATGTTAGGTGTTTTGGGTGAAAGGAGGGGTGCATACTGTTCCAATTTATAATGTCTATTTACAACCATGCTTGTATTAATTTCCTAAAAAGTATCCCAAAATATCATAAATATATTGTATGTCTCGTAAAAAAATGATTATACCAGACTCCTCGATTCTTGATTTTCCTCGGCTCACGGAATACAGGAGGTACCCACTTGTATTTTAAATCACTATGGTTGGTAATATTCAAACTTCTTATTGTCCCTTTGCTCTTATTGATTAATGTGGCCATGTTTTCCTTTCGATTTTTTGAAAGTTGTTCGGTCATGCACATATAGCATACCCTATGAAGTACGGTAGTAAAACATACGTAGACCGCAATTGATTAGTCAAGATAATCACTATTATTCTTATTTAAAAAGAACAAATTATTGTATTTTAGTGCATGTCCAACAACGTTTGTGTATTGAATTGCTAAAAGGTGGCAATAGGAAGAGGAACATGATGGTTCGTCAATGCAACCCAATTTATGATTTTCTAGCCTTCCAATAAGAATTTATTAGTGATTGCCCTTCCTTGCAAAAATCATATCTACATGAAAGTGACATGTGGGGTCAACCACTCGGCAACCCAATAAATAAAGACCCCTATATCAATAAATTTTGAATCACTGTGGCTAGAAGTGTTCAACCTTATGTTTAAAAGAAAATTTTGGGAACCCACTATTCCGCTAATGTGAATAATCTAGTGCGTATGAGCAATGGCAACAAGGCCACCCATCATGTAAGCAACGAAAATGTTTTCATAAAAAAGAAATTGAGTTGCTAGGCCCCACAAGTAATCTGTCCTCGCAAGTCTTATGTCCTTTCACGCTCATTGATTAATGCGTCCACGTTTTTCCTAGAGATTATCCAAAAGTTCTTCGGTCATGAACATATAGCATCATTGCCAATGCTTTGGAATTATAGGAAGTGGTGTGTGACTTTATGCAAATCTTTCCATTATATAATGTACGAGTAACTTTGAACAATGAAAAATGAATCAAGAATTGCAAATCCCAACAATGTTAGCCGTTGGATCTTATTTTCCATTCTAGCATGTAGAAGATTCTATTGATAGTCCTTGGTACAATGAAATCTACACACAAACCCCAAAAGTTCTAATGATATGTTATACTTTTATTATCTTAGCATTATCCCACTATATAGTGTACCAACCGTTTAGTCTTTTTTCAACGGCAGAAGGGAACTGCCAAGCTGCTCGTAAGTCACGTGGCAACATTTGGATATCCCAAGCAAGCCATTTTAGGCAGCCATCAACAACGACAACCTCTCCCCATCCATGCATGATGCACACACCGAAGAACTTTCTCTCTGTCTCTCCCCTACCCCTCCTTTTAGGACGGCTAGGCCACCGCACACACAAAAATGCCACGCAGCTCCTCCGATCAGTGCACCTCCGTTGACGAGTCCAACAAACGAGCCAACGGGGATATCAGTCCCTACCATGGTGATAGCTGGGAGTCTGTTGATGGGCCATACTATTCTGACACACCAGAAGGTAATTTTTCCAACAAGGACCCTGCTTACAGTCATCTGATGGAGGGGGCACCACTAGAGAGAAAATAAGAGTAGGAGGCGGAGGAGGAGGATGGTTTATCATTCATCTATGATGGACCCATCGTCTTCAAGAAGATTTCACTTTATCCAACCTTCCTCGGCAAGAATAAGAGAAAGCAGGAGGATGAGGGGTCAGAAGATTTATGGCCACATCTCCAGGTACGCGACATCGTCTCCAAGAAGAGTGCACTCGAACCCTCCTTGACTGGCAATAAGAAGAGGGAGGAGAAGGAGGTAGGAGGCTTGAATAAGAAGAAGACGGTGAGAGCTGGGGGATGCCACGACAAGCAGAAGGACAACACCAACAGGTCGGTGACAGCGGAAGGATCCAAGTCCAAGAAGAAGAAGAATTCTTATGATTAATTTTGTTTAATTTAACCTCTAGTGCTACCTATATGTAATAAGGTTTAGATATTGAATATTATCAAGTGCAAATTGGAATAGTATTGGGATCTAGAATAAGTACTATATTTGTCATTTCATCTCCCACTTAGACGCAATAAAACCTCTTGTATTACTGGGGAGGGTGAAATTACTTCCTCCACTTAATATATGCATTCGTTCGAGGAAAGAGGGATGCCAATATAGAGAAAGCAAAGTCAATGAGTACTCATATGATTTCAGGTAATTAATACTCCTACTAAATGGAAGAAACCTGGGAAACCGCATGTATTCATAGTGATTAATGAAATACCGAGTACTACTATCAAAGTCCCTGAATAAAAAATAACGTCTATACAGCGTACTTATGTAAATCATCTCCTTGCTTGGCATTGATTTAAATTATTTAATATCACATTGATATGAAAACTCGATTGTGCCCAATGTGCTATCCCCTGCCCAGTGTCGCAGAATGTCAAAAAGGCTGCGTCGCCTGCAAAATCAAGAAAGAACGCAACCATCTATACGACAAAAGAATCATGTAGACACGCAAACATCATAATGAGGAGGTTGCACGCGATGCCGATAAATGAAGAGCGAGAACACACGAGCAGAGAGAAGAAAATTACCGAGAAATGGAGAGGAGCACAAAGAATTTACTTGGTTGTGTGATCAGGCAGCAAGGACGCGCATCTGAGAACTTGTATCTTTGGCGTGTCCCTAGAAACCATATGTTGACAGCTGCATCTGAGTAGTACAGTACTATAGTCTCAATTCATGAAGTCACTGAGAAGGAGTACTCGAGTACTACCTAGGAAAAAGACTTAAATATCTACCTCCGCCGCCCGCCCCAGCAAATGCCTACCTACCGGAGTAAAAAGCGATATACTACTCGAGAATAAAAAGACATGTATTATCAGAGTATTACTACAACAGTACTACTACTTCTGCTACTATTCTAATCCGGTTACAACTCCGTGGAGTTTCCAAAATCCGGACATGTTTTTTTCTAAATTAATCCTAGTACTTGTATCTAGACAATCTTAACCACAAGAAAGAAACGGCGAAAGAAATGGAACTGTGTTGAGGTTTTGTGTACCGGGGCGTTGATCCTGACATTTTCCATGTGGACCAGAATGTTATAAACTTGGTTTCACGAGTAATGGACCCCGGGAAGGTGCCCTTTCCCTCTAAAAAAGAGAGAAACGAGCTACCATGCCGAGAAACAAAAGAGTCAGAAGAGACAAACAGACAGAATAAAATGTTGATAGTGTTGAAGACATGCATTCAATCCTAGATCTCTCCCCTGTAGCACTGTACACTTTGCTCCAGACCCCAGGCTTCTCTGTCTCTCTCTAGGAGTAGACCTTCAAGTGGATAGGATCTATTACTGTACAGCGTGATATCTTATTTACTCTCACCTGTCAAATTCGTGCAGCCTTGTTTTGACCGACCAGTATGAAGCATGGTGTTGAAGTGGCCTGCACTAAAATCTTGCATTGTATGTAGAGTGCATAGCCTCTTTAGCCAGTAAGCTGCGACTAGTGTGGCGATACCTACTTACTCCATTTTTATGCAGGAGCATGGCTCTCAGATGGATCAAGGGACCCCATATTCAATACCCTCAATGATGAATAAAAATTTTAGACTGTGGGCACTACATCAGCGAGCCAAGCTTCTAGGGAAGCACTCTAATGCCGCACGTCTCGACGAATTCCACCAAAAGCTAGCGAACAATGGACAAAGACGAGCTAGCAATGATAACTGTTTGATGCCCCCATGATGGCTGCCTCACCATGGTCGCCTACCACAAGAACACGTTCTTGTACAGCCCGTGCGGCTGCAGAAAGGTTGGCTGCATTTTCACCGCCTTGCCGGTCATGCTCCTTATCCACCTCGACGGCGACCACAAGGTACAAGTGCATAGATATCGTACAGACATCCTATGGAGATTACAGTAACAATGTCGTTACCATCCTTTACGCCATCCATGGTCATCGTCTATCATGATGACGCTAGCGTGTTCAGCCACATCATCAGTGAGCTCGGCCAGGCTGTCACTATTTCCTTGGTGTGTGTCAGGACGGCCGCGTGCTCGTGGCCCTGGTATAGGCTGAAGCTATGTGCGACTAGCCTGCAGTCACCGACGGACTTCTCGACGGACACTGTTACTGGGGTAATTGAGCCGATGAGCTGCGTGTTGCCCGGCAGTGTCATCGTCCTCGAAGATCTGACATTCCTCACGGTGCCGCCGTGGTACATAACTACGACTGCTGGACAGTATCGGATGATGAAGGTGTTGTCTTTCTGCGTTTGCATCGATCGGAAGAATTGATCTTAAACTTTCGCTAGTGATCCTAACGCGACGTTAAGGATGTATTACTAATTAATTTAGTTATAGAGTTCCACTCGTTTACTTGTTATTGTAGTATTACTCGGACACAGGGTCTCTTTTGGCACTAGTAAGGGTGTATTTTGGCTGTAAAGTGAGTTTTCTAATAATTTTTATATTTAGGATTTAAGTGTTCTATAAAACTATGTTGTTCAACTGCTATGCCATGTGCCCACTTCTAGGGCATGACTACGATCTAGTATATGTATCGAGATGGTCTTGCTTTTCCTCTGAAAGTTATATCACAAATTTTTCTAAATTTGGATGAATCTATATACTCCATTATAGCTATAATTTGGATGAAAACAGAAGTTATAAAAATAAATCATGTAATGAGACAATACCCAAATATACATCTGATACTTTATGGATGTGGCTCAAAATTATAATTATTTTTCAGCTTCACCTATTATAATTTTATATAAAAATGATGTGGCATACTTCTATATATTATGCGAGACTCACGTACAAGGCACATGAAACTTACTTATCCTACTAGGAAGAGTATGGTTCAGCTCCGCGATGGAGAAGGAGTAGGACCCAACTACTTTTCCTCGCTTGATTTCAGGTTCCTTGGTACTAAATGTATGGACTTGGATGTAATTTTCTATATTTTGACGACCGTGTTAATTAAAGCATCTCGCTCCCTTGGGAAATACCCCGGTTAGAAAAATAAAGTACCACCACCCGGTTTTCACAAAAAGTGGACTACCACCTTGATCATTTGTCCTGAAACCCAAGAAAGTACACACGGAGTACATGGTATAGTAGGCCATATTATCAAATGAGTTTTTCAAGTATTTTTATTGGTAGAATAAATTAATAAACAAAGAATGCTCCCAAAAAAAATTGTACACAGTGGACAATTCTTTCTTACAGTTTCCCAAATTTGAAGGATTTTTCGTACTTCCTAGCTAAAGATCTGCGCACTTAAATGACTCTATGCCGATAAAACAAACTTAGGTCAAACATGAATACATGTGAGCACGAAAGACTATTACTCTTGAAAATTTTCAAAATTCTTCTAGAGATATCCAGGCAGCGAATATATCATGGGACAACAATAGTTTTGAAAAGTGTCAGTACCGATTAGTATTTGCATACCGACAAATTTGACTGCTTATGAAAAACCTTCAAACAAAATAAAGTGTAAAATAAAAACATGAGATTACATTACGCTTCGCGTACTTTTTTGAGTGTAGTTTTATTAATTGCCAAGAAAAATGATAAACATGAGTTTTTGATAACTTAAGAAAAATAAATTCACATTATTAGATCCTACCATGTACGAACATTCTTGGGTTTCATCCTGAACAGCCAATAAATTCATGGCCATACATATATATATATATATATATATGTATGTATCGATACCCTAGCTACTTTATGATACGGTTCTCATATCAGATAAATGTGCGTGTTTTGGTGTAGTAAACAATGTTGTCCGTGGGAGTTTTAGACAATTAGGAAAAAATATTTTTCACTTTTTTAAGTGATTACATGATGTTTTGTACTAGTAAATAAAATCAGAAGAATGTGGCTCAAGATGCAACAAGCGCACTTTATTTTCGGACATAGCAGACCATGCATGTTTTAATTGTGATTCCTAAGTTATATGAGTTTTCAAGGTTCGTAGCTAAATTAACCACTTAAATTACATTACTCCCTTTTATTAAAATTAATTTTCTCAAATGCGTCTAGATTCAGATATATGTATATAGCACATTAACATTACTAGATACATTTTTATCTAGACAAATCTAAGAACATTAATATGGATCAGAGGGAGTCCGTCGAAATTAGGTCAAATTAGTTCAAACCACATGTGAGCTAATGATTGCTCTTAAAATTTTACAAAAATCTTTTGAACGTGCCCACCAGACAGTCAATATATCTAGAATGACTGAGAGTTTTGCAAGATTAAACTTCTTGCTAGAATTTGCATGCAGAAAATTTTGACCCTTCTATGAAGAAAAAAATAAGAAAATAAAGAAAAAGGAAAAAAAGGGGACTCGTGCATGGCATCCTTTTGTCGTGTATTACCTGGCATAAGTTTTTACAACTTTTGAAAATAAGCTTCATAAAATTGGCCTACCATGTAAGTATGAACAGGTTTCAGGCTGAGCGACCAAGCAAGGTCATGGCCATATCCACATCATAGTTTCGGACCCACGAGTGTAGTGTGGTGGCGAGAGGAGTACAAAGAACAATTTTTTAGGGAATCTGTATGTGGGACTCACTAGGATTATGAAAATTATCAGAATGTATAAGGTCAATATTTCGCCACAAGGTACGACCCATATAGCTTTTCATATTTCTCTATGCAAGAGAGAGGATAGAGGGGAAATGATTTTTCCATTCTCTATGGGCAACCCACAAGCTTGAGGTGCACCTTATGCTTAATGACAACTTTATTTTCTCCACAATATGATAAGGTGAACCTTAATAAATGCCACATAGGTCTTAAGGTGTTCATTTTTATAAACTGCAGATAAGGTCAACATTTGCCACAAGGTAGGACCCACATATCTTGGTCATATTGCTCCATGCAAGAGAAAAGAGGGAGGGTAAATGATTTTTATATTCTCTATGGGCAACCCACAAGCTTGAGGTAACTTTAGTTTCTCTACAATGTAATACTATATGCCTCAAGGTGTGTTTTTTACATATTGCAGATGCCCTAAGGAAGAAAGAAAATAATGGGCCCACTTGGAAGTGTATGACCAAGCTATAAAACTTCTATGAAAAAGTTAGCGTCTTTAATATAGTGGGTTCCACGAATCATCTCTTTTAGACACTCGTGGAGCTTATTACTCGTAGTACCATATTTATTTTGCTTAAACATATGCTAACCTCTATCCACACATTGTATATGCAAAGAGAATAAAGCGTAGGCAGGGGAAGAGGGCAGCAGCGAAGAGAGAAGAGGAGTTTAAGGCGGTTCAACGTTAGGGCAAAGTTTATGATGGGTTGCTGACACGAGTTACTCCTGCCTCCTTACAATTACAGTGTACACTCTACTAGTAGTAAATTTCAGGACCTATGCATGCAAAAAAATCTGTGATTTTCTCTCTCCTTTGCTGCCTCTCATCTCTACACCCCTCTCCCCTCGTGCAATGGCCTGAATGATCACCATCGTCCATAGTGTGGTGTTGCGCACGTGTGCCTCACTACAGTGGCTTTGTTTCCTTCTTTTTTTGAGAGGGTAGCTCTGTTTCTATGGCGTGTTCGGTAGTCGTGTTGGTGTGGAGTAGAAGGAGTACATAGGAAGGAAACTACTTTGGTCATTGGTGGCAAAAAATTCAAAATTTTCCAGTTTCGAAATTCAAACATTGACCATTAGATCAAGACTAGAAAATCCAAACATTGCTAACTGTTGGATCTTATTTTCCATTATTAGTGTAGCATGGCAGGTAAAACCGAGAAAATTGTTGTGTTTTTGTTTTGTGTATCATCATGATAGCATATTCATGTCATCATGACACATTTCATTTGAGCATCTTCATGTCTACATGCATATATTTGCACAAAACTATTTTCCTAAATCCTATTTTGTTTTCTAGATATTCACTTCTCTATTTCATATCAACGCCCTAGGTCCACTTAGATCTTTTATTTGTCTAAAACCTATTTGTGAACATTTTGTTTTGAAAGAATGCAAATAAATATAAAAACTATTTTCTACCGGGGGAGGCAGCCAGCCTGTAGTCCAGGCACCTACTACCCCGGTAGAGCAAACCCTAAATACCTAATCGCAAGCCCTAGACCTAAACCGGCTAGGCCCAGCCCAAACCCAAACCTAGACTAAACCCTAATTCTTCCTAACCCTATCCCACCTAAACCTAATCTTCCAGCCCTACCTTTTATTCTACCCGCCGCCGCTGTAGCGGCAACACGCACACGACGCGGTTTACACATGCACCCAACCAGATGCACCACCCACCTAACCCGTCTCGTGCAGTCCACGCAACACACACCAACTACACGCCCGCCCCGCTCCTCAATACCCCGGTCCTACCCCATCGGGATCCCCATCCCCACCTACCCCCTGATCGTGCCGCTCCCCTGACCCTACGTCGATCCCACACGGACGCAAGGCCCCACACAATCCTCTTCTCCCTCCTGATATCCTTGCCTCCTTTCTCCCCCGTGAGCGCGCCTCCTCCACCAGGCCGTTCCCTATCGTCTGCTCACCCCGCCGCCCTGGGTCAACCTCCTGCGCCTCCATACTTGTCAAAGGATAAGCGATAACCGAAGGAGGAACCGCACGCAATGTCAAGTGAAAGCCAATGGCATCAATCCGAAGTTGGATCCAAGATCGTCACCGGCAATCGAAGCTGGCATGCCGATTCCTCCTACATGGAACCTGAAGACCGATCCCACCAAGCCCTCCGACATGGATCCAAAGTCTGAGACCTCGAAGACCGATCCCAAAAACCGAGCCCGAACCCCTCCGAACCAATATCGGTGATACCCACATGTGACCCTAAGCCCCTATTTTATAACATGATATTTCCCTTGCTGCATATTAAATTGCTCATGTCGCATACATATTGTGTGGTTTGGGGGCATTATGCCGATTCACCTTAAAATTAAATATGGAGACCATATGTGGGTTAATCTAGTCTTATCTTGGCTCCATTTAAATACAACATTGAAATTGTGGTCTATATAAATAACTTGAACCATATAATTAATTGTCGGGACCATGGTTCCGCTTAATATTGCCTAGTCGCATCGCATCCTTGCCATGTCATGCATCATACCCGATCTTCCACCGTAGTATTAAATAGTCCATCCGGTGTTTCTTCTAGTGCTTTGCTTCTTCAGACCTGGATGTAGTTTTTGATTAAGGAACAGACGGAGAGGAAGATCCCCGAAGTCTCCATGAAAATGTTCACTGCCAAACGTCCTCTGACTCTGGTAAATATTTCGAGTTTGTTTTAAGCATTTTCGCTCTTTTCCGCCTTGTCATCCGACTTTACTTTTACTTACGTTCTTAATACTTATCAGCTCGAGAAACTCCCCGAGTCCGAGATTGCCCCTGTTGAGGGTTATCTCTTTGATGACTCGGAAGCGACGGAGGACGACAAGGTGAAAGAAGTTCCTGCCTCTACTTCCAAGAAGTGTAAGGCCAAGGAAACTATTGTTACTGCTGGCACACAAGTGTTGCCAGTGGTTAAAAGGTAATCACCTTGTGATCTTTAGTACTTTGTACATCGTTTTATTTCTGAACCACATCTGATGTTCATTCTTGTGTGTTTTAGAGCTAAGTCTGTTTTGAAGAGTAAACTAAAGTCAGAAAGCAAGTCAGCCAAGCAATTGTGCCAGCAGAAGCTTGCATTATCTCCAGTGATGCATCCTCCAACTCCCAGCAGTACACAAACCTCAGCACCAGAAGGTTTCTGCCTCTCCCAGTGCCAGTTCTATCATCCTTGATGCTGCCACGACCTCACAAGCCCTGGTTACCATTGATAGCCAGGAAAATGACAAGGATGAACCTGTCAAGGGTAATGATTCCATGGTAATGTCGCCAGGAAAGATCGATAAAATGGTCGGCTCTGCTGCCTCTAGCCTAAAGAGGAAAAATAAGGAGGAGATTCTCAAGCTAGCGCAATCTAGCCTCGAGAAGCAAGTCCTTACTCCAGAGGCAGCGACCCAGGAGATGGAGGATGTCAAGCTGGTGAACCTCCTAGACCAAATTTTGGTCCGGGATAAAAAGATCGAGTCTGGCGAGCTTCCAGCGACAAGCGTTGCTCCCCTCTTCCTTGCCGAGAAAGTGTTCCACAACACGAATATCGGATTTGAAAAGCTGCACTTGGAGCACATTGTAAGTTTTCCGAATCTCGTTTGTAGTATTTATTCTTATATCCTCTAGCCCCAAAGCATAAATTCAGATGAAGATCGTAGCATAAGATCCGAGTTAGTGTAGCCCCCAAGGCTCGTGCTGGATTTTGACTTAGTTAAAGTTGCAACCCGAGTCTTAGTAGCCGTCTGACGGTTATTTCGTCTTTAACTTACAGAAAATTGCATCCTACAACTAGGGTTTGCTCAAGAACATTTGCAATAAGCGCATGTAAATTAATGCCTTGCGTCTTGAGAATTCCAAGCTGCAGGTTGAGAAGGATGAGGCGGAAGGTAATCTTTTCCGACATTAACCTTAGTAATTGTCATAGTCGAACTGCTTAGCTGACTGATAGTTTTTCCTTTGCAGAATTGCTGAACCAATCCAGCAAGATGGTGGAGGAGGCCAGAAACTTCAAGGTCTTAGAAATGGAAAATGCTGAACTCCGGGACAAGCTTGAGAAGCTTAAGAATGAATCAGAGAAATCCGTGAATGTTGTCCTGGAGTTAAGCAACATGGCGAACGAGAGGCTCGAGAAGCTGTTAGCCCTCCGGGATAAACAACTTGATGATCTGAGGAAGGATTTTGACAACCAGAAGGATCTAGCCTAGGCCACAGAAGCAGAACTAAAGAGTCTCCGGGAGGAGCATTCTCAGTGGAACCACTGTGTGCTAGGTAAGATTTTCGACTTTACTCTTCCCTTGATTTTCGACTTTTCATTTGTCAGATTTTGATTCTTGGTTCTTTCCCAGACCCTCTGCATCTTTCTGACTCCTCTTCTTCTGAACCTCGTCTTGAGCGCATAAAACTTGTCGGAGGTGTTCTTTTCGACTTCCGCCAGACTCTTGAAGAGGCTGGCGAGTTGGTGAAACTTTTCGTCTTGAACAACATGCCGGTGCTTGAGGTGAGGGACAGAGTGAAGGAGATTCCGAAGCTCATAGAGGATTGGAAGATTTCCTACACCCGGACTGCTGCACAGACTGCCCTCACTATGGTGATGAGCCACCATAGTGATATGGAAATCTAGCATGTCACCAAGGGCATCTCCGATAAGGACGATGAGGGTAACCCGCAAGACATCAAGGTCATCCAAGAATATTGCATGGGTTATGCTTGCATAGGTTATGCTTGTCGCCTGGCGGAGATAACAAACTGCACGACTCCATCTGAAAAATGTCCCACCTCTCAAGTTACATGCTTCCTGTGCGAAGGGACCAACCGCAACCCCTCTCAATGTCACCTCTACCTGATTGTACAATAAGTGAATCATTTAGAGATGGAATTCGCCAAGGCATGCCATTCTTACCAAACAATAGGAAGGATCTAAGCAAAGTCATATGCTTCAAGTGTCACAATCCTAGGCATTATGATGTTGATTGTCCAAAACAGAAAAATATGGGTGGAAACGATGAAAACAATGAAGGTAATGGTAATAAAGGAAGCGACAACAAGAATCCCAAGAAAGATCCTAGTCAGGTGACATGCTACAAGTGTGGTGAAACAGGGCATTATGCGTCAGATTGTCCCGAGAAAAGGAAGAATAGAAGTGGCAATCGCAAGGGCATTGGAAAGAAGCCCAACCCGTCCATCAGGCTACGGTGAATTATGTTAGTCTGAGTTAAGCATACAAATTATTATACCCGGAGAACCCAACAAATATAATCTTTTAAGGGTGGTAGTACCCTAGTGTAGCCTGAACCTATTTCTTTCTAGCATTTTCGAATCTCGAGGGATGAGATTCCTTTTAAGGGTGGTAGTCTATAACATCCCAAAATTTTCGAATTTTGAAATGTTAAAAATAAAATTAATAAGTTGATTGAATTGTTTAACCTTTTCGAAATTTGATTGAAAAGAAACTTTTTAGGATTGTTCAAACCTTCCTAAGCACACTAAACATGAATGGTTATCATGACTGTCCAATTAGGTTTGAAAGTTTTGTATAAAAAACAATGTGCTGCATTGCATCATAACATCTTATGCAAACCCTCATTCAAAAATCTTGTGTCAAAACCCTAATCTTTTAATCCCCAGAATCATTCATGAAGTTCCTATAAAAAATACATTTTTAATGTTTTATTGAAAGGAATATTGTTATTAAGATGTCCTAAAATAGATCTTGAAATTATCAAACCCTAAACCCTATTTTTTGCATCTCTAAAGTTGCCATATAAAGCAATGTGTACAAATGGCATTTGTGATACTTCAATTCTGGTGAAAAATATTATTCAACTAGTTGAATGCCCGTGCGTTGCCACGGCATAATGAAATTTGTTTGAAATATTTTTTGAGTTACATATATTCCAATATCGCACTCTTTTGACTCATGTTTGTTCTTCTTCTTGTCCAATCTATCGACCCCCTCGATTTATTGTCGTCATGTCCTCGCTACATCGGTTATAGCCGCACACTCATCCTTAGGACCAAGGACTAACCTCTTCGTCGCTTCGCCTCATACTTAGGATTATCTTTCCCACGCTATTATGCCAACATGATTTGGCCTCATTCACATTGGCTCGTCCATATCGTCGCCATTACAAAGACCATACACTCATACTCACACATATGATAACTTTACTCGCGCCCACAAATTTGAATGATCTTTCTCTCATATTTTTTTATCTGAACGTATCTCTTGGCGCATATTCTCCCTCCCTCGGCTCCACTGTTTCTTATATCATGCTTGCTTATAAATGGGTGTATACAAGTTTTATATTTGTATAATGCAACAATGCAAAGAAAAGTCTGTAAACAACCAACATGCGGAAGAATGAGAGTGCCTGTGCATATTGTTATGGTAATAACGTATTTTTCACTAAACTGATGTTTCAGATAGCATGATCATCTTCTTACAATAAAAACTCTATTTTTCTTTACATTTGTATTGATCAGCTAACCTAATGTCCAAGACCAACCTGACAATCTATGTGCTGCGGTGCGAAGTACATCATATGATTCAGTTGTGTTGACGGTAAAGAACAACATCCTGGTGACCCTGGCATGAGCCTCCAGATCAAAACCAATCACACATGTAAAGCAAAGATCATCCATGAAAGGTCTAGTCAAAAGCAGCATGCATATTTGAATTGGAAAATCAGGAATGGTACACGGAGAACATATTACAAATTGTAGTGACTAATTAATAATCATAAGACCTATGAAATTCTGGAGACTTTGCACGAATCTGTATGCATGTAATACCTCTATTTTACAGAAGGTTTATGTCCAACAGTTTTGAACCAAAACATGTTCATGTCGCTGCCACCTCTAGCTAAAGTGTGCTCCAGCCTGGGGAGTTGGCCTGCTCTGGCTCACCTCTAATTGTACCATGTTCCATCTTAGGAATCCCTCCATCACTACGCGGTAAGCCTTCAATGTCATCCTCAGTCCCTCGTCTCAAGATTCGCTGGATTTTGGTCAGGTTTCCGACTATTGCAACAGAATTACTCAAATAAAAAATTACTGAAAAATAAAAAAAATCAGTGTGGAATTTACAAGATAGAAAAATTGAGTCCACTTATCCATCAAGATTCAGTGTACCATTAATCTGCTCTTGAACGTTTGCTGTATCAACAGTATACAAATATAAACAAGTATCTTTAATCATGTTCCTGGTGTTTAATCAGAAAAAGGAAATTGTGTTTGAAGAGGAAGAATTATTAAGCAGAGTCAGATTGAACTAAACTAAAATGGAAAGACACCAAGTTAAACCATTGTTCCATCAAGATTCAGCAAAGCAATGTACGGTTCTTGAACTCTTCACCATATCGAGCTACACAAACTTCAGCAGCTATTGGACATGCATTTGCAGATAAACAAATCCAGTTTCTTGATGGATGATGAACATGTTTCATTTATCTGTAGAAATTTTAAATTTATATTGCAACAACACTTGTAAACAAATGAAATACTACTGAAGAATCAACCAAATCCTAGTTTCAAAATTTCCATGGAACTATGCATATTTGTGTGACTTTCAATTTTCTTGGCCAGGCCAACCTAACCTGGCAAAAAAAATTAAACCACAAAATAGTAGGTGATGGAGAGAGAGAGAGAGAGAGTAAGGAGTTTTTTAAAAAAAATAGAGTGGAGCGATGACCTAATGGACAATTAGCAAATTAAGCATCATGTGGAAATATCGGGTATTAGTGCAGATAAGGAGGAGCAATTACCCAAATCTGGGAGGAGACTGAGCGGATCAGCTGCAGAGCAGCTCTATATCAAGTAAATTTATGCTTATTGGATGGAAAATGATGAGGTCTTGAATTCAGATGCAGGTACGAAAAAAGTTTCAGCTGTATTTGTGCTTCTGGTCTGTTGCTAGGATGAAGTCATCAGCTTTGTTCATGCAGACACTCTTAAGAAGTCGAAAATGACCTCATCATTCATGCCATTCTAGAGAATAAAGAGATGATGGCTCACCGCCAATTCTTCAATGACTTTCAGCATACTCTGAACTGATCAGAACACCGCATTTGCCTTGTGATTAGTGAAGTTGACACAAACTGCCTGTGAAGTGACCCCTTGTTTCAAAATACTTGCGGTAGAGACTCATTGGATCTTCTGAATAACTGTATAGACCATAACCTACTATCATCTCATTCCATGTCACCGGTGTTTCTGAAACTGAGGTTACTGAAGATGCCATGTGCATAGCCCAGCAATCCACATCTAGACTGCAGCCACGCTTAGATAAATTCTTTTCATCTAATCCTCAAATCACCAATCTCAGGCTCAGCAACCAGCGCGACCATGGATGCAGGTGACTGACAAACTGTAATAGTAAACTGAACCCAAAATTAACAGACAAAATCATGCACCCACGCTTATTCCGCTGGAAAATCTTTTCGACTGGGAGAAACCTAGCCGCCGGCAGTTGCTCGCCGCCCTCTGGCCTCTCCCCAAAGCGCGGTCGGCCATGCCTCTAGCACCTCGCCTTAGTAGAAGAGGCAATTCTCTCGTCTCGCATGACTCGGCCTTCTTTCTCCTCTTGTTGAGATCACCTCCGCTGCCTCGAAAAAGCCGGCGAGATGGCACCATCTTGGACCAATTCCTCGCCTGGAGGCCCTCCCCGTCACCGTAGGCATCGATTCCTGGCTAAGACATGCCGTATTTCGACCAAAAACAGTCGCACTTTGTGCGCCTTTCCAGCGGCGAGCAGGTACCAGGGGCAACGCGAGGATCGGGGAAGCTGGCGGAGATAGGAAACGAACCTTGAGAGCGTGTGACAGTCGGCAACGGTGGTAGGGGCCATGGTTGTTGACCGACGATGGGAGCTCGGGGTTGCGGCATCATCGTGTGGCGGGCGGCAGGAGCTCGGCTGTCATCTTCGATGCGTGGCCGGCGGAGGGAGCTCGGGCGGTCGCTTCGACTCGTGGCCGACGGGGGCCGGAAGAACAAGCGGCGACATCAGGAAGGACTCAATGTGTGAGGGGGAAGCAGAGTCCTCTGTCTGCTCGGTTGTTGAATGCGACGACCTAGGCGAGGAGATGGTGCCGCCGGTGGCCAAGATCCAG
Organism: Avena insularis; assembly: GCA_023614405.1. Classification (NCBI taxonomy): domain Eukaryota; kingdom Viridiplantae; phylum Streptophyta; class Magnoliopsida; order Poales; family Poaceae; genus Avena; species Avena insularis. The sequence goes on along the minus strand of CM042685.1, from coordinate 164,940,070 downwards.
ATGCGGATGCGCTTGGCCACGGTGCGGGACGCAGGGAATTGCAGAATAGGCGGTGGCGTTGGAGCTACCATGCGCGCCTTCCTCCGCGGTTAGAATCCAACAGGACAAGCTCGTCCGCCTTCTGGCCAGGATCCTTATCTGAGCTCCTCCATATGCCCTCGTCCTGTCCACATGCGCGTGCGCCACCCTCGCCGCTGAACCTCTGCCTCTAGCTGCAGGTCACTTTGTTTACCACATGCGCAGGAAATGAAAAAAATGAACAAGTACGGCCACGGCGGAGGTGGACGAGGTACTGGCGATGGAGCCTGGGAGGCGCAGGCGCGACACTCGTGGGGAACGGGCGAGGCAGGGGCGGCCTACATGCGCTCGAGCGGCGGTCCGCGGAAGGAGGCGGGGCCTCGCTCGCGAGGGCGGTGCCCTAGACAAGCGGCGCGGAGAGGATTGGGGACGGCGGCCGGACGCAGGCGGCGGGGTCGGCGGGGCGCGCGGAGCTCACGGTCGAGGGAGGAAGCCGACGAGGAAGGCGGCGTGGCTTTGGGAGGAAGACGGTGGCGGCGAGCGGCGACCGGAGAGGCGGCACAGCTCGGCAGAGGGAGACGCGCGGGGAGGAGAAGAGGCGAGCGATGCTGCCAGATGTGTCGGCGGCGCGTGTCGCGGGCAGAGAAGGAGGAGGTGGGTTTCAGGTCTCACTTGGCGGTGGCAGGGGAGGGTAAATACTCCAAACTATCAGGAGCAAAACCGGAAAGCAAAAATCAGAACGAAAATTCCAGGCGATGAACCTACATCTGTGTAAATTAATACTCCATCGGTTTTAAAATATAAGATGTTTTAGGTTTGTGAAGAAAATGAATCTTATATTTTGAATGAACCTATATACTAAGACACTTTTGAACTTGAATAATAAGACACTTGTATATAATAAGACACTTGTATATACTAAGTTCAAAATAAAAAGAAACAAAAAAACTAAACCTAAACCAACCTGGACCATCTCGAGGCAGCCCACCTCTTCTCTCCCGCACCCGCGCACTGCGTTGCGCAGTCGTCAACCAAGCTTTCCTACCGCCCACCCGCGCGCATAGGGGCCCATGTCCAGTCCAACAGCACTCGGCCTCTTTTCCTCCCTCTATCGCTACCGTCTAGGACCCGTCTGTCATCGCTCACCTCCCATGATGTTCGTACGCGAGACGAACTCCTCTGCCACCTGAACCGAATCCCACCTAATTCGGTGCCGTCCTTTGCCCCTTCCCCAAGTTGAAGACGCCCATAAATTCTCCCGTGTGCCCTCCCTCGCGACCCACGAAAACCCTAGCCACCGGAGTTCCTCCATTACCGAAGCAAGAGGTCTTGGTACTCGTCGATGTAGACGACCAGCCCCCTCCTCTCCCTATCATCCTCCTCCCCTTATACTGATGCTCCTCTCTGACTGGTTTTCTCTCTCCGCAATGCACTAGAGCGAGCTCCTGAGCCAACCGGAGCATCGCCGGAGTCGCGCTGCTCTAGCCGCCTTCCGCCACCGCTACAGGAAGCGCAGGACCGCGCCAAGACACCCATCGAGACCGCCTTGCCATGCCGCTACTAGCTCCCTACTCCAACGTCGCTGAGGGTCACTACATCGCCATCATTCTCCATCACCTGTGCTCTCGTCGCCGCCGCTGCCGACCACCATCGTCACGCCGATGAGGCCTAGGAGCCTTCGATACAGGACCGTCGGATCCCCATCTGGCGGTCTAGATTAGATCCAACCACGAAGGGGTATCGGCCACTAAGATCACGTTGCATGGCGGGCGCCTCGTCCGCGCTCGCATCAACCGCCAGGTCAGCGGTCAACTGCACAGTCAGTACGGTCAGCTTGTTTAAATAATTTTCATATTAAAAATAGACAGATATTTACCCAATCTTTTATAATTTGTAATAAATTATCTACATGTCCAAAAATTATAAATATGCCGTTGGAAAGATATTTTGTCGTAGAACACTATTCCGTGATTAGATCTAATTTTCAGTTTTTTTGTATTATTTGAATTGGTTAAATAGCCTTTTAATGGTATTTAAATTGTAGAAAAATAATTATAACTTCGAAAAATACAAATCATATCAAATTGAAGCTACTTTAATCTAGTTTAATAATATCTGATTAGATCTATCTTTTGGTGAATAGTTAACTGGTAATAAATTAAATTATTAATAATGATTTTATAGATCATAAAATTTATAACAATTTATTTATAGATCTGAAAAATATGACATATATGTCTCTAGATTCACAATTTCACTTAGAATACAGATCTGGTCTTAGATAAATCGTTGACGAAGTAAATATTTTAGTTGATTTAAACTCTATTAAACGGTAAATAAATCATAGAAAAAGATATACAACTACGATTAAGGTGAATCCAATTCCTACTGGTTTGTATTAATATCCTCTATTCAGTAAAACTAAGAAACAAATTTAATTAGACAGTTAGGACAAAAGTTGCAAGAGAACTACTAAACCTCTTATTTGGCCATCAAGATTTACTAATAAATACCCTAATTGCATTAAATAATCTCATAGGAGCATCATATGATCTCATACTGTTCACAGAAGTAATTATAATCATTGTGTCATATTAAATCAACATGTATGTTTGTGATCATCATTTTTGTATTCTATGCTGCAATTTTTTTGATTGGAATTACTCTATTCTCGCGTTAGATTGTTCCGAGAGTGCGATTGCTATAGATGTTCTCGTAGAATTTTTACTTAGTATTATTTTGCAAGTGTGATGATTTTTTGTAGTATGCCATAGGAAGATCAATACTTAGGATTTTTTCCTCCTAATAGGTTACCCCTATTTTTGCTAAGTGTTGCTTTCTATGCTATATATATAAAGTACCGTTGGAGGGTTCGAAAGACAAGAAATTTTATAATTATAAAGGCTCTCTTGAGTGATATTTTCTTCTCAAATCCACTTCAAAATAAAACTAAGTTTTCTTCTGGGTGGAACGGTTGTCGGGTCGACGAGTGAGATTTTGGTGGAGAACGACCGCCCAGGAATCAAAGAAATCTGCCATGTTTTAGAATTCAGAAGCTTCTAGTGCAATAATGCGGGCTGCTTCGGGACCAGGTGATGACCCACAAGTATAGGGGATCGCAACAGTCTTCGAGGGTAGTATTATCAGATTTATTGATTCGACACAAGGGGAGCCAAAGAATACTTATAAGCCTTAACAACTGAGTTGTCAATTCAGTTGCACCTGAAAATAGTCTTGCTCACAGAAGTTTATCAGTAGCAACAGTTTTGTAGTAGCAATAGCAAAGTAACAGTAGTAGTAAAACGAAGGCAGTAGTAACAATAGTAACAAACAGTAGGATATGAGTGCGGTAGGCATAGGGATGGATGGACGAGTGTTGCATGAACAATTCTAAACATGTAACTTCAAGATCTAGGGAAATTGCAGATAAATAAGATAAAGCATCAAAGTACTAAACAATCATAGGCATGTGCTCCATATATAGTCATACATGCTCACAATGAAAACTTGCACAACATCTTTTGTCCTGCCAGCCCGTTGCAGCGGGGCCTCAAGGGAATCTACTGGCAATTAAGGTGCTCCTTTTAATAGAGCTTCGGAGCAAAGCATTTACACTCCGTGAACACATGTGATCCTCACATCACAGCCATCCCCTCCGGCTATCCCAATTTTTGTCACTTTGGGGCCTTTGGATCCGGACAATGATATGTGTACACAACTTGCAGATAAGATCACAAACAATACTATCATCATGAATCAATAATAAGTTTAGATCTGATATCATGGCACTCAGGCCCTAGTGACAAGCATTAAGCACAACAAGTTGCAACAAAGTCAAATAGCACTAATAGAGATACTAGGCACCATGCCCTAATAATCTTATTCGATTACATGATAGAACTCATCCAGTCCATACCATCCACGTAGCCTACAGCGGGGGATTACTCACTCATGGATGGGGGAAACATGGATGGTTGATGGAGAGGCGTCAGTGATGATGATGTCGATGATCATCTCAAAATTCCCCGTCCCGGCAGAGTGCCAGAACGGAGTTTCTGGTTCCGAATCGCGGTTTCTGGTGGTGGCGGCATAGCGGAACTCTTTCTGGAAAAACATCGACCCCCCTGAGTTTTTAGGTCAGAAGGAAACTTATAGGCGAAGAGGGAGGCCGAGGGGGTGCCTAAGGCGGCCACAACCCCTCCAGGCGCGGCCAGGCCTGGCCCGCGCGACAGGGGGTGTGGGCCCCTCGGGCCCCTACTCCGTCTCGTGTTCTGACTCTATGAGTCTTCTGGTGAAATAGGATTTTTGGCATATTTTCTTGGATTTTTCCTGATAGTTGATTTTCTGCACAAAAACTAGTCACCAAGGTAATTCTGCTGAAAACAGCCTCAGTCTGTGTTAGTTGTATCCAAATCACACAAGTTTAGAGGAGAAATAATAGCAAAAGTGTTCGGGAAAGTAGATACATTTTGGACGTAACACCAGGCCGTTCCCTAGGGGAGGTCGCTTCATCAAGTTCGGCGAGCATCAAGTCAACATCATGGTGCGCGTGGAGCGCGCATACCCCGAACGAGTCTTCTTGGCACCGGATCCACCCGCGGTTCATGCTGCGGGAAAACGTCACCAGGTCGTTTCTACGGAGGTAATGATCACTGCACCTGATCCATCGCGTCCCCCAGCACCTCCAATAGTTCCAGTGGTGAACGAGGCAGCCGAGGAAGAAGACCTGGATGCCACATCAAGGGCAGCAAGAACAACAAAGGTACCACTAGAGAGACCGGAGAACATAGCAACGAGTAAAACAGCCAAGGAATTGCAGGAAGCGATAGAAAAACTGGCAGAACCAGTAGCACCAGCGGCTGACCCAGCACGTGCACAAGCCGAGTTAGAGGAAACCAGGAAAAGGGTGTTGGAAAGAGCTAAGGAGCTTGCCAAGCTACAACAGGATCTAGAGATTACCCTCCGGGAATATAACTCAGCGCATCGAGTGAAGGGCGCAAAGACCCGACTCGACGCGACAAGGATAAGAGGAAGGAACCTCAACGAGGATCTGGCAGATGCCACGTCCAAAATAAGTTGATTTTCTGCTCAAAAACTAGACACCAAGGTAATTCTGCTAAAAACAGCGTCAGTCTATGTTAGTTGTATCCAAATCACACAAGTTTAGAGGAGAAACAATAGCAAAAGTTTTCAGGAAAGTAGATACGTTTTGGAGGTATTAACTCCCTGTTAGGCCCCGGTTGGTCAGTGGCCAGGTTACTTGTACCAGTGGTTGTTATTACCGTTTCGGTGCCAGTGGATTAGCACTTTAATGTGCTGTTTTGGATGTAATAGATGATTAGCTTAAACCTGAAACTAAGCGTGGTCCTGCTCTTTCCATATAAAGGAGCAGGAGTGGGTGGAAGGGTGGCACGCAAGAATAACAAAATTTATATTTCCAGTTATCTACTTTATTTAGCTGTTCTAGATCTGAGCATCGAGCTCCAATCCCTCTCCCTTCTTTATTTCGATCGGTTAGCGACCACCGGGTCCTAACAGTGGTATCAGAGCCTTAATCTGGCCACTACTCTTCTTATTCCTCCGGCGAATTCCCATCCTCCCACCCTATTTCTGTGAATCGAGGTTGTCGATCTCACGATCCGGTCGTAAAATCCCTCGGGTTAGGAAGAACAGCGTGTCGTCGGAATCAAGGTCTCGCAACTCGTCCAAGGAGCGTGCCCGTCGAGCTGCTGCGGAGGAAGGATCTCTCTGCTCCTACTCATCGACCGATGCAGAGATGGACGACCAACAAGCTTACAAGGACGCCCCTCGCGATGTTCGTGCCCTCGTGCGTCGTCTCGATCGACACCAAGTGGAGTCCGCCGCTGCCCTACACACAATCCACGGTGAGATGGCTAAACTTTCTGAGCTGATGTTCTTGATGCATACCAATTTTGCTCGCTTAGCCACTCCTGAGAGCATCGATACTGGTGATCCACAGCCAACCACGCAAAACCGCCCCTTTTCGACCCCGCCACCACTCCAAAACTCCAGCTTGTCCCCAATCCCTGAACTTCCCACACCAGCTCCCACTCCTACATCCTCATTAGCAATCAAACCTCCTCAATTGGGCAAGCTCACGTCTGACAAGCTCCCCATGCCTGAATTCCCACCAAATTCTCAGCCTCCACAACCGGTTTACACCATAACAACGCCTCTAGTCTCAACACAACATGTTTCAGCAGCGCCTCAAACCACCCACAACCAATACCAACTTACATCACCATCAACAAACCCAACTATGTACCATCCCACTTCCCTTTACCCTCCAACCTCCATTCCTAGCTTCCAGATGCCATTTGCGTTCCACCCACAACAGCCAAACTTCCTTCCTTACTACACCCCACCCTACCCACCCCAACTATTTCCAACCATACCAACCTCAGCCTTATACCCAAACCAACCCAATCCAAACAACAACCATACCTGCACACCAACAAGCCCAAAATACTACTGCTCAGAACTCAGGCTACAACCATCAGTCTTACAACACCAACTCTGAACTGCACTTGCGAACCCCCCATGTGGAACTTCCTACCTTTCATGGTGAGAACCCAAGAGATTGGCTGCTGGAGTGCGAGGACATATTCACCCTGGTGGATATCCCTATAGACAGTAGAGTTCGATGGGGCATTGCACACATTCGAGGGCAAGCTAAAACTTGGATCAACAGTTTGGGCCTAAACCTGCAAACAATGTCATGGGATGAGCTAAGTAGAGTTCTGGTGGACAGGTTCCCTGATGTCATGTCCACAGATCCAATGGATCAATTACAACACCTGAAGAAAATCACATCAGTGAATGCCTATATTGATGTTTATGAAAATTGGATGACACTGATGAAAAGGGAGAGGTCATATTTACCCCTGGAATTTTTTGTGGATAGGTTTATCAGTGGGTTAAAGGATAATATCAAACACACTGTCCAATGTCAGAAGCCAACCTCCCTTCTCTTTGCGTATTGGTATGCAAGGCAATATGAGAAATCTTATCTTTCTAGTGTCAAGAAACCTCCAATCCTAGCTCCTGTAGCCAGGATTCCAGCAGTTCCACAGAACAGAGCAGGGATGGTTCAGAACAGGAATAAACCACAATTGGAGGGAGTCAGGAAGTGTTGGTATTGCCCAGAAAACTGGACGGTAGGTCACAGATGCCAAGTTATGCAAAGAGCACTTAATGCCATTGAAATGCAGGGCAATGATGAAGAAGATAACAACTGGAATGCAGTGCAAGAAGCTGAAGATATACAGTTACCACAACCTCTAGCTGTTCCAGAAGAAGCTGTGGCAGCAGGAGAAGACCAACTCATGAATATATCAGCTGCAGCATATAGTGGATGTCCCAGTGATTCCACCATCTCCTTGGCACTCAAATTCAACAAAGACACAGCTATTGCTCTAGCTGACACTGGCAGCACCAATACCTTCATGGATCTAGCTTTTGCCCTGAAGCACAATATTCCCATGACTACTTCCACAAAAAGGATAGTAAAAGTAGCTGGAGGTGGCATGTTAACCTCTACAACCATTGCTTTTAACTGTTCCTTCAAGATTCAGGAACACACATTTGTGAGCAACTTCAGAATTTTGGAACTGCAAGGCTCTGATGTAATATTGGGAGTTAATTGGTTTGCTGAGCACAACCCTGTCAATTTTGATTTCATTGAAAGACAACTCACAATTGACATCAAGGGCAAATATGTCACCTTTCAAGACCACTTAATTCCAAAAAAGAAGCTCTTCATATCTTCTGACCAATGTTGTAAGCTCATTGAGCAGGGAGCTACTGGATATGTGCTCCACACCACTGAGGAAGACAATCCAGAAGAGGGTAGTAAACATCACCCCCTGTTTCCTCTGGTATTAGTGAACTCCTGCACCAATTTCAAGACATCTTCCAAGCACTAGTGGGTTTACCCCCAAGGAGAGACTGTGATCACCAAATTCCGACCATATAGGGATCTAAACCTCCCAACATCAGACCCTATAGAATGTCACACAATCAGAAGAACTCCATTGAAGCTCTCATCAAAGAAATGTTGAAAAATGCTGAAATCAGACCCAGCAAAAGCCCATTTTCCTCTCCTGTCATACTAGTGAGGAAGAAGGACAAATCTTGGAGGCTTTGTGTGGACTTCAGAGTATTAAATGATATGACAATCAAAAACAAGTTCCCTATTCCAGTCATTGAGGATCTGCTAGATGAGTTACAGGGAGCTACAGTCTTCTCCAAATTTGACTTGAGATCCGGTTATCATCAAATAAGGATGAATGAGGCTGATGTTCATAAAACAACATTCTCCACTCACTTGGGACACTATGAATATCTGGTTATGTCTTTTGGATTATGCAATGCTCCGGCCACCTTTCAGTAACTTGTGAACAACATATTCTCCCAATTCTTAAGGAAATTTGTACTGGCCTTCTTTGATGACATCTTGGTGTATAGCAAGACCAAAGCAAAGCACAAACTACATTTACAGCAAGTGTTGGCCACTTTCAGGAAACATGCCCTCAAAGCTAAACTCACCAAATGCCTCTTTGAGCAACCCCAAGTGGAATATCTGGGCCACATTTTATCAGGACAAGGTGTTGCTACTGACCCAACAAAAATCTCAGATATTGTCAAGTGGCCTACCCCTGTCAACCTCAAGAAACTGAGAGGATTCCTTGGACTGACTGCGTACTACAGGATATTCATCCCTCAATACTCCATCATTATTTCATCAGCTATTCCCTCCTAGACTGAAGAAATCACCAAGTCATATGACCAAGATACTTATTGTTCCAAATTGATTCAAGAGCTTGCAGTAGCTGGAAGAGCTCACCCACATTATACCTTGACTTCTGGCATCCTCAGATACAAAGACAGACTTGTAATTGGTGAACAGTCTGACCTCAGGGACAAGATTTTTGACACATTTCATTCATCTGCCATGGGTGGACACTCTGGAAGTAGAGTCACTTACCAAAAACTAAAGCAACACTTCTACTGGCCTAAAATGAAAAGTCTGGTGGAGAGAAAAATAGCTTCTTGTCATGTATGCAAAATATCCAAAACTGAAAGAGTCAACAACCCAGGCCTCTTGGAACCACTCCCAATTCCCAAAGCCAAATGGGCTGAAATCAGCATGGATTTTGTTGAAGGCCTACCCAAATCTAAAGGGAAAGATGTGATTTTGGTGGTAGTAGACAAAGTATGCTCACTTCATTCCTCTGGCCCATCCTTATACTGTTCAGAAAGTTGCCAATTTATTCATGGATAATATCATCAAACTACATGGTCCTCCATCCATCATTGTCACAGACAGGGACATGATTTTCCTCAGTAAACTATGGCAGGAAATCTTTTCAGCCTTACAAATATCCCTCCACTTCTCTAATGCCTACCACCCAGAAATAGATGGCCAAACAGAGAGAGAGTCAACCAATGTATGGAGCAATATCTGAGGTGCATGGCATTTGAGAAACTAAAAAAAATGGTGTGAATGGTTACCGACGACCTAATTCTGGTACAATACCAGTCACCACACCGCTATCAAAATGTCCCCCTTTGAGGCTTTGTATGAGTACCCCCTCCTCTTCTTTCTCCTCCACTAATCAAAGAATCATTGTCAGAGGAAGCCCAGGCAACCATCTATGAGCAAGGACAAATGGTTACCCTGCTGCAACACCACCTTGAGGTAGCTCAAGCCAAGATGAAGAAACAAGCAGATAAGAACAGAACTCCACGGGAATCTCTGGTTGGTGACATGGTCTATCTCAAAATGATACCTCAGCGAGAAACAGCGTTGGGATCTGGCAATCAACTCAAGCTTGCATCTAAGTGGTATGGACCATTCTGTATCTTACAGACAGTGGGGAAGCGTGCTTACAAATTGCAGCTACCTCCTGGCACCCAATTGCACGATGTATTCCATGTCAACCATCTGAAGAAGCACCTGGGAGATCAAGTAGTACCGAACCCACGACTACCATTGCTCACTTCTACAGGTAAACTAAAGATTAATCTAGTTGCTATATTGCAGAGACGTCAGGTGCCTCAAAAAGAAGGAGATTCCCACATAGCAGTACCCCAATGGATGATTAAGTGGGAGGGCATACCGGACGAGGAGGCTACCTGGGAAGACGCAACTTTTATCCAGGAAACCTTTCCTCTGTTCAAGACCTAAAGTCTTGTCTTCAGGGGGGGGTATTGTTAGGCCCCGGTTGGTCAGTGGCCAGGTTACTTGTACCAGTGGTTGTTATTACCGTTTCGGTGCTAGTGGATTAGCACTTTAATGTGCTGTTTTGGATGTAATAGCTGATTAGCTTAAACCTGAAACTAAGCGTGGTCCTGCTCTTTCCATATAAAGGAGCAGGAGTGGGTGGAAGGGTGGCACGCAAGAATAACAAAATTATATTTCCAGTTATCTACTTTATTTAGCTGTTCTAGATCTAAGCATCGAGCTCCAATCCCTCTCCCTTCTTCGTTTCGATCGGTTAGCGACCACTGGGTCCTAACACTCCCCCAAGCTTAGCGTATTGCTTGTCCTCAATCAATTCAGTTGAAAACTGAGTGCGATAAAAGAACTTTCACAAACACATTTGCTTCATATGATGTACATATTCTCAGCACGTGAGTAGATACTTAGACAATTCATAATAAGGAGTATGCATCTAAGTCTACTTAATAGTCATTGCAAGCTATGAAGAGATTCCAACTCAATAACAATAAGTAGCATGAAACATAAACATAAGCAACATTGCAATGCTCATAATAAGGTATGATAGAGTGGTATCTCGCTTGCCTTTGTTTGTAGAGCACAAAATAAATGCCAAGGCACCTCTGAAGTTCAAGTGAAGACTAGAAGTAAAGATATCAGAGATACAAGCATCAAAGTCATGAAATAATTAACCAAGTTTTGAGACAAACACATTACACTAAGAATGACAACTATGCTCTGAAGAAGGTGCTCATAGAATAAATGGTGACTCAACAAGGAAGTGAAAAGGTTTTGAAAAGTTTGAAAGGCCTCCAAATGCTGAAAGTATGGTACTCATTAGCTTTGAGCTCTCATTGACCCTATCATAGGCATCTTTAGATGGTTAAGGTGAAAGTGAGGTCCAATATGAGTTATATGCTTGATAGACCATAAACTAGAAATATCATGTCCCTTGAGTATGAGGGCCGCTCCTCATGCTACTCAACTTTAGTTACTTGCAAGTTCTTGTCATAGTAAATACATGCGTATCATAGAGAACCGCCAACGGGGTACCCCTTGCACATGATACAAGAGATATCCCATAATCAAAATGATAAGCCAAGCAGACAGTGAGCATCTCAGCGATATTTTTATTTGCTATTTGGATAGGTTTTTATTGAGTATGCTTCACAGATTGCTCATTATGGTTATGCTACAAGTTTCCACCATGATTAGGCATGGCTTAGGCTAGCGGCCTAGGCGTTTCTCTAACACACATATATATAACTCCATAAACTTACAAGCTCCCCTTTTATTTCACACCGACGACATCCATAAACAAAAGAGCATGATATCAACTGGGTACAAAGTATAGGTGCAATGTTGAAAGCGTTCCCCGTGACAGCACGGTTCTGCTAACTCCCATCCTATAATTTGCAAGCATATAACTTTCATGGAAAGTCACAATGGTTCAAGTTTATTAAGTGCAAGAAATAAAGTGTGCCATCAAGTTCGTGAGAGCTTTACTAACTAACTTCCTCAAAACAAGCAAACATTTTATTTGGAAGAAAACAAGGCATAATAAATATGCGCGGAATAGAAAATGATGCTAATAGGTAGGTATGGCGGACACTTCTGACAATATTGGTTTTGATGAGTTGGAAACACGAGTAGAGATCATACTAAGTGCAGGTGAAGGATAGCAATAGAGAGGGAGCAATAACCGTCATAATCATGCTTGCAACAAAATAGGACTAATTATGGCATGAAAGTGATACAAGAACTCCGAGGCAAAATAAATCATCGAGGCTTACTGGCTATTGTTCAGTCATACGCATGCGTGAGCATGTGCCAAGTCGATTCAAATGAAACATTCAGAGGAGGATACCACAATATCATACCAAGTTATGAATAGAACAATGCAAGCAAACATTCATATGACATGCTACAAACTATTAGCAAGATAGAGCTAATCATAAGAAAGAAAGAACTACTAAACATCCATGAATAACATACACCTTACATGAACAGACTAAGCATGCCCACAATGATTATTATATGTATAAAAATGAAAACAAATAGAGTTCGTTACCAGCCTATTACCACACCTCAAGTTGTCTTAATCTTCATTATTGCCCTTCACTTGTGTGGCTTGAATAATAACATGAAACCAAACTCCACTGAGGACTGTTGAACCCTGCAAAGAACTTCACAAAACCAAAGAAGAAGAACAAATACTTTTGATGTTTTTTTATTTTTAAAGCAAGCACACAAAGCAAAAACAAACAAAGCAAAATCTTTTTGGATTTTTCTTTAAGGAAAACCAAAGCTAAAAAGCAAAGAAAAAAACCAAGAGAAACAACGAAAATATTTTTGGTCTTTTTTTGTGTTTTGAGGAAGCAGAAACAATAACCAAAAATAAAGTGGAACATGGATATATAAAGAACCGACGAAACATGATGTATAGATGAGTGTGATGTCGGTATACCTCCCCCAAGCTTAGGTTTTTGGCCTAAGTGGGGCTCAATAGCGCGGGTAGTAACCCCAAGATGGTGGGTCATCATAGGAATGATCATAATCAGGCCCTAGCGATGAAGAAGAAGACGCGCTCCAATCATAGGAGGGCTGCTAGTATGAAGACTCCCCCATGTTGGGGGGCTGAACCGAATCATCTTTGGCATCCTCTCCAACATTATCCTCTTTCTAGGAGAGCTCTGCCACGTATGTGTCAAACTCTTCCTCCGTGACCGACCATCCTTGCCTGTTATCAAAATTAAACAAAGCAGGTGCAGGCAAATTGATACGTTGGAAACGTATCTATAATTTTTGATGCTCCATGCTTGTTTAGTATCTACTTTGTTTTGCTTTCCTTTGTCTACACTTTGAGGTGTTTTTATATCTTTTCTAGAACTAACCTATTAACAAGTTGCCACAGTGCCAGTTGCCTGTTTTCTTCTGTTTTTGGTTCCAGAAAGGCAGAAAATCAATATTCTCGGAATTGGACGGGACAAAAGCCAAAGTCAATATTTTACCGTGAGGGACACGAATCCAGAAGACGAGACGGAGATGCGAACCAGGGCAGCCAAACCCTCCCTAGGGGCGGCCAGGGGTGGGCCCATGCCTGGGCAGGGTGTGGCCCCCTGGTCGCATCCCGGCCTCGCCTCTTTGCCTATAAGAAGCCCCCGATACAGAAACCCTAAGGACCCGATCAAAACTCCACGAAACCTTCTATAGCCGCCATCACCGTCGTCCCTAGATCGGGGGGATCTGAAGTTCTTCCTGGCACCCTGCCGGAGGGGAGATCATCCCGGAGGCCTTCTCTCCTGTATGATGCGTGAGTAGTTCCACCTTGGACTATGGGTCCATGTAGTAGCTAGATGGTTTTATCTCGTCCTTGTTCTTCCATGTATAGATCTTGTGAGCTCCATTCATGATCAAGATCTAATCTATTTGTAATCATGCATGTTGTGTTTGCGGGGATCCGATGGATATTTAGATTACTATGTCAGATAGATTAATGGTTTTGTCTTTATGATTCTATCATGGCTGTGTTGTTTGTGATCTTGCATGCTCTCCGTTGTTAGTGTAGGGGTTCGTAGCATGGAAAACAAAAAAATTCTACCGCATGCAAACAAACAAGCCAAGATCTATCTACTAGATTGTAGCAACGAGTTGATAGAGGAACTCACCCTCGAAGATTCCAAAGCGGTTAACGAGAGCAGATTCTCGTGGGTGATGTAGTCGTACTCTTGCCGATCTCAAGATCGTGTAGACGATCCTTCCGGCGCTGCGTTCCGGCAGCGCTTCCGCAGTCGGTCACACGTTCGGTACTCGATGAAGACCTTCCTCTCCCTTGTTCCAGCAGGCACAGGAGGTTGTAGCACTCTCCTCACGATTCCGGCACCACGACGGCATGGTACCAGAAGTAGAGGGGAGATCTCGCAGGGCTTCGCCTTAAGCCGGAGCGAGTATGGTGGACTATGAGAGAGGCCTTGGCGATCTAGGGTTTAGAAGGCACCAAGGGGAGAGTGTAGCCGGCGGCTAGGGTTTGGGATCACCCCAAATTGGCGAGTTGGTGGTGCCCTAGGCGGCGGCAGCAGCAGGGGTGGTGGCGCCAGCGGCTTAGGGTTAGGGTTTGGGGTGTGAGAGGTGTAGGCTAGAGGGGCAGCCCTGCCCCTCCTTATATAGGTGGGAGGGCGCCGGTTGGGAGGATGGAGTCCTCCCCCAACTCGGCCTCCTTGGCCGGCGGGTGGAGGGAGGAGGACTTCCTCCCCAAGTAGGTTTCCTACTCTCCCTCCACCAAGCAAACTTGCCGTTTGACTTTTCAAATTGGCGTTTGACTTTTCAAACTAGGATTTGATTTCTTCCTTTATTTTGCCCAGCCATGTTACCTAGTACATGATGCAACCATTCCATATTGTCATGACACATTCATTTACACTTCCCCTCCAGAGTGCTGGACCTTCCGGAACCTTCTAGAACATTCCCGATGAAAACACCGGAATCATTCTCCAACTCCGAAACAGGACTTTCCTTATATGAATCTTATTCTCCGGACCATTCCAGATCTCCTCGTGATATCCCGGATCCCATCCGAGACTCTGAACAACATTCGGTCTCTTACTCATCATTCCATAACTACTCAACAACATCGAATCCTTAAGTGTGTCTCCCTACGGTTCGTGAATTATGCGGACATGATCGAGACACTTCTCCGATCAATAACCAATAGAGGAATCTGGAAATTCATATGGCTCCCACATATTGCTACGATTACTTTGCGATCGAATGAACCACTTACATATGATACCATTTTCCCTTTGTCTCATGATAGTTTACTTATCCGAGGTTTTGATTGTCGGTATCTCTGCATACCTAGTTCAACCTCGTTACCGATAAGTACTCTTTTCTCGTTCCCGTGATATGTGATCCCTTGTGAACCAGTCACATGCTTTCAAGCTAATTGGATGACATTCCACCGAGAGGGCCCAGAGTATATCTATCCGTAATATGGATGGACAAATCCCACTCTTGATCCATGTGTTTCAACTCATACTTTCCGAATACTCAATGCCACCTTTATAGCCACCCAGTTACGGTGTGGTGTTTGATGTCATCAAAGCATCCTTCCGGTGATGGTGATAAGCATGATCTCATGGTCGAAGTAATTAGGTTACTATGTATCAGAAAGCTTATAGCAATTGAACTATTAAAATGACTTGATCTTTATGCTACGCTTATCTATAGGAGTATGCCCATCATATCATTCTCCTAATGATACGACCTTGTTATTAACAACATCTCAAATGTTCATGATCAAGAAACCATGATCATCTATTAATCAACAAGCTAGTATTATAAAGAGGCTTTACTAGGGACTCTAAATTAGTTTACAAATCACACAAGTATTAATGTTTCTGGTCAATACTATTATAGCTTGAATGTAAACATTTATCATAAACACAAAGATATAATAATAACTACATTTATTATTGCCTCTAGGGCATATCTCCAACAGTTAGTAGTTATCTTGGCGGAGTAGTTGCTAGTGACTCCAAGAGGGGGTATTTATGCTCGATAGTGGGTTCATGCCTCTAGTTTCCAAGGGAAGTGACAGAAATCTCTTCGGTTGTAGATGTGTTGTTGCTACTAGGGAGAAAACTACGGTCTCTTGTTCATGGAACAAGTTGATTGTTTACCTTACACACTTTGCTTAAAGCAGTTGTCCGTTGCTTGCAAATTAATACTAGAGGGGGTTCAGATGATAACATGAAGGTGGACTTCTAGTCATAGATGCAGTTGGATGGCAGTCTATGTATATTGTTGTATTGCCCAATCGGATCTCATAGGATCTTTTTGTCTAGTATTGCATTATTATGCCTTGCTCACTTCCTGTCAATTGCCTTGCTGTAATTTGTTTACCCTGCATGCCATGTTGTTTATCTAAGGAGAGCACCTCTAGTGAACTATGGACTCCGGTCCAATCTTTACCATTGATACATCTTCCACTGTTACTTGTTTACTTGCTGCAAACCATTACCTTCCACACCATACGTTTAATCCTTTGTTACAGCAAACCGGCGAGCTTGACAACCTCACTGATTCGTTGGGGCAAAGTCTTGAGTTTGTGTTGTGCAGGTCTCCGTGTTTCTTGCAACACCTATGTGGCGTTTCCTTCCTCCTACTGGTTCGATAACCTCGGTTTCTTACTGAGGGAAAACTTGTTGCTGTGCTGCTTCACACCTTGCTCTTGGGGTTCCCAACGAAGCGCTCCTACATCAACTCAGTGCTGCATCACAAATAGACTACTTTCTCAGTCCTACCCCCTCTCCAACCACGCTTGACAAATGATATCTCGTACGGTAAATCTATCACAGTAGCCCAAGAAGAAACAAAATTATTCTGAACCATGGAATTGAGATCAAGTCTCTCTATGGGGAACGCGATAATCTGAATGGTGAGGCTCTAAACCATGAAAAGCTAGCAAACGAGAGGCAATGAGGCTTCCACAAATTCCACCCTTCTCGCGGTTAGTGGTAAGACGGTAAGCTATCAAAGCACCCAGGTTATAAGATCTATCCCTATTCAAAGCAGCTGAGATAAAAGCTAGATCGAATGAAGATAACTTTCTAGCAGTCTTTCTAGCAAGAACACACTTGGTAATGAAATAGGCAAAAATATCTAATGGATGGGAACTGAATGTTCCGAATTTTACCACTTTCCATTGAGAAGTTGCAACCTTGGCAAATTTTAGCATATAAATCCATAAGTGGCTTAGGACTCTCCTTGATCTTCTCACAAGATCCCCAATGTGACACTCTAATAGCTGCACAAAAATCAGCAAAAGGCAGGTCGACAGCTATATTGTAGATTTTATATGGACCATGGGGTTAGACAAGGACCAAATAAACCGGAAGTCCTACACCACTGCCATGGTTAGCTTAACATATTGATATGGTTCCTCTTCAACAAAGTGTTCCAACCCTGCATTAGTAATCATAGTTTGGAAATCCTGGAAGATTCCCATGGCTCTCATAAATTCACGGCATGGATATATGGAAGGGAAAACTTCTTCCCCACGATGGACTTTCATTGGCTCAGGTACCATCAAATCACGTTGATGCAGTTGGTATGCACTCATCTTCTTTTCTGAAATTTTTAGACAAACATCAAACCAAGTAATTTCCAAGTTGATAAATGATGAGAAACTACTATAGGAACTTGCTAGAGGGCTATAGATGCATCAAAAGGAAGTCTCTAATTATAGAACAAGCATGCAAGCTCACACGACCTGACACCTATAGCAGCTAAATACTCAAGATACAATCGACCAAACACAAATCTAATTTGACAAGCGGAGGAGGCACATACCAAGGAGCAATCCCTCCAAAAATCAGCAGCAAAGATGGGTTGAGCAAGGAGATCTAAAATTGGGAGAAAGAACAGCAGGAAGTCGAGCTTGAGAAAGTTTTCCGGTGTTTTTCGGGAGAGAGAAAGAAGTGGCTGGAAGGAGACAACTTGGAGGGCCACAGGTGGGCCCTACCCAGGCCAGGCGTTCCCTAGGGCTGGCCGCGCCACCAGGGGTGTGCTGGCCTGGTGGGTCCCCTGGGCCACTCCAGGTGTCCCTCTGCCCCTTTTTTCGAGGAAAAATTTAATATGAATTTTCTGGGATTTTTCGGGAAACTTTAGTTTTGGCCAATTTTCAGGGTATGAAAATTGATTTTCTAGCAGAAAAAGATTTTTTTAGAAGAAGCAAAAAAGCAAACCAAAACCAAAAATACAGAAGTTCTAAGACACTCTAACAAGCAAACAACTAGCAAAACTAAAGATAACAAGAGGAAGAGCAAAGACTGGAGAGAAAAATAAAAGTGAGCAAGTATAACCATTGTGAAAGCATTATTTTGTTCATAAAAATCCCTTTGTTAACAAGGTTGATCAAGTCTTGTTAGCAAAACAATCTTATATGAAACAAAACTTTGCATTCCACAAGGTTATTATGTTACCTCAAACTTGATAGCAATGGTCCCAATCATAATAGTTTCAAAACTTTCCTATGGAATGGGACAATATATTTCTCCAACCTTGATGCTCTCAATATTTTCAATGGAATTCAGGCAATATCTCTTAGCAACCTTCTTGGGGAAATAGACAGTATGCTCTTTGTCATTAATATTAGAAGTTACTTTTCCTTGATTACAATTGATGACAACACCTGCAGTATTAAGAAAAGGTCTCCCAAGAATAATAGACATTTTATCATCTTTAGGCATCTCAAGCACAACAAAATCAGTTAAAACCAAGAAATTATGAGCCACTTGAATAGGAACATCCTCACATATACCAACAAGAATAGTAATCAACTTATCAGCCATTTGCAAAGATATATCAGTTGGTATCAAATTTTCTAGCTGGAGTCTCTTGTAAAGAGAAAAAGGCATATCACTAACTCCAACTCCCAAATCACACAAAGCAGTTCTAACATAATTATTTTTAATGGAGCAAGGAATAGTTGGAACACCTCGATCACCAAGTTTCTTTGGAACCTTACCATTTAAGGAATAATCAGCAAGCAAAGTAGAAATTTCCTCATTAGGAATCTTCCTTTTATTAGAGACAATATCCTTCTATACTTTGAATAAGGAGGCGAATTAATAGCATCAGTCAAAGGAATTTGCAAAAATAAAGGTTTCATCCACTCAAAAAACTTGTTATAGTGTTCTTCCTCCTTTGACTTGTGTTTCTTATTGGGAAAAGGCATAGGTTTCTGCACCCAAGGTTCTCTTTCACTATCATGTTTATTAGCAATAAAATCTTCCTTAGTGTACCTAGTGTTCTTAGTGTGCTTCTCAGGTTCTTCCTCAACTTCTTACTTATCAGGAGCATCATTCTTATCATTACCACTTTCAGTTTTAGCATAAGAGACAAATATACTATTAGGGTCTACAACAGGTTCAGGTGGTTCGTTAACTATTTTGTGTTTCTTTTTCTTTATCTTATGAGGACTATAAAGTATCGTGAGTGTCTGTACCACTCCTAGTTCTAATTCCATAAGCATGTTTATCTCCTGAAGAATTAACTAGCATATTTTTTGTACCTTAGCAAGTTGATCAATTTGGGTTTGAACCATTTGATCGTGTTTACAAAGCATTTTACATCATTAGCAGTTCTTTCCACAATATCTTTCAACTCATTAATAGCTCTAGAGTTTTCCAATAAATGATTATGAACTTGTTTATTAAAATTACCTTGTTTAACAATAAAAGTATCAAGTTCCTCTAAGCATTGATTAGGAGGTTTACCATAGGGAATATCACCTTCATTAAAGTGTAGAGAGTGTGCCTCAATAGTAGATGAGTGGGGAATTGGCTTACATAATTATTCCATAGGAGGTAGATTCTTCATATCTTCAGCTCTAATACCTTTCTCCTTAAGACATTTCTTAGCTTCCTTCATAACTTCATCATTTAATGCAATCACTCCCCTCTTCCTTGGTGTTAGTGTTGGAACTGGTTCAGGCACAACTGGTTCAGGAGTAGTAGGATCAGGTGTATTTAGCTCAGTTGAAGTCCAATCATCATAATTCTTGCTTATTTTAGCCATTAATTCTTCAGCATCTGTAGGAGTTCTTTTCCTAAAAACACAATCAACAAAACTATCCAGGTATGTCCTAGAATCATCAGTTAGTCCATTATAATAAATATCAAGAAGCTCATTTTTAGGCAATGGACATCCAGGATGTGCATGAATCAAGGCACAGAACCTTGTCCATGACTCAGGCAATTTCTCTTCTTCTCCCTGTTTAAAATCAAAAAGTTTCTGCAAAGCAGCATGTCTAGCAATGGGAGGAAAATATTTCTAAAAGAAAGAAGCAATCAAACAATCAGGGCTATCAATGGATCCAGGAGGTAATCTATTAAACCAAGCTTTAGCTTCTCCTTTTAGTGAAAAAGGGAAGATTTTTGTAACAAAGTACTTGCGCATCTTAAAATCATCAGAGAATAAGGCACTCATAGTGGAAAGCTCATTCATATGTGCCACAACACTCTCACTCTCAGTCCCACAAAAAGGTTCTTTCTCAACAATGTCTATATAGGATAAATCAAGAGAGAAATCATAATCTTTCTCTTTAATACCTATGGGAGAAGTGGCAAACTTAGCATCAGAAGACAGTTTAGGAATAGTGGTACGTATCTCAAGGAGACTCCTAATAGCACTAGCACCATGTGTGTTTTGGTACTCTTCAATAAATTCATCAATCATTTCAATGTAACCATCACTAATATCATATCTCTCTCTAGACTGAGGTGAGCTAACATGTGTAATAGTGCCTTCACTAGGAGTTTCAGTGTTTCCCGAAATAGTTCTAGCAATAGTAGCATCTAAGAAAGTACCTAATGAACCACTTGCATCAAGCACAGTAGAAGTAACATCATGAGTATCAGAAGCAATTTCAGATTCAGCAGCAGTAGTAGCAGTGTGTGTAGCATGAGTATGTGGTGGTGGTGTAACAAGCTTACTTATAACAGACGGTGAATCAAGAGTAGATGAGGTGTTTAGGACTGTACCTCTTCTTGTAGTGGATGGTAAAATAGGAAACTTTCCATCACGACACTTCCCCATGATGAAAGGAAAAGCAGTGAACAATAATAGATCTAACTGAATTTACAAATAAAGCTCTGCTTTTCGGCAACAACGCCAGAAAATAGTCTTTATGACCCACAAGTATAGGGGATCGCAATAGTCTTCAAGGGTAGTATTACCCAATTTATTGATTCGACACAAGGGGATCCAAAGAATACTTATAAGCCTTAACAACTGAGTTGTCAATTCAGTTGCACCTGGAAATAGTCTTACTCACAGAAGTTTATCAGTAGCAACAGTTTTGTAGTAGCAATAGCAAAGTAACAGTAGTAGTAAAACGAAGGCAGTAGTAAAAATAGTAGAAAATAGTAGGATATGAGTGTAGTAGGCATAGGGATGGATGGACGGGCATTGCGTGGACAAGTCTAAACATGTAACTTCAAGATCTAGGGCAATTGCAGATAAATAAGATAAAGCATCTAAGTACTAAACAATCATAGACATGTGCTACATATATAGTCATACGTGCTCGCAATGAGAACTTGCACAATATCTTTTATCCTGCCAGCCCGTTACAGCGGGGCCTCAAGGGAATCTACTGGCAATTAAGGTGCTCCTTTTAATAGAGCATCGGAGCAAAGAATTAACACTCCATGAAAACATGTGATCCTCACATCACATTCATCCCTCCGACTGTCCCAATTTCTATCATTTTGGGGCCTTTGGATCCGGACAATGATATGTGTACACAACTTGCAGATAAGATCACAAAAAATACTATCATCATGAATCAATAATAAGTTCAGATCTGAGATATGGCACTCGGGCCCTAGTGACAAGCATTAAGTACAACAAGTTGCAACAAAGTCAAATAGCACTAATAGAGATACTAGGCACCATGCCCTAACAATCTTATTCGATTACATGATAGAACTCATCCAGTCCATACCATCCCCATAGCCTACAGCGGGGGATTACTCACTCATGGATGGGGGAAACATGGATGGTTGATGCAGAGGCGTCGGTGATGATGATGGCGATGATCCTCTCCAAATTCCCCGTCCCGGTAGGGTGCCAGAACGGAGTTTCTGGTTCCGAATCGCGGTTTCTGGTGGTGGCGGCACAACGGAACTCTTTCTGGAAAAAAGTCGAACCCCCTCCCCCCCTGAGTTTTTAGGTCAGAAGGAAACTTATACGCGAAGAGGGAGGCCGAGGGGGTGCCTGAGGCGTCCACAACCCCTCCAGGCACGGCCAGGCCTGGCCCGTGCGACAGGGGGTCCTTTCATCGGTATTTGGTGATATCTGGAATATGCGTTGAGAAAACAGAGTAATTCTGACCCTGCCATTGAGTCAATAACTTGATCGATTCTAGGCAAAGGGAACGAACCTTTAGGACAAGCCTTGTTCAAGGCGGTATAATCAACACACATCCTTAAATCAATAGTGTCCTTTCTAGGGACGAGTACAGGATTTGCCACCCAATTAGCGTGGATGACCTTTGCGATAAATCCGGCTAATTCTAGTCGGGGTAATTCCTTAGCTATAGCTTTGCGCTTCTCATCACCAAACCGTCATAAGGCTGTTTGATGGGTTTAGCATCAGGGTACACATTAAGAGAGTGCTCGGCAAGTTCCCTAGGTACTCCGATCATGTGAGAAGGCTTTCATGCAAAGATATCTTTATTAGCTTTGAGGAACTCGACGAGTACGCATTCCTATGTGCGGTCTAAGCCTACCCCTATGTTCGTCGTCTTGGAGGGATCGTCTTCCTTCAGCGATGTCTTCTTTATCTCTTCTGACGCCTTAAACTACAGGTTTGTCTTCAACACCTCGTTCTTCATAGCAGGCATCTCAAACGGTCGATGGTATTCTTGATCTCCTGGTATTCCTGGGTGTGTAGCACAACTTCAGCAAAGGCGGCAAATCCTTCCTCGCAGTCTCGCGCCTTCTTTGGGTTTCCCCGGATGATGATGACGCCCTTTGGACCCGGAAGCTTTATCATGTTGTAGATGTAACAGGGGGATCCATGAACGCCTAGTAAGCCGGACGCCCGAAGATGGCATGGTAAGCACTCCTGAACGGTACCACCTTGAAGGAGAGTGTTTCGATCCGGTAGTTTTCTCGGTTTCTGAATGTCACGTCCAGAGTGATCTCACCGAGAGAATCCGCCTGTCTCCCTCGTACAATGCCATGAAAAGTCACGTTGCTATGATTTAACTAGATTTCATGGATCTGCATGCGGTGGAGTGTTTGTATGTAGAGGATGATGCTAATACCACTGTCCATAAGAGTTTAGAGAACTCATAGCCATCAATAAGAGGATTGACGAACAGAGGGTACTTTCCCGGACGATGTGTTTTCCTCGGGTGATCTGTGCGGTCAAAGGTGATGGTTACATCCGACCAATCCAAGAATTAAGGGACAGCCGAAACCATGGTGTTGAGCTCATGGAGAACCGCCTTTTTGACCTTAGTTGGCTGAGTTCCAAGGAATGAGACATATGTATCTTTTTTGTGGGATAATCCTTCTTTCCATCTGACTTGGGCTGTGTGGCTTCTACTTCTTCCATGTCGGAATCTTCCTTGGGCTCCTTGCCTTTCTCAGAATTTTCTTTCCTTTTTGTCACTTTGCTCTATAGCCAGTGGATTCTTATTTATTGATGTCGTCATTGAAACAACACTCAGCATTTGTATGGGTAGAACGTCCACATCCAGGTGATGCACACACGGGTTGTTGGCGATATCGGCCCAGGAATATGATTTTCCGGGATGTTGACCTCCTCTACCTTGGACCCGAGAAGTTCCATGACCTCGTCCCCGGCCGCCTACACGCCGTCCTCGTCCTCCGGATCTGAACGTTGCATTAACAGCTGCGTTTTCCGGAGCCAGTTTATCTTCCGAGGTATTTTTGCGCTTTTGAGTTTGTTGCTTCTGCTGCTTGGCCGTATTCGGATTGGCCAGAACATTCAGTAGTCCATCTGAATCGTCATCGGTGTCAGCTTATTTCCTCATCGTTTCTATCATCTCTCCCAAATCTATGACATGGTCACGCTTCAGTCTATGACGCAAAAGTCCAACTAGGAGTCCTGCAATGAAAGCTTCAATCGTAGTTTTCTCATTTACTCCCTCGCGGGAGTTCTTCGTGTCGATCCAGCATCCAAGGTAATCTCGGCAGGTTTCTCCGGGTCTTTGAGTGCAACGCTGCAAGTCTCCGACTATGCAGGGCCTCCTGTATGTTCCCTCGAAGTTTGAAAAGAATGCACTTTGCATATCATACCAGTTGTGAATCGAGTTTTCAGGTAGTTCAATGAGCCATGATAGAGACGTCTTCCGCAACATGAGTGGGAGATACCGAACTGCAACCGGGATGTTTCCTCCTTTGGCGAAGCAGCAGGCCTGGAAAAAATCTTGAAGCCAAGTATCTGGCCGAGCTGCGTCGTCGTAGGGTTGAATATGCTTGGCAATGCCGAAGTCAACCGGAAATTTGGTTCGACGGATACATGGGCCAAAGCATTTGGGTCCCACATATACGTCCTCCTCATACCGCCGTGCTGCCATGTTTGACTCGATGCGATGGCGAGCGTTGTTTCGTGAGAGAGACCTACGCCTTGGAGGCTCGCGGCTTCTGTGCGACGGAGTCGGATTCCTGCTTCTCCTTCCACCGTCGCCGCCTCCGCCCCTGCGGCTTCCATGGCTATGATGAGATCCTTCATGGTTGCTGCTGGATGGTGATGGTGGCTCTGGCAGGTTATTTCCGGCTGAGTGACGCGGTCCTGGAACCTCATTATGCTGACTTCGAGGCTGATTTCTTCGGGCTCCTTCCCTACTTGATTGAGGACGATCCGGGTAGTTTCTTCATTTAGTGTTATCAGCCGAACGGCTAGGGGTTGGCATGCTTAGCCGTCATTTTGGAAGAGTTTGGGATCTCTTATGAGGATGAAATTTGTTAAGTCAGGTACTAAAACTTGCTTTTTTGCTCCAATGGTGTGTGGTGCACACGAATCTATATATTTTATGTACTATTATGACATAATATATGTTGGACCTGGTTTTATGTGACGATATTTGGCAACAGGAGTCATCTTATTCTAACTTGCGATGGTTTTTTATCTTTCAATTTTTTCCGTCTGAGATCTGTTAATAATGATGTCAATGCTAGTTGAGAGTGGTTTGTAAGCATGTATCTGGTAGTAAACCAAAACTTTTAGTTGTAGATTATGGAATTTCAGGTTAATGTTTGGACTCTAGAACTCGATGTCATTTAACGGCGGGATTCTACCACCTAGAACATTTTATATCAAGCAATTCATTGTATCAGACGAATACAAAACTTAATGTCTGTAGGCGGGAAACTAAGCAACGCAAGGAGGCATCCTTAGTCGTGTAGTACAGCGGGGTTTTTTCACTAAAAAAGTGGGGTTCACAAAAAATATAGAGGGGCGAAAGTTAGTTTCGAGGAAGCCTTCCCTCAACCGCATCGACATCTTCTCCTCCTTGCCGCTCTCCCTCGAGGACCGTCCCCATCGCTACACCATTGAGCACCACCACATCGTCGTTCGTTGGTACATACGTCCCCAACCTCTAGCAATTACGTGCTTTCCAATGGAAAGAATACATTTATTTGGTCATTGTGAAGTAAATAAGCTGGTGGCATTTCCAGGAAATGGAATTAGCATCGGCAGATGCTTTTGCTGTGTTGGCTAATGCTTGTAAAGCAGAGGTGGATGCTGAGGCAGGACCAGCGGATACATGTGAAGTGGATGCGGTGGCCGATGCTTGTACTGCATCTGAATCATGGGCAATGTTGAGTGATGCTTAGAAAGCGGTCGAGGCGTAGTTGAAATCCTCGTCGGCTGCTACTGGGTCAAATTCGGATATATTGGCTTCCGCTATGAATGTGACACCTACGTGGGATGTTAGGAATGCGTCATCTCGTGGTCATGATTCTTCAGCATCAGCGGTTGTGGCTCATCATTCTTCAGCATCACCTACTCCATCTACTCAGAACTCATCAACTCATTTGTAAGTTATGCATTGGATGTTGTGTCCCTAAATCCCTCCCTCTTTTATGTATTCCTCTCCAGGGTTTTTCCTGGATGTAGTGGATATTAGTTTAAACTACTAGTACTGGGAACATAAAAAGCAATTTAATCACAAACTAGTGATCCAAATAGGATGAAACTTTCACAAGATTCAAACCTAGGCATCTATGATTTACTGATTTTTAGTCAATATTTCAAATAGTTTTACTTTTTAGTTTAAAATCTAAGCTACTGGCATACCTTGGATCTAAGATGGAAGGTGGATCTTGGGGAAAGTCACCGTAAGACCTGGGTTCACCAAGTCAATAAAGCCGCGTCTGTTTTTTCTCCCCTTCTTTATGATAAACGAGAAAATTCAGGTGGCGGCATATCTATCCTCCCCGGTGACCTCTGAAAAAAAGTCTTCATTCCCTTTACCTTATTCCGATATAGTGAAGCATTTTGTGGTGCTTTCGTACTACTCTAGTTGATTCCTTGTGTTGTTTAGGTATTTTGTTGACACACTCTGCTTTTTAGATAGTTTTTTGGATGCGTGCAGTTTACGAGATTTCGATGATAAATTTTCCTGTTAAATTATATAATGCATTCTGGTGTTTACTTAATTATTTTTTAGGGTTGTGAATTGTGCCTTGTGCAGTTTACTTGATTATGATGATGCACTTGTGCTATTTGCATCATCCTACCAGCTTTAGTGGAAGAACACATGCAACAATCAATGACTTGCTAAGGGATGTAGTCGGTCAGATTCTTGTGAGGCTACCTCCGCACCTACCCTGCATACTGAGGGCATTAGACGCCCAAAAAAGTTGGATGGACTTCATGGGAAGCAATGATTTCAAAAATATAACCCTGTCACACAACAGAGGAATGTTGTTACTTGGATTTTTCACCAACAGCCCCGAGGACGCTCGATTCATAACAGATCATAATCTTGACCAATCCATCTTCCGGAAGATGAACAGCCTAGTGGAAGTACATAAAGCCTACAAACCATATGTACTCAGATGTCACAATGGTAGGGTGCTACTTCATTGTTTGCAAGGGTATAACATTATAATGGCCTAGGTTCCAATTAGTGGAAGTGAAACAGTGATACCAGAACCACCAGTTTGGAGAAGACGTGAGTATGACAGTAGGACAATTTTCTATTCGATAAACCATGTACAATTGTCTTCACACTATTGCAGCAATTTCTGGGTTGTTTGGATAGTAACCAATGGTGACCAAGCACTAGTCCGGAGGTACTCATCAGAGTTTGGAAAATGGGAGGATTGGATTGAACATGCTGAGATGCTGGCTAAGATTGATCACAAGCCGACAACTCTCATAGGGGGCATTTTGTACTGGCCAACAATGAAGTCCAGATACATAATTGCCTTCGTCAACATGACAACAAAACTGTGTAATATTGAGTTCCCACGTGATACACATGATATTTCCATATGCAATTTCGTCATAGCTAAGGGGCATAATGGAGATGTTGCCCTTGCGGTTATAAGAGACTTCACTCTATGCACGTGGTCATGTGCAAGATCATCAATAGGCAAATGGGAAGCTTGGGTGCCTTGTTGTTGGGGGGATGACCCCAGGTAGGGTCAAGATAAGTAAGAAAATAAAGGAGCCTTCATGTTCACGGATGGATCATGGCATGATCCGAACGAGTCATGTAGGGGTCGACCGAATGAGGTTCGGCCTGTTCTGAGTCAGGTAGTTAAGACCTGACTTGACCGACATAAGAGGTAGTCGGTGTACCACTGTTACTTAACTTAAGTGCAGGTGAAGCTGAAGCCGAGTCACGCGAGGCGAGGCCGAGTGAAGGGAAGCTTGGCCAACAAGGAGAAGGCAAGTCCCGAAGTCAACAACAGCCATTGTCTCTCCTTAGGAATCTGCACAGTGCCAAGTGCTACAGACAAGAAACAGAGTAGCAGAGGAGCAGCAGAAGGTCACAGAGGTGACAGTCCTCAGGCCCGAGGCTCACATGTGGTGGACTATGTGTCTTTGCCATCGATAGGAGGGGGACATGGAAAGAGGCCCTCCGAGTTACCACTTTGGGACAAGCATATTCCACGAATATGCTTGTCCACATCACCCCTAGGAGGAACCAAGCCTCTCCTTTATAAGGAGGGGCTGGGCGTCCTGAAGAGGGGATCGATTCATTTTTCTCACCAGGCACTAGTTGTAGCTTCTTCTTCCTCTCGCTCAAATGGCTCGAGGAGCAAGTGTAGCTCCATTGGTGTTGGATAAAGATTGAGTTCTATCATTCCGTGTGTAGAAACCACTACATGTTCCCTCCCTGGATCCCACTAGTATCCATTGGCCCCCAACTTAAGCCTACCCATGGCATCTGCCGTGCCAGCACCACGACAGTTGGCGCCCACCATGGGCCAGCAGCGGTGCTAGCTGGAGTCAAGATCCGGACGGGAAACTTCATCGACACAGGTGAGCGCGTCGTCTCCGGCTTAGTCCATAGATTAGATATCTGGGACTACGGCAGCGACAACGCTGGCAGCTTCGGTGCCAGACCACCCCCGTGCAATGGCATCTTCATCAACTTGGGCTCTCACAATATCTACCTCGGCATCGACACGTCTCGCGTCTACCCGCGCCGAGTCTTCCTCGCGGGAGAGCCTGCCCTCAACGCTGCGAGCGGTCAGCATAACGCTCGCCCCACAGGCAGTGTTGAGTTGATGATGATGGCACCAGCTCCTGCGGCAGGAGCAGGTGCCATACCAAGCAAGAACCCGGTGACAGCAGACCAGGCAGCGGTTAAGCCGGGAGCCGCAAAGATGGCAGCAGCAAATCCGTCAGTAGCTAAAGCACCCGAGGTACAAGAGGTAACCTCCAAGGCACCAAGGGTAAGATGGCTACCTCTGGAGAGGCCAGAGAATATCTTGCAAGCAGCCATAGACAACCTAACAACACTTGTAGCACCAATAGTTAACCTAGCAAATGCACAAGCCGAACTATAAGAGACTAGGTTGAGAATGTTAGAAGAAGCCAAGAAAGTATCTGCGCTGCAGGAATCCTTCAATAGGACCTTGTGAGAATATGCTAGGGCAAACAATCTAGATACGGCTCCAACACGAATAGATTATCTAAGGATAAAAGGGAAGAAACTCCTTAGTGATATTAATAACGAACATGAATCTCAGCAGGGTGATTCTGCTGACCCTGGGCTGCCGAGGTATAGTACCCCGACAAAGAACCTCAGGGCGGCGAATGCAGCAGCCTCGGAGTTGGAGGGATTAACCGGGGAAGCCCGGCAGAGGCAGCAAGAAAGAGTAAATGAGCTGGTACGCATCACGAACCAACAGAATAAGGAGATACTCAGAGCTAACCCGGCAAAACCATGGGGTTCGGGCATGGTTCACTCGGCTCGGGCTGCCCCGACGCTATCAGCTGCCGCGGCATCCTCACCCGGAAATGGGTTACGAAAAGATAAAGCAGTAACCTCAGGAAAAGAAACAAACAAATTGTTCCATATGACCCGTGGTGGCCGGAAAATTCAATGAAAACAAAGGCAATGGAAGTCGAGGTAACAACGGTGAAAGAAACCCCGGCCGCGGCAATAGAGAGCATGGGAACCTCGGACGAGGGAACGCCGAGAATCATAACCCGGCTGAAGGAAGACGGTATCACCCGCAGGATCATCAGCCGAGGCATGAACCTCGTCAAGGGAGAGATGCAGGGCATGTTCCGCATAACCTGGCTCATGAAAGATATAATGATGGTTATTCGGAAATGGAAAATTCCGGATTTGTTGGGAAAAACCACTATGTGGTGGGAGAAAGAGCTATGTACAGAAATTTTCCATCGAAGGATGCAAGATTAAAACTTGATAGGCTATATCAGTCCGAGTTATTGGAAGAGAAAGGTCCCCCTGGACCGGCATGTTTTGGACCTCGGATTATGGGTGAGCCACCTATACCAAACTTTCAGTTAGCAAGAGTCACAAAAACATATAATGGAAGTACTAAACCACAAGATTGGCTGATTGACTATGCCACTGCAGTGAAAATAGCAGGGGGGAATTTGAGATGGGCTGTGAGATATGTGCCCCAGATGTTAGAGGGGCCAGCCAAGGTCTGGCTGAATAACATACCCGCCGGCAGTATCAATTGCTGGTTGGACTTTGAGGAGATGTTTGTCAGTAACTTCACCAGTACATATAAGAGGCCGAATAGGCCTCAACAAATGGCAATGTGCAAACAGAAACTGAACGAGACTGATAGGGAATTCCTAACTCGATGGTGTAATCTCAGATACTCCTGTGAAGGAGTAATTGAATCACAAGCGATTGCTTGGTTTGCACAAGGGTGCAGATACAGAAGTGTGTTGTGGCAAAGGATACAAAGAGATATGCCGACTACGTTGGCAGAGACAATTAGAATAGCAGATTCATATGCATTGGGTGATCTGACTCAACCCGATCTTATGTCGGCAGAACACCTGGAGCAGCATGACCATTACGCTCGTGATGGTGCAGGTTCATCCCAGCGGAATAAGTTTCAAGGTAGGATAAGAGATGACATGCCGGATTACAGATACAATTCGAATCAGGTTGCTGTAGTTGTACAAGACCAGCCGGGTGCAGGAAGCAATCAACGTAAGAAGAACGGTCCTCAACAATGGACGCTGAGGAATGATGGAAATAAACAATGGACTCTAGAACAGAAGAAATAATGGAAAGAGAGGCCGAAGTACACGTTTGAGTCAATGCTGGATCAACCGTGTAAGTTTCACACGCCTAACCCGGCAAAAACAGCCAACCACACAACTCGTCAATGCGCTTGGATGAAGAGTGCAATGGGAAACCCGGCAGAAATGCAAGCGCCACAATAGCAAACACACCACCCACAACAGCCACATCTTACAGGAGGAAATGCACAACAGTTGATGTTACCTCCACCACTTCCGAGGTATGAAAATAAGGACCAGAGGGATGCAGTTCACCATGTGGTAAATCAGAGCCAAGATGGCAGAGGAAACCCCAGAAATAATGGATGCAATGATTACAGGGAGCACCACCAGTCATACTGTGTATTCACCATGGAACAACAAGACAGGCAGAGCGTACAGCGCCGACACATGGAAGTAAATGCAATTATGCTAGCAGTTCTGAGGTATACAGATCATCCCAAGATCATGCCGAACCCTGGGTCATATGCCCTGGTGCTAGACCCAACATTTGTCAGGCCCAGTATCAACGTGAAATTCTCAAAGGTGCTGATAGATAATGGAAGCAGCATCAACATTATGTACAAGGATACAATGCATAAGCTCGGCATATCTCCGAATATGTTGCAGTCGACCAAGACAACCTTTCATGGAATAGTGCCAGGACTATCCTATGAGCCCATCGGGAAGGTCCGAGTAGACGTCCTATTTGGCACAAGGGAAAATTGCAGAGAAGAGAATTTGGAATTTGAGGTGGTGGATCTAGAAAGATGCTATCACGCATTACTCGGACGTCCGACATTGGCTAAGTTTATGAGCAGCTGTCACATTGGTTATTTGAAAATCAAGATGCCAGGACCATAGGGGGTGATAAAAATAGCAGGAGACTACAGGAAATCAATGGAATGTGCTTCGGCCGGATCAAATTTGGCCGAATCTTTGGTAATTGCAAGTGAGAAAAGGAGAATTTAGGAGGTCGCATCTTTATATCAGTCGGCATAGCTTAACATGCCGGCACTTTCTAACCCGCATGGAAGTGTGTCCTTCAAGACGACTAAGGAGACAAAGAAAATCAGATTGATCATCAGTTCCCAGAGCGCACCATCACCATTGGTGTCGGCCTGAACGATAAATAGGAAAGCGAGCTCACAAAATTCCTCTTTGAGAATCAGGATATCTTTGCATGGTCTACACAAGACCAGGAGCAAGGCCGAGCAACCTCTCCGCCGCTTCGCCAAAGATAGGAGAAAAATCACAGGGGATGAGATAGCTGGGCTCCTTCCGTCCAGGTTTATTATGGAAGTACTTCATTCGGACTGCTAACCTGGTGTTGGTAGAAAAGTAAAAGGATGACCCGAACATGGCCGTCGTTTGATGCATGTGCATCGATTACACGAACCTGAACAAGGTGTGTCCCAAAGATCCTTTTCCCTTACCTAGGATAGACCAGGTTATTGATTCAACCGTAGGTTGTGAACTGTTATCATTTGTAGACACGTATTCTGGTTTCCACCAGATACCGTTAAACCTGGATGATCAAATAAAAACTGCGTTTATCACCCCGTATGGGGCTTATTGTTATCGCACCATGCCATTGGGCCTGCACAATGCAGGAGCCACATACCAAAGGTGTAAGTAAAATGTTTGCATGGTCAGATTGGGAAAATGTTCAAGTATATGTTGACGATGTGGTTATAAAGACCAAGGAGAGCCATACGCTCCTAGAAGATATCCAGCAAACATTCGCGAATCTGAGAAGATTCCGAATGAAACTTAACCCGGAAAATTGAACCTTCGGTGTACCAGCCAGAAAATTACTCTATTTCCTCGTATCTAGCCGAGGTATAGAGGCAAATCTGGCTAAAATTCGCGCAATTGAAAGGATGGAACTTCCAAAATGCCTCAATGATGTTCAGAAATTTACAGGATGCCTTGCATCCTTAAGTCGGTTCGTGAGTCGGCTAGGTGAAAAAGCATTGCCTTTGTATCAGTTGATGAAAAAAATCGATAAGTTCACCTGGACACCTCAGGCTAATAGCGCTTTTCATGAGTTAAAAAAGATGCTGGCCACAACGCCAATTTTAGCTCCGCTACTATCAAAAGAGCCTATGTTGCTCTATGTAGCAGCAATGAACCGAGTCGTGAGCGCTGTGATAGTTGTGGAGCGTAATGAGGAAGGTAAGTCGGTACAAAGGCCGGTTTAGTACCTAAGCGAGGTATTATCGGCATCGAAACAAAACTATCCACACTACCAAAAAATGGCTTATGGAGTGTATATGTCGGCAAAAAAGCTCAAGCATTATTTTGAGGAACACCCCATAAAGGTGATTTGTGAGGCACCAATATCCGAGATAATGATCAAAAAAGATGCAAGCGACCGAATAGAAAATGGGCAATTGAGTTATCCCCTTATGCCCCACAATTTGATAGACGAGATGCAATCAAATCTCAGGCAGTGGCCGACTTTTTTGTCGATTGGGCCGAGATACAGTATGACCCCCATTACCTGATCCGAACTATTAGACAATGCATTTTGATGGATCCAAATTAAGGAATGGGTTAGGAGCGGGAATAGTATTAACCTCTCCAAAGAAGGATCAACTAAAATATGTATTGTAGATACACTTCGATGCATCAAACAATGTAGCCGAATATAAGGCACTTGTCCATGGCCTAAAGATGGCAAAAGAGATCGGCATACGTCGGATTATATGTTTCAGAGATTCGGACCTTGTAGTGCAGCAAGTGCCAGGAAATTGGGACGCATTGGATGCACACATGGACTTATATCGGTTTCATGTACAGAAAATTAGTTGCTATTTGGACGGGTGTAAATTTCATCACATACCTCGAGCAGAAAACGACGCTGCAGATACCCTGTCAAAGCTTGGATCGACCAGACAGTCAATTCCACCTGGTATCGCCTTAGAACACCTAAGAAAGCCATCAATCATACCTTCCTTAGAGTCTGAATCAATTCGCCTCTCATCAGATCATAAATCTGAGTGTGTCCCAATGGAAATTGATAAGGGACATGATTCGAATAACCCGGAGACTGATTCAGATAACCGGATAGATGATTGGGAAAGTTCGGCAAACATTACGTCGGGAGAAGTAATGGAAATTGATAAAATGGTTATCCCGGAGTAGGACATACCGGAATGGTCATGACCCATATTCTTATTGCTCAAAAGTGAGACCCAGCCAAATAATGAAGTCCTTGCTAGGCAAACAGTAAGAAGGGTGAAAGCTTACCCAATAATAAATAATGAGCTTTATAAGAGAAGCGTAACAAATGTGCTACAACAATGTGTTGACCCGGCAAAAGGACAAGAGATCCTCTTGGACATACATCAAGAAGAATGTGGGCACCATGCCTCGTCCAGAGCCCTTGTGGCCAAAGCATTCCGACACGGGTTTTATTGGCCAAGGGCGCTAAAGGAAGAAAAAGAATTGGTAGCAACGTGCAATGGCTGCCAGAGATATGCCAGCAAAATACATATGCCTTCATCCGAGTTAAAAACAATACCAATTACTTGGCCATTCTCAGTATGGTGCCTGGATATGGTAGGTCCATTTAAGTCGGCTCGTGGAGGCATGACTCACATTTTGGTCATGGTGGACAAATTCACAAAATGGATAGAGGTAAAGCCAATAAGAAAATGTGATGGTTCCACAGTAGTAAAATTTCTCACGGATATCATTCTGAGATATGGTTACCCACACAGTATTATTACAGATAATGGCACAAATTTTGCTGAAGGAGCATTTGGTCGATTCTGCCAAGAAAAGCACATAAGACTCGATGTTGCTTCGGTAGCACACCCGACATCAAATGGGCAAGTGGAAAGATTGAATGGACTCGTGTTATCCGAAATAAAACCTCGGCTGATAGAACCACTCCAGAGGTCGGCAGGTTGTTGGATTGAGGAACTCCCAGCGGTGCTATGGAGTTTAAGAACTACCCTAAATAGATCAACGGGGTACACCCATTCTTTCTCGTATATGAGGTAGAAGCTATGCTCCTAGCCGATATAGTGCATGACTCGCCTAGAGTCACCCAATACACGAACGCCGAAGTAAATGAAATATCTCGGCAAGATTATGTGGATCTACTAGAGGAAGCAAGAGAATTAGCATTGTCAAGATCAGCTGTTTATCAACAAGACCTCAGACGCTACCATAGCAAGAAGGTAAATCCCAGAGTCTTCAAGGAAGGGTATCTGGTCCTTTGGCTAGTGCAACACACGGCCGACATGCATAAGCTATCACCCCCATGGGAAGGCCCATTCATCGTGAGAAAAGCACTGCACAACGATGCATATTACTTCATAGATGCTCAAGCACCAGAAAGGAACAAGACGGATAAATCCGGAGATGAGTCAAAAAGACCATGGAATGTAGCATTACTTCATCCATTTTACACTTAGAGGAAGTGTACTGTATCCAGTATTATTATGTATCGGTTCATTGTGTCAGGAATGAATTAATGAAACCTCGGCAACTTGAGCAGTGACTCGGGGACCGCCCCATGTTGTTTATTACTATGATTATGTATTCGATATGAATGAGACCTCGGCAACTCGAGAGTGACTTGGGGACTGCCCCATGTTGTTTATCACCATGATTATGTATTTGATATGAATGAGACTTCGGCAACTCAAGTAGTGACTCGGGGACTGCCCCATGTTGTTTATCACTATGATTATGTATTCGGTATGAATGAGACTTTGGCAACTCGAGCGGTGACTCAGGGACTGCCCCATGTTAATTTTGTATTTGATTTATTGAAAATAAATTGGCAAATGAAACCTCAGCAACACGAGCGGTAACTCGGGGACTGCCCCATGTTATCTATCCTGTATTTTATATTTGATATGACGGATAATTTATATGTCCATCAATTCGAATTAGTAACATATGGGCATCGGAAGCAACATCCCTGGCCTGTCACGGTCTAAAGAGAGATCTTATGGTAAATAGGACAAGAGCCAACCAAGAATCAAACACACGAAAAGCAACTAAAGAATGAACCATACACAAGTCGGCGGATGTTCTATTATCTTTCTTATGACCGTTGTGGTATGCTAACGAAAGAGTGCGTCTTCAAGTATAGCTCATCATATTTAAGAAAGCACACAAATGAGCAAACATGTTTGATTCGAACTTATAGATTGAAGTTCACGAATGATAATACATGCAGAATAACTCAACCAGCATGGTAACAACTTAAAGATTACCACAACATATGAAAAATTCCGAACTTGTACAGATTAAACAGTACCAAAAGAGGCAGATTGTCTTAAAACAGCACACGCCCGGCATACTGGGGACTTAGAAAATTAAATTTTTATAGCTCAGGCATTGACCGCAGCCAAATCATCGGTAGGAGGGGCGATGGTAGTGGCAGGGGTCTCCAAAGTAGGTACCTCGGCTACCATCGAAGGCACCTCGGTTTCTGTAGAAGCGATAGTTTCAGGAGCAGGAATCTCCGAAGTTGCCTGAGCCTCTTCGGAAGTTACCTCGGCATCTACCGAAGTAACCGGAGCATCTTGAGCATTGGTCTTTTGACGCGAAGTTTCACCTTGGGCTTGGGAAGCTTCAGTCCTGTTGGAGAAAGATCGAGCTTCAGCATTTCTTCCCGAACTGCTGCTTGACTCATCAGAACTTCCGGAGTCTTCATCTGAATCATGTTCGTCACCGGAATCCTCATCAAACTCATCGTCATCAGCGGACTCAACATTCTCTTTAGCCTCGTCTGGGAGAAAGCTTAGCCCCTCATTCCATTGATGCAGATTTTAATACTCGATGAGTTGATAGGCATGGGCTTGGCGGCGAGCAACGAAATACGGATTCTCGACCCAAGGAGAGCCGGTACGCAAATTCATCCCCGGTGTAAGCGCCATGTCAGCCCTGGCTCGCCCGGTGGATTCTCTCTAGAGGTTCAGCTGAGTTTGAGAATCCATTAATTTCTCCACAAGTACCTCCAACTTGCTAAATTTTGGTTCATTCGGCCAGAGTAGATTGAAGGCTCGAATTGCCGCTTTCACCAAATCTCTCCCCATGATTTTCATCGGCTCAATGGCGGCATCAACAGCAACAAGGAGATCCTCAATAGAATATTCTTGATCCATAAGATTGGGGACACCTCGGAGGGAAAGGGCTGCAACCACGGCTTTAGTACTCATGGGTTTGGCTTCTGGAAAGTGATCTGTAAAGAAAAACATCATATAAATCCAGAGGAGCAACAAGCAAAGAATGACTCGGCGAGTGACCAAGAGGAAAAACCCGGCAAATAAGCTTATGATGGCTATATCGCATCATCTTCTGAAGATCCACGGTCCAGCCAACCCATTTCTTCTCAAACCGAGTAATCTCCTCAGTCATCGTCTAATTTTTCAGCTCGGCCAAATCAAGGAGTTCTTTGTCCTTCTAAAGCTGGAGACTTAACCGATTCTTTTCATCGGAAAATTCTTGGTCAATTTTCTCTATCTCGGACTTCTGAGATGATTTCAAGGACTCAACCTCGGCACGGAGCCGAGCTATCTCGTCATCCTTCTCCTTCAGCTGCGCTGAGTGAGTCCCTGCTTTCTCTAAAAAATACAGCATCATATCAGACATTGGTATGCACACTTGATGTGATGCTGCAAATCTTTGTAATTTGGCTGCGTCGAAGATGGAGCACTATAAGATACTCGGAATTTATCTAGAAGAAAATTGTACGAGTACAGAGAGGAGGGACGACTAACCTTCGAGGCAGGCAACCTTTTTTGTCAGCCGAGTATTTTGATTATTAATGTTAGCTGCGTAAGGATAAATCACAAATTAATTAGGAAGCAAAGACTTGTACAAAGGACTTGAGTGCAAACGCCAAATAATTTACATGTCTTCTTCAAAATGGGAACCATCTTGTCATACTTGACCTAAAGCTTCCTATGCGAAAATAGCAGCTTCTGGAATTCGGATGTACGCCGATTGTGAGCAACCTAAAATAACAGCGAGTTATACAGGGAAATTATGCAAAAGATCTGAATTAAGTAAAACTTGACTCGGATCTAGGTGGCTGGATATTCGAAGCTAAAACTCAAAAAGATCTGAATCAAGTAAAACTTGACTCGGATCTAGGTGGCTGGATATTTGAAGCTAAAACTCAAAAAATCCGAATCAAGTAAAACTTGACTCGGATCTAGGTGGCTAGATATTCGAAGCTAAAACTCAAAAAGTTCCGAATCAAGTAGAACTTGACTCGGATCTAGGTGGCTGCATATTCAAAGCTAAAAGTTAAAATGATTCGAATCAAGTAAAACTTGACTTAGATCTAGGTGGCTGGATATTTGAAGCTAAAACTCAAAAAGATCCAAATCAAGTAAAACTTGACTCGGATCTAGGTGGCTGCATATTCAAAGCTAAAACTTAAAAATATCCGAATCAAAGTAAAACTTGACTCGGATCTAGGTAACTTGGTATTGAAAGCAAGAAATCAAAAAGATCCGAATCCACGAAAGGCGATTCGAATCTAGGTGGCTAGATGCGTTTTAATCCGAAACGTGCATAGCAAAAATTATTTATTACGCAAGCAGGTAACTATATTTTAAGCAGGGGAAGCTTCCAAACGAATAACAAGTTATTCGGTAGCAAGCTCGGGGACTAGCGGGCATATAGTATACTATGCGCAAAAGATAAAATGTAGATTGAAGCACATACCTCGTTCATCTTCTCACTTTCAAGTACAACCATAGCAGCCATGTGCAAACGGCTGCTGATATCGGAAAGCTGGAAGGGTTGATTACTTGGGTTGCCCTC
Source organism: Avena insularis (assembly GCA_023614405.1). Taxonomy (NCBI): domain Eukaryota; kingdom Viridiplantae; phylum Streptophyta; class Magnoliopsida; order Poales; family Poaceae; genus Avena; species Avena insularis. Next base: position 164,901,729 of record CM042685.1, on the reverse strand, counting down.
AATCTGGTCGGCAGCATTCCAATTATTGGCATATTCTACCAACGACCCGAGGCTTCCTCCACTCTCTGTGCGCGTCAAAACCTTGCCTTTGGCTTCTCGCGCCTGTTGTGCAGCTATCCCGGCCACCGGGCTGTTATGAAGAACGAGTTGCGTGTCTGCGGCAGAGGCAAACCTAGGATTAGAGACAGAAACTCCTTTGTGGAGCATGTCAGCGACACTCGGCTGAGAGGAACCAGGTTTATCTTTCTGAGATGGTTTGGATTTGGCAGTGCCATCTTTATTGGTCTTGGCAGGAACTTCGGTAACAGGCAAGGACTTAGGGCGAGGAATCATACTCGGAGCAATAACCGTTGCGGCAGAAGGGGAGGTTGCCTCAACAGGAGCCGAGGTAGCGGCAACTTCGACAGTAGCCGAAGTAGTAGGAACTTCGGCAGAGAAGGGTTCGACGGGGAAACTTTGGAGATCTTGGAAGAAATTACCGGATCAATTGAGCGATCCGGCATAATCACATCAGCATCAGCACCAGGGGAAACTATGGCCTCGTCATGCCGAGGCGGGCTGTTAGCCGGCATGTTAGGAGAATTATCGCGAGGAGGGCTCGAGACTCGAATATCCGCTTGAGGCGATGGTTAGGGTGGCCGAGTAACATGCGAAGTCATGCTCGGGCCACTAGGCTTAGCGGAAAGAGGAGCACTGCCAAGACAAAGGGAAAGACCAATTCATAAATAGAAAGAGAGAAACAAGAAATACAAGTTAAAATAAGCAAGGAAACGTACCCAGAGACTCCGGGCATAGTTTTGCGCTTAGGAACATGCTGGGAGGATCTCTTGGTTCGCTTCTTGGGACCCGCGTCCGAAGGATCGTTCGAAGCAGCACACTTCTTCGACGGAGCAGGAGCTTCGGAATCGAGGGGTTCGACCTCGTGCACCTGGCCAGCCGGATTAGCTGGGAAAGAAGGAGCCGGAAATGCGTAAGATATAGGCACCACATCAACTACCTAGAGAATTTGGACGTCGTCCAAATCACCTTCATCAGCACGGGCATAGACTTTACCCGGAGTATGAGCGGGAGCAGCCTAGGGTTTGGGGATAAACTCCTCCGGGTCTGGTTCTCCATTATCCGGGGCGCTGCGATCAGTGCTCCAAGGAAGAGCCAACACCTCGGCGTCATCCAAAACTTGCTCGTCAGATTTCTACAGAAAGAGATGACAAAAGTTAGTAGAATAATCGATGGAAAATAACTCGGATGGGGCAACTCAAGTTCTAATTACCTGAGGAGGGGGATTATTGCGGGAAAAGGGCTTCATTCCCCACACCCATTCCTCGGACATGTCGGTCTTGAAGATAGGTCGGACACGTTTCTGAATTTGAATGTCATCAAGCTCAACTGTGGAGACTCGGTTGGGATCCAGAGGACCGCTCATATAACAGAGCTTGTGAGAGCGAAGGTGGAAGGGGCAGATCCCGCTACTGATGAATGCAGCCATCAAATCTTCGCCGTGAAGCCCCGTCCGAATTAATTCCTTCAGTCGGAGCTCAAACACTTCGGCAAGAGCGTTAGTCTTCTTCAGGTTATAATTCCAATTCTGCTTAGAAGGAGGGCCGACTGAGAAGGCAGGGAGCCAAATCTTATCCTCCTTGCTAGTATTCTTTACATAGAAAAACGACCTATGCCACTTTTTGCAGGACTCTAGGCCTGTAACTCGCGGGAACAAAGAATTCTTCCGAGGTGTAATGGAAGCAGCCCCACACTGAGTCAGAGACTTCTCGAAGGGATGGAGAGATTTATCTGGCACAACATTAGCTCGGATCTGGAAAAACATGGACCAGACCACTACAGAAGGCCAGAGGCCGAAGTATCCCTCTTAAGTCGAGATAAAGGCCGACAAAGAAGCTATGGCGTTAGCCGGCAAGTGATGAGGCTAGAGGCCAAATAATTCAAGGAAGCCCTTGGCAAAGTCGCTAAGAGGAAGGCCAAACCCTCTGGCAAAATGAGACATAAAGACTACATACTCGCTATCCTCAACTATAGGGGTAGATTCCTTATCGGGTAAGCGACACTTTACCTCGGCTAGAACTCGACGAGTCTTCCGGATCCACTCGATCTCTCGGCGGGTGACCATGGATCCTTGTCAGGAACCACGCTCTAGACCCACCATGAATCTTCTTCTCCCACGATGGCGCCGTTGTGCGAGCTCGACATGGGCTCGTCGGAGGAGCCAATAGAGGAGGAATCGCTGCCGGTGGGGAGCAGCCTCGAAGTCCAAGGCCCCGTCGCAGCAACGATGAGCATGGTGGTGGCGGAAGGAAAGAACCGCCGCGGAGGCCTAACGCGGAAGCGAGCCGCGGTGAGGAAGGTCCAAACAAGGGCGGCGTGCCGCGGGAGAGGGTGCGCGGCGGCGTGGTCGCGGGAGCAAGAGCACAGCGGTGGCGGCGCGAGAAGGAAGATGGAGAGGTGAGAATGGGTAAAGTAAACCGACCCTTCCCCTCCCCCACTATTTATAACCACACGTGGTGAGCGTTAGTGGGATCGTGAATGCGCCGCGGTAACCACCAAAAGGCGTGTATTGTGTGTTGGCAATCGACGATTGGAGCCACACAAAGGATCACACGGCGTAGGAGGAGATCCGGCCGCCATGACCATTGCGGCGATCGAAGAGTCACTGCGTCAATATGACCGCTGAAGTGATTACTGTAGCAATGTCAGGGTGCATTGTAGCGGTACAAAAAATGAGACAAAACACAATGATTGAGACATGTAGGACGAGGCTTACTAGAGAAGCTAATAGGATGCCTCGGATGAGAATAGGTGAATCAGAAAATGAGTCATACCTCGGAGAAAGAGGGCGAGTCAAGAAAAGTTAGAGCAAAAAAGGCACCGACCGAACAATGAGTCAGAGAGATGAGCATAGAAACTGAACATCTAGAAATTGTTGTGGTCAAGCTGAATGAAGTTGGCCATACCGCACCAGCTTCGGGGACTAATGTTGGGGGGATGACCTCAGGTTGGGTCAAGATAAGTAAGAAAAGAAAGGAGCCTTCATGTTAAGGGTCGGATCATGGCATGATCCAGCCGAGTCATGTATGGGTCGGCCGAATGAGGTCCGACCTGTTCCGAGTCAGGTAGTTAAGACCTGACTTGACCGACATATGAGTTATGTCGGTGTACCGCTGTTACTTAACTTAAGTGCAGGTGAAGGTCAAGCCGAGTCACATGAGGCGAGGCCGAGTCAAGGGAAGCTTGCCGAAGAAGGAGAAGGCAAATCCCGAAGTCAACACCAGCCACTGTCTCTCCTCAGGAATCTGCACAGTGCCAAGCGCTATAGACAAGAAGCAGAGGAGCAGAGGAGCAGAAGAAGGTCACGGAGGTGACAATCCTTAGGCCCGAGGCTCACATGTGGTGGACTCTATGTCTTTGCCATCGATAGGAGGGGGACACGGAAAGAGGCCCGCCGAGTTACCACTTTGGGACAAGCATATTCCACGAATATGCTTGTCCATGTCAGCCCTAGGAAGAACCAAGCCTCTCCTTCATAAGGAGGGGCTAGGCGTCCTAAAGAGGGGATCGATTCATTTTTCTCACCAGGCACTAGTTGTAGCTTCTTCTTCCTCTCACTCAAACAGCTCGAGGAGCAAGTGTAGCTCCATTAGTGTTGAATAAAGATTGAGTTCTATCATTCTGTGTGTAGAAACCACTACATCTGCCGTGCCACCACCATGACACTTGTATAAAGTTTGAATTGGATACTCTCCTTGGCATTGAGAAATCATGGGAATCTGGTGGGAAAGATGCATTAAGGTTACTATGTGCATTTAAGGATAGAGAAATGGTAATTATATCGGCAAAGGAGGCAGTATGTGAATTAGATATCAACACCATGAATTGTAAGAAGTTCAGATCTCTTAAACATTGGTTTACTTTACATCCCTACTTAATGACACCTAGTTAGTGCAGTCATTCATGTGAAACCCTTGCATCTTTGTACACCTATGATTTTGCTGATCTTTTCATTCATTTTGTTAAGCAACTAACGTGATTCGGAGTGCTAAATAAAAGAAATGAAAAGGAAGTCTTGTGAGCAACCCAGCTGATTCAGACTGCAACATCAAGGAGATGAAAATAGCACTCAGATGAACGAGCAAGGCTTGTTTGGACAAGAATGTGTTAGCCCAGGTTATGTTATTTGGATCTGCAGTTTGATGTTTGTTTGTTTTGGTAGCTGATAGAACTATGGAGGCACCTTTGTTTGTGATGCAGTCACGGAGCTATAGGGGCTGGAATGTTACACCCACAATGTGTAGCCAAAAGTAGTTCCATATTTTCTTTTGGGCTTTTGGAACTAGTTCCCTACAATATGGAGGTGGTTAAAAATTGGGCACAAAGGGAACAAGAGCAAGAGGGTGCTCCAATGCCAAATGTGGGTCCAAATTGCTTAGTCAACCTGTGTGTGACATGTGTCCTCTCTCATATCTTAGACAAAAAATATGTCTATTCTTATCAGTAGTGGGACCGCATGATGCAGGAATTTAGAATAGCTACATCGTGGAGCTCTAGACAAATTGCATGGTGAAGCCAAATTCAGTTTTTTGTTAGATTTAGCTATAGCAACATTGTGGAACAGTCCGTTCGTTTTGGGGGCCTATGCGTGTCTGATGAAACATTATTTATCTCTATGTAGTATTGCATGTGTGATGAAACCTTGTTTTATGTGATATACATATACTCGTGTAGCTGGTGTTTATGTTTTGATAGTATGCAGTAGTATTTGTTTTGCAAAATGCTTTTTATTTGTTCTGAATTAGTACTACCATTTGGTTAGTGTTTCATGTAGAAGAGTCTAGGCCGACACCTAAATAATTAGTAGACCTTAGTTGCACACCATTTTCACATGCGCTTATGATAAACGAAACTATATTCTTGAATCAAAGATACTTCAGACATTTATTTGTTGCCCTAACTTGAATTCCTGAAATAGAGACCACCAAAACCTACCGCCTACTCTGTTTGAATCGAAGTCATCAGTTGATGTGACTCATGCCTTAAATTCCTGACCAGATTGCATATGGTCTACACAATCGTTTCTATTAAAACTTGGTTGGCAGTCAAATTCAAAGTCGTAATCGAGTGAAAAAATAATCCACTGATGCCGAAGCATTTCACGCCACTCGGTTTCAAACATTTCGAGGCAAAATCTCCCACCCAGGAAGTACCATTTTTCTATTATTACTTGGACGCTAGCCAAATTCAAAATATCAGTCAGGCGGCAAAATTTACCGCCTACGCCGTGCAAATCAAAGGTATCAAAGGTATCAAAATTATTACTTGGACGCTAGCCACTACCTTTTTTCTATTAGTAGATGGACGCTAGTCAAATTCAAAATCTCAATTGAGTGGCAAAATCACACACCGACCTTGAAGCATTTTGTGCCCCTCCGTTTCAAAAACTTTTGACTTCAAAATTACCATTCTACCTATTGTTCAAACACCCTATGGGCAAGCTATAGTTGGTAGCTTGGGGGCACGATTGTAATTATTTTTATTTTCACCTCTATAGTCCGATTCGTGCAGTTTTTCCTACTAGCCCTCCCAAAAATCCCAGGCTCATCTCCCACGCCCTTAGCTCCACGACTACCACGCACACCGGATGGCGACAATCCACGACGGCCTAAGACGCTTGAGTTGCGGTCTCGTGCACCACCATGAACCTGCTTCACGGACACTCACCCCACCGGATAGAGTTCACCGGGTTTCTTTGCCACTACAGCGGAGCTACGGTCTCGTTCACCATGTCGTTGGCATCATTGATCGCCCAAGCTTTGCTTCCCCACTGCCGAATGCTACCCAACCGTACTGGAGCCGCCTCACCGGTGCCACCGGATGAGATCTAGTTCAACGAGTTCCATGTCCACCGCTCCAGGTCAGCTACACGGGAGTCACCGCTCACTGCACCAGATCTGCCTCAGCGACGCTCTCGTCCACCGTGCTCAAGCCGGCATCAACCACCCAAGATCTGCTTCCCTGGTCGCCCAAGATCTGATTCCCCGCAACCGCAGCACCCTAGGTGACCTAGACGTCAGCCACATGGTACCGACGATGCTTAGACGCCTCTCTGACCAAGGTAATCAAATCTACAACCCCTTTTTGTTTTTTCAGCGGTGTAGCAGGTTCAAGCCTGTCACTGGGCATGCATGTTCTTTGTTCTACATACATGGTCACTAAACATGTTGGTTTGCATTCGCTGCTCTACAAATTTCAAGTCATGCACATGTTTGTTATTTTGCCATGCACATGTTCTTAGCTACTCCGTACAATAGTGATTGCCTGATATTGTGTAGTTCTTGCAAAATGTAAAGTCAGTGGAAAATATTAGTGTGGATTCCCTGCTCCATAGTTACAGAATCTATCCGGTTCATCTTGAGCTAAGTTCCTGCTATTATTTCCTCCATGGCATTGTTCTGCTATCCTGTAGTACCCTTGCAAAATGTAAAGTCAGTGGAAAATATTAGTGTGGATTCCCTGCTCCATAGTTACTGAATCTATCTGGTTCATCCTGAGCTAAGTTCCTGCCATTATTTCCTCCATGGCATTGTTCTGCTATCCTGTAGTACCCTTAAAATCTTCGTACTAGCTCCATTATAATTTTGTTGTTTCCATATGGTTATTTAAAAGTTGCAACACTAACTTTTTATTTTTCTTTGCGTAGAGCTCATAAAGGGAACACTAAAGATGTTGCTTTGCACAGCCTCTTGTACAGGTTCACAAGAGATGCCATTGTTTCCTTACCTAGTGCAGGTTCATCCTAAACAATGACATAACTATCCTCTACTATGTAGTTTATTCATAGTTTGAATTCCTTCTCTGCAAGTTCTGGTATGATGTCATTATAATTTCTATTTGGTTCATTCTTAGGTACGAAAGTAACTGCATGCCATTGTGTAGCTCACCGCAAATTCTAAGTCAACCAATATCTCTTTCTTTCCAGGATATACAACTGCTTCCATATATATTTATTGAAATGACCTAGCTAGTTTATATTTACTGAAATTCTAAGAAACACTTTGTTTGATTGCTCATTTCATTGTAGGCACACTTGTCTAATTCTTTCTTGTATTGTTTGTTCTATAGTTTCACAAGCGACGCCATTATATTTCATAACTATTTCTAGTTCATCCTAAGCAACGACATAACTATCCTCTAATATGCAGTTCATTTGTGGTTTGCCTTCCTGCTCTACAAGGTCTCAAATGATGCCGTTATAATATCTGTCTCGTTCATTCTTAGCAACAACAGTAATTGCATGCCATTGTTGTAGAGGGAGTGGCCCAACCTTTAAATAACATAAGGTGGTGTCCCCTGTGTTTACAATGCTAGTCCCTGGATCAATAGCTAGCATCCACAGTTTAGATGTAATATCAAGAAACAAAGGTCATAAAATAAATTTATAACCAGGAATAACATAATTTTATTACATAATACATAGCTCATTTGGCTATTACATTACATTGCAGCGGAATAACTATAGTCACGGGGTCCTTCATCTTCATAGTGCCACAGGCAAATGCTGGTTGTAGACTTTGTAATCCTATTCAATCAATCTTCACTAAAATCAATCAAACCTGCAACATTACAAGTTACCGCCACAAGGGGTCAATACATTTGAATTGTATTGGCAAGTTTCACTACTTTGTTGAATATGAGTGGATCCTATTATTACATGCATATTTGGCTAAGTAGAGGTTTAGGCTCATTTGCTTAAAGCAATAATTTATCCTATCTTTTCAAAATGGTTTTGGTCCTTTGTCAAATCCCTTTTTTCCAAGTCCCTTGAACTCCTTGGTAGACACTCAAGTGTTCAAGTTCTTGTCAAAATCCCTTGAGCTCCTTGGTAACCCCAAGTGCATCAAGTTTTATAAAATCTCATGAGTTCCTTGGTAACCCCAAGTGTTCATGTTTTCATCAAAATCTCTTGAGCTCCTTGGTAACCCCAAGTGCATCAAGCTTAACAAAATCTCTTTGAATTCCTTGGTAGACACTCAAGTGCATCAAGTTTTTATTATAGAAGTTGGAATGTCGAGATCTCCCATAGTTCAAACTTTAGTTGCTCAGTATTGTCCATAACCGGGGACACGGCTAAGTACTTCGATTTTATTATCTTCTGCAGAAGGTACACTTTACCCACATGTCACAATCCCATCCTTTTGCCACCAGTGGCCCTCTGGATTAGTGCTCACCAAGATGGAGTCTTGGCAGATTGAGAATGTGACGAAGTATTTCCAAAGGGTCCTCCCATACACCATTGCTAGCTTGCCTTCAGCACCCATGTAGGATTCCAGGTCCCCATGTCCAGTTAACTGAAGACAGTGCATGGGTCTTCCCATTGTAGTTGACTAAGCCAGAGCCATAATAGCATGTGGTTGCACACGAAAGCCACAATTGGAGAAACATGTTCAATCTCTAAGTTTCCTAGGTGGTTTTCTTTTGGAGCACAACACAAAGTGATTCCCATAGACATGGTTCCTTTTGTTGCCACCTTCTCCAAAACTTAAAGTATCCTCCACCTAGGTGGTTCATTGAGTCCTTGTTTTATTATGTAAAACACAAGTCCTTTTCTCAACCTTTGTAAAATCTCAACATGTATCTCTCTTCAAAATATAGCATGGCTAAGCATGTATCAACTACATTGTTTTCTCTAAGGAAGGTATAAGGTATCCTATTAGGATTTAGCATAGCATAAGTATAAAATTTGTTTTCATGCATGTTTCAAAATCCACTAAGTATAGAAAATAGTAGGACTTTAGATGATAGTGTAACTTTCCTTTTTGGTAGGGAATGATGGTTCACTCCTTGATCTTGCTAGTCTCACACTTTGTTAATTTCACTACAATCAATCAAACAAACACCAAATCAACTAGCATTCCAAACAATCAACCAAACAACAATTCACACACATAAAACTATGGGATCTAAGTCATGCATGTAAGTATGCAAGTGATGGTCCTATTTGCAAAGATGTTCTTCACTAGGCTTCTAAACTTTGTAAGTTCCAAATTGGTCATTTTTCCAAAGTGGCAAAGTCATTTGCAAAAAGGGTTTTGTCCAAAATCCATTTTTAAATCCAATCCTCATTTTATGTAGTGGAAAATATTTTTATCAAAGTAACAACTTTAAGTTGTTCACCAAATGAGTTGCTATTGCAAAACTTGGTGTTTTGGGTTAGTAGGTTTGTTTCAAATCATTTTCCCAAAGTTTTTACTCCAAAAACATTTTTAAAATAAAACCATTATTTTCATTTGGCTAGAAATGGCTAAGTCAAATAATCCATCTTAAATTTTACCAAATCCATTTCCAAGACCATGGGTTGGTTCCTAGGGTCAGTAAGTTCACATCAAAACAATTTGCAAAGGTTTTAACCTTATAAAAAAATTTGAATCATTTTTCTACCCTAAATAAGCACACAAATGTTTCTGCAAAAACAAACACTTTAATGGATACTATTTGCTAAACTAAGGGCATGGTTGGCTAGGGTTTGTTCCACTGATTCCAACGGTATCAAATTTGTAAATTTTGGACGTGTGGATCGAAAGTTACAAAGGTTTGAAATTGCAACTTAAATCTGATTTCCAAATTCTGTTTTAAGCAGACCGCCACGCCGTCGCATTCTGGTTGGACGGTACCGGTTCGGCCGGATCGGTGTTGCGGTGCGTTGGATCTAGTTAGATCGTGTGGTCCAGAGAACGTACCCCTTCGCGGCTTAAGTGATCTATCGCAAGCGTCGGATCGAGATCCTACGGTGCTAGCGTGTTTGACCATATGCGAGCGGCGCCGGCGGTGGCTAGGCGACGGTCGAAGCAGTGGCGAAATAGGAAGCGAGAGAGGGAGGGAGTAGGCTCACCATATTCGCAGGAGGCTGGGGAAGCTCGTCGTGTGGTCGACGGGGCAAGGGGCGCTCTGGTACAGCTGTGATTGCTCGCCGGAGTAGAGAACAACGTCGGGTGGTCCTGGTCGTGGTCGGAGTCGTCGCTACAGGTCACGAGAAGAACAACCGAGGGCATGGTTAGACGTAGGAGATCACGGAGATGTTGTGTGCGTGAACGAGAAGAAGAGGGGCGGCCGGAAACTACCTGTGGGGTTCGTCGGAGTTGGAGTGGACGGCGGCGTCGTTCAGAGCTTGTTGCAGACATTGCTCCGGGGCACCCGCGGTGGAATGAAAAGCACAGGGAGATGTTTCTGGGAGTGGAGAATCTGCTAGCATGCTCAGGGAGGCAAGGCGTGGCTCGGCTGGAATTGACGAGGAGGGTCGTCGGACAGAGGAGCTTGGGAAGAATTGGGGCGTCTGAGCGTTGAGATGGGGCGACAGAGGAAGTGGGAGGAGACATGAGCGTTTAAGCCTGCGTGATCAACGCGGTAACGGTGGTCGCGTTAAGCGAATTAAGGCCAGAATTCATCGGCGAGGAACGGTGTCGAGGGAGGAGAAGAGTCACGGGTGAGAAGGAAGAACAGGAGGAATGGGGTCCAGTTGTCGGGAAAAGGAGTGAGGAGAGGTCCACCGGTCACATCTGCGGGTTAAAGATTAAGTGCAAAACGTTTACTTCGGGAGAGGAAAGCAGGGCTGGTTGCTGGGCTTATTGGGCTGGCCGGCTGGGTTGGTCTGTTTTCATATTTTTTTCCTTCTGGGACGTTTTCTTTTCCAAAACCTTTTTCTTTTGAAATTCAAATAATCAATTCAACAAACAATTCAAACAACAATTCAAGACAACTTCCACCAAACTTTTAAAATGGGTTTTTGGTTCTGTTCATCAACATAAACCAAATCCCAAAATAAAATAATATTTTATTCTTTTTAGGATCCATTCATTAATTAAATAAAATAGACCTTTAGTTATTTAATCAAATAGGGTTTGATTTAATGAATAAAATCTCTATTTGAAATCTAAATATTTTCAAAACCATATCAGTAGGTTTTATTTGGAAATAAAATACTTGGAAAACTTATCTTTAAACAAATAAATAAGTTTTGTTATTTTGGAAATAGTAAAACCTTTATTAATAAAACTTGGATATTAAATCCTTATTGATTTTATTTTAATTAAACCTTTACTATTTATTATCAAAACAAAATGTTTTATTTCAAAAGCTTGGCCAAGGTTTAATTTGGCTCTATAAAATAATTTCTTATTTTTAAAATCCTTCCTTTTTCTTTTGGAAATTAAATCCTTTTATCTAAATGATTCAAAGTAGTAATTCCAAAATATTTTATTTTCCTCTATTTAAATGTTTATCTTTTCAAAAACTCTTTAAGAATTTATTTGATCCAAATTGGTTTGAAGTTCCAATTGAATTCAAAAAGTTTCTTCTGGCTCTGAAAATCAAACAAAGTTTTATTTTTATTCATTTATTTTCACATTACAAGATTTGGAAAATATTGGGATGTGACAGGCTACCACCCTTAAAATAAATCTCGTCCTGAGATTTGGGAAGGTTAGGGTTACAAGCAGGTTCAAAACAACTAGGGTACTACCACCCTTAAAAAAAATCAAACAAAAATTACATATCGTCCTTCTTGGGATCCTGGAAAAACTTTCTCTAAGCAACCAGTTGCATTTGTGTCCTTAGTTTTCATGCTTGACTCATGGTCCAAGGTTGAGTTTCTCCATAGGCTTGGCGATCTTGTTCTTCATCTTTTCGGGACAGTTGCTTGCATAATGTCCTGGGTTTTTGCAATTGAAACAATGGATGTCTTGGAGTTCTTTACGTGGCTCTTGTGGACAAGTTGCTACATAGTGACCTAATTCTTTGCAGTTGTTGCACACCACTTGGCCAATCTCTTTATTCTTCTTGTTCTCTGGGCATCCACTGGAGTAGTGTCCCATTTCCTTACATTTACGACATTGCACAAGGCTCATGTCCTGCTTTTGTTTCTTGGGTTTCTTTAGTCCTTTGAATTGGGTTGTCTTGTTTGGAGGTATAAGTGGTCCTTTTCCTTTATTGGTAGACTTGGATCCTTCTTGTTTCCTTTGTTCCACCATGGAGTAGATGGGGCATTGGATAGGAGTATGATTGTTTCCTTCACATAGGTAGCAAGTAGCTTGAGAAGTGGGACATTGTCCAACAGAATGTTCCTCTTCACAATTGGGGCATTGATCTTCATGCTCCTTGGAAGTATGATCCTTGTCTCCACAAATAATGCAAGCTGGAGCTCCATCTAGAATAACATTCTTGTCATCCTTGTTGTCATAAACTCTGTTGGGATAGTTTTCTTCCATGTTGATCATTTGATTAGTCACCTTAAGCATCAATTGAGTTTGTTCCTCCAAAAACTTTTGCAGTGCTGGATCTTTATCACTAGTGTTGGCTATGAACTGAGCTGTCAGTTGGTTTAACTGGTGTTGAGTTGCTATGAGCTCTTTCATGCTGTCCTCTTGGTTGGTGTTGGTGTCATCAACCTTGATGTTGGACTCTCTTGGAGTAGTCATCTGTTTGGGTTGAAGGGAGAATTAGTATAGGCAAAAGGTTTTTCTAAGGAATCAATTCTAATCACACACGTCACAATTCACACAAGCAATGTGCATGCAATCACAAACCAAACATTTCACTCAACAACAACGTTCAAGCACACACTTAGGCAACAAAATATTTTTGTTACACCACATAAGTTGGTGTGTTTGACTTAACTAAAATATGGTGGTCCATCTATATGGTTCACTTGTGATCCTTCCATCCTTCTTGGTTGCTTCTTCTTACATGAGATCATGGTTCCTTGAGAAAAACTCCTTGGTCTCAAAGCTTCAAGTGATGTGGGCTCCTTCTAATTTTTGCATTCCCTCAGTCTCTAAATCTTGAGCAAGACTTCATTGTTTCACTTGTAGTCCTTAGTGGTATCCAAGTTGGAAGTCCTTGGTGATCATGCTGAAGATGTTGAAGTCATTAGAGTTGAAGAAGTTGAAGTCATTAGAGCTGAAAGTGTTGATGAAGTCCTTTGCACATGGTGTAGTCTTTGGTCATGGGTAGGTTTTTCCATCAAGTTGAATTAGAAGAGATGTAGAGTTAAACCAAAAATGGTTGAGGAAAGAGTTTACAAGTGTTTTGTAAATAAGTTTTTGAACAAGTACAACTCCTATTTTCTAAGGGTTTTTGTCCAATCCTAGGTTTACAAATCCTACAGGCAACACAATGCTCTGATACCATCTGTAGAGGGAGTGGCCCAACCTTTAAATAACATAAGGTGGTGTCCCCTGTGTTTACAATGCTAGTCCCTGGATCAATAGCTAGCATCCACAGTTTAGATGTAATATCAAGAAACAAAGGTCATAAAATAAATTTATAACCAGGAATAACATAATTTTATTACATAATACATAGCTCATTTGGCTATTACATTACATTGCAGCGGAATAACTATAGTCACGGGGTCCTTCATCTTCATAGTGCCACAGGCAAATGCTGGTTGTAGACTTTGTAATCCTATTCAATCAATCTTCACTAAAATCAATCAAACCTGCAACATTACAAGTTACCGCCACAAGGGGTCAATACATTTGAATTGTATTGGCAAGTTTCACTACTTTGTTGAATATGAGTGGATCCTATTATTACATGCATATTTGGCTAAGTAGAGGTTTAGGCTCATTTGCTTAAAGCAATAATTTATCCTATCTTTTCAAAATGGTTTTGGTCCTTTGTCAAATCCCTTTTTTCCAAGTCCCTTGAACTCCTTGGTAGACACTCAAGTGTTCAAGTTCTTGTCAAAATCCCTTGAGCTCCTTGGTAACCCCAAGTGCATCAAGTTTTATAAAATCTCATGAGTTCCTTGGTAACCCCAAGTGTTCATGTTTTCATCAAAATCTCTTGAGCTCCTTGGTAACCCCAAGTGCATCAAGCTTAACAAAATCTCTTTGAATTCCTTGGTAGACACTCAAGTGCATCAAGTTTTTATTATAGAAGTTGGAATGTCGAGATCTCCCATAGTTCAAACTTTAGTTGCTCAATATTTTCCATAACCGGGGACACGGCTAAGTACTTAGATTTTATTATCTTCTGTAGAAGGAGTACACTTTACCCACATGTCACAATCCCATCCTTTTGCCACCAGTGGCCTACTGGATTAGTGCTCACCAAGATGGAGTACTGGCAGATTGAGAATGTGACGAAGTATTTCCAAAGGGTCCTCCCATACACCATTGCTAGCTTGCCTTCAGCACCCATGTAGGATTCCAGGTCCCCATGTCCAGTTAATCAAGACAGTGCATGGGTCTTCCCATTGTAGTTGACTAAGCCAGCCATAATAGCATGTGGTTGCACGAAAGCCACAATTGGAGAAACATGTTCAATCTCTAAGTTTCCTAGGTGGTTTTCTTTTGGAGCACAACACAAAGTGATTCCCATAGACATGGTTCCTTTTGTTGCCACCTTCTCCAAAACTTAAAGTATCCTCCACCTAGGTGGTTCATTGAGTCCTTGTTTTATTATGTAAAACACAAGTCCTTTTCTCAACCTTTGTAAAATCTCAACATGTATCTCTCTTCAAAATATAGCATGGCTAAGCATGTATCAACTACATTGTTTTCTCTAAGGAAGGTATAAGGTATCCTATTAGGATTTAGCATAGCATAAGTATAAAATTTGTTTTCATGCATGTTTCAAAATCCACTAAGTATAGAAAATAGTAGGACTTTAGATGATAGTGTAACTTGCCTTTTTGGTAGGGAATGATGGTTCACTCCTTGATCTTGCTAGTCTCACCCTTTGTTAATTTCACTACAATCAATCAAACAAACACCAAATCAACTAGCATTCCAAACAATCAACCAAACAACAATTCACACACATAAAACTATGGGATCTAAGTCATGCATGTAAGTATGCAAGTGATGGTCCTATTTGCAAAGATGTTCTTCACTAGGCTTCTAAACTTTGTAAGTTCCAAATTGGTCATTTTTCAAAAGTGGCAAAGTCATTTGCAAAAAGGGTTTTGTCCAAAATCCATTTTTAAATCCAATCCTTATTTTATGTAGTGGAAAATATTTTTATCAAAGTAACAACTTTAAGTTGTTCACCAAATGAGTTGCTATTGCAAAACTTGGTGTTTTGGGTTAGTAGGTTTGTTTCAAATCATTTTCCCAAAGTTTTTACTCCAAAAACATTTTTAAAATAAAACCATTATTTTCATTTGGCTAGAAATGGCTAAGTCAAATAATCCATCTTAAATTTTACCAAATCCATTTCCAAGACCATGGGTTGGTTCCTAGGGTTAGTAAGTTCACATCAAAACAATTTGCAAAGGTTTTAACCTTATAAAAAAATTTGAATCATTTTTCTACCCTAAATAAGCACACAAATGTTTCTGCAAAAACAAACACTTTAATGGATACTATTTGCTAAACTAAGGGCATGGTTGGCTAGGGTTTGTTCCACTGATTCCAACGGTATCAAATTTGTAAATTTTGGACGTGTGGATCGAAAGTTACAAAGGTTTGAAATTGCAACTTAAATCTGATTTCCAAATTCTGTTTTAAACAGACCTGGCCACGCATCGCATTCTGGTTGGACGGTACCGGTTCGGCCGGATCGGTGTTCCGGTGCGTTGGATATAGTTAGATCGTGTGGTCCAGAGAACGTACCCCTTCGCGGCTTAAGTGATCTATCGCAAGCGTCGGATCGAGATCCTACGGTGCTAGCGTGTTTGACCATATCTGGCGGCGCGGCGGTGGCTAGCGGCAGCGACGGTCGACGAAGCGGCTGGCGAAATAGGAAGCGAGAGAGGGAGGGAGTAGGCTCACCAGATTCGCAGGAGGCTGGGGAAGCTCGTCGTGTGGTCGACGGGGCAAGGGGCGCTCTGGTACAGATACGATTGCTCGCCGGAGTAGAGAACAACGTCGGGTCGTCCTGGTCGTGGTCGGAGTCGTCGCTACAGGTCACGAGAAGAACAACCGAGGGCATGGTTAGACGCAGGAGATCACGGAGATGTTGTGTGCGTGAACGAGAAGAAGAGGGGCGGCCGGAAACTACCTGTGGGGTTCGTCGGAGTTGGAGAGGACGGCGGCGTCGTTCAGAGCTTGTTGCAGATGTTGCTCCGGGGTGCCCGCGGTGGAATTAAAAGCACAGGGAGATGTGTCTGGGAGTGGAGAATCTGCTAGCGTGCTCAGGGAGGCAAGGGGCGGCGAAGCTCGGCTGGAATTCGACGAGGAGGGTCGTCGGAGACAGAGGAGCTTGGGGAAGAATTGGGGCGTCTGGGAGCGCGTTGAGATGGGGCGACAGAGGGGAAGTGGGGAGGAGACATGAGCGTTTAAGCCTGCGTGATCAACGCGGGTAACGGTGGTCACGTTAAGGCGAATTAAGGCCGCGAATTCATCGGCAGGAACGGTGTCGAGGGGAGGGAGAAGGAGTCGCGCGGGTGAGAAGGAAGAACAGGAGGAATGGGGTCCGGTCGTCAGTGGGAAAAGGAGTGAGGGAGAGGTCCACCACCGGTCCTGCTGAGGTTAAAGATTAAGTGCAAAACGTTTCCTTCAGGAGAGGAAAGCTGGACTGGTTGCTGGGCTTATTGGGCTGGCCGGCTGGGTTGGTCTGTTTTCATATTTTTTTCCTTCCTGGACGTTTTTCTTTTTCCAAAACCTTTTTCTGTTTTGAAATTCAAATAATCAATTCAACAAACAATTCAAACAACAATTCAAGACAACTTCCACCAAACTTTTAAAATGGGTTTTGGTTTACATTCATCAACATAAACCAAATCCCAAATTAAAATAATATTTTATTCTTTTTAGGATCCATCCATTAATTAAATAAAATGGACCTTTAGTTATTTAATCAAATAGGGTTTGATTTAATGAATAAAATCTCTATTTGAAATCTAAATATTTTCAAAACCATATCAGTAGGTTTTATTTGGAAATAAAATACTTGGAAAACTTATCTTTAAACAAATAAATAAGTTTTGTTATTTTGGAAATAGTAAAACCTTTATTAATAAAACTTGGATATTAAATCCTTATTGATTTTATTTTAATTAAACCTTTACTATTTATTATCAAAACAAAATGTTTTGTTTCAAAAGCTTGGCCAAGGTTTAATTTGGCTCTATAAAATAATTTCTTATTTTTAAAATCCTTCCTTTTTCTTTTGGAAATTAAATCCTTTTATCTAAATGATTCAAAGTAGTAATTCCAAAATATTTTATTTTCCTCTATTTAAATGTTTATCTTTTCAAAAACTCTTTAAGAATTTATTTGATCCAAATTGGTTTGAAGTTCCAATTGAATTCAAAAAGTTTCTTCTGGCTCTGAAAATCAAACAAAGTTTTATTTTTATTCATTTATTTTCACATTACAAGATTTGGAAAATCTTGGGATGTGACAATTGTCTAGTTTATTCTTCTATATATATATTTGTTGAAATAATCTGGCTAGTTTATATTTGATGAAATTATAAGCAGCACACATTGTTATATTGCTCATTTCACGGTAGTCACACTTGTTTAATGCTTGCTTGTCCTATTTGTTTCACGTCATGGTCAATATATTTGAATCATTGACCAGTAGTAAACTCTAGTTCATAGCTCTTGTCGTATCAGTTCAATGAGTAGTTTGCCTTGTTTGATGTATTAACTTGTTATTACTTAGTTTCAGACTGCAATTATTGCTATCACCACCAAAGAAGGGCTACAAGATGATGTCTCAAGCTTGTTTTACAATGTAGATGTCACACTCAAAAGGGAGATGTAGATGATACACGGAGAAAGCAAATTAAGGACTGCTATCAACTCGATTGTTAACTGAAATGCTGAATTTTATTTCCCTTGATTTGATAATATGTAATAATTTTAAGTAGTTTGCAGCTGATGTAATATCTAGATAAATCGCATGGGACATGTAGGCATTTAGTTGATGCCATCCACACATAGTGGTAGGCGGTACCATACCTGTGCTAGCCAGGTCGATTAGGGTACTGTATCGGGCTTTGTTATTGGCCCGTATTATATTGGTGTAACGATGAATAGTAAAAGATGCTCACCAGTTGTACACCATTTATGAAATCGGAATGGGATCCAGAAAGGCTGAAACTGTAAATGACCATAGTAGTAACAGGATGAAACAATAAAAGGCCGAAACAGTAACATGGCATATACAGTAACAGGCCAGAACCGAGAAAAGGCCCAAACAGTAACGATCCAGATTGATTACGGGCCAAAACAGCAATGGGCCAAAATAATAGAAGGCCAGTGGTATCAAGCCAGAATAGTAAAAGATCTAGAAACTTAAAAGGACAGAACAGTAACAGGCCAGAACTATAGCAGGCTAGACTAGTAACAGACCGAAAAACTTACCAGGCCAGAACAATAACAAGCCAGGACCTGAGCAGACCGCTTATCGGCCAGAACAGTAATGGGCCTTCTAATAAATGGGCCGTTAGTGGGCAGCACATTATGGGCTGTAAGCATAGTGACGGGCCGGCTGCAGGCCTTAATAGTACTGGGACGACATTGCACATGCTACTAATGGGCCGTATAGTATTAAGCTGAGACAGGCTTCTGTTGGCCCAAACAATAACGGGCCAGAAAGTTTACGTGCCAAAACTGGTAGCACTAATGGGCCCATTTTAAACAGTGTAGTTCCAAACAGTAAATACCGTCTTTCTATTCGGCTCTCCTAATGGGTCGACCCACTTAATAATCAGCAGGCCTTGGCTAGGCCTGGCTTCATGGCTGAAGGGTGCGATCCGCCACATTCGAAAAAAAAACCTGGTAGATTATTTTGTGATGGGGCTTTTACCACGAAGGACATCCATCATAGAAGACTTTTCAACCATGAAAAACGGGCCTTCAACCATGAAAATTGTCCGTTGTAAAAGATGATTTTCTTGTAGTGGTAATTTAAAAGGTTGGAGTTTTGAATTAGAGGAGATACCTTGGTATTTCCACCAAGAGTAGAATTCAAAGGTTTTATAGAATGTTTTGGGAAACCTGGATGTAAGAGTAGGTGGAAATTTTGTCTTGAAAATATAAGGAGACTATATCTTATAGATCTCCATACTTTTGCTAATAGAAACTAGCAAAATATTTGATGTGGCAAGGTCATCTTGGCTCAAGTTTTCAAATGCCAGAACATCTGAGAATATGTGAAATAAGACAAGATAGTTTTGTTAAATAGCATTTTATAAACTGAGAGGAAGGTAGAGGAGTATTCCATCTAATGCATAGTTAGATGCATAAGCACAATCAAACAATCAAGCAAACATTGCTTAACTTAACAAGAAATTTTTTTGTTCCCCCTGATTTTTGCATTCTGGACAACTAATCAGGGTTGTCGAAATTGGGATGTTGCAGTACCCACCAAGAATTCAATATATCAAAAACCACTGTGGTTCTTTTTTTAAATATGTACCATATTGCTAATAACTTGCATGTAAAAATTTCTATCCTTGTTTTGAAAACAATAAAACATCATACTTTATGTTGATGATCCCATATCCAAGAATTTGCATGCCAAAAAATCTGTCCATATTTTGAAAACAATTGAAGAAGAAGCATGAAGACTATGGCTCGATCCACTATACTCTCGAGAAGGATCTGAACTCGACTGTTTTCCTTGCTTAATTATTTTAGGGCCATTTGTGCTAAATGTATGGACCTCGATGCAATTTTCCATTTTTAGGTCCTTATGTAAAATGTACTCCCACCGCTAGTGTAAAATTCTAACCTAAAAGTATGTGCTAAAATCTAAACAAATTTAAGCTTAGTTGTCAATGAGTATGAACATTCTTGGATTCAAGTTGAACGACCAAGGTCATGGCCATATCTACATCATATTTTATGTTGATGATCCCATATCCAAGAATTTGTATGCCGGTAAATATGGCCATATTTTGAAAACAATTGAGAGAGGAAGTAATATGAAGAGTATGGCTCGATCAGCTACTCTCCCACGAAGGAGCCAAACCCGACTGTTTTTCTTGCTTAATTATTTTTGGGACCTTTATGCTAAATGTATGTACCTAGATGTAATTTTACCTCTTTCTAGGTCCTTGGTGTAAAATGTACTCCCATCGCCCGTGTAAAATTCTAACCTAAAAGTAGGTGGTAAGATCTAAACGAGTTTAAGCTTAGTTGTCAATGAGTATGAACTTTCTTGGATTTCAAGACAAATGACCAAGGTCATGGCCATATCTACATCATACTTTATGTGGATGATCCCATATCCAAGAATTTGCATGCCGACAAATCTGGCCATATTTTGGAAACAATCAAAGAGGAACCGGCATGAAGAGTATGGCTCAATCAGCTGCTCTCTCGAGAAGGAGCCGAACCTGACTGTTTTGCTTGCTTAATTATTTTAGGGACCTTTGTGCTAAATGTATATATCTAATGTAATTTTCCTTATTTTTAGGTCCATGATACAAAATGTACTTCCACCGCCCGTGTAAAATTCTAACCTAAAAGTAAGTGGTAAAATCTAAATGAATTTGTCAATGAGTATGAACATTCTTGGATTTCTAGCCGAACGATCAAGTTCGTCACCATATCTACTTCATACTTTATGTTGATGATCCCATATCCAAGAATTTACATGCCGACAAATTTGGCCATATTTTGAAAACAATCAAAAATATTGAAAAAAGAAACATTTAAAATTTTCATGTAACAATAATTTATGTTCAAAAAGGCAAGTAGGAAGAATATGTATTCCCTTTTTATGTTAAAAAGGGAGAAGAGACTATGAGCACAAAGGTTCCCATTTCTATTCGTTTGGGACAAAAAATGGAATGAAATGGCTAGATTTTTACTCATAATTAACTTTTTTGTCAAAATTGGAATACACATAAGCCAAATCAGATGAATCGATGCACAAATAGGATGAATCGAGGAAAAATCCGATGGATAGATAGCCCAAAATCAAAATACACTAGCCAAATCGAATGGATAGCTAGTAGCAGCAACCGCCCGTACGTCCTTGTGAGGCCTCCGCCCGCACATTGTCAACTGCTATGCCACCCGCATTCCTGTTACGCCTGCATGTGTGCATGTTTGCACTGCTCACGGTAAGCTGCCGCATGCCTGCTGCGCCTCCGGGTGTGCCCACCTGCGCTGCTACGTGTGCTTGCCGCAATCGTTGGTGGTTAGCAAGGCATTTTATTTCCTTGACATCCCTTGTTAGCTAGACGTTCTCCCACGTCCGTCCGATTTGGTCGAACAAGAAAATTCCGCATCTGAGTGTAATATTCCGTTTTGAAGAAATAGTTGGTTCCATCCCATCTATCCAACAAAACACAAGAATGGGTGCCAGGTGCGGAACCGTCCCATTTCGTTCCACTAGATTCTAGAACCGAACACACCCTAGGTTCATCGGTTATCATCTAAAAATAAGTCATTCAACCATTAACATAATAGCACGAGTTTACATATATAGTGAAAGAACATTTCATGATCCCTAGTGTTTTGTGTCTTAGATAACAATAAAAAGGATTATTTAATGTGTGTTTAGTGATGCAGATTATTGTTCACTCAAATGCAGCTAAACCAGAGTTCTGGGGGCGGATTATCCGCCCCTGCCAATGGC
The DNA here is from genome assembly GCA_023614405.1 of Avena insularis. Classification (NCBI taxonomy): domain Eukaryota; kingdom Viridiplantae; phylum Streptophyta; class Magnoliopsida; order Poales; family Poaceae; genus Avena; species Avena insularis. The sequence goes on along the minus strand of CM042685.1, from coordinate 164,880,181 downwards.
CGTATTATCCGCCCCTGCCTCCTTCGACAAAGGATCCAAGGCGTGTCTCTTATAGAGGGGGCAGAGTTTTCCCCAGATTGTCCAACCAGGGCTAGAGTTTTTTCTGGGCTGGATAATCCGCCCCACCAGGGACCAGATAATCCGCCCCCAGGGGATTTTTCCCAACCTTGGCTAAGGTACGTCACACAGAGAGGGGGCACAGTTTCCCCCAGATTGTCTAGCCATGGCCAGTGCATTTTCCTGGGCCAGATAATCCGCCCCTCCAGGAGTTTTCCAAAGGCAGAAAAGGTGCAACCTCAGAGAGGGGGCGGACATTTGTCCTAGATTATCTGACTCCAAGCCAGATGTTTGTCCCGGCCGGATAATCCGCCCCCCACTTAGGCCGAATAATCCTACCCTAGATTCTTCCAACAGCTGGTTTTGGCAGGGGGTATTAATACCCCAATTTCTCCTCCTATCAGAACTCTTGATTCATTCGAAAAAGTGCAGTGTTGTTCATCATATTCCAAGCCGATATCTCCACATTCAACCACCCAAAGGCTCTGATCTTTGGGGGAATCAAAGGAGGAGGCTTCGATCTACTTTAGCGCCATTCAAGATCTTCAATTCCCCTCCATTCACTTGCAGGATTCTTGATCTAGTATTTCTTGCAAATATCTAGATCTCATTTTCTGTTATTGATTAACTTGTTCTTGTGGAAGCTTGTTGTCATCACAGGATCCTCCAATTCATCCGTGGATGTGTGCCCCGCTATTTTTGTAAAGGCACTGGTTCCCGCCTAGAAGAGTACCAAATAGTGGAAAGGTGGATCAGGCCTTTAGTGGAGAGATCTATCAGATAACAGGGTGAGGCCTATTGTGGAGTGGTGGTCTTAGTACCGCCCACCCCTCCAACACAGACGTACTTCCCTTAACAAGGAAGGAACTGTGTTCAAACAAATCCTATGTCCCCGCGTGCTCCACTATGGTTACCTCGCCTTTACTCGCTTAGTAGATAGGTTTGCATATAGGGAAATTCTCTGTAGTTGCATATCTAGATAATTTACCTTTGTGTCAAGCCTAAAATCTGAAAAGGAATTAAAATTTGGAGTAGCACCTATTCACCCCCCCCCCTCTAGGTGCCCATATGATCCATTTCAATTGGTATCAGATCCTTGACTCTTTATTCGGGCTTTACCGCCTAAGAGAGTATGGGCACTTAGGGAGATGATAGTGAGGCTGTGGACAAGGTCACCATGAATGATCTCAATAAGTTGGAAACAACCTTGATTAAAACCATGGAGACCCAAATGCAAGAGATACATGAAATGATAACGCGTCTCTCGCTACCTACAGCCCATCCTCCATCTTCCTCTGAGGCTGCCACTCCTATTTCTACCGAGAAATCTAATGCTAACTCCAAACAAGAAGAGTTGGAGGGTGACGATAAAAGTAAAAACTCCTCCTCGAAAAAGGGAAGTGGTAAGGAGGATTATAGTAAGGTCGCTCACTTATACTCACCTGATCCACCAAGCCCTCACCCTCATATAAACAATAGGGGTGATCCACCCAAGCTTACTGCACCTCCTTGTAATCAATGGAAATTTTTTATGAAATCCCATGTGTGCATCTCGTCCATTGAGTTATGGTAAATCATCGAGAATGGTCTTCATATTGGGTAGCCAAACAACTTGACAAGAAGAGAAGTTGTCGATATCCAACTCAATGCAGCAGCCTTACACATGATTTAGCCTGGTGTGGGTCCGAAGGACATGCCACAGATTGAACATCTCAGCACTGCTAAGGAAGCTTGGGATGCCCTCAGCGAGTTATTCATTAGAAATGAGAGCATGGGAAGGAATAGGTATGATGCTCTAAGAAACCAAGCAGAAGGATTATGTATGATGGATGGTGAGGACCACGAAGACATATATAGAAGACTCAAGTCCATTGCCACTAAATTTAGAAACCATGGTACAACTCATGTTGATGATGCTTGGATCAAGAGAAAATGTGTAAGTGCTCTTAGGCCATTTGAGCCCACAGATTTGAAGGGCCTTCAAGGAAGAAACTACTATCACCAAATGACTTCCAATGAATTCATGCAAGAAATGGCTACATTCAAAGTCGCCGCCAAGAACCCTGAATATTCTCGTGCACGAGCTATTGGAATGAAAAAAGGTGTAAATGTGGCCTTGAAGGCAAATGTTGTTGAGCAAGAAGATGAGTACATTGTTGCCATGAACTTCCCCAAGGAGTTCAAGCGGGCACATGGTGACTACATGGCCTTCTATGCAAGAAAATTTTGCAAGGACCCCGCCAAAGCAAAAATATGAATTTGAACACAAGAACGGGTCAAATGGAAGGAAGGGAAATGGTCCAAAAGTGAGATCATGCTACAATTGTGGAGACTGTTTGCACTTCGTAGCTGAGTGTCCCTATCAAAGTCGAGAAGATCATGGGGTAGGCTGGTTCTCAAGGATAAATCAAAGGCACCTTGTAAGAAGCCATTTGTCAAGAAGAATGTTCCTTACAAGAAGCAACCAATGTTAGTGTTGGTAGCTCAGGAGGAGTAGTCGTTCGCAAGTGAAGACGAAGAGGATGATGATAGATCACGAGAGGTGGCTGCCATAGCCACCACATCTATGCCTACTACTTCGATCTTTGACTCTCCAAATGAGAACGTCATCAACAAGAACATCACTTGTCTGATGGTAACAAGTTATGAGGTATCACCTTCCACCACTTCCTTTCCTAAGGCTAATATGAATGCTGATATGGATGATTCCACTAGTCTTAAGGTTAAGGAAGAAGTTATTGCTTTGGACCATTTTATTACTAACTTGCAAGGTGAGAACAATATGCACTTCAAGGCCCTCATGTGCCAACTTTTTCACTCAAAAGAGCTCCTTGAAGAAAAGGGTAGAATTGAAATAGAGGAGGCAATGGAGATAGCATCCTTTAAGAATTCTCTAGAAGAAGAAGAAGAAGAGATTCGGGCTTATCTTGAGGAGAGGCTTGATTCTATTGAGGAGTCACATGATGAACTTGTGTTCAAACTTGTAACGGAACGTGATCATGCCATTGCAAAGGCAAAGAAACTAAAAAGGGAGAATGTTGAATTTGCGTCTGCTCATGCTAGAATTTCCGAGAAACTAGAGAAACTTGATGTTGCTCAAAAGGCATCGGAGAGTGAATACTCTATTCTCAATGAGTCTCATGATCAACTCCAAACTCGATTAACCAAGTATGATATTCCTAGTACTTCTACTTCCATGCGTTCCCATGAAGAGATTCTTGAAGAAAATGCTAGATTGAAAGATGAGCTTGCCAAGTCATCACTTCCCAAAGGTAAGGAAGTTCTTGATGAGGTCCTGAGCAAGCAATGGAAAAATAGTAAGGAAGGAATTGGCTATTTACCCAAAACCAAGAACAAGAAGAAGAATGTCACAAAAAGGACAAAACTGATTATGATGGTTTTGCAGGGTCTAATAATCCTCACTATGAGTTATTTCTTGATGGTTATGGTGATGTTTATGCTAGTTATGTTGGTCCTTATGATAATTACATTTCTTGGTCTATTTGGGTTCCCAAGACCCTTGTTACTAACATGAGAGGACCCATTGAAAAATGGGTACCTAAAACCAAGAAGTAATTTTCTTGTAGGGCTATGCTTCCGGTGGGTCAAAATGGGTGCTTGATAGTGGATGCACAAGTCATATGACCGGAAGTAGGGATATCATCATGGAGATGAGGCCTAATCATGATCAAATAACCGTCTCCTATGGTGATAAGTCGAAGTCAAAGGTATTGGGTCTTGGCAAGGTTGTGGTTGCTCATGATATTTCTCTCATGGGTTATAATTTACTTTATGTTCGTGCCCTTGCTAAGATGGGATTTGGAGTTTTCATTGATGATGATTTGGTGATACTCTTGTGGAGCAAGTCTCTAAAGGTCGCTTTTGTTGGGTACGTCAAAAATGACTTGTATGTGGTAGACTTTTCGAGGAAAACTACTGCAGGTCTGATGTGCTTATTCAGAAAGAATGACACGGGCTGGTTATGGCATCGCCATCTAGCCCACGTCAACATGAGAAATATTCAAAGTCTTCACAAGGGTTGCCACATTCTTGGACTAACATAAAATATTTCCTTTGCCAAAGATCGTGTTTGCAGGGCTTGTGTTGAAGGAAAGATGCATGACTCTCCCGATCAAAGGAAGAAAATTATTTCATCAAAGAGGATCTTGGAGCTCCTTCATGTGGATCTTTTTGGTCCTCTATCACATGCAAGTCTTGGTGGGAATAAGTATTGTCTTATCATTATTGATGACTACTCAAGGTATACATGGTCTACTTCTTCAAGAAGAAAAGTGAGACTCAACAAACGATCATCGACTTTGCCAATGAGGTCCGGAGATAACACAATGTCCCTATATTGGAAATAAGAAGCGGCAATGGCTACGAGTTCAAGAAATACACTCTGAATGAATTTCTAAGTGAAGAGGGGATAAGATATCACTATTCCGCTTCGTACACCCCTCAACAAAATGGTGTAACCGAGAGGAAAAAACGTACTTTAATGCATATGGCAAGGTCTATGTTGGCTGAATTCAACTCACCGTATAATTTCTGGGCTGAATCTATATCCATCACATGTCACTCATCAAATCGGATTTACCTTCGCAAAATCTTGGACAAGACCCCTTATGAGATACTTACCGGTAACAAGTCCAACATTTCATACTTCCGGGTGTTCGGTTGTAACGGTTTGTTTCTCATTAAAGGAGTTCGTTTATCTAAATTTGAGTCTAAGGCATTAGAAGGTATTTTTGTTTCCTACGGTGCTAAATTCCACACTTATAGAGTCTACAACAAGCTCTCCGGAACTGTTGTATAATCTTGTAGTGTGGTGTTCGAGGAAAATGATGGCTCCCATGTGGGGAAAGTTGATGTTTGTGATATAGATGTTGAAATACCCCAAGATGACATAAGAATAACGGGTGTGGGATTCTTCCGCCCCGTTGAGGAACCCCTTGTGGTCGATCGATAAGTACAATGCTCTACACAAGTAGAGCCCTCATCTACAAAAGATCAACAAGCTCCACCTGCTAAAGCAACTACTGCATCGACACAACAATCTTCTGAAGATCATCCATCAACTGATCAAGCTGGAAGTCCCAGGCCATATTATCCGCCTGAGGGGGCAGATTATCCGGCCCTGCTACTCCACCTCGCGCCAGCAATGACCAGGAAGAAGCTAAAACTCCCAGGCCAGATTATTTGGCCCCTTCCTCGATAGGATTATCCGGCCCTGCAAGTCCAGAACTGCAACCTCCTGATATGGTTGCTGACAAAGATCAAGGGCAAGTCTCTTCATTAACTATTAGTGTTGAACAAGTTGTTGATCAAGGTCAAGCTAATGGTTAAGGCGAGGACCGGAACGGTGAAGATATTCCTCCAAGAGACAAGGAATTTGAAACTCTTCGCAAATCTCGAGCTGAAAGAAATCTTGAACTCAAAGGTCATACACTTGATAAAGTAGTGGGTGATCTAAGAAAATGGGTTTCCACTAGAAGAGAGTTAGCAATATTTAGTGACCATTAAGCTCATATCTCTATGGTGGAACCGAAAAAGGTTTTTGAAGCTCTTGAAGATCCAGATTGGGTTATTTCTATGCATGAAGAACTCAACAATTTCGAGCGCAACAAGGTTTGAAATTTAGTAGAGAAGCCCAAAGATTGCCGCAATATATTAGCACAAAGTGGATTGTCAATAAAAAGCAAGATAAGAATGGGATTGTCATAAGAAACAAGGAAAGATTGGTAGCACAAGGTTTCTCTCAAGTGGAAGGCGTCAACTTTGGTGAAACTTATGCTCATGTGTCTCGTGTTGAGTCTATCTGTATCCACCTTGATGCAGCACACTATAATTTTAAATTGCAACTAATGGATGTTAAGAGTAGCTTTCTTAATGGCCCTCTACATGAATTGGTGTATTTTAAGCAACCCCCGGGTTTCGAGGACCCCAACTTCCTGAACCATGTATACAAACTCGATAAGGCACTCTATGGCTTTAAACATGCCCAACGTGCGTGGTATGAGCATGTTAAAGAGCTTTTGTTAGACCGTGGCTTTGAGGTTGGGAAGATCGATCCCACTCTTTTTACAAAGAAGGTTGAGGGGGAGCTTTTCGTGTGACAATTATATGTAGATGACATTATCTTTGGCTCTACTAACCAAGCTTTTAACGATGAATTTTCAAAGCTTATGACTAACAGATTCAACATGTCTATGATGGGAGAATTAGGGTTCTTTCTTGGATTCGAGATTAAGCAACTAAGATAAGGGACCTTCATTAATCAAGCAAAATACATCCAAGACATGCTCAAGAGATTCAAGATGATGGATCTTAATGTCATTTCTACACCATTACAAACTAAATGTAATCTTGAGTTAAATCCCAATGGTAAAGATGTGTATCAAAAGGTATACCGGTCCATGATCGTCTCTCTCCTTCAACTTTGTGCATCTAGACCCGATATTGTGTTGAGTGTAGGAGTGTGTGCAAGGTATCAAGCGGCTCCTAAATAAAGCCACCTAGTGGCGGTCAAGAGAATCTTCTGATATTTGGTTCATTCCCCAAACTTTGGTCTATGGTATCCCAAGGACTCTAATTTCTCTCTTTGTGGATATACGGATTCTGATTGGGCTGGTGATAAGGATGATAGAAAATCAACTTCTGGAGCTTGTCAATATTTGGGCGGATCCATATTTTGTTGGTCTTTGAAGAAACAAAACTGCCAAAGCTGAATATGTGGCTGCTGCTAGTGCATGCACTCAGTTGTTATGGATGAGGCAAACTTTAAAATAATATGGTGTCAATTGTGACAAAGTGCCTCTTTTATGTGATAACGAAAATTCCATCAAAATTGCTTACATTCCGGTACAACATACAAGAACAAAGCATATTGAGATTCGTAATAATTTTATTCGGGATCATGTTGCTCGTGGTGATATTGACTTATCTTTTGTGAGCACGAAGAATCAACTTGCTGAGATTTTCACGAAGCCACTTGATGAAGCAAGATTTTGTTACTTGAGGAATGAGCTAAATATTGTGGATTCAAGGAGCTTGGCTTGATTACCCTTGCATACTCACTTATTTCTCTTCATTTATTTGGTTTAGATGTGGGCATGGACATAGGAAGAGTGTGGTCCTAATTTATTGGGCTAACCCTCCCCCCATAATGCCGAAAGTAAGACAAATCATTTCTCTTAATATCATTATGTGATATGTGAGCTTATTGATGAGTATTGGTCATGAATCCAAGACATATCTTCGCGGTGTCATACCATACACTCCCACATGATGGCTTCAGCGACCGCACTCTTCTTTGAGAAGAGTTGGTTCTTCATGGATTTTATTGGATTTTCTTGAATATATTGTGTTCTTATGGAAAAGACACCCAATATTGGCTTTTCTTTGGTTTGACTTTTGAAATTTTGGGTTTGTAGTACTATACCAGTTTGGCTATCTAAACCTAAGCACTTTTCTCTCCCCGAGACATCTATATTGCACACAATTTTTTGTTAAACTTGTGAGGGTTTTCTTTGGTGTGTGCTGGCCTAAAATCTGTGTAAACAGATTTTTTCAGTGAGGGTTGATTATCCGCCCCTAGTGGGGGCCGGATTATCCGGTCCATGCAGTTTGGCTCTATTAGGACTGGGCATTGGGTGGGAGGGATCAAACAGACCAGCCACTCCCACCCTGACCCCCTCACTCCCTCTCAGTTGCCGCCAACCTCCCCGACCCTCCCTGGTGTCGTTCTGGCCACCGGATTCTCCAGGAGCTTCTCCGAAACTCCTCCGGGTACCTTCTCCTCTGATTACTTCTTCCAATGAGTGATGGTAACTCCCCATTCTTATATTCTGTATGGAAGTTGTGTTTTTGTTGTTGAAACTCGGTCTAGAGGTTTCCCTTTGTTCCATATGCATGTTAGAAATCGTATACTAGCAACCCCTTTGCCCGATCTATGTAAGTACTATCAATATGAGATGTTCTACAAAATTTTGCCAGGGTCAAATTATAAGCCCCTCGCTGGGCTGGATTCTCTGTCCTAGAAGATTTTCCCCTACTGCAGTTTCTCACAGATTATGGTGTGATATATGATTGGATTGTGGTTGTTTTTCTACTATTTTTAGGAATCCTCCTGGACTTGTGTGTGCTTATCAATTTGCTATCTACCTCATTCGCTTCACAGGTGGTTCCCGTGGTGTTCCTCGGACATATAAGTGGTGTCCTCGTGCCCGGTATCTCAGGCAGAATGAAGGAGTGTTGGTTGATGAGGTTGAGTTAAGAAGGCAGAAAAGATAGGCTGGCTGCATAGCTGAAAGGGCTAATAAATAGAAGAGGTCCTAGACTGGGTCCAAGAGAAAGGGTAAGGAAACTAGAGTCAACAACAAGGTCGTGGACATTATTGAGTACTCGTCTATCCAGCACGTGACTTGTATTGAGGATGAGATTGATGAGGAGCTTGGGGATTGCAACTTTTTGTGTGCTCATCACAAGTTCATCTTTAACGATGTATACTCCACTTTGAATATTCGCCCCATGCGTCCTATGGATATGACCGAGGCAAGGAGTAAGCCTCAATCTGATGATCCTTTTGTTGTGACTAGAAGGATGGGGATGCACCATCTTATGGCACTTTAGTGTCCTTAGGATACTTCCCTGGTGAAGCAGTTTTTCTCCACTCTCGTCGTGTGTGGACCTAATGGAGTAGTTAGCAAGGTTGCAGGCCTCTCCCCGCTCTATGCTCAGTTGTGTCAACACCCGGATTTTTCAATCCTAGATGCCTGTTATGCCATACATCGCAATCCCAGGATTACCATTTTTGCGAGACATAACAGAATTGGATACCATAGTACATCATCTATTACAAACGATACATAAGTTCTTACACAAATAGGGATCTCATGATCCAGTTCTTAATACAACTTCAAGCAGCGGAATACGTAATAATAATAGCAGTGGCGTGGCGAAGCTCCATCTTGAGGTCACGGTAATCTTGACGATGGGAGATTATCCTAGTTATCGTAACCTTCACAGGTCCATCTTCCAGGTACTCCTCTTCCTAGTCTGGCCATGGGAATAGCCAGGGATAAAGCCATGAGTACTCTTTAAGTACTCGCAAACTAATACTAACAGGTAAAGGGGTTTTTGGATAATAGGACACTAGGCTCTAGGGTTGTTTTGCAAAAGCCAGATTTATCTCTACTAGGTTCCAAAGCTAGTCACAATTTTATAACTCCTAAGTGGGAACTTGTATTTCATATCACAACTTTGTTGTGGTCAAGTCAAAGTCTCAATTCATTTCACAAGTCATTTTGAAAAGTCGGGAGAACGATATGGCCACTCAACTGTCCATAACATGGAGCAGCTATTCGAATAGTTTGACACTCTGCAGAGATTGTACACTTTCACCACAACATTCGATACATCCGTTAGGAACAAATCCTGAATTCACCATACTCAGTATGTGGATAATCAATCCTAACCTTTCAATTACTCGCCCTAGTATAAGCACCTCTCCTGTGAGTTTGGCCTCCCAACCATGACCAACTGTCATCTTGGAGTGCTGCAAGTGGACAATCTTCACAAGGTAGCCTCAGCTCAGACCTTGGCCATGAGGGAACTCATACTAAGGGATATAAGTTTCCAGTCAAGCCCTACCCAATATTCGGGTATTGTGGTTGTACGATAAAATTGGAATGGTATCGCATCCATACAACCATCAGTTTGAAAAAGGGCTAAGGATCATGCCTCAACATTTTTTATCACCAGAATCATCAAGTGTTCGGAAACACATGTCCAAAACATTTCAATAGAATGATCCATCATTCCAAGGTTTTCATAACCATTTTCACCAAGTATTCCCATCTAAAGTTGATCAAGTTTTATGCTTAGCACTAGCATCTACAGGTGGGGGTAGTACTGATGAGGGGTGGTAAACTAGTGGAGTTTCAACTAAGTCCATCCTTATATCTTAGGCTGATATCAAGGTTTCTAACTTAGGCCAAATTTTATGCTCTTTATGCAACCTTCAGAATCTTTCTAGTATCTACAAGTCACTTAAGTCAACTCTAGGTTGAAGCTTTGATAAATAAATAACGTAAGAAGCTTGCGAATAAAACTAGGATTGGTTTATCAAATGGGTATGATCTCATATGCTTAAGGCATATAGTAGGCATAGTAACAAGCAGGGGTTTGTTGCATCAGTAGGGTATCTTGCAAGTGTTAGCTTGCATCAATCTCAATATAAGCTTGCTAAATTGCAAGTGTTAGCTTGCACATTCACTAGTAGTATTAGTCTTGCTAAAGTAGAGTGTCTTGCAAATTTTAGCTTGCATTGGTATAGTATCAGCTTGCCTTGTGCAGAGCAGTGGTTGAAGTTCTCCTCGGCTTCTTCTTCGTAGAATCCTCCTTCCTCCTCGTATCCTTGGTCGGTACTAGCGTCTATGAATAAATACGAGGTACACAATCACCAAATAATACTTAACTACTTGCAATCATCACACATAAGGGTCCTATAGATGATCTAGCATCATCTCTAACATTACAAGGTTAAGGCTTGGTTTAATTCCTTTTATTTTTAGAAAAGTAATTTCTATTCATTGAAAAACTACTTAAGATTTACTATTCTCCAAACCAAATATGGGATCATGTTGACACATGTCATCACCACATATTGTAGTCCATGGGAATGTGATTTAAAGTGATGTCACAATTTAATAAGGTTTTACCCTTTTATTTTAATTAATTAAAGTGGCTAGAAATGCCTATGGGGCATCCTTTTATTACTTGAACATTATTTCTGCAAGTAAGCCTATATATTTTTATATATTCTGAAAGGTATGGTTAAATGTGATTTTTGAGAGTTGGAATCAACTCAAAAGCTATTATGGTTTAAATTTGAAAAATGTTTGAATGCAGAAAAGCTTCTGTCTTGTTATTTTTACTATGGGTGATCTATAGATCCAAATGATTTGAATCCAACGGGCTTGGATTCAGCATTCACAAACCTTTCCAAAAAAATTGGTTTCATTCAATTTGGTGCACTGAATCGATCTGGGTTGATTTTTTAAGTTGGGTACAGAAGTGTGTTTGAATTGAAATGGAAAAAGTTTAATTTGAATAACTGGGCTCTTGGGGAAAAGTAAGCGGGCGGCCTGCTAAGCCTTGATGCTCCCGCGGGATGTTTAAGTGGGTGTCCCTACTCGTCAGTGACACGGGGCTGGGCGAAGCGGTTTGGGGCAACGTGGGTCGTTCGATCTAGTTCTAATCCAACGGCTGAGAGTCATCGTCGACGCGAAACAACGCCGGCGAAGCGAAACCTAAGCGGCCGATGAGGTCTTTGGGGGCTCACCGGAGTGCAGGCGAGGGTCAGCGAGGCAGTGACGACAAAGTCGGCGGCGATCTCGAGGGTGGTCGCGGCAGCTCTGGGGTGGACGAAATCGATGGCTCCTTCTTCTTCTCAGGCGGCGGGCTCGGTGAAATTCTGGCGGTGGTGCTCGCCTTGCTCGAGAAACAGTGTGGCACGATCGGTGAGGAGAGGAGTGAGATGGTGTGAAGAAATCGAGTGGGGTGGCCTCTATTTATAGTCGGCGAGGGACCGTCGGGCGCCGGTGAGCTTGTCGAAGCGATGTTCTGATGGCTAATGGCATGGGAAAGAGTAGGGGCGGTGCGGTGTCTCTGGTGATGCTCAACGACATGGTTTGAGGCATGGGGCGGTGCGGTTTGGTGCAGAGCAGGCGATGCTCTGCCTTGAAAGCGGCGTCTTCGGCAATGGCGGTGGTTGTGCGTCACGGCGACAAGCAGGGATATCTGGCGGTCTCTGGGTCGATGGCGATCGTGTGTGCCGCGGTGAGGGCGATGCGGCCAGTCGAGGTGGTGCTCTGGCGCCACGCTCGGCATAGCCTCTGGCGGTGCAGGCGCGGTTCGTGCGCGTGGTCCAGAGCTTGCAACACTCATGGCTGGGACGGTGAGTGGCGGTGGGCGATGAGCTGCCTCCCGGACATCTTGGCTAGGCTTGCTGCTGCTCCTAGCTTGTTGTCGACTATGGGGTGGCAAGGGTGTGCTCGGCTGTTCACCATTGATGGCAATGGCAAGCTCACAGTGGTGCTAGTGCTTGGCTAATCTTCCAAGATGATCTACTGAGCTGGTTGTGAGCTAACTAGGGAACAAGTTAGGCCAATTTTACTGCACACTATAGTGTTTGATGTTTGTTTGATTTGTGTCTGCAACCTGTTTGATGAAATGGCCGCATGAAATCAAGTTTTGAATTTTGAAAAGATTTTTGGTGGGTTTGCTAGATTGGTGCTGGTGAGTCTGCAGATGCTTGGGTTTTGAAAGTTGAGCTTGTTTGAGTGGTTTTTGAAAAAGTGGGATCTTCCCATATGATAAAGATTCAATTTTGAATTGTCATTTAAACTATGCATTTGAAAGTTTCTGGATGATCACAAAGTGGGCCTTGATACTTTGTTATGAGTACATTCAAGGGGTGCAAAGATCCAGAAAAGTTTCTATTAGGTTCTGAAAGTTTGAGACAGCCAAAGTAGGCATGAGAGTTAAATTGGTCAAAGTGACCATTCATTTAATATATGTGTTTTGATTTACTTGTCTTTAGGAAAAGTGTGGGAAATGTTTTAGATGATGTTTATTTCACCTAAGAAACATTTTACAAGCAATGAAACAAACAACCAAGGTGGTTTTAAAAGAATTCAAAATCAATGCATACACATATGCATGCATTCATAAATTTATTTAGAAAAGTTTTTGTTAACCCTAAGTTTGATGATTAGAGTTTGCTGATCCAAGCTTAGTATTTTTGGGGTGTTACAAGTTGGTCCTCATGTTCCATGATTGCATCGCTCCGAGTGGGGTAACAACGACAGTATCCATGGTCACCTTGTTCAGTTACTTAGTTTTGCACATGAGTGTGCCACCTTTGAAGAACCAGCTGTGAGCTATACTTTGGATGTGATGGATTTCATCTTCCATGATATTACTGATGCTCCCTACAACAAGATCTCCATTCCTTATGCTCCATTCATCATGATGCTCATCAGGCATATGCTTCCTCATGAGGATTTCAGTCGTCAACTCGATGGTGAGCACAAAGTCAAGAAGATCTACAACAAGTCTAGGAAGACCTCTCGCCCCTCTATAGCTCCGGACTCCTTTATGGGGATGCTAGGACGAGTGGGAGAAGGCCCCATGTTACATCAGTTTCCCGCGAGGTGAAGCAATTCAACTGGTTCCAGCGCAACATTTTATGCATGGGTGTTGATACTCACAAGGGATAGTACGAGGTGTACCGACAGTGTTATGACATGGCTCACACTCAGCAGGTTAGACTTCACCATGTCTCAGTGGCATCAAGCCATCCTCCTCCACAGACTGTTCATACTTTGTATTCTCAGTGGAACATGTCAGGCGTCAACTATGGTGAGCTCGAGTGTCACTTGTTCCCTGCCCTAGCGAGGTAACCTACTCCACTGGCTGCTGATGATGAAGACGATGATGAGGAGTATGATGATGAGGAGGAATCCTAAGATGAGGATGAGGAGTGATCTCTTGGGCCGCTAGCATCGCTCTTTTCCCTTTTGGGTGTTTCGATGCCAAAGGGGGAGAAGTAGTTCTATTAGGTTGCCGAGGGGATTTGCATGGGTCGGGCAGAAGCACATTTGTCATTTTATCATTTTCTTTATCCTTGCTTGTGCCCATTTAGTGTCCAACTCTTAAATTTTCAATTTTGTTTGTGTTTGTGTGAAACTATGTTTGTGTGAGACTAGTTGATGGATTATCCTGGTTATATTTGGAATCATCACTATGGATTTATCTCTATGGGTAATTATGGATTCATCCCTATGGAATTCTGATATTACCTTTATGGATGCATCACAATGATATTATTCTCAGAAGTCTCAATAAGGGATAATTATTACATTTTGAAGAACTAGTTGGTTCCATCCCATATGTTCAACCGAACACAATAATGGGTGCCAGGTGCGGAACCGTCCCATCATGTTCCACTAGATTCTGGAACCGAACACACCCTAGGTTCATCGGTTATCATCTCAAAAGAAACTTCATTCAACCATTAACATAACAACATGAGTTTACATATATAGTGAAAGAACAATTTCATGATCCCTAGTGTTTTGTGTGTTAGATAACAATACCAAGGATTATTTAATGTGTGTTCAGTGTTGTAGATTATTGTTCACTCAAATGCAGCTAAACCAGAGTTCTGGGAGCGGATTAACCGCCCCTAGCAAGGGCCGGATTATCTGCCCGTGTATCCTTCGACAAAGGAGCCAAGGCGCGTCTCTTAGAGAGGGAGGCGGAGTTTTCCCCGGATTGTCTAGCCAGGTCCACAGTTTTTACCCTAAGGGATTTTTCTCAAGCTTGGCCAAGGCGTGTCATGCAGAGAGGGGGCAGATCTTTCCCCCGGATTGTCTGGCCAGGGCCGGTGCATTTGCCTAGGCCGGATAATCTGCCCCTCTAGGATTTTTCCAAAGGCAGCCAAGGCATGACCCTCGCAGAGGGGCGGACATTTGGCCTGGATTGTCCGACTCCAGGCCGGATGTTTGTCCCGGCTGGATAATTCGGACCCCACTTAGGCCGAATAATTTGGCCCCTGATTCTTCCAACTGCTGGTTTTGGTAGGGGTATAAATACCCCAACTGATCCTCCTATCAGAAATCTTGATTCATTTGAAAAAGTGCAGTGATGTTCATCCTATTCTTGCTGATATCTCCACATTCAACCATTCGAAGGCTCAGATCTTTGGAGGAATTGAAGGAGGAGGCTTCAATCTACTTCAGGACCATTCAAGATCTTCAATTCCCCTCCATTCACTTGGAGGATTCTTGATCTAGTATTTCTTGCAAATATCTAGATCTCATTTTTGGTTATTGAGTAACTTGTTCTTGTGGAAGCTTGTTGTCTTCACGGGGGCCTCCAATTCAGTTGTAGATGTGTGCCCACTAGTGTTGTAAAGGCACCGTTTCCCACCTCGAAGGGTACCAAATAGTGGAATGTTGGGGCAGGCCTTTGGGTGTGAGATCCATCGGAGAACAGGGTGAGGCCTATTGTGCCATGGTGGTATTAGTACCGCCCACCCCTCCAACGCAGACGTACTTCCCTTAACAAGGAAGGAACTGGGGTTAAACAAATCATGGGTCTCCGTGTGCTCCACTACGGTTACCTCGTTCCTCGCCTTTACTCGCTTGGTAGATAGGTTTGCATATAGGGAAATTCTCCGTGCTTGCATATCTAGAGAATTTACCTTTGTGCCAAGAATAAAATCTAAAAAGGAATTAAAATTTGGAGTAGCACCTATTCACCCCCTCTCTAGGTTCCCATATGATCCATTTCATATAGGACTTGCTTGCAGGTCTGGTGCCTCCTAGCACCTAGTCCCGCGCCACCAGCAGCCACTCGTTAGACACCGTCACCAACGCCAGCTCTAGCGCCACCGCAGGCTCTTGACCCGGCAGCACCTCCTGAGCCGTCGGCATCTCCAAGAGGACCCTATTGATGAAGTTGTTGTTGTTGGGGGATTAGTCCCAGTAGTTGGTGAAGATGTTGGCACCGGTGAACACCACCATCTCGCAGCCGTAGTGGAAGACCTGGTTGAGGAGACGAGCGTACCTGAAGTTGACAAACTTGACCATCAATGTCCCATCCGGATTGTTGTGGAGGTTGTACATACGGTACTTGTGTCGACCGTAACCAGCATCGAGGAAGGTGCACGCCAGCTAGCACGGTGTTCTCCGCGGGGAGAAATCCCAAATGAGTATGGCATTGTCCTCCTGTGCGGCAATGTTGTTGTCTTTCTGCTCTGGTATGGCGGGCGGTAGCCAGAAGGTGGCCATGGATGACTAACAGGGACAGAGATGGTTGCTGGAAGCTAGGGATTGGAAATTCTTTGGTGCTCTCGGATCATGGGGAAGGGAGACATTAAATAGGAAGCAGGTGATCAGAGATTAATGTGGCAGATTAGCTGAACTGAGGGGACAATCAATGTCACTGATGAAACCGATGCGTGTGGCAAATGTCGTTGACGAAGACTAGGGTAAACCGATGGGATGGAATGATGACTCTGCATCCCGGACTCTATGGTTACAGCCACAATTTTGGGTGCCTCTGAGGAGACCGCGGCCCGCCATATGCAAAAGGTGGACTGGGATTCCGTGACCTGCACAGAGCATGTCACGGCTTTCTATGCCCCTCTCATCCACCCTCCACTAGCCATCCAAAATATTTTTTGGTTGCATCAAACATTTTATAATATAAGAGACTCATTTTGCTTGCCAAAATGTAAGAGACTCATTTCATATAAAACGTAAATGTTTATACAAAAGTACCTAAATATTTGCCCATCAAACATTTAATTTGTGAATGTTTTATTTGTTTATGATAAACTTGTTTTTGAATATAAATTTTTTGTACATAAGGTTTGATCTTTCATTCACATAACCAGATATCCAATGAAGATTTTTACAAACTGTCATATGATCTATTTATGTTTGGTGTATTACAGCTCTCACAAAAGCACCCTATTTATTCATAAAATTGTAACACGTAATTTTTTTGTCGTGATTTATTTAGTGTGTCACTAGTATTTGTTTTGGAGACAATAAATAGAACAAACATTTCCACGTGAATAATTTATTTTCCTAAGAGAAACCACGGTGAATATGGCTCGGAATGCCACAAGCGGTTTCCAGAAAAAGTTTGGACCATGTTTCACTTAAGATTACCAAATTTTGTGAGTTCTCAAGCTTCCTAGCTAACTTCACACACTTAAAATAATTAATCAATATCTGGTAAAATTAGAACTACGAGTAAGTTATACAATTATCTTTTGAAGGTTACAATGTTTACTAGTAGTTTTCAAGCTTCCTAGACCACGCCCACTTAGATGACTTTATGTTGGTTTATCGAAATTAGGTTAAATTTGAACTACATGTAAGCGTGATAGATTCTTTTAAAAAACTCCAAACATAATTTGAGTCTTTAAGGTACCGAGGTGGTCAATACGTCAAAAACAATGAGAGTTTTGTAGGATTCAAGTTCTTTGTAAGATTATATAATAGGTCAAGCTCAAAAAATTATAAATTGCATTGACATCTATAAATTGTGGGTGTATATTTGGTTCTTGTACTTTGTATCATGTAGAAGTCAATGCTTATTATCTATATGTAATATTTAAAAAATTTGGTAACTGGGTCTAGAGAAACATTTGAGAAGATTCTAGAAAGATTCAGAATTGTGTTTTGAGGTTTGTGCATAGCGTTCATCGTGCTAAACACTATCAATAGTATCAAAAAGAAGATCCAATGGCTCGCAATGTTGGGATTCGCGAGTCTTGGTCCAATGTTCAATGCACACGTGATAATCATATAATAGAAGTATGACATATCATTTTTTATATAAAATCATAATAGGTGAATCTCAAAACATAATATAATTGTAAGCCACGTCCATAAAGTATCGAGTGTATATTTTGTTTTTGTACTTTGTATCATGTAGAAATCAACCTATTAGCTACCTAATACTCGACGCACCCTAGAGAAATGACGAAGAAGATTCTATAATTATTGAGAAGTGTGTTTTGAGATTTGTGCATAGCGTTCGTTGTGCTACAGACTATCAATAGTATCTTCTAGATGCTAGAATGGAAAAGAAGATCCAACGACTTGCAATGTTGGGATTTGCTAGTCTTGATCCAACAGCCAAAGTTCAAAGTACACTATATAGTGGTAAGAAAGACTAATAACTGATCAATACTAGCAAATCCCAACATTGAAAACCATTGGATCTTACATCGATTCTAGCATCTAGAAGATTTTATTGATAGTCTTTAGCACAATGAATGTTATGCACAAGCCTCAAAACACACTTCTCCATTATTCTATAATCTTCTCAGACATTTCTCTAGACCGTATTACCAAAATTTTCAAGTATCCGGTATAGCTAATAAACATTGCTTCTACATCGATTTCTACATGATACAAAGTACAAGAACTAAATATACACCCATACTTTATAAATGTCGATCAAATTTATAACTTTTTGAGCTTAACCTATTATATAATATTATGTTACCACTATATAGTGTACAAATAACTTTCAACTTTGACCGTTGGATCAAGTCTGGCAAATCCCAACACTGCTAAAATTAAGTTGGATCTTCTATCCATTCTAGCATCTAGAAGATTCTATTGATAGTCTTTAGCATAATAAACGCTATGCACAAACTTCAAAACACACTTAGAGCATGTCGAGTATTAGGTAACTAATAGGTTGATTTCTACATGATACAAAGTACAAGAACCAAATACACACCCTATACTTTATGGACGTAGCTCAAAATTATAATTATTTTTTCATCTTCACTTATTATAATTTTATATAAAAGTGATATGTCATACTTATATTATCTGATTCGCACGTCCAAGGCTTGTGCAACTTACTAGTAGTTATAGTGTACGAATAACTTTGAACATCGACCGTTGGATTCGGATTGGCTAATCCCAACATTAGATTATGACATGTATAGCATCTACAGGATTCTACTACTAGCCTAGCACCATGAACACCATGCATAAACCTCAAAACACACTTATCCATCGTTCTACAATCTTATATGCTTAAAATATTCCAGCTTACATTTTTTAATACACTTCATCAGGACTTGTCCAGCCTTCCTATATTTTAATCTTATATACTCTAGTTATTCCATTTCTCACCATGCACCGAGGAAGCATGGCCTCATTCACATGGACCCGACATAGGTTAGGCGCACAAGTCCATGCTTTTTACTCATCTACCCACCTCCGCATTGCCCAATCCGTCCACCATCATCCATAAAACACATTCATCCTCTCGCAGCTGCCTCCTCTCACTGTCGCTTCCCATCCCCACAGTCGTCACCTCTAGCGGCTGCGCAGATCAATCTGCTTGTCACCGCTAGGTGGACTGTAACCCAGAACAACGAGGTATGATCTTTATCTCTCCCTTGTATAGAAAACATTTGAAGTTCCTCTTTTTGTACTGGTTCCATTTTTTGTCTCTAAACCGATTTTTTGGATCTCTTTCATTCCCCTCTATTTTGTTCCCGATAGTTTAAATTTGTATGAATACAAATATATTGAGATTGATGTACTCTTTCAAAGTGAATACTTGACCAAACACGTTGCTTGGTGCTGGGATAGCATTTTGTCACTAACTGGTTATAATTCCATGCATTTTAGTGATGTAATAAGTATCTTGCAATGCCATTTATAGGTTCTAATTTCAAGCAAGGTAGAAAATCATGGACAGTTCTAGTGATGATGAGATATAATACACTGGCTTTTATTTAACTGATAGTGATGAGGAAGAAATTGCGCTATAAGGGTTAAAGTTTTACTTGTATTGTGAAATTAATTATCTTATGCAGAAATATACTCCTCTCTAAGATTTATTTTTCTTTCATGTAGGTATGAGCGGAAAGATTAGTTCAAAAGGTACATCGTTTACGGCAATAATGTGCATTTATCATACAAAAGGTGGTATTTTCTTAAGAATAAAGTGTCCCAGATCGAACCTGACATACCTTTCTATGTCTGTGAGCTCACCTCTTCTTTACTCGGCAAGGGAAGGGGCGGGATGGTAAGTAGCCTTCTGATTCAAAGGATTTTTCTAAGAAATTTGTAGGATTAAATCTTTATATAGGAAATTTTACCAAGATGCTTGTTATATTTGTAAGATTGATTCTCATAGGAATTGTTCCTAAATATTCCTTTGCACTAGATTTCATAGGAAATCAAACATCCACTTACACCTCTTTTTCATAATCCTCTGTTTGTCCTACTACGATAGAGTCAAACAAACTTTGGTTCATATGAATTCACGTAGGATTAGAGTGGGCATAACATTGCAATCCTACATTTATTTTCTCTATTATACGAATAAAGAAGGCATCTTTTTTACTATTTCACCAGTCAACAATCCGTAAACTTCGGATAGATGTTTTCTTCTGGTTTCAGTGCTTCTCACTAGATTACAGTGAGAATGTTTTGAAGAATCATCTACGTGAAGAAATAAATACGCATGTGACCAACGAGTTGTACCAAGGTTATCATGAAGTGTTGATTGCCATGGGCGATGACGGGCGTGCGGTGATCACTATTGGTACAAGCTGGCGAAATGTTGTCAGGGACACGGAGCTCTTAGAATGCTAAATGTCTATCTTCTGGTTTAAGGAACGTGCACATGGATTTCGTCTCAATGTGTTTAGTGGTATCTCACTTCATTGGAAGTTGATATGAATTTCATCGAACCTGTATTACTCCTATGTGACCAGAAGGTATTTGAGGAAGCAAGAAGGATCTTGACAAACTACTGTACTTATATTAGCCAATATTGGTCCTGGATGGAACTATGGAACTGATAAACTACTAGTACTCAAGTATTAATCTTGTTTGTATTATTCGTACTCGTAGTACTCAACTTTTGGTGCCTAGTAGATCTTGTACTGCTGGCATGGCGAACAAAGGCTCCTTCCACCTCAAATCTTTTGCCTTGTTTAAAAAAGGGCTCCTCCACCCAAAATTATGTCTCGTCGTTGTCTTTTGTGAGAGGAAAGGCTCCTAGATGAAGGACAATCATCCTCCCTCTCTACTCTTCAATGCAGTGTTGTCTGCTCTGCTCCACTCATGCATTCGGTATCTCTATGATTTAATGACACTTGTTCAGGTGGGAAGGATCACAACAGTCATCTCTTCCTTCCCATGTAAGCTTCCACACAATGGAGTACAACCGTGCAGGCGCAGCAGTGTAGAGAAATTTGGGTCCCGTGCTGGTCCAGCCCAGCTTTTCTTCTATTTTCCTCGTGCTTCCACCCAAAAATGAGCTTTGGCTAGATGTTATCCTTCTCTCCTATATGTAGAGTAACTTGTACATGTTACTAGTTCATGTTACTACCTCTCATATAGTCTTGACAGGTTTCGTTCACTAGACTACACCAAAATTTACACGGTGTACACGCGCTACTATTTTATTACTATTTTTACTTATGGCATGCTGACTAGTCCTTGTATAATACACTAGTTACATCTAAAGATTTACTTATATAGTACAACTTTATGTGTAAATGGCCCACCTCACATACTCATAAAGTACCTAGGAGAAATATGGCTTACCATGTAGTAGGAAAATACCTTGGTTGCCATAGGGAATGATAAACATGAGTTTTGGTAACTTCCAAAAAAAATCCTTCGCAATATGGCATACCATGTAGGAACATACCTTGGTTTCAAGCAAAACATCAAAGGTCATGGCCATATTTACATTGTACTTTATGACAAGGTCCCCTTATTTGATATATGGGCACATCTTGGCATGGTAACCAATTTTTATTACAATTGTAATTTTCAAACTTTTATGACTAGAAAAATAATTTAGAATTTTACAAGTAACTATTTTTTGTAAGCAAGCACACATGGAATAAGGCACATATGGCAACCCCAATTTTCACACATAGTGCACAATTTTATGGGCATTTCTCAAGTTACATGAATTTGTGAGCTAGCTATTTTTTCCACTTTTAACTCCCTATATCAAGTATTTACCAAAAATATATTAAACTTGAACTATGATCGCATGATAGAATACTCGCTCCTAAACTTCACCTACAAAGTGGAGGATCCAAAGGGTGGCTAGGGCCATGTATTATTATAAATAGAAAAATAAAAAACTATTAAATAAAAAATATGTTCTGTTGGACCACCCTGATATGGTGAGCTAGATCCGCGTCATCGTTTTAAGGGACCCAAGTTAGTCAATACTATATCAAAAAGCACCAGGAGGTTTGAAAGATTCAACTTGCAAATAATTTACATGCTCGACGACAAATTCCTGTAAGTTTTAAAAAATGAAAATAAAGAAATAGCAAAAACTATAGTACTTGCGCACAACTTTCTCTTGCGCGAATCCCCACTTGCCATGCGAAATGGCGAGGTTTAGTTTGGATAAATTTCGAGAGTCTTTCTTCACAATATGGCATACCATGTACGAACACGCTTGGGTTTCAAAACAAATGACTATCCTTATGTAATAATATACCCTTATTTGATAAATGCCCATCTGGACATCGTAAACAATGTTTACATTTGTAAATTATTTAGCATGTACACGATGAATAATTATGGCCCATTAGCTTTCCATTTTCACACAGAGCGGACCATGTTTTATAGAAAATTCTCATGAACTTTTGACTTTTCTAGCTAATTTCAACCGCTTAAACTACTTGTTGTTGATTTATCAAAATCAGATCGAATTTTAACTATGACTATATGATAGGTTGCTAGCTCTCTAATTTAGCGTAAAATCGCTTTAAGGTACCAGAGTAGTCAATATATAAAAAACTAGAGGTTTGAAACCATCAAATTCTTTCAAAGAATTTCAAAGCGGCTGATCAATTTGAACGAGTTTTGATTTTTTCAAAAAAATAAATAAAAATCAAAATAATGTAAAACTTGTGCTTGGAGTTTTGTTGAGTTGGTTAGTTGTGATAAATATGAGTTTTGATTACTTTTGAAAAACTTGATTCACAGTATGGCCTACCATGCTATGAAGATGTTTAGCTTCCAAATCAAATGACCAGGGGCATGGCTATATCTACATTATAGTATACCTATAGTGTGTGTCCATATTTCTTAGATGAGCGCATGTTGGCATGGCAAAAGGTGTTTACAATCGTAGTTTCCAACTTTTATGAAAAAAAAATTTATATTTTGTAAGTGATAGAGACAATGTTTATTTGTTAAGTTAATTAGTATACGAAGAATAAGGTCCAGAATGCTAATACCCATTATTCTCATAGAGAGGACCATGTTTATGGGATATTTTCAATTAACATAAATTTCCAATCTGTCTAGTTAATTTCTCCCGTTGAAAGTACTTTATGTCGATTTACTAAAATTATATATATTCAAATTTGTACCACGCGTGCGTGATAGGTTCTAGAAATCGTTTAAGGTACCCCAAGATTTTGAATATATCAAAAACCACCAAAAGGTTTGAAAATTTCAAATTCTTGCAATGTCTATGCACACAAAGTTTATCATTTGTCCGTACAATCACTATACTTATGTCCTCGTTGCCGACCATGAGAACTTGAAGGAAAATCATCATAAATACCTGCTCTTCTCTTTCTTCTATACCCATCCCGTATTATAAAGCTTCGTAGCCCCCAAGAGGTACATGTAGTGCTTTCATGCATGATTATAGTTTAGAGAGTACTAGTCTAATATTCTATATATGTCGCGTAGAGGTAGAGAGAAAGGAGCCCCCAATTGTCTGAGCCATGTTTTTTCTATGATATAAAATCTAGCATGATCCGCAAATTTACCTCCAATCCTTATATATGTTTTTTTCCTGAATAAGATCGCACAGAACATCATACTAAATTTTAGTTTTTGGCCATGGAGCTGCATAAAATCTTACCGCAATATAGTGTACAGATAACTTTGAATATTCAATGTTGGATCAAGACTCGCAAATCCCAATATTGCCAACTAGTGGATCTTCCTTTCCATTCTAGGATATAGAATATTTAGTTGATATTGTTTAGCAGAATGACTATGCGCAAACCTCAAAACACACTTCTCGATCATTATAGAATCTTCTTTGTCATTTATCTAGACCATGGTCCTAAAATTTTCAAGTATTAGGTATCTATACACCGTTACTTTATAGATGAGGCTCTCTCATATTTTTTGAGATTTACCTATTACAGAGCATAATTTTATATAGTGATAATATGTCATAATTTATTATTATGTGAGTACCACATGAAAGGCATGTGCAACTTACTAATAAAAAGATGGTGTACAAATACAAAGAGGCCACAAACTAATCTTGTCCAACTAAACCAGGAATTTGAAGATAATGCCTCAAAATATACAAAAAGGACCCTGGGACAGGAAGGAAAAAAAAGCAATCAGTTAGAGCTTCATTGATTATCAACGGTGGTATAAAAGAAGGACATGGATCGAGGTCGGATCAAAGAGTCCACATTCCCCCCTCCCAAATCTCAATGCTTGGAATGGTCACTCTGTAGATGGAAGCCACCGTGCAAAAATGTTCCTCCTGCTCCCAGCCCCTCAAGCCCCGGCGGGTCTACAAGGTCGCTCCCATTCTCCCTCATAATCCATTGGTTTTTATTTTGTCGGTTTGTCCATGCAACTATTTTATTTTTCGAACTTCTATTTCTCCAATGCATGGATATTCATCTAGTCTACCACCACTACGTCCGCAAGATCACCTCCTACCAGAAGTGCGAGCACCCTAGCGGCGGATTCACCCACGAGCCCTCCATGGACGCCGTCCTATCAGCGGCTAGGGTCGAGTGAGCCCACAAAGGCTGCAGGAGCTTGCTTCCCTACTACAAACTCCACGAGCACGAAATCACGTGCCAGTATGCCCCTTGCACTTGCACGGAGACCGGTTGCTAATGCATCGCCCCGCCGCCAGCACTTTTCGCCCACCTCGCAGCGGTCCACTCGATCCAAGTGCACGAGATCCAATATGTCACCAACAAAGTGTTTTAGGAGCTGGTGCCGCTGGCGGGCGAGGCGTCCTGCCGGCTCATCCTCGTCGAGGAGCAGTATGGCATCGTGTTCATCCTGACGATTGGCACACTAGAAACGCTCTCCCTCGTGTCTGCGGTATGCGTTAGGCCCATGATGTGCGACTTGCCGGTGTACGGGTGAGGATGTGGCCAGAATGCCCTCCGCTGCTCTCGTGGGCATACGGCAGGAGGATGACCGGCACCGTGACTGTGGATCTCGAGGCATCGAGCTCCGTTAAGACGGGCGACGTCGCGTTTGAGGAGCTTATGTCTTACCTAGCGGCGCTACCGCATTACCTGGTTGGTCCTACTACATCAAAGGAGCTATGTTTCTTCATTCATGTCGAGTTTTAGTAGGGATGTAACCTGCTGTTAATTGGTTTAGTTGTAGAAATATCGTTGGCACACAAGGAAGGGTGGATTTTGGAGTAGTAGTTGTTGGAGATATGCTAAATGGGTATGACCATGGCTGTCTCTAATCTGGATAACCCGTGTGGTCCATAGTTGGTAGCAAGGTCCATGGCCTGCTGGGCTGCCCAGTTAGATGGATCCATAAGAAAGGCCCATGCCGGATATAGGAAGGCTACAATGGAGTCACCGACATACTCAGAGCCATGGAGTGCAAGACACGAAGACTAGTTAGTATTAGTGTAGAACTCTGTAACCTGTCCGGCTAGGACTTTTCCCTGTAACCCTAGGATCTGTCGTCTTGATAAGCCAGACCTCTAGGAGCCTTTAGGGCACAACCTAGATCGTTCAAATCGACACCTTGGACAACGAACCAATCCATGTAACGCGGCGTATTACCCTTATAGTGGTTTACAGCAGGAGTAGGGTTCCGCCACCGTCATGGGACCTGAACCTGGGTAAGCTGTGTTACCTCGTACCTGCCAACTTATCGCCTTTCCCCACATATATAAACACGCATTGTGAGGACCCATCCATGGCATACTCGTCGGCAATACCACAACAGTTGGCGCCCACCGTGGGGCAAGAGGCGCTTCAAGCTCTACAATGGGCGAGGTCCAAGCTCTTCGCGGGAATCAGAAAACTGTAGCCATCAGTCATGTTCTCTTCTCCGAAAACATTCCGATTGCCCCTCCTGACGAGCTCTGGATCCCGGCGAAGACGAACCCACCCACTGCTCGATTGTTCCAATCAGGGACATCGACCTCTTCATCGGCGAAACCGACTTGGGCGCTAGTTCCCCGGAAGTCGGAGGATCGTCATGGCCTGCATGGACCGCCTATGGGCAGGACGCATTTGTGGAAGGATCAAAGTCGGATCTCGCTTTGGAGTTTTCCCGCTTAGATCGGAAAAATTCAAGTCCCACCCAAACCACCCCTGTGCATGATATAATGGTGGAAGATCACTGCAAATTTGTCGGGTTAACCCGTGCATCTGGAAAGCAGCGATCACACTTTGCCGGCATGGTAACCATCTTTGATCTGCCCTGTTGCATTCAGAGAGAGGGTGAAAGCCCCCGAGATTACCTCGCCAGATGGCTCTGGATATGAGCCGATCTAGAGGGATACCCAGATAATGACGCTTTCTACAACTTCATCAAAGGGCTGGACCGCGGCACACTTCTCCGGCATACGCTCTGGAGGCAACAGGTCGCGGGCATCATTACTTTCAAGCAGATGGTCAACACTGTTAACAGTTTTGCCGCTGCTGATGGGGTGGCCCAAGCCGGTCCTATCGCCTTACCCGGGCCACCGCTGCCACCGCCCAATGGTCCCGCCTCCTCAGCATCGTCCTCCGCCATCGAATAAGCTCCCGCACCCTTCGACTCTGTTTTGGACGCGCTTTATGCCGACATTAGCGTAGACTTGGAGGAGATGGACGTCAACCCGGAAGAGCTCGACTCTGCCATGAAGGAGATGGAGGAAGAGATCAACCGCGAGGAGCAGGCCGATAAGGCCATCACATCCCATCAGTTTTCCGTCGTCATCGGGAGTGTGATGGAAGAAGATCAAACCAGAGCAGCTTCTCCTAAGCCGCAGGACAACAGGAAGGGACCAACTGATGATGCCGACAATGTTCGGGCAAAGTCCATGCCCCCTCTTGCTATCCCAGTGCAACAGCCGCAGGAACTTCCCACCGGTCCAAGCAACGCCAACCCCGCAAATCTGCCACCACCACCATCTATGTCTGTGGCTACCCAAATCACTCCAGCTGATAGAGTGATGTATGGCAATTTGCCCGTCGAGCCTATGACCGCGGCCCATATACGGAACATCGTCCAGCTCGATGAGAAGCGACAACAACTATTGGAGGAGGCACAGGCCATCGCGGAACAAGGCGCAAAGTTAGATCGAGATCTGGCCAAGGCGCAGAAATCGATCGAGGCGGCTAATGCCATGGAGGCCGAGTACAAGACTTTGCTCAAGCAGCATAAGAACAAGAAAGATCTAGCTCATGTCATCAACGATCCTGGTATAGAACGCAACTTGGGGTGGGCTCCTTTGAAGCCGGCGTAAGCTAATCCATACATTGACAAAGATGGAAGCAAGTCATTCCCACACCTGCCCTCAATTTAGCCATCGCCAAGACTCTACTGGATCAGGATAGATCACCCGCAGCTGTGGATCAAGTCTATGACCTCGTCGCCAAGGCTATCAAATAGCAGGAGAAGGCCACCTCTCAGAGAATAGAGTCTGACCCGGCATATTGCCAGTCTAGCACTCCTAAGCAGCAAAGGGAAATATCTCCTCACGATGTCGGATCTCAAACGGGTTCCTCGGAACGAAGACGGAGGGATGCACGCAAGAGGGCTGATACTATCCCCATATCTTCTGACCATGGAGGCAAGGCTCACCCTCGTCGCTCACCTCCACCGCCCTGATCTTCCCAGCATCACGAAGACCCAAAGTCTCACCACCGCACGAGCGTGCCTCCACCTAGATGCCCCCAGGGCGGAATCGTCATCCGCGACAATGTGGAGCAGCCTCGTCATGATGGAGAGCACAACGGCAACCACGGGCACAGGAGAAGGTTGCACCATGACCCTCCACGTCCGACAAGCAACCGCGATAGGCATGAGGGGTCGCGGGAGGGCAATAGCAAGAAGGCTAAACCACCGCCGACTTTGCCTCTGTTGCCCCCTATTAGCCACCATGGAGGAGGAGGACCACGTCGTTCACGCAGCCCTTCCCGTGGAAGCGACAAGAAAAAAGCAAACCTGGAGCCATACGATGGACGTTCACGCTTGGACAAAATTTAGGAGGCTCGGGAAGTAAAATACTTGGGACCACGTTGCTTTGACCCTATGATACGAGCCACAACGAGCCACAACTTACCCCAAGGGTTTCCGGATCGACAAGATGATCAAGCCTATGACGGTATTGCCAGGCCAGCAACGTGGTTGCAGGATTACAGTGAAGCGGTCAAGATCACCGAGGGAAACCCCAACGTTTTCGTCAAGTACCTCCCACTAATGTTGACGGGCACCGTCCGCTAATGGATCGACGACTTGCCGGAGAAGTCCATATGTAATTGGTTGGACATGCATGAAGCGTTCCCAAAAATTTTGAGGGTACGTACAAGTGTCCCTGCACTGTCGGCAATCTACAACGGTGTGTCCAGGAAAAGGACGAGATGTATCGATCCTACCTCTCTTGCTGGCTATATATGAAAAATTTATGTGCAGGAGTGCACGATCAGACCACTATGGCTGCCTACATCGATGGTTTGGAAAAAGGCACCTTGCTTCGACATAAGTTGAAGCGCCCGTAGGATAATCACAAGCTGGATCTCAATAAGAATATCTCCTTGGCCAGTGAGTTCGCCGCTGCCGGCAATATCCATTCTAACCCTGGCCAAGAGGAACAACAACAATAAGCGGAAGAATCCGCCAGAAGAAAAGCCAGCTTCCGACATGGTCGCTATGATGTTTATAGGCAGAGGTGATGGCAGCCCAAGATAGCCGAGGTCATGGGTCGGTCATGACAGCAAATGGTAGTGAAACTATCTCGTGACACCTGCGTTCCCTAGACATACGAGGAGTACCGCGATATGTCGTGATTCATACACCTCGATTCCAATGGAAAAGCCACTCACACCAACCGCCAATGCAAGTTTGTCAGTGATCTCAAGGAAGACCCGGAGTCCGGCTACAAGCGAAGCCAGAAGAACCGACCGCGAGGCAAGGGCAAAGGGAAGAAGAAGGAAGAGGAGTCCAATGATTCAAGTGACATGGACGAGGATGTAGACCCTAAGCAGGCCGACAAGGGCGATGGCAAAGGTAAGAACCCCTTCGATAAGAAGGCCTCGTCTACCACACTTTCCTTGGTACCCCAACTATCCGGGCACAGAAGACCTCACTGAGGATACTGATGGCCACCATACCCCTAGTTCCCCAGTACCTGGGCCGGTCGGAAGTTCCAATCACATGGGACAGGAAGGAACACCCCGACCTTGTTCCAGTAGAGAACCAATATGTCATGGTCATCAACCCCCTGATTAACGGATGCGAGTTCACCAAGTGCATTGTGGATAGTGGAAGCAACATGAACATCATGTACCTAGATACACTGCACAAGATGAATTTGACAGAGACCAGCACAGTGTTTTATGGCGTAGTTCCTGGCCGAAAAGCTCGGTTCCTTGGGTGCATCACCCTTCCAGTCGCCTTTGGTGATGTCAACAATTACCGCCAAGAGCGCATGACCTTCGAAGTGGTCCCCTTCAAGAGCATGTACCGCGTCATATTTGGACGCAACATCTTCCACTCCTTCATGGCCAAGACATGCTTCGTCTATAACAAGCTCAAAATACCCGAACCAAACAGTGTCATCACCGTTGCGAAAAGCTTTTCAAAGGCAACGGACTACGAAATTGGAGAAGTAGCCTTCATGGAAGCCGTCCTCTACGGCAAAGAATTCAAGGAGATCCAAAGCTAGATCGATGCCTTGGAGATGCCAGCATCGAAGAAGCAGATTTCTAACTCCGATCCAGCCTTCAAGGCCGCCATTGAGACCAAGCCGATGGAACTTGTGGTAGGCAATGCCTCTAAGATCACGGCCATTGGGACGAATCTGAATCCCAAATAGGAAAACGCGCTCGTCGAGTTCCTCAATGAGAATAGGAACATCTTCGCCTGGCAACCTGCTGACATGAAGGGTGTACCAAGGAAACTTGTCGAGCATAGCTTAAACATTGGTCCTACTTCCTCTTGATTAGTTGATTCATGAGATGGCACAAAATACTTATTCTCGACATTCAAAAACTATTCATATTCACGAACATATCAAAGTAATTAGGCGAAAAGAACCTACTTCCTCTGTTAGGGATTATAAGGCATATAGACCACTTTAATAGGATTAAGAAAATTAATAACTCACCCACTTGATTACTACATGCACCAATAGTAATACATGCATGAAAGAAGAGAAAGAAAAAAAAACCATACATTAGATGAGAGATGGTAATAAATAAGAAAGGACTTGTAATTCCTAACATTTTAAAAAGCTCTTAGGCCTTATAATCCCTAACGAAGGGAGTACTTACAACGATTGCCTTATGCGACGTGTATATGTATAGTAGCATCTAGTATTCTAGTGGTAAACATTTTCACTGTGCAACAGTTCTATGGCCGCAGCTACAACCCCTTTCCCTTCTGAAAAGATGTCAATTGCTGGTTCCTCGATCTTTCTCTGGAGGAGTTTGTCCAATTCACCTCTTAATCTCTGTCAAGTAAAAAAAATATCTCAGTTACGGGATAAAACGTGGGTTTAATGCAACAGCATCATTTGCACAACTATTTGGTATATCTTGATCATCAATAGCCTTACTACCATAGCATAAAAAAGGTACTGTATGTTGAATATCTTAGCTAAAAAAAATAACCTAGTACTGTATTTTATTCACTGAAATGATTGATAGGCAAAGCAGTAAAGCCAGATATTGGTTAATCCAACTTATATGATAACCAACAGCTCAGCTTACTGCTGTGCGAACTCAGGCTCTAATGAAAACAGAAGCTCAGCAAGCACCGACATTTCAAAATTTAAGCAACCAAAGCACCTGCACCCTTAAGTCTCAAGTCACCTTTTTGTTGCCAATTTACTTAACACTACTTTTATTTTCTATCAAAAAAAACACTACTTTTATTTTTAACCAAAATCAAAGAAGCTATACAAAGTTGGTCATACCTGAATCAACTCTATGATACGCTTTGGTGCAGAGAAATGGAGATACCCCCCAAGCATCTCGATGCCTTCTCCCGTGTTACTTGGACTTAGGGAACCACCAAATAGTAGAAGAGCATAATCTGATATATTTGTGGAGTCTCTCACATAAATGTTAGCAGTTTTCACCTTCTCGCTGTAAACCAGATAAGGCAATGGGAATTGGTGCACTCCAGCATTGACTGATGATGGATGAATGTCCACCTTTCCAACATCTTTGGTGTAGAATGCTGTCCTCTTGCCCCGTCTTTTACACTGTATGACATTTGGGTAAAGCCCAGCACATAAAACAGCAGAAACCATCTCCAGATCCTTACCATAATGGTTATATGCCTGAAATTTTAGCATGGAAGGGATCATAATGAACACTGAAGCTCGTCAATTAAAAAGTAGATACGATGGTATACTAAATGACAAAAACATAGACAACTATATAGGTCCAGAATTCACATTTTAGTTTTTTTTACAGTTGTTGCACCAATTGATACACAGTATAATGCTCAAACAGATGAAAAATGAGAACTGTCTTGCAGTTACAGAACTATTTGATGTGCTATGTATTAAGTGTTAAGACACGTGGCAAAACAATCAGAACAGCTGCATATGAGTATATGACACTAAATTTGTTCTGGAATGCAAGAGAGACCAAGAGCTGAAAACCTGCACTCCTCTTTTCTTGCTAACAAACCCAATATCAGATAATTGATCAAAAAATTGATTGCGCATATCATCCATCATCTTTAGGGTCACTGGAGACAGGAAATTTTCCCAACAGAAAGAGCGTTCCCTTCCACTGCGTATTGCTTGCTTCCATGCTTCAAATGCCTTAAGAAGGGCAATGTGATCACTGGTCAAAGAGGTCACAAGAAATTATCATTATGCCTTAAACAGCTTCAGCGTGAAACTTTTTGCAGGTGATGCTAATTGGCAAGTGATGTTATGTACTCCTTCACAAATATCAAATATAAAGCAGCAAAGGCTCTAGCAGTCCAATCATGTCACACCTACAGGAAGACTTGTAGCATGCAGCAACCACTAACACTCCCTAGGGCCAAGTCTGCAAAATCCGGGGCCATGTGCCAAACTCTAAAATGGGGCCCTATCTCATTAAAAAATAGAACCAACACATATATATATTTATAATTTATATGTTATTACATCACAGTTGGATATATTGATAATCATACATATTCAACTCTCAGTTGCATAATGTTTATTTAAACAACATCATTATTATAGTGTTCTATGGAATAAAATCTTTAACGAATCAATCTTGCAAATAATTTGGATAAGAAAAAACTCAATTAATGAGAGCAAGCAATCGAAGAACCATATAATGGAATGACATATAGAATATGACTTCATGATGCACTTGCCTTAGATGGACGTTCAAACTGAAAAACTACTCACGGGGTCTGTAGATTCCAAACATGTAGTTATATCGTCCTAGAAGACTGTTTAAGACAAAACAAATACGTAATTTAAAAAAGTAGACTGGACCTGCGGTCAGACCAGAAAAAAATTCAAAGAGAAGACTACTTCTCTTTTTTAAGAGGCATCAATGGGTATAGCAAACCTCTAGAGGATCGAATCGAACGAGCGGCTGCCCGTAGCGAAAAAAAAGGACAAAAGACGGTCAAACCAATTGTAAACTAGATGCCCAATACTAATTCGGACTCAAATTGTTCCGTGAATATTTACTGAAGTACACTTTATATAACGCTAACGCCAAAACTTTGGGGCCCTGTGCGGCTGCACGGCCGCACTCCCATGGGCCCAGGACTGCACTCCCTCACTATATCTCCCTGGCCCCGGGAACCTCCATTTAAAAATGTCCATTGAAAAAATCAAGATTGTAGTTATTGCCTTTTTTTGCACTTAGTACCCATATTTTAACTGCTTTGTGAACTGCTGATTGGTTCTAGTATGTTATTTAAGGTTATATTCTACAGAGTATTAAAATCTCTTTAGATTTAGAGCTTCATTGGTTTGTGCACATGGTAGGCTGCTAGGCTGGGACAGATATAATGAAACAGAGTGAGTTGTACTACATATGCACTATAAATTCAGCAGCACTTGATCGGTACTGAAGAAATAGCTTCTCTGAATAAGCAAGAGACCATCAAACTAAAAAGATAATTTCTGTAATACTGGAGTACATGTTTCAACACGAAAATATTATTGTGATGTAAGCAGAAAAGAGATTATAATAAACACCTGCAGGAGTCACCAGCAAATGATCGTTTTATATCATCAGCTTCTTCCTTTCTGTCTATTGGGAGCACAAATGGATTACGATGTGCAAGAGCAGCAGCAATTGTTAATGCAGGATCCAGACACTGGAAGACAGATCCAATGAGCAGCATCTTCCCAATGTTTGGATCCAGTGGAAGTGTACAAAGATGCCGTCCTGCATAAATCAAGGAAGATGGGCAAAGTAAATAAGAACACAGAGAACAAAACTAAGCAGGTGAGATAATGTGCGGGGTAAACCTAGATAAGTGAGCTCCTCCAAATCATCCAGCGCTCCAATGGTTTTCAGAAGCTCCACTGCATTCTTAACAGAAAGTGGGTCTGGAGGTTGCAGTGACTTGGCTAAGAAAGAGGCCACTGCTCCAAGCTGTAAGTTTTTTATAGTAAGGCACAGTTCTTGCAATGGAGTCCTGAGTATTTCAGGCAACTGAAACTGTGGCATGGCATCATGGATGACTTTCGGGTACAACCTATAGCATACGCCTGCCTGTACACGGCCTGCACGACCTCGCCGCTGTGTAAGATCACAAAAGTCATAAACTACATACTTGATAATAAGTTTTACAAAAAAAGCTGGTGACGTAGTCCGCAGTAACATACCTGATGAGCAGAGGCTTTTGATATCCACGATGGTAGAAGACACGCTAGCTTATTCAAGGCATCATAACTTGTCTCCTTCGCCTTACCACAATCAATTACATACACAACATCATCTATCGTAATACTGCTTTCTGCAATATTTGTCGCCAGAACAATTTTTCTGCAAATTAAGTATATAATTATAATACAAATAAGCAATTAAAATACTTCAGATTGTCAAAATAAAAATAGCATTAGCCATTAGGGTTCAGGACAAGATGTTCAAATGAACTTTAGAGCTTGATGTGCCAGTACATCTCAAAGAACAAATTGCATTAAG
Source organism: Avena insularis (assembly GCA_023614405.1). Lineage (NCBI taxonomy): Eukaryota > Viridiplantae > Streptophyta > Magnoliopsida > Poales > Poaceae > Avena > Avena insularis. The sequence continues at coordinate 164,846,151 of CM042685.1, read as the reverse complement.
AAAATTATTCAGATAAAATAAATAATTTGGTAATTTAGCAGCAAGCAATATTGAAAAATGTACATCAAATGTGGGGGTAAGAAAAAATATATTTTAAGTGGTCAGACGTTTAAAAGTAACCTGAGGGGAAATGGAGAAGTTAACTCCATGGTTAACGGCTATGGCCTATCCAAAATCATCATCAAAATTTCCAATTTCAGTAGTTCCTTCCCAGCCATAATTTGACCTATCTGGTAACAAGAAGGACAAGAAACCAAGCATGTATCTAGTCCTATGTAATCATAATGCTGGAAACTGGTTCCTAAGCCATATGCAAGTTGGAAGACTGAACTATGTCTGCAACACCTTATCCATCATAAAAGAAAAATCATATTTAGAAAGCATAATCAAGATTGGATGGTTCTATAGAATATATCTGTGACTAGTTACCTCATATTAGTTGGTGCTCTATCAAAAATTTCACGCTGATTGACAGTTGGCATAGAACCATGCAATGGGAGAACTAGGAATTTATTGGAATTGCCAAGTAAATTATTCCCTTTAATCTTATCCAGAAGTTTCGAAATTTCGTCCCAACTAGTAAGGAACACAAGGATTGCACCTTCACCTTCATGACGACAGATATACTCAATTGTACCTTCCACCTAAAAATGTCAACACAAATTCATGAAAGTGTAGTATATTAGCAGGATAGATAGTTACTACATGCCTACATAATATTGGGATATCATGAAATGTAGGTTGCCTTTTGGGGAGATCTCAAGTGCAACACAGAAATTAGACCGGTTAAGATACTGGTTCGCCAGTCTAAGAGCATCTCCACTCGTTCGGCGCTCCCAGGCCTAAATCTGGAGGAATTCGGCGTCCTGGGAATGCGACTGGGCGAAAACTCACCAACCAGATGAAAAAACGGCCTAGGGAGGCCCTCCTGGGAATGCTAGTGGAGATGCTCTAACCAGCGGCTCACTCAGTTCGACGCAGGCAAAAAATACATTGATTTTGAAGTTAAGAGAAAATATGATTCCCTATGCTTTAGTAAATAGGTGCTCCATCCATCCTGGTTTACAAGGCCTATTAATCTTGTCTTAAGTAAAATATTTTCGAGTTTGACGAGATTTATAGAGAAAATATCAACATCTATAGTATCAAACGAGTTCGACGAATAAATGTTACAATGCACAACAAGCTTCCTTTTGGTTTATTCTGCTCTATTGAGTGTACATTCAAATTGTAAAGAGTGAAAAATACACAAACCACTTCACACTAGTTTGCATGATGTTTGCAGACAGAATATCAGTACATAACTACACATATTTGCATCTAACGGTACTTAATATTCCATGTTTCATTACATCCTGCCCATTCTGCTCAATTTCAATACCAAGGAAGTTGATCCATTAATCTAAGACATCTGTTAATACATTATGTCCTTCCTGTTCTTATACCAAAGAAGGTGATCCAAAACATCGGCAGATCTGCTAATACCTAATGGATTAATTAGCAATAGGAAATTTGTCGGCTCTTTTTAGCAACATCGCTGATATACATCCACTTAACTGCAATCAATCATACATATGTCAAACTAGATCTCATCTCAACAACAAAGAACTTAGTAGTGCAATCAAATGTATGCACATGCAAAGAAGTTCAGAGTACATACAAGGCTCAAATCTAGTTCAGTAACAGACCAAGCTTCAAGGGACTGCCTTGTTGTAATGCTGTAATTTCCATACTCCTTATCAATGTCAATAACCTGGAAAAAAGTGAGCAGCAAAACTATTTACCCTCCTAGTTTTAAAGGATGTAAAAATCAAGCATGTCTGCCTTTTTGCAATATAATTTCTGCACTTTGGTTGTTATCTGCATTAGCAACAATAGAGCTAAATCATCTGATAAATTGGGCATCTCAGACTTGTGAAGTTGTGATCCCCTGACATCAGCACTGTGATAAGAAACTATAGCGTGCGCGTAAGATTAAATAAGTAACTCGGGTATACCTCAAAAACATCAGACACTGGATCATTCTTAACTGAAGCAGGTCTCTTTCTTCTTGAATTTCCTTGAAAATTCTCACGTTCAGACTTGATCTTGTAGCCGGTCCTTTCTAAACTATCCTCCAAAAACAACTCAGCGACAGGAAAAGTGAATCCCTGATCAAAACACCTCGATATAAATATAATGTACAACAGTACTCCGATGGGTATGTCTTAACAAATGATATTTTAAGAGGTTACAGCACCGGAATATGCATAATAGGAGCTTCTCCAAAGTATTTGGAAAAAAGTTCAGCATTTATTGTTGCACTCATCAATACAAGACGAAGGTCAGGACGCCTTGGCAGAAGGTCCCGCAAAATGATGATGAGAAAATCTTCATTCATGCCACGTTCATGAATTTCGTCAACTAGTAAATGAGTTACACCAACTAGGTCTGGCTCCTGGACCTGCACTTCATACAGTGGTGGCAGCGTATGTAAGTTTAATAACACCAAAACAACACAAAGTTTGGAAACTAGATAGTAATTCAATTGGATTCACCTAATCTCAAGATACACTAGAGCAAATAAAACACCCTGCCAGAGTACATCTTCAGATCAGATAGTTATAGCTACCCATGGCATGTTTCATGATTAAAAGGTACACATGTAGCTTAACAGGGGCTACAGTTGTGAACAGATTGGACCACCGGAGTGCTAGAAATCACATAACATTTGACTAATTTTGGACACATCTTCTGTAAAGGAACCAGGGTCACGTATGGACGATAAAATAATCTATAGTAAAAACCTCAATTCTTTCACAACTCTAACGAAAATAACAAAATATTGTGTGTCGCTCTTTGTTCAGAAGTCGTCGACTAAACGTCGCCAAGGCGTCCAGTCACGCTGGAGCCGACGACTGGGAGCGACGGCCAGAAATTTCGAGTTAGGCGCGTACCCAGGAAAAAAAAGTCTGTCGTCGTCTGGGATGGTTGGGGCACTACATAAGAGAATCGAGCAGGAGGGAAGCGAATCGGACGGGAGCCAGAGGGAACCTGAGCTGCGTCATCGCCGCCGCCAACATTCTTCGTCCGCTCCACCTCCGGTAAGTCTCCTTCCTCTGCTTCACTCCTCCGCCTCCCTCTCCCTTTCCTCTCGCGTCACCCCTCTCCCTCCTATGCTGTGCCGCCCCCGCTGCTCTTCCTCTCCTGTGCCGCCCCCGCTGCAATTCCTCTCCCGTGCCACCCCCTCTGCAGCCTTGCTCCTCCCTCTCGTGTGCCGCTCTGTTCCTCCCTCTCCTGCTGCCCCCTCTGCAGCTCTGCTCCCCCCTCTCGCCAGTCTGGTTCCTCTCCTCCCTCTCCAGCGCCCTACGTTTTTGCTGCTAATCAAGGAATATTTGACAGATTGAGAGAGATGGCTGAGAATGGTGAGGCGTATGATCCAAAGAGGAGAGCCAAGTCAAAGGATACTGGTTGGAAATACACATATTGGCCCAACCGAAGACAAAAATGTTGTCGAGTATCTTCTTTGCGGGAAGATTGTGTCCTCTGGTATCAAGAGGATGAAGCAGCATCTGTTAGGAGGCTATGGAGATGTGGTTGTATGCAAGAAAACCACCACTGAGACCATGAAAGAGATACAAGCATGGATAGATAAGAAGCGGTGAAAGATGCTAGTCGAGGTAGATGACAGTGATGAAGAGGACGAAGGTGGTGATCAAAATGATGATGAAGTTGCGGCAGTGAGAGAACAAGCAAGCCAAGCATCATGTACTGGTCCTCCTAGAGCAACAAAAGAATCAGCTCCAAGTTCTGGGACAGCCTCCAAGAAAAGGGCTGCAGCTGCATTCTTCAAGCCAGCGCCCACCAAGCAACTAAAAATTGCTCCATTGTTGTTGAAGTCTCCAGATGAAATAGTGAGGATGAGGCATGCCCCGGGTGCGAAGCAACTAAGCTTGTTTAGATCTGGTAAGAGTGATGCTGAGAGACCTGTGGTTGTCAAGTACATTTGCAAGTTCTTGTATGACAATGCCATTGCATTCAATGTGGTCAACTCCAGAAGTTTTGAGGAGATGATTGAAGCAATTGGGCAGTATGGACATGGACTGAAACCACCTAGCTATCATTATTATATATTATTTCTTATTATTACGCCCAATGCCCAGTTGTCGCCTAAACAGCGATATGTCGACTCAACTCTTCGAGCTCGACTTGACTCGACGACATCCGAACAAAGGTGTCGCTTGTGTCAAAATCAGGAACTACCCGTTGCCACTGCAATCTACCATTGCCTCTTCAATCTAACATGTTAACTGAAGCATACAATTTCCTAGGGATGGGCATAAAAAACCGACGAACCGAACACTGAACCGACACCGAAACTGGAAATACTGATTTCCCGGGTTTTACTGTTGCTACAATAGAATTCGGTTTCCATTATTACTAACCGAACTGAATTCGGTCGGTTTGGTATTGTACTCGGTTAAACCGATCACCGATATACGGAGGGCCCAACCCAGTTAAGATGCTATGCTAACTACTAAGCAGGCCCCGTCTTTGGTCTTCCAATGATCCAATCGCATACGGAACTGGGAAGGATACGCTGCATATGCACTCTCCACCGGTCAACCCTTATTCTAATCTCATCTACTGCTTAGTGCGCACGTGCGCAGGCACCAGCAGACCAGCAGTTCAGCACAGGCACAGCACCTCCAACCAGCGAGCGGCGACCGTCCCCCTCCACGTCGCGGCCACAGTTGCCTCCCAGGCTCCCACCCCTCCGATCGCCGTTGTTCTCCGCCCGATGACTGCTGTTGCCGACTGATTTGCTGCATGGTTTTTAAAGCGTTAAGGCGTCTTAAAGCGACCTGGTGGCGCTTTGGCGCCTAGGCGGGCGCTTTGGACGCCTAGGCGCCTAAAGCGGTCGTTTTTGCAAAGCGGAGGGAGGGCGCTTCGACGCTTAGGCGTCGCCTAGGCGTCCTAAAGCGGACGCTTTAAAAACCATGATTTGCTGCCGATCAGAGGTATTGTTGCCGACCACCATCGCCGATTAATCTCCACCCCGTCCCCTGTGCTCTTCACCATCAACCATCAGGATTCAGAACTCAGGAGCTTCCCGTCCGTCCATCATCTGTCGACTTGTCGACTTGACGACTTGACTACCAAACCTAGCTCTCTATGAGGACAACTGTAGGTTTCATGAGAATTTTTTTGGATGGGCTTAGTCCCTTGGACCTCCACACCCTCTTATATAGCACAATCTAGCCTTACATCTTCACTCGTACACTGGAATGATCTAGACTCTAGTAGGACATTACTACTATACTAACACTCCCTAGAATACTCTAGACTCTACAAGAATAGTACTACCTACACTAACTCAGACTCCAACACTCACTGGAATACTCTAGACTCTCCTAGGACAATACTACTATGCTAACCTAGACTCCAACAACAACGACAACATCTATGGCCGCCACCAAGCAATCAGGCAACGTAAGTGCCCAATTGATGATTAAATATCCTCTATGAAACAATGAAATTGATGTTTTTGATAGGCTGTTAGATAATTTTAGTTATATGACTTAAACTGATGTTGAATTTGACGATGTTGTTATTGTAGACTATACATGAATCGATCAAATTGTTGTTGCCTTTTTATAGTTACATCATAAATCAGTCCATGAATTAACCTTATGTTGTTGCTCGTATATTTTTTTATAGATGGAACATAGGGATGTCGAGATGACCGAAGAGGAGATGTGAGTTTACGAGGAAGAAGAAAAAAAGAATGAGGAGTATGAACGGAATAAAAGGGAGATAGAAGGGCATGGGGATGATGGTCAACCAAGGAGGCAGATGGCAAAACGATCAGAGATGTGGATTCATTTCAGCGAAGTGGTAATCGGTGGTATTCTGAAGAAAAGGAAATGCAACTATTGCAACCGTGAGATCCATGTGGTGAGATCAAGGCCGACCCAAATCGGAATGGTACATCTGCTTTGAGAAGTCATTTTAATACTTGCAAGTTTAATCCTCATAACGAAAAAAAATGCGAACCAAAGTACTTTGCAAGTAACCCAAGGGAAAAGTCCATTAGTAAATAAATTTGATCCTGAAGCAAATAAGGAAAGCTATAGCTGAAATGATTATAGAGGAATTAATGGCAGTAGCTTGTCCGCGTTTTTCTATGCCATCTAGAAGAACGACCACAAGGGACGCAGTGCGCATTTACTTTGAAGAGAGAGCTAAGCTAAAGCTTTTTATCAAACAATCTTGCGAAAGAGTTTGTCTCACTACTGATTGATGGTGATTGGAAATTACACAAGATCATTAGTTTTTGCATGGTAAAAGGTCATAAGGGAGATGATATTGGAAAAAAATTAGAGCAATGCTTGATGGAGTGGGGCATAGAGAAGGTTATGACAATAACAGTTGATAATGCTAGCTCCAATGATGGCGGCATTAGTTATATGCAGAAGAAGATGAACAAATCAAAAACTAGCATTGCTGAAGGTAACTATCTGCACATGAGATGTGCTGCCCATATTATAAATTTGATTGTTACAGACAGTCTAAAAGAGTTTGATGATTCAGTGAAGCGTGCGCGTGCTCCTGTTAGGTTTGTAAAAAATGGGACCAATAGGAGAACCAAGTTTAAGCAATTAGCTGATTTAGAGAAGGTGGACAGCCAAGCATTCTTGAACTTGGATATATGCACTAGATGGAATTCCACATAGCTCATGTTGAAAACTGCCATTGAGTATGAAAGAGTATTTACAAGGTACAAGGAAGAAGACCCACATTATGTACTTGATTTGAATAGTGAGAACTTGGTCCTGGAACTCCTATAGATAGTGACTGGGAAAATGCTAAGAAAATGGCGGAATTCCAAGGACACTTTTATGATCTCACTCTTAGTGTTTCCCCCACACTAAGTGTGAAGGCTAATGAATTTTTTCATGAGATTGGTGAAGTGAAAGTACACAAAGATTCAAGCTGTCAAAGTACACAAAGTTAGCAATTGGCAAGATGTTTGGTGAGGTGAATGGGACAAAAGTTTGGGAGGCAGTGAATACTTGTTTAAATGCATCGTTTGAAGAGCACAAAGCTCTGTATGCTCCAAGTGATGGAAGTAATAATGTTGGCGAGTCTGAATGTCAAGAAAACCAAAAAAAGAGAAGGAGGATGCAATCCCGGATTGCTAAGAACTAAAGGTTGGTGGTGAAGTTAGCATGAGCAAGAGAAATACCTTACGGGAAAGAATGAAGAGGATAATGTCAAATTTGATATTCTAGGATGGTGGAAGGCGAATGCATCTAGATTCCCAACATTAGCAAGATTGGCTCGTGATGTGTTAGCAATCCCGATATCAACGGTTGCATCAGAATCGGCATTTAGCACAAGTGGACGCATTCTGGATGATTTTAGGACCTCGCTTACACCATTCATGATTCAAGTTCTTGTTTGTACCCAAGATTGGCTAAGACGCTCTACTCCTATCAATATCGAAGAGGATATGGAGGAATTAGAGAAATGGAAAAAGGTAGCATGTTCTTTCTGTAATTTGTTTAATTGTATTGGTTACATTGCCTGCTTAATTGCTTATTACATGTTTATTTCACTATATTTCAGAATTACTAGAAGAGTATGCTAGTGCAAAGTCATCCAAGTCAAAGGCATTGCAAACTAGTAACAGCAAGTCTGTCAACGTGCCACCTCCATCTTCAACTTAAATTCTGGTGAGTTGCCTCTTCTATAGTTAATATTTTGACTTATCAAGTACCAGGCAGTGTGTAAAATAAATGAGAAGTTTACTAATGTTGTGCACACCTTTATGATATTTTACAGTGAAGAAATGCTCCATGGTATGCTACTACTGGGCATGCTACTACAGATCTACAGTGCATGGAGCTTGCTTGCTGCTGGCCTACTGGGCATGCTACTACAAATCTACAGTGCTACTTGCTACTGCTGGCGTGCTGGGCATCTAAATGAATTACTGCTTGCTGGCGTACGTACGTGTACGTAGCAGGTGGTAGATTTTATATAGTTATAGACCAACCGTACAATATTTAGCTTTGTTCCTATGGACTCTATTTGAGATGCGTCACGAGTTTCTATCAGGTGTCAAGTATGAATTTATGCTGTCGAACTATACTGTTTCTTGCATTGCGTTGAAAAAGTAATTATTTTTGGGCCGTTATGCTGTCAAAAAATTTAGACATCTGTTGAAATGTTGACTGAATCTGCTGCACACAACCATTTGTTGTTCAGTTCGGTTTCTACCGAAAACCGAAAATTCATATTTCGATTGTCAGTTTTGAAAACCGAATTTGTTAAAACACCGAAAATACCGAACCTAAATTTTGGTTTAAACTGAACGCCCACCTATTTTCCAAGTACTTGGTTTCACAATATCTATCATCACCAAACTATCAATCAGATCAAGGAGACCATTAAGTCTACAAAAAACTGAAGGAAGTTGATGAAAAACAACCATGCATACCCCTAGAATCGCAAATTACAATCACTTAACCTCTTCCAAATAATTAAAAGCAGGGGTAGATAGTGGAAACCCTGCATTATTACACTCTTGGTTTCCTCAATAGACAGATATTTTTAAGAAATTAGACCGGTTAAGATACTGGTTCACCAGTCTAACCAGCGGCTCACCCAGTTCGATGAGGACAAAAAAATACATTGATTTTCAAGTTAAGAGAAAATATGATTTCCTATGCTTTAGCAAATAGGTGCTCCCTCCATCCTGGTTTACAAGGCCTATTAATCTTGTCTTGAGTAAAATATTTTCGAGTTTGACAAGATTTATAGAGAAAATATCAACATCTAAAGTATCAAGTGAGTATTAATATCTATCATGAAAAATGTTTTCATAATGTATTTACTGGATATTGTAGATGATATATTTTTCTATAAACTTGGTCAAACTTAAAAAGTTTGACTTAAGACAAGATTAATAGGCCCTGTAACCTGGATGCACGGAGTACCAGATGTTGGCTAACTTGGTCACAAAAGTAATACAGCCAAGTTGGTGGTTGGCAACCCGAGCACGAAAAATGGTGGGTCGAAGGTCTTGACTCTTGAGTTTGATTCCTGCTTCTGACACCTGGTTTACTATCTTTTACTGGTTTTTGGTGAAACAGTCTTTTAAGCAGACCAAACCGGTCAAGGCACCGTTACCAGTCCAGTTGGACTGACAGTCAGGTCCGGTTTTTGACTAGGCTCCTGATACCAGTGATAGAAAAACAGGAGTGCCAAACACGCAACTGCACAAGTTCAGAACATAATAGCCATAGGCTTACTAATTTTGCAGATGATGAAGCTTAATTTCCGCTGGGTGTTGAACTAAAACTGGAGAAACATTATATAGCTACAAACAATGCACAGATCAAGCTAAGAACAAACCAGAAAGTTCCAGCAAATGTACAAAGCAACAATGGTCAACAAACAAAAAACAAGGCAAAAAAAAAATCCCAACATAAGAGAAAATTTGCTATAAGACACCGTTATTTTCCGGCGTTTGCCAAAACACACTACACAATTATGTCTTTGCCAGGTACCATTATAATTTTGTGACACATTTGCTAGAACACACCGCATGACCAAAAAAGGAAAGTCTGACACATTTTGTTCAAACCAGGACATAACATGGTCACTCAGGCAAAAGTGCCAAAACTTTCTATTTTTGGCCACGTGGTGTGTTCTGGCAAATGTGCCACAAAATTGTACTGGTACCTAGCAAAGACACAATCGGATGGTGTGTTTTAGCAAATGGCAGAAAATAACAATGTCCTGTAGCAAATTTTCCCAAAACATAATCAACAAAAAGAAATAAGCAAAAATGGTACTGTGTGGTAGTCGTAACTCATGAATATGCTTTATCTATCTATCCGTCAATGAAGTCATACCAGTTTTCTAAGCAAAACTCCTGTAGTGCAGAAGAGCAGTCGTGTTTGTGTTGACCGCTTTGATTCGAGGCGGATCTGGTATCCAACAGTCTCACCAAGCTCTTCACCTCTCTCGGATCCTACACGTGCTGCAACCGATATGGCGGATATACGGCGGGGTTGAGTACAAATTATGTTGCAATCAGCACCACGAAGGTTTTCTATCTCCTCTTCTAGTATGAACTGTGGAAGCTGTGTTGTCTTACCACAGCCTGTCTCGCCAGAAATTACCAGAACCTGAAACAGTAATCCAGTAATCAAATAAATCAAATGTCTGCACCAATAAGATCAGCTATAGAACCTACTGTAAAGAAAATATTAATATATAATGAATATCACGAGATAGAAAAGATGAACAAAAGCCACAACAGTACAACATTAACTCTACCATCATTAAGAAGTACAAAAATGAGAGACCTGCAAGACTCACTGCCCACTAGATTCATGTTCAAGTTAACTGCACCAAATCATTCAAAAAACTAGCAACAAAGTTGTTAACCCAGTAGTGTCCTGATGACACATTTTCAGTATATGGATCTCATGTTCTAGTATTGGTATCGTTCCTAAGACAGCTGCAGTGGCAAGGTTGGAGTATAGCTCTGAGAAGCGATGGTCGGCTGACCATGGTGCCAGGGATGAGACGGAGAGCAGGTTGGTGAGAGGATTAGATCCTTGCTAGATTATTCTCATTCCTTGGACAATCCATATGAGATACATGGTGCCTTTTATAGGGAAGACTCGACTTGATGCATAAGAATAGAATGTCGGCTATCCTAACTAACCATTATCTTTATCTTCCTACAAACTACTAACAAATCTCTTTGCTTACTAAATAGATATCCTTACTAACTGTTTAACCTACTATACTTATTATCTCTAATGGCTAAAGACCAGGATTCACGCCTCTGGCATTACACCACGCTTTTTTAGACGAGCTGCGGCGGCTATGGTTAGAGCCCAAGGGGTACCCACATTGTTGGCAGGTTCTGCCTGCGCCTTAGGCGCTGGAGACAAACAACCACGCTGCATCCATGCAGTGATGTGGATCAGTTCGGAGGCCTGCTTGCTTCTGTCCACCGTGTTGCCCACTTGGCCTGCATAGGAGTGGTGCAGTCCACCCATTTGGCCTAAGTAGAGGCACAAGGAATTCTCGTGAGCCTTAGGGTTTGAAGGAAGGGATGCAAGTAGGAATCATGGTTTTTAAGGCATTAAGGCGATCTAGGGGCGCTCTAACGCCTAGGAGGGCGCTTTGGACGCCTAGGCGCCTAAAGCGGTCGTTTTTTCAAAGTGGAGGGCGGGCGCCTTGACGCCTAAGCGTCGCCTAGGCGTCCTAAAGCGGGCGCCTTAAAAACCATGATAGGAATGCCTCATCCCTTGCTGGTGCCACAAAGAGCTGGGAGCCGCTGGAAACAGAAGCATTGTTGCTGGTTTCAGCAGAGGAGCAGCCATAGCTTCGAGGAGAAACATCTAGCTCTCATGGGTGGCTGTGTGACTGACGTTGCTGCTGAGAAGGGCACCATCGCTGCTGCTGAGAAGGGTACCACCGCCGCTGCTGGTTGTGTGGTCAACACCCCAGCTGGAGAGGACTCTACCAACACGGCTGTTGCGTGTGTCATTGCCGTCAAGATTGATTGCATGGCTACCTGTGGAGAGAACCATCTATTGCTGGAGTTTGCCAAGCCACAGATGTAGGTTGCATCACTGCTGCTTCTCGTAGGTGCAGGCTTTCCACTCCACATAGGCGCGGGAGTGGTCAACTGCGCCCTCCAGGGTTGCCGGAAATTTCAAAAACACGTTTGTCCAGAGTGGTTTGCTGAGGTCAGCCATGAGCAGCTCCTCCTGCCTTTGCCCTGCCTGCTCTGCCTTGAGGTTGGAACAGCTTAGTTCATGTGTTAAGCAGCTTGTGGAGATTGGTTTTGACCTCAACGGTGTTGGTGGATAAGGTTGCCACCTAGTTGGCTTGGTTGGAGAGCTTGCTGTCGATGATGCCATCCACATCTTCCTGGGACAGAGGCAATCCCATTGTCTCAGATGTGCATGGCCTGATACTCAAGAACAACTGCTCTGATCAAGTCACGTGCTAGATTTGGTACTGTTCCTGGGTCTGTTTGTTTGGGCTTCTGCTGTTGAGAAGCAACTGTAGCTAGCAGGCTGTTAGAAAGCAACTGTTTGAAGCAGAGATTTGATGTTTGACAGGATTGCTTTTTGAGGGATGCTGCTGCTATTTTAAGGATGAAATGTCTGGAATGCCCCTGAATGCTGAAGAAGTTGTATAAAGTCTTATTCAAATCAAATAAGCTAATTTTGACCCTTTTAACATAGTTTCCCCGCTTAAGAGCAAAATTACCTCAATTAAACTGTTTTTGGCTAAAATAATTGTGAACATGCTTTTTACCAAAATAATTTTAGAGTTATTTATTAGGCTTTTGGCTTTTTGCAATTGTGAAACTCATTCCTACAAATTTCTAACTGCAAATATACATCAGTCTTTACACATTTCTTCTAGGGACGATGTAGTCCTAGAAGTACTAATTCGGTATTTTATATTTTATTAAATTGTTAATCCATCGCATATTATGTAAGTATATACATACAACCATGCACCAATGAAATTTCTGCCTCAATTATCAAACACAGAAATCAGAGTTTCTTTGAGCATGCATCATGGATCTGCTAACAACAGACATGCAAATCTGAGTTAGTTTTAACAAGATTCCATATACACATATATGCGTACATCAAGCAAGCAGTGGCGATTCGAGGAAGCACATGACAGAAACCAGATCCTCTAGCTGGGGACGCTGCCGAGGGGATGAGATGCAGGGGCGCCCCCTTTCTCCATGGTCAGAGATGCACAAGCCCTCTGGGGGTTGCCTGTCCTGGGGTAAGGGGGACTTGCTGAATCGATGGAGAAGGTCACGGGGAGGGCAGCAGACGAGACACAGAGAAACGGTGGCAGCTCAACGACCTCCTGTATCCGGCGGCCGCCAGGGACAAGTGTGACCCGTGGTGCATCGGGAGGCAGCCGGTCAGAGTGGGGACAGCGTGAGTTGGGGAAGACGGGAACGGATCAGGGATGGCGGCAGAGAAAGGAGGTGGGGAACAGCGGCGGCGGGGGTGGCGGTGAAACCCTATCCGTATCTGCCATGGCCACGGGACAGGGAGAAGGGGAAAATGGATCGGGGCGTCGGTGGGTGCCTGATTACACAGGCCAGCTGGGATTATATGGGGACGGCAAGAGTTTGGTACGTATTCTGAGGTAATGGAGAAAATGTAGGATACAAGGGTTCTAACCTGCTGCCTTGTGTGTGGCGGCTAGGGTTTCAACTGAGGGGCAGAACACACACAACACATATATACTAGTTAGGTGGGCCAAATGGGCCAAGCCAATAACATGTCCAGAATACCTCTTCAGCCCAATACCTCTTCAGTTAACACTCCCCCTCAAGATGGGTGATATATATTGATCATTCCCATCTTGCTACATCTCATTGCTCGCTTTCTTTGCCAATCCTTTTGTTAGGCAGATGCAACTCTTTGTCCTATGGGTATATAGTTTATCTTGATTATACACGCATCCAACTTCTTGATGAAGAATCATCTATCTCCACATGTTTAGTCTGTCATGTGGTGGGTTATTTGCAATGCATATGGCGATTTGTTATCACACCGACATTTAAGTGCCTGACTTCAACACCTTCAATTCACTTAGAAGATTTCTAACCCACAACATTTCACTTAGCCCTTGGGACAAAGCTCACGTATTAGCCTCTGCGGTTGACTTTGACACAACCGATTGCTTCTTACTTCTCCATGCTACTAAGTTGCCTCCAACAAATACAGTATCTGATGTGAATGATACATCATCAAGACAACTCGCCTAATCTGCATCACTATAACCATCAATGGTGAGATGTCCATTACTTCTAAATAGCAGACCCTTCCACTGGTGTCCCTTTAGGTATCTTAAGATTCTCCGGATTGCATCCATATGTGCACTCCTAGGTTCATGCATATATTTGCTTACTATACTTACAGAGTAAGCAATGTCGCCTTGTATGACATAAATAAAGTAATCTCCTACAAGCCTTTGGTACTTCTCCTATCCACAAGTTCTCGGTGAAATGTGATCTTATCGTTTTGATCGATAGGGGTAGCAATGACTCTACATCCTATCATCCCGGTCTCCTAAGGAGATCAAGGTGTATTTCCATTGTGATAAAACAATTCCTTTCTCGACCTTGCCACTTCTATGCCCGAAAATATTTGATTGACCCAAATCTTTTACTTCAAAGGTCTTGCTCAAACACTTTTAAGTTTTAATATCTCCTCCTCATCATCACCGAGAATTATGATATCATCAACATATCTTGCTAGAATAGTAATCTTGCATGATGAATGCTTGTAGAAAACAGTGTGGTCACAATTGCATTAGCATACCCGATATCACATATTGCATGCCTAAATCTATCAAACCAGGCCCTTGGGGATTGTTTCAAGCCATATAAAGATTTCTTGAGTGCACACTTTTCCTTTAGTTCCAAAAGATGCTAAGCACGGAGGGACTTCCATATAGACTTCATGTAGATCGCCATGCAAAAATGCATTCTTCACATCCAAGCGATGCAAGGGCCATCCAAATTAGTGCGCATGAAATTAGTATCCTTCATGTATTCATTTTAGCCACCGAGCAAAGGTCTCATCATAGTCGATACCATATGTCCGACTATACCCTCTAGCAACCAATCTTGCTTTGTATCTCTCAATCTTCCCTTGATTTTGCTTGATTGTGAACACCCATTTGCGGTATTTGCTTTCTTTTCGTTTGGAAGATTAGTTAATTCCAGTTTGGTTCTTCCTTAATGCCTCCAACTCCTCTCATTCTGACACCATTTTGGGTCCGGTTTAGCTTTGCCAATCAAGGAATGATATGACTTGAAATGCGACCACAAAGGCTCTATATGATGGTGATAGAGCTTCATAAGAGATATAGTTGCTAATATCATTTTCAAACCCGTATCTACGCCTGATTTTGTTGTTGCTACCGCCTTCCTTTTCTTAGGGCAATTGGCATGTCCAACGAACTCTCGGATGCATTTAACGAACTACCATCGTCATGAATCTTGTGGTGATCTTCTTTGCATCCCTTGCACTTCATCAATTCTTTGTTCTGCATCCATTGCTTGCTCATTTGATGCTCCTGCTCCCCACTGCTCTACTGCTTTCTTGCTCTACCTTTCTGCTGTTGGTACATACTCCCCTGTATTTCAATATGAGGCCTTGAGAATAGACTTGCAATTCTTTGCCTTGATTCTTCTAGAAGCGATTTGTAGGCCCTATCCTTGCATTACCTTCTCTAAGAGGAATAGGAATGGTCCCAACAATAGGGTGAGACTAAATACCACTTGTTCTAGTAGTTCTTGCTCGATCGAGAATAACTCTCCCTCTTGACCATTCCTTCATGTCAAAGAATGGTCAAGTGCTTCAAAGACCACTTAGTTACATTGCGTTCACCATAGAAAGGTTCAGATTCACGAAATGTAACATCCATCTTGACAAAGGTTAGCCTTTCCGTGGGATTCAGCACCTATATCCTTGTTGTCGATGGATAACCAATAAATATGCATTTCACCCTTGGATCCAACTTACTCACCGATGGTCGATGATCCCTAACAAAGCAGTGCAACCAAATACCTTAGGAGGAACAATGAATTTATTTTGACCGAACAATAATTGGCAAGGAGATTTTATACCTAGAATCTTTAAGGAGTACGATTGATAAGATATATTGAAGTGAGAACGACTTCACTCCACAAGAACTTTGGCACATTCATAGTATACATCGGTGAAGCGAGCAACTTCTAAAATGTGCCTATTCTTCCTATTCTTCCGATTCGCTACTCCATTCTATGGGGAGTGTCAAAGAGGTTTGATGTAAGATGCCTTTTACGAGCGAAACTTCCAAACAACTTGTTGACATACTACATCCTATTATCGGTTCTAACCATCCGTACTGCACTTTAAATTGTGTTTGCACATATTTATAAAAATTCTGGAAGCATTGGAAACCTCATCTTTGTGTCTCATAAGATATAACCAGTCATCCCATGATAACAATCGATAAAGTTACAAAATACTTCATTCCACCTTGATGTAATAGGGCAAGTCCATACATCGAATGAACAAGTAAATGAAGAAATACTTCTTAATCCTCTACTCACATAAGATGTTCTAGTATGCTTAGCATACTCACATGCATCACATTTTAGGTGAGTCTTATCCACTCCATTCATTACATGGAAATACTCTACTCATCTTATCAAAAGCCATATGACCCATTCGACGGTGATGAATCATCGCAAGAGCTTCCTTCTCAACCGAGGTTCTGCAAACAAGCTTGCCTTGACTTGTCTGGTGCAGGTACCACAGACCTATATGCACAGTTCTGATCCAATCTTCCTTCGGTCAGACTCTCTGAATTAGACAAACCCTTTTGTTAAGCATTATGCGATCTAGTTGATCTATCAATGCACTCAACGAGACTAAGTTCACGGAAAGGCGGGAACATGCGAGCAGATGATAGATTGATATCTGTGTGCATTCTCTTGACCCAACTCCTTTATTTGTTGTGCGGTATCATCTGCGGTTTGTATAGTCTCGAGAATGTGTTGAGGGAATAATGTATAAGTTTCAAACTCCTTTAAATTACGAGAACATGCTTAGTTGCTCTGAATCTAAAATCCATTCGAATTAGATCTATGTCTTTTCTGAGATCGTATTCAGATTACCTTCATTGGTATAGACAAAGTGTGCGAATTGCCCAAAATCATCTGCTGTTCTTCCTTCTTGCCATTGTTATGCTCACCTTTCTTCTCAATATTAGGTAGCTAGATGGCTCCTCATGGATCATATTAGCTCTTGCTCCCTCCGATATGCATGACCACCTCTCCCGCCTCTATAGCCCCTATAGTTGTTGTAGGTTCCTCTGCCATATCCTCTTCCTCTACCATGCCAAGGTCTTGTGCAATCATTACTCAAATGACCTTTCACTCCACAATTATGACAGTTTGACTCTACAACAAGATAGGTTTGGTTTCATGGCTAATTCTTCTTTTATGTTCTCCTCAACCTTGATTCTTCTTGGGCAATTGCAATAGCTTCTGCGGTGAAGGTAGAGTAGTCGATGCGATAATCTTGCCTTCCGCCCTCAAATGCGGGATGTAGACCCTTCAAAAACTTCAATACTGCTTCCCCTCAATCCACTTGTTTGCGGTTGCCACATTCAAACATGCTCTAGCTTCAGATTCAAATGGTCAAGATCATTACAATTGCTTTAGCTCCCCATATGTCATCCTTTGGTTTGTTGCCTTGGACGGTCATGAACCTTGTCTTGATTTGAGAGATGAACATAATATTCCCTTTTCACAGTACATTTCCTCCGGGGCCTTCCAAACTTCTGCAGTTGTAGAGAGCTTCCTGAAGCTACAACAGATGGGGTCGAGAATTTAACAACCAAGTAAGCACCAATGAATCAGTAGCACTCCACTTCCTCCATTTTACACTCTCCTCATCCTCTGGTGCTTTATCCTTCCCAAGAACATAGCCCTCAACATCCTTGGTTCTCAAGATTCTCAGACCCCTTCTTGACCAACTCAAATAATTCCCAACGCCTTCTAGCTTAACCTCATTTGGCATGAGCTCAAGTTTGTGGTTTACCTCAACTTGTGAGACCTCCCTTGTGCCAGATCCAGGAGCTTGACCACAGCGACAAGCGAATCTGCGAGCTTGTTCGGACACCAAACTCATCTCACCCTCCATCTTCTAAGCCTTCCTCTCTTGATTCCACCACCGACTTTCTGAACAGATTTCACTTCCTGGATGGAACCAGTGCTTCATGCGCCACCATATTCACCAACTCCGTCAAGGTGGCCACCAATGTCTCTACCCTTGTCTCCCTATGCTCTGATACCATGTAGGATACAAGGGTTCTAACCTGCTGCCTTGTGTGTGGCGGCTAGGGTTTCAACTGAGGGGCAGAACACACAACACATATATACTAGTTAGGTGGGCCAAATGGGCCAAGCCAATAACATGTCCAGAATACCTCTTCAGCCCAATACCTCTTCAGTTAAGAGTCCTTTTTTTCTGATCATAGAAAATGACAACGAACTACCACGTTTGGGGCAGCTTTGACACAAAACTACCATCTTTGCCTATTTTGTCTGAAAATTACCGGTATTGAGGCTGGTTGTTGACAGATAGCACTGATTGTTCCGTTTAACCGGTTAAACAGTTTTCTGACCATTCGGGCCCACCTGACAGGTCAACGTGGCAAAGATTAAGACCGTTTGGAATTGACCCATCCCCACCAGCAGATTGAGACACGCGATGGCCATGCCAGACCTCAGCTCGCGTCCATTGGACCATCGACCTATCGGACCTTGCCGTGCCCTGCTGAGCTTTCGTCAGGCCACCCTTGAACCTCGCCAAATGGACCTGGCATACCTACAAGCGCCTGTGCGTCAAGCTTCATACGCCACCCTAGTGCTTGGGCCCTTGCCGCCGACCCTGAACCTTGCCGTGCCTGGCGCACTAGAGCTCATGTGCATCACACTCCAGACCTACTTTGCGCGGACCACAGGTGTTCCTCGCCCGCTTGCCGCAGCCGTCTGAGAGCTCGCCACGCGGACACTACAGAAACTTGCCCGCTCCCTTGCCGGACCTCGCCCGCGCTGGAGCCGCGTGAGTGCTTGTTGTCTTTGCCCTGCAGGCCTCGCCTGGCGTCGCTCCTGGGACCTCGCCCGTCGCCCTCTTGGAGCCCGCCCACTCCTGTAGAATCACGCCCTCACGCCATGATTGGCAGCGACCTCTCGTTCTCCTCGCCCTCTCCTAGCCCCGTGCCGAGCTCATGGCGTCGCATGGCGCTATGGCGACCATGGCAGGCGGCTGAAGTGCGTCTTGTGTGAGGAAGCGATCTTGTGCTAGCTTCAGCCCGGGATCAAAGAGCCTGTGATGGCCGAGTCTTGTGGCCTTACAACCGACAAGCCTTGTGACAGCCGGAACAAGTCATGACAAGCAGTGATCCGGCTAGCTCAGCGTGAGTGCATGAGCTGAGCAGCCGGCGGAATGGTCATGGCCGAGTCATGAGTGACAGCTGCCCAAACTATGACAAGCTGGTGGCTGAGTCGTCTTGGTGCATGAGGCGTCTTGGATCGCATCCAGTGCAGCCATGGGCCAGGAAGCGTCTTTGATGAGCAGGAGTCAGCGACAAATTTTGGCTTTTGCTTTTCTTTCATTAAATTCCAAAGAATAATATAAATTTCCTAAACTTTGCCACGTTGACCTGACAGGTGGACCCAAATGGTCAGAAAACAGTTTAACCCGGTTAAACGGAACAATCAGTGCTATCTGTCAACAACCAGCCCCAATATCGGTAGTTTTCAGACAAAATGGGCAAAGATGGTAGTTTCGTGTCAAAGCTGCCTCAAATGTGGTAGTTTCTTGTCATTTTCTCGAGGTAATGAGGGCGTCTAGGTCTTTTGCAACTCGGGAAGCAGGGAAAATCTCGAGAAGCAGCTCCGACGCCGCTTCAGGCACTTCGGGGATTGCAGTTCATTTTGCCACCACTGCTTGTGAGAAGTGCTTTTCAATATTTGGGTGTTTGTTTGGGCTTGTGCTTTTTGGACCCAAAAGCAGAAGCACAAGCCCAAACAAACAGACCCTAAGACCAATGAGCGTCACAAGGTTGGCGGTACAGCTCCGGAAGCGGGGATGGTCATCCATGTTGTCGGAATGAGAGTGGAGAAGGTTGGGGACAGGATTAGGTGTTGGAGTCTAGGTTAGCATAGTAGTATTGTCCTAGGAGAGTCTAGAGTATTCTAGTAAGTGTTGGAGTCTGAGTTAGTGTAGTAGTACTACTCTTGTAGAGTCTAGAGTATTCTAGGGAGTGTTAGTATAGTAGTAATGTCCTACTAGAGTCTAGATCATTCCAGTGTACAAGTGAAGATGTAAGGCTAGATTGTGCTATATATAAAAGAGGGTGTGGAGGTCCAAGGGACCAACCAATCCCATCCAGAAATTGTCCCAAAAAAAAAACCAACATGGTATCAGAGCTAGGCTCCTCCTCCTAACCCTAGCTACCACCATTCTACCACTGCAACACCCATCCCGACCCTTGTTGTCAACAACACCACGCACATTGTAGTCACCTAAGCGGCAGGAGGCCGCATCCCGTTGCTCTCTACAGGCAGTAACCAGCTTATGTGTTGCTCTCATCACGATGTGTTGTGTGAGGCTTGGTTCTTTGCTCTGTCGAGGTTACTTAGTGAGCTAGTTAGAATGGTGCAATTGAGATGTTGATAGGAGGATGACAAGTTAGCGAGGTTGGATTTGGGGACCAAGAGAAGCTGGAGGTGGAGGAGGACCTCGATTTGGTCGAGATGGGAAGATCTGAGAGGTGATCTTGATGGTTGGGCTGTGTGGTCTTTGGGGTGTGGTCATGGAAGGAGACAACTGGGTGAGGTCTCCGGTTTGGTCGTTCTTGGTGAGGAAGAGGTGGTGCAAGGTCTGAAGCTGAAGCGGAGGTCTGACCATACAAGGGAGTGCTCCCTGCAGTGGTTGCTATGATGTTCTTGGACAAGATTCGGTTTCGGAGGAAGAAGGTGTTCTTCTTTGTGTTGCAGAGAGAAAAGAGGAGTCCGGGAGGGGCATTTGTTGAAGGCTGGTGTGAGAAGGTACATGGATGGTGATGTTGATGGTGAAGTACGTGGCTCTGTAGGGAGTTGTTGAGGTGAGGCAGCCGTGGTTCCGCGGGAACCGGAGTTGATGAAGAGGCAATGACGATGCTCAAGCTAATAAGGGAAGGCGTGTGGTGCCAGGGTTGTACGCGCCGGTGTGAGAAGGCGCATGAGTTGGAGAGGCAACAATGGACCAACACAAGAAGGATTGGAGGTGTCTAGCTTGATGCAGAGTTGTTGCATTGTGATGGTGATGGCTCGCACAAGGCGGAGCTTGGATGATCCGAGTTGATTGATTGGGTGCTTGACGACCGATGGAGCAAGAGCTAGAGTAAAATGCTCTCATGTGTCTTTGTATGATGGCAAGCTAGATGTGTAGTGGTCGTAGTAAGTGTCATGGAGTTGTAGCAAGATGGTCATGGTGACTGACCCATGCCCATCTTGAGGGGGAGTGTTGGAGTCTAGGTTAGCATAGTAGTATTGTCCTAGGAGAGTCTAGAGTATTCTAGTAAGTGTTGGAGTCTGAGTTAGTGTAGTAGTACTACTCTTGTAGAGTCTAGAGTATTCTAGGGAGTGTTAGTATAGTAGTAATGTCCTACTAGAGTCTAGATCATTCCAGTGTACAAGTGAAGATGTAAGGCTAGATTGTGCTATATATAAAAGAGGGTGTGGAGGTCCAAGGGACCAACCAATCCCATCCAGAAATTGTCCCCAAAAAAAAACCAACATTAGGTCTTTGCTAGTTTATTTTCGTTTATTTGATAATCCATATGGGGTACATGATGTACCTTTGTAGGGACTAGGGAAGACTCAACTTGATGCCTAAGGATAGAATCCTAACTTCCTAACCAAAACCAACAATACTTTAATCTTCCTAACTAAGTTGATATCTTCTGTAACTAATATACATTGTTACTAACTATGTAACCTACTATACTTATCTAATGGGCTAAGAGATGAGATCTACACCTCCGACAGTGTATGTGAATATATTCATCCAAGTAGATCAAATTTTGGAAACATGTCATAGATCTTATACTCATGGTTTTTAAGGCGTTAAGGCGTCATAAAGCGATGTAGGAGCGCTCTGACGCCTAGGCGGGCGCTTTGGGCGCCTAGGCGCCTAAAGCGCCCAATTTTTCAAGGCGGAGGAGGGACGCCTGGACGCCTAAGCGTCGCCTAGGCGACGCCTTTAAAACCATGCTTATACTTCTTACCTGATTGGCTGCCACTGCTTTCAAAAACTCTTCCCTCATTTTGAATGCAGGTAATTTTTCCCTGAAAGACTGAACTGATCTGGCACTTGGTGTCATCTGAAATGAAACTTAGATGGTACGACTTTAGAAATGGAGGGGGGAAGGTGATGCTTAATGTCTGACATTGATGCGGTTTGAACCACATGATAATCACTGACATTACCTTTTTTAAATTCTGCAGACCCCTAAGCTGAAAACTTAGCGTTTGTTTATCAGTATCAGTTGTGAATCCAGCTACTGAAGACGATGTGCTAGGCAAAGATTGTCTTGTTAAGGCAGTGGATGTGCTAGCAGAACCATTGTTATTCGACTGTGCCCTGAATAAAAGGTTTTCCACCCGTCTCTCTGTTTCATTGGACATCTTAATCTGCCCATAGTTCGAACATAAGTATATCAGCAACCAAAATCACACCTATACTGGTATGCACTATCTTAAGACATAAATATCACCTCATTTTGTGTTGATCCATGTCTGTCATCAAGATCTGCTCGGTAATCAGGTAGTGGCACTTTGCTGAAAACGAGTGTCTTTCCTTTGTTGTATGCGTTGCTATCTTCCCCAGGATAAAACACAAGAAAGGGAAAGTATAATCCATCAGATCACAAAAGACCATCAAATGATCAACGTGAGAAAGTGAGATAGTCATTCGCCTACTATGGATATAATCATCGAAAGAAGTCCACATAACCCCCCTAAGTATTAGGTTTGGGATGCTAACCACCCCTAAGTTTAGATTGGGTCACTTAAGCCCCGCAAGTATCAAATACCAGGCAACTGACCCCCTCCGGCTGTTGATGGTTGTTTTGATAGCACTTGGACCAAAACTGCTACCAAAACAACCATCAGCAGCCGGAGGGGGTTAGTTGCCTGGTATTTGATACTTAGGGGGGTTAAGTGACCCAATCTAAACTTAGGGGTGGTTAGCGTCCCAAACGTAATACTTAGAGGGGTTATGTGGACTTCTTTCTATAATCATATAAATAGGAGTATTAAGTAATTCTCGAAACATTGGTGAACTGATGACAGGGAGATGTCGCATCCATTAGGTGGAAGTTAAGCATGGTGGCAACGTGAGAAGGACCAGAATAGGTGTGCATCCTTACAAGTAAAGGCCATTCCTCTGAGCC
Source organism: Avena insularis (assembly GCA_023614405.1). Taxonomy (NCBI): domain Eukaryota; kingdom Viridiplantae; phylum Streptophyta; class Magnoliopsida; order Poales; family Poaceae; genus Avena; species Avena insularis. The sequence continues at coordinate 164,823,087 of CM042685.1, read as the reverse complement.
ATATCTGCAAGTGTATTCTGTCCATCTCGTCCAAAATTCTTCTTGACTATTAACTCCTGCTGAGACCCTTCTCTTAATTGTCCAATCTTATTCCACCACTCATTCTCATCGACCTTCTCCACCTGAACGATAGGAATTCATTACGAGTGCAAATATTAAAGAATTAACTTTAAACAAGTGTGATAAAATCCTACAATTTTAAAAATTGAGGCATTCGGTAAAGGCTCATAGGACTACACATACAATTTGGATGGAAAGTAAAATGATTGAAACAGTTACCAATAACACGTTTGCACAGAACAAACATTTGAGGATATGCGATCTAGATGTGTTGCACGCAGTCTAACTAGTTATTGTTCGAACCTCCAGAAAATTAACACATCAAGCAGCTGACTCCATTGCGGGACAATTCCAGTACGTAGACTTTCACTCGATTGTCAAGGCAGAAATTAGCAATAGACTTTTCGACTAGTCTGTGCACCTAGTTGGACGTTAGTTACAGCTACAGGCTTCCAAATTCCAAGCTTTCATACAAGAGAACAACACACTCTGGAGCATAATCTACAGGCATGACAGCATCGAGCCACCGACGCATCACGAGACAAACAAAACATCATCCAGCCACGTAGACACACGGGAGTAGGGTAGAGCCCTCACCTCGCCGGCCATCTGCCGTAGCCGCTCGGCACGCCACTGTGAGTCCCACCACCTCTGCTCACCTCGGCCCCCGCCGCCTCCGCCGCGGCCTCCTCTGCCTTCTCCGCCGCGCCCGCGCCCACGCTGGGAGTTGGTGCCACCGCCCCCGCCGCGGCCGCCGCGGTAGGACATGGTAGGAGTAGCTGCTACGGCTGTGAGCGCCCTTAGGGTTCTGGGGGAGCTGGTGGTGGCCGCGAAGGCGAAGCCGCTGCGGAAGAGGAGACTGCCGCGGCAAGCGGAAGAGTGGAGGAGCATCTGGGCCTGGGATGGCGCGTGATAGCGGCGGACGACTCGCTAGTCGCTAGCGCCCGCGCGTCGTGGTGCTCCCGTTTCGTTTAAGCATTCCCGTTGCGGGCTCGGCCCATTAAATAGTTCGTTCGGCGTTCGTACAGAGGTTCTTTTTTTTTTTTGAGAAGATTACTGCATTCATTCAACAGTCACACAGACAGACTTAGTACAGACGCAGAAATCTCCAGAAAGCTCAAGAAAAAAAGTGCCCCAGAAAAAAGGCAAAAGACCCCTGAATCTATATTATTAAAAAGATTGGGACCGTTGGTTACCCTCCAAAATTTCCGTCTGCCGGTAAAAGACGATTTTGCCCCTGGCAGTTCGGACAAATAACAACCTATGCCACCGCAAAGGGAAAGATTGGAAAGAGCGCGTCGGCGAACTGAAAACTGAATGGCGCGCGTGCGGCCGGAGGACGTCGGAGGCGAGCAAGAGGACATGGACGCGCGACGTGGTTCTAGACGAGCAGCTGCTGGAGGGCAGGAACGTACGACCGTCCCGTCCCTGGCTGTAGGTCCCCGGATTCGAGGTGGACAACGACGCGCTTGAGGAGGGGAACGCTGGCGGGTCAAAGCGGCGAGGAGGAACGGCGAGAAGCTCGTCTGGCTGCAGAGAGGTGGAAGGGGGAAAGCGAGGATGGGGCGGTGGAGACTTGTAGGGTGGCGCGCCACAGCCTCGCGATCGTCGGCGTCGAAGAACATGCACGCAGGTCGGGCGGCGACGGAACAGCGCCAGCGACTCAGCGTCTTGCTGCGCGGTGGAGGTAGCCGAGAAGCAAGTGGGGGCGGCGTCGACTTGCGAGGCGGGGCATGCAGCCTCGCTCTTGCCGGCATCGAGAGACAAGCGGCGCGAGGGGCGAGGCAAACGTGGGTGGCGACTGGCAGCGTTGCAGGGAGGAATTAAGGCAGAGGGGCTCGGGATCGAGGCCAGGCGGCACTCCTTGCGGGTTGGGGAAGAAGGGGGTTGGACATATCTAACATCCCCCCACAGTCTCAACCGTGGGCTCGACAACGTTGAGACTGAAATGAATCTCTGTAAATGGTGTAGTAGCAAGTCCTTTGGTAAAAATATCTGCAAACTGGGTCGTAGAAGGCACATGAAGAACAGGCACTTCTCCCAAAGCGACCTTCTCTCGAACAAAATGGATGTCAATCTCGATATGCTTTGTCCGATGCTTTGAATCGGGTTTCGAGACATGTAACAGTGAAATGTTATCACAATATACCACTGTGGCTGACCAATATGTCGATGTAACTCAACAAATGGCAGCGCAACAAAGCTGTTTCAGCAATGATGAGCAACAAAGACGGTACTCAGCCCTTTTGAATGACGGCAAAGGGTCATGAGTGACGTTTGAAGACCAAGAAATTAAATTATTGCCAAGAAAAACACGGTATCCTGAAGTGGATCGACGAGTGTCCGGACAACTAGCCCGAGCATCGAAATATCTTTGTCAATGATGTGGTGATGAGTGGTTGATATGCAAACTATGATCTAATGTACCTTTGAGATATCTAAGTATGCGTTTGACATGGTTAAAATGCGGGACTCTTGGATCATGCATGTAAAGACAAGCTTGTTGGACAACATATGATATTTACGGGCGTGTAATGGTGAGATCTTGAAGGGCTCCGGTTAAGCTACGGTATAGATTCGGATTAGGAAAAATATCATCATCAGGAAAATTTAGAAGAAGTATCTACATTGTGCAGGATGGTTGACAATCTAACATGTCGACCCTAGTTAGGAGATCAAGCAGTACTAACGTTGAGAGAGAAAAAGACCGTAAGAATCACGAGTGACGCTATACCTAAGAAGTGATGAAGGAACCTAGATCAGTCATAGAGAATTCAGTTTGTAGGAGAAATAATATGAGTGAGAAAAGTTGTGGAGGAAGCGGTGAGAACTATATCATCAACATAAAGTAGGAGATATGCAACACAGGTGTTAGAGTGGTAAACAAAAAGAGAGTAGTCGAGCGAGAGGAATGAATCATATAGTTTGAATAAAGGTAGAAAAACGTTGAAACCAGGCTCGGGGTGCTTGTTTGAGGCCATAGAGAGATTTTTAGAGAAGACAAACGTGATCAGGAAAAGAAGAATCTTCGAAACCGGAAGGTTGTTGAGAATAGACGACTTCGTTTAAGGAACTATGGAGGAAAGCATTTTTTACATCGAGTTGATGAATGGGCCAGGAAGAGGAAACAACAAGACTAAGAATGGTTCGGATGGTGCTAGGTTTAACTACGGGAGAGAAATTTTCGTCGTAATCGGCACCGTGTTGTTGAGAGAACCCACGACAAATCCAACGCGCTTTATACCGAGAGAGAGTGCCATCAGAATGAAATTTTTGACGGAACACCCACTTTCCAGAAACAACATTTGCATTAGGAGGTCAGGGAACAAGTTGCCATGTGTTATTGGATTGGAGTGCTTAAAACTCATCGCGCATGGCAGCGGACCAGTTCGGATCAAGAAGAGCAGATTTGTATGTTTTGGGAAGAGGTGAGAGAGTTGGAGAAGCATGAAGATTGAGGCGTGTTTTAGGAAGTCGAAAACCAGACTTGGCACGTGTGCGCATGGAATGGTCGTTGTTAGGTGCGATAATGGTAACGGCATGTGAAGGAGGAGCTGATGCATCTGGCGCAGCGGAGGAGGAGGACGCAGCAGCATGAGGGGCAGAGGATTGGGTAGTTTGATTGTCGGGGGCAGGAGTTTTAGGGCGGCGAGCGTAAACCTTGGTTATGGGTGGTCGAGACACGGGTCTTGATGGGGCTGTCGGGCAAAGTCGGCCGGGCAGGGTTAGGGACTACCGTGGCGGAGAATCGGGGCGGTATTGGTCGGCGGGATAGTGGGCAGTGGCGAGGGTTGTAGGGCAGGTTAGGAACGAAAAAGTGAGGTTTTATGGAATTGGCTGGGCGAGGGGTGGATGTGGTGGGAGTAGATGTAGGGGTTCTAGTGGCGAAAGGAAAGGTGTTTTCATCGAAAGTGACATGCCTAGAGATGTGAATGTGACCGGTCACAAGATCAAAACACCGGTAGCATTTGTGTTCATATGAATAACCTAGGAAGACACAAGGAAGGGAACGTGGAGAGAGTTTGTTTGGGGACGTTGCATAGTCATTGGGAAAGCAAAGGCAACCAAAAGCCTTGAAGCTCGATGTAGTTTGGGTGAGAGAGAAAAAGGGAGTAGAAAGGTGTGGTGTTTGGGTTAGTGCTAGATGGTCGAATATTGAGGAGATAGGTTGCGGTTCTAAGAGCTTTAGCCCAAAACGTGGAGGGCATAGATGATTGAATGAGGAGTGTGCGAACTATGTCATTGATGGTGCGGAGTGATCGCTCAGCCTTGCCATTTTGTGGGGAAGTGTAAGGGCAAGAGAAACGAAGGAGAATGCCATGTTGGAGAAAGAAATTACGGTTTGCAAAGTTGTTAAATTCTTTTTCATTGTCACATTGGATAAATTTTATGGGTAAAAAGAAGTGTGTGTTGACATAGGTTTTAAAGTTGATAAAAAGTGAGTGGACATCAGATTTGTTGCGAAGTGGAAAAGTCCAAACGAAGTGTGTAAAATCATCTAAAATAACTAAGTAGTATTTGAAACCGGAGAGACTCACAGTTGGAGAGGTCCATAGATCACAGTGCAAAAGTTCAAAGGGATAAGTACTATGAGAAGTAGAATGCGCAAATGGTAAACAAACATGTTTTCCCTGTTGACAAAACTCACAAACGGAGGAATTATGAACCTCTTTATTACAAGGGATCAAAAAATCACTAAGTAGAGAGGATAAAGTGGCTTTATTCGGATGGCCAAAGCGTTTATGCCATAGATCTACGGAGGCGAGCATGGATGATGGAGACGAGGCAGCGGGGCGCCATGAAGCAGTAGAGGTCGCCAGAGCTATCGAAGCGAGCGATCTCCGCCTTGGTCATGAAATCCTTCACAGACAAGCCAAAAAGGTCAAATTCGACGGAAACATAGTTGTCTTTGGTGAAACGACGAACATAGACTAAATTTTTAATGAGGGATGGTGCAACTAAGACATCTTTAAGTAGGAGTGGTTTGGAAGTGGAAGATGCAAGGTTTGTATGACCGACACATGAAATTGGTATGGAGGAACCATCGCCTAATGTAATGGATGAAAAATGAGATGGTATGCAAGTTAATGACATAGTATTCGATGAAGACATGTGACTAGAAGCACCAGAATCGAAAATCCAATCAGTACTGAGTTACCTTGAGCAGCAAAATTATTCATGGCTGTAGAGACGCAGCTTGGTCCCAGCTCGGAGTAGAGAGTCGGTGCGATTTGACGGAGCTATCTTGGCGCAGTGGTGGCGGTGCAGCAGGAGGCGAGTACATGGTGTATGGCGAGTAGTAGCCTCCAGGATTATAAGTGACCGGTGCCGAAGGGCCATAAGGACCCATAGCAAAGGGCATTGGCGAGTGCATCGGCGAGGCATAGGGAGCCGGCGATGGTGCAGCATACATGGGCGGTGAAGGAGCGGCGTAATGAGCTTGTGCAGGGACCCGTGGTGTAAGGAGGCCAGGTGAGCCTGTATGAGGATGCACGTCGGGCTGCCACGAACCAGTGTAGGCAGGTGGTGGCGCCAATGTGAGAGGCGCGGTCAGGGCATTGGCCAAGCTGAACCATGCCAGTCAAGGGTCTGAGAAGATCGCCAAGCTGGTGCCGAGGTGGAGCAGTGGTGGTGCCGGGCACGTGGAGGAGCCGGTCTTTGTTGGAGGAGGCCGTGGTGCGGGCCGATAGATAGGCCGTGCCCCTATAGTTGGGGCTAGGGCGCCAACCTGGCGGTGGAAACGCAAGCGGCGCCGGAGGCGGTGGCGGCGAGAGGCCGTGGAGCAAAGATAGGCTTGAGGGCGAGACTCTTGAGTGGTCATGGCGCGGTCCGCCCAGAGAGCATGGGCGGACTTACGCAAAGGAAGGAGAGGGCCATCATGGGGATGAAGGACTGCTGCTTGTCGGCGCTGATTGAGGCCGACGAGGAGGATCTTGATGAGCTGTTTGTCCTCAGCGGGATCACCGAGTTCACGGAGTTCATCGGCGATGGTCTGCAGGCGCTGGCGATATACCCCACTGCAAGTCTCCTGGCGGTGTTCGGCTCCGTGTTGGCGTGTTGACACAGGCGTCGGCGTTGTCTGAAAAAGGACGGAGGGCTGCCCAAAGGCGGCGGCTGATGGCAGCCCTAAAAAGCGAGATTGAAAATCTCGGTGCTCACCCATTGGTAGATCCTTTGTATCACACGAGATCATCCTTGACCCAGTGAGGATCCGAGAAGACGGCGGGATGTTGGGGTCGACGTGCGCCATGAGGTTGCAGCGGCCCAAGTGCACCTCAAAAAGATGCCTCCAATGGTAGTAGTTGTGTTTGGGGAGATCTAAAATGATGGGAATCAATGGAGTAACGTCGGAGATTGTATCGGCGAAGTTGATGGTGGTGGCGATAGGAGGTGGGGCGAATGAGGTGGATGGTTTGGCAGCCGCGATGGCGGCCATGGCGGCGCGCCACTCGAAGAACCCCGGAGGGGGCGGCGGCGGCGGGGTGGGAGGCGTGGGAGCCATGCCCTAGAATCTAACCTTAATCTGATACCATGTGAATTTGTGATAATAATAAAAATTGATGATTTTACAATAAGAGAATACAATGGTTTATATAGGAGAGGGGGGAGAGGAGGTGCAGCGCACCGGCCTAAACCCTAACTTGATATGCAAGTAAATATAATCTAACAGGTTGGTAGCGATACGGGGTGGGGTGCGTGCGTTGTGTGGTGCAGGGGTCAGGCGTGTCCGTAATGCGTGGCGTGCGTCGTCGTCTGTGTGCCTCGCATCGCGTACTCGCATAGTCGTGTGTGGTGTTGCATGGGTGTTTTTTTTCTCTAGGGAGCGTGGCTGTGTGTTATCTATGTGGTGTGCGTGTGTGCTGGTTAGGTTTAGGGTTTGTTCTGGTATAAGGTGGGCTGTGGGTGGGTCTCTGGCTGGGCTTGGCCTCGGCCTGGCAGGTTGGGAGGTCTGCCCTCCTACCAAAAAAAATCTTTTAGTCTGTATTTTGTTTTATCACCGTTTATTTTGTGTTTTCTATTTTCTATTTTGTTTTTGCATGTTATAATTCTCTGAACAAAACTACTAAACTACCTTAATCAATTATTAGTAAAGATCTATGTAGTGGTAATGGTAAACTAAACTTAAAAAGACACTAAAAAGAGTAAAACACTTTTTAAAATATTATTAGTATATTTATTAAAAAAATTACATGATCGTTGCAACGCACGGGCATTTAGCTAGTAAAGATAAATTACAATCAAGTCCCTGTGAAGCCTTTCTGCCACCGAACCCATGCCCGCGACCAGCCACCGTCGCCGGAAGACGCCGGAGGAGGACACGAGCCCCCATCTCCCCATAGGGCCGAGGTCGCACCATCCCTAAACCTGGCTTTGAGAGTCGAAGAAGGACCACGCCGTGACCGGCGAGGCACATCCGTTGGGGCGCATCGATCGGGGCTTTCCCCGTGCTTCCTCGGCCCCAGAACCGATGCCTTCAATCGACACAGTCGACAGAGCCACACCGGATCCGCCGCCTCGAGCCACCATCCTTGTACCAGACCACCAAAACTCCCGAGCACCGGCGCTGGAGAGCTCAACGCCGGCCACCAAGCTCCTGCAGAAGCTTATGGATCCCCGGCCAGAGTCGGAGGGAACTCTGCCGCAACGGCGATGGATCCAAAGCGCAAAAGGCCATGGTTTGGACAACGAAGCCGTCTTGCCGGCCAAACCCAGCCAGACACCCTCAAGATCCGCGACCGGCGACGGCCGGGAAGGCCTCACAGGACCCGGATCCGAGAGGAATTTATTCGGCGGCGCGGTCAGCCTCACCGGAGCGCGGTGACGAACGCGCGAAATCCTAGCTACGCATCCTAATCCTAGTCTACAGCTATACACAGCCGGGCGCCAGATCCGTTGACCTCCCTTCCACCAGAGAGCCTGAGTCCCTCAGGGAAGAGGAGTCGTCGGAGCCGGCGCTGGCAGAGAGGTCGCCTCCCTTTTCGCCTCCTCTGGCACTGTAGAAGAGGAGAGAGAGTTGAACAGACAGCGGCAGCATGATTCCACCTGTACAGAGGTTGTTCGGGAGGAAGCTGAGTTGAGTTGACCGCGATCAGAGTCTACCGATGGTGTCGAATGACGCGCTACCGCTGTGTTGTGGAGCCCCAATCTAGAAGTGTAATTGGTGTCCTCTGTATGTACCTCACAACGATTTGAGCATCTGGCCGTCGGATGGGGTTTCAGGGAGCATCTGGGTCGTTCAGTCGCGCTAGATAAAGACATGGAACAGCGGTGGTCTACCCGCCTACAGCTGCGCGGCCTCTTCGATTTGATGGTCCCACGTATCAGTGTCTTTGGGTCGGTTTAGTGCGTGTATGGTGGGTTGTGGTCGTGGGCAACCCAGGAAGTGGATAGGCAAACCTAGGCTACCTTTCCCCAATCACCACAACCGCCTCCTCCTCTTCTCCTCCCGCATGCGGTGGCCACACTGCCAGCTCCGCCTCCTGGCCGTCACCTTCCCTCCTCCAACACCCAGCCCCTCCTGCCGCTACTCCTCCTCCCGTCCCTTCTTTTTCCAGCGGCCGCCACCGGTCGCTTCTGGCCGCTGCCCCTCCCCACGTGGTGTCGATTCAGCGGCTGAGGAGACGGAGGAGGAAGCCCTCCATGGAGCCTGGTTGCCGCCTCACCCCTGCGGGCGCCCTTCCCTGGCCACCGCCTCGCCCCCGCGGGCATCCTTCCTTTGCGCCGCCCCCACCCCCATGTGCGCCCTCCACACGTTCGCCCTCCATGGGGCTGAGTTAATGGCCGAGGAGGTGGAGGAGGGAACTTGGGTGGTGGTCGCTGCTCATCAGCCGGCGGCGACGACACAGAGTTAACGCATGTGAGGAGCTCGATCTCCGCCGGTGTGTCGTCGATGACTGCGGGCTGAACCTCCTGTAGACGGTATTCTCCTATAGAGAACATCCAACTTTTCCTTCCCGTCATCCTCGTCTCAGGCAAGGTGATGCTCGTGCTCTCTCTACTAGCTTTCTTTTCTTGATGTGGATATGTAAGTAGCAGGATATTAGAACAATAGGAGTAAGATTCTCCTAGATGTATGTTCTTTTGCGCGTGGATCTAAAATAGAAGGCTATACGCTGTAATTTGGTGATCTAAGATTGAACAATAGGGGTTAGATTATCTATGGTAATACCTAGTTTGATATGAGATCTGGTATGTTCTAACACATGTTGATCTATTAGTATTGGGTTGTCATTTTTATCTATTTTTATTGGTTCAGGTGTCCTATGAAATAAGAAGGTGAAGTTATACAGAAGATTGGGCCTAAGTATAATAGGTAATGGCTAGAATATTTCATATCTGAACCATAATGAAATTTAGGGATCTTTCTCTTTGTTCAAAGAAAAGTACTCTTGCAGTCCTTCCATATTTCTAATCTTTCCTTTCAAGTTCTTTTTGTTTGTACTGTATGCAAATCAGAATCAGTAGTGTCTGCGGAGTTATGTTGAGTTTAAAATAAGCATGCTCTGATTGTTATTAATATGTTGATAGGGAAAAGGTGTCCGATCTTTCGATGAGATGGTGATAGTCGATTTGGTGGAGTTCGGGCTTGACGATCCGACTACACGTGCGAGCACGAGCGCCAATGAAATCACTAGGCCAATCTCCTGGAGGTTACCGATCCTGCGGAAACACGATCAGCCTGACAGCGAGGGTTTTAATTCCTACCTGAAATCGAGAACAAGTAAGAACTAATATTGCAATCAAGATATTGCGGATTAAGATGAAAGCTTTATTGAAAAGGTGGGATCCTGTATAGGTGCGAAGTACAAGAGGCCTCTGCGACGCTCGAGCCTTGGCGAAGTTGCTATGATGGCTCACTTAATGTCTAAACAAAATCCGAGTCTACGGTGACGGCTATGGGGAGTATTTAAGGAGGAAAAGGTGGGGTTTCGGCCAGCCATATAAGTGGTGGCCAAATCCAACCCTAGAAGTCCTTTTCTCCTCAAATACAGACTCAAAAAGTGGCTAATTAAAATCCTAGGAAAATTACATGGGCCTGGCACAAAATAAAGGTGTCGCAGCACCATATTAAGATATGGACGAATTTGTGAAGTATTAATCTTGAATATTTCGTCCAAGCCTTCTTTCTTTATTATGATGGCCTCAAAGTTCTGAAATCTTCATCCGTGGCCTTCTCTTGAATCATCTCATGCTTGCTGCCATCTCCATGCATGGCCATGCTCCAATGCTTGTTCCTCTCATCCATGCTTGGTCCATCATTCCTAAGAGTAATAAATACATCTGATTTAGTCAGCATCATATTCTCATGTATGTGAGGAATAGTTCTAAGAAACGAAAGTACCTGATAGTTAAGTTGTTTGGCACGAGATCTTGTGATAGGTCCTTGTATGTGTGTAGCTGTAGGTACAACGGTTGTATCAATAGATGGGATGTCCACATCATGCTCCCCTTCTTGAATTGAAGTCGTCCTCGACGCAATCTCATCTTCCTCACCAAAGTAAGGCTTTAAATCTGCAATGTTAAACGTAGGACTAACCGTACCAAAGTCTGCAGGCAACTCAAGTTTATATGCATTATCGTTTATTTTCTCTAACACCTTAAAAGGACCAGCAGCACGCGGCATTAACTTAGACTTGCGTAAATCAGGAAAACGATCCTTACGCAAATGTAACCAAGCAAGATCTCCAACATCAAACACAACATGCTTTCTCCCTTTATCCCCAACAAGTTTATACTTAGCATTCATGTGTTCTATATTATCTTTAGTAGTCTTATGCAATTTTAATATCATTTCAGCGCGTTGTGTAGCATCCAAATTATTTTGCACCGAAATAGGTAAAGGCAATAAATTAATAGGTGCACGAGGAACAAAATCATACACGATCTCAAACGGGCACATCTTTGTGGTAGAATGCAGCGAACGATTATAAGCAAATTCTATATGAGGTAAGCACTCTTCCCATAATTTTAAGTTCTTCTTTAAAACAGCCCGCAACATAGTAGACAAAGTTCTATTTACTACTTCAGTTTGTCCATCAGTTTGGGGATGACATGTAGTACTAAACAGCAATTTAGTCCCCAACTTAGCCCATAAACATCTCCAAAAGTGGCTAAGAAATTTAGTATCATGATCAGAAACAATAGTATTTGGCACACCATGTAAACGAACAATTTCACAAAAGAACAAATCAGCAATATGCGCAGTATCATCCGTTTTATGACAAGGAATAAAGTGTGCCATCTTAGAAAACCGATCCACAACAACAAAAATACTATCCCTCCCCTTATGTGTACGTGGCAATTCCAAAACAAAGTCCATAGAAATATCCTCCCAAGGAACACTAGGAACAGGAAGAGGCATATATAAACCATGTGGATTAAGGCGAGACTTAGCTTTTTGGCAAGTAGTGCAGCGTGCCACAAATCTCTCAACATCTCGACGCATACGTGGCCAAAAGAAGTGTGAAGCAAGAATATCTTCCGTTTTCTTGACACCAAAGTGTCCCATCAATCCTCCTCCATGCGCCTCCTGTAACAACAGAAGACGAACATAACTATCTGGAATGCATAGTTTGTTAGCACGGAACACAAATCCATCATTGAAGACGAACTTGTTCCATGTTCTACCATCTCTACAATTCTGCAACACATCTTTAAATTCATCATCATGCACATATTGCTCCTTAATAGTTTCTAATCCAAATATTTTGAAGTCAAGTTGAGATAACAAAGTATAATGGCGCGACAAAGCATCAACAATAATATTATCTTTACCCTTTTTGTGTTTGATAACATAAGGAAAAGACTCAATAAATTCAACCCACTTTGCATGACGACGATTCAACTTAGCTTGACTACGAATATGCTTCAAAGATTCATGATCAGAATGTATAACAAATTCTTTAGGCCATAGATAATGTTGCCAAGTTTCTAATGTCCAAACCAACACATATAATTCTTTATCATAAGTAGAATAGTTCAGACTAGCCCCACACAATTTTTCACTAAAATATGCAATAGGTTTTCCCTCTTGTAATAACACACCTCCCAAACCAATTCCACTAGCATCACATTCAAGCTCAAAAGTCTTAGTAAAATCAGGAAGTTGGAGTAAGGGAGCATGTGTTAGCTTATCTTTCAATATGATGAAGGCCTGTTGTTGTGCATCGCTCCAAACAAAAGGCACATCCTTCTTGGTAAGTTCATTCAGCGACGCAACAATTGATCCAAAGTCTTTGACAAAGCGCCTATAAAAACCAGCGAGGCCAAGAAAACTCCTCACTTGTGTGACCGTCTTGGGCTGCGGCCAATTCTCAATAGCTTCAATCTTGGCTGGATCCACTTTAATACCCTGTGATGTAACAACATAGCCAAGAAACGCAACTCGATTGGTGCAAAAGGTGCACTTCTCAAGATTACCAAACAAACGTGCATCACATAAAGCATTAAAACAGCACGTAAATGGTCCAAATGATCCTCTAAAGATTTGCTATAAATCAGAATATCATCAAAGTAGACTATCACAAAACGTCCAATGAAAGCACGTAAAACTTCGTTCATTAATCTCATGAAAGTGCTGGGTGCATTAGTTAAACCAAACGGCATCACTAATGTAGCATCCCAATTGTCTAACAATTGTAATGCTACTTGGTCTAGTAATATAATGGCTACTTCCTATATATAATTGTTGCATCATAATTATATCATGCTCATGTCATCATGCCACCTTGCATTTGAGCATCATATAAAACCCTTTTAGTTTTGGTTCTTCTCTCATATGCATTGTAAATTGTATTTGCCTCTTGATATTGTATTTGGTTATTGATATATTGTGCAAATGCCCAAGTTGAGTTGGGGGCATATCTTTTATTCCACTCCACCACCTTTTTCTTTCACCATCGTATAATTCCACCATTCCATTATCCATGAGCTTGCATTTGTTTTTCTTTTGGAATTTAATCTAGCTCATGGGAGATAGGATGGATCTACTTCTACAAATCCTTAGCTTGGCCTTAAACCGTCTTTGGGAATGCATAAAAATAATGCCATGTTAATAATATTGTTTTCACAAAAATAAGCATGGCATTAATTATTTTGCATGGGCCATGCAACCATCTCCAATTTTGGTCCTCCTTTGCTTATATTTGGATTTTTGGGTGAATCTCCCATCTCTCTCTCTACCTCTCTTCATGCTTGATCTTGTTGGTTCTTGCTAAAAACCCTCCTCTTCCACCTATTCTTGTTTGATCTAGCTAGATACATGCAAGTATAAAAACCCTAATCCCTCTCCCTACCCCTCTCCCCTCTCTCATTTCACCTCTTGTTTTGATCATGCTTCAACCCTAGCTACCATACCACATCCTCTCCCTTAACCCTCCTCTCTAAACCACACCCCCACCCTAACCACTCCATGCCGAGGCACCCCTCTCTCTACCTAAACAAAACCCTAACCAAGGCTACCCCACCTAGCCACCCTTCCCCTGGCCGAGCTACCCCCTACCCAACCCTAACAATCTTAACCCGAGCCCCCTCTAGCTCCAACCCTAGCTCCATACCGAGCCTCTCTCTCTAGCTCTCTCCCTCTGCCGTGCGACCCCACCAGGCCGAACCTGATCTACCTCCCCTCTTCCTGGCCCACCTGCCTGCCTCTGCTCAGCAAATCAGGCCGACCGAGCACATGAAGGAGAGGAGGAAAAAGTGGCAAGCCACCTTTCTCTACCCCACTCCCCCACGGCATCCTCCCTCTCCTCTGCTACCTACCACCACCTCCGTCTCTCTCTGCATCCCAGATCTCCCAGGCCACCCCTTCCTCTCCGTCTACCCCTACCACCTTCTACACCGTCGGTCAACTGGCCGGTCTCCTCCGTTCCCCCCTTCCTGCAGCCGGTGGCGAGGAGCTCTGGGTGTCGAGGAAGATCGAGGAGACTACTAGGAGGCCGCCGGTACCTGTCGCGAAGGAGGAGAAGGACCAGAGCCGAAGTTCACCGACGAGCCCGACGCCAAACCCTAGCTCCGGTCACTGCGTCGCCAGCTGATCCCTGCGTCCCAGGCCGTTCCACCGACACACTCTCGGTGAGCACCCGACCCTCCCAGACACCTCCGCTAGCCGATCCGTTGCTTGCTCGCGTGGTGCGTGTCGTCGAACGCTCTCAGCGCGGCGAGCTCCGTCGTCGAGGACCGTCCTGCGTCACCTCACACCTTACAGCGCGTTGTCCTCTCTCCTAACAACCCCTAGCCTACCGCGGCTTCCGCCCTCAAGACGCCCAGGTCACGGGTTCGAGTACCTGCGCGCAGCGCTCGCGATCGGCATCGATCTGTCGCCAGTAACGCGTAGAAGATAAACAGTGTCGCGGCCCCCCTTTTTGCAGAAAACCCCCTTGTTGTTTTCTCGATCATCCCGCGCTCCTGCCGACCCACCTGTCAGCCTCTGTGGTTGTTTTGCAAGGAAGCACCCGCAAAGTCTGAGCCTCAACCCGCCGTCCCCGTCCGCCACGTGTCCCCCGCTCTCTCATCCATCGGCGTGGGCCCATCCATGACCACCGGACTTTGTCGTGGGGGCTGGTTAAGCCATGTGTGAAACGTTTTCCATCGCTCTGTGCCACCCAGTCAGCCTGGCCCCACTTGTCTGTGGCTGTGGCTAGGTCTGGGTTGAGTAAGAAAAGGATTTCTGTATTTCTGGTTTAATTCAAACTTTTCCAAATTAATTTAAATTCAAATTTCAAATCTGTTTTCAAATAACTTTTAAAATATAAACCCAAATTAAACATGTAATATATGTTTTGAAATCAGAAAAATATGAGGAATTAAAATATGCCCTCTAGAATATATTTTGAACACTTTAAATTTCAAGTTGATGAAAATTACAATAAAATGCCCTTTTCCTTAATTAATTAATAACTTTTGATTTATAACTCCAAATTTAACAAATAATATGTCTAAAATGATTAGCTCGATGAGACCTTTCTGTTTATGCATTTAATGTTCTGTTTTGCAGCATGCATCATATAAATATAAAGTATACAGCAACTTATTTGAGTATAAAATATGAGTAAAACTCCATAAAATGCTTTATTTTTGTACTCCACACCTCACCCATGCCATGCTACTTAATTGCCATGAAAAATGTGCATCATTCATCATGGCATGATTGTTTGCTTGTCGCATTTTATTCATATGCTTGTGCACTTTATTTATGTTGGCCCTTGTTTGTTTGGTTCTTCTTCGAATAGGCAATGAAGGGGGATATATCAAGATACCCAGGAGCACTACCCAGATCCTTCTCTTGCTTCAACTGAGCTGCCAGGCAAGCACTACCACATGCTTGCATACATACAGTACCTATTGCCTCTATCTTATTCTTGCATCATTGAGTCGCGATTGCATTAAATTGAATCCCAAGTACTGCATAGCCTTTACTTTTAAACCCCACCGAAGCTTGTTCTCCCATCCCATGAGCCATTACTACAGGAGTTGATTGAGCCATGCGGGTCGTAGAACAGCATGTGTAGGGTATGTGAGTGTCTGATGGATAACGAGGTACCTAAACAACTTAACCTGAGTAGTAATGGGATAACTAATGAAAGTGGCATCGGTGAGCAATATCTGCTATTTGGTTTTTCATGCTCACTTGTGTCCCGTATGACCCCGAGTACTTGATTCCTGTTCCTTGAATATTCGCGCTATCCACATCCGGGAGGCTTATAAACCCCCCTGAGCCAGAGCTTGATTCATTCTTATTTCTTGGGGCCACAAAGTAGTTTGGGGCTTTATTACTATCCTGTACTTATGCCATGCTTTACTGCTTTATTTACGATTGTGCGAGGAGCACTGTCTTTTTTGGATGCGGAGTGTTTTCGCGGTATCGACAAGCCAGTCACACTTTTGGGTTCCGATCGTTTCTGACCATTGACGCAAACCTTGAGTCCGTCTCGAGCCAACCGTTCGGGTAGCTTAATGGGGTGGCCCCCTAAAACATTTCTGAATCCTGTGATCGCTTTGTCGTGAATGCCTCGTTGGGTTTTGATTTGGTTTTTCCGAGGTTGATCGAGTGTGTGTTGCTATTTGTGCACCCTGCAGGTAAATCTTCAAAGCCGTGTCCGCGGTTATGGACGACTTGGAGCACAGTTTCTCGATCATAGACAAGTATAACTAAAGTACCGCTTTTAATTTGACTAAGTACCTGACTAGTAAATAGTGCAACACTCATGGAATGGATAATAAAACTGCCAACGGATGGGGGGCTGTTCGTCCGCTTCCTTGTTGGTAAACGAGGAGGAGGATGGATCTGTTAATATTACTGTTATAACTGTTGTTATTAATTTACGGACATCCGTCTATCTTTGGTTCGGCGGATGGTTAGCGAGTATCTATAGAATTGTTAGGTATTATCTTTTGCTGCAATTGCGTCACCCCAGGTTGTGTCCCCTTTAGAGGCATAAAGACTTCCTGAGTACCCCTAGGGTCTCACACGATAAATTGCTTGATTCAGATGAACAGGTACACTCGCAAGATGGATCTTTGGGTGGAGGAGGCAGACGATGTTGGCAACGATCACTCGGTGTAGAGATTCCGAACGGGATCCGTGAGATCTGTATGGATGTGTTTATTTATGGGGCATCTTATGCCGATTTGCTTCTTATCCGTACGGATCTTGTTTTCCGCTTCACGATACTCTGATGTTTGATGTATGAGGAGATATCCTAAACTATTATATCTATCTAGGATATTTGGATCTTGCCGTATGGCGTTGCAATATTTCTATTTTTTTAGATGGAATGGCTCTGAGGACTGTTGTATGGTGGCTTGCATACATACTCATTTGTGTATGTAGTTGATCCCTTCGCCTGCCGATTACGCCGCTCGTTCTTGTCCCGATGTTTTGGAAATGGTTAGGACGGCCGAAAGGTCTACCTGTGAGTGGCATTTGGCCCCACCGTACTATTTTAACCATTTCCGCTCATCCAGGCTTGTAACTAAGAGCGTAATTCACCGAGGTTGTTACAACTAACCACTCATACAAACCAAACTTAGTTTTAAATGTTGTTTTCCATTCATCTCCCAATTTCATACGAATCTGGTGGTAACCACTACGCAAATCAACTTTAGAAAACATGGTAGAGCCACTCAATTCATCAAGCATGTCATCCAAACATGGAATAGGATGATGATATCGAATAGTAATATTATTGATAGCTCTACAATCAGTACACATGCGCGAAGAACCATCTTTCTTAGGTACCAAAACAATAGGAACAACACAGGGGCTAAGGGACTCACGAATATGATCTCTGTCGAGTAGTTCCTGAATTTGGCGTTGTATCTCCTTTGTCTCCTCTGGATTGGTTCTATATGGCGCGCGGTTGGGCAACGTAGCACCATGAATTAGATCAATTTGGTGCCCAATTCCTCTAATAGGAGGTAGTCCTGGTGGCAGCTCATCGGGGAAGACGTCCTCATATTCCTGCAAAAGGTTAGCAATAGCGGGTGGCAAATAAGGAGGTATATCCTCAAATGAAAACAAAACCTCTTTGCAGACAATTGCATAACATTGAGTATTGTTTACATCTAGTTCAGCAATATCAATTTTATTTGCAAGCATACATGGACTCTTCAAACGAATTTCAGTAGCATGTTTAGAATCAGATTTAGTGTTCTTTGGTGGTACAAAATCTGCAGCAACAATCTGATTCTCACTTTTATTTTTCTCCTCAGTTTTTGCTCTACTAGCTCTAGCAAGATCATCTTTTAAAATATGTTCGGGAGTCTTAGGTTTTAGTCCAATTTTCTTTCCATCATGCATAAGAGAATAGTGATTAGTTTTGCCATTATGAACAGATTCTCTATCAAATTGCCATGGTCTACCAAGTAACAAAGAACAAACTTGCATAGGTACAACATCACAATCAACAAAATCAGAATATGTACCAATAGTAAAATGCACGCGTACCGTTCTTGTTACCTTGATCTTGCGAGAACTCTCAAACCATTGGATGTAATATGAATGTGTGCGTTGTCTTGTTTGAAGTGCAAGCTTCTCTACCATGTCAACACTAGCCAGATTATTACAACTCCCTCCATCAATGATGATCCTTATAGATCTTTCCTTGACAACACCACGTGTTTGGAACATGTTGTGGCATTGATCTTGCTCAGATTTGCTCAATTGCACACTCAACACATGTTGTGTAATTAAGCTCTTGTATTGATCAGCAGTTTTAGCTCTCATTACCTCTGTCTCTTCATCAAAATCACAATTGTCTCCATCTCGAGCAAAAATAAGGGCTAATGTATCTTCATCAAAGTCACTCGCTGAATCATATTGACCATCATCACGCACCATCATAACACGTTGTGTTGTGCACTGTCTCTCAATATGACCAAAACCCCAGCACTTGCGGCATTGTATATCCTTTGTTTTACCCGTGGAAGCCATAGAAGATGCACTACGAGCAGGAGCATTGGATGACGGTGGAGGAGCATCTGGAAATGTTGTGGTGGCCTTGGATGTGGTAGTAGCTGGTGGAGAATCACGAGAAGGAGGCACTGATTGTCGGGATGTCCAAGTGGATGTGCGACCTGCAGAATTATTAGTCCTCCTCCATGGTGTTTGGCGATCTTGCACTTCACGTTCAGCTTTGCAAGCAAGATGAAACAAACTGAGTGATAGAATTATATTCCTTGTAGTCTAAGATGTGTTGAATGTCCTTTTTTAATCCACCAAAGAAACGTGCAAGCATTTGTTCAGTAGATTCAACAAGACCACATCGAACCATCCCCGTTTGCAATTCCTGATAATACTCTTCTACAGAATTTTTCCCTTTTCCAAACATATCAGATTCTTTAGTAAATCACGTTGATAAGTGGGAGGCACAAAACGAACACGCATAGCAGTTTTTAAAGCAGTCCAAGTGCTAGGAATAGTAGTAGGATTTAAACGAAAATACTCAGACCACCAAAGGGAAGCAAATTGAGTAAATTCACATGTAGCAGCACTAACACGCATATTCTCAGAATATTTTAAGCATGCAAAACGTTGTTCTACTTCCATCTCCCATGTAAGATATGCATCAGGATTATATTTACCCTCAAAAACTGGAATATTTAATTTAAGCTTTGCAACATGATCATCATCATGTACCGGTGGTCGAGCGTTGCGGTGGTAATGTCGGGGACGTCCAGCAGGGTGTGGAGGTTGTTCAACCTCCTCGTCAAATAGATCGTCGTCGTCGGGATCGTAGTAGTACCCGTCGTCTGTCCCCAATGTCGCAGCAGCAGCCACGGTGGAAGTCTGAGGTGCCTCAGCGGCAGCGGTAGCCGCCTGAGGTGCGGTAGCCGAACCAGCAGTACGACCCGTGATCGGAATGCGCCGTGCGCCATGCCGAGGTGCCAATGGGGCGGGTGCGGGTGCCGACAATCTGTCCAAAACCTCCTTGAACCGAGCGTCAAGCTTGTCGTTGAAGGATTTCTCGAGTCCATCGATCTTGTCCATGGCGTTGGTGAGCTTAGTGTCAAACTCCCCTAGTCGTGCATCCACATCTTCAGCGCGACCGACCAAGAGCTCGGAGAAGTGGGCATGTAGTTCTTGGTTCGTCATTGTGGCAGGGTTCCGCGAAGTATCTGTCATGGTTAGTCCTCTAAAAATCACAGGTATATATGCCTATAACTACGGAAATATGGTGGAAGGCACGCGTAATTCGTCAAGCAATATACGAAGCTCTTACAAGTTCTTACCAAACAGCAGGAAAAAGGCGATGTGCAACCGCGAGGAGCAGTGGGTCTAGAGATTGAACCAAGCGATTACCAGGAGTCGAGACACCGCACGTGGAGAAATCTGTGGAGCTCTGGGAAGGCTTAGCAAAGGGGTTAGCAATTATCAAAACAACAATGCAAATGTTGAAAGAATGCTCAACGACGGTACTGTGCTGGTCCTAGGCTAGACCGTACTAGAGACGCGATCTTAGATCACCAACGATGTCACGACGCGACACAACAAGCAATATATGATGATATGGCACCCTGAAAAGCGAACCGAGATGTCGAAAATCACTATGATGGCGAGTGTCTAGAACTGATCTATGGGGTCTAAAAACAGGTTAGCCCCAAAAAAAAATTCGAAATTTTTGTATTATGTTCCGGAAAGCGCGCAGGCACCAAAAAAATATTGCTATAACGGCCGATGGAGAAAAGTGATCCCCGGGGCCGAAAATCAATATAGCCAGAATTTTTTTCGGAGGCGGTTCCAGACTTTTTTTTGCTCTCCTTCTGGACTTACGACCGAACTCTTAGCTTGACACGGACTTTATCTCAACACGGAAACAACAAGGAAGGAAAGTAAAAAGAAAAACTACGAAACAATAACTCAACTCGGAGCCGCGACAGGAAAAGTGATCGGATCCGTGTCGCGGTAGGCAGGCAGTGGCGGAGTTTTAGGGTTTATGGTGGCTGGGTGTATGGCGGCGGAATATGGTGGCGGAATATGGTGGCGGTGATCTACGAAGGTGGCGGTGACTACTGTGATCAGAACTCGAAACTCTAAGGGATGAGGCACTAAGACCAGCAACTCGACGCGACGATGCAGACACAAATTCAACAATGCAAAACTGAAAGATAATGCAAGGCGTAGATTGGTGATGGGATGGATCTAAACTCTAACTGTGTTTTTGGATTTTTCGTGGATTATAGGTAAAAACAGGTCTAATCTACGAAAACAGTAAAATCTCACCGAGCAACCTGAAATTTGATACCACTTGATAGGGCAAAGGTGTCCGATCTTTCGATGAGATGGTGATAGTCGATTTGGTGGAGTTCGGGCTTGACGATCCGACTACACGTGCGAGCACGAGCGCCAATGCAATCGCTAGGCCAATCTCCTGGAGGTTACCGATCCTGCGGAAACACGATCAGCCTGACCAGCGAGGGTCTTAATTCCTACCTGAAATCGAGAACAAGTAAGAACTAATATTGCAATCAAGATATTGCGGATTAAGATGAAAGCTCTATTGAAAAGGTGGGATCTTGTATAGGTGCAAAGTACAAGAGGCCTCTGCGACGCTCGAGCCTTGGCGAAGTTGTATGATGGCTAACTTAATGTCTAAACAAAATCCGAGTCTACGGTGACGGCTATGGGGAGTATTTAAGGAGGAAAAGGTAGGGTTTTGGCCAGCCATAGAAGTGGTGGCCGAATCCAACCCTAGAAGTCCTTTTCTCCTCAAATACGGACTCTAAAAAGTGGCTAATTAAAATCCTGCGAAAATTACATGGGTCTGGCCCAAAATAAAGGTGTCGCAGCACCATATGAAGCTATGGACGAATTTGTGAAGTATTAATCTTGAATATTTCGTCCAAGCCTTCTTTCTTCATTATGGTGGCCTCAAAGTTCTGAAATCTTCATCTGTGGCCTTCTCTTGAATCATCTCATGCTTGCTGCCATCTCCATGCATGGTCATGCTCCAATGCTTGTCCCTCTCATCCATGCTTGGTCCATCATTCCTAAGAGTAATAAATACATCTGATTTAGGTAGCATCATATTCTCATGTATGTGAGGAATAGTTCCAAGAAACGAAAGTACCTGATAGTTAAGCATGGTAAATTCTTATCTTGGAAATAAAACCACTTTAGGGTCCATTCGACACTTTCTTGGTCCGTATGCCTTTAAATTCAGCTATGATGGCAAATCTGTACTTTTGACACCAACGAACAACCATATTTACGTTTTTGATGCATATGGAAGGGAGAAGGTCAGTTTGCGCCATCACTGCAAATTTTTTCTTCAGATGTCCGGCTATGAAGTGCATAATTTCCTACCATGCCTGTTATTTTGCAGAAATATGTTGCTTTCACTCCAGATGGTCAATTTGTAATTTTAGGTAATATTTGGGGGATTTCATCCAACTTTCTTACAATCTTACATTATTATCTCTTGTACTGTGTGAGAATTTACAAGAAAGTCAGAAACACGTTCTTCACCTTCAACTTGCCTGTAGGTGTAGATATTTTATCAGCATGACAGAGGCACCTATAGTGGATGATAATGTGTGTTCGATATAGTAGTATGCTTCCCATTCACAAATCTAAAGTGAATATATATGCATGCTCATGCAAAGATAGACTCAAACTTGGAAATTTCAAGTTTGCTATAATGTTTTTCTGTGAACAATTGTCCAGGTTTTGTTGTGAAAGTTGATGTCCGGTCGAGTTCATCACTGTTTCTGTCAGTGTGGGGCTTTGCCATGGCTGTCCGCTGCACTGGTTTTGGTTAAGGTGATTCCTTTAGTGGTTTAGGTCAGTAGGTTCAGTTTTAATAAAATTATTGTATACCATCATTTGATTCTCAAGCTGATGTGATCTTTATTCATGAAGGTTTTTCATCAGCAAATGTCTCAAATTAGGAGATGAGATGAACAACAACTTTGCTCAGGTGATCAACTCCTACTTTGCATGGTAAACATGTGGAGTTTTTTGTATGCAAGTCATCTTCAATAAGCAGAGCATAAATGTTTTTGTCCTAATTTTGTTTCTAGATTACAACGATCTTTTTCAAACTAGAAATAAATAATGGAGGCCAAGGAACGTCTGCGATGGTAGTAGAATATTTGCAATGTGTTGCATCAGCAATAGGTAGAACTATTCAGATCAGACTTGGGATTTAGATGAAACGATCACATTTGCGAGGTAATCGTCCTCATGCTCTTAATTTTTACAATAGATAAATACTGTATCAAGTGTCTTTGTCTTTCGCTGTAACACATGTTTGTTAGTAAGGACTGGGCTTCATTTTTATCTCGGTGATGTTATCTGTTCCTAAACCTATTAGGAATAGTTTTCTACCTCAATTAAAGGTTGTTTGTGTTTCCACTAAATTTTCCATACACATTATTATGGTATGTGATTTATACCTAGGCTTTGAAAGTTTAAATTATATCACCATGAACTTCAATATGATTCTTTCCGTGACATTTTGAAGAAAAGAGGGTGACTACTAACTATAGTCAGTTAGACCATTCAATTATTTTGTCTCTTTTTTCTTTAAAAATAGGATATTTTCTTGGTCATACAACTCCTATAAAATAGAAAATGGAAATAAAATTATTAGAGAGCGAGCAACAACTGAACTCGAAAATCCGACCTCGATGGTACGACTGCTGGTCGCCTGACACATTTCAGTTGTGCATTGTCAGTATATGTGTGCTCTTACATTTGGATGCCTAAGATGACATTGATTTACTGTGAGTATGCTATATGCTGTTGTAGGTTGGTTTTATGTCGTTTTCCGATAATAAGATGATATGACCAAAGGGTAGTAGCCCACACTAGAAAACCTGACGGCTCTGGTGTAGTAGTCCTCTAAATGGAACTATTAAGATACTAGAAAAAAAATTATAGTCCTTTTTCTGCTCTGTTTCTTCATATAAATAATACCATTCTAGCTAGATGATCTTTGTTTCCTTCTTTGAACTATGAATTAGTTTGTTCATATATTACGATTTATAAGGAGCCACGGTTTCAACTTTCAGCATGTGTGTCCATGCCTTGCTGGTTCAGTTTTTGCGACGTTGTTTCTTAAAGGCCCTTTCTTACTATTTAATATCCGTGGAGTATAATAGATAGACGGTCATGTCTAAACATGCAAAATGCACCTAACTTTTCATTACTGGATGTAGTCTGTGCATTAGTCTATCTGTTCTAAAATTAAGATGCTTCTATGGAAATTTCATACAGAAGGCGGCGGAATTGCATCTAAGCAAGCAAAGGTTTGCGCTTTATAGATTAGATTCACTAGGGTATTGAGAGAGAGGTAGGGATTGGAAGTCACAGAGACAGAGGGCATTTGTGCTTGCTATGGTGTGCTGTTGATGGTCGGTGTGGCGAGGCAGCAAGGGTGACCGAGCGGCGAGCATGCCGGCGCCTTGGTGCTCGCTTACCGACCGCATGTACCTGCTGGTGGGCGCTGATGGACCATCCTCTCCTTCCTTGTCGTCGCATGCACCTATTGGTCCTGGTACTATACTGATTGCAGATACTTAATTATATATATGTTATTCTAACCTGTATGGACTTATCCCTTAAAATACGATGATGAAACTAAATATTAGTCTTGGTATATTATACTAATTGCAGATCCTAAATTAAAGTATTATAGGTGATGCAGTCTTCCCTTGCAATGGAAGACTACTCAAATTTTTTCGTCACCAAAATGGGTTTTCTTGATTCTTCCATTTATCTCAGAATTCATATTGTTGCTTGTTAATCTGTTCTAATATGGTATAATTAGTTTCAGTAGGCTATTGACACTTAAATACCATTGGGTATGGTGTGAGGCATTTGCTTATTTGTTTCACGAATTATAGCTTATTTGTCAAGCACGTTTGCCATATAAATCCGATATCTTCATTACCTGATGTAGTAATGATAATATATTATTCTTGTGATTCTCTTTGGGAACATGATCAGGCGCGCGGATCCAATCATCTGCATGTAAACAGCAGTTCGCTTATTGACCTTGGCTTAGTACCATATTGGTGTCCCTTCTCTCCGTTATCATTGAGTGTTATATTCTAGCTATCTACCTTTAATGTTGCCAGTATATGTACCTGAGGGTAGATTGGCATGTTCCACTTTAGCTCTGTTGCTTGCCGTTGTTATTCTATGCTGCTGGTGAATTTGGTTCGATTCAGTTCATTTTTTTGGTACCTCTACATGTGTTTGGAATACATCATAAGCTTCGCTTTGCTCTGTTTCAGATTGTCTACTGCTGCTGCAAGTTGTTGCTGTGTCTTTTTCTTCTGACAGGTAGTTGTATTTCTTCATCTTAACTCCTTAATTCTATATATTGGGATGTGCATATCCGGTGTGCCGCTAGGTTTAACTGACGTGGTTTAGGCTGCCACTGAATTTATGTATCATAACATGCATAGATATTACTTGTATTTTTGGAGCCCTATTGGATATAGATGAATAATTGAATATATATAATGTATGACTAGGACATAAACATGATATTCTCGGTACATTTGAAGTGTATTTGTTGATGGTGCATTTGCTGAATTTGGATGTTCCAGAATTCTTAAAAAATGAAAGCAGAACAACCTCATACTATTTGATTTGCCTTAATTGATACTTGTGATAATTTAACATCAGAGCACAACAATAATAGTCAAGGAAAGTAGTGTACTACCACTGCCCAGGTTGAGGTTTTGTTTTTCTTTGTTGCAACTAGCAACTTTTGGGTCTATTAGTAGTAACCATGAGATTTATGCCGCCTTGATGAGTAGTGGCAGCGGTAGGCACCTTCGTGCCTCTCCTGACGGTGGTGGCCGTTGTCATTTGCGAGCTACTGGAGTTGGAGTCTGTCGTCTAGGCCCCTCTCCACCATCCTCTAGCTTGAGGCCGCCAAGGTCGTCCTCGACAAGCATGAGGCCAGAAAGGTCGCCCTCCTCCTCCTTTATTTCCTGCTCATTTTGGTCCTTGGATGTTTGATTAGTTATATGTATTGGATATACGTTAGATTCTCCATATACATTAGATTCTAAATAGTTATGTACTGGAATACAAGCTCATAGGACTTTGAAGGTCACCATTTATGTTCTCACATGATTGTTTTTTGCAATAGTATTTATTTTCAACTTATAAAATATATTACGTCTTTATAAGAATGTTTAAGAAAACCAATTGTTGCCTAGTTGATAGATGAGCGACAATGCTACCCTGCCCATAGGGTTCAACTCCTGCGTGAAGTGGAATTTATTCCGTGCCATGGAGTGAGCGCCATGTTTTTCATGTGAAAAGCACCAAGTCACCGTGTGCTAGGTCCGGTCTTCACTAAGCCAGACACTGTGATATAATTTTTGTTGAAAAACTGATATTGAAGTGTCTGTGTGCTTCTCAATAATCAAGATTGGGAATTCTGTATGCAACAGCCGAGATTGAAAAGTTTTCATGTAGTTGCCCACATTGATTGTTTGCTTTTCAATGTGCTAGAACCAAATATTATAATGACTTAGATGACCATAGAGAAGGCATATCGGTTGCGCTCCCTGATTGTTACCATGGATCAATACATCAAGATTCCCTGCAAAACAAATTCTGAGTTTCCTTCTGTTGGATTACATCTATGCGTGTAGCTCTTCCGCCAGATTACAGATGATCGGGTTGTCCTGTTCATATGCCTGGAGAAAATCGTGGAGCTGCTCTCACTATGTGGGATGATACATCCTGCCGCCTCCATGCTTCTTTCATTATTCAGTCCCAGTTGCAATGTTCTTACCTTTTCCAGATAATACTTTTGATTTTACCAGATTCAGCTTTCCAATTCAACTCTGATTATATCTGTACATTCGCAAAATTATGCTGAATAAATATTTTGTTTCTATCTACGGTTAAGGTCACATGTGGATGTGTAGAACAGATTTTGTGTTCTAGAAAACTAAAATTCATGTGCATCAAATCTAAAGCACGACAGAGGAATTAGAATCAGCATTATAGTCTCTATAAACATACTCTACTACATATATGATCTCAAAGATGCCTTTAGATAGTTATATGGGCAAGAACAGATTGATAGTGAAATTTCAAACAGTTTAACAATAATTCAGATTCATAGCTTGAATTTTATAATTGTATATATCCAATCAATTGGTAGCTCTTGGTTCGGTTGTTTTTCATGAAATATATATAAAACATAGATTAATTGGCTATTTGATTTTTATCGCTCTTATACCAAACGTAAATTAGTGCAAATTCCGGGGTCGTGCTGTAGAGTTTCGTAGCATGAAAAACAAAAAATTTCTACCGTATACAAACAAACAAGCCAAGATCTATCTTCTAGATTGTAGCAACGAGTCGATGGAATAACTCACCCTCGAAGATTTCAAAGTGTTTAACAAGAGCGGATTCTCGTGGGTGATGTAGCCGTACTCTTGCCGATCTCAAGATCGCGTAGACGATCCTTCCGGCGCTGCGTTCCGGCAGCGCTCCCGCAGTCGGTCACACGTTAAATCGGTTTCGTGAAGACCTTCCTCTCCCTTGTTCCAGCAGGCAGCGGAGGTTGTAGCACTCTCCTCGCGATTCCGGCAGCACAACGACGTGGTACCGGAAGTAGAGGGGAGATCTCGCAGGGCTTCGCCTTAAGCCGGAGCGAGTATGGTGGACTATGAGAGAGCTCCTCGGCGATCTAGGGTTTAGACACACCAAGGAGGAGGTGCTAGGGCCGGCGTCTAGGGCTTGGCGCTTGCCCAAGTCGGCGACTAGGGGAGCCCTAGGCGGCGGCAACAGGAGGTGGCGGCGCCGGGCTAGGGTTTTGGGTGGAGAACTTGTGTGCTAGGAGGGGCAGCCCTGCCCCTCCCTTTATAGGTGGGAGGCGCCGGCCAAGGGGAGGGAGTCCCTCCCCAACTCGGATCCCTAGTGGGCCGGCGGTGGAGGAGGAACTCCTCCCCAACTCGGTTTCCCACTTCCCTCCACTTCCCAAAATAGCCGTTTGACTTTTCAAATTGGCGTTTGACTTTTCAAACTAGGATTTGATTAAACCCTTTATTTTGTTCAGCGATGACACTTAGTACATGATGCAATCATCCCAACTTGGTATGACACATTCATGTACCCTTCCCCTTCAGAGTGCCGGACATTTCGAAACCTTCTAGAACATTCCCGATGAAAACACCGGAACCATTCTCCAACTCCGAAATAGGACTTTCCTTATATGAATCTTATTCTCCGGACCATTCCGGATCTCCTCGTGATATCCCGGATCCCATCCGAGACTCCGAACAACATTCGGTCTCTTACTCATCATTCCATAACTACTCAAACAACGTCGAATCCTTAAGTGTGTCTCCCTACGGTTCGTGAATTATGCGAACATGATCGAGACACTTCTCCGAATAATAACCAATAGAGGAATCTGGAAATTCATATGGCTCCCACATATTTCTACAATTACTTTGCGATCGAATGAACCACTTACATACGATACCAATTTCCCTTTGTCTCACGATAGTTTACTTATCCGAGGTTATGATCGTCGGTATCTCTGCATACCTAGTTCAACCTCGTTACTGATAAGTACTATTTTCTCGTTCCCGTGATATGTGATCCCTTGTGAGCCAGTCACATGCTTGCAAGCTAATTGGATGACATTTCACCGAGAGGGCCCAGAGTATATCTATCCGTCATATGGATGGACAAATCCCACTCTTGATCCATGTGTCTCAACCAATACTTTCCGAACACTCAATGCCACCTTTATAGCCACCCAGTTACGGTGTGGTGTTTGATGTCATCAAAGCATCCTTCCGATGAAGGTGATATGCATGATCTCATGGTCGAAGGAATTAGGTTACTATGTATCAGAAAGCATATAGCAATTGAACTATTAAAATGACTTGATCTTTATGCTACGCTTATGTTACGGGGTAACCCCTAGGGGTGGCCCGATCTTTCATGAATTTCCACGGGAAAGCGAGGGGAAAGCGGTGGTCGGGGGGAGAAGGGATGAAAACCACGAACACACGCACACAAATCACGATACACGCTGATAACTCACGCCGGTGGCAACCGGTCCAACATAATCCCTAGGATCGGTGTTGGGCGAAGCTCTCTCTCCACGCCAACAACGGGGGACGAGGTGCTTGGTGAGACCTTGACGACTTGGGGGCGAGAAACCGAGAACCCAAGGCCTTGTACAACTTGAACGCACTAGGCAAGATCCAAGAGGAGGGTGGATAATAGGGTGCCCCTTGGTAGGAGCATGAGACCAATAGATTGAAAGATCCTCAAAGGGGTGTCCTTAATCTATTATTATCCAAGTCTAGGGTTTACAATAAAGGGTGGGGGATATATATGGGCCAACCACATAAACAGGGGTAGTTTCAGAACGAAAAGGTAAAATTTAGGAAGAGGTATAGGGCGCTGGCCTGAACTGATATATTCAGGTTCAGTCAGGACCGGTAGTACCGGTTGGGCAACCGGTAGTACCGGTCGTAAACGTGAAATGCCAGTACCATGAAGGCGGACTTAGACTTCGTCGTCAATCGCCGATGGCAGCGGTAGGAGGGGGCGGTAGTACCGGCCACCGGTAGTACCGGTTCCTGGGCCGGTAGGACCGCTGGCGTCTGGGGCGTGGAGTGGTTCTTCCTGGAGCGTCCGGTAGCGGTGTCCGGTAGTACCGCTTGTACCGGTAGTACCGCTCGCCTGATCCGGTAGTACCGGTTGAGTCTGGCAGCGACTGGTTGCTTCCGCTCCGGTTCCTTTGTCCCATGGGTCCTTCTCTTCGTACCTGATGATGCACAGTGTATGCGTATGAAGTAGAAAGCCATCCAGGGGCGTATCAAAATCACACAAGGAAAGGAGCGAGTTAACCTTGGCTTGTAGGAGCTTAGCTCGGGCGCGAGTCATTGGTCCGCTAGGAGGGCTAGGTGTTGTAGATGGAGGTGCGTCCGTAGGACGGGCTGCATCAGCTCCCCCCCTTGGGAAAGAGTCGTCCTCGACTCTTCAACCTTCTAAACTTCATCTTCTCCATGGTAGGGTGAGAGGTCCTTGACATTGAACGTCGGGCTCACAAGATACTTGGATGTTGGTATATCGATGATGTAGGCGTTGTTGTTGATTCTCTTGAGTACTTTGAACGGTCCATCGCCTCTTGGCTTTAGTTTGGAGTCGCGGTCCTTGGGGAAGCGGTCTTTACTCAAGCGTATCCACACAATGTCGCCTTCTTCAAAGATCATCTCTTTCTTGTTCTTGTTTAGCCTTGATGCTTGGCGAAGGACTTGTTGCTCGATCGTAGCTCTTGTGTCTTCATGGAGTTTCTTCATTGTTTGGGCACGCTTGACAACGTCCATATTGGCACGGTCGTGAAGTGGAAGTGGAAGGATATCGAGCGCAGTGAGAGGCTCGAAACCATAGACGATCATGAACGGGCTCCTCATGGTGGTGGAGTGCTTGGAGCGGTTGTAGGCGAACTCGGCGTGTGGAATACATTCCTCCCAATCCTTAAGGTTCTTCTTTATCAACACACGTAGAAGTGTGCCAAGGCTTCGATTGATGACCTTGGTTTGTCCATCGGTTTGAGGATGCGAGGCGGACGAGAAGAGGAGCTTGATGCCGAGCTTGGCCATGAGTGTCTTCTAGAAGTAGCTCATGAATTTGACGTCGCGGTCGGAGACTATTGTTCTTGGTACACCGTGTAGCCGAATTATTTCCCTGAAAAACAAATTTGCTACATGTGAAGCATCATCGGTCTTATGGCACGAAATGAAGTGTGCCATTTTGGAAAAGCGATCCACTACCACAAATATAGAATCATGTCCATGTTTAGATCTAGGCAATCCTAACACAAAGTCCATGCTAATGTTTGACCAAGGTGCATGAGGAATAGGCAATGGCATATAAAGACCAAAGGGGTTGGACTTAGACTTAGCTTGGATACATGTAGTGCATCGTTGGACGTGGCGCTCCACGTCGCGTTTCATCTTTGGCCAAAAGTAGTAAGTGGAGAGCATGTCATATGTCTTGTCACGGCCAAAGTGACCCATAAGGCCGCCACCATGGGACTCTTGAAGAAGCAAAATTTGGAGAGATGACTTCGGAATGCAAAGCTTGTTTTGTTTGAAAAGAAAACCCTTATGCAAATAGAAATCATCGATCCCTTTGTCTATTGAACATCGTGCAAAAATTGGTCCAAAGAAAGGGTCGGACGCGTACAAAGATTTGATGTCATCAAGACCCAAGACATTCACTTCGAGTCGCGTAAGAAGGTTTGTGTTTTTGCGAGACAAGGCGTCCGCGACCACATTTTCTTTGCCCTTCTTGTATTTGACAATGTAAGGAAAAGACTCCATGAACTCAACCCATTTGGCGTGCCTTTTACTCAAATTGGCTTGGCCCTTAAGATACTTCAACGACTCATGGTCGGAATGGATGATAAATTCTTTGGGCCAAAGATAGTGTTGCCACACTTGAAGGACTCGAACCAAGGATAAAAGTTCTTTGTCATAAATGGGGTAATTAAGGCGTGCGCCATCCAGTTTCTCACTATGGTATGCAATAGGACGTCCATTTTGCATAAGGACGCCACCAATGCCAATACCACTAGCATCACATTCAATCTCAAAGGTTTTTGTGAAATCCGGTAATGCAAGAAGTGGTGCTTCGGTGAGCCTCTTTTTGAGCTCATCAAAAGCCTTTTGTTGTGCTTTTCCCCAAACGAACGTGACATTTTTCTTGGTCAATTCATTGAGGGGGCAAGCAATGGTAGAAAAGTCTTTCACAAAGCGACGGTAAAAGCCAGCCAACCCATGAAAACTACGAAGTTCACTAACATTGGTCGATATGGGCCAATCTCTTATGTCCTTAACTTTTGAGACATCAACTTCAATGCCATTAGAAGACATAACAAAACCAAGGAAAATCAGCTTGTCTTTTGCAAAATTGCACTTTGGGAGGTTAGCATAAAGCTTTTCATGACGAAGGATTTGAAGGACGTCCTTAACATGAGTAACATGCTCCTCTAGTGACTTGCTATAGACAAGGATGTCATCAAAGTAAACAATGACACTCTTTCCAATGAGAGATCTCAAAATATGGTTCATGAGGCGCATGAAGGTAGATGGGGCATTTGATAAGCCAAAAGGCATAACCAGCCATTCATAGAGACCAAGCTTGGTCTTGAAGGCGGTTTTCCACTCATCACCTTCGGCCATGCGAATTTGATGGTAACCACTACGAAGATCAATTTTCGAAAATATAGTGGCTCCACATAACTCATCAAGCATGTCATCAAGACGCGGTATAGGATGTCGATAACGCACGGTGATAGCATTGATTGGACGACAGTCCATGCATAACCGCAACGTATCATCCGTTTTTGGAACTAGAATCACGGGGACCGCGCTTGGGCTAGTGCTTACTTGGATCAAACCTTTGGAGACGAGTTGGTTGATTTGACGTTCTATTTCCTTCGACTCTTCCGGGTTCGTGCGATACGCGGCGCGGTTTGGGAGTTGGGCGCCGGGTATGAGGTCGATGCATTGCTCGATTCCACGAAGAGGAGGAAGGCCATGAGGAAGCTCTTCGGGAAATACATCTTGGAATTCCTGCAAAATAGCCATCAAAGAAGGAGGAACATTTGTCAAGTCGTTAGTTCCTTGCGCTAGTCCCTTGCATACAAGGACATAGTGCAAGATGGATGGGTTGTTCCGCACTTCTCTCATCTCACTTTTGGTGGCAAGAAGAACACTCTTAGTTTTTCCACTCGAGTTTGGCTTGTGGCACTCACTCACTATGGTGTGGTTCTCTCGCTCACCACTCTTCTCACAAGGTGTTTTTGTGTATTGCGCCCTCGCTAAAGCCTTTGCATTGTCCGCAATTATTTGGCTAGGAGTCATTGGTTGCAACACACAAGTTTTATCAAGCCATTTGAAGGTATAAGTGTTTGAGTGACCATCATGCAAAGCACGCTTGTCATATTGCCACGGCCTTCCGAGCAACATATGGCAAACCGTCATTGGGACCACGTCACATTCCACCGTGTCCTTGTAGGGCCCAATTGAGAATGTTACCGAGACGGTGTGCTTGATCTTGACGGATCCTTGGTCACTTAGCCATTGGATATGGTAGGGGTGTTTATGCGGGAGGAGGGTGAGGTTGAGTTTCTCACACAATTCCGTGCTTGCAAGATTGTGGCAACTCCCTCCATCGATGACAACTTTGATGGACTTCCCATTGATGCCGGCACGAGTTTGGAAGATGTTCGAGCGTTGGTCTTCATTCTCATTGGCTTGGGTAGTTAAGACCCTTGTGACCACGATGGACTTGCGTCATGCTCACACACAAGAAGTTCTTGGTCCTCTTCCAAATGTTGCCTTGCCATGGCTTCCTTTACCCGTGCATCAAACTCTTCTTCACTCAAGTATTCTTCATCGCCGTTGTCATGGACGAACAAAACTTTCTTGTTTCCACATGCGGCCAACTTGTGTCCTTTGCCTCCACACTTGTAGCATTCACCATTGAATGGTTGTTCATCCCTTGTGTATTTGCCACTTGGGGGCTGTTTTCCCTGAGGTAGTGTTGGCTTGAAGGGAAGCTTGGTGGTACTTGAGGAGCTTCCACTTGGTGTTGTTGGAGTAGTGGATGGTGCTTGCTTGTAGGTGAAGTACGTCTTTGGCTTGTTGTACTTGATGTCCTCTTGCACTTGACGCTCAGCCTTTGATGCGATGTGCACAAGCTCAACCATGTTGTTGTACTTTTGAAACTCGGTGATGCGCTTGATGGAATGGTTCAAGCCATTGAGGAAACGTGCCATTGTTTGTTCCTCTCGCTCTTCAATGTTGGCACGGATCATGTTGAGCTCCATTTGCTTGAAGTACTCTTCCATGGTCTTTGTCCCTTGACTAAGCGTTTGAAGCTTGTTGAAGAGGTCACGCGTGTAGTGCGAAGGAACAAAGCGGGATCGCATATGGGCCTTCATATCTTGCCAAGTTGAGATTGGAGGCTCTTCTTTTTCTTCGCGAGCGAGTTGGACTTGTTCCCACCAAAGGTTGGCATACTCATCGAACTCGAGGGATGCCATGGCCATCATCTTCTCATTGCTATAGTTGTGCATGCGGAAGATCTTGTCCACCTTGAGTTCCCACGAGAGATATTCTTCGGGTTCATTGGAACCGGTGAACTTGGGCATTGTGAATTTGAGCTTGCCGAAAGTTTCTTCTCCATTGCGGTTCCGGTTGTGGCGGTTGCCATGATTTTGGCGGTCATCATCATCATCCGAGCTCTCATGTCTTGCTTGGTGATGGTTGTGTTGCTCTTGCGGTTGTTGAGGTGCCGCGTTTGGTGGTGGAACTTGGTTTGGACGACGAGCTTGGGGAGCTTGCTCGTGTTGTTATCGCGGTTGAGGACGAGGACGAGGTTGATGGTCCTCATGACGAACTTGGGGAGCTTGCTCTTGCTCTTGTTGCGGTTGATGCCGAGGAGCATTGTCTTGCGCCAAGTGGCGAGGAGGACGTCTAGCCGCATGCACAATGGGCTGTTCTCCTTCTTCTTGATGTGGAGGAGGTTCGTCATGATGATCATGTTGTCGACATTGACGATCATGTCGATGATGACGCCTTGGTGGATCTTCAAGTGCTTCACGTCGACGGTGACCTTGTTCGTCCTCTTCGGATGCTTCACTTGTTGTGGAAAGAACATGTCGACGACGATGGGCTTGGTGGTCCATGTGAGTTTGCTCTTGTTGAATCACAAGTGCCCTTGGTTGTGGCTGGTTCGCTTCACGTCTTGGAGGTCTTGAGGAGAGGTCACCATCATAGCTTGACGTTGCGGCGTGTCGCGGAGATGGTACCGCTTGAGAAGAGCTCATGGATTGAAGGACGGGTCCATCCCGGTGCCTTGAAGCGTGACGGCGAGGTGCACTTGATTCACTTGAGGAGTGCCGAGATGAGCTTGAGTCGCGCGAGCGTGGCCTTGCTAGCCCATCAATGAGGCGTTGAAGCTTCTCATCCGTTGAGGCGAGGGCGCGACCAAGAGCTTCATTTTGATGACCAAGGTTGTGTTGCATGGCATGCATTTGGCCATGGACTTCGTCGAAGCGGTTGTCGATGTTCTTGAACTCCACTCGGGCTTCGCTAAATTGTTCATCTTGGCGCCTCTCAAGAGCTTCACAACGGTAGTTGAATTCTCCTCGGACCTTCCAATGGTCCCATCTTGTCATGAATTGTGTGTCGTCCTCCGGAGGTGGTGGTGGTTGGGACGGCTCGCCATTCCTGTCCATGATGCAAAGCCGACAAGGGTTGTATATGGAGAATAAGGGTGCGTAGAGTTAGCCGTTTACCTCATCTTGGAGATTATATCAAACCAATTGCCACACAAATGAGCGAACAGCGTGCAAAGTGAAATGGCAAAGAAACTCACACACAAATATGCTACACCTCTCAAAAGCTTTTGGTGGAAGGTTAGGATTGTGGAAAACCAAACGAAACGATCCAAGCAAAAGGTTATTGTTCTAAGTGGTAAAGAACCAAAGATCAAAAGCAAAAGGATACGATCTACAAAAACACGGAAAAACGCACACGTGGAGAAAAACGGGGTTAGCACGACTATGAAAATAAGCACAAAAGGTCCTAACGAAGACTACGCTCGGTTGTCGTGCCAACTCAAGGAGAGACCACAACTCGTTTGCCAAAAGAGGATAAGCAATAGATTTGTGCACTTGCCTTGGTGCGCTCTTTCTTCTCTCTTTTTGGCTTACAAGCTTGGTATTCTCTTTGTATTGGGAGACTATGTATCTTTCTATTTTTCTTTTTCTTCTTTTTTTTTGATTTGTTTTTGTTTTCTCCCTTTCTATGCTACTATGTTAATTTTTGTATTTGGCCTCACACTCTCACTTTCCAAAGGCAAGTGCACAATGCTTAGACAAACACAAAATGAGTTGCTCTCATAGGATAGATACACACAAAGGAAGATATGGGGTTGTCAAAGTGGTGCAAGTTATACCTTTGGTATTGTTGACGACTTGCAACCGTTGGTGGGGGGTGATGTTCGAGTGTCGCGGTGTCGTTGAGCGCGCGGTGACTTTGATGCGGAAGCTGTTGTGAAAATGGCGACAAACACGCGAAACACGAACAAGTGAAGTTGAAAAGTAAGCAAACGAAGTTGAGGCGTCAAAGGAGCAAAGAAACACGGTCAGAGGCGGGCGGTAGTACCGCCAGGAGCAACCGGTAGTACCCGCGGGCGGTAGTACCGCTTGTGCTACCGGTAGTACCGGTGATTTGCGGTAGTACCGCTCGCACAACCGGTAGTACCGCTAGGCGCGGAACTGGAACGAGATCAACTTGACAAAATCCTCAAATTCGTGGTGATCTGACCGAAAGGCTGGGCTAGGAACAACAAGGGCTATAGATCGACTCCAAAAGAAACAGATCTATGGACCAAAACCACGAAAAACTCACCAAATCCAAAGATCGATCCGAAGGCAAATTGGGGCTCTTTTTGGTGGGATTTTCGATTTTAAGGGGGATCAAAGAAAAATTGGGGGGAAATTCGTGATCAACCTTGCTCTTGATACCAATATGTTACGGGGTAACCCCTAGGGGTGGCCCGATATTTCACGAATTTCCACGGGAAAGCGAGGGGAAAGCGGTGGTCGGGGGGAGAAGGGATGAAAACCACGAACACACGCACACAAATCACGATACACGCCGATAACTCACGCCGGTGGCAACCGGTCCAACATAATCCCTAGGATCGGTGTTGGGCGAAGCTCTCTCTCCACGCCAACAACGGGGGACGAGGTGCTTGGTGAGACCTTGACGACTTGGGGGCGAGAAACCGAGAACCCAAGGCCTTGTACAACTTGAACGCACTAGGCAAGATCCAAGAGGAGGGTG
This sequence comes from Avena insularis, assembly GCA_023614405.1. Taxonomy (NCBI): domain Eukaryota; kingdom Viridiplantae; phylum Streptophyta; class Magnoliopsida; order Poales; family Poaceae; genus Avena; species Avena insularis. The sequence continues at coordinate 164,786,655 of CM042685.1, read as the reverse complement.
GATAATAGGGTGCCCCTTGGTAGGAGCATGAGACCAATAGATTGAAAGATCCTCAAAGGGGTGTCCTTAATCTATTATTATCCAAGTCTAGGGTTTACAATAAAGGGTGGGCGCTATATATGGGCCAACCACATAAACAGGGGTAGTTTCGGAACGAAAAGGTAAAATTTAGGAAGAGGTACAGGGCGCTGGCCCGAACTGATATATTCAGGTTCAGTCAGGACCGGTAGTACCGGTCGGGCAACCGGTAGTACCGGTCGTAACCGGTAGTACCGCTCCGGGGGCGGTAGTACCGCTGGCGGACTTGGAGCTTCCGTCGGAGTCGCCAGTAGCGAGCGGTAGGAGGGGGCGGTAGTACCGGCCACCGGTAGTACCGGTTCCTGGGCCGGTAGGACCGCTGGCGTCTGGGGCGTGGAGTGGTTCTTCCTGGAGCGTCCGGTAGCGGTGTCCGGTAGTACCGCTCGCCTGATCCGGTAGTACCGGTTGAGTCTGGCAGCGACTGGTTGCTTCCGCTCCGGTTCCTTCGTCCCATGGGTCCTGCTCTTCGTACCTGATGATGCACAGTGTATGCGTATGAAGTAGCAAGCCATCCAGGGGCGTATCAAAATCACACAAGGAAAGGAGCGAGTTAACCTTGGCTTGTAGGAGCTTAGCTCGGGCGCGAGTCATTGGTCCACTGGGAGGGCTAGGTGTTGTAGATGGAGGTGCGTCCGTAGGACGGGCTGCATCAGCTTATCTATAGGAGTATGTCCACCATATCATTCTCCTAACGATATGATCTTGTTGTTAATAACATCTCAATGTTCATGATAGGGAAACCACAATCATTTATTAACCAACAAGCTAGTATTATATAGAGGCTTTACTAGGGACTTCAATTTAAGTTTACAAATCACACAAGTATTAATGTTTCCTTGTTAATACTATTATAGCATGAATGTAAACATTTATCATAAACACAAAGATATAATAATAACTACATTTATTATTGCCTCTAGGGCATATCTCCAGCCTCCCACTTGCACTAGAGTCATCTAATCTAGATTACATGGTAATATACCGAACACCCATGGCAGTTTGGTGCTGGTCATGTTTTGCCCTCGGGAGAGGTTTAGTCAACGGATCCGCCACATTCAGATCTGTGTGTACTTTGCAAATCTTTATGTCCCCATCTTCGACATGTTCTCGAATAGCGTGAAAACGTAGCTTGATGTGCTTCAGCTTCTTGTGTGACCTTGGTTCTTGCGCATTGGCTATGGCGCCCATGTTATCACAGTAGATAGACATTGGGTCCAACGCACTAGGAACCACACCCAACTCTGTAATGAACTCTTTCATCAATATCGCTTCTTGTGAAGCCTCCGAAGCAGCCATGTATTCCGATTCAGTTGAAGATCTCGCCACAACGCTTTGCTTTGCACTCCTCCAGCTAACTGCTGCACCATTCAAAGTAAATACGTATCCAGATTGTGATTTAGAATCATCCGGATCGGTGTTCCAACTAGCATCGGTGTAACCATTAACAACGAGTTGTTCATCACCTCCATAAGAAAGAACCATATCCTTCGTTCTTCTCAAGTACTTAAGGATGTTTTTGACCGCTGTCCAATGATCTACTCCTGGATCACTTTGATATCTGCTAGTTAAACTAACAGCATATGCAATGTCGGGTCTAGTACATAGCATGGCATACATTAGAGATCATATGGCTGAGGCATAGGGAGTCTTACTCATCCTTTCTCTATCTTCTGCCGTTGTCGGACTTTGAGTTTTACTCAAGGTCGTATTGGGCAACATGGGCAAGAACCCTTTCTTGCTATCTTCCATTCCAAACCTCTTTAGAACTTTATCCAAACATGTACTTTGTGACAATGATATTAGGCGTCTCGATCTATCTCTATAAATCTTTATGCCTAATATGTAAGCTGCTTCGCCAAGATCCTTCATTGAAAAACTATTATTCAATTATTCCTTGACACTATTAAGAAGGTCTACATCATTCCCAATCAACAATATGTCATCTACATATAGTATTAAGAATGCTACAGAGCTCCCACTCACTTTCTTGTAAATACAAGCTTCTCCATAAGTTTGTATAAAACCAAAACTTTTGATCACCTTATCAAAACGTTGATTCCAACTTCGGGATGCTTGCTTCAATCCATAGATGGACCGTTGAAGTTTGCATACCTTGTTAGCATCTTTAGGATCGACAAACCTTTAGGTTGCATCATATACAACTCTTCATCAATGTCTCCATTGAGGAATGCTGTTTTGACATCCATCTGCCATATCTCATAATCATAATATGTAGCGATTGCTAACATAATCCTTATAGACTTTAGCTTCGCTACAGGTGAGAAAGTCTCATCGTAGTCAACTCCTTGAATTTGTCGAAACCCTTTTGCGACAAGTCGAGCTTTATAGACAGTAACATTACCATCAGCATTTGTTTTCTTCTTGAAAATCCATTTGTTCTCGACAGCCTTCCGGCCATCCAGTAAGTCCACCAAAGTCCATACTTGGTTTTCGTACATGGATCCAATCTCGGATTTCATGGCTTCTTGCCATTTATTGGAATCTGGGCTCATCATCGCTTCCTCATATGTCGCAGGGTCATTGGTGTTGTCCACCAACATGACACTCATAACGGGATCATACCAATCAGGAGTGGTACGAGTTCTCGTTGACCTGCGAGGCTCTGTAGCAACTACAACCGAAGTTTCATGATCATCATCATTAGCTTCCTCTCTTATTGGTGCAGGCACCACTGGAACTTCTTCCGGTGCTGCGCTACTCGCAATTTTGAGAGAAGGTTCTACAACCTCGTCGAGTTCTACTTTCCTTCCAGTCACTTCTTTCGAGAGAAATTCCTTCTCTAGAAAGGATCCATTCTTGGCAACGAAGATTTTGCCTTCGGATCTATGATAGAAGGTATACCCAATAGTTTCCTTCGGGTATCCTATGAAGACGCATTTTTCCGCTATGGGTTCAAGCTTGTCTGGCTGTAACTTCTTTACATAGGCTTCGCATCCCCAAACTTTAAGGAACGACAATTTAGGTTTCTTCCCAAACCATAATTCATATGGTGTCGTTTCAACGGATTTAGATGGTGCCCTATTTAAAGTGTATGCGGCTGTTTCTAATGCATAACCCCAAAATGATAGCGGTAAATCTGTAAGTGACATCATAGAACGAACCATATCTAAGAGAGTTCGATTACGATGTTCAGACACACCATTACTGTTGTGGTGTTCCGGTGTCAATTGTGAAAGTATTCCGCATTTCTTCAAATGCTTGCCAAACTCGTAACTTAGATATTCACCTCCATGATCAGAACATAGAAATTTAATCTTCTTGTTACGTTGATTCTCTACCTCACTTTGAAATTCCTTAAACTTCTCGAAAGTTTCGGACTTATGTTTCATGAAATAGATATACCCATATCTACTCAAGTCATCCGTGAAGGTAAGAACATAACAATAACCACCGCGCGATGCTACACTCATTGGACCACACACATCGGTATGTATGATTTCCAACAAGTCTGTAGCTCGCTCCATCATACCAGAAAATGGAGTCTTAGTCATTTTACCCATCAGACATGCTTCGCATCTTTTAAGTGATTCGAAATCAAGTGATTCAAGAAGTCCATCGGAATGGAGTTTCTTCATGCGCTTCACTCCAATGTGACCAAGACGATAGTGCCACATATAGGTCGAGTTATCGCTCGATTTCAAACGTTTAGCCTCAATGTTATTAATATGTGTATTTCCACTATCGAGATTCAATAAGAATAGACCATCTATCAAAGGTGCATGTGCATAAAACATATTACTCATATAAATCGAACAACCATTATTCTCGGACTTAAACAAGTAACCGTCTCGCAATAAACAAGATCCCGATATAATGTTCATGCTTAACGCAGGCACCAAATAACAATTATTTAAGTATAAAACTAATCCCGATGGTAGATGAAGGGGTAGCGTGCCGACCGCGATCACATCAACCTTTGATCCGTTTCCAATGCGCATCGTCACCTCGTTCTTCGCTAGCTTCCGTTTATTCTCGCACCTGTTTGAGTTACAAATATGAGCAACCGAACCAGTATCAAATACCCAGGCACTACTACGAGTACTAGTGAGATACACATCAATAACATGTATATCGGATATACCTTTCTTCTTGATGTTGCCTTTCTTCAAATCCGCCAAGTAATTTGGGCAATTCCGCTTCCAGTGACCTTCTCCCTTGCAGTAAAAGCACTCGATCGGGCTTAGGTCCAGCCTTGGTCTTCTTCGTCAGCGGTAACTTTCTTACCACCCTTCTTGAAGTGTCCCTTTTCTTAGACTTGCCTTTCTTGAATTTGGTGGTCTTATTAACCATCAACACTTGGTGCTCTTTCTTGATCTCCACTTCGCAGATTTCAACATGGCAAAGAGTTCGCAACCGCTTGTTCATGTTTTGCATATTGTAGTTCATCACAAAGTTCTTGTAACTTGGTGGTAGTGATTGGAGGACACGGTAAATCCCCAAAGCATTAGGAATCACTATGCCCAAGCTTTGAAGTTTGTTTGCGTGCCCAGACATCTTAAGCACATGCTCACTGACGGAGCTACCCTCTTCCATCTTGCAGTTAAAGAACTTTTCAGAAGCCTCATAGCTCTCAATCGCCGCGTGAGTCTCAAAGATCAATTTGAGATCACGGACAATATCATGTGGGTCTGAATTCTCAAACCTCTTCTGAAGCTCCGATTCTAAACCATACAAGATAGCACACTGAACTGTGGAGTACTGAGTCTTCCGAGAGGTAAACATTCTTTACTTCATCGGTAGCATGTAGCAGGTGGGTGACCCAGCGGTACATCCAGCACATAGGTCAAATTACCAGCTGTGAGGACAATCCTCAAATTGCGGAACCAATCCGCGAAGTTGCTTCCATTGTTTTTCAACTTTTCTTTCTCTAGGAACGCAGGGGCCGCCATTGATCTACAACATATTTGCAATAGTTTAGACTAAGTTTATGACAAATTGAGTTCTAATTAATAGTTAAATTAATCTAGGTGAACTCCCACTCAAAACAATATCCCTCACATTGTTTTAGTGATCACACGAACCAAATCCACCACATCAACACCGATCATCACGAGAGTTGATATAGTTTCAATGGCGAACAATTGACATGTTCATCATATCTACTATATGATTCATGCTTTACCTTTCAGTGATCCGTGTTCCGAGACCATGTCTGTACATGCTAGGCTCGTCAAGATCAAACCTTAGCTTCCGCATGAGCAAATCTGGCTTGCTCACGTTGTATACACTTGCGGAATCTAACACACCCGATCATCACGTGGTGCTTCGAAACAACAAGCTTTAGCAACGGTGCTAACTAAGGGTGAACACTTTATGACTTGAAATTCATGTGCATGAGGGATCATCTTATAATGCTACCGTCGTTAACTAAGCAATACAAGATGCATAAAGTATTAACATCACATGCAATTCATAATATGTGATATGATATGGCCTTTCTTCTTTGTGCTTCCGATCTCCATCTTCAAGCACGAACATGATCTCCATCATCACCGGCATTGCATCAAGGTCAATGACGCTTCTCCATGGTTGTCGTCCACCGGCTTCAACTATTACAACTACTTTGAATAGACACGCTGGTCTTAACAAAATTAAAGACAACCATATGGCTCCTGCCGGTTGCCAACTTACAATAAGGAACATCGCATACATCAAATATAATCACAATCATGGCCATATCACATCATCAAGACACCCCAAAACAAAGTTAGACGCCTCTACTTTCTTTGCATGTTTTACGTGGTTTGTGGCTTTCAATAAGTGTCGTTCTAACTTACGAACAAGAACCACAACATTGATACTAGTATTGTCAATCACCCGTTGTAAATTGAATCTTAACTATGCTGGGAGAAACAGGCACCCGCAAAGCCACTTATGCAATACAAGTTGCATGTCAAGCATGGAGCAAGTCTCATGAACGATGTCATGTAAGGTTAGCCCGGGCCGCTTCATCCCAACATCATGCAAGATGCAAAGTACACAAGAAGCAATCGACAATAAAAGCATCAACGCCCACAATGACCATTGTGTTCTACTCGTGCAACAGATCTACATATAGACACAGCTCTGATACCACTGTAGGGTTTCGTAGCATGGAAAACAAAAAATTTCTACCGCATACAAACAAACAAGCCAAGATCTATCTTCTAGATTGTAGCAATGAGTCGATGGAATAACTCACCCTCGAAGATTCCAAAGTGTTTAACGAGAGCGGATTCTCGTGGGTGATGTAGTCGTACTGCGTAGACGATCCTTCTGGCGCTGCGTTCTGGCAGCGCTCCCGCAGTCGATCACACGTTCGGTACTCGACGAAGACCTTCCTCTCCCTTGTTCCAGCAGGCAGCGGAGGTTGTAGCACTCTCCTCGCGATTCCGGCAGCACAACGGCGTGGTACCGGAAGTAGAGGGGAGATCTCGCAGGGCTTCTGTAGTGACCTCGGATCAAGTAAGATCCTAAGTCCCTATGAATAACATGCTAGTCCCTGGATCAATAGCTAGCACTCATAGTCGATGAAATATCATGTAAAACACAAGTCTTTATTACATGAATCGAATAATCCAGAGTTTACATTATTACAACAGAAGTGATATAAATACAACTCGGAGTCCCATCAATGCCACAGGCAGGTTGAGTGAAGACCCGCGATCCTAGCGCACCTTTCAAAGATCTCCGAAATTCTGCACATGAAACATGGAGCCAACAAGTTGGGTCAATACTTTGAATGTATTGGCAAATTACACCAAGGAAGGAAAGACTAACTCTACATGCAAGGCTAGTTTAGGCTTTGGAGTTCATTTACATAAAGCTAATTTTCTCTAAGTATGGAGAAAAGAGAGGGAGAGTTTTGCCCTACTTTGTAAACATTTGCTTAGATAAAATAGAGTCGAATGGCACACGAGGATATTACTCACCAAGTGTCCAAACAACCAAACACTTGGATATTACGGACCAAGCGTCACTTGGATATTACACACCAAGTTCCCAAATTCCCACCCATTAGCGATATTACGCACGCCATGGGGTTTCAAAACTTTGTTTTAGAAAAGAGAGAGGAAGATCCTTGAGAGGCTCCATCCTTCAGACGCTCATTGTTGTTCTGTTACCGTGAACACGGCTGATCGATCAGATTGCAATACTCTCGAGAGTTTGTGCACTTTACCCACAATCCATGATCAAGTCCTTTTACAGACAAGACCATGGCGAGCCTTTCCCTTAGTTGCCCCTCTACCTTCCGGATCCAACCGTGCCAAGAACCTCCAAATGTTGGTACCCAGGTGAGGTTTCCCACTAAGTAATAGGCCAAGACAGAGCCCATAATGTTTTGTGGTTGCACTGGAAGCTTCTGAATTCTGAAACATGGCAGACTTCTTTGATTCCTGGGCGGCCGTCCTCCACCAAAATCTCACTTGTTGACCCGACAACCATTCCGCCTAGAAGAAAACTTAGTTTTATTTTGAAGTGGATTTGAGAAGAAAAGTTTGCTCTAGAGAGCCTTTATACTTAGAAAAATTCTTTGTCTTTCGAACCCCCCAACGGTACTTTGTATATATAGCATAGCAAGCAATACTTAGCAAAAACAGGGGTAACCTATTAGGATGGGAAATCCTAAGTATAGAGCTACTCATGGCATACTACAAAATCATCACACTTGCAAAATAATACTAAGGGGAAAATATACTAGAACATCCTACACATGCATACTACAGAATTTTGAAGATCACATGCATATAATCAAAACTGGGACAAAATTATGAACAAGTGGTGTAACTTGCCTTATGTTGATAATATGGGTGGTGATTGTATTTCTCCGCAGCAATCGCACTCTCCAAACAATCTAATACGAGGACAAGGTAGTTCCAATCACTTGGTGAGAAACCGAAAAATATTGGTTATCACCAAGTGAGAATGTATCAAGTACAATAATGTGAGATACCTCACTTGGTGAGAAACCGAAAAACCGCATAGATCAAAATCGCAATAAGATATAAAAGAGAGATCCGATTTTGATGAACAAGAGCTTGTTATGGAGATTAGCACAAGCTCTATATCCTCACATGGATAAGACCAAATAACAACCAAATACGATGATGCAAGTGTGCAAAGGTTTGAGCTCTCTATGAACGATGTGACCGAATTACTCATTCGAGAGCCCCTCTTGATAGTACGGTTATCTATCCTAAACCCGGTCTCCCACACACAACATGAGACCGGCAAAAGGGAAAACCTATCAAGATTATACCTTTGCCTTGAGCAATCCACTTGAACTCGATGTAGACGAACTTGCCCTTCTCAAGATGGAACGCCTTTCTTGATTCCACATCATCGATCACCTTGAAGCCAACACATGCTCCAAGCGATGCCAATGGAAAAATCCTACAAGTATAACTTAATACATACATTAGTCCATAAAGATTGTCATTAATTACCAAAACCACATATGGGGGACCAAAATGTTCTTTCAATCTCCCCCATTTTGGTAATTGATGACAATCCCTTTAAGAGGGTTTATATAAGGAATATTAATGAATAAAAAGGTAATACCAATATCAAATACTACAAAAGTATGTGATATTGGTACCATCACCATATATATATAGCAAACTCCCCCACAATCTATGCATGTGTGATGAACTCGAATTTCATTGCATATATTGCCAATCATTATCATTGGTGGAGTTTCCTCTATATACCACATGCTAAGCAACAACAAAGATGCAAGAGCATGAAAGGCAAATGCTTAGGAACAAACTCAAAGCATAAACCATTTCCCTTAAACCCTCTAAAACTTCTCCCCCATTGGCATCGATTGCCGAAATGGGTGACAAGTTCTAGAAGGCCAATATAGTGATAAATCCTCCAAAGGTGTGCATTCGCACATATCTAATGATGAATACTTGGGAGGAAGTAGAACTATATCGAGGACCCAAAGATTGCCAAAAGAAATAAAATAAAACGACGCATCACAAATGACGCAAGCAATCGCAAGATCCGACAAATCAATTGAAAACAACAAATGAGTCCAAATGGAAACAACAAGATGTTATGATGTGAGCAAACGAGTGTTTTAGATAACCAATATAGAAGCTCCCCAAGATTTGTGCCCAATTCAAAATAAATGCATTAGAATACATATTGCACAAATATGGAATCCTTGCTCCCCCATAGGCATTTAAAACACAACAAATGAAAGATCAAATAAATGCTTAAAATAAAAAAGAGAAGCTCCCCAAGATTTGTGCATACTTTAGAATCATTGTATTTCAATACAAAAATGCACAAATATGGAATCCTCACTCCTCCATAAACATTTAAGGCACAATAAATGAGAAAGAAGACAAATGAGCATTATTAAATGAATTAGATGAGCTCTCCAAAGATAATGCACCAATTATGATAATTGTATTTGGGATCAAGGTGCATAATCATGGAATCCTCACTCATCCAAATTCATTTAACAATACAAGGCATGAGAGAACAAGTATGAGTGTCCGAAGATGCAAACAAGAGGAACAATCACTCATAGGCAAATAAATTTGGAAGCCACCGAAGAATCAAAAGGAATAGAAAGGCGGTATCCAAGGATTAAAGATCAACTAAAATTATCTTCTCATATGTGTATATGTCTCTAAGTGGAAAACATCACAAAGACATATGCCAACAAAGAAATATGCACACATAAAGAAGATATACAAGAAGCACATGGAAGAAAAAATGAAGTCATAACATATACCAATAAGATTTTTTGCTTCAAAGCACGACCAAAGGCTCAAATATATCTTATTGTAGATTAATGAGCTTCAAACACCAACACACTACATATATTACAACTATCACCAAGGGAAAAAGGAGAAAGTTGGAATATGTGGAGAAAGGCAACAAGTATCATAAGAGAAAATAGACTATCAAAATCTCACTATTGCCCATGAGAGAAGTTGAGGAAATGATAGGCAATAAAATTGCTAGATTGACATATTTGGGATTGGAGGATCATATGCATGATTTTGTATAGTCCCAATTATATGCACTCATCTCAACTAATACACATATACAATAGAGAGTCCTCTTAATACCATGGCTAGAGATACAACAATAAATATAATACCAAAAATTCATGCCAAGATGCAACCTACAAAAGGTTGGAAGCAATGTAAATATGCATGAGCAAGAGATACTTGTTACCGAGATATAATTGGTAGGATATAGAGGATATGAATTCATTGATCATCCTATAGCTTGCCTCCAATTTTCATTAACGCACCACTTCTTCAAGATTGAGAGACAAGCATCCAATATATTTCAAATGTACCTAAAACACATTAGGTACAAAATGGCCCCCAAACTTATTGGGTCCATAGTAGTTAGTGCAACTACAATACATAGGAGAGACTCCACATAATTATGTGCATATTGATATGAAATTAAATTTCATGCACAACTTAGCCGATGGGAATTGGTGGAGTTTCCCTTATATATTGGATCAAAGAAAGCAAGCATGCCATAATATAAACATATAGTAAATATGCATGCATAAAGCTTTCAAAAACCAGAAAGGAGATACAATTTGAACAAAAACAACAAGTAAAAACGATATTCAAATTGTATCAAAGAACCAATTCAACACATGAAAGATCACAAGTTCAACAAATGAACTTGGGCTAAGACCACAAGAGCAAAAGATAGATAGAAATAAAAATGCTCAAGGATTTATCTCATTCTAAAATGGTCAAATCATGAAACAAGGAATGAGACAAAACCAACTCCCAAAAGGAGCAAGGTTCCAACAAGAAACCAAACTCCCCAAACTTCACATGATGGCACAAAATACCAAAACGAAAAGATTGAGATTCCAAGCACATAAAACCCAAAATGGATCAAACAAAGAATCATAAATATGAGTGTTTTAAATAATATAGGAAAGCTCCCCCATGGATAGTGCATTATGTAGGATTTTCCTTTTGAATGTAAAATGCACACACAAATGAGATCATCACTACTACCTAAAATAAAACACAAGAGGATACCAATAAAAAATAGAAGGTTCAAAAGTAGCAAGGAATGCATGGGAGCACATAAAACATTTACTTGGCCAAAGATAGGACAAGATTAAGCAAAGGCCAAAGTGAATATGATCAATAAATTCTACCATAAATTGAGTATTTATTGTCCAAGGACAAGAAATATTGGTAATAAATTTCCCAAGGTAGCTTGCATGGATTTCCAAGATCATAGTCACAACAAGAAGCATATAACAAAATATAAGAATTAAGCTTGATGCTTCAAAAGAGATTCTTGGTAGCTTCCAATAGTCACACAATCACTAGAGATTAGAGTAAACTCAAGTAAATGGTTTCCATTAGGATATAGATATCTAAATATGAGGAAACACATACCAAGAAACACTCTCACATACAAGATCCAAAATATGAGCAATAGAGGCATTCAAGCAAATTGGAACTTGTATGAGCAAATGTGTCACATAGGAACTAGATAATTATCAATATCAATTCTAAGTGACACAACCTCGAATATTCACATTTTCTAGGATTTGTAATATACACTAAGCATATGACTCCCCCATAATGTGATACTACCATAAAACCAACACGAGGCAAAAGGATACAAATAGAGATGATTAATGGACATTATAAAACTTAAATTCCTCATGAGAATTGCACCACATAGAGACTAGACAATAATCCAAAATAAATACTAGGTGGTATTCCTCATGTACACACAATTTTAGGATTATGGAATGCCCAAGCATAACACTCCCCCAAAAAGGGATAATCCATTAATTTCTCACAAGAGCCAAATAAGATACCAAATATAACCAAGCAAGGCTCAAACATAAGAAACACACATACATGGTGTGCCACCTAATTATACACAAATATGCTTGATACCTCAAGATAATTAAGTGGATAGCACAACATGTACAAAAGCATGGAAAATACAAAACCAACATATGCACAAGGGGGCGAGTAACTTTCAATGTAAAGAGTTTAACATATGTTACCGCAAGGAGGAACATTGGAATTATAATATAATCATGATAATCCAAATGGCTTGGCTTGACAATAATAATTGATGAAGATCCCTCAATTCTTTATAATGTAGCCAAGACTCCAATGCCCTCTAAATAACACCTATTGATCAAGTTTTGGCTTGTTGGTCCCCAACCAAGTTGGGTCCTAAGAGGTTAGTCACAATAGGCTTGGGAACCCAAATGGTTCTTTTCTTGAAACCACATTGAGCACCAACAAATTTGGCAAACACATTGCCAACCTCATCCTTACAAAGAGAATAAGAATCATCAATCAAGATAGGATGGGATGAGGAGTTACCAATAGTGCATGCGGAAGAAATGTGCCCCTTCTTACGACATATGTAGCAAGTTCTACTCTTGCTATCTTTCTTCTTAGGTGAAGCCACAACTCGATGAAGGGCTCGAGTAGTGCTCTTAGGAAGAGGCCCATTAATGACTTGAGGTGGAACTTGAGGCCGCTTCCCTTGATGCTTCACACTAAGAGGCTTTTTCTTCAATGGGCAAGATCTAACATGGTGCCCTTCTTCCTTGCACTTGAAGCAAACAATGTTGGCCGAATTCTTGACTTGATCTTGGCCATTCTTCTTGTTATCCTTGTGCTTCAACTTGATAGTGGACTTGTTCTTGACATTGGAGTTGAATCCAAGCCCACTCTTGTCATTGGGGGATTTTTGCACACTCAAGATTTTGTTGAGTGCGACCTTCCCTTGATGACCCTTTTTCAAGTCATTCTTCAAAGAAGTGACTTGAGCCTTGAGCTCTTTGATTTCCTCTACATGGTTAGTTTCAATAAAAGTACTAGAGGAAGTAGATGCTACATTGTTAGAGCAACAAGGCACGGAATGTAATTCATCACGAGATATAGCATGGTTGTGAGAGGGTGAATTACAAGGACTAGCACATGGCCCACCCCGGGCGCGGGCCCAGCCTGGCCACGCCCGAGGGGGGTGTCTCCCCCTCGAACACCATCCCAGCCTCGTTTCCGTGTCAAAACCTTCCTTATGCATTGAATATTCATAATATATAACCCCCCGGATCCCCCGAGGTTCGTGCATCGTGTTCTCGTCGTGTTTTCATTTTGATCTATTTCTATCAGGAAGTCTTCTCAAGTTTAGAGAACCATGGCCTCCGACAACGACAAAGGCAAGAAGCCCGTGGAGATAGAGTTGGAAGAACAAACCGCCACAGGAACAAGGGGAAGGAAACCTACTCTTGTAGGAGCAATTAACACTGCGGATGATTTTTCTCATCACATGCAGGGAATCGTAGCCTTCGGTCCAGAACTCATATACTGCCCTAAGGCAGCGGAAGCCCTTCGAACCACCAACGAGTTTTGTGATAAGTATCGTGCTTTGAGGATGAAGGTGGATTTGCTTCAAGAGGAGAATAACAGGCTTCGTAAGATGCTGGAAGATTTCCTGACTCATGACAAGATAACACCACCAGCACTGAAGGAGTAATTTGTCATTAGGTTTGGCATCCCCTTAGCTTGTTCCAAGCTTGGGGGAGTGCCGCGGTATCACTCCCATTATCTTTTATCTTTTACCTTTTTAGTGGATTCATATCTGTGGTAGAGAGGTTATCTTATAGTTTGGTTTGTATGTGGAAGTATCTCTCCTTTAGTTGATTATCTATGTATCCCTTGGTGTGAGTGCCTTTATTGGAATATTAATGAGAAGTCTCATCTTTTACTTTTTGCACTTCTTATTTTTAGTTTGCAATCTCTATTATATGATGGATCTTGTTGTTCAGTATTGGCACCACTTTGGGATCATCAAGTGGATCTAAATTGGTTTTTGCAAACCAAGTTCTGGTCAGTGGCTTTAGTTTGAAAGAAAAAGAAAGAAAGAAAAAGCTTACATGTATTTGGTATCATTTGTTTTCTTTCTTGTTGGCTCATAAGCTTAGTATTCTTTATTTAAGATTCTTTTGTGTCTTCAAGGAAGATTGCCTGTTTGGCTTTATTACTTGTATGTTTGCTTGTTTCTTTTAACTCTCTTGCTTGCTACCTAGCCTTGCTAGCCAAAAACCTGTTTTGAGAAGGCATACTTCTCATGTTTACAAAACCCTTTGAACCAAAACTTTTGCCACTTGTGTCCACCATATCTACCTAGTAGCTTTTGCTATTCCAAGCAAATTCTCAAGCTTCATCTACCTTTCGAATTAAAAAGTATTTTGTTATGTGAAAACTAGTTAGTAAAGCTCTCACGAACTTTTAGCACACTTTATTACTTGCCCCTAATAGACTTGAACCATTGTGAACATCGAAGTTGTATATGCTTGCATCTATACGTTGGAATTAGTAGAACCATGCTGTCACGGGGAACGTTTTCAACATTGCACTTGAGTTGACATTGTGCTCTTTTGTCTATGGATGTCAACGGTGTGAAATAAAGAGGGAACTTGTAAGTCCACGGAGTTTGTATCTTGTGTTAGAGAAATGTCTGGGCCGCTAGCCTAAGCCATGCTTAATCATGGTGGAAACTTGCAACATTACCATAGTGAGTCATCTATGAAGCATCCTCAATAAAAATCTATACACATAGTGAATAAAAAGATCGCTGAGATGCTCATTGTCTGCTTGCCTTGTCATTTTGGTTATGGGAAAACTCCTGTACCATGTGCAAGGGGTACCCCGTTGGCGGTTCTCAATGATATGCAAATACTTACAATGACAAGAACTTACCTGGGCCCAAAGTTGAGTATGCATGAGGATTGGACCTCATATTCAAGGGACATGAGATTGCCAACTTATATTTCGTCAAGCATATACTCCATCTTTGTTCACTTTAACCTTAATCATCTCAAGATGCTTATGATAGGGGCAATGAGGGCTCAAATCTAGTAAGTACCATAATATTTTGGAAGCTCTTTATGACTTGTAATCCCTGCTACCCTCTAAGAAGGGACCTTTCTCCTAGTTTCCAGTTGAGTCTGGTATATGCATTGTTATGCTTTCTCAATCTGTCAATTGCCCCGCTGTAATTTGTTCACCCAACATGTTATCTATCTTAAGGAGAGCACCTCTAGTGAACTGTGGATCCCGATCCATTCCTTTATCCTTGATACATCATCTACTGTTACCATTTACTTTCTACAAGCAACTACTATCTTCCACGCTATACGTTTAATCCTTTGTGTTTCAGCAAACCGGTGATATTGACAACCTCACTGTATGTTGGGGCAAAGTTTTGAGTTTGTGTTGTGTAGGTTCCAAGTTGTTAGCAACACCTTGGAGTTGTTTCCTTCCTCCTACTGGTTCGATAACCTTGGTTTCATAACTGATGGAAAACTTACTGCTGTGCTCTTCACACCTTCCTCTTAGGGTATCCCAACGAAGCTCTACAGTGAACTAAGCCGCATCAAGACGTTTTATGGCGCCATTGCCGGGGAGTTAAGGTCAACTTCAATCTCTTCCTCCTCGTTAGTCACCTTTCAGGGAGAAAGAAGATTCTCGCAAGTGGAGTATCTCACAACCAATCTCTTTACTTTGTTTTTGTTTTGCTTAGTTTATTTTGCTTTATTTTGCTTGTTTCTCTTTTTTCAAAAATACAATTTTTTTTTGGTCTGGTTTGCTTTTTCTTATCAAAAACAAAAAAAAGTTCCTACTATAGTTGATATTTTTGTTGGTCTGTTATTGTCTTGCTTTATCATGCTTTCTATCAATGGTTGGTTTCTTTGAAACTAGATCTTATTGGCAAGGTGGGTTCACGGAAGAACAAAAATATTATTATGAGGAACACCGCTTGTCACAAAAAGGGTAACACTTATGGGAACAAATTAATACCATTGCTAGAAACGTGTGCTCTACTTATAATGTTACTTATTGCTTTGATAAATCTTGCTGCTGTAGGAGGTATAAACACCTCCCTTTTCAATGTGAGTATAATGCTAATGTTACCATATCTTCTTATGTTAAAGTAAATTATGACTTTTATGATGTGGAACAAATTAAAGAATTTATTGCTTGGAAGGGTGCATTTGAACTTGCTAGTTTGCTTGAAAATACTAATGATTCACCTTATAAATATGAGGTTGATGATATACTTAAATTTTGCTTTAATAATTACAAGGAAGAAAATGGCTATATTCTTGTATATATTAATAGATACTTTCCACAAATGGAAGAGAATAATGCCTTGCAGGAGCTTATGGAAGAAGAAATTACTGAACCTGAAATCTCATTAGATGAAAAAGAGGAGAAGAGTGATGATCAAGAGGAGGAAGAATGGATTAGCTACCCATGCCTACCTTCTAATGAGAGTAACTCTTTATCCCTTACATTATTTGATTGTCCCCCTTACTTACCAAAGGAGGATGAATATTATGTTCCTGTGGATCCTTTTGAAATATCTACTTTGGGTAAAACCTGTGATTTTAATTGTGCTCCTGTTATCTATGATAATCCTTTATTTGCGCCTAATTTCGAAATGCATGGTACTAAAGAGTTTTGCTTAGAAAATGTTTATGATAAAGCTCTAGATTATGGTCCTATATTGGTTGATAATATTAATAGTACTACTATTGAAAATGAGATTTGATAGGTCTTGACTTTATCTTGGAACCCCATACTTCTTCAGAATGATCAGTCATCTTGTTATAAAATTGTTAAAAGTGGGTTTGAAGGTTTTAATCCCACTAATTTTTAGCTTGATAAAAATTATGTGTTTGTAGATCATGAAAAACATGCTTTATGTGATAGCTATATTGTCGAGTTTATTCATGAGGCTACTGAAAAAAAATTATGATAGAGGAAAATATGGTTGTATAAGTTTTCATGGTACTAAAACACCTCTCTATGTGCTGAAAGTTTTGAAGTTACTCTTGTTTTATCTTCCTATGCCTTTCACTTTGTTCTTTGTGAATTTGTTTGTGTTCAGGATTCTTATGCATAGGAAGTGGGTTAGACTTAAATGTGTTTTGAATTTGCTTCTTGATTCTCTCTTTTACTTCAATTCATATTTCTGATACGCCCAATTTGCATCACCTTTCTATATCATAATTTACCTCTATTCATTGATATTTGTCTTATTATGAGGTATGACTTATGGCTTTTCATCTGTTTATGCATGTTGGATGATTCTTGGAGGATGGACTGCCGGAGTCTGGATTCTGATGGAAAAGAAGGCATTTCGGTGCAATTTCGCGAAGATCAGAAAAATACCAGAAAAATATGGAAACATATTATTTTACCAGAAGACGAAGGAAGCGAGGAGGGAGGAAAGTGGGGCCTCAAGGCACGGGCCCACCTGACCCCGCGCCTAGGGCAGGTGTGGCCCAACTGCCCGGCCTCCGACTTCGCCCCTTCGCCTATATCTTCCCTACGGAACCCTAATACCAGGGGAGCGACCATAGATAGATTTCCGCCGCCTCTGGGGGGCGGAAAACACCGAGAGAGAAAGATCTCTCCGGCAGACATATTTCTTCCAGGGGAATTCCTTCCCGGAGAGGGGAGACCGTCGCCATCAATACCGTCATCAAGCTAGGCCTCATCGGGATCATCATCATCATCCACACCATCATATCCACTAGCACCATCACCACAACTCCATCCCGCTGTAACAATTGTGTTGGATGTTGCTTTAGTTCTTAGGGGAAACTTTCCCGGTGTTGATTACTATTGTAGTTGATGTTTGTGAGTGGAACCATTGGATTATTGTTTATGTTCAGATTGTTATACATTATCATATCATCTTCGATCTTGATCCATATGATGTCTTGTGAGTAGTTAGTTTAGTTCTTGAGGACATGGGAGAAGTCATGTTGTTAGTAGTGAATCTGTGATGAGTTATTATTCAATGGTTTAGTATTTAAGTTGTGGTGCTATTCTTCTAGTGGTGTCATGTGAACATCGACTACATGACACTTCATGATTTATGGGCCTAGGGGAATGCATTGTGTATTTGGCTACTAATCGTGGGGTTGCCAGAGTGACAGAAACCTGAACCCCCGTTAGGACACCTTTGCACAAGGGAGCGCAGGATCTCAGAGTTTAAGGCTATGGTTAGATTTATATCTTAATTACTTTCCTATAGATACGGATGTTTGCAGGGGGTTTAATCACAAGTATATATTAGTCCTAGGAAGGGCGGTATGTTAGCATAGGTTCACCCACACAACACTTACAAACACCAAAGAAGAGTACTCAACTATTTGAAGCGAAAGCACTTGACAGAATTCCCATGTGTCCTCGAGAACGTTTGGTCCTTATAAGTATTTCCACCGTCTTGCCCTTTGCTAAGAAAGGATTGGGCCACTTTCTCCGTTTGTTCGTTACTTTTGTTACTTGCTCCTTGTTTTGTTGCCTTGTCAGAAAACCACTAAAAATCCGTCTGCTAAGTATTCACAGGGATTTCCTGCTCCATACCACTGTTCAACACCTTCTGCTCCTCATTGGGATCGACACTCCTATTTATATAAAGTACTATGATACACCCCCTATACTTGTGGGTCATCAATTTCTTATGTGAGCATCTTCTCAAACTATCATGCCTAACTTAAAGGCGTTAAAAAAGTACTCATTCGATGATATCCCAAATTTCGTTAGGATTTTCTTTTATTGAGTCTTGGAAGTTATTACTTCTCTAATAACCTCTCCTTATCCTTTTTTTGTGGTTTTTGTGCCAAGAATAACCTCTAATGAGAGAGAAGTAAGATTTGGGGAAGTTGCTATCCCGAAACAGATTTTTGTGCTTCACTGTAAAAATTCTTGAAAATCTCTATATGTCGGATTGAGCTGTGATTTTCTGAGTGTATGCCCCATGTTGTTATCTAACATTCTATAGTTCAACACTTTTCGATTTGAGCAACAGAAGGTCTTCGAAAAAATCAGTTTTTACCGGCCAGTCTGTTTTGACAGTGTCACATCCCAAGATTTCTAAATCTTGTAATGTGAAAAAAATAAATGAATAAAATAAAATTTTGTTGAATTTCAGAGTGAGAAGAAACTTTTTGAATTCAAATGGGAACTTTCAAACCTATCTTGATCAAGATAAAATCCTAAAGAGATTTAAAAAGATAAACATTTAATAAAGGAAAATAAAAATATTTGGATTTACTATTTTGGATCTTTTAAATAAAAAGATTTGGTTTTCAAATGAAATAGAAGTTTTACAAATAAGGATTATTTTATAGAGCCAAATTAAAACTTGGCCAAGCCTTTGAAATAAAATATTTCTATTTGATAAAAATAGTAAAGGTTTATTTAAAATAAATTAATAAGGATTTAATATCCAAGTTTTATAAATAAAGGTTTTACTATTTTGATTAACCATCAAAACTTATTTATTTAATTCAAATAAGTTTCCAAGTATTTTATATTCTCAAATAAAAACCTACTGTTTTGGTTTTGAAAATATATAAATCTCACGTGGAGCTTGTTATTAAAAGTAAAACCCATTTGATTTATTAACTAATGTCCATTTTATTTAATTATAAATGGACTCTAAAATAAAAATATTATTTATTTTGGGAATTGGATTATGTTGTTAAACAGAACCAATTTCAGTTGCAATGTTTGGTGATTGTTTGATTTGATTTGAATACTTGATTTGTTGTTTGAATTTCAAAACAGAAAATAGATTTGGAAAAAGGAAAAACATTCAGGAAGAAAAAAATAGAAGTGGACAGCAACCCAGTCGCCAAGCCCAACAAGGCCCAGTACCAGCCCACTCCCTCTCTCCAGAAAGAAAACGATTCACACTCATTTTTGAACCCACGCAGACGCTGACTGGTGGACCTCTTTCCTAACTCTCTCACTCACTGACGGCAGGACCCCACATCTCCTATTCATCGTCTTCAACCAGCGCCGATTACTCCCTGCCATTGCAGCTAGTAAACGCCAGCGATAAATTCACGCTGTTAACGGCCATTACTCCCCCTGCGACCACGCGGTATTAAACGCCTCGCCCTCCTCTCCAATTCCCCTCACGCACCTCCCTCTCTCTGCCCCCAGGCCGACAGAATTTCAAGCCACACTCCCACTGCTCCGACGAGCTTCCTCCTCCAATTCCGGTGAACCCAGCCACCGCCTTGCCTCCCCGACCAAGCACACGTACTCCCCACTCCCAGGCGCTTCTTCCTGTACCTCCCATTCAACCGCGGGCGCCCCAAAACGCCGTCTTCGACTAAGCTCTGAGCGCCACCGCGTCTGCAACTTCTCCGGCGAAGTCCCCTGGTAAGCACATACCACCCCACGCCGTCTCATTCACGGTCCCACACTCGCCTCACTCTCATGCACCTAACCATGCCCTCTGTTTGGCTTCTCGTGATCGACAGCGTCGCCTCCGACCACGACCAGAGCCGCCTGACGCTGTCCTTGACTCCGGCGAGGAATTGCTGCAGACCCTGAGCGCCCCTTGCCAAACCGACGTACCTCGAGCATCACCACGTCCTCGCGATCACGGTGAGCATCCCCACTTCGTCCTTTGCTTCCTAGAACCGCCGCTAGCCCCTTGCACGGCCGTCATGCACGCGTGGCGCCGCCAATTCTTGGTTGTGTTGCTGCGGACCGTAGGATCTAGATCGAACGAACGAGATAGATCACTTAAGCGCTGAAGGGGTACGCAACCAGAGCCGTGCGATCTGTTTAGATCCAACGCACCACAGAGCCCGATCCGACCGAAGCGGTACCAGCCAATGGCTTTGCGACGCGTGGCCAGACTTTATTTAAAAACAGATTTGAAAACAGACTTGAGTTGCAAATTGAAACCCTTGTAACTTTTGATCCACACGTCCAAAAATTGCAAACTTTATATCATTGGAATCAGTGGAACAAGTCCTAGCCAACCATGCAATTTGTTTAGTAAATAGTATCAGTTAGATTGTTTGTTTTTGCAGAAACAATTATATGTTTGTTTAGATTAGAAAAATTGTTCAAAAATGTTTTAAAGGTTAAAACCTTTGCAAATTAGTTTGTGGTGAACTTACTAACCCTAGGAACCAACCCATGGTTTTGAAAATGAATTTTGTGAAGTTTAGGAATAAAAACTTGATTTAGCCATTTCTAGCCAAATAAAAATAATGGTTTTGTTATGAAAATGTTTTTGGAGTAAAAACTTTGGGAAAATGTTTTGGACCAAACCTAATGACCATAAACACCAAGTTTTGAGAAACAACAACTTATTTAGTGAACAACTTAAGGTTGTTGCTTTGATAAAAATATTTTCCACCACATAAAATAATGATTGGATTTAAAAATGGTTTATGAATGAAACCCTTTTGCAAATGACTTTACCACTTTGGAAAATGACCACTTTGAACCTTACTAAGTTTAGAAGCCTAGTGGAGACCATCTTTGCAAATAAAACTATCTTATGCATGCTTGCATGCATGACTTAGAATCCATTATTTTATGTATGTGTTTTGTTTGATTGATTTTGGTTGGAATGTTAGTTGATATTGTGTTTTCTTGATTGATTGTAGTGAAGTTAGAAAAGTGTGAAACTATCAAGATCAAGAAGTGAACCATCATTCCCTACCAAAAAGGCAAGTGACACTATCATCTAAAGTCCTACTATTTTCATTATACTTAGTGGATTTTGAAAACATGCATGAAAAGAATTTTTATACTTATGCTATGCTAAATCCTAATAGGATTCCCTATACATTCCTTAGTGAAAACAATGTAGTTGTTACATGCTTAGCCATGCTATATTTTGAAAAGAGATACATGTTGAGATTTTATGAAGTTGAGAAAAGGACTTGTGTTTTATATAATAAAACAAGGACTCAATGAACCACCTAGGTGGACAAGGATACTTTGAGTTTTGGAAAAGGTGGCAACAAAAGGAACCATGTCTATGGAAATCTCTTTGTGTTGTGCTCCAAAGGAAAACCACCCAGGAAACTTAGAGATTGAACATGTTTCTCCAATTGTGGCTTTCGTGTGCAACCACATGCTATTTATGGCTCTGGCTTAGTCAACTACATTGGGAAGACCCATGCATTGTCTTCAGGTTACTGGACATGAGGACCTGGAATCCTACATGGGTACTGAAGACAAGCTAGCAATGGTGTATGGGAGGACCCTCTGGAAAGACTTTGTCACATTCTCAATCTGCCGGTACTCCATCTTGGTGAGCACTAATCCAGTGGCCACTGGTGGCAACAAGATGGGATTGTGACATGTGGGTAAAGTGTACTACTGCAGAAGATAATAAAATCTAAGTACTTAGCCGTGTCCCCGGTTATGGACAATACTGAGCAACTAAAGTTTGAAGCTATGGGAAATCTCGACATTCTAATTTCTAAAAGAAAACTTTTTTTAAAACTTGATGCACTTGGGGTTACCAAGGAGCTCAAGAGATTTTGATAAAACTTGATGCACTTGGGGTTACCAAGGAGCTCAAGGGATTTTTGACAAGGACTTGAACACTTGGGAATTTACCAAGGAGTTCAAGGGATTTTGAAAGGAAGATTTGACAAAGGACCAAAACCATCTTGAAAAGATAGGATAAATTTTGCTTCTGCAAATGAGCCTTAAACCCTACTTAGCCAAAAATGCATGTAATGATAGGATCCACTTATATTCAACTTAGTAGTGAAACTTGCCAATACAATTCAAATGTATTGACCCTTGTGGCTGTAACTTGTAATGTTGCAGGTTTGAATGTTTTAGAGAAGATTGATTGATTGATTAGGATTACAAAGTCTACAACCAACATGTCTGCCTGTGGCACTTTGAAGATGAAGGACCCATGCTTATAGTTTTTCCGCTGCAATGTAATGTAATAGCCAAATGAGCTATGTAAGATGTAATAAAATTATGTTATTCCTGGTTATAAAGTTATATTATGACCTTTGTTTCTTGATATTACATCTTAACTGTGGATGCTAGCTATTGATCCAGGGACTAGCATTGTAAACACAGGGGACTCCACCTTATATTAAATAAAGGTTGGGACACTCCCTCTACAAACAGATTTCTGCTATTATTTGCATTTGCCTTTTAATTAGTTTCTTTTTGAGTTCTTCCTGATCACTTGATATTTTTAAAGGAATTGATACAGTAGCTTGTGTTATAATGAAAGTTTTACTTGTGTTGAAACTGTTGGAATTATGCCCTAGAGGCAATAATAAAGATGTTATTATTATAATTCTTGTTCATGATAAAGTTTATATTCCATGCTAAAATTGTATTAAGCGGAAACTTTAATACTTGTGTGGTTTATGAACAACACCGTGTCCCTAGTACGCCTCTATGGACTAGCTCATTGATTAATGATGGTTAAGGTTTCCTAACCATAGACATGAGTTGTCGATTAATAATGAGATCACATCATTGGGAGAATGGTATGATGGACATACCCAAATCAAGCAGAGCAATTAGATTGTGTCATCGTGTTCATCTTTGCGAATCTTTTTCTTATGTCAAATATTGTATTCCTTAGACCATGAGATAATGCAAATCCCTGGTATCGGAAGAAAGCTTTGAGGTCATCAAACGTCATCCTATGAGAGGGTGATCATAAAGGTGTTTCTCAGGTGATCGGAAAGTACTTGTTGGGTTGTATGTATCAAGATGGGATTTGTCCCTCCCAAGTCAGAGAGATATACTTCGGGCCCACTCGGTAATAGATATCAACACCGCTTGCAAGCATGTGGTTAAGGAGTTAATCACAAAGTGATATCGAATTACAGAACGAGTAAAGTACTTGCTGTGAACGAGATTGAACTAGGTATGCCGATGCCGACGATCGAATCTCGGGCAAGTAAAATATCGCGTGACGAAGGGAATATGTATATGGGATTAATTGAATCCTGGCATCGTGGTTCATCCGATATGATCATCGATGAGTATGTGGGAGTCAATATGGGTTTCCAAACCCCGCTGTTGATTATTGATAGAAGATCATGTCTGCATATTCTCGAACCCGTAGGGTCACACACTTAACGTGTCTCGACGCTAGGATATAATGGATAATTGGTTTATGAGTTTTTGTTCGGAGTCTCGGATGAGATCCAGGACATCACGAGAGGTTCCGGAATGGTCCGGAGAATAAGATTCATATAAGGCAAAGCAGTTTTTGGAGTTCGGAATTGTTTTGGATTGTTCGGTATTGTACCGGAAGCTTCTAGAACCTTCCGGAGTGGGACCAACGTGGCCCCACTTGTCGGGAGGGGGCGTGGGTCTACAAGGGAGTTCCCTGGCCGCATTGTGCCAGGGGCACAAGGCCCCATATGCCCAGCCGGCCAAGCCCTAGGGGAAACCCTAGGGAGAGCTTCTAGAAGGAGGGGGAAACTTGCCCCCCACTCCTCCCCCTTGGCCGCCGGCCCTAGGCTTGGAGGAGGGGCAAGGGGCAGCCGCCCACCCCTCTATATAAAGAGGGCTGGGGGCGCACCCTTCTCCCACACCTCCTCAAGCCCTAGCCGCCCTGCTGCCCTTCTCTCTCTCTCCCTCCCGACTGCGCGTAGGCGAAGCCCTGCCGCAGAAACTCTCCACCATTTGCACCACGCCGTCGTGTTGTAGATCCAACCTATCTCTCCACCCCACTTGCTGGACCGAGGAAGGAGGATACGTCGATGTGCCGTACGTGTGCATCTCTCGGAGGCATCGCCACTTGCGGTGTTGGATCGGATCGGATCGGATCGCGAGGAGGAGAAGCGAGTACGACTACATCAACCACGTTCCGTCGAACGTTCCGCTGTGCGAATCTTCAAGGATATGAAGATCTCATCTATCCCCCCTCGTTGTTTGCATCTCCTAGATTAGATCTTGGCTTTCCCGTTCGCATCCATAGAATTTTTTTGATTTACTATGCTGGGAAACCCATCAGTGGTATCAGAGCTAGATCTATGCGTAGATGTGTTTCACGAGTAGAACGCAACATGCTTGTTGAGGGCGTTGATGTTTTCTGTTGCAAGCATCTTGTTTGTGTACTTCTTATGACGCGGGATAGTGAGATCGAAGCGGTCCAGGCCAACTTTACGCGACCTCGTTCGTGAGACCGGCTCCGCACTTGACGTGTGGCTTGTTTCACACATGCGGCTGGTGGATGCCAGTTTCTCTCACTATAGTTGTCATGGGATTTACACCGGATGTTGGCAACCATAATATCACCGTTGTGGCTTTCCGTAGGTAAGAATCGTTCTTAGCTTGTTACTCCCATAAGCCACGTAAAACATGCAACAACAAAGTAGAGGCGTCTAACTTGTTTTTACAGGGAGTGTTTCTGTGATATGGTATGGCCCAAGATGTGATGTGTATGTTGTATGCAATGATCATGTTTTGTAATGTTTCACGACTTGCATGTCGATGAGTACACAACCGGCAGGAGCCATATGGTTGTCTTTATAATTGTGTATGACCTGTGTGTCAACTTCTTATACGCCATGTAATAGCTTTACTTTATCGCTAAGTAGTTAGCAATAGTTGTAGTTGTTATTCCTGGTGGAGGCAATCATGGTGGAGTGATGGAGATCATCTTTCGCACAAGATGGAGATCATTGCGCGGAGATTGGCTATACCATGTCACATAAAATTATATGCATGTGATGTTTATCCTTTTATGTATCTTATTATGCTTATTTCGCGACGGTAGCATTATAAGATGATTCCTCACTTAAAGATCAAGATAAAACTGTGTTCTCCCCATGTATGCACCGTTGCGAAAGTTCGTCGTGTTCAAGCATCACATGATGATCGGGTGCTATAAACTCTACGTTCACATACAACGGGTGCAAGCCAGTTTTGCACACGCGGAAATACTTGGGTTTGACTTGATGAGCCTAGCATGTACAGACATGGTCTCGGAACACACGAACCGAAAGGTTAAGCATGAGTCATATGAATGATATGATCGACACTTTGTTGTCCACCATTGAAACCACATCTCTTCTCGTGAAGATCGGATTAGGTGTGGTGAATTTGGATCGTGTTCACTAAACAACTTGAGGGATGTTGAATTTAGTGGGAGTTCATCTAGTAATATGATTAAGTTGAACTAGTTATCATGAACATAGTCTAAATTGTACTTGCAAATTTTGTAGATCAAATGGCTAAGTCCAACTTCAACTTCAACGTTTTTGCTGAGAAAGAAAAGCTTAAGAACAATGGGTCTAACTTCACCAACTGGTTCCGCAATCTGAGAATCATTCTCTCTGGCGGACAGAAGGACTATGTCCTTGAGAAAGCGCTAGGTGACGCCCCTGCTGTAGATGCACAGGCTGATGAGAAAGCTGTTTATCAGTCGCGCAAAGATGATTATGGTGTGATTAAGAGCACCATGTTGTTTGCTATGGAATCGGACCTTCAAAATCGTTTTGAGGATTTCCCCGGGCCCTTTGAGATTCTTGAGGAACTGAAAACTATGTTTCAGACTCAGGCCCATTCTGAGAGATATGAGATCTCTAAGAAATTCTTTAACTGCAAGATGGAGGAAGGGAGTTCCGTTAGTGAGCACGCCATTAAGATGTCGGGCTACACTCAACGCGTTGAGCAACTGGACTGCAAGATTCCAGAGGATCTCAAGATTGACAGAGTTCTGGAATCACTCCCTCCTAGCTACAAAGGTTTTGTAGTTACTCATAATCAGATTGGTTCCACTGATACGATCACCGAGCTCTTCGCTAAGCTGAAAGCTGCGGAGGTGGACATCAAGAAAGATAATCATGTGTTGATGGTCAACAAGCCCCCCAGCTTTAAGAAAGGTAAGGGTGCAAAGAAGCCCTTCAAGAAGGGCAGCGGCAAGCGCGTTGCCCCTACAGAGAAGAAGCTCAAGTCTGGACCTAAGCCGGACACTGAGTGCTTCTATTGCAAGGACAAGGGTCACTGGAAGCGCAACTGTCCGAAGTACTTAGCGGACAAGAAGGCTGGCACCATCAAAGGTATATTTGATATACATGTTATTGATGTTTTCCTTACTAGCCCTCGTTGTAGTGCCTGGGTATTTGATCTTTGGTTGTTTGCTAATATTTGTAACTCGAAGCAGGAGCTACGGAATAGGCGACTAGCGAGGGATGAGGTGACGATCTTGGCGTTGGCAACGGATCAAGAGTTGATGTGATGGCCGTCGGCACGCTCTCCTTAGTTTTACCTTCGGGATTAGTTTTAAACCTCAATAAATGTTATTATGTGCCTGCGTTGAGCATGAACATCATATCTGGATCGTGTTTATTGCAAGACGGTTATTCATTTAAATCGGAGAATAATGATTGTTCTATTTATATGAGTAACATCTTTTATGGTCATGCACCTACTGTGAATGGTTTATTTCTTCTGAATCTCGAAAGCGATGAAACACACATCCATAACATTGAGGCTAAGAGATGCAAGGTAGATAGTGATAATACTACTTATTTGTGGCACTGCCGTCTAGGTCATATTGGTGTAAAACGCATGAAGAAACTCCATTCTGATGGACTTTTGGAGTCTCTTGATTTTGAATCATTTGACACGTGCGATCCGTGCCTCATGGGCAAGATGATCAAAACCCCGTTCTCCGGAATAATGGAGCGAGCAACGTACTTGTTGGAAATCATACATACCGATGTATGCGGACCAATGAGTGTTTCGGCACGCGGTGGATATCGCTATTTTCTCACTTTTACTAATGACTTAAGTAGATATGGGTATATCTATTTAATGAAACATAAATCTGAAACGTTTGAAAAGTTCAAAGAATTTCATAATGAAGTGGAAAACCATCGTAACAAAAAAATTAAATTTCTACGATCCGATCGTGGAGGTGAATATTTGAGTTATGATTTTCTCACGCATCTTAAAGCAAGCAGAATAGTTTCGCAACTCACGCCACCCGGAAAACCACAGCGCAATGGTGTGTCTGAACGCCGGAATCGAACTCTATTAGATATGGTGCGATCAATGATGTCTCTTACAGATTTGCCGTTATCATTTTGGGGTTATGCATTAGAAACTGCTGCATTCACTTTAAATAGGGCACCATCTAAATCCATTAAGACGACACCGTATGAACTGTGGTTTGGTGCTAAACCTAAGTTGTCGTTTCTTAAAGTTTGGGGATGCGAAGCTTACGTCAAGAAGTTGATGCCGGACAAGCTCGAACCCAAAGCGGAGAAATGCGTCTTCATAGGATACCCTAAGGAAACTATTGGGTATACCTTCTATCACAAATCCGAAGGCAAAGTGTTTGTCGCAAAGAACGGACCCTTTCTTGAGAAGGAGTTTCTCTCGAAAGAAGTGAGTGGGAGGAAAGTAGAGCTAGGCGAGGTTATTGAACCTTCTCTTGAGTTGGAGAGTAGCGCAGCACCTGAAATTGTTCCAAGGTTGCGTCGCACCAACAATAGAGGAAGCTAATGACAAGGATCATGAAGCTTGGACGATGCTACTCTTGAGCGTCAGCAGTCTACAAGGTAGCGTGCCCCTCTGAGTGAATGCGACAACCCTGTCTTAACTGTCTTGTTAGTAGATGACAGTGAACCTGCGAACTATGAGGAAGCGATGATGAGCCCAGACTCTGAGAAATGGCTAGAGGCCATGAAATCTGAATTGGGATCCATGAGCGAAAACCAAGTATGGACTTTGGTGGACCCTCCTAGAGACCGAAAGGCCGTTGAGTGCAAATGGATTTTCAAGAAGAAAATGAATGCGGATGGTAATGTTACTGTCTATAAAGCACGACTTGTCGCGAAAGGTTTTTGACAAGTTCAAGGTGTTGACTACGATGAGACTTTCTCTCCCGTAGCGATGTTTAAGTCCATTCGGATTTTATTAGCAATTGCTGCGTTTCATGATTATGAAATATGGCAGATGGATGTCAAGACTGCGTTCCTCAATGGCAACATTGATGAAGAGTTGTATATGATGCAACCCGAAGGTTTTGTTAATCCTAAGGATGCTGATAAAGTGTGCAAACTTCAGCGTTCCATTTATGGACTGAAGCAAGCATCTCGGAGTTGGAACCTTCGTTTTGATCAAGTGATCAAGAGCTTTGGATTTGTTCCAAATTGCTACGAAGCTTGTATCTACAAGAAAGTGAGTGGGAGCTCAGTGACATTCCTAGTACTATATGTGGATGACATATTGATTATTGGAAATGACATTGACATGCTTAACGATGTGAAGAGTTATTTGAACAAATGTTTTTCAATGAAAGACCTAGGGGAAGCTGCTTATATATTGGGCATCAAAATCTATAGAGATAGACAAAGACGCCTGATAGCTTTAAGCCAAAGTACATACCTAGACAAAGTTCTGAAAAGGTTCAGAATGGATAAGGCAAAGAAAGGTTCGATTGCCTATGTTGTCGTGTAAGATATTGAGCAAGGCTCGATGTCTAGCTTCTGATGGCGATAGAGAAGCTATGAGCAAAGTGCCTTATGCCTCGGCCATAGGTTCTATCATGTATGCCATGTTGTGTACTAGACCGGATGTGTCCAATGCTCTTAGTTTGACGAGCAGATACCAAAGTGATCCAGGAGTGGAACACTGGACAACCATGAAGAACATCCTAAAGTACTTAAATAGGACTAAAGAAATGTTCTTAGTCTATGGAGTTGATGAACAACTTGTCGTAAAGGGTTACGTCGATGCTAGTTTCGACACTGACAAGGATGATTCTAAATCTCAGACAGGATACGTTTATATTTTGAATGGAGGAGCTATGAGCTGGAGAAGCTGCAAGCAAAGCGTGATCGCAGGATCTATAGTAGAAGCGGAATACATGGCTGCAGTAGAAGCGTCAAGTGAAGGAGTTTGGATCAGGAACTTCATCACTAAGCTTGGTCTGGTTCCAAGTGCCTTGGACCCACTGGAGATATTGTGTGACAACACTGGCGCCATAGCACTGGCTAAGGAACCAAGATATCATCCAAAGACCAAGCATATCAACCGCAAGTTTCACATAATTCGAGATTATATAACAGATGGAGATCTGAAGATTAGCAAAGTACATACGGATCTGAATGTCGCAGACCCGTTGACTAAACCTCTTCCACGAGCAAAACGTGATCAGCACCTTAGTGCCATGGGTGTTAGATTGTTGCCAGATGTAAACTAGATTATTGACTCTAGTGCAAGTGGGAGACTGTTGGAATTATGCCCTAGAGGCAATAATAAAGATGTTATTATTATAATTCTTGTTCATGATAAAGTTTATATTCCATGCTAGAATTGTATTAAGCGGAAACTTTAATACTTGTGTGGTTTATGAACAACACCGTGTCCCTAGTACGCCTCTATGGACTAGCTCATTGATTAATGATGGTTAAGGTTTCCTAACCATAGACATGAGTTGTCGATTAATAATGAGATCACATCATTGGGAGAATGGTATGATGGACATACCCAAATCAAGTAGAAAAATTAGATCGTGTCATCGTGTTCAACTTTGCGAAGCTTTTTCTTATGTCAAATATTGTATTCCTTAGACCATGAGATAATGCAACTCCTTGGTATCGTAAGAAAGCTTTGAGGTCATCAAACGTCATCCTATGAGAGGGTGATCATAAAGGTGTCTCTCAGGTGATCGGAAAGTACTTGTTGGGTTGTATGTATCGAGATGGGATTTGTCCCTCCCAAGTCGGAGAGATATACTTCGGGCCCACTTTCGTGTCGATATCAACACCGCTTTCAAGCATGTGGTTAAGGAGTTAATCACAAAGTGATATCGGATTATGGAACGAGTAAAGTACTTGCTGTGAACGAGATTGAACTAGGTATGCCGATGCCGACGATCGAATCTCGGGCAAGTAAAATATCGCGTGACGAAGGGAATATGTATATGGGATTAATGGAATCCTGGCATCGTGGTTCATCCGATATGATCATCGATGAGTATGTGAGAGTCAATATGGGTTTCCAGACCCCGCTGTTGATTATTGATAGAAGATCATGTCTGCATATTCTCGAACCCGTAGGGTCACACACTTAACGTGTCTCGACGCTAGGATATAATGGATAATTGGTTTATGAGTTTTTGTTCGGAGTCTCGGATGAGATCCAGGACATCACGAGAGGTTCCGGAATGGTCTGGAGAATAAGATTCATATAAGGCAAAGCAGTTTTTGGAGTTTGGAATTGTTTCAGATTGTTCGGTATTGTACCGGAAGCTTCTAGAACCTTTCGGAGTGGGACCAACGTGGCCCCACTTGTCGGGAGGGGGCATGGGCCTACGAGGGAGTGCCCTGGACGCATTGGGCCAGGGGAACAAGGCCCCATAGGCCCAGCCGGCCAAGCCCTAGGGGAAACCCTAGGGAGAGCTTCTAGAAGGAGGGGGGAAACTGGCCCCCCACTCCTCCCCCTTGGCCGCCGGACCTAGGCTTGGAGGAGGGGCAAGGGGAAGCCGCCCACCCCTCTATATAAAGAGGGCTGGGGGCGCACCCTTCCCCCACACCTCCTCAAGCCCTAGCCGCCCTGCTGCCCTTCTCTCTCTCCCTCTCGACTGCGCGTAGGCGAAGCCCTGCCGCAGAAACTCTCTACCGTTTGCACCACGCCGTCGTGTTGTAGATCCAACCTATCTCTCCACCCCACTTGCTGGACCGAGGAAGGATGATACATCGAGGTGCCGTACGTGTGCATCTCTCGGAGGCATCGCCACTTGCGGTGTTGGATCGGATCGGATCGCGAGGAGGAGAAGCGAGTACGACTACATCAACCACGTTCCGTCGAACGTTCCGCTGTGTGAATCTTCAAGGGTATGAAGATCTCATCTATCCCCCCTCGTTGTTTGCATCTCCTAGATTAGATCTTGGCTTTCCCGTTCACATCCATAGATTTTTTTTGATTTACTATGATGCGAAACCCATCAGAAACTAAACCCAAAGGCCTATTATTTTGAATACACTAATGTTGCTAATGAAGATTGTGTGAAGTT
Source organism: Avena insularis (assembly GCA_023614405.1). Lineage (NCBI taxonomy): Eukaryota > Viridiplantae > Streptophyta > Magnoliopsida > Poales > Poaceae > Avena > Avena insularis. The sequence goes on along the minus strand of CM042685.1, from coordinate 164,754,717 downwards.
TTGTATGAAGGAAATTTTCAAGTGTAGGGGAAGAATGATGTGATGAGATGAAGAATAGACAAAAGCTCAAGCTTGGGGATGCCACCCCGTGTCACCCAAGAAATATTCAAGAGGTACAAGCGTCAAAGCTTGGGGATGCCCAAGGCATCCCCTTCTTCATCAATAAAAATCTCAGGTCTCTTTCTAGACACTTCGTTTTTATTATTTCATGCACTATAGTGTTGTTCTTGGAGCATCTTAGTTTTCATTTTTGGTTTTAGTCTGTTTAGTTTGCTGAATAAATTAGTTGGACCCCCGCATTCTCTATTTTGTTTCAAATAAGTTGATTGGTGTTGGAAAAGATTAGAAAGTTTCATGCTCATAGTGGTACAAAAGGGAGCTTGTTTTGACTCTGAAGTAGACTTTATCATTCCATTCTAGATTTTGCTTTGACCTTATGCTTAGTGATTATTGTTGTAGCATGACTAGTTCCAAACAATTGAGATTGCTTAATGTGCCTTGAAAGAATCATGCGTTGTTTTAGCATACAAAAGCATAATATGGTAAATCATGGTGGAAACTTGCAACATCACCATAGTGAGCTATCTATGAAGCATCCTCAATAAAAAGCTATGCATATGGTAAAAAAAAGATTGCTGAGATGTTCATTTTCTGCTTGCCTTGTCATTTTGGTTATGGGAAAGCACTTGTATCATGTGCAAGGGGTACCCCGTTGGCGATTCTCAATGATATGCAAATACTTATAATGACAAGAACTTACAGGTGATTAAAGTTGAGTAGCATGAGGTGTGGCCCTCGTATTCAAGGGACTTGAGATTGCCAACTTATACTTCGTCAAGCATATACTTCATAGTTTGTTCACTTTAACCTTAATCACTTCAAGATGCTTATGATAGGGGCAATGAGGGCTGAAAGCTAACAAGTACCATAATTTTTGGAAGCTATTTTTAAAACTTGAAATCCCTGCTTCCTTTATAAAAGGCCTTTTTCCACCACTATTGAGTCTCCACCTTCTACCTTTAGGCACCATTAAGAGAGCATAGTTGTCATTCTATGTGCAGTGTTCTAAAGCTTATTGATTGATGCATATGTTGATATTACTTGTTCTTGTGCTATTTGTTTCTAGTCACCCTTGTGAACTTTGAAGGTGTCGTATGCATCTATTTGCTACTCTACGAGGGACAAGATGGTTACCACTATGCTATGTTTTCTGTATGTGAAATAAACAAACGTTTTTCAATGCATGTTATTCATGATCTTTGTTTATAGCCTTTCATGTTGCATCCATAGTTACTATGTCCTATTGTTAGAACTCCATCTTTCATGCACATGTTTAGAGTTCTTTGATCCCAACTTTCAATGCTTGCAAATGGTTGGATCTTTATTATGAGGGTGCATGTCACCTCAAAAATTATTCTTTTTATCACTTACCTACTCGAGGAAGAGCAGGAGTTAAGCTTGGGGATGCTTGATACGTCGGAAACGTATCTATAATTTTTGATGCTCCATGCTTGTTTAGTATCTACTTTGCTTTGATTTGTCTATACTTTGAGGTGCTTTTTACATGTTTTCTGGTACTAACCTATTAACAAGTTGCCATAGTGCCAGTTGCCTGTTTTCTGCTGTTTTTGGTTCCAGAAAAGCTAGTAAAGAAATATTCTCGGAATTGGACGGGACAAACGACAAAGTCAATAACTTTCCGTGGGGAACAAGAAGTCCAGAGGGGAGACGGAGAGGCATGCCAGGGCGCCCAGACCCCCCTAGGCGCGGGTGGGCCCTGCCCCGCGCCTAGGCAGGGTGTGGGGCCCCTGGCCACCGCCTCGGCCTCCCCCTTCACCTATAAGAAGCCCCCGATGCAGAAACCCTAAGGACCCGATCAATATTCCACGAAACCTTCTGTAGCCGCCACCACCGTCGTCCCTAGATCGGGGGGGGGGGGGATCTGAAGTTCTTCCCAGCACCCTGCCAGAGGGGAGATCATCTCAGAGGCCTTCTCTCCGGTATGATGCGTGAGTAGTTCCAGCTTGGACTATGGGTCCATGTAGTAGCGAGATGGTTGTATATCCTCCTTGTGCTTTCACGTATAGATCTTCTGAGATCCATTCATGATCAAGATCTAATCTATTTGTAATCATGCATGTTGTGTTTGCGGGGATCCGATGGATATTGAGATTATTATGTTGGTTTGATTAATGGTTTTGTCTTTATGATTCTATCATGTCTATGTTGTTTGTGATCTTGCATGCTCTCCGTTGTTAGTAGCTATCTTGGCCAAGTAGTTGCTAGTGACTCCAAGGGGGGGTATGTATGTTTGATAGTGGGTTCATGCCTCTAGTTTCCAAGGGAAGTGACAGAAATCTCTTAGGTTGTAGATGTGCTGTTGCTACTAGGGAGAAAACAACGGTCTCTTGTTCATGGAACATGTGGACTGTTTACCTTACACACTTTGCTTAAAGCAGTTGTCTGTTGCTTGCAACTTAATACTAGAGGGGGTTCGGATGATAACCTGAAGGTGGACTTCTAGTCATAGATTCAGTTGGATGGCGGTCTATGTATCTTGTTGTATTGCCCAATCGAATCTCATAGGATCTTTCTGACTAGTAATTGCATTGTTATGCCTTGCTCCGTTCCTGTCAATTGCCCTGCTGTAATTTGTTTACCCTTCATGCCATGGTGTTTATCTAAGGAGAGCACCTCTAGTGAACTATGGACCCGGGGCCAATCTTTACCATTGATACATCTTGCACTATTACTTGCTTACTTGATGCAAACCATTACCTTCCACACATTATGTTTAATCCTTTGTTATAGCAAACCGATGAGCTTGACAACCTCACTGATTCGTTGGGGAAAAGTCTTGAGTTTGTGTTGTACAGGTCCCCGCGTTGCTTGCAACACCTGTGTGACGCTTCCTTCCTCCTACTGGTTCGATAACCTCGATTTTTTACTGAGGGAAAAATTGCTGCTGTGCTTCTTCACACCTTGCTCTTGGGGTTCCCAACGAAGCGCTCCTACATCAACTCAATGCTGCATCAAGCTTTTCTGGCGCCTTTGCCGGGGAGGCTAAGGACGTCTTCACTAGGGGAGTCCTCCACTTCCTTTCTCTTTACTTTGTTTTTAGTTTGCTTTGTTTCTTTTGCTTGGTTTTGTTTGCCTCTTTTCAAAAAACCCCAAAAAATTAGTTTAGTTTGGTTTGCTTTCTTTATTCAAAAACACACAAAAATTAGTTCCTGCTCTAGCTGCTGCTGTTTTTGGCTTGCCCACCTTTGCCAAAATGAACTCTGCTGAGAACACCAAGTTGTGTGACTTCACTAGCACCAACAACAATGATTTCCTAAGCACTCCTGTTGCTCCACCTGCTCCTGATGCTACCTTTTATGAAATTAAGCCTTCTTTATTGAATCTTGTGAGGAGAGAGCAATTTTCTGGTGCTAGTTCTGATGATCCTGCTGCCCATCTCAATAGCTTTGTTGAATTTTGTGAGATGCAAAAGTATAAGGATGTAGATGGATATATTATTAAGCTCAAGCTTTTCCCTTTCTCCTTGAGAGTAAAAGCTAAAGAATGGTTGCTATCTTTTCCTAAAAATAGTATTGATTCCTGGACTAAGTGTAAAGATGCTTTTATTGGAAAATACTATCCTCCTACTAAGATTATATCTATGAGAAGTGACATTATGAAATTTAAACAACTTGATAGTGAACATGTTGCTCTAGCTTGGGAAAGAATGAAATCTTTGGTTAAGAATTGCCCCACTCATGTACACACTTCTTGGATGATTATCCAGAATTTTTATGCAGGTTTGACATTCTCCTCAAGAAATCTGTTGGATTCAACTGCTGGAGGTACCTTCATGGGCCTCACTTTGGGTGCTGCAATAAGGCTCCTTGATAATATGATGGTTAACTACTCTGAATGGCATGTTGAGAGATGTCAACACCCGGATTTTTAATCCCAGATGCCTGTTATGCCATACATCACAATCCCAAGATTACCATTTTTGCGAGACATAACAGATTGGATATCACAGTACATCATCCATTACAAACCATACATACGGTCTTACACAAATAAGGATCACATGATCCAGTTCTTAACACAATTCAAGCAGCGGAATAACGTAATAATAATGATAGCATGGGCGAAGCTCCAACTTCATGGTCACAGGCAATGCTGATGATGGGATATGATCCTAGTTGTCGTAACCTTCCTGCTGTCCGTATTCCTGATACTCCTCTTCATGGTCTGGCCACAGGAATAGCCAGGGACAAAGCCATGAGTACTCTTTAAGTACTCGCAAACTAATACTAACAAGTGAAGGGGGTTTTTGGGTAGGAAATACTAAGCTCTAGGTTGTTTTGAAAAAAGCCAGATTTACCTCTACTAAGTTCAGAAGCAAAGAAAGCTAGTTGAAACTTTTATAACACCTAGGGGGGACTTGAAAAACATCTGATGATGGAACAATATGGCCACTCCAACTGTCCATAACCGCGGATGTGACTATTCGAATAGTTTGACACCCTACAGAGATTGTACACTTTCACCACAACATTCGATACATTCGTCGGGAACAAATCCTGAATTCACCATACTTAGTATGCGGATAATCAATCCTAACCTTTCCATTACACGCCCTAGTATAGGCACCTCTCCTGTGAGTTTGGCCTCCCAACCATGACCAACTGTCATCTTGGGTACTACACAGGTGGACAATCTTCACAAGGTAGCCTCAGCTCAGACCTTGGCCGCAAGGGAACCCATACTAAGGTATATAAATTTCCAGTCAAGCCCTACCCAAGTTTTGGGTATTGTGGTTGTACGGTAAAATTGGAATGGTATCGCATCCAGACAACCATCAGTTTTGTAAAGGGCTAAGGCTCATGCCTTAACATTTTCATCATCAAAATCATCTGGTGTTCGATAACACATGTCAAAACATTTCAGTAGAATGACTCATCACTCTAAGGTTTTCATAACCATTTTCACCAAGTATTCCCATCTAAAGTTGATCAAGTTTTATGCTTAGCACTAGCATCTACAGGTGGGGGTAAATACCAATGAGGGGTGGTAAGCAAGTGTATCTTATCTAAGTTCAATCTCATGCCTCAGGATGACATCAAGATTTATCTAACTTAGGCCAAGTGTTATGCTCTTTATGCTACCTTCAAATATCTTTCTAATATCTACAAGTCACTAAATAAACTTTTGATAGGAAGCTTTGATAATGAAATAAAAGAATTAAGATTGCAAGTAAAACTAGGATTGGGTATCAAGTGGTGTAAGCTTGCAAGTAAAACTAGGATTGGGTATCAAGTGGTGTAAGCTTACAAGTAAAACTTGCATGGTTTATCTTGCTAAGATAGTAGTATAAGCCTGCTAAGTTGCAAGTGTTAGCTCAAAGTCAACAGCTTGCTAATCAGGTAGTAGTATTAGGGTTGCCTTGTGCAGAGCAGTGGTTGAAGTTCTCCTCGGCTTCTTCCTTGTAGTATCCTCCTTCCTCTTCGTATCCTTGGTCGGTACTAGCTTCTATAAATAAATACGAGGTAAACAATCACCAAACAATACTTAACTATTTCTATTTATCACACAAAGGTTTACACTAGATGATCTAGCATCATCACTATTATCACAAGGATTAAAGCACTTGTCTTATTTATTTCATTTTTTAGAAAAGTAATTTCTACTCATTGAAAAACTACTTAAGATTTAATATTCTCCAACTCAAACATGGGATCATGTTGACACATGTCATCACCATATATTTCAGTACATGGGAATGTGATTTAAAGTGGTGTCACAATTTAATAAGGTTTAACCTTTTTATTTTAATTAAATAAAATGACTAGAATGGCCTATGAGGCATTCTTTTATTACTTGATCATTATTTCTGCAAGTAACCCTATATATTTTTTTATATTCTGAAAGGTATGGTTAAATGTGATTTTTGAGAGTTGGAATCAACTCAAAAGCTTTTATGGTTGAATTTTGAAAAATGTTTGAATGCAGAAAAGCTTGTGCCTTGTTATTTTTACCATGGGTGATCTACAAATCTAAATGGTTTGAATCCAACAGGTTTGGATTAAGCACTCCAGAACCTTTATAACAAAATTGGTTTCATGCATTTTGGTTCAGTGAATCAAGATGGGTTGATTTTTGAATCTAGGTACAGAACTAAGTTTGAAATTAAAAGAATAAATATAAATTTGAATTAATGGGTCGCGCGGGAGGTTTAACTGGGTCGGCCCACTACGCACAGCGCGCGCGGGGGCTGGTTAAGTGAGCGACCCCACTCGTCAGTGAGACAGCGAGTGGCGAAGCGGTATGGGTGAATCTAGGCCGTGCGATCTAACTCTAATCCTACGGCTCTGGTTCATCGTCCACGTCAAACAACGCCGGCGATACAAAACCCTAGCGTGGCCAGCGGGGGTCGTGGAAGGCTTACCGGGGCTTCGGCGATGGTCGGCGACGGGGGCAAACGACGAAGTCGATGACAACGATCCTCCTGGTACCGATTGCTCCTCCTGGGGCGGCTCCAATTGACAGCGCCTCTCCTCCTCTGCAGCGGCAAACACTGGTGAAATTCCGGCCACCTGGTGCTCGCCTTGCCCCGGGAGTGAGTGGGTATGATCAGTGAGAGGTGGGGAGTGAGATGGTATGCTCAAATCGAACGGGGGTGGCCTCCTTTTATAGTGGCTGCGGGGACCGACGATCGCGGGTGGAGCTCGTCGTGGTCATCAGCACAGCGTGCTATTGGCATGGGAAAAGGTAGGGGGCAGTGCGTTGCCTCCTGGCGAAGCTCAATGGCTTGATGGCGCGGTGTGGGGCGGTGCTGAACAGTCGGAACGTCGCAGCCCTCTGGATGGGTTCGACGGCAAGTTTAATGGTGCACAATGTGTGTGGTCCATGCGGCGGCGAACGGGGTTGTCTGGCAGGGTGCTGGGGTGCTAGCGATCATGTCTGCAAGCAACAAGGGCGGCGCGCGGTCTGTGGGTTGGTGCCGCGTGTGGCGCACTGGCACGCTCTCGGCTCGCACGCAGAGAAGCTTGGCATGAGCTTCCCGTGTGGTCTAGGGGCTAGCAATGCTCGAGGCTGGGATAGGGGGTGGCGGTGTACGGTGCTGCGTTTCCCAGACAAGGCTGGCGAGGCTAGTGCTGCCTCTAGCTCGCTGGCGACATGGGGGTGGCAAGCTTGCTCTCGACATGGTCACCATTGATGGCTAGGCTTGCTCATAGTGGTGCTAAAGCTAGTCAGATTAGTTTGAACATCTACTGAAAGTGTAGAGTGAGCTAGATAGGGGACAACTTAGGCACTGATCACTGCTCACAATAGTGTTTACTGTTTTGTTTGCTGATCACAAGGTGTTTGATGAAATGGCCGAAAGAAATTCAAATTTCAATTTTGGATTCAAACTTGGTGGGTTTGCTAGGCACATACTAGGGAGTATTGGGTTAGTTGGATTGGTCAAGGGACACTGTTTTGGTTGGGTTTTGAAAAGGTGTGATCTTCACATATGTTAAAGATTCAATTTTGAATTGTCATTTGAATGGGGTTGCTAAATGTTTCGGTAAGTTTGAAAGGTGGGCTTTGATTCACTTTTACTTGGTCTTGCATGGGGTGACAAGAATTAGAAAAGTTTCTATTTGAAATCTTGGACTAGAAACACTCAAAGTGACCTAGTGAGCAAGATTGGCAAAAATGACCATTTGCTTCATTTGATTTGTTTTTGATTTTCTCTTGATTTGTTTCTGCTTGGAAATGTTTTAGATGATGTTATTTTCATCTTTAAACAATTTCTTGATATTTAGGTTAATCACATAAGTTCATTCATGCATTCATTCAATCATCACATACACACATGCATTCATTTGATTTTTATTTAATAAAAGTTTTTGTTAACCCTAAATTTAGTGATTAGAATTTGATGATCATGATCAATATTTTTGGGATGTTACAAACATTCCCTCCTTAAACAAAATCTCGTCGTGAGATTTGAAAAGGAAGAAAAAAGATTACCTATGATTTAAAGAGATCGTGAAACTCCGTCCTGATGTGATATTCTTGCTCCTAGGTAGCTTCTTCTTCAGTGTGGTTGCTCCACTGAATCTTGATAAACTTGATTCTTCGGGTCCTGGTGATTTTGAAAGCTTCCTCCAAAATACGGATGGGTACTTCAGGATATGTCAAGTCATCGTTGATATCTATGGTGCGGTGATCAATATTCTTGAAAACTTTAGTCTTCTCCGGGACTTCAAGGCATTTGCGAAGTAACGATATATGGAACACATTGTGCACTGCTGACATCTCCTCTAGCAGTTCCAATTGATACGATACTTCTCCTCGACGGTTCAGAATCTTGAAGGGTCCGATATATTTGGGGGCTAACTTTCCTTTGAGCTGGAAACGCTGCAATCCCTTCAAAGGCGACACTTTAAGATACACAAAATCTCCGATATTGAAAGCGAGGTCTCGACGTCTCTTGTTGGCATAACTCTTCTGTCTGGATTGGGAGGTCTTGAGGTGCTCACTTGTGAACTTTCTCTTCTACTTCTCGTAGGATGTCGGGTCCGAAGATCTGATTCTCTCCTACTTTCGACCAATTCAAAGGGGTGCGACACTTCCTTCCATACATGAATTCAAATGGGGCCATTTGCAAACTAGATTGATAACTGTTGTTGTAAGAAAATTCTGCGAACGGCAGACAGTCTTCCCATTTAGATCCATACTCTAGCACACATTCTCTCAACATATCTTCGAGTATTTGATTTACTCGCTCCATTTGTCCATCAGTCTGAGGGTGATACACTGTGCTAAAATCTAGTCGGGTTCTTAAGCCTTCTTGGAGTTTCTTCTAGAATCTCGAGGTAAACTGAGTTCCTTGATCCGATACGATGTTCTTGGGGACTCCGTGCAAACTGACGATTCTAGCGATGTATAACTCCGCTAGCTTCGAACTCTGGTATGTGGTCTTGACTGGTAAGAAATGGGCTACTTTGGACAATCTGTCAACTATGACCCAAATAGAGTCATTTCCCCTACTAGAAGTAGGCAATCCGGTGATAAAGTCCATTCCAACTGAATCCCATTTCCATTCTGGAATCTGCAATGGTTGCAACAGTCCTGCGGGTCTCTGATGTCCCGCCTTGACTCTCTGACAAATATCACACTTGGCGATATAGCTTCCGATTTCTCTCTTCATCTTATTCCACCAAAATTTCTCCTTCAAGTCCGAATACATCTTTGTTCCTCCGGGGTGGATAAAATAAAGGGTATCATGGGCCTCTTTCAAAATAACTTCTTTCAACTCTGAATCTGCTGGTACACAAAGACGTCCTTTGTACCACAGAACTCCTTCTTCATCCTCGGTGAATCCGGGTACTTTGTCTGTACCGATGCGAGTTTGATTCCGTCGATACTAGCATTTCCTTTCTGCGCCTCCTTGATCTGACTGATCAAAGTGGGTTGAAGTTCTAGGCTAGCCAAAAATCCTTCACTTACTAATTACATTCTAAAATCTTCCATCTCTTTGTGCAGGCTTGGTTGCTCCTTCAAAATCATGGAGTTCAAGCGACACGGCAATCTTCTAAGCGCATCTGCTACCACATTGGCTTTACCGGGGTGATAGTGAATGTCCATATCATAGTCCTTGATTAGCTCAATCCATCTTCTCTGCCTCATATTCAGCTCCTTCTGAGTGAGTATATACTTCAGGCTCTTGTGATCTGAATAAATCTCACAACGGTTTCCCATAAGATAATGCCTCCATGTCTTTAGGGCTAGAACTACGGCTGCTAGTTCAAGATCATGGGTAGGAAAATTCTGTTCATGCTGCTTCGGCTGTCGGGATAGATAAGATATAACTTTGCCTTCTTGCATTAACACACATCCGAGACCGATCTTGGATGCGTCACAATACACATCAAAGGGCTTCGTTATATCCAGCATGATCAAGATTGGGGCTGAAACTCCTCTTGAGTTCCTGAAAACTCACTTCACATTTGTCCGTCCATTCAAACTTCTTGTCCTTCTTCAGAAATTGGGTCATGGGTCTAGTGATACTCGAGAATCCTTCTACGAATTTGTGGTAGTATCCCGCTAATCCGAGAAATGCACGAACTTGAGTTTGGGTGGTTGGGGCTTGCCAATCTTCAACATCTTTCACCTTTGCAGGGTCAATGGCAATTCCTCTGGCTGATACGATATGTCCGAGAAATCCTACCTCCTGTAACCAGAATTCACATTTTCTAAACTTGGCATACAACTGATGCTCCCTAAGAGTTCCAAGAATGGTCCTTAGGTGTAGCTCATGTTTTTCTTCTGATTTGGAATAAATCAGAATGTCATCAATGAAAACAATGACAAACTTATCCAGGAAGTCCATAAAAATCTTATTCATGAGGTTCATGAAATAAGCGGGGGCATTGGTTAATCCAAAAGACATGACAATATACTCATATAATCCATATCGGGTGGTAAAGGCAGTCTTTGGAATATCCTGTGCGCGAATCTTGAGTTGGTGATAGCCAGTTCTAAGATCAATCTTAGAAAACACTTTGGCACCAGTCAACTGGTCAAATAGATCTTCTATCTTTGGCAACGGGTATTTGTTCTTGATGGTGACATCATTCAACTTCCGATAATCCGTATACATACGGTTACCTCCATCTTTCTTATCCACAAATAAAATAGGTGATCTCCATGGTGACGCACTTGGTTGAATCAATCCAATTTCCAGCATAGCATCAAGTTGCTTCTTTAGCTCCACTAGTTCTGACGGGTTCATACTATATGGTCTCTGGGCTATGGGTCTGGTTCCAGGGATTAGTTCAATGATAAACTCGATATCTCGATCTGGGGGCATACCGGGCAAAACATCTGGAAATACATCGGGGTATTCACAGACTATCTGAACTTGGTCAATGGTTGGCTGGGCTATACTCTTGCTGCACTTGAATTGACGGGGCAAGGTTTCCGATACATGCTCTACTAATATTCCGGCTGTACTGGTCATAGTTATGGCTTTATTGGCACATTTGATTAATCCTTTATGTTTGGACATCCAATCCATTCCTAGTACTACGTCCAAATCTTTATTTCCGAGTACTATTAGATTAGCATAAAAATCTATGCCATGGATTCGGATAGGGATGGCTTTGCAAATCTGTCTAGCTTTGGTGGTTGAACCGGGTATTTGAACAATCATAACATGCTTCAATTTGGTTGGTTGAATCTTACTAATGCATGCAAATTCTTCAGTACCAAATGAGTGCAATGCTCCAGAATCAAACAACACTCTTGCAAGTACTGAGTTAACATATAACATACCCAGCACGACGTCTGGCGCTTCTTGGGCTTCTTTAGCATGCATGAGAAAGATACGACCATTGCGGTTGAGCGAATTCCCTGGGGCAAACCTTCTTCCGGGCTAAACACGATGCTTCTACTGAGCTGGGGCATTTGCATTGGGGGTTGCGGCAATCTTCTTGGGGCACTCATTGGAATAGTGACCCTTGGTTCCACATTAATAACAAGTCACCTGAGACTTGTCCTTTGCTGCAACAGGCACAACATTGCTTCCAGTCCTTGGGTCAGTGTTGGTGTTGGTGGCGGCATTGTTGTTGTTGAACTTAGGCGGAGCATAGTTGAAATTGCTAGGGTTGCCAAGGTTGTTGTGGTTTCCTTCGGGCCTTGGGTTTCCACGGTTGGGATAAGTCGAACGGTTCATCGAGGATCTGTTGGTTCTTGGGGTAAATCCTGGAGATGGGTTGGGGCGATACTTGGGTGTATGGTGGGTTCCTGGTTGATGGATCATACGGCGCTTGCAGTTCTCATTAGCTTGGTTGATCTTTCCTTCCATCTGAATGGCAGAGTCCACTAAGGCTTCAATATCAGCAAAGGGGATATTGACTAGCACAGTCTCCATCTCATCGTGCAAACCATTCAGGAATCTCTCCTTCTTCTTGGCTTCAGTGTCTATCTCATCCGGTGCATACCTAGCCAATGACAAGAATTTGTCATGGTATTCCACTACGGTCATCCTCCCTTGCTTCATTTCCCTGAATTCATCTCTCATCCCCTTGATCAAACTCGGTGGCACGTGGGTTCTACTGAACTTGAATTTGAACTCTTCCCAGGTCATCATTTGTCCTACATTCATGGCACGAACGCTGTTCCACCATGCTCTTGCATCGCCTGCCAGATACTGGGTAGCAAACAACACCTTCTCGTTAGCTTCCACTCCTGCAACTTCCAGATTGTTTTCCATGGTTTGCAACCAATCATATGCATCTAGGGGGTCTTCTGACTTGGTGAAAACGGGTGGATTCGTGTTCTAGAAATTCTTGAGCTTAGATCCATGGTTGTCCTGATTTCCATGGCCTTGATTGTTGTTGGCCATCTGAGCGATGTGATGAAGGGTGGCTAAGTTGGCTTGACGTTCGGCTCTTTCAGCTTCGTGGTCAGAAACCAACATTTGCAAAATCTGCAGCATCGGGTCCGGGGATGAACTGCTTCCTCCGCGAGGCATCTGAAGATTGAGATAGATCATGAGAAAAGAGGGAAATTTCTAAGGTTCAGGGTTTTGGGTTTGAAAAGTTTTCAAAGTTTGACTCTGGTTTTTCTAGCAACTTGCTTTTCATTTATTCATTCATCCATAGCACATGATACAAACACACACCACATCAAAGGAAAACAGATGGTTTTAAGAACCATTCTAGGAAACTACGATATAGTGGGACCGAATACAACTCACTAATGCTAGTGCTCAAGTTCTACTACTCCTTAGAGTCAGTGTCCTCATCCTCATCCTCATCCTCCTCCTCCTCCTCCTCCTCCTCATCATCATCATCATCATCGATGAAGGCGAAGTCATCCTCATCGATGAAGAAGTCCATGGCCTGATCCTCCAGAAAGTCATCATCGTCACTGAGATAGGATTAGGGGTCTCCACGAAGGTCTTCCCCTGCATTCTCCCTCTCCTCCAACTGCATATCTCTCTCGTGGATGGTCTCCTCCAAATCCGTGATCCGGTGACAAAGACGGGCAATGATGCGCTCCTTCTTGTCGAGCTGACGGCGACGAGACTGGCGATCCTTTACTAGCATGGCGATGGTCTGATCCTTCTTGGCGGCGATGGCGTACTTGTGGTTGGCGTAGGAGCGGGCATTGTCCAACTCCTTCTGATGGTCATACATCATGAAGCTGAGGTGGTACAATTGAGTCTTCAGCTCATGGCGATATGGGGCCTCCAGTGGCTGTCCCATAGCATCACTCCTTGGGTAGAACTTGAAATGGGTACCCTTGATCTGATTGATACTCAACCCACACAGACGGACAAGAGCTTCCTGCATGGCCCTGGCAAGTCCATCGAGCCAGTTGTTCTCTCTCAAGGTGAACTGAATTCCCTCTGCGGTGGGGGGTTCAATTTTTCCTCGGAGACTTGCAACAACTAACCACTGCAAATCCTCTCCTTCCTGATCATTGAGCTGAGCTCCGAAGAACTCGGGGTGCGGACGCTCCAGCATTTCTGCCAGCTGGTCCAAGTCACGCTCAAATATGAGGTCTCCTCCATTCCCCAACTGACAAAACTTGCTGTACTTCACTTCCATCTATAAGAATATAGGATGAGTAAGTTAGTAGAGTGATCAAGTGTGTCAAAATTTATGTAAGTTGGCAAGAATTTTTGAGGAACATGAATTTTCATGAAAGAGTCTAAGTGATAAGAATGAGAATAAGTTTTAATAAATACTCACTTCCTTGATTTTGAAACTAAGTTTTTGATTCAAAACGTCCATTCCAAACTAGGGTCTCCTATGGTCAGGATGGCTCTGATACCAACTTGTCAACACCCGGATTTTTAATCTCAGATGCCTGTTATGCCATACATCGCAATCCCAGGATTACCATTTTTGCGAGACATAATAGATTGGAAATCACATTACATCATCCATTACAAACCATACATACGATCTTACACAAATAAGGATCACATGATCCAGTTCTTAATACAATTCAAGCAGCGGAATAACGTAATAATAACGATAGCATGGGCGAAGCTCCATCTTCATGGTCACAGGCAATGCTGATGATGGGAGATGATCCTAGTTGTCGTAACCTTCCTGCTTTCCGTCTTCCTAATACTCCTCTTCATAGTATGGTCACGGGAATAGCCAGGGACAAATCCATGATTACTCTTTAAGTACTCGCAAACTAATACTAACAAGTGAAGGGGGTTTTTTGGGTAGGAAATACTAAGCTCTAGGTTGTTTTGCAAAAAGCCAGATTTACCTCTACTAAGTTCAGAAGCAAAGAAAGCTAATTGAAACTTTTATAACACCTAGGGGGGACTTGAATTTCATGGCACAACTCTGTTGTGGTCCAGTCAAAGTCATAAATCATTAGATAAGTCATTTGGAAAAACATCTGACGACAGAATAGTATGGCCACTCCAACTATCCATAACCGCGGACGCGTCTATTCGAATAGTTTGACACTCTGCAGAGATTGTACACTTTCACCACAACATTCGATACATCCGTCAGGAACAAATCCCGAATTCACCATACTCAGCATGCGGATAATCAATCCTAACCTTTCCATTACACGCCCTAGTATAGGCACCTCTCCTGTGAGTTTGGCCTCCCAACCATGACCAACTATCATCTTGGGTACTGCACAGGTGGACAATCTTCACAAGGTAGCCTCAGTTCAGACCTTGGCCGCAAGGGAACCCATACTAAGTTATATAAATTTCCAGTCAAGCCCTACCCAAATTTCGGGTATTGTGGTTGTACGGTAAAATTCGAATGGTATCGCATCCAGACAACCATCAGTTTTGTAAAGGGCTAAGGCTCATGCCTTAACATTTTCATCATCAAAATCATCTGGTGTTCGAGAACACATGTGATAACATTTCATTAGAATGAGTCATCACTCTAAGATTTTCATAACCATTTTCACCAAGTATTCCCATCTAAAGTTGATCAAGTTTTATGCTTAGCACTAGCATCTACAGGTGGGGGTAAATACCAATAAGGGGTGGTAAGCAAGTGTATCTTATCTAAGTTCAATCTCATGCCTCAGGATGACATCAAGATTTATCTAACTTAGGCCAAGTGTTATGCTCTTTATGCTACCTTCAAATATCTTTCTAATATCTACAAGTCACGAAATAAACTTTTGATAGGAAGCTTTGATAACGAAATAAAAGAATTAAGCTTGCAAGTAAAACTAGGATTGGATATCAAGTGGTGTAAGCTTACAAGTAAAACTTGCATAGTTTATCTTGCTAAGATAGTAGTATAAGCCTTCTAAGTTGCAAGTGTTAGCTTAAAGTCAACAACTTGCTAATCAACTAGTAGTATTAGGCTTGCCTTGTGCAGAGCAGTGGTTGAAGTTCTCCTCGGCTTCTTCCTCGTAGTATCCTCCTTCCTCCTCGTATCCTTGGTTGGTACTAGCATCTATAAATAAATACGAGGTACACAACCACCAAACAATACTTAACTATTTCTATTTATCACACAAAGGTTTACACTAGATGATCTAGCATCATCACTATTATCACAAGGATTAAAGCACTTGTCTTATTTATTTCATTTTTTAGAAAAGTAATTTCTACTCATTGAAAAACTACTTAAGATTTAATATTCTCCAACTCAAACATGGGATCATGCTGACACATGTCATCACCACATATTTCAGTACATGGGAATGTGATTTAAAGTGGTGTCACAATTTAATAAGGTTTAACCTTTTTATTTTAATTAAATAAAATGACTAGAATGGCCTATGAGGCATTCCTTTATTACTTGATCATTATTTCTACAAGTAACCCTATATATTTTTATATATTCTGAAAGGTATGGTTAAATGTGATTTTTGAGAGTTGGAATCAACTTAAAATCTTTTATGGTTAAATTTTGAAAAATGTTTGAATGAAGAAAATCTTCTGCCTTGTTATTTTTACCATGGGTGATCTACAAATCTAAATGGTTTGAATCCAACTAGCTTGGATTAAGCACTCCAGAGCCTTTCTAACAAAATTGGTTTCATGCATTTTGGTTTAGTGGATCAAGCTGGGTTAATTTTTGAATCTAGGTACAAAACTGAGTTTGAAATTAAAAGAATAAATCTAAATTTGAATTAATGGGTCGCGTGGGAGGTTTAACTGGGCTGGCCCGCTACGCACAGCACACGCGCGGGCTGGTTAAGTGAGCGACCCCACTCTTTAGTGAGACAGTGAGTGGCGAAGCGGTATGGGTGAATCTAGGCCGTGCGATCTAACTCTAATCCTACGGCTCTGGTTCATCGTCCACGTCGAACAACGCCAGCGAGACAGAACCCTAGCGCGGCCAGTGGGGGTCGTGGGAGGCTCACCGGGGCTCCAGCGATGGTCAGGGACAGGGGCGAACGACGAAGTTGACGACGACGATCCTCCTGGTACCGGCAGCTCCTTCTTGGGCGGCTCCAATCGACGGCGAATCTCCTCCTCTGCAGCAGCGAACTCTAGTGAAATTCCGGCCAGCTGGTGCTCGCCTTGCTCCGGGAGTGAGTGGGTGTGATCAGTGAGAGGTGGGGAGTGAGATGGTGTGCTCAAATCGAACGGGGGTGGCCTCCTTTTATAGTGGCTGAAGGGGACCGACGGTCGCGGGTGGAGCTCGTCGTGGTCATCGGCACAACGTGCTATTGGCATGGGCAAAGGTAGGGGGCGGTGCGTTGCCTCCTGGCGAAGCTCAACTGCTTGATGGCGCGGCGTGGGGCGGTGCTAAACGGTCGGAACGTTGCAGCGCTCTGGGCGGGTTCGACGGCAAGTTTAAGGCGCTAACGTTAAATGATACATGCGAGCAGGGTTGTCTGGCGAGTCTTGGCGATCATGTCTACAAGTGGCGAGGGCGGCACGCAATCTGTGGGCTGGTGTCGCGTGCGGCGCACTGGCACGCTCTCGGCTCGCACACAGAGAAGCTTGGCATGAGCTTGCCGTGTGGTCCAGGGGCTGGCAATGCTCGAGGTTGGGACAAGGGGTGGCGGTGTACGGTGCTGCGCGTCCCAGACAAGGATGGCGAGGCTAGTGCTGCCTCTAGCTCGCTGGTGACATGGGGGTGGCAAGCTTGCTCTCGGCATGGTCACCATTGATGGATAGGCTTGCTCACAGTGGTGCTAAAGCTAGTTAGATTAGTTTGATCATCTACTGAGAGTGTAGAGTGAGCTAGAAAGGGGACAAGTTAGGCACTGATCACTGCTCACAATAGTGTTTAATGTTTTGTTGTTTGTTGATCACAAGGTGTTTGATGAAATGGCCAAAAGAAATTCAATTTTGAATTTTGGATTCAAACTTGGTGGGTTTGCTAGGAACATACTAGGGAGTATTGGGTTAGTTGGATTGGTCAAGGGGCACTGGTTTGGTTGGGTTTTGAAAAGGTGTGATCTTCACATATGTTAAAGATTCAACTTTGAATTGTCATTTGAATGGGGTTGATAAATGTTTCTATAAGTTTGAAAGGTGGGCTTTGATTCACTTTTACTTGGTCTTGCAAGGGGTGACAAGAATTGGAAAAGTCTCTGTTTGAAATCTTGGACTAGAAATACTCAAAGTGACCTAGTGAGCAAGATTGTCAAAAATGACCATTTGCTTCATTTGATTTGTTTTTGATTTTCTCTTGATTTGTTTCTACATGGAAATGTTTTAGATGATGTTATTTTCATATTTAAATCATTTCTTGCTATTTAGGTTAATCACATAAGTTCATTCATGCATTCATTCAATCATCACATACACACATGCATTCATTTGATTTTTATTTAATAAAAGTTTTTGTTAACCCTAAATTTAGTGATTAGAATTTGATGATCAAGATCAATATTTTTGGGATGTTACAAGAGAGCTCCACATGGCAAGGTAAATTCTGTTGAGGAAACTTCCTCTTTGAGTGATAAGATTGATGTTATTTTGGCTATGCTTGTTAATGGGAAATCTCCTCTAGATCCTAATAGTGTTCCCTTAGCCTCCTTGGTTGCTCAAGAAGAGAAAGTTGATGTGAACTTCATTAGAAACAACAATTTCAACAATAATGCCTATAGGAATAATTTTGGTGGTAACGACAATTATAGGCCTTATCCTCCTAACAATGGCAATTCCTATGGAAGCTCTTACAACAATGCTAGAAGTGCCCCGTCTGAACTTAAAGTCATGCTCAAAGAATTTATTAGTAAACAAACCACTTTCAATAAGATTATAGAGGAAAAACTTTTAAATGTTGAGAAAAATATATCCTCTCTGTCTGAAGCTTAGTCCTCCTTGATTAATAAAATGGCTGCTAAACCTGAAACTATGGAAAGTAACTTTGCTGCCACTCATGCCATACAAGTTACTATTGATGAAAATGTTAGTCTATTAGCTCAACTTCATGCTAGGTGGGAAAGGGAAGCTGAAATTGATAGAAACAATAGTGTGTGCACCATCACCACTAAACCACAAGTAGTCCCTATTCCTCCTCCTACTATGCCGAAGCCTATTGAGCCTACTACTAGTGATGCTAAGTTTTATTTTGATATTGATGGTTGCAATATTTCTGAAGTGATTATGTTCCTGCAAAAGCTTGCTAGAAGTCCTGATGCTAGTGATATGCATGTTGCTTTCACCAAACACCTTTCAGATGCTCTTGTTAAGATTAAGGAAGAGAAGCTAAAACACAAAGCTTCTATTCCTAGGAAAGTAGAAGATAGTTGGGAACCCATTATTAATGTGCTAGTGAATGACTTTGATCTCAAAGCTTCATGTGATCTTGGTTCTAGTGTCTCTATTATGCCTAGGAAGATTTATGAAATGCTTGATTTGCCACCGTTGGAAGATTGTTATTTGGATGTCCCACTCAATGATAATGCTAAGAAGAAACTCATGGGGAGTATTAATGATGTTCTCATTATGGTTAACAATGCTTATGTCCCTATTGATTTCTATGTTTTGGATTTTGAGTACAATGCTTCTTGTCCTATTACTTTGGAAAGACCTTTTCTTAGAACTGTTGGTGCCATCATTGATATGAAAGAAGGCACCATTAAATATCATTTTACATTCAATAAA
This sequence comes from Avena insularis, assembly GCA_023614405.1. Lineage (NCBI taxonomy): Eukaryota > Viridiplantae > Streptophyta > Magnoliopsida > Poales > Poaceae > Avena > Avena insularis. The sequence continues at coordinate 164,735,642 of CM042685.1, read as the reverse complement.
GGTATTGAAAACTTCCCTATGAGGAGAGAGAAGTTGATTTTTGCTCCTCCTTTGAAAGCAAGGTTTGATGTTAATGCTTCTTCATTTGAAAACACTTGATTCTTCTTGCTTCTTGTGCCTAACTTAAAGGCGTTAAATAAAAGTACTTGTTGGGAGATAACCCAAGAGTTTCCTTGAGTCTTGGAAGTTATTACTTCAGTAATGAACTCTCCTTATCCTTTTTGTTTGCTTTTTGTGCTAAGAATGACCTCTAATGAGAGGGAAGTAAGATTTGGGGAGTTGCTGTCCCGAAACAGATTTCTGTCCTCCACCATAAATATTCGTAAGGAGTCTCTGTAACCCGGATTGAGCTCAAAACTTACGAAAAAATCCCCCAGTACGTTATCTAACTTTTGTTAGTTCAACACTTTTTTATTTGAGCAACAAAAGATGTTAGAAAAAATTGGTTTCTACCTGCTGGTCTGTTTTGACAGATTTCAGCCATTATTTGCATTTGCTTCTTATTGATTCCTTTTTGAGTTCTCTTTAGGTGAATTGAGGTTTTTGAAGGAGTTACTACAGTAGCTTGTGTTTTTAGTGAAAAGCCTTGCTGTTCCAAAGCTTTGCCAGAGGTCTAATATCTTTTGAATACACTAATATTGCTAATGAAGATTGTGTGAAGTTTTGTATGAAGGAAAAAATTCAGGTGTAGAGAGAGAATGTGCAATGAGATGAAGAATGGACAAAAGCTCAAGCTTGGTTATGCCACCATGGTGTCACCCCAAGAAATATCCAAGAGGTACAAGCGTCAAAGCTCAGGCTGTTTAGACACTTCATTTTTATTGTTTCATGCCAAGTTGTGTTGTTCTTGGAGCGTCTTAGTTTTCGTTTACTTTGCTTAGTTTGTTTAGTTTGTCTGAGTAGTTTGGACCCCTTTCTTTGTGTATTGTTGCAAATAAGTTGCTTGGTGTTGGAAAGGAGTAGTAAGTTCTTGTTTGAAAGTGCAAGTGGAGCTTGCATTGACTGTGACTTAGACTTTAGCATGACATGGTAGGTGTTGTTTTGACCTTATGCTTAGTGATTATTGCTATAGCATGGCTTGCTCCAAGTCACTGGGATTTCTTAGTGTGACTTTAAGAAATTATGCATTGTTTTAGCATGCAAAAAGCATAGTATTGTGGTTTTTCTTCTTTTATGCTTTGCTTGGGTTGACTTGGCACATTCTCACACCATGTTATGACTATGACAAGTCACCATAGCCTCTATGATCATTTAGTCCTTGACTTGTAGTACCACTCTATGCTTTGATTAGTAATGTTTTGTTGCTCTGCATGATTATGTCCATTATTGCTCTCTTATTTGGTTGCTCTCAGTCTTTTGCTAGCCTCCACTTGTATGAGTAAGCTCTACGCATGCTTCCAACTCCCAAGAAACCAAGTTATTCCAAAGTGTCCACTATAAATTCCTATGCATGGTGTGTTACACCATTCCAAGTATATTATTGTTTTCAGCTATTTTCCAATTAAAAAGTATTTTGTTATGTGAAAACTTAGTGATTTAAGGCCTCACAAACTTGATGGCACACTTTATATTCTTTCCCCCTAATAACTTGAACCATTGTGTGATCTATGTTGTATATTCTTGCACTTATACGTTGGAATTAGCAGAACGTGCTGTCACGGGGAACGTTTTCAACATTGCACTTGTACTTTGTACTCAGTTGATATCATGCTCTTTTGTCTATGGATGTCATCGGTGTGAAATAAAGAGGGAACTTGTAAGTCCATGGAGTTTATATTCTATGTTACACTTTGTTTGGATGTATGAATTTGAGCTTGGAATTGAATTGGACTAGAAATTCCAAATCCATGGTGGAAAGGAAATGGTATGCAATTTCAATTATGTTGTTTGGCTACGCATGGAATTTGCTATTGGAATCAAGGGTTTAACACCCGATTCCATTTCCTTTTTGGATGTACAAACCATGGAATCAAATGTTTTATTGAGTTTGGACCATATAAACTTGTCTAAAATGTTTGAAATCTAATAATTCAGTCTTCAGAGCATACATACTACATGAACCAACAACATACCATATTTCATATTATTTTCCCAACATGCAAGCAGAGACATGAAGAACAACATATGTGTATATTGCACAAATTCATATCTCAGATCATCGAGTAGAGAAAATGAAGTTTTTATATCTTGAATTCAACTCAGCACCTACCTAATATCCTCATATTATGCAGTTTAAAAATAAAGCATATGAATATATAGGGAGGCAAAATAGGAAGAAGAAATTGGAAGGAGAGGCCGTCTTGGAGAGGGCTAGGGAGTGGTTGTCGTTCCAATCCTGCCGCCATTCGCCTACCGTTGCTTCTCCTCCCGCCGCCTTTGCCTCCCGACGTCATTCCCCTATCACTTCTTCTCCTCTCGTCGCCGATCTAGGGATTGGGGATAGTGCCATAGGGTGGACGGACCATGTCGCCGACGCCGGCTTACTCTGAGGAGGCGGGGAATGAGAAGAGGAGAGGAAGAGCAAGGCGGGGAAGAAGAGAGGAAGGGGACGAGTCCCCGGAGCCGCCGCCGCCGGCTAGCTGCAGGTTCTATCTGGGGGAGAAGCGAAGCGATGCGCTCAGGCTGTTTCCGCGCGTTTCTGAGCGGGGGAGCTCGGAAACTTGCGAGGCAGCGGGGACGCTTGCGGGAGGGGGTCTCGGAATTGCTTCAGTTTCCAGGCAACAATTCTAAGGCCACTCCAAACAACTGAATTCGGCCCATAGATTCCAAACAGGCAATTCTGAGGCTGAATTACAACATCCAAACACAACGTTAGAGAAATGCCTGGGCCGCTAGCCTAAGCCATGCCTAATCATGGTGGAAACTTACAGCATCACCATAGTGAGCTATCTATGAAGCATCCTCAATAAAAAGCTATGCATATGGTAAATAAAAAGATTGCTGAGATGCTCATTGTCTGCTTTCCTTGTCATTTTGGTTATGGGAAAGCTCATGTACCATGTGCAAGGGGTACCCGTTGGCGGTTCTCTATGATATGCATGTACTTACAATGACAAGAACTTACATGTGACTAAAGTTGAGTAGCATGAGGTGTGGCCCTCGTATTCAAGGGACTTGATATTGCCAACTTATACTTCATCAAGCATATACTCCATATTTGTTCACTTTAACCTTAATCACTTCAAGATGCTTATGATAGGGGCAATGAGGGCTGAAAGCTAACAAGTACCATAATTTTTGGAAGCTCTTTTTGAAACTTGAAATCCTTGCTTCCTTTATAAAAGGCCTTTCTTCCACCACTATTGAGTCTCCACCTTTTACCTTTAGGCACCATTAAGAGAGCATAGTTGTCATTCTATGTGTAGTGTTCCAAAGCTTATTAATTGATGCATATTGTGATATTACTTGTTCTTGTGCTATTTGTTTCTAGTCACCCTTGTGAACTTTGAAGGTGTTCTATGCATCTATTTTCTACTCTATGAGGGACAAACTGAATGTTTTTTGTATGTGAAACAAACAAATGTTTTTCAATGCATGATATTCATGATCTTTGTTTGTAGCCTTTCATGTTGCATGCATAGTTACTATGTCCTATTGTTAGAACTCCATCTTTCACGCACATGAGTTCTTTGACCCTAGCTTTCAATGCTTTCAAATGGTTGGATCTTTATTCTGAGGGTGCATGTCACCTCAAAAATTATTCTTTTTATCACTTACCTACTCGAGGACGAGTAGGAGTTAAGATTGGGGATGCTTGATACGTTGAAAACATATCTATAATTTTTGATGCTCCATGCTTGTTTAGTATCCACTTTGCTTTGCTTTGTCTTTCTTTGAGGTGTTTTTATATCTTTCTAGAACTAACCTATTAACAAGTTGCCACAGTTCCAGTTGCCTGTTTTCTGCTGTTTTTAGTTCCAGAAAAGCTAGTAAAGAAATATTCTCGGAATTGGACGGGACAAACATCAAAGTCAATAACTTTCCGTGGGGAACAAGAAGTCCAGAGGGGAGACGGAGAGGCGTGCCAGGGTGCCCAGACCTCCCTAGGAGCGGGTGGGCCCTGCCCCGCGCCTAGGCAGGGTGTGGGGCCCATGGCCACCGCCTCGGCGTCCCTCTTCGCCTATAAGAAGCCCCCGATGCAGAAACCCTAAGGACCCGATCAAGATTCCACAAAACCTTCTATAGCCGCTGATGACCCACAAGTATAGGGGATCACAACAGTCTTCGCGGGTAGTATTACCCAATTTATTGATTCGACACAAGGGGAGCCAAAGAATACTTGCAAGCCTTAACAACTGAGTTGTCAGTTCATCTGCACCTAGAAATAGTTCTTGCTCACAGAAGTTTATCAGTAGCAACAACAACAACAACAGTTAAAAAGGAGCAATAATAACAGTAACGGTAATAGTAGGATTCGAGTGTGGTAGGCATAGGGATGGATGGACGGGCGTTGCAAGGACGAGTCTAAACATGTAACTTCAAGAACTAGGGCATTGCAGATAAATAATAATAAGCATCCAAGTACTAAACCATCCTAGGCATGTGCTCCAAATATAGTCATACGTGCTTGATGTCTACGCACTTCTATTCTTGTAGACAGTTGTTGGGCATCCAAGTGCAGAGGTTTGTAGAACAGCAACAAGTTTCCCTTAAGTGGATCACCCAAGGTTTATCGAACTTACGGAGGAAGTGGTCAAAGGTATTCCCTCTCAAGAAACCCTGCAATCAAGATACAAGAAGTCTCTTGTGTCCCCAACACACCCAATACACTTGTCAGGTGTATAGGTCACTGTTCAAAAAATAGGCCGAATCAACGATTAATAGGCCGATTAATCGCTACTAGGGACCTGACCATGTCGATTACCACTAATCCTTTCTGTTAATCGTTTAGCCCGATTAATAGGTCTGACACTCCGATTACTAGGTATGTTCCCGATTAACCACTACACTTGGTCAAAAAAGTTGCAAAATTATCAACACATACCGTCCATCCATCCGCTAGCCCGCCCCAATGAAGTAGGTTTTGCGAAGCTCCCATTCGATCCCTGCCTCCAGGAGCTTGATTTCAGCCATCACCAACTAGTTCATTCTCGTTGTTGACCAATTCCTCGTAGTTGCCGACCAGACCTCAGATACAAGAGCTTGAGCGCCTTGAGGATCTCATCCGGGAGCTTAAGGCTGAGGATTCATACGTGTTTTAGGTGCTAATTTTTGTAGGCTGCACCGATTAATATCCAACCGATTAAATCAGTTAATCGTCCGAATTCCGATTAATCGCTACTCCCAAGCCAACCGAGCAGCTAACGATTACCGATTTCCTTAACATTGGTATAGGTGCACTAGTTCGGTGAAGATATAGTGAAATACAAGTGGTAACGGTGCCAGAAAAGAGCTTCTGACTTGTTGTTGACGTGGGGTAACAGTTCCAGAAAATAGCTGACGGCGTGGAGGAACAGACTAAAGGCAAACTGATGGAAGCAAGCAAACATGCAACAGATCTAGTAGCAAACGGTGTTTCAATGCTTATGTAACATCCCAAAAATCATGTTTTCAAACTCATGCATATCATCCATGCATCCATGATCGTATAGGGTTCATTTCAAACAAATCAATTCAAAAACAGGAGCATATGAGCTCATTATTTTATGTGATCAACATTTGAAACAAGTGCTACTCTCCAATGAGAGATTATTGTTCATGAAACCAAACTTTGTTGTCTTATTGCTCTCAGGTTGTTTTGCTAGATTGCTAAGATTTAAACCAAAGTTTAAAAACAAATATGATTTGAAAACCAATTTCAAAACCTATTCAAACTAGAGCTATGCCACTGCCTATTTTTATTTTATTCCAAGTGACCAAGCCAATTCAAAGTGACCACTTAGTTTTATGCCCAGAAATGTGATTGTTGCACACTGCAAAAATACTGAAAAGATTTGAATTCAAATAGGTTTTGAAATCATTTGAATTTGATTCCTGAAATTGAAAACAGAAAAAGAAAATGAGAAAAGAATTGGAAAAGGGCCTGCGCCACCTATCTAGCCCAGCGACGGATTCAGCCCACTAAGCCCACCCGGGTTCCCCCCTCTCTCTCTTACTCGCAGACGCACCCACCGAGTGACTGACCACCCGACCCCACCTCCTCTCTGATTCAGTCACTGACGAGTGGACCCTGTGACCACGTCGTCGTCGTCAATCACGCGCGGCCGCGACGCTCGCTCCGCCGTTACCTCGCCGCAGTCACTGCGGACTTAATTTCCATTGATACCGCGCGCGATCCTTGCCCCCGCTCTGGCTATAAGACCACCTCCCCCTCGCGGCCATTTCCCCTAACAAAGCCAGACAGAAATGCCCCCAGGCTGCCCGCAATCGCCCTTGCGCAGCCGCAGGCAGAGCAACTCCAACGACCAATCTTGGTGAGAACTGGCCGCCCCTCTATCTCTGGTTCAAACCATCGTGACCAGCATGTCTTTGTGTGTTCACTGATGCCCCCTATTTGCTTTCTCGTGACCCAGAGCGACGTCTCCGTTCACACCCGCCACCTGAGCCACCGCTCGACTCCGACGTGCAATTCAGGTAAAACGAGTGCGCCCCTTGCCTCCCCTTTGATACTGTCTTGATCGCTAGGCCTTTGCGCATCTCCTAAACCATCTGGCTCGTGCTAGGTCGACGCAGAACCTCGGCAACGTCTTCGACAGCAAGCATCCGACGCCACCAGCAACTCCGACGAGCCCGTGCAGCCATGTCCGTGCGCCCCGTGCCAAGACGTCGCCACGTTGAGCATCAGTGCATCGCTACGAGCCCGGTAAGCACCTCCGTCGACCCTAGAACCCCCTGTAGCCGCCACGCCGCCGTAGACAGAGCCGCCGCCAGATGCCACCGCTGGCGCCGCCCATCCATGGTCGCTTGATCGTGGACCGTTGGATCTAGATCCAGCGCGTGTAAATAGATCACTTATCGAAACGTTATGGATAGATCTGGACCGTGCAGATTAAGTAGATCTAACGGCCTGTGAGCGCGATCCTGAGCGAACCGGTACGCGCCAATCAGAGCGTGACACGTGGCCAGGAATTAGATTTAAAATCAGAATTTGAATCTATTAGTAGTTTGATTTTGTTTTGGCTATAACTTTTGATTCCCACGTTCAAATTTGACAAATTTTATATCAATGGAATCAGGAGAGCAATACCTTTCCAAATATGCAATGTGTTTAATGTTTTGCTTATGTTAAAATGGTTTTATTTATAGAAACATGTGTAGGCCTATTTTGAGTATATGAAATTGTTTGAGAAATGTTTTAAGGTTTAAATAAATGTTGTTTGGCAAGTTTTGAACTTGTTTATGAACCAGTACTGTGCACTTGTCTTGTTGTGTTTAGAAAATCATCACATATCATATTGCATGCATTCATATATTTTTGTTTGTATATATTTTGTATGTGATTTGTTGCTATGATTTTATGTGTAGATTTTGGTGCCCATAGTGATCGTGATTGTGAGGAGTGTAACTACTCTCCAAACTACCAAGGCAAGTGGTGCTTCATGATATTTTTATCCCTATGTTTTCTACTAAGCATTAGAAATATTTTGCTAGACTTGTATGTTATATTTTGCTTATATGCCATGTTGGGAAATCCTAGTAGTGTAGAATAGCTAGGAAATTTCTAAGTTAAGATGCTTATCTATGCCATGCTTAGCCTAGCTAGTAGTAACCAAGGGTGGTGAAATATACATGCTATGATAAAAATATTCTAAGTCTTTGGACTTGTGTTTTGCCTAATAAAACAACAAAGTGAATGAAACACCTGGGTGGAATGGAAGGAGTGGTTTATGTTGAGTGGTTACACAAGGACCATTTCTATGGTTTACCTTGTGTATCTCACTTGTGGAAAGCCACCCAGGAATAAAGAGATTTTAGAGGCCAAGTGTTAAGAAGCTTCTAGTGCAGCCACTTGGCAATATGGGCTCTGCCAGGATCATATAGGTTGCAATAACTTAGCCATTTGGACAGTTGGTGGTAGTGGGATGATAGGTTGGAGCGCATCCATTTGGTCTAAGGGAAGGCTTCTGAAAGGTCCTGTCTTGGTGAAAGTCAAGGCTTGTGGGGAAAGTGCACAACCTCTGCAGATGGAAGAATCTAAGTACTTAGCCATGTCCCTAGAAAAAGGACAACTTGAGCATCAAGACATGGAAGCTATCAAGAATCTCCTCATCCCAATTTCTAAGTAAAAACTTGTGGGTGAACAAGGGTGAAGGACCCCAATGTCTATTGGTGGTTCTTTGGTAAAAGTTTTGACAAAGAAAAACTTAGTGTTTTCAACTAATAGGCAAAACCTATTTTGAGCAAAGCAAGCCAAGCTACACTTAGCCAAATTGCATATAGTATCTAGTCCACCTAAATTATACTAAGGTATCACTTGCCAATACTATTCCAATGTATTGACCCACTGTGGCTGTAACTTGTGATGTTGCAGGTTACTCTGATGAGGATTAGGAGTCATGAGTCTACACTCAACATGTTTGCCTGTGGCACATGAAGATGAAGACTTGTTATCTATTTACTTATTTAAACTCTTGTACTAGGCCTGTGGCCATGGAGTTGTAAAGACTATGTTTGTCTCTGGAATGACTGTAATAATAATGACCTTTGTTTCTGTGTACTTCATCTTAAAATGTGGATGCTAGCATTGATCCAGGGACTAGCATTGCAATCATAGGGATCCTCTTCCTTTATAAAGGAGGGATCTTACAGATGGTATCAGAGCACTGTGTTGCCTATAGGATTATGACCCTAGGATTGGAAACCACTAAGGAAAAAATTTCAACAACTTCTACACTTGTCTATTCTTCTCGTAAACTTTTCTAATCTTCTTTCTCATCTCTATTTGTAGATGAACTCCATCAACGGCGTAAGGAAAGGACCACTCATGACAATGACTTTGGAGTGTGAGACAGAATTTCCCAAGGCTCTCAAGGACCTCATGGTTGCAATGGAAATACATGGTGCAGCTGTGTACAAAGGCTTTCCTGTGATGGATGAAGGAGTTGAGTACTGGTGGGTGCAACTTCACTTGTATAAAAACAAGGAAGACAACCACAAGGAATCTGGATTCTGCATGTTCACCAATTCAGTGATTCACCCTACATTCTTTGACTCAGCAAGGGATGTAGCTTGGAAGACCATCAAAGAACTTGGTGATAGAGTCAAGTGCAGAATGTTCAACATCCAAAATAGCCTAAAAGAAGAGAAGAAACATACCCAAGAGTTGGAGGCTACCAACCAAACCTTAAGAGGAGACATTATAGACTTAGTAATGGAGTCATGTGCTCAAGATAGAGTGATTGCTTCTAGAAATATTGTGTTAGCCAACATATCTAGTGAGATAGGATTGTAAGCGTACTTCGCTAGTTGGACCACCACTTATCACCTTATTTTCCAAAAGTTGAACCTTGGTTGTGTTGTAATGGATCCATGTATGCCATGACTTGTGTGTTTTGATTTCCAAAGATATGCATGTGATGCTTTACCTTGTGTTTATCTTAAATTGTGTTAGTTTCTAACTTTTTCTATCTTATAAATAGATGCCTAATGTTACCATCAGCACTGTTGAGGAGTTCCAGGGAACTCGCTTTGGTCCTCGTATTATTGAGCTCACTAGTTTGCTCAATCTCCCTCTTCCTACCATCATGGTGCTTACCCTCACCAAGTTTGAGAGGAAAGACCTTTGGGGCTTCAAGGTCAATCAGTCAGGACGCCAGACTGAGCCTACCACGGAGGCTATCATCTTCAAGCTCATGCACGATGACAAGGAGAGAGGCCTAGAGGTAGTCATGCAGGACTTGATTGGTCGTCTGCTAGGGAGACACTCTCAACAGGTTAGAGGTACTCACTTCCACGTCTTCGGTAGACGTGATGAGGATGGAGAGGCCATCGACTTCGAGGACACTTCGAGGGAGACAGCAGAGCCGATTCGCCTATACCTCCAGGACTTAGAGGTTCTTCTTAGGCACGTGGACACTGATAGGACCAACGTCATGCTTAGCAATGACGAACTCCAGGTGCAGCTTCATGAGAAGGACAAGCTCTTCGCGGAGCAAGATGAGATAGTCAAGGAGATGGAGACAAAGTTCGAGAGCCAGGACAGAAAGTTCAAGAGTCAAGAGAAGCGAGTCCAAGATAGGAACAAGAGGATTCGGGACATGACTGAAGAACTGCAGGCCAAGGACTTCGAGCTCGAGCATCAGCAGACTGTGATTGAGAGGCTTCATTCTCAGAAGAGGGCTCTCAAAGCCAAAGTAGAGACCTTGACCACCAATGTCGAGGAATACAAGACCGCTATGGAGAATGCAGGTCTTACCTTTGTTGAGGAGGAGGTTGATGCCGAGGAGTAGTGATGACTACTCATTTATCATTTATTTATCATACTTTATTTGTGTCACAATGACCATCCAACATGTGGATGGCTTGTTATTTGTGTGTTTACTTTGCGAACTTGTCATTTTGTCGTTGAACTATCATTGTTATGATGCATGTTTGGTGATTGTTTATGTGATGTATTGTGCATGAAAGCATCTATGGGTATCTCATTCTTATCTCTATTGAACAAACCACAGATGCCTCCCCGTCGTGCCAACCCCAACCCCAATAACAACAACATCACTCCTGAGATGCAGCAAATGATGACAACTCAGACCCAACTGATGGAAATGATGACTACGTTCATCCAAAACCAGAACAACAACAACAACAATAATAACAACAACAACCCACCGGGTTTTGACATGCTTACCAGGTTCTTGAGATTGAGGCCAGCAAAGTTCTCAGGAACAACTGATCCAATGGTAGCCAATGATTGGCTACGCTCTGTGAACAAGGACTTGGTAACTGTAGGCTGTACTGATGCAGAAAAAGTCAGATTTGCAGCACATTTGTTGGAAGGACCAGCCGCCACTTGGTGGGATAACTTCCAGATCACCACTCCCATCGAAGATGTGACATGGGCTATTTTTGAAGATGGCTTTCGTACTTCTCACATCTCATCCGGAGTGATGCGTTTGAAGAAGAAAGAGTTTCATAATCTGAAGCAGCGCCACCGCAGCGTGGCTGAATATATTGAGGAGTTCAACAATCTGGCGCGTTACGCACCGGATGAAGTTGACACTGATGCTAAGATGAAGGAAAAGTTTCTTGAAGGGCTGAATGATGAACTGAACTTGTAGCTATCAGTAGCCTACGTTCCCACTTATCAGTCTCTCTGTGATAAGGCTGCTATTTTGGAGAGCAAAATGAAGCAAGTTGAAAGCAGGAAGAGAAAGCACTCTGACAAGCACAGCTCGGGATCGTCTCACAAAAAGCGTTCCCATTATGATGATAGTGGAAGCTCAGGATCCCACAAGCATGGGAAATTCAACAAACACCACAACCACAACCTTCATCATGACAACAAGCATCACCGTAGTCATGACAATGACAAGTACAAGAACCACAAGGGTGGATATAAGAGCCACCACAGTGGAAGTGGAAGTGGTAGTGGAAGCCAGCCTGTCAAGAAGGATATTAGTCAGGTTGAGTGTTTCAAGTGCAAGAAGATCTAATGAATGCCCAGAAAATAAAGTTGAAGTACCCAACAAGCCTAATCCTTTTCAGAAGGGACAAGTGAACCACATCAATGTGGAGGAAATCTATGAGGAGCCTGATGCTGTTGCAGGTAAGTTCAAACTCAATTCTATTCCAGCTATTGTTCTTTTTGATACTGGAGCATCGCATTCATTCATATCAAAAGCATTTGTTGATAGAAATGGGATTCCAACTGAAAACATTGGGTGTCCAATAAAAGTTAGTTCTCCAGGTGGAGATATGATAGTAAGTCTTGGATGCCGGGATCTAGTAATAGATTTTGGAAAGCATAAGTTTCCAGTGAGTCTGATAATCCTAGATTCCCAAGGACTGGATGTAATTTTGGGAATGGATTGGATGGCTAAGTATGAAGGAGTACTAGATTGTGCTAATCGTACTGTTGCACTCACAACCCCGAAGAAGAAACGGATTAGATTCAAGTCTAACTTTGAATCAAAAGGGAGTAAGCTAAATTCTCTTAAGGGGGTTAGCATAGACAGTGTGCCAATTGTGAGAGAATACCCGGATGTGTTTCCGGAAGAATTGCCGGGAATGCCACCAGATAGAGATGTGGAGTTCCTTATTGATTTGCTACCAGGATCTGGACCAATACCAAAGAGACCGTACAAGATGTCAGTGGATGAACTGAAAGAACTCAAGAAACAACTTGGAGAACAGTTACAGAAAGGATTTATTCAACCAAGTTCTTCATCTTGGGGGGCCCTAGTCTTGTTTGTAGAAAAGAAGGATAGAAGTCAAAGGTTATGCATAGATTACCGTTCACTCAATGAGGTGACTATCAAGAACAAATACCCTTTGCCTAGAATCAATGACTTGTTTGATCAGTTAGAAGGAGCTTGTGTGTTCTCAAAGATTGACCTCCGGTCAGGTTATTTCCAACTCAAGATAAGAGAGCAAGACATACCTAAAACAGCTTTCACCACAAGGTATGGATTGTATGAGTATACCGTGATGCCATTTGGTTTGACCAATGCACCAACATACTTCATGAATATGATGAACAAGGTGTTCATGGAATTTCTTGATAAGTTTGTTGTCGTTTTCATCGATGACATTTTGATCTACTCCAAGAGCAAAGAATAACATGAAGGACATTTGTGTTTGATACTTGAGAAGCTTAGAGAGCATAAACTTTATGCCAAATTCAGCAAGTGTGAATTCTGGTTGAATGAAGTTGGATTTCTTGGACACGTTGTGTCAGGAGATGGTGTGGCAGTTGATCCTGCTAAAGTTTCAGCTGTAACTGAATGGGAATCTCCCAAGTCAGTGAAAGAAGTTCGTAGTTTCCTTGGCTTAGCATGTTACTACCGAAGATTCATTGAGAATTTCTCCAAGGTAGCTAAGCCTATGACAGATTTGCTAAAGAAGGACAAGAAATTTGCTTGGTCTGAAGGTTGTGAACTCAGTTTTCAAGAATTGAAGAAGAGACTTGTGACAGCACCAGTCTTATGTCTGCCAGATTTGGAGAAGGATTTCCAAGTGTATTGTGATGCATCTCATCATGGTTTGGGTGCAGTACTTATGCAAGAAGGAAAAGTTGTGGCTTATGCCTCGAGACAACTCAAAACTCATGAAGTGAACTATCCTACTCATGATTTAGAGTTAGCCTCTGTTGTCCATGCACTCAAAACATGGAGACACTATCTTTTGGGAAAGCGATGTGAAGTGTTCACAGATCACAAGAGTCTGAAGTATATCTTCACCCAGAAAGAAATTAATGAGACAAAGAAGATGGCTAGAACTCATCAAGGACTATGACTTGAGTTTGCAATACCACCCCGGTAAAGCAAATGTTGTAGCGGATGCTCTAAGCCGTAAAGTTTTTATGAATGGCCTTACTAAGGGAGAATTGCCAGATGATCTGTGTGCCCAATTTAGAGATCTCAGATTGGAGATTGTGCCTGAAGGACATCTCATGTCTTTGGATGTTCAACCGACCTTATTGGATAAGATCAAAGAAGCCCAGAAGACCGATAAGGAAATTGAAGAAATTAAGGAAAAGATTGGTAAAGGAAAAGCCAAAGGATTACAGGAAGACGAACATGGTACTTTATGGCATGGAAAACGTATCTGTGTTCCACAAGATCCGGAGCTTCGGAAACTGATTTTGCAAGAAGCACACAACTCACCGTATTCCATTCACCCGGGTAACACCAAAATTTTGAAAGATTTTGGTGGAATAATCTCAAGAGAGACATCGCTGAACATATTGCTTTGTGTGATGTATGTAGCAGAGTGAAGGCAGAACACCAAAAACCAGCAGGTTTGCTTCAACCACTACCTATTCCTGATTGGAAGTGGGACAAGATTGGTATGGATTTCATTACCGGATTACCAAGGACCCGGTCAGGATATGATTCTATTTGGGTGGTAGTGGATCGCCTAACTAAAGTGGCTCATTTCATACCCGTGAAGACAACCTACACAAGTGCCAAGTTGGCCAAGATCTATATGAGTAGAATTGTATGTCTACATGGAGTGCCCAAGAGTATTGTGTCTGATAGGGGAACTCAATTCACTTCCCATTTTTGGAGACAGCTACATGAGTCATTGGGGACGAGGTTGGAATTCAGCACTGCTTTTCATCCTCAAACTGATGGACAGACATAAAGGACCAATCAGATTCTTGAAGACATGTTGAGGGCATGTGCCCTAGACTATGGAGCCAGTTGGGATGAAAGTCTGCCTTATGCAGAATTTTCTTATAACAACATCTATCAAGCCAGCATTGAGATGGCACCATTTGAGTTTCTCTATGGGAGGAAATGTACCACCCCATTGCTATGGAATGGTGTGGGAGAAAGAAGTTTGTTCGGACCAGAACTTATCAAAGAAGCCGAAGAGAAAGTCAAGCTGGTTAAGGACATATTAAAGATAGCACAGTCCCGACAGAAAAGCTACGCAGATCCTAAGCGTAGAGAAGTCACCTATGAAGTTGGTGATAGAGCTTATGTTAGAGTGTCACCACTTCGTGGAGTGAAGAGGTTTGGAGTCAAAGGGAAGTTGGCCCCAAGATAAGTTGGACCATTCAAGATTCTGAGCCGTAAAGGAGAAGTTGCTTATGAAATTGAATTGCCAGAGTCTTTGTCAGCTGTTCATAATGTGTTTCATGTGAGTCAGCTTAAGAAATGTCATCCAGAAATGGAAGAGACTTCTTTGAAGGATATTATACCTTTGGAAGAGGTTCAATTGGAGAGTGATCTCACTTATGAAGAGAAACCTATCAAGATTCTTGAGACTGCAGAAAGAGTCACACGGACTAAGACTATCAAGTTTTTCAAGGTTCAATGGAACCATCATTCCGAAGAAGAAGCAACATGGGAAAGAGAAGATGATCTTCGGAAAGACCACCCTCACCTAATTGCCAGCCAACCCGAATCTCGAGGGAGAGATTCACCTTAAGGGGGTTAGATTTGTAACATCCCAAAAATCATGTTTTCAAACTCATGCATATCATCCATGCATCCATGATCATATAGGGTTCATTTCAAACAAATCAATTCAAAAACAGGAGCATATGAGCTCATTATTTTATGTGATCAACATTTGAAACAAGTGCTACTCTCCAATGAGAGATTATTGTTCATGAAACCAAACTTTGTTGTCTTATTCCTCTCAGGTTGTTTTGCTAGATTGCTAAGATTTAAACCAAAGTTTCAAAACAAATATGATTTGAAAACCAATTTCAAAACCTATTCAAACAAGAGCTATGCCACTGCCTATTTTTATTTTATTCCAAGTGACCAAGCCAATTCAAAGTGACCACTTAGTTTTATGCCCAGAAATGTGATTGTTGCACACTGCAAAAATACTGAAAAGATTTGAATTCAAATAGGTTTTGAAATCATTTGAATTTGATTCCTGAAATTGAAAACAGAAAAAGAAAATGAGAAAAGAATTGGAAAAGGGCCTGCGCCACCTATCTAGCCCAGCGACGGATTCAGCCCACTAAGCCCACCCGGGTTCCCCCTCTCTTTCTCTCTCACTCGCAGACGCACCCACCGAGTGACTGACCACCCGACCCACCTCCTCTCTGATTCACTCACTGACGAGTGGACCCTGCGACCACGTCGTCGTCGTCAATCACGTGCGGCCGCGACGCTCGCTCTGCCGTTACCTCGCTGCAGTCACTGCGGGCTTAATTGCCATTGATACCGCGCGCGATCCTTGCCCCCGCTCTGGCTATAAGACCACCTCCCCCTCGCGGCCATTTCCCCCAACAAAGCCGAATGAAGCGCCTCGGTTCGCAATCGCCCTTGCACCGCCGCAGACAGAGCAACTCCAGCGACCAATCTCGGTGAGAACTGGCCGCCCCTCTATCTCTGGTTCAAACCATCATGACCAGCATGTCTTTGCGCGTTCACTGATGCCCCCTGTTTGCTTTCTCGTGACCCAGAGCGACGTCTCCGTTCACACCCGCGAGCACCTGAGTCACCGCTCGACTCTGACGTGCAATTCAGGTAAAACGAGTGCGCCCCTTGCCTCCCCTTTGATATTGTCTTGATCTCCAGGCCTTTGTGCATCTCCTAAACCATCTGGCTCATGCTAGGTCGACGCAGAACCTCGGCAATGTCTTCAACAGCAAGCATCCGACGCCGCCAGCAACTCCGATGAGCCCGTGCAGCCGTGTCCGTGCGCCCCTTGCCAAGCCGTCGCCACGTTGAGCATCAGTGCATCGCTACGAGCCCGGTAAGGACCTCCGTCGACCCTAGAACCCCCTGTAGCCACCAAGCGCCGTGAAGAGCAGGCCGCCGCCAGATGCCACCGCTGGCGCCGCCCATCCATGGTCGCTTGATCGTGGACCGTTGGATCTAGATCCAGCGCGTGTAAATAGATCACTTATCAAAACGTTATGGATAGATCTGGACCGTGCAGATTAAGTAGATCTAACGGCCTGTGAGCGCGATCCTAAGTGAACCAGTACGCGCCAATCAGAGCGTGACACGTGGCCAGGAATTAGATTTAAAATCAGAATATGAATCTATTAGTAGTTTTATTTTGTTTTGGCTATAACTTTTGATTCCCACGTTCAAATTTGACAAATTTTATATCAATGGAATCAGGAGAGAAAGCCCTTTCCAAATATGCAATGTGTTTAATGTTTTGCTTCTGTTAAAATGGTTTTATTTACAGAAACATGTGTAGGCCTATTTTGAGTATATGAAATTGTTTGAGAAATGTTTTAAGGTTTAAATAAATGTTGTTTGGCAAGTTTTGAACTTGTTTATGAACCAGTACTGTGCACTTGTCTTGTTGTGTTTAGAAAATCATCACATATCATATTGCATGCATTCATATATTTTTGTTTGTATATATTTTGTATGTGATTTGTTGCTATGATTTTATGTGTAGATTTTGGTGCCAATAGTGATTGTGATTGTGAGGAGTGTAACTACTCTCCAAACTACCAAGGCAAGTGGTGCTTCATGATATTTTTATCCCTATGTTTTCTACTAAGCATTAGAAATATTTTGCTAGACTTGCATGTTATATTTTGCTTATATGCCATGTTGGGAAATCCTAGTAGTGTAGAATAGCTAGGAAATTTCTAAGTTAAGATGCTCATCTATGCCATGCTTAGCCTAGCTAGTAGTAACCAAGGGTGGTGAAATATACATGCCATGATAAAAATATTCTAAGTCTTTGGACTTGTGTTTTGCCTAATAAAACAACTAAGTGAATGAAACACCTGGGTGGAATGGAAGGAATGGGTTATGTTGAGTGGTTACACAAGGCCCATTTCTATGGTTTACCTTGTGTATCTCACTTGTGGAAAGCCACCCAGGAATAAAGAGATTTTAGAGGCAGGGTGTTAAGAAGATTCTAGTGCAGCCACTTGGCAATATGGGCTCTGCCAGGATCATATAGGTTGCAATAACTTAGCCATTTGGACAGTTGGTGGTAGTGGGATGATAGGTTGGAGAGCGTCCATTTGGTCTAAGGGAAGGCTTCTGAAAGGTCCTGTCTTGGTGAAATCAAGGATTGTGGGGAAAGTGCACAACCTCTGCAGATGGAAGAATCTAAGTACTTAGCCATGTCCCTGGAAAAGGACAACTTGAGCATCAAGACATGAAAGCTATCAAGAATCTCCTCATCCCAATTTCTAAGTAAAAACTTGTGGGTGAACAAGGGTGAAGGACCCCAATGTCTATTGGTGGTTCCTTGGGAAATGTTTTGACAAAGAAAAACTTAGTGTTTTCAACTAATAGGCAAAACCTATTTTGAGCAAAGCAAGCCAAGCTACACTTAGCCAAATTGCATATAGTATCTAGTCCACCTAAATTATACTAAGGTATCACTTGCCAATACTATTCCAATGTATTGACCCACCGTAATGGTAACTTGTGATGTTGCAGGTTACTCTGATGAGGATTAGGAGTCATGAGTCTACACTCAACATGTTTGCCTGTGGCACATGAAGATGAAGACTTGTTATCTATTTACTTATTTAAACTCTTGTACTAGGCCTGTGGCCATGGAGTTGTAAAGACTATGTTTGTCTCTGGAATGACTGTAATACTGACCTTTGTTTCTGTGTACTTCATCTTAAACTATGGATGCTAGCATTGATCCAGGGACTAGCATTGCAATCACAGGGATCCTCTTCCTTTATAAAGGAGGGATCTTACAGCTTAGAAACAAGGCCTAGGGATCATACTTTCACTAGTGAACACTCTCTCATATAAATATCCTCTCTTCATGATACTACTCTTAACTACTCTCCGGTTGGACACTCTAATCCATGGTAGGGCTATAACAACACACCTCAAAGTCCGCCTTCCCCAATCTAGATAACCCCACACTGTCACCTTGAGCGTTAGATGGTTCCAACAAACATCACAATTTCATAGAGACATCCAACTCCAAATATAACTCATAACAAATATTAAATCTAGCCAAAGTGCCACACACAGTATGCACACTGTCACTTTCACACACGTGGGGAAAAGCATAGATCTATTGAAGCACAAAGAGTATTTATGTAGACTCAAACCTAAGTGCCACCATGGTGTGCATGCTGTCACTTTCACACACATGGGGAGAGCAAAGATCTAATGAAGCACTTGAGTAGCAAGGTAGATCTACTTGATTACAAAGCTCATGACCACAAGATCATGCATAGAGAGAGATGAACACATAGCTACCGGTAGAGCCCTAAGCCTCGAGGAAGAACTACTCCCTGCTCATCATGGGAATCAGCAGCAGTGATGAAGATGGCGATGGAGATCGATGGAGATGGCTCCGGGGCACTTCCCTGTCCCGGCAGGGTGCCAAAACAGAGACTTTCTGTCCCCCGAATCTCCCCTTCGGTGGCGACGGCGCTATGGAGGTTTTCGTGGATTTCTCCTGGATTATTTAGGGTTTTCTCCCCGGGGTCTTCTTATAGGCTAAGGGGGAGGCCGAGGTGGTGGCCAGAGAGACCACACCCTCCCGCGCCTTGAGCCAGGCAGCGCCCGGGTCTGCCACCCTCCAGCCTCTCATCCCTCCTTCTAGATTCGTGTCCCTCACGGAAAGTTATTGACTTTGGCTTTTGTCCCGTCCAATTCCGAGAATATTGATTTTCTGCCTTTCTGGAACAAAAAAACAGAAGAAAACAGGCAACTGGCACTGTGGCAACTTGTTAGTAGGTTAGTTCTAGAAAAGATATGAAAACACCTCAAAGAAAGACAAAGCAAAGCAAAGTGGATACTAAACAATCATGGAGCATCAAAAATTATAGATACATTTCCGACGTATCAACATCCCCAAGATTAACTCCTGCTCGTCCTCGAGTAGGTAAGTGATAAAAAGAATAATTTTTGAGGTGACATGCACCATCAAAACCAAGATCAAACCATTTGCAAGCATTGAAAGCTGGGATCAAAGAACTCTAAACATGTGCATGAAAGATGGAGTTCTAACAATAGGACAAAGTAACTAGGCATGCAACATGAAAGGCTACAAACAAATATCATGAATAACATGCATTGAAAAACGTTTGTTTGTTCACATATAGAAAACATAGCATAGTGGCAATCAGCTTGTCCCTCATAGAGTAGCAAATAGATGCATAGGATACCTTCAAAGTTCACAAGGGCGACTAGAAACAAATAGCACAAGAACAAGTAATATCACAATATGCATCAATCAATAAGCTTTGGAACAATGCACACAGAATGACAACTATGCTCTCTTAATCGTGCCTAAAGGTAGAAGGTGGAGACTCAATAATGGTGGAAGAAAGGCCTTTTTGTAAAGGAAGCAGGGATTTCAAGTTTCAGAAATATCTTCCAAAAATTATGGTACTTGTTAGCTTTCAACCCTCATTGCCCCTATCATAAGCATCTTGAAGTGGTTAAGGTTAAAGTGGCAAAGCTGGAGTATATGCTTGACGAAGTATAAGTTGGCAATCTCAAGTCCCTTAAATACGAGGGCCACACCTCATGCATACACAACTTTGGGTCCAGGTAAGTTCTTGCCATTGTAAGTATTTGCATATCATTGAGAACCGCCAACGGGGTACCCCTTGCACATGGTACAGGAGCTTTCCCATAACCAAAATGACAAGGCAAGCAGACAATGAGCATCTCAGCAATCTTCTTATGTACCATGGGAATATGGTGCTTTTTTCTCTCTTTCCTCTTTTCTCAATGTGTCTCTTTTTTTATAAGAAGAATGCTTCATAGATGTCACTATGGTGATGCTGCAAGTTTCCACCATGATTAGGCATGGCTTAGGCTAGCGGCCCAGGCGTTTTTCTAACACAGGATACAAACTCCATGGACTTACAAGTTCCCTCTTTATTTCACACCGGTGACATCCATAGACAAAAGAACATGATATCAACTGAGTACAAAGTACAAGTGCAATGTTTAAAACGTTCCCCGTGATAGCACGGTTCTACTAATTACAACTTATAAGTGCAAGCATATACAACAAAGTTGTGACAATGGTTCATGTTTATTAGGGGCAAATAATATAAAGTGTGCCATCAAGTTCGTGAGGGCTTTAATCACCAAGTTTCCACATAATAAAATAGTTTTTAATTGGAAGATAGCTGAAAACAAGAATATACTTGGAATGCTGTAACACACCATGCATAGGAGTTTATAGTGGACACTTTGGAATAACTTGGTTTCTTGGGAGTTGGAAGCATGATTAGAACTGTCGGAGATATAACCCTAGGTACCCCAGAGTTAAGGTATAAAGAGACCTAGAGTATTGGGCATTTCTATAAAGGAATACAGAGGTACAAAAAGATATATCAAAACACAAGAGGGATTAAGAAAGAAATATAAAGGAGAAAAAGGAGAAAGAGGACCTGGGCCGACATAGTCAAAACTCGGCCTGGTCAACCTCTCTCCAGGCCGAATTAGGCCTTACCGCCGTCACTCAGGCCTTCCTGGCCGAACTACACGAAACCCGGCTGGGCCGAGGTACACCCAGCCGGCCCACCCCGCCGACCTGACTCCCTCCAAGCTCCCTCGATGCCAACCTGTCTCCCGCCAAACGACGCTGCCTCCCCAACCGCAGCATTCACCGCACACCCCAGCATTGCCCGGGTTGGCCGGCGAGGAGCCAGCTCGGCCCACCGCAGGACCTCTCCACTCCGCCTCGAGCCAACGACAAGCACCCGGGTGGGCCGGCTGATACCGAATTCGGCCCACCACGGACCAGCACTCCGCCACTGCCACCTGGACACGCGCAGGGATGCCCCCCACCATCTCTTCCCTGCTGCCCCGCCTGGGCCGAGTAAGGAGGGCCCGGCTGGGCTGCCTCTGCTCTGGACGGGCCCCTTCACAGGCCGAGTGAGGTTGAACCCGGCTGGGCCTTGAGCATTGACTCGGCTGGGAGAAGCTTTGACCAGGTTTGGGCCTAGATTCTCACATGCCGAGTTTACCATAACCCAGGCCGAATTACCAATGGCCCAAGGGCGCCTGGGCCGAGTTATAAAGCTCCAGACACCCTCTTATTTATTCCAGAATGCAGCCTCAACAACTATGTCAGCATACGATCAAGTAAAGTGAAGATCTTCGTGTCCAGAGCCGGTCTTGGGACCCATCACTCAGACTAGCACATGGGCACAGGGAATATGCCCATGGCATCAAGAAGATGCTAGAGGATATGTCCTGGCATCTCCAAAGATGCCAAGGCATATGCTGGGCATCTCTAGAAGATCCCAAGAATATGCTACAGAGATGCCAAACGTGGAGAGCAAGACTTGTCCCCTGGGATCCCCTTTATAAGGAGCACCAGGGGGATCTTTCTCAGAGAGGCCCCGAAGGGCTCCTCCCCTCTCTGCTCACTAGGAGCTCTCCTTCTCCCTCTTCCTCCACTCTCACAGAGAGATCTAGATAGAAGCATAGGAGATACCGCTCAAGGAGCATGATTGTAGCCACAAGTATGGCTAGATTATAAGAGATTAGATGTATAGAATAAGGTGTTATCTTCACTTGAGAGCTTCAATCCAATATACATTGTATTTCTCTTTGTTCATACGAGTGCGGTCTTCACTGCATCATCCCTCCCCGGATTCCTCCATGTCCATCGGCCCCAACTTTAGCCTACCCATGGCATATGCCGTGATACCACCACGACATTTGGCGCCCACCGTGGGGCCTTCTAGTGGCGTTGGTTGGGTTTCCATCCGGACGGGAACATCTTCATCAACTTCTTCCTCATAGGGCTCATTCAGCTCCACCAAGCCAGCAGAGAACAAAGAGGTAAGCCAGAGGCTCTCCAAGTCTAACTCATCAAAGCAAGTAAGACTCAGCAGGAAGGACTCAAGCACTACTCCAAGCTTACTGGAAGTACCAGGTAACTCAGCAGGGCAGGTATGACCTAGCAAGACTCACTCAAACACTTCTCCAAGTATACTGTAAGTGCCAGATAACTCAGCCACCTACACTCAATCCTTCACTCCGGGGAGAAAATAACTTAACCCGGGGAGAAAATAACTCAGCTTATTTATGATTCAGATAGATTTTGAGTCAGTTTATTTATACTTTGGATTGACCTTTAACTCAGCTCACCAGCCAGCTTATCTATAACTCGGATAGAAGTTGAATCAGCTTATTGATGATTCAGATCGAATTTGAGTCAGTTTATGTATGCTTTGGATTAACCTTTAACTCAGCTCGTCAGCCAACTTATCGATGATTCAGATAGAATTTGAGTTAGTTTATTTACGCTTTGGACCGACCTTTAACTCAGCCCATCGGCCAGCTTATTGCTGATTCGGACAGAATTTGAGTCAGCCTATTTATGATTCGGATAAAATTTGAGTCAGCTTATTTACGATTCAGACAGAATTTGAGTCAGTTTATTTATGCTTTGGATTATCCTTTAACTCAGCTTACCGGCCAGCTTATTGATGATTCGGATATAATTTGAGTCAAGTTATTTATGCTTCGGATTAACCTTTAACTGAGCGCAGTAGATTGTCTCTGATTCGGACTAACCTTTGATTCAGCTTGCCAGGGTATATTATAATTTGGATTTGTATTCAGACTCGGCGTACTACTCATATCTCTGATTCGGGCAGAAGCTTTATTCAGTTCGCCAGATTGCCAGGTTATGTTATGACTCGGATTGATATTTCACCATCTTGCCAGGTTATCCCATATCTCGGATGACTAATGACCAGCTTATCATATCTTGAATCTATATCTCATATCTACATCTCGAATCAGATCTCACAGCGATTAGCCCTATTATCATATCCCAAAACTTAATCTCGGATCTATATCTCGGATCCATATCAAAGGCAAATTAACAGCATCACGCCAAATCAAGTTATATCGTGGCAAACAGATAACTCAGATTTGAGATGTAAGTCAAAATTGAGTAAAGTAACTCGGATTTGGAATGAGTTAACTCAGATTTGAGTCATATACCTCGGATTTGAGTCAGATGACTCAGATTTGAGATGTAAGTCAAAATTGAGTAAAGTAACTCAGATTTGGAATGAGATAACTTGGATTTGAGTCATATACCTCGGATTTGAGTCAGATGGCTCAGATTTGAGATGTAAGTCAAAATTGAGTAAAGAAACTCGGATTTGGACTGCGTTAACTCGGATTTGAGTCATATACCTCGGATTTGAGTCAGATGACTCGGATTTGAGATGTAAGTCAAAATTGAGTAAAATAACTCGGATTTGGAATGAGATAACTCGGAGTTGAGTCATATAACTCGGATTTGAGTCAGAGGACTCAGACTTAAGACATAAGTCACTTTTGAGTAAAATAACTCGGATTTGGGAACAGACGACTCGGATTATAACTTACCCAATGGGGTTAAACGAGCAATGCCAAGAAAGGCCAGAACTTATAACTTACCCAATGGGGTTAAAAGAGCAATGCCAAACAAGGCCAGAACTTATAACTTACCCAATGGGGTTAAAAGAGCAATGCCCAAGAAGGCCAGAACTTATAACTTACCCAATGGGGTTAAACGAGCAATGCGAAGAAAGGCCAGAACTTATAACTTACCCAACAGGGTTAAACGAGAAATGCCAAGAAAGGCCGGAACTAATAACTTACCCAATGGGGTTAAAAGAGCAATGCCAAACAAGGCCAGAACTTATAACTTACCCAATGGGGTTAAACGAGCAATGCCAAGAAAGGCCAGAACTTATAACTTACCCAATGGGGTTAAACGAGCAATGCCAAGAAAGGCCAGAACTTATAACTTGCCCAAAGGGGTTAAAAGAGCAGTGCCGAAGAAGGCCAGAACTCATAACTTACCCAAAGGGGTTAAAAGAGCAGTGCCCAAAAAGGCCATAACTCGTAACTTTCCCAAAGGGGTTAAAAGAGCAATGCCCAAGAAGGCCAGAACTCATAACATACCCAAAGGGGTTAAAAGAGCAATGCCCAAGAAGGCCAAAACCCAGAACTTACCCAAAGGGGTTAAAAGAGCAATGCCCAAGAAGGCCATAACTCTTAACTTGCCCAAAGGGGTTAAAAGAGCAGTGCCCAAGAAGGCCAGAACTCATAACTTACCCAAAGGGGTTAAAAGAGCAGTGCCAAAGAAGGCCAGAACTCATAACTTACCCAAAGGGGTTATGAACAGTGCCTATGAAGTCCAGAAGTCCAGAAACTTACCCAAAGGGGTTATGACCAGTGCCCATGAAGGCCAGAAGTCCAGAAACTTACCCAAAGGGGTTATGACCAGTGCCCATGAAGGCCAGAAGTCTAGAAACTTACCCAAAGGGGTTATGACTAGTGCCCATGAAGGCCAGAAGTCCAGAAACTTACCCAAAGGGGTTATGACTAGTGCCCACGAAGGCCAGAAGTCCAGAAACTTACCCAAAGGGGTTATGACCAGTGCCCATGAAGGCGAGAAGTCCAAAAACTTACCCAAAGGGGTTAAAAGAGCAGTGCCAAAGAAGGCCAGAACTCATAACTTACCCAAAGGGGTTATGACTAGTGCCCATGAAGGCCACAAGTCCAAAAACTTACCCAAAGGGGTTATGACCAGTGCCCACGAAGGCCAGAAGTGCAGAAACTTACCCAAAGGGGTTATGACCAGTGCCCATGAAGGCCAGAAGTCCAGAAACTTACCCAAAGGGGTTATGACCAGTGCCCGAGAAGGCCAGGAACCAAAAAACTTGCCCAGAAGGGTTATGAGCAGAGCCCAAGAAGGCCAAAGTCACAAACTTACCCAAGAGGATCATGCGACCAAGAAATATATGACAAAGAAGTTATATGTCAGAAAACAACTCTGGGGGCATTTAGATATAAAGCCCATGAGCGATTCTACGAATCCCACATGGCCTCGGGGACTAATGTCGGGGATATAACCCCAGGTACCCCAGACTTAAGGTATAAAGAGACCTCAAGAGAGTATTGGGCATTTCTATAAAGGAATACAGAGGTACAAAAAGATATATCAAAACACAAGAGGGATTAAGAAAGAAATATAAAGGAGAAAAAGGAGAAAGAGGACCTGGGCCGACATAGGCAAAACTCGGCCTGGTCAACCTCTCTCCAGGCTGAATTAGGCCTTACCGCCGTCAATCAGGCCTTCCTGGCCGAACTAAACGAAACCCGGCTGGGCTGAGGTACACCCAGCCGGCCCACCCCGCCGACCTGACTCCCTCCAAGCTCCCTCGACGCCAACCTGTCTCCCGCCAAACGACGCTGCCTCCCCAACCGCAGCATTCACCGCACATCCCAGCATCGCCTGGGTGGGCCAGCGAGGAGCCAGCTCGGCCCACCGCGGGACCTCTCCACTCCGCCTCAAGCCAACGACAAGCACCCGGGTGGGCCGGCTGATACTGAATTCAGCCCACCATGGACCAGCACTCCGCCACTGCCACCTGGACACGCGCAGGGACGTCCCCCACCATCTCTTCCTTGCTGCCCCGCCTGGGCCGAGTAAGGAGGGCCCGGCTGGGCTGCCTCTGCTCTGTACGGGCCCCTTCACAGGCCGAGTGAGGTTGAACCCGGCTGGGCCTTGAGCATTGACTCGGCTGGGAGAAGCTTTGACCAGGTTTGGGCCTAGATTCTCACAGGCCGAGTTTACCATAATCTAGGCTGAATTACCAATGGCCCAAGGGCGCCTGGGCCGAGTTATAAAGCTCTAGACACCCTCTTATTTATTCCAGAATGCAGCCTCAACAACTACGTCAGCATACGATCAAGTAAAGTCAAGATCTTCGTGTCCGGAGCCGGTCTTGGGACCCATCACTCAGACTAGAACATGGGCACAGGGAATATGCCCATGGCATCAAGAAGATGCTAGAGGATATGCCCTGGCATCTCCAAAGATGCCAAGGCATATGCTGGGCATCTCTAGAAGATCCTAGGAATATGCTACAGAGATGCCAAACGTGGAGAGCAACACGTGTCCCCTGGGCTCCCCTTTATAAGGAGCACCAGGGGGATCGTTCTCAGAGAGGCCCCGAAGGGATCCTCCCCTCTCTGCTCACTAGGAGCTCTCCTTCTCCCTCTTCCTCCACTCTCACAGAGAGATCTAGATAGAAGCATAGGAGATACAGCTCAAGGAGCATGATTGTAGCCACAAGTATGGCTAGATTATAAGAGATTAGATGTATAGAATAAGGTGTTATCTTCACTTGAGAGCTTCAATCCAATATACATTGTATTTCTCTTTGTTCATACGAGTGCGGTCTTCACTGCATCATCCCTCCCCGGATTCCTCCACGTCCATCGGCCCCAACTTTAGCCTACCCATGGCATATGCCGTGATACCACCACGACAAGAACTTACTCATACAAGTGGAGGCTAGCAAAAGACTGGGAGCAACCAACTAAGAGAGCAATAATGTCCATAATCATGCAGAGCAACAAAACATTACTAATCAAAGCATAGAGTGGTACCATCAGTCAAGGACTAAATGATCATAGAGGCTATGATGACTTGTTCATAGTCATAACATGGTGTGAGCATGTGCCAAGTCAATCCAAACAAAGCATCAAAGGAGAATACCACAATACTATGCTTTTGTATGCTAAAACAACGCATGAATCTTTTAGGGTGTCCTTCAACATATAAAGGATCTTGAGTAGCTGCACCACTCCTAGTTCTAATTCCATAACATGTTTATTTCTTGAGGCACTAACTAGCATATCCTTTTGTACCTTAGCAAGTTGATCAAGTTGGGTTTGAACCATTTGAAAGTGTTTACAAAGCATTTTAATATCATTAGAAGTTCTTTCCACAATATCTTTCAACTCATGAATAGCTCTAGAGTTTTCTAATAAATGATCCTGAACTTGTTTATTAAAATGGCCTTGTTTAACAATAAAAATGTCAAGTTCCTCTAAGCATTGATCAAGAGGCTTACCATAAGGAATATCACCTTCATCAAAGTGTTTGAGAGAGTGTACCTCAATAGTGGATGAATGGGGAATTGGCTTACATAATTCTTCTATAGGAGGTAGATTCTTTACATCTTCAGCTCTAATACCTTTCTCCTTTAGACACTTCTTAGCTTCCTTCATCACTTCATCATTTAATGCAATAACTACCCTCTTCTTTGTTGTTGGTGTTGGAACTGGTTCATGAATAACTGGTTCCGGAGTAATAGGCTCAGGTGTATTCAGCTGAGTTGAAGTCCAATCATCATAATTCTTGCTTATTTTAGCCATTAATTCTTCAGCATCTGCAGGAGTCCTTTTTCTGAAAACACAATCAACAAAGCTATCTAGGTATGTCCTAGAATCATCAGTTAGTCCATTATAATAAATATCAAGAAGCTCATTCTTAGGTAATGGACACCCAAGATGTTCATGAATCAAGGCAAAGAATCTTTTCCATGACTCAGGCAATTTCTCTTCCTCTCCCTGTTTAAAATCAAAAAGTCTCTGCAAAGCAGCATGTCTAGCACTGGGAGGAAAATATTTATGGAAGAAAGAAGCAATCAGGGCTATCAATGGAACCAGTAGGTAATCTATTAAACCAAGCCCTAGCTTCTCCTTTTAGTGAAAGGGGAAAATCTTAGTAACAAAGTACTTACGCATCTTAAAATCATCAGAGAACAAAGCACTCATAGTAGAAAGCTCATTCATATGAGCCACAACACTCTCATTTTCAGTACCACAAAAAGGTTCTTTCTCAACAATATCTAAATAAGATAAATCAAGAGAGAAATCATAATCTTCATCTTTAATATCTACGGGAGAAGTGGCAAACTTAGGATCATAGGACAACTTAGGCATAATAGTACGTCTAGCAAGGAGACTCTTCATAGCACTAGTACCATGCGTGTTTTGGCACTATTCAACAAATTCATCAGTGAACTCAATGTAACCATCATTAATATCATAACTCTCACTAGTCTCAGGTGAGCTAACAGGTGTAACTATGTATTCACTAGGAGTTTTGATATTTCCTAGACTAGCCATAGTAGCATCTAGAAAAGGACCTAATGAACCACTCGCATCAAGCACAGTAGAAGTAACATCATGAGCATCAAAAGCAATTTCAGATTCAGCAGTAGTAGCAGTGTGTGTAGCATGAGTATGTGGTGGTGGTGTGACAAGCTTACTTATAACAGACGGTGAATCAAGGGCAACAGAGGTGTTTAGGACAGTACCTCTTCTTGTAGTGGATGGTAAAATAGGGAACTTTCCATCATGAGACTTCCCCATGATGAAAGGAGTAGCAGTGAACAAAAATAGATCCAAGTGAACTTACAAATAAAGCTATGCTCCCCGGCAACGGCGCCAGAAAATAGTCTTGATGACCCACAAGTATAGGGGATCGCAACATTCTTCGTAGGTAGTATTACCCAATTTATTGATTCGACACAAGGGGAGACAAAGAATACTTGCAAGCCTTAACAACTGAGTTGTCAGTTCAGTTGCACCTGGAAATAGTTCTTGCTCACATAAGTTTATCAGTAGAAATAGCAACAGCAACAACAACAGTGAAACAAGAGCAATAGTAACAGTAACGGTAAGAGTAGGATTCGAGTGCGGTAGGCATAGGGATGGATGGACGGGCGTTGCATGGACGAGTGTAAACATGTAACTTCAAGAACTAGGGCATTGCAGATAAATAATAACAAGCATCCAAGTACTAAACAATCCTAGGCATGTGCTCCAAATATAGTCATATGTGCTCGCAATGAGAACTTGCACAACATCTTCTGTCCAGCCAGCCCGTAGCAGTGGGGCCTCTAGGTAACTACTGGCAATTAAGGTGCTCCTTTTAATAGAGCACCGGAGCAAAGCATTAACACTCCGTGAACACATGTGATCCTCACACCACAGCCATCCCCTCCGGTTGTCCCAATTATTGTCACTTTGGGGCCTTTGGATCAATGATATGTAGGGTTCGCAGCATAGAAAACAAGAATTTTCCTACGATGGGAACAACTATGTACCAAGATCTATCTACTAGATATAATCAACGGGTGGATAAACATCCATATAATACATACCCTCGAAGACCATATAGCGTTAACGAGATTGTACTCGTGGATGATGTAGTCGAACGCTTGCCGATCTCAAGATCATAATGAAGTCCATTTGGTCCAGCCGGTCTAGCACCATCACGTCCAGCACCGCAAAGCAGTGGTGCATCCGTGATCGCACACACGTCCGGGTACCCCGACAACCTCCGCGCCCTCGCTGCAGCGAAGCAACGGAAGCAACAAATCCTTCTAGAAAAAGCCACCGGGAACATGTATCTCACTGATCCGAGACCATGGGGAAATTGTAAAGGGGGGAGAGAGATCCTTCGCGAGGAGGTGCGAGATGAGAGGAGGGAGTGGGGTGCCTTTTATAGGGAGAGGGGGCAACCCCCTCCCATGGCGTGACAGCCATGGAGGTGCCCCCACCTCTTCCACATTCATGTGGGTGGAGCTCCCACTCACATAAATAGCCACCCACTCAAAATTCCACTCACCTCCATTAAATTTCCACCAAATTTAATGTAATCTCTTATTAAATAAAAATCTTTTATTTATTTATTCAGAATTTTGTTAATTACTTTAATTAACAAACATTCACATAAAACCCCTTGATAGTATTCAATTTCACATGCAGAACCAGTTTCAGCAATTTCAACCGAAACAGTTTCGGTGTCTAGTGAAATAAATTCCTGCGCTTTACTTTTTCTTTCTCTGGCATATTATTTGCTCCAAATGGTGTCGGTATCCCTTAAGTGTGTCACCCTATGGTTCGCAAATAATGTAGACATGATCGAGACCCCTCTCCGATCAATGATCAGCAACGGGACCTGGAGATCCGTATTGACTCCCACATATTCAACGATGACTTCTGTGACCGTGTGAACCTTATACGCATGTAACTCAATCCATTTGTCTCGCGATATATTGCATGTCCGAGATTCGATCATCGGTATCCCCATAACTAGTTTTATCTCGTTACCAACATGTACTCTTTTCTTGTTCCCGTGATATAACATTCTAGTGATCAAATCACTTGCTTGCAAGCTAATTAATGTGATATCACCGAGATGTCCTAGAGTATATCTCTCCGTCATCGGGATGGAAAAATTCCACTCTTGATCCATGAGCCTCAACATAACACCTTCGTAGCATCGAACCCATCTTTATAGTCACCCTGTTATGGTGTGATGTTTGATGTTATCAAGATACTTTTCCGGTGTTAGTGATTGACATGATCTCATGGTCTAAGGACTAAGATTACTTCATATGATGTTATAGCAATATAAACACAATGACCTTGATCATAATGCTATACTTCGGATGAATGTTCATCACACCATTCCAATAATGTTGTGACCTTGTTATTAACAACATCCAATTTCCATGATCTGAAAACCTTTGATCATCTTGTTAATCAACGATCTAGTTTATAAGAGAGGCATAACTAGGAACTTCCTTTTTGTTTATTAAACAAACATGTATTAACGTTTCCGTATTAATACAATTATAGCATGTAAAATAAACATTTATCATAAATAAGGAATACGATAATAACCACTTTATTATTGCCTGTCGGCCATATTCCTTTCAGTCTCCCACTTTCACTAGAGACAATAATCTAGTTAGAAAACTTTGCGTATTGAACACCTATGGCTTTCCGGTGTTCCATATACGCGATTGCAAGTGGTTAACATAATCTACGGATCTGACACTTCAGGTCCATGTGTATTTGCATGTCTTTGCGTCTTCACGCATCACTCATTCTCCAATGAGATGGCATTGTATAAATTTGGTCTTTCGGTGAGACCTTTAGTTCCTTGGGGTTAAATCATGTCGATACTATTGGCATACAATATATCTTTAGTGTTACCCTGTTGCGAACCACACCTTAGTTTGATAACAAACTACTTGACACAAATGCCCTCCTTTGCTGCTACTATAGCAGTCATATACTTAGCCTTTTGTTGTAGTATTTGTCATAATGTCTTACTTTGGAACTCTTCCAAATACATCATGGAAACTTTCTTTCCATTTCATTGTGACACCCATAGTTTAAATTGAGGTAAACTGAATTTGTATCTTGTGACAAAACTAGTATCAATGTAACGCTTTACAATGAACTATTTGTAATTGTTTGTCACATCTACACAAATATATTCTTAGTTCTTCCAAAAGATCATAAGAATATCCTCAATATCGTCCAATGAGCATTTTATGATTCATTCTGGTATATGCTCATAACACTTAGAGCATAGAACATATCTGGATGTGTACATATCATGGTATGATTGATTAAAACATCCTTGTGATTTCACTCATCAAGTGTCAAAGCACTTGAATCTTGTTTCACTTATCAAGTGTCGATACACTTGAATCTTGATTCAATTCCTTTCCATGCGACAAGAACCGTTTCTTGTCGTTTCTATATTGAACTCCTTCAATATCTCATATATGTACGTTTAGCACAACCATATTAGCGTCACAGTCTATCCACTATAGACATTAATTCCAAATATTCGGGTTTTGCCTAAGTCTTTCATCAAAATGAAATTCTTAATCTTTGTCAATAAGATATACATCATTTCTAATCAACAAGATGTCCTCCACATAATGTATTAGAAATATGTCTCAGCGCTCCCACTTAATTTCTTGCAAATGCAAGCATCTTCATCGTCTCCTAATGAAATTAAACTTCTTTAACAGTTTCATCACGGTGAAGATTCCAACTCCGCGATGCTTACTTCAACCATTGAAGTTTGCATTCCCCTTTTAGCATCCTTTGAATTAACAAAACCCTTTGGATCGTGTCATGTACACGTCCTAGGTAACCATTCTATTAGAAGAACTTTGTTTTGTTTATTCATCTACCATATACCAAATTATATGTAGTGGTTGCTACTTTAATCCGTCCAGTCTAAATATCGCTATGAAAGATCAAATCTTGTCATAGTCAACTCCTTGAACATTGTCGTAAAATACTTTACCGACATGTCGACTATTTCATAGATGTGAAACATCCATGTCTATTTCTTTATAGATCCAAATACGACCGATAGGTTTTTACACCTTTCTAGAGGGTCTTCCAAGTTCAAAACTTGATTTCTCATGTATGGAACTATCACGGATTTTATGGCTTCAAGCCATTTGACAGAGTCAGGGCCCATCATCGCTTCTTTGCATGTAGTCGGTTCATCATTGTCAGACAATAATGATTTACTCTCAAATCTCAGCATTTGATTGTTTATCCCACCGACTTGGTTCAATAAGAACTTAGATCTCTGTGACCAAACCTTTGAGGCACATAATCTATGAGAATATGGCAGCCTCCGGAATGATTTCCGGTGCTGCGCAACTCAACACATTTAGCTAAGGTTCATTAACCTTATCAAAGTTCTATTTTCCCCCCACTTAACTTTTGCGAAAAATTCCTTTTTCAAGAAACTTCACATTTCAAGCGACAAACCCTTTTGTCCTCGGTGTTATGGAGGAATAACCAATTGTTATTCGAAATAACCTACAAAGATATGCTCATCCGACTTTGGTTGTAAACATCATACTTATGTTTAGCATACCAAAATTTAAGAAATGACAACTTGGGTTTTACCCCAAACCATAACTTCCATGGTGTCATTTCAACGGATCAAGATGGAGCTCTTTTAGTGTAAAAGCGTTAGTCCCTAAAGCTTTAATCTTTTAAAACATAATGGCAGTTTTATAAATAACACCTTTGATCCAACCATGTCAAACAAGGTTCCATTACAAATCTCAAACACTACATACTCCTATGGTGTTCTGGGAGATGTAAATCTAGGTGTTTTGCTAAACTTGCAACTCAAATAAATCCCTTTATGATAAAATAATAATTCATTTATTTTCTTGTTACACTTGTAACTCAAATAAATCCCTTTATGATAAAATTATAAATCATTTATTTTATTGTTACAATGATTTTCCACTTCATCTTGAAAGTCTTTGAAACGTTTTCAAATATTTCATACTTCTTTCTCATTAAGTGAATATTCACTCAAATTTCCAGAGAAAGCATATGAATTTGAAGTCCATCGCTTACGACTACACATAATGGACTACATACATCGATATGTATAAATTCCAATAATTGAGTCGTTCGTTCTTCTTTGGCCTTTGAACAAAGTTTTAATTATCCCGAGGAAAGTCTCACAAGCGTCACTTGATCAAATCAAAGACTCCAAAAATCCATGCATATGGAGTTTCTTCATGTTTTCTTTCCAATATAATTTAAACAACGATGTCACTTCGTAAGTGATCTTCCAATCATTTGTCTTGCGACATTTTAGCATTAGTTTTTATGGATGTGATTTCTCCAACTAGATTTGTAAATCATCCATCTTATATGGAATACGGTAATTATTTGAACAACCTTTGTTCTCATAATACCTGATTTAAATAACAATTATTAAAATAAATCTTGAAGGCAAGCTTTGATGTCAATGAGAAATACAAACAACGGTTTGTTTGTTTTCGATGAACATCATCACATATTCTCTTGCTAGTTACTTAGGCCATTGTGGTTCATGAATTGTGTCGTTCCGTATGAAATTTCATACCAACCAATTTGGTATCCAATACCTAAGAACCACATTGTTTAACAAGCAAAGAATACGACCATAACATGTATATCATCCATATACCTAAATTGGATATTTCCAATCTTTTCTTTTCTGCCAAATATATTTTATAGATTCTCTTTCATCATTTCCTTCTCCTTTTAAAAGAATCTATCAACATCAACTGTGGCGCCATATACATGACACATAGTCCAAAGCGTGTATATTCAAATAATAATACCTTTGGACTTGCACTTTGAAGTAGATCACTATCATAAAAATGATCGACGTTCTTTCAAAATCCATTCTTTAGTAATCTTTTAGTGTAGTAAACATTTTACATACATATTCTATTCATCCTTATCATGACGACTTTCATGATCAAGATACTATAGCTTATAAAGGCGAATCGTGAGTATAACATTACTTTCCAAAACCCTTTTGGATGATTAGGATGTCGAGCATCTCCAACCTTTGCAAATTCTCATCCAATATGAGAATATATATTATACTCTATCATATTGCAACCAAAACATTGTTTTAGATATCGTTATATCTGTCACACATGATGGTTTCTGAAACAATTCTTTCAGCTCCTAGATAAACTTGATATTAAAACAATGAAGAATCATGGAGGCAAACATGATACTTAAGATACTAACACTGGAATTGTTACTCTCGATTTAATACTAATTATCAAATTTCACGGAGTAAACAGAGTTTCCTGAAAGTTTGCAATAGGACTTTAAACTTTAGATTGACACTCAACACAATACGATACCA
Organism: Avena insularis; assembly: GCA_023614405.1. Classification (NCBI taxonomy): domain Eukaryota; kingdom Viridiplantae; phylum Streptophyta; class Magnoliopsida; order Poales; family Poaceae; genus Avena; species Avena insularis. The sequence goes on along the minus strand of CM042685.1, from coordinate 164,700,773 downwards.
GTTCGTAAAGTATATATCCAGAATTCTATAGTTCTATTATCTCAACTAAAACTATGCATAAGGTGGTGAACAAATGCCAATGACTACAACAAATTATGCAAATTCACTTTGATTCAATTTATGATAAATTGAGTTCTACTAATCCAAATTAGAAATGAACTCCCACTCAAAAACGACATCCCTCGTGTATTTTTGGTGATTACATGAACCAAATCCACTACACCAAATCCGATCATCATGTGAGTCGGTGTAGCTTCAAAGGCGAGCATCCATATGGTCATCATATCAAAACATATGACTCATGCTTAACCTTTCGGTCCGTGTTCTGAGTCCATGTCTGTACATGCTAGGCTCGCCAAGTAAGAACCTTAGTATTCGCGTGTGTAACTGTCTTACACCCGAAATATGATCGTGGATCCAAGAACACCCGATCATCACGTGATGTCTTGGAGCGACGAAACATAATCGGTGCATACTTAAGGGAGAACACATTTTATATTGATATCTAAATGAGGGATCATCTTATTATGCTAATAAAACGCCAAACAAGCAAAATAAGATGCAACAAACATCACATGTTAATATGTGAAATGATATGGTTCTTGCACTTGATCTCCATCATGTGCATCATGGTATGATCACTATCATACCTCTATGTGTAAGGCCAAGGTCTATGGAACTTACACGTTATGTGTGTTGTAAGAGTATCGACTTATACTTCTACTTACAACATCACCATATCATGACACTAGCCCAGCAACAATCTAAACTAGACGCCTCTAATTTATCCATTGCAAATTTTACGTGGCTTAGGGCTTTCGAAGATAGAACCGTTCTTACCTACGAACATGAACCACAACAAGGATAACCAAATTGTTGATAACTCGTTGCAAATTATAGATTGACTATAGTAGGAGAGACAGACACCCGCTAGCCACTTATGCAAAACTAGTTGCATGTCAAGCGTGAAACAGGTCTCATGTGCGAGGACATGTAAAGTTTGTCCGGGCCGCTTCATCCCACTATGCCACCAATATCCAAAGTACAACTAAGAAGCAATAAAATGATCATCATCGCCCATATACTCATATGTGTACTACCCGTGCAAAGCATCTATGCATAGACCTGGCTCTGATACCACTGTAGGGTTTGCAGCATAGAAAACAAAAAATTTCCTACGATGGGAACAACTATGTACCAAGATCTATGTACTAGATATAATCAACGGGTGGATAAACATCCATAGAATACATACCCTCGAAGACCGTATAGCGTTAACGAGGTTGTACTCATGGATGATGTAGTCGAACGCTTGTCGATCTCAAGATCGTGATGAAGTCCATCTGGTCCAGCCGGTCCAGCACTATCACGTCCAGCACCACAAAGCAGTGGTGCATCCGTGAGCGCACACACGTCTGGATACCCCGACAACCTCCGCGCCCTCGCTCCAATGAAGCAGCAGAAGCAATAAATCCTTCCAGAAAAAGCCACCGGGAACATGTATCTCGCTGATCCGAGACCATGGGGAAATTCTAAAGGGGGGAGAGAGATCCTTCGCGAGGAGGTGTGAGATGAGAGGAGGGAGTGGGGTGCATTTTATAGGGAAAGGGGGCAGCCCCCTCCCATGGCGTGGCAGCCATGGAGGTGCCCCCACCTCTTCCACATTCATGTGGGTGGAGCTCCCACTCACATAAATAGTCACCCACTCAAAATTCCACTCACCTCCATTAAATTTCCACCAAATTTAATGTAATCTCTCATTAAATAAAAATATTTTATTTATTTATTCAAAATTTTGTTTATTACTTTAATTAACAAACATTCACTAAACCCCTTGCTTGTATTCAATTTCACATGAAGAACCAGTTTCAGCAATTTCAACTGAAATAGTTTCGGTGTCTAGTGAAATAAATTCCTGTGCTTTCCTTTTTCTTTCTCTAGCATCTTATTTGCTCCAAATGGTGTCGGTATCCTTTAAGTGTGTCACCCTATGGTTCGCGAATAATGTATACATGATCGAGACCCCTCTCCGATCAATAATCAGCAGCGGGACTTGGAGATCCGTACTGACTCCCACATATTCAACGATGACTTCTGTGATCGTGTGAACCTTATATGCAGGTAACTCAATCCCTTTGTGTCGCGATATATTACATGTCCGAGATTTGATTATCGGTATCCCCGTACCTAGTTTGATCTCTTTACCTACATGTACTCTTTTCTTGTTCCCGTGATATAACATTCTAGTGATCAAATCACTTGCTTGCAAGCTAATTAATGTGATATCATCGAGAGGGCCCAGAGTATATATCTCCGTCATCGGGATGGACAAATTCCACTCTTGATCCATGAGCCTCAACATAACACCTTCGTAGCACTAAAACCATCTTTATAGTCACCCTGTTATGGTGTTACGTTTGATGTTATCAAGATACTTTTCCGGTGTTAGTGATTGACATGATCTCATGGTCTAAGGAATAATATTACTTCATATGATGTTATAGCAATATAAAAACAATGACCTTGATCATAATGCTATACTTCGGATGAATGTTCATCACACCATTCCAATAATGTTGTGACCTCGTTATTAACAACATCCAATGTCCATGATCAGTAAACCTTTGATCATCTTGTTAATCAACGAGATAGTTTATAAGAGAGGCATAACTAGGAACTTCCTTTTTGTTTATTAAACACACATGTATTAACGTTTCCGTATTAATACAATTATAGCATGTAAAATAAACATTTATCATAAATAAGGAACACGATAATAACCACTTTATTATTCCCTCTCGGGCATATTCCTTTCATGATATGTGTACACAACTTGCAGATAAGACCACAAACAATACTAATGATTCAATAATAAGTTCAGATTTGAGGTCATGGCACTCGGGCCCTAGTGACAAGCATTAAGCACAACAAGTTACAACAAAGTCAAATAACACTAATAGAGATACTAGGAACTATGCCCTAACAGATCTTATTTGATTACATGGTATAACTCATCCAATCCCTACCATCCCCAAGCCTACAGCGGGGATTACTCACTCATGGATGAGGGAAACATCGGTGGTTGATGGAGATGCGTTGGTGATGACGATGGCGATGATCCTCTCCAAATTCCCCGTCCCGGCAGGGTGCCAGAACGGAGTTTCTGGATCCGAATCTTGGTTTCTAGTGGCGGCGGCGGAGCGGAACTCTTTTTGGAAAACTATTGAACCCCTCTCTGTTTTTAGGTCAGAAGGCAACTTATAGGCGTGAAGGGAGGCCGAGGAGCTGGGGTGGCCAGACCCCCTCCAGGCGCGGGGTTAGGTGGGCCCGCGCCTGGGGTGGGTCTGGGCCCCCCAGGCCTCCTCTCTATCTCCTCTTATGGCTCCGTGGATCTTCTGGTGAGAAATAGTTTTTGGCATATTTTCTGGGATTTTTCCGGATAGTTCATTTTCTGCACAAAAACACGACACCAAGGTAATTCTGCTGAAAACAGCTCAGTCCGTGTTAGTTGTATCCAAATCACACAAGTTTAGAGGAGAAACAATAGCAAAGTGTTCGGGAAAGTAGATACGTTTTGGACGTATCAAGTCCCCCCAAGCTTAGCATATTGCTTGTCCTCAAGCAATTCAGTTGAAAACTGAGTGCGATAAAAGAACTTTCACGAACACTTTGCTTCATATGATATAAATATTCTCAGCACAAGAGTAGATGCTTAGACAATCCATAATAAGGAGTATGCAACTAAGTCTAGTCAATAGTCATTGCAAGCTATGAAGAGAAACCAACTCAATAATAATAAGTAGCATGAAACATAAACATAAGCAACATTGCAATGCTCATAATAAGGTATCATAGAGTGGTATCTCGCTTGCCTTTGTTTGAAGATCACAATACAAATTCCAAGGAACCTCTGAAGTTCAAGTGAAGACTAGAGATAAAGATATCAGAGATACAAGCATCAAAGTCATGACATAATTAACCAAGTTTTGGAACAAACACAAAAATGACAACTATGCTCTCAAGAAGGTGCTCAAAGAATAAGTGGTGACTCAACAAGGTTGTGAAAACGGTTTTGTGAAGGTTTGAAAGGCTTCCCAATGCTGAAAGGAAGGTACTCATTAGCTTTGAGCTCTCATTGCCCTATCATAGGCATCTTCATGTGGTTAAGGTGAAAGTGAGGTCCACTCTGAATCATATGCTTGACAGACCATACTGGAAATCCAAGTCCCTTGAGTACGAGGGTCACTCCGCATGCTAGTCAACTTTGGTCACCTGAAAGTTCTTGTCATTGTAAATACATGCATATCATCGAGAACCGCCAACGGGGTACCCCTTACACATGGTACAAGAGCTTTCCCATAATCAAAATGACAAGGCAAGCAGACAATGAGCATCTCAACAATCTTTTTATCTACCATATGCATAGCTTTTTATTGAGGATGCTTTATAGATGCTCATTATAGTTACACCTTGGACTATGGGTCCATGTAGTAGCTAGATGGTTGTATCTCCTCCTTGTACTTTCATGTATAGATCTTGTGAGATCAGTTCATGATCAAGATCTAATCTATTTGTAATCATGCATGTTGTGTTTGCGGGGATCCGATGGATATTGAGATTATTATGTTGGTTTGATTAATGGTTTTGTCTTTATGATTCTATCATGTCTGTGCCGTTTGTGATCTTGCATGCTCTCCGTTGTTAGTAGCTATCTTGGCCAAGTAGTTGCTAGTGACTCCAAGGGGGGGTATGTATGTTTGATAGTGGGTTCATGCCTCTAGTTTTCAAGGGAAGTGACAGAAATCTCTTAGGTTGTAGATGTGCTGTTGCTACTAGGGAGAAAACAACGGTCTCTTGTTCATGGAACATGTGGACTGTTTACCTTACACACTTTGCTTAAAGCAGTTGTCTGTTGCTTGCAACTTAATACTGAAGGGGATTCAGATGATAACCTGAAGGTGGACTTCTAGTCATAAATGCAGTTGGATGGCGGTCTATGTATCTTGTTGTATTGCCCAATCAAATCTCATAGGATCTTTCTGACTAATAATTGCATTGTTATGCCTTGCTCAGTTCCTGTCAATTGCCCTGCTGTAATTTGTTTTCCCTTGATGCCATGTTGTTTATCTAAAGAGAGCACCTCTAGTGAACTATGGACCCCGATCCAATCTTTACCATTGATATATCTTTCACTGTTACTTGTTTACTTGCTGCAAACCATTACCTTACACACAATACATTTAATCCTTTGTTGCAGCAACCAGTGAGATTAACAACATCACTGTTAGTTGGCGCAAAGTCTTGAGTTTGTATTGTGTAGGTCTTCGCGTTGCTTGCAACACCTGTATGACGTTTCCTTTATCCTACTGGTTCGATAACCTCAGAATCTTACTGAGAGAAAACTTGCTGCCGTGCTGCTTCACACAATACTCTTGGGGTTACCAACTCAGCGCTCCTACATCAACTCAGCGCTGCATTCACAGCGCTTCCATCTCTCCCCTGTTCTCTGTGTTTTCTTTTCCCCACAAAAGCCGAAGACCGTCGGCATGGATGGGAACCACCAAAGCTCAGCGACCCATGATCCCCATCGTCCCTGTCAGCTTCGCCGCGCTAGGAGCATCGCGTCGAACGCCTCCGTCTATTGATGTCCAGAGCATGAAACGGGAGCCGCTGCAGCATCGACGTGGTCGACACCAAGGTCACGTGCATGCCTCATTGCCATCGTCGCCAGAACTGTCTTGGTGAGTCTCATCTTCGATTCTCCGTCTTCCTGTATTTTTTTCCTGCACCGGTAGCTTCCACGCCGCCACCGTCTGTACGCATCCCGCCATGGATATACGTACTGGACAGTTTGCTCAAGCTAGCGACTTGGCTTCTGCTGCTTGCGCTCCCTTTGCGCCCATGCGAGATGTTCTCAGTGCCGCACACTTCTGCACATCCACGCCTCCTCGCGCCGTGTCCAGCACCATGCGTCGCCTGATCTCGAACAAAGACCAGAGTTCAGAATCATGTCACTCGGCATTGTCACTTTGGACAGTTAACTAAAACGCCCCAGATCATGTTCAAAAACAAGACGCATCTGCTTCAGTGAGTATGTTTTCTATATGTACTTGGCGATCCAGAGTTCTAATTCTATGGGACTCGCTCCACCTTATTTCTTCAATTTTTGATATTTCCTGGACCTAACTTCTGAATCGGTTCAGTCCAGCGCTTTTGCACGGCACGCATGCTTGAAATTGAGTTTTGATTCAGCAGTGTGCATGTCTCTTTGGTAGCTAATCTCCTTAGCTAATCTAGAATATTTGGCAACCTATCAAACACATCAGCATGTACGAAGTTTGAACGAACCCGCGTCCACCCGAGATCGATCCCACATCTATGGATCAAATATCTTTGTTTCTTTCCTTTTGATCTACACCTGAACCGCATATGGGGCTCGGCCTAGTTCCTTCCGCGTTGCCGTCGCCACATCGTACAGAACTAGCCTGTCTCTGTCTATTCCTTATTTCATATATATATTTTTCTTTTAATCTATAGCTCCTATTGGAAAATATTCTATATAAAAGTTTATCGGAAACTGCATCTTCCTGTTTAGTAGCAGTTTTGTATATCACCTATTAAGTAACATATTATACTATAGCTTAATCTTGGTGACATGCATGAGCAATGAAGGCACTTGCTCATCATGTGTCTATGGAGTGTGGGCCCAGACAGTCTCCATGGAAGATTTTTTTTAAAGTTCAAATTTAAAGATTTAAAAAGTTTCTCTAAAAATATGAGGATACAAATAATGATTTATAATACACGCGTACAAAATCTTATGTAAAAATACTTTGTATTTTGGTCTCCTAAAAAAAGAAATTCACATCGGTGCAATTTTGAATGGGTCTTCATTTTTCCAAAATTTATCATATTTGTCTCTTTTGTTGCGCCCCAAATATAAGATTTTTTAATTAAATTTTTGTAGACTTGTATTTCATACTATTGGCTATGGCTACACTAGGTGTTTTTTAATTTATAAAAATTAAAAAATGCTTCAAGGAGCCCATGCTCTAAAGCGATTTCCATGGAATTGACCCTCTCTATTAGTGTTCCTCGAGAGCTCTAGGCTAGGGTTTTCGGCTGTCGCCTACGATTATGTGAGTGCTACCACACTAAGCCCGTTCAGCCGCAACTCCTTTAGGTTGCCTTCCCTGGCCTCATCTCGACCACCGTGCAGCCATGTGCGAGGAGGGGTGCAGTAAATCGTTGCTTTAGGCGAAGGTGTCGCGCAGGAGGATGAGTCGGCGTGATGAGGCGCCGCAGGAGGCACTGGTCAGGCGGGGACTTGGAGACGCATCTCGAGGCAGAGTCTTTGGCGTGGAGTTGAGCTTGTAGAGGAGGCATGGGAACGTCGACTCTGAGGCAACACCGTGTGGGAGAGGGAGGCGCCTTGACGGGTCACTCCGCATAAACCTTCCTGTCCGTCCTTGCCTAGAGACAAGGAAAGACGCTTCTTTCTCAGTTCGTCCACCCCTCTCATCCGCTCTTCTCTTTCACTCTTATCTCTCTCTTCTCCTTCAACTTGTGAGTAACAAGCAGACGTTCTGAGTAGACGTTGTTGTGAATATGGTGAGTGCAGAATCCATACCCCCCGGTTTTGCTGTCATTTCTTTTTCCCCAACTCTTTTTCTTCTCCTTAATTTGAAAATTTTACTACAGGTGGGCATAATTGTTTTCGAATTTTGTATCACCAATCCTTCATGTGTTAATTTATTGGTTAGAGAAATCATATGCTTAGAGAAAGGAAATAAACATTTATTTATATTTAACCTAGAAATACGCATTTATCTTATAATAATAAGATTAGGACCAAGTGCTAACAACACTCCACCAATTAATCATGTACGCATTGTTAGTGTATTAAAAGAACTAGACATAAAAAAGAAATAAGGACATGACTAAAAACTCATGTGCTCGCTCGAAATATCTAGCGCGATATAGACGACGAGGCGAAGCTCGCACTCCCACCTAGTATGAAGTAATTGGGAAATTCTTATAATGTTTTCCGGCTTCATTTAACATCGATGTAGATCACCCATGATGTGTGTTACCATGTTAATCAACATTTAATTCCGATGGTTAGAAAATAACTTGAATGTTATATTAATTGTCGGAATCCAATTTTGCTTAATATTGCTACATTGCATCGCATCTTTTCATGTCATACATCATATCATGCATCATGCCCGATCTTCTGTCATAATATTAAAAAATGCATTCGATATTTCTTTTAGTGTATTGCTTCTTCACGGATAAGGCCGATGAG